>JASDDO010000006.1:55588919-57065115 GCA_030015575.1 Agapanthus africanus
AGTCACCATGCTTCTAGAAGCTTCCCGGAAAATTACGAGAGCGCCCCTCCAATCCGTGAAAATACGGAAAAACTTTAGGCTGTATAAATCCAATAACCCAATACTAGAATCTGGCTTAAACCAAAGCCGGCTAGTAAAAACTGTCCGAACGTCGTACGTGCGTTTAAACGCGTATGCGTTCGAACCCTTGTCGTAAAACCATACGACCTCTATATTGTTTCTCCTGGAGCAGGGAAACCCTCTGTGTGAGACTCTAAAGACTCGACACTACGCTGGCAGTGGGTTTAACCACAGACCGCAAGCGGGACTAGCTGTACGTAACGGTCCCCAGGTAGATGTCGATAAGAAGGCCGATGAGGAAACTCATCCGAACTCCTACTGAGCCTGTCCGTGACAATATCCGCGCAATCCGGTCTATTCGTCTAAGAGTATCGCATGCATGGTCTAGGGAGGTGGAGAACGTCAAACCCCTAATAACCGTACAAGTCGTGCCGGTATGGCTTAAGACCATTTGAGAATCTACTGATCAGTCCACCAGTAATTCTCCATCAGCCCTGGCCAGAGCCTTATGGTAATGACCAACCAATCACAGTGCGATATCAACTCCCTATACCGGGAGAGAAAAATCCCTAACAGTCACTCACTGTCTCCATGTGGCTCGGCACTGTACCCAACTAAAACCTGTTTGCACGACTCGTTTGAGCCGTGGTAGGATAGTAATCAAAGTACAGTGGGAACTCACACGAGACAAATGACGACCTTAAGTCAACAGACTATCTGCACCCTGAGAACTGCTATCTGACGTTAAGTATAATACCATCCAGTCAGTTCTCCTGCGAGTCCTATACGGTGTACCCGTAACCCAACGAGCATCTGTATACTCTCTCCAGTACGACGTACTGATGGCTGCGGGACAGACCATCTCCCCAGCTGGGATGAGAAGCGTATACACTAGTCTACTCCAGAGTATCGATGCCCTGTCTCGATATTCCTATGACTAGGGGCAAGTATAGGATGTTGCTTCTAGACTACCCAGCCCCCACTAGTGTGACTTCTAACACAACGCTGGTAATCAAGCAAAGATCCTATGGGCTCTACTAATACTGTATAAGTGATACGTTACAAGAAACATATGCACATATTAAAGTAGACAAAACCAAGTAGCATGCTACCATTTTTAGCAAGATTGTATATACAACTGTGAATATCTCAAGCTTCCATTAAGTAATATACATGCAAGTATGATACAATAATGGCCCCTAGGGCATATACACTAACAATCTCCCACTTGCACTAGGGCCATGAGCTGGCATATCGTAGACCTATCATCTTGAATAGCCTCTCGAACTGAGTCTGAGGAATGGCCTTTGTGAATGGATCAGCAATGTTATTCTCCGTCTCTACTCTTTTCACCTCGATCTCCCGGCGATCGACGATCTCCCTGATCAGGTGATACCGCCTTAAGATGTGTCTGGACTTCTGATGGGACCTGGGTTCCTTCGCTAAATCTATAGTGCCGTTGTTGTCACAATACAGAGGTATTGGATCACACTTGTAGGAACCACCTGAAGTTCTGTGAGGAACTTCTTCATCCAGACAGCTTCTTTTGCGGCATCGTAAGCAGCTATGTACTCCGTTTCCATTGTTGAGTCTGCAACGGTCTCCTGCTTGGATCTCTTCCAACAGACCGTCCCTCCATTGAGGGTAAAGACATAACCCGACATGGATTTGGAGTCATCCTTGTCACTCTGGAAGCCGGAGTCGGCAAAGTTCTCCATCTGGAGGTCTTTTCCGCCATACACCAAGAACATATCCTTAGTCCTCCTTAGGTACTTGAGAATGTTCTTTACTGCTATCCAGTGATTCTCCCCTGGGTTTGCCTGATACCGGCTTACAACGCTCAATGCGTATGCTACATCTGGTCTGGTACATAACATCGCATACATTATAGAGCCTACCTCTGAAGCGTAGGGTATAATCAACATGCGATCCCTTTCCAAATCAGTCTTGGGAGATATCTCTTTGGAGAGGGTGATTCCGTGACAAGCCAGTAGGTTACCGCGCTTAGAATCTTCCATACTGAATCTTTTCAATATGTTGTCTATGTACCTGGACTGCGAAAGTCCCAACATCCTTTTTGATCTATCACGATAGATCTGGATCCCCAGAATGTAGGTGGAATCACCCAGGTCTTTCATGGAGAATTTCTGTGACAAGAATCTTTTGACCGACTGTAACATAAGAATATCATTTCCTATTAGGAGAATGTCATCCACGTATAAGACGAGGAATACTACAGCTCTCCCTACAATCTTTCTGTATATGCATGGTTCATCTTGATTTTTGATAAAGTCGAATTCTTTGACAGCATCATCAAAACAGATGTTCCAACTCCGCGATGCTTGCTTTAGTCCATAAATGGACTTAAGCAACTTGCATACTTTACCGCTGCTCCCACTCTGAATGAATCCCTCCGGCTGATCCATATAGACGCTCTCTTCCAAATTACCATTTAGAAAGGCCGTCTTTACGTCCATCTGCCAGATCTCATAATCGTGGAAGGCAGCAATAGCAAGAAGGATCCGAATGGATTTGAGCATAGCCACTGGAGAAAAGGTTTCGTCATAGTCCAAACCAGGTCTTTGACGGAAACCCTTTGCAACAAGTCTAGACTTATAGGTTTCAACCTGTCCATCTACACCAATCTTCTTTCTGAAGATCCATTTGCATCCTACGGGTTTTACCCCATCTGGAGCATTGTCCAAAGTCCATACTTTGTTAGTGTACATGGACTCCATTTCGGTCCGCATTGCATCCATCCATTTTTCTGAGTCACTGCTCTTAATGGCTTGCTGGAAGCTAGTAGGCTCATCATTATCAATGACGCAATCTTCTCGATCCCCGTCTATGAGAAAACCGTAGTATCTCTCATGCGGATGAGACTGCCTACTACTTCTGTGGATAGGTGCTGGGATGTCCGGTTCTCCTGAACCTTCTTGTTCTACCAAGCTTCAGTAATAGCTTGTGGTTCTGGAATTTCTTCCAGTTCTATTGTGCTCCCACTTATCTGATTTTCTAAAAACTCAGTTTCCAAGAAGCGAGCATTATGAGAAACAAAAATCTTTTGTTCCTCTACATAATAGAAATAATATCCCTTAGAGTTCTTTGGATATCCCACAAACTTACACTGTACTGATCGTGCCTCGAGCTTGTCCGTATGCTGCTTCTTTACAAAAGCTGGACATCCCCATATCTTAATATGCTTAAGATTGGGTTTCTTCCCACACCACATCTGATATAGTGAAGTAGGCACAGTCTTAGTTGGAACTCAATTCAAAAGGTATGCAGCTGATTCTAGTGCATATCCCCAGAATGATCGTGGTAACTCAGCCTTACTTATCATGGAACGAACCATATCCAATAGGGTTCGATTCCTTCTTACCGATACACCGTTGTGTTGTGGTGTGTATAGAGAAGTAAGATGAGAGAGAATTCCATTCTCTTTTAAGTAACCTAGGAACTCGACACTTAAGTATTTACCACCTCGATCAGATCTCAGTGTCTTGATACTTTTGCCTGTTTGGTTTTCCACTTCATTCTTGTATTCTTGGAATTTCTCAAAGGCCTCGGATTTATGTTTCATTAAGAAGACATATCCATACCTAGAGAAATCATCCGTAAAAGTAATGAAGTAGGAATAACCACCTCGCGCATGTGTAGACATTAGACCGCATGCGTCACTGTGTATGAGTCCGAAGAGCTCGCTTGCTCTTACTCCGTGTCCAGTTAACGGAGTCTTTGTCATCTTTCCCATGAGACAAGATTCACAAGTAGCATAAGATTGATATTCGAATGGATTCAAATATCCTTCTCTATGTAACTTAGTCAACCTTCTCTCATTGATGTGACCTAGTCTACAATTCCATAAGAAAGCCTGATTTAATTCCGGAGACTTTCTTTTAAGTGTGTTCTGGACATTGAAAACCTGAGCTTGACTTAATACGTATATACCGTTATCTAATGTACCTGACCCAATCTGAACTTAATTTAGGTGGATGTTAACTACATCACTTATGAATGTAAAATCATATCCCTCTCTCGAAAGTGAGGACACTGATATGATATTACAAGTCATACTAGGTATATACAAACAGTTACGTAAAATCAATATATGCCCACTTGTCAAACCTAGGCGATATTCTCCCACGGATTCAGCGTCCACGCTCATTCCGTTTGCAACTCTGAGAGACAAATCACCTACTTTCATAACTCTACAGTTTCTCAAAGCATATAATGAATTACAGATATGAGATCCTGCTCCTGTTCGAGATAGTGCCTTCAGAGTCAATTATTAGATCACATGCACGTGATTGCAATGATTGAGGGAGGACCTATACCGGTAGGACAGTCTTACTCATGATGATAGTATGCTATCTGGTTTACCTTTATCATCGTGTACGGCTTTAGGTGACCTTACAAATCACTATTGCAGGTTGATAGAGCCCCTAGGATTCTTGCTTGACTACCAGCAGTATAAGGGCGATCATATACGTGGGATTTATGGTCTATAAGAACATCCTTAAAAGGTCCCTTGTCGTGGGAGTTTCGAGACAGGGCATCGATACTCCAGAGTAGACTAATGTATACAGTCGAGACCCCGACGAGGGGCGGTGGCCGGTCTCACAAGCCAATGGCGTCAGTTGGTTCACCTAAGATGTATACAGGTGCTCATTGGCTTATGAGTACACCGGACAGGACTCGCCGGGAACATGCTAGTTGGTCTTATACCTGACGTCAGATAGCAGTTCCCTGGTGACATGTGTACAGGTTAGTTCATCGACCTGAGGATCGTCATTTGTCTCATGTGAGTTCCCACTGTACTTTGATTACTACCCTACCACGCTCAAAGGAGACGTGCAAACAGGTTTTAGTTGGGTACAGTCCCGAGCTACATGGAGGCAGTGAGCGGATCTGCAGGGGTTCATCTCTCTCGGTATTGGGGGTGAGGTCGTGCTGTGTCTAGGAGAGCCATTACACAAAGCCCTCGGCCGAGGCAGGAGATTTACTGGTAGGTATTCCAGTAGTATCTCAGGGTGTTCTGGGCTACACTCCGACACGACTTGTACCACTTTTGGGGGTCTGACTTTTACCAACCCCCTAGGCCCGCCATGCGATGCTCATAGACGAACGGACCGGACTGTACGGATATTGTCACTGACAGGCTCAGTAGGGTGTCAGGATGAGTTCGCTCATCGACGTCCCTTTTGGTCAATACCTGGTAGCCCGTTACGTATAGGCTAATACCTCTGATGTGCTAGTGGTTAAATCCACAACCAAAGTATAGACGAGTCTTTAGAGTCCCCCACAGACCAGTTTCTCAAGTTTCGGGCGAAACGCTGTAGAGGCCGTATGGAGATATGGCAGGGTTCGATCATATAGGTGCGGTATTGCACGGATCATGATCGGACGGAAAATACTATGGGGCTTTGGTTTAAGCCAGATCCTAGTATTGTACAGTGTAGATTTTGTCTCATAGCATTTGTATTTCGGTCGGAATACAAATGCGGGTATGTATATACAGTGGCGGGGTTTCCTGTAATTTATTACGGGATCGGTTTTATGAAGTTGTCAGTTTGCTTTCCGTTTCGGCCAATTTTCTTTGTATCTTTCATGGGCCGAAATTTGGTGGAGGAGGGCTTATTTGCAATTGTGCAAATTGGTATTGTGGAGGGTGGTCCTTGCATATTGTTGCTTCATGATGACTCCACCATCATTTGACTTCTTCTCTTCATGATGGCTTGACCTTTGTAGTTATGATTGGTTGATGGAGTGTTGGTTTTGGTTGATGATCATTGCTTATCATCATCACCCTTTCTCTCTCTTGCATTATGTTGTGCCTCACTTCTTTTTGATTCTAATTCACTCCACTCTCACATTCCTCATGGTGATGGCCGGCCAAAGAGAGGGAGGGGCTGTCCAAGAATTTTGTGAGGCAATTTTTGTTCTTTCTATGCCCACAAAATCTCTTTGTTCTCCTCAAAAAGTATACATATCATTCCTCCACCAAAAGGCAACTTCAACCCCATGAGACACATAGCTTTCTACACTATATTTTACAGCAAATCTTGGGCACGTCGACTCGCCAACTTCGTGCCCGAGTTGCCTCGGTCCAGAGGTAGGAGCCCGTAAAAGAAGCCGGCGATGTGGTACCCTTCCGGCGACGTGGTGGAGACCGGAGATTCCGCGGGGAGATCAGGACGACGACGAGAACACCGAAGGACACGGATCGCTCGGTATATCTCTCTACCCCTTCACTTGTTTGCTAGGACTAGATTAATGGCCCGATCCGGGATTATAGTGCGCGGTGGTGCCGGTTATAAAGTTTAAGTAAAATTATCGTTTCTGCATTTTGGCCTCGGATTGACGGCCGGGGCGCCGCCGTGCACTTACACTGGTATCAGAGCCACGCCATTAACCTAGTCGAGCTTTGGTCTAATGTGTTTACACTTTCGATCGAACAAAATTCCAAAACCCACGTTTTCAATTGCATCAGTTTCTATCGAAATATTTTTGGCTCCAAAATTTTTTCAGGTTGTTGCAGAAACATGTGCAGGGAATTATAAGAGCACTGTAAAATTTTGGTGGCCTGATCCTTCAATAGGGCCGCGGAACCGCGGCCATAACCCCACTTTGGCCGTGGTTCTGCCGCAGGAATTTAGCTTCATTTCACCAATTTTTTGCAGTGGGCTTTTGGGTTGGAAATAGGGGTTTTGGGATATTCGTTTTGGGCCCAGATTTTCTATGAGTGCTACAGTAGTGCTTGGGGCCCACTTCGATAAATTTGATCGATCGAGAATTTTAAACTGTTTGTTCACAGTATTTACATTATATCTGCGACCGTGAATGTCACTCGATCGGTAAATCTTGTCTAACTGCTATTGCCCTTTTAGACGGATTTGCGAACGTGACATTCATGTTGATGTTCTGTGTTGTGCTGTGATGTTGCGGATTGGTCGTGGGGGATAGCCTGGATGCAATGGTAGTACAGTTTTGGTTTTATTATGTACATTTGATATTGCGGGGCGAGCGTCCGACATGTGGACTGCCGTCACTGCCCGTTTGTATATTATTCTTTTGGGGCACGACCGGGTCGAGGTCGATGTACCCGTTGTATGTATATTTTACTTTCTGTACTAGGATTACCCCAAAGTGGGGTGCACGAATAGCCGGATTCTAGAGGGCAACGGGCCCGCATCTCATGGCATTGAGACGGAGGGGGCTTTACTCTAGATTTGGCGGGCTATTCGCCGAACTCATAGGGGGTACAGGTTGACCCAGGAGGGGTGCCCAAGTTACCGAATTCCGTGAAGTGCTGGGTGGTCCATTCACAGTGCTGAAGGGGACTGCCTCGCTTCAGGTTTTGGCGGGTGACTTGCCGCACCCGTAGGGGTCTAGGATTTCATTGCACAGGCTATCCACACGACCAGTGGAACGTCGGGTTTCAGTAGCGGCTCTGTGAAACCCGGGGATCCAAGATATCTGTATTATTCTGTGATGCTTATTACATTTCTGTGATGTTGCATTTTATCACGCCTTGAGCGAAATATTATATATTGCTATATATACTAGTAGATGTTGTATATGTTTTGCACCCGCGCTAGTCCAGTCCCCGCTCTGTCGTTAGTTAACTAACCTAACGGGTAATGACGGGACACAGTGGCGAATGCGGATGGCATATACGTACGTCATTATTTTCGTTCTTTGTGGTGTGATCAATTGATGGGACTACATTGATTCGGATTAATGCAAGTTAAACAAACCTTTTCTAATGTTGTTGGAACATTTTTCAAAAAGCTGTTATTTGCAAAGGCGTTCTCTTTTGTTTTGCACTGTGGTATTCGGTTATGAATATCCAGCTCCTCAGTCGACGAGGCAAGGGCCGAGATCCCTTCACCGGGAGTGACCCCTTGGACAGAAGTTTGCGTCAGGGCAATAACTTCACTATAGCCGATTACTTTTGCTTTGCATCGTGGTATTCAGTTGGAATATCCTGCACCTTATTCTACGGGGAAAGAGCCGAGATCCCTTCACCGGGAGTGACCTCTTTAGTAAAGGTTTTCGTCACTATATTTTTAAAAAAGCTATCCGGTTCCTTCAACGATATCAAGTTCATTACGTTAAAGGTTTTCACTAGAAACCATTTGTAGCCCTCCGTCGTTTCATATGAATAGTCAATAAGTATTCAAGCTGTGTATGTTGGCCAAAGTCAAGGCACAGTGATTGGTAGCTATTGGGTATTCATATGCAGCATAGATAGATGCATTGGTTTGGGACAGTCGTACTACTATTTTGGCCAAAGTCAAGGGTATGTACGGGTGGGTTCAAATTAACCTGGAGAATGACGGGTAGAACTTGACATGTGACTTATGATATGTTGGCCAAAGTCAAGGTCATAAGAGCATGGGGCAGAAATCACATCGGGAGTTTCAAAAGAAATTGAAACTTGCCAGATATGCGCATACCTTCTGGAGTGTGATAACGTGAGCGGATTCCGTCACGTTATCATGCAATGATAGTTGGATCCCGATTCCCGCTGATGACTTGGTTTACTCCTCGGGTGATCCCGAATAATTCTTTTTTCAGGTTTGGTGGAGAATTTGACGGTACAGTGGGAGGTTTCCAGATTAGATAAATTGGTAACCATTCTGATCTAGGTTAGAGTGCACGCTGTGTGTTTCTTTTCTCTCTCTCTTCGGCAGTGACCATTGACCCGACCCTAGATTATGACTCAGAGACCAAAATTGACCGAACCTTCTTAAACACTTGCTTTTGGATTATCAGAGTTGCTAATCTCATTGCCACTCCTACTTTTACCCTTTTCTCCAGGACACCCCGTATTACTACGAACGTCCACTTCCATTGGATAAAACCATCGTATGGTTATATACGAACTCGAAGGAATTTATTCGAGGATGGTTTCCGGTTCTGGAGAAAACGAATAGGACTATTCAGTTGTCTTTTCCTTTTACCTTCTCTCAGGTTGCGAGTACTCCTTAGTTTAGGAGATAGTACACCTATTACGCAAATTGGATAGTCTTCTTCTAAACCTTAGGCTGGTGCCGAACGGTAGGGAATGAAGAAAACCAATTAGCATAACGATGGTGTACAGAAGGTATTAAGTGAAGACATATCAAGGGATTAGTAAGAGGGCAAAGTAAATTGCGACTGCTATTCACGACCAAACCAAGTATCTCTTCGCCAATCCTAAATCACCTTTGTATTTCTCCAGAACACTCCGTATCACTACGAAGATCCACGGTTATTCGGATACTCCATCGTATGGTTATATACGAACTCGAAAGGAACTTGTTCCAGTTCGGGGATGGATTCTGGTTCTGGAGAAATAGGAATAAGGATTATTCGGTTGTCTTTTATCTTTACCTTCTCTCGGGTTGCGAGTGCTCCTAAGATTAGGACAGTACACCCATTATGCTTATTGGATAGTCTTCTTCCAAACCATAGGCTGGTGCCGAACGGTAGGGAAGGAAGAAAACCATTTAGCCTAAGTGGGTGTGCAGAAGGTAATGACTAAAGACATATGAAGGGATTTGGAGAGATGGCAAAGAAATATACGGTTATAGTTGTGAATCTGGATAATGGAAGAGGCACTACTAGGAATACCTGGATACCCCTACGAAACATTTCAATGTTTCAGTTTCACTGTGTACTGTCAAAAGAAAACTGATTTCCCAATTAGACACTTGCTCCAGGGTATGTATTTACCAGGTATGATTCTCACATCTGTATGGTTTTACAGATGATGAGTAGGAGTAAGTTATTGGAATTAGGTGATCTTCCTCATTATATCGGAATTCGTTGTAATTGGTGATATTTGAGGAAATCGCCTGGATTGTTTGCCGGTCGGCAAATATTTGGTTTTGAATATCTGCTGTTATGCACCAATTTCAAATTAATATATCTGTACGTCTATTTTTATAGAGTGAGATATACCTTTTTGAAATTATGTCCATGACATTTACCTATATTAGTGGATGGTTAGGTAAGGAGTATTAAACAGCGGTGTAATTCTTCTTAACCACAAGTACAGTTTTCAACCTACGACACACAGGGAATGAGTTATTAGACTCAAGGGACTTATACAGAGTATTGTATATTGTCCAGTGTCCATTAGTTCAGAGGGGTTGGTCCTCGTACTATATTCGGTTTACTTATGACTTCTCTGATTCTTAGACAAGTGTTTCGTAGAAACACAAGGTCCAAGTTTTGAGAAGTTATAGGTATATGAATATAGTAGAGAACCAGGTGTTGCAAGTATCAGGATTCTTCAAGGTGATTGAAGATATAGATACTTGTGTATGGTATTCAGTTGATAGTAATGGTTAAGAGAACTCGCATCTTTTTCAGGTTACTATAATTGGAAGTACTCCTAAGTTGAGTAACGCTGATCGACCTCCTTCCATTTAGTTGACATGCATATAATGAATTACAGATATGAGATCCTGCTCCTGATCGAGATAGTGCCTTCAGAGTCAATTATTAGATCACATGCACGTGATTGCAATGATTGAGGGAGGACCTATACCGGTAGGACAGTCTTACTCATGATGATAGTATGCTATCTGGTTTACCTTTATCATCGTGTACGGCTTTAGGTGACCTTACAAATCACTATTGCAGGTTGATAGAGCCCCTAGGATTCTTGCTTGACTACCAGCAGTATAAGGGCGATCATATACGTGGGATTTATGGTCTATAAGAACATCCTTAAAAGGTCCCTTGTCGTGGGAGTTTCGAGACAGGGCATCGATACTCCAGAGTAGACTAATGTATACAGTCGAGACCCCGACGAGGGGCGGTGGCCGGTCTCACAAGCCAATGGTGTCAGTTGGTTCACCTAAGATGTATACAGGTGCTCATTGGCTTATGAGTACACCGGACAGGACTCGCCGGGAACATGCTAGTTGGTCTTATACCTGACGTCAGATAGCAGTTCCCTGGTGACATGTGTACAGGTTAGTTCATCGACCTGAGGATCGTCATTTGTCTCATGTGAGTTCCCACTGTACTTTGATTACTACCCTACCACGCTCAAAGGAGACGTGCAAACAGGTTTTAGTTGGGTACAGTCCCGAGCTACATGGAGGCAGTGAGCGGATCTGCAGGGGTTCATCTCTCTCGGTATTGGGGGTGAGGTCGTGCTGTGTCTAGGAGAGCCATTACACAAAGCCCTCGGCCGAGGCAGGAGATTTACTGGTAGGTATTCCAGTAGTATCTCAGGGTGTTTTGGGCTACACTCCGACACGACTTGTACCGCTTTTGGGGGTCTGACTTTACCAACCCCCTAGGCCCGCCATGCGATGCTCATAGACGAACGGACCGGACTGTACGGATATTGTCACTGACAGGCTCAGTAGGGTGTCAGGATGAGTTCGCTCATCGACGTCCCTTTTGGTCAATACCTGGTAGCCCGTTACGTATAGGCTAATACCTCTGATGTGCTAGTGGTTAAATCCACAACCAAAGTATTGACGAGTCTTTAGAGTCCCCCACAGACCAGTTTCTCAAGTTTCGGGCGAAACGCTGTAGAGGCCGTATGGAGATATGGCAGGGTTCGATCATATAGGAGCGGTATTGCATGGATCATGATCGGACGGAAAATACTAGCGGGCTTTGGATTAAGCCAGATCCTAGTATTGTACAGTGTAGATTTTGTCTCATAGCATTTGTATTTCGGTCGGAATACAAATGCGGGTATGTATATACAGTAGCGGGGTTTCCTGTAATTTATTACGGGATCAGTTTTATGAAGTTGCCAGTTTGCTTTCCGTTTCGGACAATTTTCTTTGTATCTTTCATGGGCTGAAATTTGGTGGAGGAGGGCTTATTTGCAATTGTGCAAATTGGCATTGTGGAGGGTGGTCCTTGCATATTGTTGCTTCTTGACGACTCCACCATCATTTGACTTCTTCTCTTCATGATGGCTTGACCTTTGTAGTTATGATTGGTTGATGGAGTGTTGGTTTTGGTTGATGATCATTGCTTATCATCATCACCCTTTCTCTCTCTTGCATTATGTTGTGCCTCACTTCTTTTTTATTCTAATTCACTCCACTCTCACATTCCTCATGGTGATGGCCGGCCAAAGAGAGGGAGGGGCTGTCCAAGATTTTTGTTCGGAAATTTTTGTTATTTCCATGCCCACAAAATCTCTTTGTTCTCCTCAAAAAGTATACATATCATTCCTCCACCAAAAGGCAACTTCAACCCCATGAGACACATAGCTTTCTACACTACATTCTACAGCAAATCTTGGGCACGTCGACTCGCCAACTTCGTGCCCGAGTTGCCTCAGTCCAGAAGTGGGAGCCCGTAAAAGAAGCCGGCGATGTGGTGCCCTTCCGGCGACGTGGTGGAGACCGGAGATTCCGCGGGGAGATCGGGACGACGACGAGAAGACCGAAGGACACGGATCGCTCGGTATATCTCTCTACCCCTTCTCTTGTTTGCTAGGACTAGATTAATGGCCCGATCCGGGATTATAGTGCGCGGTGGTGCCGGTTATAAAGTTTAAGTAAAATTATCGTTTCCGCAGTTTGGCCTCGGATTGACGGCCTGGGCGCCGCCGTGCACTTACAGCTCCAGTATCTAGTACCCAGGAAGTAGAGTTAATTGACAAACAGTTCTCAATAACAAACACATTTGAGGCTGAAACCACAACATGGTTCGTATCCTGGCTACTGGCTTCTAAAGACCTGTAATCTTTCTGCCTATGCCCAATCCCATAACAATAGGAACGTCCCTCAATAGAGTGGTCCAGCTTGTCATAGGCAATGGACATCTGGACAGACCTCTGCCAGTCATATAAATCAGATTCAGTCAATTTGTTATCTAGATGTAACCTAGTCGTGGTCACAAGGTCACTGCAATTAAGAGAGAGAGAAGAAAACACTTTTAGCATGATGCTCTTGCAAGTTTAGAGTGGTTTTTAATTTATCTAAACTGGATGGCTCCCACCGTTTCTCGAATCCTTTCTCAAACCATAAAAGAAGAATTAGCCAGGACTATTCTCACCGTACAATACTTGCTTAACTGTTCAGCCAGGCTAGTGTCGATACTTCGAGGGTGGTTTTCCAACGCTTTCGCGAAGTTTCTTAATTCAAGAACCTCTTTTCTCTGGGGGCGTAGCCCCGCTGACACCTTTCTAGGCACCTACTTGGTTTATAGCATTGATCGTTAAGTGACGAATCTCCTGATAAGTATCATGTACTCACAGTAGGATCGGGATCCAAAATATCATCGTATGATAATGTTAAAGGAATCCTACCAACATTCATCAAACTCCAAAATGGTATGCTCTCTCTGCAAATTTCAGTTTCTTTAGAAACTCCCGATTGGATTTTTGCCCCATGCTCTTATGACCTTGACTTTGGCCAAACAAATCATAAGTCACATGTCAAGTTGTACCCGTCATTTTCCAAGTTAATTTGAACCCATCCGTACATACTCTTGACTTTGGCCAAACAAGGCAGTATGACTGTCCCAAATCAACGCATCTATCTATGCTACATATGAATATCCAATAGCTACCAAACACTGTGCCTTGACTTTGGCCAAACATACACAGCTTGAATACTATTGACTATCCATATGAAATGACGGAGGGCTACGACTGGTTTCGGCAAAACCGTGAACGTAGTGAACTTGATATAATCGAAGGAACCTGATACTTTTAAAAGGAGTGGTTAAAGCTACGCAATTAAAAATTCTGATCTTTTTAAAATAACCGAGTAGTTTCTTTTTAAATTTGTTCCAACGATTGAACTTTGGTTTATTTTCTTTGCATTATAATAATGCGTCCCATCATCTATCTTATCATTGCAGAAAACAACGAAAATACCACGTCCTCTTATGCCATCCGCATTCGCCACGGGTCCCGTCATCACCCGTTAGGTTACTTAACGAACGACAGAGCGGGGGCTGGGCTAGCGCGGGTGTAAAACATAAGTGACGTCTAATAGCTATCATATATAGATATTGTACATTCGTCAGATGCAATAATAAGCATTCCAGATCACAGATGAAATTTATTGGATATACTAGCAATCCGCATTTTCTTTGAGCCTGCAATAAAAGACGGATTACACAGTTGTGATGCATAGCTATTACCCCACCCTAAACCCCTACGGGTACGACAAACTACCCGCCAAGTGCCCGAAGCGAAGCGGTCTCCCTCAACAACGTGAGTAGGCCACTTAACACTTCAAAGTACCCGGTAGTTTGTGCACCCCACCTTGGGTCTATCCTAGGAGAAAAAACAGTAAAAAAGAAATAATACAACGGTGGCTACAACCGCAACCTGGATGCGCCCCGCAAAAGAATATTACATCATATTACATTTACATCGAATGAATGAATATAAAACACATCTCAAACCTCGGCTAATCATCACAACATTCCAATCAAGTCCATATACACAAACAGTAAACATTACAGAAATGTGCAACCCCCTGCCAACCGACATACTAGCAGTTAGGGGAGGTTTACGAACACATTAAACATTACAGATAGAAACCCAATTAGGAAATATCTTAGAACATCGATCGACAACCTTTTTCCGTGTCTACCCCAAAAGCAAACCAGCACTGAAGTAACCTGGGTAGAAACAGAACATTCTGAAAAACAGAAAACCAACAAATATGAATTACTGAGCAAATCCGAGTCAACTCGAAGTTGACTCGGCGGCGGATCCGCGGCCAAAAGCACTACTTTGCCACGGATCCGCGGCCATATAACCGAGTTGAAGTCTCGCCTTTTCCCAGAATTCTTATATTTCCCTGCTGTAAATTTTAAGGCATATCAAATATATTTTTTCGACATGTTTAAAATTTACAGAAATTGTTAGGGTATTTGGGATTTCGTTTTCGCGTTTTCTGACGATCGAAGTTCTAATCAGTTGCTAACAAGCTAGTAATAGTTTAGTTGGCTCTGATACCACTGTAAGTCCATGTCACGCACCCCACGAACTTGCGGGGAGGCGGAATATATGAAAAACGATTATCAAAGCTTCGTAACACGGACTTGAGCGCATGAATCGTATCTAAACCGTTACTAGCAAATTACGAGAGGTTTAACTACTCGGATTCGAAGTTATACCTCACGTTACTTGTCCTTTGGGTCTTCATCACTGTCCTCCACTCCTCGTAGGCTCCTTGGAACATCGGCACCTCAACGGCCTCCTCGAGTCAAAGACGATCCACCCGAGAGCTCCTTCTCCAAGCTTGATCTCTAACTTGAGATAACTAGGTTGCTCAAAGTACTAATCTAAGCTACCTAGGGGATATAGAGTGAGGTTATGGATGCATTAGTCTAGCTAACCCTTGATCTCAACACATGAGTGGTTAGGGTTAGGGTTTCAAGAATGAGAGAGCTTGAGGAGAGAGAAGGTGATGATAAGAATGATATTGAAATATGAACTCATTAGAATATAACAACCATAACAATTTATCAAATAAATAATATAAATGATTAATCATCATGGTTGATGCATGCACCTTGTATGATTCATCTCATGAGTCATTAGCTCATAAATGAAGCATTAACTCCATGGATGAATCACACAAATGATTCATTAAGCAATAAATGCTTATGCCACCTTAACCCCCAAGTCACCATGCTTCTAGAAGCTTTCCGGAAAATTACGAGAGCGCCCCTCCAATCCGTGAAAATACGGAAAACTTTAGACTGTATAAATCCAATAACCCGATACTAGAATCTGACTTAAACCAAAGCCGGCTAGTAAAAACTGTCCGAACGTCGTACGCCCGTTTAAACACGTATGCGTTCGAACCCTTATCGTAAAACCATACGACCTCTATATCATTTTGCCTGGAGCAGGGAAACCCTCTGTGTGGGACTCTAAAGACTCGACACTACGCTGGCAGTGGGTTTAACCATAGACCGCAAGCGGCACTAGCTATACGTAACGGTCCCCAGGTAGATGTCGATAAGAAGGCCGATGAGGAAACTCATCCGAACTCTTACTGAGCCTGTCCGTGACAATATCCGCGCTGTCCGGTCTGTTCGTCTAAGAGTATCGCATGCATGGTCTAGGGAGGTGGAGAACGTCAGACCCCTAATAACCGTACAAGTCGTGCCGGTATGGCTCAAGACCATTTGAGAATCTACTGATCAGTCCACCAGTAATTCTCCATCAGCCCTGGCCAGGGACTTATGGTAATGACCAACCAATCACAGTGCGATATCAACTCCCTATACCGGGAGAGACAAATCTCTAACAGTCGCTCACTGTCTCCATGTGGCTCGGGACTGTAACCAACTAAAACCTGTTTGCACGACTCCTTTGAGCCGTGGTAGGGTAGTAATCAAAGCACAATGGGAACTCACACGAGACAAATGATGACCTTAAGTCAACAGACTATCTGCACACATGTCACCTGAGAACTGCTATCTGACGTTAGGTATAATACCATCCAGTCAGTTCTCCTGCGAGTCCTGTCCGGTGTACCCGTAACCCAACGAGCATCTGTATACTATCTCCAGTACGACGTACTGATGGCTGCGCTACAGACCATCTCCCAAGCTGGGATGAGAAGCGTATACACTAGTCTACTCCGGAGTATCGATGCCCTGTCTCGATAATACTACGACTAGGGACAAGTATAGAATGTTGCTTATAGACTACCCAGCCCCCACTAGTGTGACTTCCATCACAACGCTGGTAATCAAGCAAAGATCCTATGGGCTCTACTAATATGTATAAGTGATACGTTACAAGAAACATATGCACATATTAAAGTAGGCAAAACCTAGTAGCATACTACCATTTTTAGCAAGACTGTATATACTACTGTGAATATCCCAAGCTTCCATTAAGTAATATACATTCAAGTATGATACAATAATGGCACCTAGGGCATATACACTAACAGATTGATAGATTTACCGACTCGGATATATTGTAGATGCGTATACCTTTTAGCATTTCGCTTACGATGTACCTTATGCTACGTTCATGTCATTCTCATTGTAGTACATATACTTGTGCTAGTACACTAATACCATTATCGATGATGCGTATGTTGTTAGTGTATATGCCTTAGGGGCCATTATTGTATCATACTAGCTTGTATATTACTTAACAGAAGCTTGGGATATCCACAGTTATATTAACAGTCTTGCTAAACATGGTAGTATGCTACTTTGTTTTTTCTATCTTAATATGTGTGTACGTATTGATAGAGCCCTTAGGATCTTGCTTGACTACCAGCGTTGTGATGGCAGTCACACTAGTAGGGGCTGGGTAGTCTACAAGCACATCCTTTTTCAGGTCCTTAGTAGTTGGATTATCGAGACAGGGCATCGATACTTCGGAGTAGACTAGTGTGTACACTTCTCATCCCAGTTGGGGAGATGGTCTGTCCCACAGCCATCAGTACGTCGTACTGGAGATAGTATACAGGTGCTCGTTGGGTTACGGGTACACCGGACAGGACTCGCCGGGAACTGTTGGTTGGTATTATACCCGTCGTTAGTTAACAGTTACCAGGTGACATGAGTACAGCATAGTCTGCAGACTTGACACTGCTACTTCGCCTTGAGTGTGTCCCACTGTTCTTAGATTGCTACCCTACCACGGCTCAAAAGAGTCGTGCAAACAGGTAGCAGGGTGTGCAGTCCCGAGCACTTGGAGGCAGTGGCGGTTATACAAGATTCGTCTCTCCCGGTATTGGGAGTTGATATCGCACTGTGTCTGGAGAGCCATTACGCAAAGTCCCTGGCCAGGGCAAGCGAGATTTACTGATAGGTTTTCTAGTATTTTCTCAAGGTGTAATGGGCTTCGTTCCGACACGACTTATACCGCTTTTAGGGGACTGATGCTTGCCGCCCCCTAGTCCCGATATGCGATAGTCCTAGACGAACAGACCGGACTGTACGGAGATTGTCACATCAGGCTCAGTAGGAGTTCGGATGGGTTTCCTCATCGGCCTTCTTATCGACATCTACCTGGGGACCGTTACGTACAGCTAGTGCCGCTTGCAGTCTGTGGTTAAACCCACTGCCAGTGTAGTAGTCGAGTCTTTAGAGTCCCACACAGAGAATTTCCCTGCTCCGGGCAAAACGATATAGAGGTCGTATGGTTTTACGACAAGGGTTCGGACGCATACGTGTGTTTACGCACGTACGATGTTCAGATAGTTTTTACTAGCCGGCTTTGGTTTAAGCCAGATTCTAGTATCAGATTATTGGATTTATACAGTCTAAAGTTTTTCCGTGTTTTCACGGATGGGAGGGGTGTTCTCGTAATTTGGCGAGAAGCTTGTAGAAGGATGATGACTTGGGGGTTAAGGTGGCATAAGCATTTATTGATTTAGTGACTCATTTGTGTGATTCATTCATGTAGTTAATGGTGCATTAAATGGATAATGACTCATGAGATGAATCACACATAATGAATAAATGAAGCATGATGATAAATCATTTAATTTATTTATTTGATAAAAGATTATGCTTCATATATTCATGATAAGTTATTATTTCATATCATTCTCATCCTCACCTTCTCTCTCCTCAAGCTCTCTCTCTTCAAACTCTAAACCTACCCTCTCATGTGTTGAGATCAAGGATTAGTAAGACTTGTTAATCCATAATCACACTCTATATTACCTAGGTTGCTTAGATTAGCACTTTGAGAAACCTAGTTGCCTCAAGATTAGAGGCAAAACTAGGAGTAGAAGCTCTCAGGTGGATCGTCTATTACATAGAGGAGGCCGACGAGGAGGTGGTTAACGAAAAGAAGAAGGACTTGGTTCATTAGGTATAATCTTCTTTGATAGTAGCTAATTACTCCTATGTTAGTGTTAGTTATAGTTTAGCAAAGATCCTTTCGGTTAGTCGATGTTGTTTCAAACGAAATGATTGTTTTACCTATTCCGCCTCCCCGCAAGTCGTGGGGTGTACAACGTCGACTTATAGTGGTAGCAGTGCCTCGCTAAACCATAACTAACTTGTTAGCAATGTCGTTAGAAATTCGATCGTGAAACAAACCGGAAAAAACATCAATTTCACCAAGTTTCTGTCGATTTTAAAAAAGGGTCTAAAATTTTTTCAGGGACTCGTAAAATTACAAGCAGGGAAACCTAAGAATACTGGAGAAATTTGGGTTCCTGAATCGGCCAACGCGCCTCGGAACCGCGGCCGATCCAAGCGAGCGACCGCGGATCCGCGGCCGAATTGGGGCCGAGTCAGCCCAAAATTCCCCAGAACTCTTCTGTGATAATTTTGTTCTTTCTGGAATGTTTTGTTTCTGCTCAAGTCTCAGGTGCACAGAGAAGTTTTTGGAGTAGAATCAATTGTGTTTGCTCGATCGAAATTCTATGAAGTTTTGCTAATTAAATTATATCTGTGATTTGTTTAATGTGTTCGTAAACCTCTCCTAACTGCTAGTATGTCGGTTGGCAGGGGGTTGCACATTTCTGTAATGCTTTTACTGTTTATGCTTATGAACTTGATTGGATCGTTGTGATGATTATCCGGGGTTTGAAATGGGTTTTTATATTCATTCATTCGATGTAAATTGTAATATGTTGTAATATTCTTTTGCGGCGCACATCCAGGTTGCGGTTGTAGCCACCGTTGTATTATTTCATTTTACTGATTTTTGCTCCTAGGATAGACCCAAGGTGGGGTGCACAAACTACCGGGTACTTTGAAGTGTTTAGTGGCCCACTCACGATGTTGAGGGAGACTGCTTCACTTCGGGTACTTGGCGGGTAGTTTTCCGTATCCGTAGGGGTCTAGGGTGGGGTAATGGCTATTCATCACAACTGTGTAATCCGTCTTTCGTTGCAGGCTCAAAAGTAACGCGGATTGCTTGCATATCCAATAATGTTCATCTGTGATCTGGAATGCCTATTATTGCGTCTGACGAATGTACAATATCTATATATGATAGCTATTTAGACGTCACTTATGTTTTACACCCGCGCTAGCCCAGCCCCCGCTCTGTCGTGTAAGTGCACGGCGGCGCCCCGGCCGTCAATCCGACGCCGGAATGCGGAAGCGGTGAAAAATTTTAATTTTGCGGACTTAGCAAACCGGCACCACCGCGCACTAAACATCCGGATCGTAACCATTAACAAGTCTAAGCTACTAACTAGATAGGGAAGAGAATTATACCGACAGATCCGAGTCCTCCGGTCTTCTCGTCGTCGTCCCGATCTCCTGCGGAATGTCCCGTCTCCTCCTCGTCGCCGGAAGTGCACCACATCGCCTACATCGTTTACGAGCTCCCACCTCAATGCCGAGGCAACTCGGGCACGAAGCCGGCTACTCGACGTGCCCAAGATATGCTGTAGAATGTTGTGTAGGACTCAAGTCTCACTTTGGGGTTCATGGAGATGCCACTTGGGTAGAGGGATGAAACAAGAAAAATGTGGAGGAACTTGGGGGTATTTTGGAGAATGAAATGAACCAAAAATACCCCCTCAAAATTTTGGATAGCCTCCACCACCAATGTGGCCGGCCATGCTCTTAGAGAGGGGAGAAATGAGAGTGTGTTTTCTATGGATAATGAGAGAGCCGTCTCATTCTCCAATGGAGAGAGAGAGAGAAAGCTATCATCACCAAAACAAAAACCCACACTCAACCACCAACCACCAACCTCATCATTAACAACCATGATGAGATCCAAAGTCAAGCTATCATGAAAAAGGAAAGTCAAATGATGGGACAAGTATCATGATATGATGATATGCAAAGACCCCCTCCACAAATGCTTATTTGCAACAATGCAAATAAACCCTCCTCCACCAATCTTCGGCCAATGAACGGAACAATGGAAATCGGCCGAAACTAAAAGCAAACTGGCAACTCCAGAAAACTGGTCCCGTAATAAATTACAGGAAAACCCCGATACTGTGCATACACACCCGCATCTGTATTTCGACCGAAATACAAATGCAATGAGACAAAATCTCCACTGTACTATACTAGAATCCGGCTTATACCAAAACCGGCTAGCAATATCTGTTCGATCCTGATCCGTGCAATACCGCACGTATCTGATCGAACCCTGCCATATAACCATACGGCCTATAGTACAAACTGTCCAATCCTGATCCGTGCAATACCGCACGTATCTGATCGGACCTTGCCATATCTCCATACGGCCTCTACAACCTTTCGCCCGAAAGCTGAGTAACTGAATGTGGGGGACTCTAAAGACTCGTCAACACCTTGGTTGTGGATTTAACCACTAGCACGTCAGAGGTATAAGCCAATACGTAACGGGCTACCAGGTATTGACTAAAAGGGATGTCTGTGAGTGAACTCAGCCTGACAACCCTACTGAGCCTGTCAGTGACAATATCCGTACAGTCCGGTCCGTTCGTCTATGAGCATCGCATGGCGGGCCTAGGGGGTTGGTAAAAGTCAGACCCCCAAAAGCGGTACAAGTCGTGTCGGAGTGTAGCCCAGAACACCCTGAGATACTACTGGAATACCTACCAGTAAATCTCCTTGCCTCGGCCGAGGGCTTCGTGTAATGGCTCTCCTAGACACAGCACGACCTCACCCCCAATACCGGGAGAGACGAACCCCTGAAGATACGCTCACTGCCTCCATGTGGCTCGGGACTGTACCCAACTAAAACCTGTTTGCACGACTCCTTTGAGCCGTGGTAGGGTAGTAATCAAAGTACAGTGGGAACTCACACGAGACAAATGATGATCTCCAGGTCGATGAACTAACCTGCACACATGTCACCAGGGAACTGCCATCTGACGTCTGGTATATGACCAACTGGCATGTTCCCGGCGAGTCCTGTCCGGTGTACTCATAACCCAATGAGCACCTGTATACATCTTAGGTGATCCAACTGACACCAGTGGCTTGTGAGACCGGCCACCGCCCCTCGTCGGGGTCTCGACTGTATACACTAGTCTACGATGGAGTATCGATGCCCTGTCTCGAAACTCACACGACTAGGGACCATTTCAGGATATGCTTATAGACCCCAGCTCCCACTTATATGATCGCCCTCATACTGCTGGTGGTCAAGCAAGAATCCTAGGGGCTCTATCAACGTGTAATAGCGACGTGTCAGGTCACCTAAAACAGTACACGATGATAAAGGTAAACCAGATAGCATACTATCATCTCGAGTAAGACTGTCCTACCGAGATAGGTCCTCCCTCAATCACCGCAATCACGTACCTGTGATCCAATAATTGACTCTGAGGGCATTATCTCCAACAATCTCCCACTTGCACTCAAGGCTAATTATTGCGATGTCGCATACTCACAGCCCGTGTGATACCGAACACCCAACTCCTCTACTAGTCAGTCTCACAAAGCTCGTTTGCGAAACTATTGCGTTCGAGGAATAGCCTCAGTGAGTGGATCCGCTTTGTTGTTTCTTTCTATGTCTCTCTATATCTCAAGTTCGCGGAGAAACCCATCTCCCGAAATGAGCAATACCTGTCTTAGAATGTGTCTGGATGTCTGATGGGACATAGCTCATAAATGAACTCCAAATCCAAACTTCTTAGACTGTATCGTTAACTGAACTTAATCAGTATCCTGCGCCATGCCTCCCTCAGTATTGCCTTGGACCACCTGTCCAAAATACTGCCCCTCGTCAGAGGGAAAACTATAACTCTGACAACCTCCTTGTCGTCCAGGTCACCTTGGAAGCCTGGAATGATAACTGTCTCATGAATGAGGCTGTCGTTATCATATCCCTAGAACATTCACTTATGTTCTAAAACTGCTTCCGACTGTTTCTCCAGGATTGGATTAATGTCAACTTATTGCACCTACTGCAAGAACAACATCTGGTGTGGTACTTGACATCTCATGATTGACTCAATTGCCTAAGCAAGTGATCTGCCAATCATGCACGTCCCTCTCCCCTTTAGTCTGTAAGACACCTTTGGAGAGGGTGACTCCATCTTCTGCAGGTACACTACCGTGCATGGAGTCGTCCATTCTAAATACTCTTAGAATGCTGTCAAAGTACCCTCATTGGGAAACCACCCAAATCTAGATCTAAAACCATAGATCCAGTAACCAATATGTCTGATATGAAATCAATTTCCTTTGTGGAGAAACCACTGTGTGACGACCAAAGTATAACCGATTGTAGTATAAGAGTTTCTTTTCCTACTTTGTGTATGTCATCCAAATACCAGGATATCACACCCTACTACCTCCTCAACAGATCCATCCCCTATTCTGATGAAGTCAAACCCATGACTGTCACGTCAGAAATAGGTGATCTATCTCCGCTATATCTGCTTTAGTCTATAAATAGACATAAGCTACCTGTCCACCAATACTTCCGCTGCTCCCACTGACTACGACAACCCTCTGATAGAGTCATATAGACGTACACTTCTAAAACTAGTTTAGAATGACGCTATACTCATCCTCCCGCTGGGTCTCGCAGCCTGGAACAACAGCAATGGTAATTGTGGGTAAACAAGAACTTCCCTGTCACCGTCCTTGAGGATACCGGAGTACCTCTCGGGCGCCTGAAGTCACCCACCTTATCTGCGGAGTGGCCAATGGAATGTCAATCCAGATTGAATCTTTAGGTTCCTTATCAAATCTTCAGTAATCGTTTGTGGTTCTGGAATCACTTCCAGTTCTACCATACTCCCACTACTGTTTTCTGAAAAAATCCATTTTTAATAAAACTGTGGCGAGTCTAGAACAATATCGCTATTGTTCATCCAGATGGTAGAAAATCAACCCTCGTCAGAGCCTGGGTCAACCCACAAACAGCCATTACAGAAACGTGCCTTGAGTTATCCAGAGTCTGGTTTTAATCATAAGCTGGACAACTCCCCGTACCTTAACAATGTCAAGATACGAACTGTTCTATATCCCATATAGGACCAGAGGCACTGATTTAACTGAACCAGATCCAAATCATGCAACTGTCTCCAGTGCATGTCAACTAAATGGAAGGAGGCCGATCAGCGTTACTCAACTTAGGAATGCTTCCAATTTTGAGTAACCTGAAAGAGAAGCAAGTTCTCTTAGTCACTACTACCAACCGAATACCATACACAAGTATCTACATCTTCGATCTCTTTGAAGAATCCCGATACTTGCTATACCTGGTTCTCTACTCTATTCAAATACCTATAACTTCTCAAAAATTCGGACCCTGTGTTTCGAAGAAACACCTGTCTAAAAGCTAGAGAAGTCACAAGTAAACCGAATATAGTACGAGGACCAACCCCTCTGTCCTGATGGACCCTGGACAACATACAATACTCTGTATAAGTCCCTTGAGTTTGATAACCCATTCACTGTGTGTCGTAGGTTGAAAACTGTACTTATGGTTAAGAAGAATTACACCGCTGTTTAATGCTCCTTACCTAACCATCCACTGATATAGGTAAATGTCGTAGACATAATTTCAGAAAGGTATATCTCACTCTATCAAAATAGACGTACAGATATATCAATTTGAAATTGGTGCATAAAAGCGGATATTCAAAACCAAATATTTGCCGACCGGCAAACAACCCAGGTGATTTCCTCAAATATCACCGATTACAACGAATCGCGATATAATGAGGATGATCACCCAATTCCCAATAACTTACTCCCACTCATCATCTGTAAAACCATACAGATGTGAGAATCAAACCTGGTAAATACATACCCTGGAGTAAGTATCTAATCGGGAAATCAGTTTTCCTTTAACAGTACACAGTGAAGCTGAAACATTGAAATGTTTCGATGGGGTATCCTGGTATTCCTAGTAATGCCTCTTCCAGATTCACGTCTGTAACCTTGTAATTCTTTGCCACCTCTCCAAATCCCTTCATTTGTCTTTAGTCTTTACCTTCTGCACACCCCTTTAGGCCAAATGGTTTTCTTCCTTCCCTACCGTTCGGCACCAGCCTATGGTTTGGAAGAAGACTATCCAATAAGCATAATGGGTGTACTGTCCCAATCCTAGGAACACTCGCAATGCGAGAGAAGGTGAAGATAAAAGACACCTGAATAAATCTTATTCCTATTTCTCCTGAACCAGAATCCATCCCCGAACTGGAACAAGTTCCTTTCGAGTTCGTATATAACCATACGATGGAGTATCCAATAAACTGTGGATCTTCGTAGTGATACGGAGTGTCTTGGAGAAATTCAAAGGTGATTTTAGGATTGGCGAAGAAATACCTGGTTTGGTCATGAATATCTGTTGCAATTTACTTTGCCCTCTTACTAATCCCTCACTTTGTCTTAACTTAATACCTTCTGCACACCATCGTTATGCTAATTGGTTTTCTTCATTCCCTACCGGTCAGCACCAGCCTATGGTTTGGAAGAAGACAATCCAATTTGCGTAATAGGTGTACTACCCCTAAACCAAGGAGTACTCGTAACCTGAGAGAGGGTAAAAGGAAAAGACAACTGAATAATCCTATCCGTTTCCTCCAGAACCTGAAACCATCCTCGAATAAATTCTTTCGAGTTCGTATCTAACCATACGATGGTTTTGTCCAATGGAAGTGGACGTTCGTAGCAATACGGGGTGTCCTGGAGAAAAAGGGTAAAAGTAGGAGTGGCAATGAGGTTCGCAACTCTGACAATCCAAAAGCCAGTGTTAAGAAGGTTCGGTCAACTTGGTCTCTGAGTCAAAGTCTTAGGGTCGGGTCAATGGTCGCTGCTAGAGAGAGAGAGAAAAGAAACACTCAGCGTGCACTCTAACCTAGATCAGAATGGTTACCAATTTATCTAATTTGGAATCCTCCCACTGTACTTCAAATTCTCCTCCAAACCTGAAAGAAGAATTAGTCGGGGTCACCCGAGGAGTAAACTAACTCATCAGTGGGAATCGGGATCCAACTCTCATCGCATGATAACGTGACGGAATCCGCTCACGGTATCACACTCCAGAAGGTATGCGGATATCTGGCAAGTTTCAGTTCTTTTGAAACTCCCGATGTGATTTCTGCCCCATGCTCTTATGACCTTGACTTTGGCCAACAAATCATAAGTCACATGTCAAGTTCTACCCGTCATTCTCCAGGTTGATTCGAATCCACCCGCACAAGCCCTTGACTTTGGCCAACAAGGCTATACGACTGTCCCAAACCAACGCATCTATCTATGCTGCATATGAATAACCAACAGCTACCAAACACTGTGCCTTGACTTTGGCCAACAAACACAGCTTGAATACTATTGACTACCCATATGAAACGACGGAGGGCTACGAATGGTTTCTGGCGAAAACCTTTAACGTAAAGAACTTGATATCGTCGAAGGAACGGATAGCTTTTTAAAATATAGTGACGAAAACCTTCGCTAAAGAGGTCACTCCCGGTGAAGGGATCTCGGCTCTTTCCCCGTAGAATGGGGTGCAGGATATTCCAACTGAATACCACGGTGCAAAGCAAAAGTAATCGGCTATAGTGAAGTTAATGCCCTGACGCAAACTTTTTGTCCAAGGGGTCACTCCCGGTGAAGGGATCTCGGCCCTTGCCTCGTCGACTGAGGAGCAGGATATTCCAACTGAATACCACAATGCAAAACAAAAGTGAACGTCCTTGCAATAACAGCTTTTTGAAAAATGTTCCAACAACATCAGATTAGGTTTGTTTTTTAACTTGCATTGATCCGAATCAACGCAGTCCCATCAATTGATCACACCAAAAAGAACGAAAATATACTGATGTACGTATATGTCATCCGCATTCGCCACTGGGTCCCGTTATTACCCGTTAGGTTAGCTAACTAACGACAGAGCGGGGACTGGACTAGCGCGGATGTAAAACATATACAACATCTACTAATATATATACCAATATATTATATTTCGCTCAAGGCGTGAAAGAAATGCAACATCACAGAAAATGTACAACATCACAGAAACAATACAGATATCTGGGATCCCCGGGTTTAACAGAGCCACTGCTGAAACCCGACGTTCCCCTGGTCGTGTGGATAGCCTGCGCAATGAAATCCTAGACCCCTACGGGCGCGGCAAGTCACCCGCCAAAACCTGAAGCGAGGCAGCCCCCTTCAGCAACGTGAATGGACCACCCAGCACTTCACGGAATCCGGTAACTTGGGCACCCCTCCTGGGTCAGCCTGTACCCCCTACGAGTGCGGCGAATAGCCCGCCAATTCCAGAGTGAAGCCCCCTCCGTCTCAATGCCATGAGATGCGGGCTTGTTGCCCCCTAGAACCCGGCTATCCGTGCACCCCTCCGCGGGGTAATCCTAGTACAGAAAGTAAAATATACATACAACGGGTACATCGACCGCAACCAGGTCATGCCCCAAAAGAATAATACAAACAGGCAGTGACGGCAGTCCACATGTCGGACGCTCGCCCCGCAATATCAAATGTACATAATACAACCACAACTGTACTAGCATTGCATCCAGGCTATCCCCCACGACCGATCCGCAACATCACAGCATAAACATAGAACATCAACGTGAAAATCACGTTCGCAAATCCGTCTAACCGGGCTATAGCAGTTAGACGGGATTTACCGATCGAGTGACATTCACGGTCGCAGATATAATGTAAATACTGTGAAAGATGTGTTTAAAAATATCCGATCGATCAAAAATTAACAAGTGGGCCCCCAATCAAAACTGTAGCACTCACAGAAAACCTGGGCCCAAATTTAATATTCCAAAACCCATATTTTAAGCCCAGAAAGTCTCTGTAAAAAATTGGTGCAGTGATCTCCACAGTGTGCGGCGGAAGGGCGGCGGAATGGGGGTATGTGCGGCGGTTCCGCGCTCAAACTGTGGATTCACTTCTTCGAAATTTTACAGAGTTCTTAGATTTTCCAGTACATCAATATTTTACAAGCTGAAAAATTTTTCGAGACCAAAATATTTCAACAGAAACTGATGTGAACAAAAAATGCAAGTTTTGGAATTTTGGTCGATCGGAAATGCAAAACACATCAAACGAAGCTAGACGAAGTTAATGGCGAGGCTCTGATACCACTGTAAGTGCACGGCGGCGCCCCGGCCGTCAATCCGACGCCGGAATGCCGAAGCGGTGAAAAACTTTAATTTTGCGGACTTAGCAAACCGGCACCACCGCGCACTAAACATCCGGATCGTAACCATTAACAAGTCTAAGCTACTAACTAGATAGGGAAGAGAAGTATACCGACAGATCCGAGTCCTCCGGTCTTCTCGTCGTCGTCCCGATCTCCTGCGGAATGTCCCGTCTCCTCCTCGTCGCCGGAAGTGCACCACATCGCCTACATCGTTTACGGTCTCCCACCTCAATGCCGAGGCAACTCGGGCACGAAGCCGACTACTCGACGTGCCCAAGATATGCTGTAGAATATTGTGTAGGACTCAAGTCTCACTTTGGGGTTCATGGAGATGCCACTTGGGTAGAGGGATGAAACAAGAAAAATGTGGAGGAACTTGGGGGTATTTTGGAGCATGAAATGAACCAAAAATACCCCCTCAAAATTTTGGATAGCCTCCACCACCAATGTTGCCGGCTATGCTCTTAGAGAGGGGAGAAATGAGAGTGTGTTTTCTATGGATAATGAGAGAGCCATCTCATTCTCCAATGGAGAGAGAGAGAGAAAGCTATCATACAAAAGAAATCATCACCAAAACAAAAACCCACACTCAACCACCAACCACCAACCTCATCATTAACAACCATGATGAGATCCAAAGTCAAGCTATCATGAAAAAGGAAAGTCAAATGATGGGACAAGTATCATGACATGATGATATGCAAAGACCCCTTCCACAAATGCTTATTTGCAACAATGCAAATAAACCCTCCTCCACCAATCTTCGGCCAATGAACGGAACAATGGAAATCGGCCGAAACTAAAAGCAAACTGGCAACTCCAGAAAACTGGTCCCGTAATAAATTACAGGAAAACCCCGATACTGTGCATACACACCCACATCTGTATTTCGACCGAAATACAAATGCAATGAGACAAAATCTCCACTGTACTATACTAGAATCCGGCTTATACCAAAACCGGCTAGCAATATCTGTTCGATCCTGATCCGTGCAATACCGCACGTATCTGATCGAACCCTGCCATATAACCATACGGCCTATAGTACAAACTGTCCAATCCTGATCCGTGCAATACCGCACGTATCTGATCGGACCTTGCCATATCTCCATACGGCCTCTACAACCTTTCGCCCGAAAGCTGAGTAACTGAATGTGGGGGACTCTAAAGACTTGTCAACACCTTGGTTGTGGATTTAACCACTAGCACGTCAGAGGTATAAGCCAATACGTAACGGGCTACCAGGTATTGACTAAAAGGGATGTCTGTGAGTGAACTCAGCCTGACAACCCTACTGAGCCTGTCAGTGACAATATCCGTACAGTCCGGTCCGTTCGTCTATGAGCATCACATGGCGGGCCTAGGGGGTTGGTAAAAGTCAGACCCCCAAAAGCAGTACAAGTCGTGTCGGAGTGTAGCCCAGAACACCCTGAGATACTACTGGAATACCTACCAGTAAATCTCCTTGCCTCGGCCGAGGGCTTCGTGTAATGGCTCTCCTAGACACAGCACGACCTCACCCCCAATACCGGGAGAGACGAACCCCTGAAGATACGCTCACTGCCTCCATGTGGCTCGGGACTGTACCCAACTAAAACCTGTTTGCACGACTCCTTTGAGCCGTGGTAGGGTAGTAATCAAAGTACAGTGGGAACTCACACGAGACAAATGACGATCCCCAGGTCGATGAACTTACCTGCACACATGTCACCAGGGAACTGCCATCTGACGTCTGGTATATGACCAACTGGCATGTTCCCGGCGAGTCCTGTCCGGTGTACTCATAACCCAATGAGCACCTGTATACATCTTAGGTGATCCAACTGAAACCAGTGGCTTGTGAGACCGGCCACCGCCCCTCGTCGGGGTCTCGACTGTATACACTAGTCTACGATGGAGTATCGATGCCCTGTCTCGAAACTCACACGACTAGGGACCATTTCAGGATATGCTTATAGACCCCAGCTCCCACTTATATGATCGCCCTCATACTGCTGGTGGTCAAGCAAGAATCCTAGGGGCTCTATCAACGTGTAATAGCGACGTGTGAGGTCACCTAAAACAGTACACGATGATAAAGGTAAACCAGATAGCATACTATCATCTCGAGTAAGACTGTCCTACCGGGATAGGTCCTCCCTCAATCACCGCAATCACGTACCTGTGATCCAATAATTGACTCTGAGGGCATTATCTCCAACATGTCGTTAGTTAAGTAACCTAACGGGTGATGACGGGACCAAGTGGCGAATGCAGATGGCATAAGAGGACGTTGTATTTTCGTTGTTTTCTGCAATGATAGGTTAATGATGGGACGAATTATATTAATGCAAAGAAAATAAACCAAAGTTGAATCGTTGGAACAGTTTAAAAGAAACCACTCGGTTAATTTAAAACAGAGGATATTTTTTAAATTGTGGAGCTTTAACCACTCCTTTTAAAAGCTATCAGGTTCCTTCGGTCATATCAAGTTCACTACGTTCACGGTTTCACTAAAACCATTCATAGCCCTCCGTCATTTCATTTAGGTATTCAGTAGTATTCAAGCAATGTATTTTGACCTAACGCCAAGGCATAGTGTTTGGTAGCTGCTGGGTATTCATTTATTGCATAGATAAATGATTTAGTTTGGGACAGTCGTATTATCATTTGGCCAACGTCAGGGATATGTACGGATGGGTTCAAATTAACAAGATAATGATGGGTAGAACTTGACATGTGACTTATGACATTTTGACCTAACGCCAAGGTCATAAGAGCATGGGGCAGAAATTTATATCAGGAATTTCTAAAGAAACTGAAATTTGCAAAGAGATGCATACCATTTGGAGTTTGATGAATGTTGGTAGGATTCCTTCAACATTATCACACGATGATATTTGGATCCCGATCCTACTGTGAGTATATGCTACTCATCAGGAGATTCGTCACTTAACGATCAATGCTATAAACCAAGTAGGTGCCGAGAAAGGTGTCAGCGGGGCTACGCCCCCAGAGAAAAGAGGTTATTTAATTAAGGAACTTCGCGAAAGCGTTCGAAAACCTCCCTCGAAGTACCGACACAGGCCTGGCTGAACGGTTAAGCAAGTATTGTACGGTGAGAATAATCCTAGCTAGTTCTTCCTTTTTGGTTTGAGGAGGGATTCGAGAAAGAGTGGGAGCCATCCAGTTTAGATAAACTAAAAACTACTCTAAACTTGCAAGAGCATCATGCTAAAGTGTTCCCTCTCTCTCCTAATTGCAGCGACACTAAAACATGACAGGCCTTAAGTTACTTTTAGAGAAAAATATATTGACAGGGCCAAACTATAAAGATTGGCTGCGGAATGTCAAGATGGCTTTGACTTATGACAAATTGGGGTATGTCCTCACCACTAAGGCACCTGCAGTCCCTGGTCCTAAATCTAGTAATGCAGAGAAGGAAATCCACAAAACCTGGGAGGTAGATTGTGCGAAGGCCAAGTGCATCGTGCTTGCCTCGATGAATAATGAACATCAGAGGAGGCACGGGGATATGTATCTTGAATCCATATTTCTCCATACAAAGGATATGTATGGGGAGCAATCTCGTATAGCAAGATACGAGACCTCGAAGAACCTGTTTTAGGCGAGGTTGGCCATCGGATCATCTGTAGGAGAACATGTCCTAAAGATGATTGGCTATATAGAAGAGCTCGCAAACCTGGGGATGACTTTGGAGAATGAGCTCTATATAGACTTGATTCTCCAGTCCCTTCCTTCCACCCACGCCCAGTTTATTCTGAATTTCAACATTCAAAGAAAAGAAGTTGAACTTCCAGAACTCCTTAACATGTTGAGGAGTGCCGAGGGCACCTTGCAGAAGGCAAGGGAAACACCCGCTATGTTTGTTCGCGGTGCTTCTTCTTCAGGGTCCAAGGCTAGGGCCAAAGGAAGGAAGAATAAGGCCGCCACCAAACCTAGAGGAGGTGTTAGTAAGGTGGGAGTGAGGGGAAAGAAAAAGATTGCGGTGCCAGTAGTGGCCAAAGATGAGTGCTTCCATTGTCATAGGCAAGGGCACTGGAAGAAAGATTGCAAGGCGTGGAACGCCAAGAACCAGGAACCGAAGCAAGCTGTGGCTTCGACTTCAGGTGTGTTTGTAATTGAGAATTGTCTGTCAATCAACTCTACTTCCTGGGTATTGGATACCGGATCAGGATCTCATATATGCAATTTATTGCAGACACTGAGAAACCGTAGAGTGTTGAAAGTTGGTGATATGACCCTAAAGGTTGCTAACGGAGCTAGCGTGGGTGCTATGTCCGTAGGGGATTATCACCTGGGATTGACGAGTGGACATATTTTGGTTTTACATAACTGTTTTTGTGTACCTAGTTTAACGTGTAATATCATATCAGTTTCCTTGTTATCGAAAGAAGGTTATGATTTCACGTTTGTAAGCGATGTTGTTAACATCCACCTTAATCATGGTTTGATTGGGTCCGGTACACTGGATAACAGTATATATGTCTTAAACCAATTATAGATTTTCAATATCCAGAACACACTAAAAAGAAAGTCTCCAGATTTAAATAAAGCTTTCTTATGGCATTGTAGACTGGGTCACATCAATGAAACAAGGTTAACTAAGTTACATAGAGAAGGTTATTTGGACCCATTCGAATATCAATCTTATGCCACTTGTCAATCATGTCTCAAAGGAAAGATGACAAAGACTCCATTCACTGGACATGGAATAAGAGCGAGCGAGCTCTTAGGACTCATACACAGCGATGTATGCGGTCCAATGTCTACACATGCAAGAGGTGGTTTTTCATATTTCATTACTTTTACGGATGATTACTATAGGTACGGATTCATTTTCTTGATGAAACTTAAATCTGAGGCTTTTAAGAAATTCCAAGAGTATAAGAATGAAGTAGAAAATCAAACCGGCAAAAGTATCAAGACACTAAGATCTGATCGAGGTGGTGAATACTTAAGTGCCGAGTTCCTAGGTTACCTAAAAGAGAAAGGAATTCTCTCTCAGCTTACTCCTCCATACACTCCACAGCATAACGGTGTATCGGAGAGACGGAATCGAACCCTATTGGATATGGTACGTTCCATGATGAGTAATGCTGAGTTGCCGCGATCTTTCTGGGGTTATGCGCAAGAATCAGCAGCATATCTTTTGAAAATAGTTCCTACCAAGACTGTGCCTACAACGCCATATCAGATGTGGAGTGGGAAGAAACCCTAACTTCAGTATTTAAAGATATGGGGATGTCCGGCCTTTGTTAAAAAGCAGCATGCGGACAAACTCGAGGCACGATCAGTACTGTGTAAGTTTGTGGCATATCCAAAGAACTCTAGGGGGTATTCCTTCTATTACGCAGAGAAACAAAAGGTTTTTGTTTCTCGTAATGCCCATTTTCTAGAACTTCAGTTTTTAGAAAAGGAAACAAGCGGGAGCGTAATAGAACTGGAAGAAATTCCAGAATCACAAACTACTAGTGAAAGTTTGGTAGAACCAGTAGTTCAAGAAGAACAGGACATTCCCGCACCCCTCCGCAGGAGTAGTAGGCCGTCTCATCCGCCTGAGAGATACTACGGTTTTCTCATAGATGGGGATAGAGAGGATTGCGTCATTGATGATGAACCTACTAGCTTCCAGCAGGCCATCCAGAGCGGCGACTCGGTACGATGGCTAGATGCAATGCGGACCGAAATGGAGTCCATGTACACCAACAAAGTATGGACTTTGGACTTTGCTCCAGATGGGGTAAAACCTATAGGATGCAAATGGATCTTCAAAAACAGGATTGGTCTAGATGGACAGGTGGAAACCTATAAGGCTAGACTTGTTGCAAAGGGTTTTCGTTAAAGACCTGGTTTGGACTATGATGAAACTTTTTCTCTAGTGGCTATACTCAAATCCATTCGGGTCCTTCTTGCCATTGCTGCATTCCATGATTATGAAATCTGGCAGATGGACGTAAAGACGACTTTTCTAAATGTTAATTTAGAAGAGTGCGTCTATATGGATCAGCCAGAAGGTTTCAATCAGAGTGAGAGCAGCGGGAAAGTGTGCAAGTTGCTTAAGTCCATTTATGGACTGAAGCAGGCATCGCGGAGTTGGAACATCTGTTTTAATGAAACGGTCAAAGAATATGACTTTATCAAAAATCCAGATGAACCATGTATATATAGTAAAATTGTAGCACGAACTGTCGTATTATTCGTCTTATACGTGGATGACATTCTATTGATAGGAAATGACATTCCTATGCTACAATCTGTCAAAGGATTCTTGTCACACAGGTTCTCCATGAAAGACCTGGGTGATGCCTCTTACATTCTGGGGATCCGAATCTATCGTGATAGATCCAAGAGGATGTTGGGACTTTCGCACTCCAGATATATCAACACTATACTGAAAAGATTCAGTATGGAAGATTCTAAGCGAGGTAATTTACCGGCTTGTCACGAAATCATCCTCTCCAAAGAGATGTCTCCCAAGACTGATTTGGAAAGGGATCGCATGTTGATTATACCCTACGCTTCTGCGGTAGGCTCTATAATGTATGCGATGTTGTACACCAGACCAGATGTAGCTTACGCACTGAGCGTGGTAAGCAGGTATCAGTCAGACCTAGAGGAGAAGCACTGGATTGCAGTAAAGAACATTCTCAAGTACCTGAGAAAGACTAAAGAGATGTTCTTGGTTTAAGGCGGAAAAGACCTCAAGATCGAGGCCTTTGCTGATTCCGGCTTCCAGAGTGATAAGGATGACTCCAAGTCCATGTCAGGTTATGTCTTTACCCTCAATGGAGGGGCGGTGTACTGGAAGAGCTCCAAGCAGGACACCGTTGCAGACTCGACGATGGAAGCGGAGTATATTGCTGCTTGCGATGCCGCAAAAGAAGCGGTCTGGATGAAGAAGTTCCTAACAGAACTTCAGGTGGTTCCTACCATTGTTGATCCAATACCTCTGTATTGCGATAACAACGGAGCTATAGCTTTAGCGAAGGAACCCAGGTCCCATCAGAAGTTTAGACACATCTTAAGGCGGTATCACCTGATCAGGGAGATCATAGATCACCGGGCGATCGAGGTCTGGAGAGTTGCTGTAGTGGAGAACATTGCTGATCCATTCACAAAGGCCTTACCTCAGATTCAGTTCGAGAGGCTACTCGAGATGATCGGTCTTCGATATGCCAGTACATGGCCCCAGTGCAAGTGGGAGATTGTTAGTGTATATGCCTTAGGGGCCATTATTGTATCATACTAGCTTGTATATTACTTAATGGAAGCTTGGGATATTCACAGTTATATTAACAGTCTTGCTAAACATGGTAGTATGCTACTTGGTTTTATCTATCTTAATATGTGTTTACGTATTGATAGAGCCTTTAGGATCTTGCTTGACTACCAGCATTGTGATGGCAGTCATACTAGTGGGGGCTGGGTAGTCTACAAGCACATCCTTTTTCAGGTCCCTAGTCGTAGGATTATCGAGACAGGGCATCGATACTCCGGAGTAGACTAGTGTGTACGCTTCTCATCCCAGTTGGGAAGATGGTCTGTCCCACGGCCATCAGTACGTCGTACTGGAGATAGTATACCGGTGCTCGTTGGGTTACGGGTACACCGGACAGGACTCGCCGGGAACTGTTGGTTGGTATTATAGCCGTCGTCAGTTAACAGTTCCCAGGTGACATGAGTACAGTATAGTCCGCAGACTTGACACTGCTACTTCGCCTCGAGTGTGTCCTACTGTTCTTAGATTGCTACCCTACCACGGCTCAAAGGAGTCGTGCAAACAGGTAGCAGTTGGGTGCAGTCCCGAGCACTTGGAGGCAGTGGCGGTTAGACAGGATTCGTCTCTCCCGGTATTGGGAGTTGATATCGCGCTGTGTCTGGCGAGCCATTACGCAAAGTCCCTGGCCAGGGCAAGCGAGATTTACTGGTAGGTTTTCCAGTAGTTTCTCAAGTTGTAATGGGCTTCGCTCCGACATTACTTATACCGCTTTTAGGGGACTGACGCTTGCCGCCCCCTAGGCCCGATATGCGATAGTCCTAAACGAACAGACCGGACTGTATGGAGATTGTCACATCAGGCTCAGTAGGAGTTCAGATGGGTTTCCTCATCGGCCTTCTTATTGACATCTACCTGGGGACCATTTGCCGCTTGCGGTCTGTGATTAAACCCACTGTCAGCGTAGTAGTCGAGTCTTTAGAGTCCCACACAGAGAGTTTCCCTGCTCCGGGCGAAACGATATAGAGGTCGTATAGTTTTACGACAAGGGTTCGGACGCATACATGTGTTTACGCACGTATGATGTTCGGACAGTTTTTACTAGCCGGCTTTGGTTTAAGCCAGATTCTAGTATCAGATTATTGGATTTATACAGTCTAAAGTTTTTCCGTCTTTCACGGATAGGAGGGGCGTTCTCATAATTTGGCGAGAAGCTTGTAGAAGGATGATGACTTGGGGGTTAAGGTGGCATAAGCATTTATTGATTTAGTGACTCATTTGTGTGACTCATTCATGTAGTTAATGGTGCATTAAATGGCTAATGACTCATGAGATGAATCACACATAATGAATAAATGAAGCATGATGATAAATCATTTAATTTATTTATTTGATAAAAGATTATGCTTTATATATTCATGATATGTTATTATTTCATATCATTCTCATCCTCACCTTCTCTCTCCTCAAGCTCTCTCTCTTCAAACCCTAATCCTACCCTCTTATGTGTTGAGATCAAGGATTAGTAAGACTTGTTAATCCATAATCACACTCTATATTACCTAGGTTGCTTAGATTAGCACTTTGAGAAACCTAGTTGCCTCAAGATTAGAGACAAAGCTTGGAGTAGAAGCTCTCGGGTGGATCGTCTATTACAAAGAGGAGGCCGACGAGGAGGTGGTTAACGAAAAGAAGAAGGACTTAGTTCATTAGGTATAATCTTCTTTCATAGTAACTAATTACTCCTATGTTAGTGTTAGTTATAGTTTAGCAAAGATCCTTTCGGTTAGTCGATGTTGTTTCAAACAAAATGATTGTTTTACCTATTCCGCCTCCCCGCAAGTCTTGGGGTGTACAACGTCGACATACATATGTTACAGTTACACAGATTGGCCGACTCACACACTTTATCATCGATAATTGCTATGTCACTTACACAGTAGAATTGCAGCATCATGCTACTACTCTTGATTGTTCAGTATTGTCACATCATTATGCTATATTGCATGATATACTTGCTATGCTCACATCATTATGCTATGTTTCATGACATACCTTGCTATAGCTACACATATACCTATATGGTATTGTATCATTATTGACATGTATATACACATACCTTGCTATAGCTTCATATACATCATGCATACATACTTACATGTATACAGCCATACCTTGCTATAGCTACATGTACACCTTATATGATGTTGCATTTGATTTCGGAGGAATTGGGAACCACATGATATATTTTAAAAAACTGGATTCATTTAAAAGAGCGGTTTTCCCTTAATATGCCCATATTACTGATTTATGTTGCATATATCATAATTCATGGATTTACGCATTGAGATACGGATTTCATGTGATTTATAGATTTGAGAACCATGGGGATATTTCAAGAAAGTATGCATTGTTTTGAAAACCCGGTTTTCTTGATATGATATTTCGGTGCGTACACCATGGGTTTTCTCGGTTTAGAGATTGGCATGTGAAACCCGATTCGAGGAGCGGTAGGCACCGTCTGCGGGTACATGGTGGACCCAGTGAGGTACCCTGAGGCAAGAAGACTCGTATTGTTAGACGGTAAGCCTGGCAGGGGAGCTCTACCTACCGGTAATAGTATTTGGACTCGGCGGTTATTCGGAGGATATCGACTGGAGTCGTGAGATGGATATGAGGGCCGACCAGAGTATGCGGTGCCTGAGGGCCGATCTGAGGATGCGGCACCTGAGATATGAGGATTTACGTGTAGATACTGGACACGGGTTTCATGATGTTTCGAGTGTCGGCGTTGTACACTCAGGTTCCATGATTTGATGTGTCATTAATGGACACACGTTCTTTGATATCCTTATATATTTATATCAACATGCTTTCATGATGTTTATTGTTGGACGAGATCCACATGCATACAGGCATTAATTATATTGTTCGATGATATCCACATGCAAACATGCATTGATTATATTATTGGACGAGATCCTTATGCATATATGCATTGATTATTGTTGGCATATATGTAGAAACGGTCACCCTAGATATCATAGTATTACCTTTATGATATACTTGACCTAGGAAATTGTTGTTTTATTCGATTTCTACCTGCTGATGTTTTCTACTCACGAGTTGGCAACTCACCCCCTTTGTGCCACAGTTCTTGCAGGTTGACCGCATGGATCAGTAGCGACATCGCCGGCACACAGCTACATTCGGGTGATTTGCATTTGGTAGGTGGTACGCATTGGGTTATGCCACTCTTGTATTATTATTCCTATTTTATCTAGTCAACTCCATCAATCAGAAACTAGTGTTTGTATATGTAGTAAGACTTAGCAAGACTTAGAGCGATGGGTTATATGCTCGCTTGGTTGGTTTGATGTCTTGCTTTTCAGTTTCCTTTGTGTTGATATTCGCCGTTGGGCATCATATGTAGGATTCTTTGGCATAACCACAAGGTTTCACAAGGCATCAAACATGCTATATTTAAAATTTTAGTGTGCCAAACAACCCTAACCTAGGATCTAACTAGAGTTTTAGGAGCTAAACTAGAAAGTAAACATCTTTACATCTAAGTGCTAATAGAATACAACCTTTGTAGACCGGTCCTTCACTTCAATTGCTCCTTGTAGTGGTCCCTTCACTGCGATCATGGAACTCCCGGACTCTTGCATGGCTTCTCAAGTTGAAAAGAACGAACTTGCTTGAAGTCTTCGAGGCCGAAGATGATCTACGTCGAGGAGACACTAACTCAAGCCACTACTTCACTAATGAAAGATAAGTGAAGCTAACACCCTATACTAAAGTGCTAATCTAGTAGAGGATAATGAAGTAGGAAGTGGGCTCACTTTATTTTTATTTTTCTCACAATATTTTCTCACTTTGGAAAAAGCTAGGAAGCTTTTTCTTAATGATGAAGAAGATGAAGTCAAGAGATGAGAATGAACTAATGAGGTGAGAGAATCAACCATGGGTGAGTTTGTATCATATACTAACTCATGTAGAGAGATAAGCATATCTAAATTATAATGGTTAGGTTAATAAATATCTTAAGTAAAACAAAATGAGTGGAAAGTCAATGCATCCAGAAGCTTCTACAAGCTTCATGCATGTGAGCAATTATCCACTAATTTGGATTTACTTTAAATATTTAAATCCTACATTATAATTAGTATGGTGTAAGTCTCATACACCCATATAGTTTGTATCAACAACCATGACACAAAATAAAACACAATTAATATATATCACATATATATTAAGTGTGCACATGTGAGAAAATAGATGCTTAAGTGAGCTAATATTAGTTAATGTAAACTAGTATATCAAATATACAATTATACACTAAATTAACAAATCAACACTTGATTTAATAATCCGTCTATATCACATATAACCAACTAAAATAATATGTACCAACTTATCGAATCAACACTTGATTTGATAACTCGGCTATATCATATATAACCGACTAAAATAATATGTACCAACTTATCGAATCAACACTTGATTCGATAACTCGGCTATATCATATATAACCGACCGATAAAAATATCGCGAGAATAGTATACGGTATCACATACTCGTATTAATCTCGGTCCCGCACATATCACATATGTGCACCTACTTCGTTTTGCCTGAGCCAGTAAAACCTCTGTGTAGGACTCTAAAGACTCGTCAATACGCCGGCAGTAAGTGATGATCAGATCAAGCACCCACAAGCCGTCAGCGGTACTAGCTGGATGTAACGGCTACCCGGGTATTGAACGATCAGAAGATCAGCAAGCAAGCCAGTTCTAACTCCTGCAAAAGCCTGACAGTAACACTACCGTACAGTCCGGTCTCCTCGTCTGATATGTCGCATATCCAGTCTAGGGGTGGTAAACGTCATACCGCAATAACCGATAAGTCATACCGATATGAGGCTCATAACGGGTTGAGAAACTACTGATAACACTTACCAGTAAATCTCTAAATTAGCCATTGCCAGGGACTTCCCTGTTATGTCTAATCGAGCACAGTGCAACATCAACCCCCAATACCAGGAGAGACAAAACCCTTCCTATCGCTCATTGCCTCCATGTGACTCGGGACTGTACCCAAAAACCACCGTTTTGCACGTCCTCTTAAACGTGGTAAGGTGGAAATCAAAGCACAATGGGAATCACACAAGACTCTATGACGATGTCGGGTCTACAGACTAACTTATACCAGTGTCACCAGAGAATTGCTATCTGACGTCAGGTATAATACCATCTAGGAGTTCTCGGGGAGTCCGTCCAGTGTACCCAGTCTCCACTGAGCACCCGTATGCCATCTCTGATGTCAAACACCATTGGATATGGGATCATCCATCGCCCATCACATGGGTCGAGAAGTGTATACGGTAGTCTACTCTGGTATATCGATGCCCCGTCTCGATACACCCATGACTAGGAACATTAAAGGATGAACTTATGGACTACCATGGCCCCACTAGTATGATCTGCATCATAATCCTGGTAGTCAAGTACACATCCTAAGGGCTTTACCAACATGTAACCATAAGACAGTAAGAGACAAGTATACATGTTAAGATAAAGGGCAACCAGATAGCATACTATCACGTCGAGCAAGAAAGTCCTCTCTATATATGTCCAAGCATCCACTATAATATACATCATATGTACAATAATGGACTCTAGGGCATACATACAACTAACAATCTCCCATTTGCACTAGGGCCAGCTGCTGTAGTATCGCATACCCAACATCCCGAAGAGTCTCTCGAACTGTATCTGGAGAATGTCCTTCGTGAGTGGATCCGCTATGTTGTTCTTCGTGTCAACTCTCCTGACCTCGATCTCACGGCGATCAACTATCTCCCGGATTAGGTGATACCGCCTCAGAATATGCCTGGATAGCTGATGGGACCTGGGTTCCTTGGCCAAAGCCACCGCTCCATTGTTATCACAATACAAAAGTATTGGATGCTCAATGGATAGAACCACTCCAAGTTCAGTTATGAACTTCTTCATCTAGATAGCCTCTTTGGCAGCGATGTATTCAGCCTCCATCGTCGAGTCTGCCACGGTTTCCTACTTGGAACTCTTCCAGCATACCGCCCCTCCATTGAGGGTAAAGACAAATCCCGAGTGCAACTTAGAGTCTTCCTTATCACTCTGGAAGCTCAAATTGGTAAAGGACTCCACTTGGAGTTCTTTGATACCATACACCAAGCATCTCTTTAGTCCTTCTCAAGTACTTGAGAATGCTCTTCACAGCTGTCCAGTGACTCTCTCCAGGATTTGCTTGATACCTACTCACTACACTTAGTGAGTGTGCTACATCGGGTCTGGTACATTGCATCGCGTACATGATAGAGCTTACTGCCGAAGCATAGGGTATCACTTGCATGCGAGCTCTCTCCAAATCAATCTTGGGAGACATTTCTTTGGAGAGAGTGAGTCCTGAGATCGTGGGTAAAAACCCACGCTGGGATTCTTCCATACTAAACCTCTTTAGTATGGTGTCAATATACCTGGATTGGGACAATCTCAGTATCCGTTTAGATCTATCTCTATAGATCTTAATACCCAAGATGTAGGAGGCATCACCTAGAACTTTCATTGAGAATCTTTGTGATAAGAAGAGCTTAACCGATTGCATCATAGGAATATCATTTCTTATCAAGAGTATGTCATCCACGTACAATATGAGGAAGACAACCTTACTCTCTGCCACCTTCTTTTATATACAAGGTTCATCTACGTTTTTTACGAAGTCAAACACTTTGACAACGACATCAAAACAGATGTTCCAACTCCGCGATGCTTGCTTTAACCCGTAGATGGATTTAAGCAGCTTACACACCTTTCCGCTGCTCCCACTGTCTACAAAGCCCTCTGGCTGAGTCATGTACACGCACTCTACCAAATCACCATTTAGAAAGACGGTCTTAACATCCATTTTCCAGATTTCGTAGTCATGGTATGCAGCAATTGCAAGTAGGATCCGGATGGACTTAAGCATAGCCACAGGAGAAAAGGTTTTGTCATAATCCATACCTGGTCGTTAACGAAAACCCTTTGCAACAAGTCTAGCTTTGAAAGTCTCAACTTTTCCATCTACACCAAGTTTCTTCTTAAAGATCCATTTGCTCCCAATGGGTTTTACCCCTTCAGGAGCAACTTCCAAAGTCCATACTTTGTTGGTGTACATAGATTCTATCTAAGATCGCATTGCATCCAGCCACTTCACTGAGTCCCCACTCGTGATGGCCTGCTCGAAGCTAGTTGGGTCATCATCCTCCATGATGCAATCCTCGCTTCCACCATCAATGAGAAACCGTAGTATCTCTCAGGTGGATGAGGAACCCTACTAGATCGGCGGAGAGTCTGAGGTTCGTTGGGAACTACCGAGTACTCTGGTTCCACCAAATCTTCTGTCGTAGTTTGTATAGCTAGAACTTCTTCCAGTTCTACCTCCTTGCCACTAATTTATTTTTCAAGAAATTCCTTTTCTAAAAAGGTGGCATGTCGAGAAACAAACAACTTTTGTTCCTCGGCGTGGTAGAAGATATACCCACGCGAATGTTTGGGATATCGAACAAACTTACACAGAAATGACCTTGCCTCAAGCTTGTTCGGATTTTGTGTTTTCACATATGCCGGACAACCCCATATCTTAATATAATTAAGATATGGTCTCTTTCCTTTCCATATCTTATAGGAGTGGTTGGCACAAATTTGGTGGGAACCATATTCAATAGGTCTACAGCTGTCTCCTGTTCATATCCCCAAAAAGAAATAGGCAACTCAGCAGTGCTCATAAAAGAGCGCACCATATCTAATAGGGTGCGATTCCTCCGCTCCGATACACCGTTTTGCTGTGGTGTATACGGAGGAGTTAGCTGAGAGAGAATCCCATTCTCTTTTAAATAATCACGGAATTCCGTGCTCAAGTATTCTCCTCCTCGATCAGATCGTAGGATTTTAATACTTTTACCCGTTTGGTTCTCTACTTCGTGCTTATATTCTTTGAATTTCTCAAAAGCTTCAGACTTGTGTTTCATCAGGAACACATGTCCGAATCTTGAGAGATCGTCAGTGAATGTAATGAAGTAGGAGGAACCATTCCTGGCATGTGTAAACATAGGACCACATACATCAATATGTATCAGTCCCAAGAGTTCCCTAACTCTATCTCCGTGTCCTGTAAACGGAGTTTTGGTCATCTTTCCTTTGAGACATGACTGGCAAGTGTCATAAGATGAAAATTCGAACGGATTCAAATATCCATCCTTATGGAACTTAGCTATTCGTGTCGCATTGATATGACCCAGTCTACAATACCACAAGAAGGATTCGTTCATTTCTGAACTCTTCCTCTTGTGTGTGTTTTGTATATTGAGAATTGTGGTTTGATCTAGAAAGTATATGCCATTATTTATCAAGCCTGATCCAATCAACTTTTGATTTAGGAAGATGTTCATAACATTATCTTATACTATAAAATTATATCCTTCTATATTTAATAAAAAACTGATATAAGATTGCATATCAGGGTCGGAATGTAATAGCATTCATTCAGAATCAATGTATTACCATTTGGTAATACAAGGTGATATTCGCCAACTGCTTCGGCTGCAACATTTGCTCTATTCTTGACTCTTATGGAATGATCACCCATTCCCAGTTCTCTACCTTTCCTTAGCCCATGTAACATATTACATATGTGGGATCCTGATCCGGTATCTAATACCCAGGACGTAGAGTGAACTGAGAAATAGTTCTCAACATCTAACACACCCGAAGAAGATGCATCATCATTCTTATTCTTCATTTGGGTGGCGTGGGAATCCGGATATGTCCCTATTCCCTGTTCAGTCTTATAACAATTACAAGAAAGAACGGAACCAACGTTCCCCAGCACAGTATAACATGCGAGTTCGGTCAATACATCCATATTATTATCTTGATTAAAACATGACATGGTCGCTACCTAGAGAGAGAGAGAGAGAAGAAAACACTTTAGCGTATGCTCTTGCAAGATCAAATTGGTTATTATTTCATCTAATTAGGATGGCTCCCACTGTTTTTATCAAATCTTCCTTCAAACCCTAAAAGGAAAGACTAGACGGGATTAATTACACCCTACAATTTCATAAATCTTTCAGCCAGGCCAGTGCCGGTACTTTGAGGGAGGTTCCCCGTGCTTTCGCACGGACCTAATTAAAATAAACCTCGTTTTCCCAGAGGCATAGCCCCGTTGACACCTTTCTATACACCTACTTGATCAGCTAATTGTAAAGTGCAAGACTCTCCCAGGAGTAACACTTATTCGCAATGGGTATCGGGATCCAACTATCTCATAGAAGGTATGCAATCTCATTGTAAATTTCAACACTTGAAATTCCCGATAATATTTTTCCCCTAGCGTCCTATGACCTTGACGCGGGCCAACAAACCATAGTCCGCTAGTCAAGTTCAACCCGTCATTTCCTGATTGAATTAAACCCACCCGCACGACCCTTGAAGCAGGCCAACAAAGTCGCACGACTACCCTAATCCAATCTCATCTTATATTGCATATAAGCACTAGTTAGCTACCTCACACTACGCCTTGATGCAGGCCAACAAACGTAGCACGAATACTAAGTAGGACTTATCTGAAATGACGGAGGCTATGACAGGTTTTCAGAAAACCTTTTGCGTAATGAACTTGATATCGTTGTAGAATCGAGTGATTTTAAAAAGGAGTGTTTTTGAGGCTTTTACTAGTTTCGCTAAAGAGGTCACTCCCGGTGATGGGATCTCGGCTCTTTCCTTATCGAATAAGGTGCTGGATATTCTACAAGGAATACTGCTATGCAAAGCAAGCACTAGAAGAAGCAATCAAAAAACAAAATCGTGTGAGTTGTAGCATCTGCTAGTTTCTCTAAAGAGGTCACTTCGGGTGAAGGGATCTCGGCTCTTTCCTTAACGAATAAGGTGCTGGATATTCTATACGGAATATCGCTATGCAAAGCAAAAACTAGAGCTACCCTTTTTGAAAATTTGATTCTACAACATCTTTTAGGTTTCTTTTCTTTCATTAATCTCATTAATGAATTCCCATCATTTATGCTTCCTAAGAATCACAGAAGAAACGAAAATACAACATACGCTTATGCCATCCGCATTCGCCACAGTGTCCCGTTATGCACCGTCAGGTAACTTAACTAACGGCATAGCGGGGCGGGACTAGCGCGGGAGTAAAACAAAAGCAACGTCTACTATATATCTCATATATAATATATCCATTCGTCTCAGAATCCACAGTGATCACATCACAGAGCAGCAGAAGAAACACATGAAATATTGGATATACTAGAAGCTCCGTGTTTTATTTTGAGCCTGTATAAAACACGGATTCCACGGTCGCGATGAATAGCCAAACCCACATCCCTAGACCCCTATGAGAGCGGCAAGCAACCCTACAAATTCTAGAGTTAGAAGACCCGGACTCGACTCCTCGAGTTGGTCTCTCACTGGACTCTAGAACCCGGTTACTTGTGCTCCCCTCCTTAGGCCTATCCTAATGCGGAAAAGTAAATAATATACAAAAATGGTGACTTCATCCTCAACCCGGAAGTTCCCCAATAAAAGAATATTACATACAATGAATTTTACATGAATGAAAATAAAAACTCTCATCTCACATAAAAACCCCGGCTATTCAAAACACGACGATCCAATATAACATATCACAGCAACACATAACATCGCATGTCATCAACGTAAGTAAATATGTGTATCCCAATTGTCATTGACATATAGCAACGAAATCGGCGATACACCACATATTACACTTACGGTCGCAGAAAAGAAAATGTCAAACTACAACATTTGGAATCCATAATAACCTTAAACATCATAAACCCAAAATATCACATACTTTGGATTTCATGCCTAAATATATGAATTCCACATATTGTATCACATTCCACAAATAGCTAGACGATGTTAAACCTTTCGATCGAATCAACAAATTCCCAAAATTCCCAGAAAGCTCAACACTTGAGAAGTATTAAAAATATCCAGAAACACGAACCGGTACATACGGACCAACCGTAGAAGGGCCGACCCATTTCTCATATATGGCGCCGCGGAACCGCCGCAAAATAGCATATTCCACGGTCATATTGTCGAGATTGGGTATCGTTCTTCTAGAGGGTCCATAAAATTACCTGAAAGATTTTCTGAGAATTTTTAATGTGAAAAATTTCAACATTTTGAAAAATTTCCAGAAAGTGGGCAATATCGGGTTTTCGGAGTTTGTTCGAACTTCTAACTTCGCCTAGACAACTCCTAATGCTCTAGCAAGGCTCTGATACCATTGTAGGATTCTTTGGCACAACCACAATGTTTCATAAGGCATCAAACATGCTATATTTAAAATTTTAGAGTGCCAAACAAGCCTAACCTAGGATCTAACTAGAGTTTTAGGAGCTAAACTAGAAAGTAAACATCTTTACATCTAAGTGATAACGGAATACAACCTTTGTAGACCGGTCCTTCACTTCAATTGCTCCTTGTAGTGGTCCCTTCGCTGCGATCATGGAACTTCCGGACTCTTGCATGGCTTCTCAAGTTGAAAAGAACGAACTTGCTTGAAGTCTTCGAGGCCGAAGATGATCTACGTCGAGGAGACACTAACTCAAGTCACTACTTCACTAATGAAAGATTAGTGAAGCTAACACCCTATACTAAAGTTCTAATCTAGTAGAGGATAATGAAGTAGGAAGTGGGCTCACTTTATTTTTATTTTTCTCACAATATTTTCTCACTTTGGAAAAAGCTAGCAAGCTTTTTCTCAATGATGAAGAAGATGAAGTCAAGAGATGAGAATGAACTAATGAGGTGAGAGAATCAACCATGGGTGAGTTTGTATCATATACTAACTCATGTAGAGAGATAAGCATAGCTAAATTATAATGGTTAGGTTAATAAATATCTTAAGTAAAACAAAATGAGTGGAAAGTCAATGTATCCATAATCTTCGACAAGCTTCATGCATGTGAGCAATTATCCACCAATTTGGATTTACTTTAAATATTTAAATCCTACATTATAATTAGTATGGTGTAAGTCTCATACACCCATGTAGTTTGTATCAACAACCATGACACAAAAGAAAACACAATTAATATATATCACATATATATTAAGTGTGCAGATGTGAGAAAATAGATGCTTAAGTGAGCTAATATTAGTTAATGTAAACTAGTATATCAAATATACAATTATACACTAAATTAACAAATCAACACTTGATTTAATAATCCGGCTATATCTCATATAACTGACTAATAATATATGTACCAACTTATCGAATCAACACTTGATTCGATAACCCGGCTATATCACATATAACCGACCGATACAAATATCGTGAGAATAGAATACGGTATCACATACTGGTATTATTCAGTAGGAGCACATATCACATATGTGCTCCTACTTCGTTTTGCCTGAGCAACTAAAACCTCTGTGTAGGACTCTAAAGACTCGTCAATACGCCGGCAGTAGGTGATGATCACATCAAGCACCCACAAGCCGTCAGCGGTACTAGCTGGACATAACGGCTACCCGGGTATTGAGCAATCAGAGTATCAGCAAGCAAGCCCGCTCTAGCTCCAGTAAAGCCTGTCGGTAACACCACCGTATAGTCCGGTCTCTTCATCTGATATGTCGCATATCTAGTCTAGGGGAGGTAAACGTCAGACCCCAATAACCGATAAGTCATGCCAATATGAGGCTCATAACGGGTCGAGAAACTACTGATAACACTTACCAGTAAATCTCTAAATCAGCCCTCGCCAGGAACTTCCCTGTTATGGCCAATCGAGCACAACGCAACATCAACTCCGAATACCGGGAGAGACGAAACCCCTCCTATCGCTCATTGCCTCCATGTGACTCGGGACTTTACCTAAAAACCACTGTTTTGCACGTCCTCTTGAACGTGGTAAGGTGGAAATCAAAGCACAGTGGGAATCACACAAGACTCTATGACGATATCGGGTCTACAGACTAACATGTACCAGTGTCACCAGAGAACTGCTATCTGACATCATGTATAATACCATCTAGGTGTTCTCGGCGAGTTCGTCCAGGGTACCCAGTCTCCACTGAGGACCCGTATACCATCTCTGATGTCAAACACCAATGGATATGGGATCATCCATCGCCCATCACATGGGTCGAGAAGCGTATACGCTTGTCTACTCTGGTATATCGATGACCCGTCTCGATACACCCACGACTAGGAACATTAATGGATGAACTTATGGACTACCATGGTCCCACTAGTATGATCTACATCTTAATCCTGGTAGTCAAGTACACATCCTAAGGGCTTTACCAACTTGTAACTATAAGACAGTAAGAGACAAGTATACATGTTAAGATAAAAGGAAACCGGATACCATAAAGTACATGTCGAGCAAGAAAGTCCTCTCTATATATGTCCAAGCATCCACTATAATATACATCATATGTACAATAATGGCCTCTAGGGCATACATACAACTAACATCGTATACATATATATGCTTGTGGTGTTTCTTTCCGCCGTTGGGCGTGATTTTCTCCGGTTTGGGGATTCTTTCTTTATATTCTAAGTTTGTACCCGTTTCGGGGTTAGTTTTTACAAAGGAGGTGCTGCCGAAATTTTTAAGAAACAAAAAAAAATTAAGATTAAGGATTTTTACTTAAGCTTTCCAAATGTTTCATTGCTTACTTCTTTTGAAAGGTTTAGATTTCTGGGCTTTGGCTTACATAAGTTACGTTACGCCTGTAGACGTTGCGTGATTTAAGTGCCGGTCACGATCTAATATTTTCGGGTCGTGACAAAGTTGGTATCAGAGCTTTAGGTTTAACCTTAGTTCGAGTTTAGGTTTAACCATGTGGAATCTGGGGCGTAATTTATTTCGGAACCTAGGCTTGACCTTACGGAACTTAGACTGGAACATAGGGGTATTAGACCTGAACTTTCGTTACATAGGCTGACCCTGATTGATAGAGTCGGTAGCTTGATTAGAGTGACATACCGTACGTATGTTCTACGTCATATTTACGATACGATACTCCACTTAAGAAGACTTAGGATGCACATACCCTGAGATCTGTGATTCACTTCGTTCCCTTGATCATACATCCATTTGAGATCCTTGATTCTATTCGTTTCCAGGATCATACTCTCACTGATTCCGTTCCTCCTTATGATCATGTATCTATTTTGGGATCTGTTGATTCTTTCCATCCCTTTGATATATCTTTATTGATACATGCTTGAGGTTCATGTCACCATGGTTTGAGCGCAGATTGAGCTGCTGCTGGTGATGCGGTTTGGATGAGCTCTTCATGGACGAGGACTGACCATCGTGTTTTCTGGTAGCATGGGAACGTATCGATTTAGTGTTTGTGTTGTGACCTCTCGTTTGAGGCGAGTGTTCGGTTTTGCACCGGATGATCGGGTCATTGTTAGAGGCTGCCTGTTGTGAGAGGAATGTTGATATACAACCTACCTCAGAGTTTATGATGTTGTCTACCGTGCAGAAAGATGACCCAGCTGTTACTGAGATGGATGGGATGTCGCTTCCAGAGCTTATGAGTTGAGATCATTGGAGCTTCTAGGCAGAGATATGACAGAAGATAGCTAGTCTATCTTGAGTGGAGTTGAGAGACGAAGGTGATTCGTCAGATTTGATGTGCCGACGCAGGCCCAGTTGAGTTGAAGATTTCCATTGTGGAGAATCTTACTCAGATCTAGAATAGATCGACCCAGAGATGACGTTGTTCGTTAGATGATCCGATATGAGATCAGTAAGTGGACCAGCTTCAGATAGAGGACCTCACCTGTTGGATATGTATGCCCTAGAGGCCATTATTGTATAGTACTAGTTTGTATATTATATTTTGGAAGCTTGGGATATATACATGGATTGACGACAGTCTTGCTCGATATAGTAGTATGCTACTTGGTTTGTATCTATCTTAATATACGTATATGTTTCTTTTAACATATCGCTAATACATATTGATGAAGCCCTTAGGATCTTTGCTTGACTACCAGCGTTGTGATGGCGATCACACTGGTGGGGGCTGGGTAGTCTATAAGCACATCCTTATACATGTCCCTAGTTATAGGATTATCGAGACAGGGCATCGATACTCCAGAGTAGACTGGTGTATAAGCTTCTCATCCCAGCAGGAGAGATGGTCTGTCCCACAGCCATCAGTATATCGTACTGGAGATAGTATGCGGATGCTCATTGGGTTATGAGTTACACTGGATGGACTCATTGGGAACTGCTGGTTGTTACTATACCTATAGTCAGGTAGCAGTTCCTAGGTGACATGAGTACAGCTTAGTCCGTTGACTTGACACTGCTACTTTGCCTCAAGTGTGTTCCCATTGTTCTTTGATTGCTACCCTACCACGGCTTTATTGAGTCGTGCAAACAGGTAGTAGTTCGGTGCAGTCCCGAAGCACTTGGAGGCAGTGGCGGTTAGATAGGATTCGTCTCTCCCGGTATTGGGGGTTGATATCGCGCTGTGTTTGGAGAGCCATTACACAAAGTCCATGGCCAGGGCAAGTGAGATTTACTGGTAGGTGTTCCAGTAGTTTCTTAAGGTGTTCTAGGCTACACTCCGACATGACTTATACCGCTATTAGGGGTCTGACGTTTACCACCCCGCTAGGCCTGATATGCGATACTCTCAGACGAACAGACCGGACTGTTCGGAGATTATCACAGATAGGCTCAGTAGGAGTTTGGATGAGCTTGCTCGCCGACCTTCTTATGTACAGATACCAGGGTAGCCGTTACGTACTGCTAGTGCCGCTGACGTGCTTGTGGTTAAACCCACTGCCAGAGTACTGTCGAGTCTTTAGAATCCCACACAGAGGGTTTTCTAACTTCGGGCGAAACGATGTAGAGGTCGTATGGTTTTACGACAGGGTTTGTTCATATACGCGTACTTATGCGCGTATGGTGTTCGGGCGGTTGATACTAGTGGGCTTTTGTTTAAGCCGGATCCTAGTATTAGATTTTTGGTTGGTTTAGTCTCATTGTATTCGTATTTCTTCGAACACGGATGCGGGTATGTATATACTGTTGAGAGGGGCAGAGAAGGAGACACCTCATTAGGGTTTTGACCATTGACTTGATTAAAACCATAATGAGATGGAGGAAATTGTTTACTAATTTTTATTAGAGATAATTGTATCATGGCTAATTGGTTTGACCATTTGAGTATGTTGACTATTGTTGACTTAGATATTTTTGTTGAGCACCAGATATTTTGCTTAGCATTAATTGTGACATGATAATGGTTAAATCAAAGGAACCATCACAATTATCCTAATAAAACTTATTTTTCTCTTTCCTCAAAAGAGAACTCTCTTCATTTTTCATTCTCATTCTCTTTCATGGTTCTCTCCTTCTTCCTATCAAAACCCTAAGTGTATCATGTGTTGATAATCAAGGGTTAGTGAGACTAAGCCACTCTAAATCATACTCTACTCACTCTAGTCTACTTAGTTTAGCAAGCTAAGTATTCTAGTTACCTCATGTTAGAGGTTTAGCTCAAGGTTGGAGCTCTCGGGTGGATCATCATTGACACAATAAGGCCGAAATTCAAGCACGATCCATACTTCCATCGAGGAGCATAAGGAGAGGATCGAAGACCCGAAGGACTTGTTTTCTTTAGGTATACTTTCTATCATAGTAGATAGAACCCTAACTTGCTAACTAGGTTTATGGTAAAGATCCAGTTTTGGTTTATTCTAGCGCCAAGTTTTGTATCGTTATAAAATTTTTGTTCCGCATTTGGCCACGGATATTGGCCGGGGCGCTAGCGTAACTCTTCATGGTATCAGAGCCAGCCTATAAACCCTACTAGCTAGTTTGCACAAGATTAAAATCTCAATCGACCCAAATTTCCAAATCATACTTCCATTGTTGTTTTCTTGCCGTCGAATTTTAAAGTTGTTCATAAAATATTTCCAGGCATCTTAAAAATATGTGCAGGCAAAACTACAGCTGCGGAAAAAATTTGGGCACGTATCTCCAAAATTCGACGGCGGAACCGGAGCAAAATGGCACATTTTGCGGCGTTTCTGCCGTGCTTTTTGCGCTACAGTGCCCGAAATGTTTTCTAGGGCGTTAGTTCATGGAAATATGATTTTTTTGATATATGGTTTTGGCCCAGATTTGTTTGAGTGCTCTATTTGCCTTTGGGGCCAATTTAGGAAAGTTTAGTCGATCGAAATTTTAATATACGTATTTTTTTATAGTACATTCACTTTGTTCTACGACCGTGAATGTCATTTGATCGGTAAACTCGTCTGATTGCTATATGTTCTTTTAGACAGGTTTGCGAACGTGACATTCACGTTGATGTTTTGTGCTTGTGCTGTGATTATGGTTGGATAGTCATGGTGGATAGCATGTGGTGCAATGTTAGTCATACTATTTATATTCATTTGTATATTTGTTATCGCGGGGCGAGCGTCCGACATGTAGACTGCCGTCTTTGCCGGGTTGTATAATTTTTTGGGGCACGACCGGGTTGTGGTCGATGTCACCATTTGTACATATTATTTTCTTTTTCTGTACTAGGATTACCCCACGGTGGAGTGCATGGATAGCCGGGTTCTAGAAGGCAACAAGCCCGCATCTCATGGCATTGAGACGGAGGAGGCTTCGTTCTAGAATTGGCGGGCTATTCGCCGCACTCGTAGGGGGTATAGTTTGACCCATGGAGGGGCGCCCAAGTTACCGAATTCCGTGAAGTGCTGGATGGCCTATTCACTTTATTGAAGGGGGCTGCCTCACTTCTGGGATTGACGGGTAACTTGCCGCGCTCGTAGGGGTCCAGGTTTTCATTGCAAAGGCTATCCACATGACCGGGAATGTCGGGTTTTATTTGCGGCTCAAATGAAACCCGGGGCTCCAAGATTATCCATCATTCTGTATTGCTGTATTGTTGGCTGAGATTCTGTGATGTTGATTATTATCATGCCTGGGACGAATGTTGTATATACATATATATATACTAGTAGATGTTATATATGTTTTGCACCCGTGCTAGTTCAGCCCCCGCTCTGTCGTTAGTTAAGTAACCTAAAGGGTGATGACGGGGCCCCGTGGCGAATGCGGATGGCATATACGTACATTTTATTTTCGTTCTTTTCTGGTGCGGTAGGTTAATTCATGGGACCGCATTAATTTTGATTAATGAAAGAAAATAAACCTAAAAGATGTTGTTGGAACAAATTTCAAAAAACTACAGTTATATTCTTTTGCTTTGCATAGTGGTATTCTGCCATGAATATCCAGCACCTCATTCTACGAGGCAAGAGCCGAGATCCCTTCGCCGGGAGTAACCTCTTGAGCTAAAATCTATACTATAGATTACTCGGTTTTTCCAAAACTAGAAATTTTCAAAAAGGCGGAGCTTAAACCACTCTTTTTAAAAATTGCTCAGGTGCCTTCAACGACATCAGGTTCATTACGTTAACGGTTTTTTCGCCAAAAACCCAGCCATAGCCCTCCGTCGTTTCAGATAATTACAACTTAGTATTCGTGGTGCCTTTGTTGACTATTCGTCAAGGCACAGGGAACGGTAGCTGAGTAATAATTCTCTGTTGCACTGATAGATGCGATTGGTTAGGACGGTCGCATGATTTTGTTGATTATTCGTCAAGGATCATGCGGGTGGGTCTAATGCAATCCAGGATAATGACGGGTTGAACTTGACTAGGACCTTTTGATTTGTTGATTATTCGTCAAGGTCACTTGGGTCCTAGGGGTAAAAATCACATCGGGAGTTTCAAATATACAGGAAACTTGCAGATTTAGCATACCTTCTGGAGTGTAGTGACTAGAGTGGATTCCATCTAGGTCATTACATAATGATAGTTGGATCCCGATCCCACTGATGAGTTGGATTACTCTCGGGAGATTATTTCACTTAACAATCAATGCTATAAACCAAGTAGGTGTCTAGAACGGTGTTAGCGGGGCTACGCCTTCAGGGAAAATAGGTTATATAATTAAGGAACTTCATGAAAGCGTTGGAAAACGTCCCTCGAAGTACCAAAACCAGCCTGGCTGAAAGGTTAAGCAAGTATTGTGACGTGCGATTAAATCCTGAGTAGTTCTTCTTTTAAGGTTTGAAGAAGAATTTGAGGAAACAGTTGGAGCCATCCTGGTTAGATAAATTAATAAACAATCTAATCTTGCAAGAGCGCACGCTGAGTGTTTCTTTTCTTTCTCTTCAGGTAGCAACCATTTCACGCCCTAATCAAGATAATAAAATGTATCGCTTGACCGATCCGAATTCTAATTCGGGGCTGGGAAACATCGGTTCGGCTCTAAACTATGACAACAGTCATAAATGTGAGCAAGAGAAAGAGGATTGTATGGATTCCAAGAAGACCCCAATGAAGAAGAAGCATACTATTGCATCTATATCAGGTGTTCTTGTAGTTGAGAACTGCTTTTCGGTCAGTCCTACCTCCTGGGTACTAGATACCGGATCAGGATCTCATATCTGTAATCTATTGCAGGGACTGAGAAAAAGTAGGATAGTTGGACTTGGTAATATGTCCCTCAGGGTAGGGAACGGAGCACAAGTTAATGCTGCAGTCGTCGGTGAATATAACCTAATGTTGCCAAATGGCAATGCTATGATTTTGAACAATTGCTACTATATACCTTCCATGGTTTGCAACATCATATCAGTTTCTTTACTTAATAAAGATGGATATAACTTTGTTCTTGATAGAAATATCATGACCATTTACCTTGATAAGGTACTAGTTGTAGAAGGTACACTGTGTAATGGTATCTATGTTCTAAGTCAGGATACAGTTCTCATTGTACAAAACACACGCAAGAGGAAGAGTTCAGATACTAACGAATCCTACTTGTGGCATTGTAGACTTGGTCATATCAGAGAGAAAAGACTAAGTAAGTTATATAAAGATGGAATCTTGAATACGTTCGAATTTTCATCTTCTGAAACTTGTCAGTCTTATCTCAAAGGAATGATGACCAAATCTTCGTTCCGGACATGGAGAAAGAGCAGCAGAGCTCTTGGGACTCATACACAGTGATGTGTGTGGTTCGATATCTATACATGGAAGGGGTGGGTTCTCGTACTTCATCACATTCACTAACGATCTCTCTAGATTCGGATATGTGTATCTTATTAAACACAAATCTGAAGCTTTTGAGAAATTCAATGAATTCAGAAACGAAGTAGAGAACCGGGTTGGCAAAAGTATCAAGATCCTCCGATCGGATAGAGGAGGGGAGTACTTAAGCACGGAATTCCTAGATTACTTAAAAGAGAATGGAATTCTCTCTCAGCTTACTCCTCCGTATACACCACAGCACAACGATGAATCGGAGCGGAGGAATCGTACCCTATTGGATATGGTTCGCTCCATGATGAGTAGTGTTAAGTTGCCTCTTTCATTCTGGGGACATGCGCTTCAAACAGCGGCATACCTTTTGAATCAAGTTCCATCCAAATCTGTGCCTAAAACTCCGTATGAAATATGGAGTAGTAAGATACCATGTCTTAAATTTATTAAGATATGGGGTTGTCCAGCCTATGTGAAAACAGAGATACTGGACAAGCTTCAGGTACGTTCAGTTCTATGTAAATTTGTGGGATATCCTAAGGATTCACTAGGATATCTGTTCTACCTCACCGAGGAACAGAAGGTGTTTGTATCTCGCCATGCTACCTTTTTAGAAAGGGAGTTTCTTGCAAAAGAAACTAGTGGGAGTACGGTAGAACTGGGAGAAATCCATGAACCACAAAATGTAACTGAAGACTTGGAGGAACCGCTAGATTATGTAACCCAGACGAACCTCAGCCACTCCGCAGATCTGGTAGGATTTCTCATCCGCCCGAGAGATACTACGATTTTCTCATAGACGGGGATCGAGAGGATTGCATCTTGGAAGAAGATGATCCTACCAGTTTCAGGCAGGCCATTATCAGTAGGGACTCTGATAAGTAGCTGGATGCTATGCGATCCGAAATGGAGTCCATGTACACTAATAAAGTGTGGACCATGGATATTGCTCCACCTGGGGTAAAACCCGTTGGATGCAAATGGATCTACAGAAGGAAACTTGGTGTAGATAGGCAGGTGGAAACCTATAAGGCTAGACTCGTTGCAAAAGGTTTTCGTCAAAGTCCTGGTGTGGACTATGATGAAACTTTTTCTCCAGTGGCTATGCTCAAATCCATTCGGATCCTACTTGCCATTGCTGCCTTCCATGACTATGAGATCTGGCAGATGGACGTAAAAACGGCTTTTCTAAACGGCAGTTTGGAAGAGTGCGTTTATATGGATCAGCCAGAAGGTTTTGTAGACAGTAGAAGCAGCGGGAAGGTGTGCAAGTTGCTCAAATCCATTTATGGATTAAATCAGGCACCGCGGAGCTGGAACATCTATTTTGATGAAACAGTCAAGAAATTTGACTTCATCAAGAATGAGGATGAGCCTTGTATTTATAAGAAGATTGTAGGACGAACTGTCGTGTTCCAAGTCTTGTACGTGGACGACATTCTTTTGATAGGAAATGATATTCCTATGCTACAATCGGTCAAGCTATTCTTGTCACAACGGTTCTCCATGAAGGGCCTGGGTGATGCCTCGTGCATTCTGGGGATCAAGATCTACAGAGATAGATCTAAGAGATTAATGGGACTTTCGCAGTCCAGGTATATAGAGACCGTACTAAAGAGATTTAGAATGGAAGATTCCAAGCGCGGTAACATACCCGCATTGCACGGAATCACCCTCTCCAAGAATATGTCTCCCAAGACTGACGGCGAGAGGGTTCGTATGAGCACTATACCCTACGCTGCGGCGGTAGGATCTATAATGTATGCGATGCTATGTACAAGACCAGATGTAGCTTACGCGCTAAGCGTGGTGAGCCGGTATCAGTCAGACCCAGGTGAGAACCAATGGACAGCAGTGAAGAACATTCTCAAGTACCTGAGAAGGACTAAGGAGATGTTCCTTGTTTACGGTAATGGAGACCTCAGGGTCGAGTCCTTTACCGATTCAAGCTTCCAGAGTGACAAGGATGACAACAAGTCTGTCTCGAATTTTGTATTTACCCTCAACGGAGGGGCAGTGTGTTAGAGGAGTTCTAAATAGAACACCGTCGCAGACTCAACGATGGAGGCTGAATACATTGCTGCAAGCGATTCCGCAAAAGAGGCGGTCTGGATGATGAAGTTCATTAGTGAACTTCAGGTAGTTTCGTCCATTGTTGACCCAATACCTTTGTATTGCGATAACAATGGGGCTATAGCTTTAGCGAAGGAACCACGGTCCCATCAGAAATCCAGGCACATCTTAAGGCGGTATCACCTGATCAGGGAGATCATTGATCGCCAGGAGATCGAGGTACGGAGAGTGGACACTAAAGATAATACGGCGGATCCATTCACAAAGGCCCTCCCTCAAGCACAGTTCGAGCGACTTTTTGAGCTATTGGGTATGCGGTACTCCAGCAGCTGGTCTTAGTGCAGACGTTGGGTATGCGGTACACTAATTATTGGCCTTTAGTGCAAGTGGGAGATTGTTGGATATGCATGCCCTAGAGGCCATTACTGTATAGTACTAGTTTTTATATTACATTTTAGAAGCTTAGGATATATACACGGATTGACGATAGTCTTGCTCGATATAGTAGTGTGCTACTTGGTTTGTATCTATCTTAATATATGTATATCTTTCTTTTAACATATCGCTAATACATATTGATGGAGCCCTTAGGATCTTTGCTTGACTACCAGTGTTGTGATGTAGATCACACTAGTGGGGGCTGGGTAGTCTATAAGCACATCCTTATACAGGTCCCTACTCATAGGATTATCGAGACAGGGCATCGATACTCCAGAGTAGACTAGTGTATACGCTTCTCATCCCAGCAGGGAAGATGGTCTGTCCCACAGCCATCAGTATGTCGTACTAGAGATAGTATGCAGGTCCTCATTGGGTTATGAGTTACACTGGACAGACTCATTAGGAACTGCTGCTTGGTACTATACCTATCGTCAGGTAGCAGTTCCCAGGTGACATGAGTACAGTTTAGTCCGTTGACTTGACACTGCTACTTCGCCTCAAGTGTGTTCCCACTGTTCTTTGATTGCTACCCTACCACGGCTCTATTGAGTCATGCAAACAGGTAGTAGTTGGGTGCAGTCCCGAAGCACTTAGAGGAAGTGGCGATTAGATAGGATTCGTCTGTCCCGATATTGGGGGTTGATATCGCGTTGTGTTTGGAGAGCCATTACACAAAGTCCCTAGCCAGGGCAAGTGAGATTTACTGGTAGGTGTTCTAGTAGTTTCTCAAGATATTCTGGGCTACACTCTGACACGACTTATACCGTTATTAGGGGTCTGACGTTTACCACCCCCTAGGCCCGATATACGATACTCTTAGATGAACAGATCGGACTGTACGGAGATTGTCACAGATAGGCTCAGTAGAAGTTTGGATGAGCTTGCTCGTCGACCTTCTTATCGACAGATACCTAGGTAGCAGTTACGTACAGCTAGTGCCGCTGACATGCTTGTGGTTAAACCCACTGCCAGAGTACTGTCGAGTCTTTAGAGTCGTACACAGAGGGTTTTCCAACTTCGGGCGAAATGATGTAGAGGTCGTATGGTTTTACGACAGGGTTCTCTCACATACGCGTACTTGTGTGCGTATAGTGTTCAGGCGGTTGATACTAGTGGGCTTTAGTTTAAGCCGGATCGTAGTATTAGATTTTGGGTTGGTTTAGTCTCATTGTATTCGTATTTCTTGGAACACGAATGCGGGTATGTATATACTATTGAGAGGGGCAGAGAAGGAAACACCTCATTAGGGTTTTGACCATTGACCTGATTAAAACCATAATGAGATGGATGAAATTGTTTACTAATTTTTATTAGAGATAATTATGTCATGACTAATTGGTTTAACCATTTGAGTATGTTGACTATTGTTGACTTAGATATTTTTGTTGAGCACCAGATATTTTGCTTAGCATTAATTGTGACATGATAATGGTCAAATCAAAGGAGCCATCACAATTATCCTAATAAAACCTATTTTTCTCTTTCCTCAAAAGACAACTCTCTTCATTTTTCATTCTCAATCTCTTTCATGGTTCTCTCATTCTTCCTCTCAAAACCCTAAGTGTATCATGTGTTGATAATTAAGGGTTAGTGAGACTAAGCCACTCTAAATCATACTCTACTCACTCTAGTCTACTTAGATTAGCGAGATAAGTATTCTAGTTACCTCAAGTTGGAGGTTTAGCTCAAGGTTGGAGCTATCGGGTGCATCATCGTTGACACAAGGAGGCCGATGTTCAAGCACGATCCATACTTCTATCGAGGAGCTTAAAGAGAGGATCAAAGACCCGAAGCACATGTTTTCTTTAGGTATACTTTCTATCATAGTAGATAGAACCCTAACTTGCTAACTGGGTTTATTGTAAAGATCCGGTTTTGGTTTATTCTAGAGCCAAGTTTTGTATTGTTATAAAAATTTTGTTCCGCATTTGGCTACAGAAGTTGGCCGGGGCGCTAGCGTAACCCTTCATCACCCAGATGCGTTGTGAGTTGATCGAGAACGGACGAATATAGAGTGTTCCTTCGATAATTGGGATGAGTTCCCGAGGACGTGTTCGGTTAGATATCTTCTATAGAGTGATGAAGATACCGAGTTCATAATTTCGAGTCCGTGTGAGAGACTCCAGATTGACTGTAGCCGAGAACAATTGCAGTACGTAGATAGCAAGACGTGACGTCGAGGTGGACGAAAATAAAGACGAGTGGAACAAGAGGTTCGTGCGAAATGTTAACGAGCTGTTGTTACTATCCGTTGAGATTAGAGATCTGATATGTATACAGAGGCGTTGGGATACGGCCAGTTCCTGAGAAAATGTGTGCTGAGATCACAGATGTCCAGAAATCGAGAAAATATTATGCAAGAGTACCATCCTCCGTACAGTTTGGCATAGGCGAGATCGGAAGAGACCTTGAGCAGGTTCCTTCCAGGACACTGCTGCGATAAGATTTGCACCAAAGATCAATTGAGTCACATGTATTCAGAGGGCTAGAGGCCGACGCCACTGATGTGCTGCTTTACGAGTGGTCATGCAAATTGGCCGAGAGATGACCAGAGGAGTGCCAAAGCGGAATTGTTTCCGTTAGCACACCTGACCGGGCCAACGAGCCGATGGATTGCGAGATTGGTAATCCATAAAGAAATGAGGACCCAGAGTTAAAGGACGCCAGACAGTGAGAAGGAGGCAAGCGGATGTTCATGCTCTGCCAGTTTTGGGCGCACCAATATTTTTCGACATTGTGGGAGGCATACCTCAATATCATTTGTTGCGATTTGCGTTTGTGATCCGAGTATCACGCTGATATCGCTTGGATTTGAGTTTTGATGATTGAGTTTCATGATATAGTTTTGTGCCCCTTCTGGGTATTTACATTTTTGTGCATAGTTATTGCACTTGATATATGTTTTATACACCGTTGTGTTGGTTTATGACTTGTGCATATCTATTGCACTTGATATCGGTTTTGCGCCTTGGCTGCACATGTTATGATTTCATGGATTTCATATGGTTGATTTGATTTGTGCATGTGGTACGCACTCCATTTGATTTTTGCACTCGGTATAGCTCGCATGTGGTAGCAGTGCATTGATACGTGTTTTGTGCATGCAGTTGTACGCGTTTATGATTTTATACACCTTGGTACTCTCAGTGTTGCTTTTTATACACATTTGAGTTATTTGATGAGTTTTCGTGCATTGGTTGCACTAGATTTATGTTTCGTGCACTTGTTGCACCAGATTCATTTTCATGCATGCTACTGCACTAGATGCTTTAGAAGGACCTGACTTGCTCGGGTTGGAATTTTGCACATATTATGCGCTTGGTATTGGATTTGTGCACATCAGATGCACTTGATTTAGATTTTATTCGTGCATGCTGGATGCACTTGATTTAGATTTCATTCGTGCATGACGGATTCACTTGATTTGGATTCTCGCGCATGAGATGAGATCTGATTTTATGCACTATAGATGCACTTGATATTATTGTCGTGTACATCCGTTGCACTGGACAGATGTTATCGTGCACACCCGTTGCACTTAGTTTGGTTTTGTGCACATTCGTAGCACTTGTATTTGGCTTTGATTTCCGTGCGCACCAGACTCACGTGATTGTTGGATACACCTTTTGAGGCTGATTTTTCTCTTGAGCACTTTGTTTTCATGATGGGCACTATATTATATAGTAGCCGAACAGGACTGATCTGAGGACAGTACCTGAGTATTTTGCATGCATTAAAAGTTTAACAAGAGGTTTTCAAAAAGGAGCTATAGTCTCGCTATTTCCTACATATCCGCGAGCGACACAAACGTTTATAAAGGAAAACCTTTTGGGATATTTTAAAAAGGGCGGAACGTATATTTGAGCAAAACAAATATGAATGTATATCTACTACTTTACAATGAACATCCGTCACATGCGCCGTGAGTTACGCATCACGCGGCTATTCAGAAAAGATTTTGCATGAGTTTCATTCATTTTTAGAAGATTTTTCAAGGATGCGTACTATATATGTATGATACTATTCGACTAGTGTATATTGGATTTTAGTAGTGGATTTCGAGATCTGTATCTCTATTATAACTCCGATAATTGCGTTACGCTTGACAGAGTTCGATTTTGAGTTTCATACTCGTTTTCAGGCGCACACGATGCGTTGTGGTATATCTGTATCTTCCGTGATTTCGGAGCCTTTTTGATTTGAGCAGATTATAGAAATGTTTTAGCATTTGGAGGTTTAAATTTAAATTCGGGGACCGAATTTCTTTAAGGGGGAAGATTGTAACGTTTTAGAAATCGTTTAGGCGAATTTTCCGTTAATCGGTAAATAATTTGTGTTTTCCGAAAAAACCGGAATATAATCATTTTTCAATATAGACGTAAATGCACCTAGTTTAACTAGGAAATTGCTAGTATGTGGTATTTATTTAGTCACTTATAATTATTAGTTCACTTGAATATTTTTTCTTAATTAATTATTCCAAATATTATTATAAACTTTTAATTATACACTTAATTAGTGGTAATTACAATTTGGAATGGATTAAATATACAAATGTGAACTATATCAACTTAAATACAAGTTTATAAATTGTTTTCTTTTCTCCAAAAATCTTGAGTCTTCTAGACTTTTCTAGGGTTAATGAAAATAGAAAAGAAAATGAATTATAGAATGGATTGATTTGAGGTGCATTAATTAAGCTTTAATGGCTATCTTAGTCTAGAATTTTCCACACTCACCCACAACACTTTCCCCTCTCTCCTTGGCCGAGCCCTCCCCCTTGGCAGCACCAATTTTTCCCACCTCCATTTTCAACTCCAAAAACTTCAAAAATCCATCAAAAATCCTCATTTAATCTCACAAATTCCAAATTAAATCGCTACCCATTATTCATTAGCCTAATCTAGCTTGGATCAAGAAGAAAGTTAGCATTTTGGAGGCTATTTTGGGAGCCAATTTATAAGTTTTGAAATCAAGTTGTGAGGTATAAAATCCTAACCCTAAGCTTTAATTGTTAGTTAATTGCTTTAATTTATTTTATTGGCTATTTAAATATGGTGTTAATTAGCAAGTTAGAAATTCAAGAGAGCGTGTTGAAATCAAGTTAGGGTTTTGATTAATTGGTTATGGTTATATGTGTAGTTTAATATGTTTAAACATGATATACCTAAGCGAGTTGTTAGTTTGCAAATTGTTACTTTGAAATTGTCTAAATGGTGTAATTATGCAAACTAGGTTTTTAGAATCTATAAAGATAAGTGAGCTTAAAATATAGTAAAGAGTTGTGAAGCCTAATTATGAAATTAGATGAATATGGTAGCCACTAGATCGCTAATTCAAGAGGTTTTGCACCAAAACTCCTTTTGGGTTGCTTACTAGGTTTTCGATATAACTAAACGTGGGTTTTATTTGACATAGTGATGAAATATATATTATCTTGTACGATATTTATTGTGTTGTGAATGAGCGATTGGTACGATTGGGTTTTAGGCTTGGCGGTTTTTACGAATAGCGACCCTAGTTAGGGTTTTCGCTATGTTTTTCGGTATCAGGATTCTTGATTTTGAGACTTGATATTGTATTTGGTCGTTGGATGTTTGTACGTCAACGACGAGGGTTGTTTGGTTGTTTTTGCATGCGTAGGCTATAGGTTCTAACCTATGAGCGCACCGTGTGCCGTATCGGTTTTCGGACATAGTTTTCACAACATTGCGTATGTGTTGATTTTTATGTACCCTCGCGTGGATTCCGAGACGACGAAGCACATCGACTACGCATGGACTCGGAGTTCCATAGGTTAATATATTTATATCTACGGGGGAAGTCGGGTGGATGGCGTATAGTACCCCCGCAAATTATGAATGGAAACCGAGATATAGAATATAGTCGGAGAAACCTATATTAGGAAAGCTATAGGGACATGACTCCTTGACATGATGTGATGGAAATGATGTCTCGAATTGATATATAAGGATATGAAAAGTGAATGTGCATCACGATATATAGATATATTGTTGCATGAGATTATGTATGAGAATTAGAGTAGCATGCCATGAGATTCATAAGATAGAATGTATATGTAAAATGACTTGATGTGAGAGATTTATGCGATAAAAAGAGTATACGATGAGATATGATGACTTGGTTGATATGTCGTTATACAGATACGAGTCGATATGAGATAATGGATACCTTTGTCGGTCCTCTGATATGAGATTGATACGGATATGACCTGAGAGATAGGTATATAAATAAATATAATGTTGTGAAACATGAGTGATATGCCGTACGAGACGTTAGGTCCATACCCTCATTGTTGTATATCTTGATAGAATCCCTAATTGGTTATGCTGCCGTATGATGGATTGTACCGTACGTGATGTTGTGAGGCTGGATGCCGATTGATAGATTTACCGACTCGGATATATTGTAGATACGTATAACTTTTAGCATTTCACTTACGATGTACCTTATGCTACGTTCATGTCATTCTCATTGCATTACATATACCTGTGCTAGTACACCTACACCATTATCGATGATGCGTATGTTACACTTACACAGATTGGCCGGCCCGCACACTTTATCATCGATAATTTCTATGTCACTTACACAGTAGAATTGCAGCATCATGCTACTACTCTTGATTGTTCAGTATTGTCACATCATTATGCTATGTTGCATGATATACTTTCTATGCTCACATCATTATGCTATGTTGCATGACATATCTTTCTATAGCTACACATATACCTATATGGTATTGTATCATTATTGACATGTATGTACACATACCTTGCTATAGCTACATATACATCATGCATACATACTTACATGTATACACCCATACCTTGCTATAGCTACATGTACACCTTATATGATATTGCATTTGATTTCGGAGGAATTGAGAACCGCGTGATATATTTTAAAAAACTGGATTCGTTTAAACGAGCGGTTTTCCCTTAATATACTCATATTACTGCTTTATGTTGCATATATCATAATTCATGGATTTACGAATTTCATGTGATTTATAGATTTAAGAACCGTGGGGATATTTCAAGAAAGTAGGCATTGTTTTGAAAACCCGGTTTCTCTTGATATGATATTTTGGTGCGTCTACCATGGGTTTTCTCGGTTCAGAGATTGGCATGTGAAACCTAATTCGAGGAGAGGTAGGCACCATCTGCGGGTACATGGTAGACCCGGTGAGGTACCCCGGGGCAAGAAGACTCGTATTATTAAGCGGTGAGCCTGACAAGGGAACACTACCTACCGATGATAGTATTTGGACTCGGCGGTTATCCAAAGGATATCGACCGGAGTCGTGAGATGGATATGAGGGCCGACCAGAGTATGCGGCGCCTGAGGGCCGACCCAAGGATGCGGCGCCTGAGATATGAGGATTTACGTGTCGATGCTGGACACGGGTTTCATGATAGTTCGAGTGTCGGTGTTGGACACTCAGATTCCATGATTTGATGTGTCATTGATGGACACACGTTCATTGATATCCTTATATATTTATATGCATACGCTTTCATGATGTTTATTGTTGGACGAGATCCATATGCATACATGCATTGATTATATTATTGGATGATATCCATATGCATACATGCATTGATTATATTGTTGGACGAGATCCACATGCATACATCATTGATTATTGTTGGCATATATGTAGACACGGTCACCCTAGATATCATAGTATTACCTTTATGATATAGTTGACCTAGGAAATCGTTGTTTCATTCGATTTCTAGCTACTGATGTTTTCTACGCACGAGTTGGCAACTCACCCCCGTTGTGCCACAGTTCTTGCAGATTGACCGCATGGATCGGTAGCGGCATCGCCGGCACACAGCTACATTCGGGTGATTTGCATTTCGTAGGTGGTACACATTGGCTCGTGCCACTCTTGTATTATTATTCCTATTGTATCTAGTCAACTGCATCAATCAGAAACTAGTGTTTGTATATGAAGTAAGACTTAGCAAGACTTGTTGTTGCGAGACTTAGAGCGATGGGTTATATGTTCGCTTGGTGGGTTTGATGTCTTTCTTTTCATTTTCATTTGTGTTGATCTTCGTCGTTGGGTGTCGTATACATATATATGCTTGTGGTGGTTGTTTCCACCGTTGTGCATGATTTGCTCCCGTTTAGGGATGCTTTCTTTATATTCTATGTTTGTACCCGTTTCGGGGCTAGTTTTTACAAAGGTGGTGCTGCCGAAATTTTTAAGAAACAAAAAAAAATTAAGCTTAAGGATTTTTACTTAAGGTTTCTAAATGTTTCATTACTTACTTCTTTTGAGGGGTTTAGATTTCTTGGCTTCAGCTTACTTAAGTTACGTTACGCCTGTAGACGCTGTGTGTTTTAAGTGCCGGTCACGAGCTAATATTTTCGGCTCGTGACACTTACCCTACCGATCCTGAATGTGACAATCTTCGTACAATCTGGTATCTTCATCAAAGAGTATCATCGGGTCGAGGGGTTGGATAATGTTAGACCCCTACTAACCCGATAAGTCGTTTCTGAGTCTAGCTCATCACCAACTGAGATACTACTGATCAACTATCAGTAAATCTCCCGTACAGTAGCCACAGATTTCTGGTGATAGCCAACTGAACAAAGCGCGATATCGACTCCTAATACCAGGAAAGACGAATCCCTGACAGTCGACCACTACCTCTATGTGGCTCGGGACTGTACCCAATTAAAACCTGTTTGCATGACTTCTTTGAGCCGTGGTAGGGTATTAATCAATGTACAGTGGGAACTCACACGAGAAAAATGACGACTTCAGGTCAAGAGACTAACCTGTACTCATGCCACCTAAGAACTTCCATCTGACGATAGGTATAATACCATCGAGAAGTTCCCAGCGAGTCCGTCCAGTGTACTCACCTCCAGTGAGCACCTGTATACTATCTTAGGTGACATAACACGAATGGCTTGTGAGACCGGCCACCGCCCCTCGTCGGGGTCTCGAAGCGTATACACTAGTCTACTCCGGAATATCGATGCCCCGTCTCGATACTCCCATAACTAGAGACATTTAAGGATGTGCTTATAAGCTACCCAGCTCTCACGTATATGATCGCCATCATAATGTTGGTAGTCAAGCAAGAATTCTATGGGCTCTATTAACATGTAATAAAGATCTGCAATACTACATAATGTATGTACATGATGATAAAGACAAATCAGATAGTATACTATCATTTTGAGTAAGACTGTCCTACCCGTATAGGTCCTCCCTCAATTATCATAATCGCGTGACTGCAATTACAATAATTGCCTTGAGGGCACTATATCCAACACATAGTTTAAACCTCATTTAAAAATGAGTATGGGGAATCCAGTTTGCCTCGTTAAATAGTTATAGATTGAAGCTAGGAGCTTTTCTTTTCTTTTTTTGAAATATTAAGCTCTTCCCACATGTGGTTGTGTGATTGCACTACTACAAAGTAGGCTTTGGTCACGTTTAAACCGTGAACTAAAGGGCTTTAGTTCACGGTTTATACCGTGAGTGAACAGTAACCCAAACCTGCGTTAGCAAAAATTGGGTCACGGTTTGACCGTTAACATAATGAGAAATATTCACGGCTAGAACCGTGAACATTTCTTAGCGTGAAAATTTAAAAAGTCAGTTAGTTTGTGTGCTTCAGATTTTTTTTCACGGTTCTAACCGTGAACAAAACCAGTTTTGGGTCATGGTTCCACCATTGTTGCAGTATGTCGTTACCGGACAATAATTCAGGCGGCATACCGGTCTCTGTTTTGCCATTGAACATTTCTTTATTCCTTCTGAATCTGTGAGTTATAGGAAAGAGTCGTCGGTGACCATAAACGACTCTTTCCCGCTAAACTTCAAGTGTATGTTGCTCGTATGAATATGACAATCAAGGCAAGCAAGGTTATCTTGACTTGTCCACTCCGACAGCATGCCATAGGCAGGAAAATCATTAATCGTCCACAACAAAGCAGCACGCATGTGAAAAAATTGTTTACCATCTGCGTCATAGGTTCTCATACCAGATTTCCACAGCAACTTTAACTCACCGATAAAGGGTTAAACGTACACATCGATATTTTTCCCAGAGAAGAAGGACCGTTGATCAAAAGCGCCAACGTAAAATAAGATTGCGTTATATCCCTCCATGGCGGCAAGTTGTATATAGTTACCATAAAGGGTCAAGTACTGTGAGTACGCCCACCGCGAGCCATCCCAAATGGACTGAAACCATCGGTCGCAATCCCCAGCCTCATGTTATGAGGGTCTGTGCTGAACGAAAAATGTTTTTCATTTAAAACTTTCTATGATATCGAATTTCTAGGATAACTCATTTTCCCTCTTCAAAAGACGCTTTATGGTGAAACTGCATTTCCGACACCGTCTCTTCACATATAAATAACCGTTGCAAGCTCGGTATTAACGGAAAATGGTGAAAAAATTTCACGAGCACATCACTCGAACATGAGTTTTTCTTAGGCTTGAATCGTCTTTTCCTACGCACTGGGCAGCTTTTGAGTGCGACGTGTTCTTTCTGGAACTAAATAAGGTCATTCTCTTATGCATGTATCTTGTCAAACTTTAGGACGATATTTGTGATTATGTTTTGCGCCTCGTACTAGCACGGTAGCACTTCATTTCCGTCCGGAAAATCTTCCTTCTACAATATTAGGAGATCGGTGAAAGACTGGTCACTCCGTAGATTCTTGCACTTGATTTGGAAGAGACATACGAAAAAGGATGGTATCAAAAACCCTTTACAATTTAGATATAAAAGGATTCTCGAGGAAGCCTTGTACTTTTTTAATATTGCGGGTCCAGTGCTTTCCGTATGGTAAGGAAATCTAGCAGCATTTACAAGCCCATCCATGTCATCGACCGGCACGAAAACAGCATTATCGTCTTCTTCAAACTGCCATTCCTCCTCTTCTTCTACTATCCCTTATCACTCTTCAGTTTCCGGTTCAATGTATTCGTTTTCCGTCTCTTGCACTGGCCCTCCATCGTCCTTTTCTCCGTGAATATCCCACAGGAAACCATTTTTCATGATGTGTAACTCAACATCCGACTTCTTCTGCAATCGCGTGTTCATACACTTATAGTAAGGACAATAGTTTTCATGCTCTTTTGGTATCCCAAGACGTGCGTAGACTAAATCGGTGAAAAATTAAACACCGTTATGGAAAAAATCAGCGGCTCTCAAGGAAACGTCGATGTACATCCAACTCTTGTCATGGAGGTACGAAAATGCCATATTGGAATAAAATGGAACGTAGTAAGATTTCTATAGATAAAAGTCTTGGAATTAAGACTTCATAACAAATAAGAGATAAACAGATAATAAGAAGTATTAGTGTTAGGTTTAATTGACGACTTGATTAAGTTTAGCTTCAATTGTTGATGGATTGGGCTCTCCTCTAACTCCAATTGAGAACTTTCTCTTTCTAATCTCCTCCAACTCCTATTGAGAAATTTCTCTTTTTAACCTCAAAAATTGAGAGTTGGATTTTTCTTCCAAGAAAGATGATAATATTATTAAATTTTCTTTATTGGATGTCGAGGGTAACGGCTGTAGGGGTAAGGCAATTATCCCATTATGAATGTATAAAGCATACACCCATTCACTTGTCCTTTCATCCATTTCGAGAAAATTTTGACTATACCCCCCCGCAGTTCTCCGAGTATACTATGAAGGGTTATCCTAGCGCCCCGGCCATCTCACGTGGCAAAATGCAGAACAAAAAAATTTCTTACGAATAAAACTTGGCGCTGGACTAAACCCTAAAACCGGATCTTTCCATAAAACTAACTAGCTACACTAAGAGAGCTATCTACTATGATAGAAACCTCACCAAACGAACCAAGTCCTTCGGTCTTTTTTCTTCATCCTTAGCTCCTAGCAAGCGCCTTGAATATGCTTGAACTTCTTTCCTTGCTCCATCGGTCCTCCGGGATCGAGCTTGTTCTCCGGCCTTCCTTGGTCCTTGATGATCCACCCGGGGAGTATGATCCATGACTCTAGCTCTTTGCAATATATCAAAAGAGCAACTAGAGAACTTGGGATGCTAGTCTAAGTAATCTAGGATGTAGTGGAGGGTGTCTAAGTGTTTGCTATCTCTTTTCTAACCTCTTCATTTGTTTCTCAACACATGAGAATGTTAGTGAAGAGGAAGAAGATGAAGATGGAAGAAAGCAAGAGGAGGGAGGAACTCAAGAGAAAATGAGAGCTCAAAGGAAAATGAAGCATGAAGTGAGAGAAAATCACACACCTTGGTTTTGTTTGTGAATTCTTTCAATAAACAATTAACAACCATGCTTCAATAGTAACTCCAAATGAATTATTAATTCATTTGTGAATTATTAAAGCTTGGTCATCACCATTCCTCCCATACCTTTTACTTTCCACCTCATTTCCAATTATCAAATAAAAGGAAAATACATAATGAGGTGGCCACCTTCTAGAAGGAAATCTGTAGTAAATACGGATTTCAGTCTACTGTACAAATATATCGGCAATCGGATAAAAATCCGAACGCCCAAAAGAGATAGAATAACACGAAGAACGTAATACTAAAATATATATATATCTAAATACATATATGCAAATTATTAAATCAATACATGATCTAATAATCCGGCTCAAACCCGAGCCGGCTAGTATTACTAACTGTCCGATCGAAAATCCGAGTACAAAGTACATCAATCGATCGAACCCTGCACGTATCCAATACGGCTACTACATCATTTCGTCTGAATCAGGGAAACCCTCTGTGTGGGACACTAAAGACTCGACAGTACTCTGGCAGTGGGTTTAACCACAAGCTCGTCAGCGGCACTAGCTGTACGTAACGGCTACCCAGGTACCTGTCGAAAAGAAGGCCGATGAGCAAACTCATCCGGATCTCCTACTGAGCCTATCCATGATAATATCTGTACAGTCCGGTCTCTTCGTCAAAGAGTATCACATACCGGGTCTAGGGGATGGTGAACGTCAGACCCTAACAACCTGATAAGTCGTACTGATGTGGCTCAGGACCAATCCGGGAAACTACTGATCAACCTATCAGTAAATCACAAGTGCCTTGGCCAAGGTCTTATGGTCCTGACCAATCGAATCACAGTGCGATATCGACTCCCTATACCGGGAGAGACGAATCCTCGACAATCGCTCACTGCCTCCATATGGCTCGGGACTGAACCCAACCAAAAACCTGTTTGCATGACTCAGTAGAGCCGTAGTAGGGTGGTGATAAAAGTTCAGTGGGAACTCACACGAGACAAATGCCGATCTCGGGTCCAAAGACTAACCTGTACACATGTCACCTGAGAACTTCCATCTGACGATAGGTATAGTACCATATGGAAGTTCTTGGCGAGTCCGTCCAGTGTACTCACACCCAGTGAGCACCTGTATACGATCTTAGGTGCATCAGACCAATGGCCGCGGGACCAACCATCCCCGACGGGGGTAGAAACGTACACACCAGTCTACTCTGGAGTATCAGTGCCCAGTCTTGATACTCACGCGACTAGGGACCATTTAAGGATGTGCTTATGGACTACCCTGCTCCCACAAGTATGACCGCCATCACAACGCAGGTAGTCAAGCAAGATCCTAGGGGCTTTATCAACATATAACCGTAATATGTAATAACGAGTATGGCATATGCCATGTTAAGATAAAGACAAACCACAATAATATACTACCGTATCGAGTCTTTATCAATATGTGCAAACCAGTTATAATAACAATAAATACACATATCCCGATAAAGACAAGTCAAATAATATACTATAAAACTGAGCGAGATTGTTCTGTACATACATATCCCTAGTATCCATATGTATACATATACAATACTGGCCTCTGGGGCATATACATCCAACATACTGTAATAGAACAGATAATCATTTCAATTCTATGAAACACTATTGAAACAAATATCTAATCTAATTTTGTACACGAAGAACCAGCGAAAAGATACCGACGAAATATCCTGAAACGAATGAAAAACAAAAGTGAATGCAGGTGTCTGCTTTATACATTCCTAACTTGTCCATACGGGGCAAATCTATCGGTTATCATACGATTGAATATTAATTATCATCATATAGACTACGCGACGGTTGTTAGAAACCGAACGATAGCACCAGTGTTTAATAACTTTCGTGTAGTTTTATGTCACAAGGAACACCGAACGTATGTTAGCCGATAGACAGAAACTAAATCATGTTTTCATTTTCATATATGATTAATTATCGATGAGAATATGAAAATTTCATATTATCATCGAAAATCCTACACTTAGTTTAGGATTTGATTTCAATTAGTTTTACGTTTACGTTTCAAATACATGATTTTGAAGTTCTAAATTTAGGGTAATTTTTTTTAAAGATGGGGGTTTTCTTAATCGAGTTTAAGATTTTGGATTTAGGAAAAAGGTTAGGGTGGGATTTGACAAGAGTTCAATGTAGAGGAGAATGATGATGAATTAGGGTTTAGCCTTGTTCATATGTGTCTATGTATGTGTTTGTGTCTGTTTGTGTATATCTGAATGTATATATTTGGGGTTAGGGTTAGGGTGAGATTTGACAATAGTTCTTTGTAGAGAAGAACGATGATGAATTAAGATTCAGTCTTTTGTGTGTGCACGCGCGCACGCTAGTGTGTGTGTACATGTGTGTGTGTATGCTTGTTGTGTGTGTGTGTGTGTGTCTGTGTGTGTATGTGCATATTTTTACACAATTTATATTTTTAAATTAACGAAATTAGTATAAATTTCACTAAAATACCCTTAACTATTGTTATTATTCACTAAAACACCATCAACTATTGTTGCTTTTCACTAAAATACCCTATTTATCCGAACCCTAACCCTAACACTTAACCCTATCCCTAACTTTAACCCTATCTAACCCTAACCCTAACCTCTATCTTGAACCCTAACCCTAACCCTAACTAACCCGGCCCCCCAAAACAAAACCCTAACCCATATCCGGCCCCTACAACAACAACATCAATACCAATAACAATGATAAAAACAGCAACAACATGCAGTATCAACAACAATATAAACAACAACAGCTGCAACAAAATCAACACACAAAACTTAATTTTTGGGAGCAAATTAAAAATCTAAAATTATATCCAAAATTTTAAAATTAAACTACTTTTATACTTACCTGTAGACGATCATGGAGCAGAGACAGCTCGAGCAGTAGCGGCGAGCTTTAACGAGCTCGATCTGGGGCTAGAGCGAGGCGGTGACGGTGTCGATCACGGAGCCGAGCAGGACGTCGAGGGCTTCGATGGAGCAGGAATCAACTACGGAGGTCTCGAGTGGGTTGACCTCAACAACAGAGGGTTTCGACGATGGCTAGGATGAGGAGGGGAAGAGCGCAGGAGAAAATTCGGTTGAGGGAAATTTATTAGGGCAGGAAAAATTTTGGGTGCTCGAAGGGATTTGGGTGAGGGAATTGAGATTTATCGCGCCAGGGTTGTGTGGCCCAGCATATTCTTGGTTTCATCACAGTCATAGCCGTGACCAAACCTATGGAAACCGTTACTCTACCAATTCCCCATTACTATTGGCCATATTTGTAGTAGTATAGCTAAATAGTGATTAAACTTGAAGCTTTGACGTAGGAGGCTTTTCATGAAATCCACCAAGCGAATCAAATCCACCAGCCTTAATCGAATGCATAAGAATGTACGAATCCACAAACAATAATCAGAATCCACCGAGTCGGTATATAAATAACCCAATTAAATTAATTACTCAATGTTTGAAACAAAGAGGTTGAGTAGGACCTTTGATATTACACTATGATGACACTCGATATTGGCAACCTCCAAGATCAGGACACGTGGCAGATGACGTGTCCCAAGACTCAGAAGAAAGGGCCCACAGGGGCCGACCAGGTCCCCTGTGGCTGACCTGCAAGCGCAAACTGGCCCTCCTCGGGGCCCCCTGCAAATTAGCCTCCTCGGCCCTTCAGCTTGCCCGAGCAGCCACAGGACAAAGACTCCTCGGCCTCCTCGCTTGTCCCCGAGCCCTCAGCCGATGCCGTCTTCCTCATCCCTCCGACCAACTCCACCACTCATAGGCGTAACCGCTGCTCCGCAAGTCTCGCCATGCGCGGATCCTGCGCCAACAACATCCTACGTTCCACGCCCTCACGATCTCCATTAATGGGAGATCCGCTCTCTGCGCGAGCGTGACGTCGGGAGCGTAACTGCCGGCGAGATTCTCGTGCCTGCCTCTATGTGCCACCACCGCTATATAAACCCCCATCAAAGAGGGGTCAGGTAAGCCATTCCTGACACTTGACGCCGTTACTCTGCTCGGATCTCATCACTAACTTGAGCGTCGGAGGATCCTCGGTGGTACCAAACCACCCCGAGACTTCTTTGCAGGTACTCGGCGACGGCCTTCTCACCCCACCTTCTCCTCCTAAAACCCATTGAGACCCACATGCAACGAAGGATAACCGGCCGAGTTCGCCTCGAGATCAACGGAAGACAACATCTGATGGAGGCCCGAAAAAGAGCTCCATCAGTGGGCGCCGTCTATGGGAATCGTTAAATTCCATAAAGTACAAAGTTGGCCTTACTATCTCCTCTCTCATGGTAGACGACCATCCTGGGGATCCCAGTACCGGTCGCCGCCTTCCGCTCAAAGAAGGCGGGGATGAGCCTCCCCCAATGACCGTCATCAACGCCCTCGCAGGCTGGATAGATCGCCTGCAATCCCTCGTGGAGGCCCTCGTCCGCGTCCAAACGACCGCGCCCGGGCCCCAGATCGCTGCTTTTCCGCCTCCAGAAGACTCTGTCCCTGTCTGGACGGCCAACCACCAGAAGGCTGCATCCCCTCGCCACCGGTCCCTCGAACCGGTGCCCCCTGAGGCCTGCTGGGCGCCCCAGGGGTCCACACCATGATCCGCCGCCAGGGAGCCTCGCCCCGAGCCTCCTCGCGACCCTTACCCTCCTGAGGAAATGTCGGTCACCTCTCCTATCCACGAGCGTGGCCGACCCCACCATGATCGGCGGGAACGCACAGAAGGGGTCCGTCCCGGCGACTCATAAGCTACCCCATCCCGGGACCTGAGGCACCTTATCGAGAGAAACAAGGGCCGCTCCCAGATGCAGTCAACCCGCAGCGGGGCCCGGGAATCCCGAGGCGCCGATTCCTCAAGGGACCACGGTTGGCTCGACGCCATCGAGAAGAAGATCGAGGGCATGCACCGAGAAGCTAACTTCTCGAGTGACGGGGCTAAGTACGCCTCCGACTCGCTCATAAAGCCATTCACCAAGGGACTGCTTGCCGTGCGCGTCTCCTCGCGTAATAAGCACCCGAAGGTCTCTCTGTTCGACAGGAAAACCGACCCGAAGGACCACTTGGACGCTTTCACCACGGGAATGAGCTTCCAAGATCACTCCGACGCCGCCCAGTGCAGGGCCTTCCCAGCCACCCTCATCCGCACGGGTCGGGACTGGTTCCTGGGGCTCGAGCCCTGCTCAATTTCGACCTTAGACTTGCTGGCCACCCAGTTCCTCTGCTATTTCGTAGGGAACCGTCGACAGAAGCGCACGGTCGACTACCTCTTCACGGTTAAGAGAGGGGACAAGGAAACGTTCAAGGCCTATATTACCCGCTTCTACAACGCCCTCCTCGAGGTGCCCGAGCACCGGGACGAGACCGTCATAACGGCACTCAGATCTGGTCTGAGGTATCAAGAGTGGTTGCGCTCTTTCGCGCTGGCTCAACCTAAGACCATGGCCGAAGTCAAGTCGTGGACCAAGCGCGAGGTCCAGCTAGATTCCGAAGTGAATGCTAACCTTCCCCGGGCGGACCGGCCCGACCAGAAGAAAAGGACTCAGAAGGACAGGCCAGAGCGTCAGCAGCCCCACAACCCGAAGTTCTAAGAGTATACCCCCCTCAACGTCTCCCTCGCGGTGTTGTTGGAGGAGGCCCAGAATGAGGGGTTCTTCAAGTTCCCCCCGGTCCCACATCAGGCCGCTAAGCGAACCCGGGGCCCCTACTGCGCTTTCCACCGGGTGCTGGGCCACACCACAGAGGACTGCAAACAACTGAGGGACTACATCAAGGAGCTCATCTGGTCCGGGCACCTCGCTACCTTCTTAAGGGACAAACGACAGACCGACCACGAGCAGGAGCAGCCTCGTCCAACCACCGACCTGACCATCGACAAAATCATGCTCATTTCGGCGGACAGCCAGCCCGGGGCTCAGGGAGCCCTATGCCCTATGTCGAGCGCCGGGGCCGGCAGCCCTTCAGGGGGCTCGGCCGAAGCCAACAAAGTCAACCTTTAACCTGTACCTGTTCTTTTTTTTAAGCAATGTAAATTCTTCCTAGAATCTACTGTTGACTAAATAAGGATCAATGGAGCATCGCGAAAAAGAAAGGAAATTTTTGATTATTCAAAAGGTATTATGGGCTCCTCAGCCGTACATGCAAAAAAAATGCTAAGTTACAATAGCGGGGGTAAGGGGTGCAGCGAGCACTGCTCGTGGTACTCGGCGAAGATCTCCGCCAACCGGGGCCGCGCAAGTTCCAGCCTCTGCTCCTGATTCCTCCCATGGGCACTAACCCCGAGCCTCAGCTCGTAGCATTCGCGGACGAGTGCCTCCGAGCGCACCAACCCGTTCGCGAATATCAAACCGAAGCGCCTCAACGACCGCCGCTTGCCTACGGCCTTGTCGAAGAGCTGCTCCGACAGGGGGGTTGTAAAGCCCTGGCGATGCCCTCCAGATGGAGTACATCAGTAGCTGCAGCAGGCAAGAGCGCCTGGGTAGCAGCCGACCGAAGTGCTCCTCAATGCGAGCAACATCCAACTGCACAGTGTCTTCGGTGCGGTCGCGGTCATAAAGGTACACATCCGCAGAACTGATGATTTCGGGGATAGAGAACGGGAAATCCTCCATTTTCGAGGGCCTATCTGTGAAGCGGGAAGAACCGATACTCGTTATATAGCCCACTGTGCAGCCCAACGGCCGCCACGCGGCGTCCATCTATCGTTCCCCGGTAGAAACGAAGCGACGCGCCACGCGGCGTCCTTCAACATTAATCGGTGGAAACGAAGCGACGCGCCCCTGTCGCTTCACCTCCCCCCGCATTCAATGCATTAGATGCACGCGTCATTGTCCCGACCGTTCCCATTCCCCGCATCTACAGCCAAACGACCAGGCTGCGCCTCATCAAAGGTTCAAACCCAGCAGCCGCCCTGCTCGAACATCCCTGGCCGGCAGCTTCCCTGCCACAATGCCGGGGATCAGAAAGCCCTCCCAGAGGCAGCCGAGCCCGAGGTTCCCTCGCTCGGTTATCCCCCGCGGGCAGCTTCCCTGCCATGATGCCGGGGATCAAAAAGCCCTCCCAGAGGCAGTCAAGGCCAAAGATTCCCTCGCTCGGCTATCCCCCACGGGCAGCTTCTTTGCCAAAACGCCGGGGATCCAAAAGCCCTCCCATAGGCAGTCGAGGCCAGAAGTTCACTCACTCGGCTATCTTTCAGGACAAAAGCCCTCGCCAAGAGACACCGAACAGTAACCCTGCCCGGCCAAAGGTCCTTGGTGGGCTTCCTACAGCCCTATAGCTTCCTCGCGCCAAAGGCCAAAGTCCTCCCAGAGGCAGTCGGGTCCTTGCCCGGCTATCCCCGGCTGGTAGCTTCCTACCATAACCGACAGGGATCAAAGTCCTCTCCAAGAGGCACCGGGCTGTAACCCTGCTCGGTCCCCGTCCTGTAGGATCTGAAAGCCCTCCAAGAGGCGGCCGAGCCAGAGGTTCCCTCGCTCGGCTATCCCCGGCGGGCAGCTTCCCTACCATACGCCGGGGATCAAAAATCACCCTCGAGGCTATCGGGCCCTCGCCCGGCCATCGACGGCCGGTAGCTTCCTACCATCGTCCTTAAGGATCAAAAGCCCTCATATAGGGGGACCCGAGCAGCTACCCTGCTCGGTCAAAATCCGGCTCTTGCCATCTACGCCAGATCTCAAAAGCCCTCACAAAGACATCGGAGCGGCTACCCAGCTCAACCCCCCGAGGATGGAAGTCTCCTACCAACAACTCTAAAGAACTAAGTGTTAGTTATATGTATTCCTTAAAGGCCATTACTGTACATACGATGTATATTGTAGTGGATGCTGGGACATATATAGGGAGGACTTTCTTGCTCGACATGATAGTACGCTATTTGGTTGTACTTTATCTTAACATGTACTCTGATTGTCTCTATGTTACATGTTGATAAAGCCCTTAGGATATGTACTCGACTACTGGGACTATGATGAGATCATACTAGTGGGGCCACGGTAGTCGACGAGTACATCCTATAACAGTTCCTAGTCGAGGGTGTATCGAGACAGGGCATCGATGCACCAGAGTAGACTAGCGTATACGCATTTTGACCCATATGATGGGCGATGGATGATCCCATATCCATCGGTGTTAGACATCAAGGATGGTGTACGGGTGCTCAGTAGAGACTGAGTACACTGGACGGGGGCTCGCCGAGAACTCCTAGATGGTATTATACCTCACGTCAGATGGCAGTTCTCCGGTGACACTGGTACAGAGTAGTCTGTTGACCCAAGATCGTCATAGAGTCTTGTATGATTCCCACTGTGCTTTGATTTCCATCATGCCACGTCCAAGAGGGCATGCAAAAAGGTGGCTTTTGGGTACAGTCCCGAATCACATGGAGGCAATGAGCGATAGGAGGGGATTCGTCTCTCCCGGTATAGGGAGTTGATGTTGTGCTGTGTTCGATTGGCTATAACTGGAAATCCCAGGCCAGGGTTGCTGAGATTTACTGGTAAGTATTATCAGTAGTTTCTCGAACTGTTATAGACCTCAAATAGACACGACTTAACAAGTTACTGAGGTCTGACGTTTTCTACCCCTAGGCGAGATATACGACATATCAGACGACGAGACCGGACTGTACAGGAGTGTTACTGATTGGATTCACAGGAGAATGTACAGGCTTGCTTTTTGATCTTTTGAGCGCTCAATACCTGGGTAGCTATTACGTTTAGATGACCGCTTGCAGCTTATGGGTGTTTGATATGATCATTACCTACTGCCGGCGTATTGACGATTCTTTAGAGTCCTACACAGAGGTTTCTTGACTCAGGCAAAACGGAGTAGGGGCATATTTGTGATATGTGCAGGACCGAGGATAATGCGATATGAGATACCGTATTATATTCTCGCGTTATTTTGATATGAGCCGGATCATCAGATCAAGTGTTGATTCGATGAATCGGTAAATGAGATATTAGTCGGTTATATGCGATATAGCCGGATTGTCGGATCAAGTGTTGATTCGATAATTTAATGTATAATAATATATTAAATTACATTAACTAATATTAGCTCACTAAAAGATTCTTTTTCTCGCTCGGGTAATGCATTGATATATATGCGATATATGTTAATTGTATTATTTTATTTTGTTACAATAAGTATTATATATGTGATATATAATATTGTAACATGATATGGTTATTAATGCAACAAGATTAGTGGAGATTAAATATGGTTAGGGTTTGATTTGGGTTAAGCAATTCTAGAAGTTTCTAGAAGGTTTCCTTTTGTTTTTGTAAAGATATTTTCAAGTGACTCATGCTTTAACCCAACCCAAACCCTAGCCCTAGTTAAATCTCTACAAAGGTTTAGTTAACCATGGTTGCAATATTCATCATTATCATCATTGCATTATTCATCACAAAAGGAATTATTCATTATTCATTCTTCTTCTTCTTCTTCTTTTGCAAAGCTTTCTTGCTTTGATATTTTGTGATGAAAGTGAGTGCGAATAGGAAAACAAATGAGAGCAAAAATCCTACTTCATCAACCTCATTTACCCTTGCCATTTAGATGAGGGTGTTCAACCCATTTAGTGAGTGTTAGCTTGTGTTAATGAAACTTCAAGGTAGATCATCTATGTTATCGAAGATCGGACGCAAGACTGCATCTTTCTCTTTGTGGAGCCTCTCGAGAGTCCGGAACCCGATGATCGCAGCGAAGGGACCACAATACGGAGCTAATGAAGTGAAGGACCGGATCTACAAAGGTTGTAATCTCTCTCACTTAGTGTTAAAGTGTTTAACATGCTTGTTTTCGCATATACTCTTGTTTAAAGATCCGGCTTTGGGTTGTTCGGCATGGCTAAATTTTTAATCGGGCATGGTTGATGCCTTATAGACCCTTGTGGCAGTGCCTAGCAACCCTACAGTGGTATCAGAGCCAAGCTAGAGTTTTAGGCAAAGTATAGGCGAAGTTTAAAGTCCGATCGAACCCGAGAACCCCGATATAAACCCTTCTCTCGAAATTTTATAAAATTGTGATTTTTTTCCTATTAAAAATGCTCAGAAAAATAAGCAGGAAAAACTAAGAATTACTGTGAAGTACGGACCTCCAATTCGATCACGTGACCGTGGAACCGCGGCCAAACCACGCACGTGGCCGCGGATCCACGGCTGAACAGTGTCATTGGGGCCCGCCACTTCATAGCGTTATTTCTGGGTTCATTTGCATTATTCTGGGAATTTTTAATTCCACTCAAGTGTTGAGTTTTCTGGGTTGTATTGGGACTCATTGATTCAATCGGATAATTTAACTTTGTCTAAGTTTTTATCCGGATAATTTTAGAAACGTGTTAAAAAGTTCGAACGGATATCAATAACTCAATTTTTCGCCTGCCGGAAAATTTCCAAGCGTTGGATTTTTCCGTAGTTTAAGAACGTTCTATGTCGTGCAAGTAACGCGGTGGACCCTCTAGAAGACAACAAACCTTAACTCGATTATGTGACCGTCTTGAACTGCCTCTAAACCTTAGGGTTTGTGGCAGTACGACGTGCCACATGTGAAGCGTTGGCTTGACCCTTCTACGGCTGGACCATTAGTACTGTTGCATGTGATGGATGTTTGTAAACTAATTTCAAGTGTTGAGAACTATTTGGGAAAACTTGGGTGTTTGATTATTCGATCGGAAATTTTAACATTGTCTATTTATCTGGAATGTGATACAATATTTGGAATCCACATGTAGTTATGAGATAACTAATTTGAATGTTATAAATTTAGCGGTTTAGTCTCAATTGATCGGTTGCCACTGAATTTTGATGTGATCAAAAGTCCGTCGCAATCACGTAGCGTACGCGGATACTCGCCGGGTAAACTTAATAGACAGCCACGCCCCATAGCCCCGACCAAGTGACTATAGGAGAACCCCGTCGCCAAAAGCATTCGTTCGGGTGCTCGCGGCAGCGGTGTTCCGCCTTAGTGCACTTCGTCGACGGCATCTGGGGGTGTGGCCGTCTACTAAAGTTTGCGATGAGCATTCGATCACGATGTCGGGAATCTTTTTGAATTGCCCGACTTGATACTGAAAAGAGTTTTCGATGACGAGACTAAAATGCGGGGTTTATAATTGTTAGGCATGCGATGTCTAAGGAATTCATTTGGTTAGGCATGTGATGTCTAAGGAGGTTGCGGATTTCAACTGTTGTAGTTTTACACTTTTTTTTCTGCGACCGTAAGTGTAATATGTGGTGTATCGCCGGTTTCGTTGCTATACATCAACGACAATTGGGATACGCATATTTACTTACGTTGATGATATGTGATATTATATGTTGCTGTGATATGTTATATTGGATCGTCGCGTTTTGAATAGCCGGGGGTTTTATGTGAGTTGAGAGTTTTTCTTTTTCATTCATGTAAAATTCATTTGTATGTAATATTCTTTTATTGGGGCACTGCCGGACTGAGGATGATGTCACCATTGTATATTATTTACTTTTCTGCATTAGGTAGACCCAAGGAGGGGAGCACAAGTAACCGGGTTCCAGGGTCCAGTGGGTGACCATCTCGAGGAGTCGAGACCGGGTCTCCTAACCCTAGAATTGGCAGTGTTGCTTGCTGCTCTCGTAGGGGTCTAGGGATGTGGGTTTGGCTATTCATCGCGATCGTGGAATCCGTGTTTTATACAGGCTCGTATTGAAAACATATCCTAGTATATCCAATATTTCATATATGTTCTTCTGCTGCAATGTTCTGTGATGAGATCATATTACTGCCTGAGACGAATGTTTATATTATATATATGAGATATATGTTATATTGCAGATTTCATTTCAAATGTGATGCTTGCGAAGCATAATAAAAATGGGACTTCATTAATGAGATTAATGAAACTAAAAGACACCTAAGATGTTGTAGAAACTTGTTTAAAAACTGGTAGCTCTAGTTATTGCTTTGCATAGCGGTGTTCCTTGTAGAACATCCAGCACCTTATTTGATAAGGAAAGAGCCGAGATCCCTTCACCGGGAGTGACCTCTTTAGTGAAACTAGCAGATGCTACAAACTCGTTTTGTCTTTTAATTGCTTCTATAGTTCTTGTTTTGCATAGTGGTATATATGATATACCCTGCACCTTATTCGATGAGGAAAGAGCCGACGATCCCTTCACCGGGAGTGACCTCTTTAGCAAAACTAGAAACGCCTAAAAAACACTCCATTTAAAATTACTCGATTCTACAACGATATTAAGTTCATTACGCAAAAGGTTTTCATAAAAATCTGTCGTAGCCCTCCGTCATTTTAGGAAGTAGAGTACTTAGTATTCGTACTGCGTATGTCGACTTTAGTTGAGGCGTAGTGTACGGTAGCTAAGTGATGTTTTCCTACACAGTATATGATGCGATTAGTTAGGACATTCATGTGATTATGTCGACCATAGTTGAGGGTCATGTAGGGTAGGTCTGATTAATCATGAAATGACGGGTAGAACTTGACTAGTGCTTATGATATGTTGACTTTAGTTAAGGTCATAAGTACTAGGGATAATATATTATCGGGAATTTTAAGTGTTGAAATTTGTAATGAGATTGCATACCTTTTATGAGATAATTGGATCCCGATACCCGCTGCGAGTAAGAGTTACTCCTGAGAGAGTTTTACAAATTACAATTAGCCGATCAAGTAGGTGTCTAGAAAGGTGTCAACGGGGTTATGCCCCTGGGAAAATGAGGTTTTACTTTAATTAGGTTCGTGCGAAAGTACGGGGATCCTCCCTCAAAGTACCGACACTGGCCTGGCTGAAAGATTGGCGAACTTGTAGCGTGTAATTAATCCCGGCTAGTCTTTCCTTTTAGGGTTTGAAGGAAGATTTGACTAAAACAGTGGGAGACATCCTGATTAGATAAATCGATAACCAATCTAATCTTGTAAAAGCGCACGCTGAGTGTTTTCTTCTCTCTCTCTCTCCAGGTAGCGACCATGTCACGCCTTAATCAAGATAAAAATACGGATATATTGACCGAACCCGCTTGTTATACTGAGCTGAGGAACGTTGGTCCCGCTCCAACTTATAATTGTTATAAGATAGAGCAGGAAATTGGTGAATACCAGATTTCCCGTGCCGCCCAAACGAAGAAAGTGCATGTTGATGCAACATCTTCGGGTGTGTTCATTACATAAAACTGTTTCTCAGTATCCTTTACGTCATGGGTATTTGATACCGGATCAGGATCCCACATATGTAATTTATTGCATGGGCCACCGATAGGTAGAGAACTGAGAACGGTTGATAAGTTTCATGAGATAGAAACGGTGCAAGTGTTGCAGCCAAGTCTGTTGGTCACTATCACCCTGTATTACCAGAATACATTGATTCTGAACGAATGTTATTAGATGCCGAACCTGATGTACAACATCATATCAGTCTCTTTATTAGTTAAGAAGGATATAATTTTGTATTGCTGGATAATGTTTTAAACATTTCCTATATTAAGAGTTGATCGGTTCAAGTACGTTATCTAAAAGCATAGACGTTCAAAATCAAACCACATTTCTTAGTATACAGAACACACACAAGAGGAAGAGTTCAGAAATGAATGAATCCTTTTTGAGGCATTGTAGACTATGTCATATCAATGCGACCCGACTAGCTAAGTTACATTTAGATGCATATTTAAATTAGTTTGAATTTACATCTTGTGAAACTTGCCGGTCATGTCACAAAGATAAGATGACCACAGCTCCGTTTATTGGAAACAGAGAAAGAGTTAGTGAACACTTAGGATTGATACATGTTGATGTATGAGGTCCCCTGTCTACACATGCCAGGACCGGTTCTTTGTACTTCATTACATTCACTGATTATCTCTCGAGATTCGGACATATGTTCCTGTTGAAACACAAGTCTGAACCTTTTGAGAAATTCAATGAATATGAGTTAGAAGTAGAGAACCAATTATGGGTATAAGCATTATGTTCTTTGATGAAATCAAGGAGGAGAATACTTGAGCACGGAATTCCTGGACTATTCTAATGGAGAATGAGGTTCTCTCTCAGCATTACTCCTCCGTATACACCACAGCACGTCGGTGTATCGGGGAGGAGCAATAGCACCCTATATGATATGGTGTGCTCTATGATGAGTACTACTGAGTTTCCTATTTCCTTTTTGGGAGTTATGCACTTAAGAAGCTGCATACCTATTGAATAGGGTTCAAATCTAATCATTTTCCTACCACTTCATATATGATATGGAATGGGAAGAGCCCATGTCTTAAGTTTGTTAAGATTTGGGGTTGTCCGGCCTATGTCTGAAAAGCAAAATCCGGACAAGTTCGAGGCAAGGTCAGCTCTGTAAAATTGGAAGAAGTTCCAGCTATACAAACTACATCAGATAATTTGGTAGAACCAAAGGATTCAATAATTTCCAACAAACCTCAGCCTCTCCGCCGATCTAGTAGGGTTCCTCACTCACCTGAGAGATACTTCGGTTTCTCTATGACAATGGGAACGAGGATTGCATCATGAGATGATGACCCAACTAGTTTCGAGCTGGCTATCAGGAGTGAGACTCTGTAAGAATGGCTAGATGCTTAGTGATCTGAGATGGAATCCTTATACACCAGCAAAGTATGGACTTTGGTTGCTTTATCTGAAGGGTTAAATCCCCATCAGGAGCAAATATATCTTGAGAAGATTACTTGGTATACATGGAAAAGTTGAGACTTTCAAAGCTATGCTTAAGTCCATCCAGATCCTACTTACCACGGCTACATACCATGACTACGATATCTGGTGGTTGGATGTCATGACAGCTTTTCTAAATGATGTTTTGGAAGAGAGCATCTATAAGTACATAGCCAGAGGGCTTCGTAGACAGTGGGAGCAGCGGAAACGTGTGCAAGTTGTTTTATGCGATAAAGCAGGCATCGCGGAGTTGGAACATCTGTTTTGATGTGATAGTCAAAGAGTTTGACTTCATCAAAATGATAAATGAACCTTGTATATACAAAATGGTAGTAGGGAGTATGGTAATGATCTTCGTAGAGTACGCGGATGACATACTCTTGATAGGGAAGAAGTTTCCTATGCTACGCTCGGTTAGTCTCCGCTTATCACAAGCATTCTCCATATAGGATCAAAGTGATACCTCCTAAATCCTTTGTTTTGGTTCTATGAGATAGATCTAATTGGATGTTAGGATACTCACTAGTTGTAGTGAGATGGTATCAATCGATCCTGGGGAGAATCACTAGAAAGGTTCCAGGGTGATAAGGACGACTGAATGTCAGTCGCAGGCATTTTCTTTACCCTCAGTGGAGGGACGGTATGTTGGAAGAGTTCCAAGTTAGATACGGTGACTTACTAGATGATTAAAGGCAAGATACATCGTTACCAAAGATGCTACCAAAGAGGCAGTCTGGATATATAAGTTCATGAGATGAACTTCGTTCCTACCATTGTGTGACAATGGAGTTGTCGCTTATGCAAAGGAACCCCCATCCCATCAGAAATCCAGATATAATTCTTAGGCGGTATCACCTGATCATGGAGATAGTTGATCTCCAGGGAGATCGAGATTAGGAGAGTAGACACAGAGGACAACAGCGCGGATCCACTCACAAAGGCTTTTTTCCCAGTAGAGACTTTTATGGGATGGTTGAATATGAGATACTTCAACCGCAACTAATTGTTAGGTATGTGATACCACAACAGATGGCCCTAGTGCAAGTGGGAGATTGTTAGTTATATGTATGCCCTAGAGGCCATTACTGTACATACGATGTATATTGTAGTGGATGCTGGGACATATATAAGGAGGACTTTCTTGCTCGACATGATAGTTCACTATCTGGTTGTACTTTATCTTAACATGTACACTGATTGTCTCTATGTTACATGTTGATAAAGCCCTTAGGATATGTACTCGACTACTGGGACTATTATGAGATCATACTAGTGGGGCCACGGTAGTCGACGAGTACATCCTATAACAGTTCCTAGTCGAGGGTGTATCGAGACAGGGCATCGATGCACCAGAATAGACTAGCATATATGCATCTTGACCCATATGATGGGCGATGGATGATCCCATATCCATCGGTGTTAGACATCAAGGATGGTGTACGGGTGCTCAGTAGAGACTGGGTACACTGGACGGACTCTCCAAGAACTCCCAGATGGTATTATACCTCACGTCAGATGGCAGTTCTCCGGTGACACTGGTACAGAGTAGTCTGTTGACCCGAGATCGTCATATAGTCTTGTGTGATTCCCACTATACTTTGATTTCCATCATGCCACATCCAAGAGGGCGTGCAAAAAGGTGGCTTTTGGGTACATTCCCGAATCACATGGAGGCAATGAGCGATAGGAGGGGATTCGTCTCTCCCGGTATAGGGAGTTGATGTTGTGCTGTGTTCGATTGGTTATAACTGGAAATCCCTGGCTATGGTTGCTGAGATTTACTGGTAAGTGTTATCAGTAGTTTCTCGAACTGTTATAAACCTCAAATAGACACGACTTATCAAGCTACTAGGGTCTGACATTTTCCACCCTTAGGCGAGATATGAGACATATCAGACGACGAGACCGGACTATACGGGAGTGTTACTGATTGGATTCACAGGAGAATGTACAGGCTTGCTTGTTGATCTTCTGAGCGCTTAATACCTGGGTAGCTATTACGTTTAGCTAACCGCTTGCAGCTTGTGGGTGTTTGATATGATCATCACCTACTGCCGGCGTATTGACGATTCTTTAGAGTCCTACACAGAGGTTTCTTGACTCAGGCAAAACGGAGTATGGGCACATATGTGATGTGTGCAGGACCGAGAATAATGCGTTATGAGATACCGTATTATATTCTCGCGTTATTTTGATATGAGCCGGATCATCAGATCAAGTGTTGATTCGATGAATCGGTAAATGAGATATTAGTCGGTTATATGCGATATAGCCGGATTGTCGGATCAAGTGTTGATTCGATAATTTAATGTATAATAATATATATGATATATTAAATTACATTAACTAATATTAGCTCACTAAAAGATTCTTTTTCTCGCTCGGGTAATATATTGATATATATGCGATATATGTTAATTGTATTATTTTATTTTGTTACAATAAATATTATATATGTGATATATAATATTGTAACATGATATAGTTATTAATGCAACAAGATTAGTGGAGATTAAACATGGTTAGGGTTTGATTTGGGTCAAGCAATTCTAGAAGTTTCTAAAAGGTTTCTTTTTGTTTGTGTAAACATATTTTCAAGTGACTCATGCTTTAACCCAACCCAAACCCTAGCCCTAGTTAAATCTCTACAAAGGTTTAGTTAACCATGGTTGCATTATTCATCATTATCATCTTTGCATTATTCATCACAAAAGGAATTATTCATTATTCATTCTTCTTCTTCTTCCCCTTTTGCAAAGCTTTCTTGCTTTGATATTTTGTGATGAAAGTGAGTGAGAATAAGAAAACAAATGAGAGCAAAAATCCTATTTCATCATCCTCATTTACCCTTGCCATTTAGATGAGGGTGTTCACTTCATTTAGTGAGTGTTAGTTTGTGTTGATGAAACTTCAAGGTAGATCATTTATGTTATCGAAGATCGGAAGCAAGACTGCATCTTTCTCTTCGTGGAGCCTCTCGAGAGTCCGGAACACGATGATCGCAGCGAAGGGACCACAACACGGAGCTAATGAAGTGAAGGACCGGATCTACAAAGCTTGTAATCTCTCTCACTTAGTGTTAAAGTGTTTAATGTAAGTCCACGTTACCCGTCCCCGGTTCTTTGGGGTTGCGGAAATGGTGAAAAATGAATTTTTCGGTGGAGGTAACATGGACTCCAAAATGGATCTTTGTTAAACAAACTATCAACAACCTAACTAAGAGTTTAGCTACTAGGTTAAGGGTTATACCTAAACTTAAACTCCTTCTCTTCAACTCCTTATGGTGGTCGGATCGGCCTCACCTCGTCGTCTCCTTGTGCCGAAGAGGGATCCACCCGAAAGCTTCTACCTTTGGCTCCAACCTCAATCTAGAGGAAACTAGAACACTCGGTTTCCTAGACCTTGTATATTAGGATGAGTAGAGAAGTGTTTTGGGTTTTATCTCTAAAGCAAATGATTCTCAACACATGAGAGATTTTTGCCTTGAACTAGAGAAAGAGGGAGAGCAAGAGGAAGAGGAGAGCTTTTGCATGAGAGAGAATGCAAATGATAGAATGAGCAAGACTTTTTCCACCCATCTCTCATAACACAAAATAATCATAATAATAATAGTAATTGAGTATTATGTGATGGTTCAAGTCAAAATGGCAATATTATTTCATGCACTCATTTTGTAAAGAATAACAAGCAAACAAAAGTCTTTGCCATGAAATGATAGCCTTTGTATTGATGATGGTCAACAAGTCCAACCTAGTCAACCGGTTAACAAAGTCAACAGGTCAACAAAGTCAACCTTTCAACCCAACCATGGCACAATAATACTTAATTAATTTTATTATTAATCATATTTCTTATTCTCATTAGGGTTTAGCAAAAGTCAACAGTCAACAACCCTAATGAGAATCCTCTGCCTCTGTCTCTGTCAACCGTGCATACACACCCGCATCCGCGTTCCGGGGAACACAAATACAAACGAGATAAAACCAATCCCAAAACGTATACTAGGATCTGGCTTAAACCAAAACCCGCTAGTAATAACTGCCCGGACACTTAACGTGCACAAGTGCACGGATGTGACCGAACCCTGCCGCAAAACCATGCGACCTCTACTCTTTTTCCTAAAGGCGAATAGCTCTCTGTGTGGGACTATAAAGACTCGACACTATGCTGGCAGTGGGTTTAACCACAGACCGCAAGCGGCACTAGCTGTGCGTTACGGCCCTCAGGTAGATGCCGATAAGAAGACTGACGAGGTGAACTCATCCGAACTCTTACTGAGCCTGAATGTGACAATCTTCGTACAGTCCGGTCTGTTCATCTGAGAATATCGCATGGCAGGCCTAGGGGGCGATAAACATCAGTCCCCTAATAGCGGTACAAGTCGTGTCGGAGTGTATCCCAGAACACCCTGAGATAACACTGGAAACCTACCAATATATCTCGCTTGCCCTGGCCAGGGACTTTGTGTAATGGCTCTCCTAGACACAGCACGATATCAACCCCCAATACCGGGAGAGACGAATCCTGTCTAACTGTCACTGCCTCAAAGTGCTTCGGGACTGCACCCAACTACTACCTGTTTGCACGACTCCTTTGAGCCGTGGTAGGGTAGTAATCAAAGTACAGTGGGAACACACTCGAGGTGAAGTGACAGTGTCAAGTCAGCGGACTAAGCTGTACTCATGTCACCTGGGAACTAATAACTTATGATAGGTATAGTACCAACCAACAGTTCCCGACGAGTCCAGTCCAGTGTACTCGTAACCTAACGAGCACCCGCATAATATCTCAAATACGACGTACTGACGGCTGTGGGACAGACCGTCTCCCCTGCTGGGATGAGAAGCGCATACGCTAGTCTACTCCAGAGTATCGATGACCTGTCTCGATAGTCCTATGATTAGGGACCTGTATAAGGATGTGCTTGTGGATTACCCAGCCCCCACGAGTGTGACTGCCATCACAATGCTGGTAATCAAGCAAAGATCCTAAGGGCTCTACTAATATGTATAGGCGATATGCAAAAAGAAACACATGTACACATTAAAGTAGAAACAAACCAAGTAGCATACTACCATTTCGAGCAAGATTGTCTATACAACTGTGAATATCCCAAGCTTCCTTCAAGTAATATACAAACTAGTATGATACAGTAATGGCCTCTAGGGCATATACACTAACAATCTCCCATTTGCACTAAGGCCATGTACTGGCGTATCGAAGACCTATCATCTCGATCAGCCGCTCGAACTGAGTCTGGGGTAAGGCCTTCGTGAATGGATCAGTAGTGTTATCTTCCGTAGCAACTCTCCGAACCTCGATCTCCTGGCGACCTACGATCTCCCTGATCAGGTGATATCGCCTCAAGATGTGTCTGGACATCTGATGGGACCTGGGTTCCTTCGCTAAAGCTATAGCCCCGTTGTTGTCGCAATACAGAGGTATTGGATCAACAATAGATGGAACCACCTGAAGTTCTATTAAGAACTTCCTCATCCAGACGGCTTCTTTTGCGGCATCAGCAGCAGCGATATATTCCGCTTCCATCATCGAGTCAGCAACGGTTTCCTGTTTGGAACTCTTCCAACACACCGCCCCTCCATTGAGGGTAAAGACATAACCCGACATGGACTTGGAATCATCCTTGTCACTCTGGAAGCTGGAGTCAACAAAGGCATCGATCTGGAGGTCTTTTCCGCCATACACCAAGAACATCTCCTTAGTCCTTCTTAGGTACTTAAGAATGTTCTTTACCGCTATCCAGTGTTTCTCCCCAGGGTTTGACTGATACCGGCTTACCACACTCAGTACATAAGCTACATCTGGTCTGGTACACAACATCGCATACATTATAGAGCCTACCGCAGAAGCGCAGGGTATAATAGACATGCGATCCCTTTCCAAATCAGTCTTGGGAGACATCACTTTGGAGAGGGTGATCCCGTGACATGCCGGTAGATTACCGCGCTTGGAATCTTCCATACTGAATTTTTTCCGTATGGTGTCGATGTAGCTGGACAGCGAAAGTCCTAACATCCTCTTGGATCTATCACGATGGATCCGGATCCCCAGAATGTAAGTGGCATCACCCAGGTCTTTCATGGAGAACCTGTGTGAAAAGAACCCTTTGACAGATTGTAGCATAGGAATGTCATTTCCTATAAAGAGAATGTCATCCACGTATAAAACGAGTAACATGACAGTTCTTGCTACAAATCTACTATAGATGCATGGTTCATCGGGATTTTTGATAAAGCCAAATTCTTTGACTGTCTCATCAAAGTAGATGTTCCAACTCCGCGATGCCTGCTTTAGTCCATAGATGGACTTAAGCAACTTGCACACCTTTCCGCTGCTCCCACTCTGAATGAAACCCTCTGGCTGGTCCATATAGACACACTCCTCTAAATTTCCATTTAGAAAAGCGGTATTTACGTCCATCTGCCAAATCTCATAATCGTGGAAGGCAGCGATGGCAAGAAGGATCCGAATGGATTTCAGCATAGCCACTGGAGAAAAGATTTCGTCATAGTCCAAACCAGGTCTTTGACGAAAACCCTTTGCAACAAGTCTACCCTTATAGGTCTCAACCTGTCTATCTGCACCAATCTTCTTCTTGAAGATCCACTTGCATCCTACGGGTTTTACCCCATCTGGAGCAATGTCCAAAGTCCATACTTTGTTGGTGTACATGGACTCCATTTCGGTCCGCATTGCATCCAGTCATTTTACTGAGTCAATGCTCTGAATGGCCTGCTGGAAGCTAGTAGGCTCATCACTATCAACGATGCAATCCTCTCTATCCCCGTCTATGAGAAAACCGTAGTATCTCTCGGGCGGATGAGACTGCCTACTACTCCTGCGGAGCGGCACAGGAATGTCGTGATCTTTCGAACCCTCTGGTACTACTAAGCTTTCAGTAATAGCTCGTGGTTCTGGAATTTCTTCCAGTTCTATTGCGCTCCCACTTATCCGATTTTCTAAAAACACAGTTTCTAAGAAGTGGGCATGACGAGAAACAAAAACCTTTTGTTCCGCTTCGCAATATAAGAAATATCCCTTGGAGTTCTTTGGATATCCCACAAACTTACACTGTACTGAGCGTACCTCGAGTTTGTCCACATGCCGCTTTTTGACAAAAGCTGGACATCCCCATGTCTTAATATGCTTAAGATAGGGTTTCTTCCCACTCCACATCTGATATGGTGTGGTAGGCACTGTCTTAGTTGGAACTCGGTTCAAAAGATATGCAGCTGATTCTAGTGCATATCCCCAGAATGATCGCGGTAACTCAGCGTTACTCATCATGGAACGTACCATATCTAATAGGGTCCGGTTCCGTTTCTCTGATACACCGTTATGTTGCGGAGTGTATGGAGGAGTAAGCTGAGAGAGAATTCCATTCTCTTTTAGGTAATCCAGGAACTCGGCACTCAAGTATTCACCACCTCGATCAGATCTCAGTGTCTTGATACCTTTGCCGGTTTATTTTTCTACTTCATTCTTATATTCCTGCAATTTTCCAAAGGCTTCTGATTTATATTTCATTAAGAAGATATATCCGTACCTTGAAAAATCATCCGTAAAAGTAATGAAGTAAGAATAACCGCTTCGCGCATGTGTAGACATTGGACCGCACACGTCGCTGTGTACGAGTCCCAAGAGCTCGCTTGCTGTTACTCCGTGTCCAGTGAACGGAGTCTTTGTCATCTTTCCTTTGAGACAGGATTGACAAGTTGCATATGATTGATATTCGAACGGATCCAAATATCCTTTTGTATTTAACTTCGTTAACCTTCTCTCATTGATGTGACCCAGTCTACAATGCCATAAGAAAGCCTGATTTGTTTCCAGAGACTTTCTTTTGTGTGTATTCTGGACATTGAAAATCTGTGGTTGGTTTAATACGTATATACCATTGCTTAATGTACCTGACCCAATCAAAACTTGATTAAGGTGAATGTTTACAATATTGCTTACAAATGCAAATTCATAACCTTCTTTAGATAATAAAGATACAGATATGATATTACAAGTTGCATTGGGTACAAAATAACAATCACGTAAAACCAAAACATGTCCATCTGACATTCCCAAGTGATAGTCCCCCACGGACTCAGCATCCATGCCAGCTCCGTTTGAAACTCTGAGGGTCATATCACCTGTCTTCAAAACCCCACGCTTTCTCAGTGCCTGCATGGAATTGCAGATATGAGATCCCGATCCGGTATGCAATAACCAGGAAGTAGAGTTTATTGATAGACAGTTTTCAATAACATACACACCTGAAGCCGAAGCCGCAACTTGCTTCGGGTCCTGGTTTTTGGCCTTCCAAGACCTGCAATCCTTTTTCCAGTGTCCACTCTTGTGACAGTAAAAGCACTCTTCCGTTCCCACAAGCTTTCCCGCTACCTTTGTTGCTTTTGCTTTTCCCTTCGTTTCCACTTTACTAACACCGCCCCTTGGTTTGGCGGGGGCTTTCTTCTTCTTTCCCTTGGCTTTCGCCTTGGACTTAGAAGAGGAAGATCCTCCTACAAACAAAGTGGATGTTTCCCTACCTTTCTGTAGGGTGCCTTCTGCACTCCTTAGCATGTTGAGGAGTTCTGAAAGTTCAACTTCTTTTCCTTGCATGTTGAAGTTCAGGATAAACTGGGCGTAAGTGGAAGGAAGGGACTGGAGAATCAAGTCCGTATAGAGCTCGTTCTCTAACATGGTCCCAAGGTCCGCGAGCTCTTCAATGAAGCCAATCATCTTAAGCACGTGTTCCGCTATCGATGATCCGATGGCCAATCTCGCCGAAAACAACTTTTTCGAGACTTCATATCTGGCGATACGGGATTGCTCCCCATACAGATCCTTAGTATGGAGAAATATGGATTCAAGGTCCATATTCTCGTGCCTCCTCTGATATTCATTGTCTATAGAGGCAAGCACGAGGCACTTGGCCTTCGCACAGTCGATCTCCCAGGTCTTTCAGATTTCCTTATCCGCGACGTTGGTTTTGGAACCTGGGACAGGGGGAGCTTTGGTGGTAAGGAGATACCCCAACTTGTCATAAGTGATTGCCATTTTGACATTCCTGAGCCAATCTTTGTAGTTTGGCCCTGTCAGTATGATTTTATCTAGTAGTAACTTAAGTCCGGTCATGATGATTGGTCACTGCAATTAGGGGAGAGAGAACAAACATTTTAACATGATGCTCTTGCAAGTTTAGAGTGGTTTTTAGTTTGTCTAAATAGGATGGCTCCCACTATTTCTCGAATCCCTCCTAAAACCAAAAAGGAAGAATTAGTCGGGATCAATCTCACCGTACAATACTTGCTTAACCGTTCAGCCAGGCCGGTGTTGGTACTTCGAGGGAGGTTTTCCAACGCTTTCGCGAAGTCCCTTAATTAAATAACCACTTTTCCGTGTGGGCGTAGCCCCGCTTACACTTTTCTAGGCACCTACTTGGTTTATAACATTGATCGTTAAGTGAGAAAGTTCCCGAGGAGTAGCATATACTCACAGTAGGATCGGGATCCAAATATCATCGCGTGACAAAACTGAAGGAATCCTACCAGAATCATCACACTCCAAATGGTATGCAGCGCTAGTAAGTTTCTGGTTCTTTAGAAACTCCCGATGTGGATTTTTGCCCCATGCTCTTATGACCTTGACTTTAGCCAACAAATCATAAGTCATATGTCAAGTTCTACCCGTCATTCTCCAGGTTAATTTGAACCCACCCGTACCTACCCTTGACTTTGGCCAACAAGACAGTACGACTGTCCCAAACCAACGCATCTATCTATGCTGCATTTGAATACCCAACAGCTACCAAACACTGTGCCTTGACTTTGGCCAACAAACACAGCTTGAATACTATTGACTATCCATATGAAACGACGGAGGGCTACGAATGGTTTTGGCGAAACCATGAACGTAGTGAACTTGATATAATCGATGGAACGTGATAGCTTTTAAACGGAGTGGCTTAAGCTCCGCATTTAAAAGTTGTTTTTGAAAAAAACCGAGTGGTTTTGAAATTGTTCCAACGACTTTATTTTGGTTTATTTTCTTGCATTAATTTAATGCGTCCCATCATTTAATCCTACCATTGCAGAAAACAACGAAAATATGACGTACGCTTATGCCATCCGCATTCTCCACGAGGCCCCGTCATTACCCGTTAGGTTACTTAACTAACGACAAAGTGGGGGCTAGACTAGCGCGGATGCAAAACATAAGCAACGCCTAAATAGATATCATATATAGATATATACATTCGTCAGATGCAATGATAGCCATTTCAGATCACAGATGAACACATTGGATATACAAGGAATCCGTATTCCGTACGAGCCTGTAATGAAGAGCGGATTACACAGTCGCGATGAATAGCCAAGACCCCACCCTAGACCCCTACGGGTGCGGCAAACTACCCGCCAAGTATTCGAAGCGAAGCAACCTCCCTCAACACCGTGAGTGGGCCACTCGGCACTTCGAGGTACCCGGTAGTTTGTGCACCCCACCTTGGGTCTTTCCTAGGAGCAAAAACAGTAAAAGAAATTATACAATGACGGCTACAACCGCATCTCGGTTGTGCGGCCATATAAATAATATTACATCAATTACAAATTACATGAATTGAAAGAAAAAGAAAACTCTCATCTCACAACCCCCCGACTATTCATCCGCGACAATCCAATGAATTCATATACACATACCATCAACACTACAGATCACAGATATGTATAACCCCCACTAATCGACGTATTGGGATTAGCAGACGTTTAATACATATATCATATCACAGATATAACCCGTTAGCTAAAGTCTTTAGAAGTTCGATCAAAATACGGATTTTTAACCACCCCAAAAACAAATTTTGCTTTCTGGAAAATCTGGGCAGAAAAAACATATTCCAAAAATCCCAAAATACCCTTATAAGAACATTGCAGGAAAATGGACCCACAATCGAGTCAACTCGGACGCGGATCCGCGGCAGGAGCAAGCTCGTGCCGCGGTTCCACGACGCTTTGACCGAGTTAGTGGACCAATTTTCTCCAGTGTTCTTTAAAAACCCTGAGCCGATTTTTAGTGCAAGATTAATTATTTTTTGAACAGGAAAAAAATCGGCAGAAAGTTTACATTTCGGGCGTGTTTTGTGATTTTTTCACCGATCGAACTTCTAGCTACTTTGCCAACATGTTAGATAGTGTTTAACTAGGCTCTGATACCACTGTAAGTCCACGTTACCCGTCCCCGGTTCTTTGGGGTTGCGGAAATGGTGAAAAACGATTTTTTTCGGTGGAGGTAACATGGACTCAAAAATGGATCTTTGTTAAACAAACTATCTAACAACCTAACTAAGAGTTTACCTACTAGGTTAAGGGTTATACCTAAACTTGAACTCCTTCTCTTCAACTCCTTGTGGTGGTCGGATCGGCCTCACCTCATCGTCTCCTTGTACCGAAGATGGATCCACCCAAAAGCTTCTACCTTTGGCTCCAACCACAATCTAGAGGAAACTAGAACACTCGGTTTGCTAGACCTTGTATATTAGGATGAGTAGAGAAGTGTTTTGGGTTTTATCTCTAAGGCAAATGATTCTCAACACATGAGAGGGTTTGCCTTGAACTAGAGAAAAAGGGAGAGCAAGAGGAAGAGGAGAGCTTTTGCATGAGAGAGAATGAAAATGATAGAATGAGCAAGACTTTTTCCAACCACCTCTCATAACACAAAATAATCATAATAATAATAGTAATTGAGTATTATGTAATGGTTCAAGTCAAAATGGCAATATCATTTCATGCACTCATTTTGTAAAAAATAACAAGCAAGCTAAAGTCTTTGCCATGAAATGATAGCCATTGTAATGATGATGGAAAACAAGTCCAACCTAGTCAACCGGTTAACAAAGTCAACATGCCAACAAAGTCAACCTTTCAACCCAACCATGGCACAATAATACTTAATTAATATTATTATTAATCATATTTCTTATTCTTATTAGGGTTTAGCAAAAGTCAACAGTCAACAACCCTAATAAGAATCTTCTGCCTCTGTCTCTGTCAACCGTGCATACACACCCGCATCCGCGTTCCGGGGAACACGCATACAAACGAGATAAAACCAATCCCAAAACGTATACTAGGATCTGGCTTAAAACAAAGCCCGCTAATAATAACTGCCCGGACACTAAACGTGCACAAGTGCACGGATGTGACCGAACCCTGCCGCAAAACCATGCGACCTCTACTCTTTTGCCTAAAGGCGAATAGCTCTCTGTGTGGGACTATAAAGACTCGACACTATGCTGGCTGTGGGTTTAACCACAGACCGCAAGCGGCACTAGCTGTGCGTAACGGCCCTCAGGTAGATGCCGATAAGAAGACTGACGATGTGAACTCATCCGAACTCCTACTGAGCCTGAATGTGACAATCTCCGTACAGTCCGGTCTGTTCGTCTGAGAATATCGCATGGCGGGCCAAGGGGGCGGTAAACGCCAGTCCCCTAATAACGGTACAAGTCGTGTCGGAGTGTAGCCCAGAACACCCTGAGATAACACTGGAAACCTACCACTATATGTCGCTTGCCCTGGCCAGGGACTTTGTATAATGGCTCTCCTAGACACAGCGCGATATCAACCCCCAATACCGGGAGAGACGAATCCTGTCTAACCGTCACTGCCTCCAAGTGCTTCGGGACTGCACCCAACTACTACCTGTTTGCACGACTCCTTTGAGCCGTGGTAGGGTAGTAATCAAAGTACAGTGGGAACACACTCGAGACGAAGTGACAGTGTCAAGTCTGCGGACTAAGCTGTACTCATGTCACCTGGGAACTGATAACTGACGATAGGTATAGTACCAACCAACAGTTCCCGACGAGTCCTGTCCAGTGTACTCGTAACCTAACGAGCACCCGCATACTATCTCAAGTACGACGTACTGACGGCTGTAGGACAGACCGTCTCCCCTGCTGGGATGAGAAGCGCATATGCTAGTTTACTCCGGAGTATCGATGCCCTGTCTCGATAGTCCTACGACTAGTGACCTGTATAAGGATGTGCTTGTGGATTACCCAGCCCCCACGAGTGTGACTGCCATCACAACGCTGGTAATCAAGCAAAGATCGTAAGGGCTCTACTAATGTGTATAGGCGATATGCAAAAAGAAACACATGTACACATTAAAGTAGAAACAAACCAAGTAGCATACTACCATTTCGAGCAAGATTGTCTATACAGCTGTGAATATCCCAAGCTTCCATCAAGTAGTATGCAAACTAGTATGATACAGTAATGGCCTCTAGGGCATATACACTAACATTTAACATGCTTGTTTTGGCATAAACTCTAGTTTAAATATCCGGCTTTGGGTTGTTCGGCACGGCTAAATTTTTAATCGGGCATGGTTGATTCCTTGTAGACCTTTGTGGCAGTGCCTAGCAACCCTACACCAAGCCCTGAAAAGAAGGCGACCGAGCATCTACCCTGCTCGGCCAACACTGGCGGGTAATCCCCATAACGCCGCAACAGATGCGCAAAACTTTAGCGGGAAATGGCGGCCCAGCACCACGCCAGATAACAGACGATACTCTAAATCAGAAGCAAATGTCAGGTCTGCCCAAGCCTAAACGATCTCCCGCTCGACCTTGGGGCCCAAGGAGATACCTCCTCGGAGACGCTCGTCGGCAAAAAACTGCAGTCAGCTCGACGGACGATCGTTGGACAGAGAGCCAACCTGACATGAAAGCACAACGGCGCAAGTAAAAATATCCCAAAGCGAGTATTCTTCACAAACAAACGGCAGAAAGGAAAACTTTATCACAGCCTAAGAAGAAAAACTTTATTGCTACTACTAAACATAAGTTTTTTTACAAAAGGTATTTTCTGGCTCCTCAGCCTTACAAAATTCAAAGGAAAACAAAGTGAAGATAGGAGAGCGGGGGCTCTACATCTCGAGCCCGGGCACGACCTCGAGTTCTTCAACCTCCACCACTTAGGGTGCTGGGTCATCGGCCCCCTTGCCGCCGGGAGCATCTCCCCCTTGCTCGTCGACACCCACGAGGGGGAACTCGGCCCGCAGATCCGCGTCGTCGAACCCCGGCATCCGAGACTTGACGGCATCGAGGGCGTCGTGCCAAATGTGAGTCGTGGCCACGGCCAGAACGTCATAAAAGCCCTTCGACCCCCTGTAGCTCGCCACGGCCCTCGATTCCGCTGACTTGTAGGCCTCGGCCGCCTCCCCCAGCTCCTTCCGGAGGGTCTTCACCGTCTTCTTAAGGTTGCCGATGAGCACCTGGGAGTCCTCGAACTTGCCCTCGGCGATTGCGGTGGCTTTACGATGCCGGGCGACCTTCCTTTTCCCAGCATTCACCTTGCCCTCTACGGCGGCGATCCTCGCCGACATCGCTTCCTACTCCCGTCTGGAGCTCTCTTGCAACGCGGCGAACTGGCCTGCGGCCTCCACCGCCGGTGCTACCACCTCGGTCTCCATGCGAAGGGCGAGGGCCACGTGCTGGAGAGTCTGGGAAGGTATAAGAAGGAGAAGGATCAGAAAATATGAAGGAAAACACTAAATCTCACCGCGCACTAGGGCTTACCTGCACGGCTTCCTGGGCGATCGATGCCAGCTGAGCCTTGAGGGTTCCCCCGGGAACCCGACCCCCGGCCGAGGTCTCTATCTCGTAGAGGAGGCTGTCCGTGACCGACAGCCCGGACGGCACCGTGAACCGGAGCCCCCCTTCCTCCACCACGGCCGACGAAGACCGGCCCCGGGAGGGTCTCTGGGAACTCCTCTTGAGCGTCTCCGTGGTGGAGCTGATCTCCTCTTCCGAGGCCGTGTCCTCCACAATCAGGGCCCGCTTCCGCCCCGACAATCTGCTGGGGCCCGAGGCAGGATTACCGCCGAGCGTCCTCGGGGCACCGCGACCGGGGCGGTAGGAGTGGGGGCAGCCTGCGCCCGGGAAGAGCTGGCGCCTCCAGCCCGAGCAAGCTGCCTCGGTTGGCGCATAGCATCTCGGAGAATGTCGAAGTCCATGGATCCTGCACAAAAAAAACACCCCACTTATCATCAACGCGAGTAAAACATAAACCCAGAAAGCAAGCCTAACTTACCAACGAACTCGACGGGGCTAAGTCCGGCCTAGCTCAAAACCCTCTCGGATAGCAGCACGTCGTATCGAGGGATTGGATCCCACGACGCCACTCTCACCGCGGCGGGGTCGTCGGACAGGTTCCCCGACAGACTCTTCTCCCTCGACCGCTTGGTGGGCACCGGCCAGTCCTCGCCCTCGGGAGGGGAGACGAAGAAAAACTTCTTCTTCCAATCATGGTTGGAGGAGGGAAAGGCCACGACCCCCGTCCTGGTGGTGAGCCCGGGCCGCTTCCTAAAAGTAAAATAAACCCACCTCGGGTCGCCAGCTCGACCGCCGGGGTGACTCTTAAAAGCAAGGGAGGAATCGAGAAGGGAAAGGCTGAAAGGAATCGCCTACAGCTTCAGGCGGATCAGGAACCTAAGGAGGATCCTCCACGCGTTCGGCACCAACTGGCCAGGAGCCAAGCCGAAGAAATTCAGAGTGGCGACGACCTCAGGAGAGAAAGGCAAGCGCATTCTGCCCCAAAAAACTTCAAAATACAGTGCAATCTCCCTGCCTCGTACCTGGTCTGCCTCTTTCCTTCTTCGTCCAGACGAAGCGTGTAGTGCGGGGGGAAGTGGAAGCGAGCTCGAGCACTGGCGAGCTCGTCCCCATGCCTCACCCAGTACGGGGTGCTGGGGGCTACATCTACCGCCTCCTCCCTGGAGGCGGCCCCCGCCTCACGGCCTCGGGGAGAGGGCCCAGCCCCTGCTCCCCGAGGAGACTCAGACACATCTAAAGGAATCCTATCATCTACTCCTACGACGTGTACAGATACAGTGGAAGACATCTAACCTAGGAAGGAAACTCTTCAAAGGTTGCGAACAAGAGAAAGGAGACGAGCGCCAAGTAGCTGAGGCTTGAGAATGAGGAATATGAGAGAGTAAGGGCCCTAGGGCGGGCCGCACCCGTATTTATTACCGCATACGGCCTCATCCAATGGCGCCCATCGTCTCCCGCCGAAACGGCTCCTCGCGCCCAGCGGCTCCGATCGCTCCACGTGACAGCCCAGCGATTGGCCGCGTCCAGTCAGACGTCGCAGACCTGCGCACGTCACATCAGCCAGTTGGCGCTCGATATGTGGACCATCGCTTCGACTGCAGAGTGCAAGAAGTGGCTCACCCTCCTTAAATGCAAAGATCTCGCCTCGATTCGCTAGCGGAAAAGACAACCGACGGCTCGAGGACTCATCTCGGCATAACCTTGAGAAGGAGCTCACCTCGGGGGGCCCGGCAATCCACTCCTGACCCGACCTGCTAGCTGGACGGCGCAAGAGTGGGGGGCTAATGATGACACTTGATATTGGCAACTTCCAAGATCAGGACACGTGGCAGATGACGTGTCCCAAGACTCAGAAGAAAGGGCACACAGGGGCCGACCAGGTCCCCTGTGCCCGACCTGCAAGCGCAAACTGGCTCTCCTCGGGCCCCCCCTGCAAATTAGCCTCATCGACCCCTCAGCTCGCCCGAGCTGCCACAGGACAAAAACTCCTCGGCCTCCTCGCTCGTCCCCGAGCCCTTAGCCAAGGTCGTCTTCCTCGTCCCTCCGACCAACTCCACCACTCACAGGCATAACCGCCGCTCCGTGAATATCGCCTTGCGCGGATCCTGCGCCAACAACATCTCACGTTCCACGCCCTCACGATCCCCATTAATGGGCGATCCGCTCACTGCGCGGGCGTGACGTCGGGAGCATACCTGCCGGCGAGATTCTCATGCCTGCCGCTACGTGCCACCACCGCTATATAAACCCTATCACAGAGGGGTCAGGTAAGCCATTCCTGACACTTGACGCCGTTACTCTGCTCGGATCTCATCACTAACTTGTGCGTCGCAGAGTCCTCGGTGGTACCAAACCACCCCGGGACTTCTTTGCAGGTACTCGGCGACGGCCTTCTCACCCCGCCTTCTCCTCTTAAAACCCATTGAGACCCACACGTAAGGAAGGATAACCGGTCGAGTTCGTCTCGAGATCAACGAAAGACAACATCTGATGGAGGCCCGAAAAGGAGCTCCATCACACTAAGAATACTACTGAACCTTACTATTAACGATATTATTCTATTATTATATATTTTTTCCTTCTACACGATGGAAGAATAAGAAGCAAGATGTATACCCGGGCTTACAGACATTAGAAAATCTAAGCTCTGATCACTGGAATTATATTAATTTGTCTAATCATAAAAAAATTCCAATTTCACATAGATTGTGTAAAATATTTTGTGTTTTTATAGAGATTAAATTGAAATCCTTATGTTGGTAACTTACTTTAAAGTCTACATATCTTACAAATTACATAAATATTATATTTATTTATAACACTCCATCATAAGCGAAGTAGATATCAAACATGTGCTCAAATTGGATGAAGTATGTTGGAATCATGGATTCAAAAGATCCCTTGAAAAGACATCCACCAATTGACATGATGAATGAATATGAGTGTATAACTCGTTTTTTCCAACACGCTATCTAATAAACATTTATCGATCTTAATATGTCTTTTCTTATTATGCTAACTGCGGTTGGATTATAAGCAATACTAATTTTCGTTTTATTATCATGATGTAGCCTCATTGGCTTCTCAACCTGTACTCGTGAGAAGAATCCCCACAAACCAAAAATTAGACACAAGATATCTCATAGATCATCATTCGACTTTAACGCCTTGATTTTTATTCTTCCTAATTACCAAGTTTCCTCTAGCAGAAATACAATAACCAAAAATAGACCATACGAGATTGTTATGCACATCCAAGAGAGCTGTCTACAAGCAACAGAAAAAAGTTGTCTCGGGGAAAATTTAACTCTACACGTGTTATACGATCCACGTGACAAGCACATTGCATGTTAGGGGGAGTGATAAGATATGTGAGATTAATAGTCTCAGATTGAAAAAACTATGAGAGGTGTATGGGTATGAAACATAAATAATTCTCCCATCAATTAGGCTTAAATTTATTTGGATGTATCTCGTATATGTTGAAAGCCCGTGTACACTCATATAGATCAAAATAGCCAATACCCTTCATCTATTAAAATTAAGAAATTAACAAGACTTTTTATCATCCAGACTGCGTGCCCGGTCTACGTCTAACAAACCTTCTAATTTATATGACCACGATGTCGGCAGCGCAACGGAAAAATCTTATTGATCCTGAGATCCCTCTTAACGAATAACAACTAGAACAAAGAAAAATCAAATAGCAACACAAGATTTAACGTGAAAAACCCAAACAAGAAAACCACTGGGAAACGGGAGAATATTTTATTAGAATTTTAGAGAAACAGAAAATTACAAACTCTCTCCTTCAAGATATCTAACGAGATGTACTTTCTTCTCTCTTGAAATTCTCCTTAATGGCCTACTTGATCCCTTATAGAGCCGTTTTTGCGCCTCCCTTATACCTAATGATTAAGCCCTCATTAAAACTTAACCCTAATATCCTATTTATACGTAAAATAAATCAGAGTTATAACATGATTTTCTTATTTAACGAAACTGCTCTGTTCGACCCGAAAATCCTTTGAGCCGGCTCAACATGACTATGAGCCGTCTCATATGAACAAGGAAGAATCACTAATTCCATACAGATTATGTGATGTCTCAAAGTCACCTTGATCTGTATCAGAATAGGGTTGAATTGGCTCAAGATTGTCATGAGCCGTCTTAACATCTATACAAGACACCTTCACAACAATATCCACCTTGGTTTGTATATCTTTATAACCACCTTAAAAATTCGTTGCCTTCATTCTGTACCCCTTAGTTTTTTCTTAGTTCTTCTCTTTTCCATTCCTGCTACAGTTTCAAATCTCGAAACTGCAAACTGTCTCATTTTTTCCTTAGAACTGCGAAACTGATACGACCCATCTACTGACGTCGCAAATCTTCCTCACATTTGAGTACCTGAATAAAAGTCAATCCTGACTTGAACTTCTCCGTAGAAATAACCTTTATTATCATGTCCGCCGGATTCAGCTTAGTATCGATTTTGATCAAATCGATCTCCTTTTTGACCCACTCCCTTATTTGTGATACCGCACGTCAATGTAATTCGTTTATAACAGATTTTTCTCCAGGTGAATGTGCTTTGACTGTCGCAAAACAAAGGAACCGACCTCTTCTCGAATCCGAACTCGCGAACTAAACTTTTTAACCACAAGGCTTCTTTCCATGCTTCCACTTCTGTCATGTAATCTGCCTCCATCATTAATAGCGCCATACTATCATGAAGTGTTGACTTCCAACTGATTGAAAATTCTGCATCTGTACATACATATCCTGTAGTTGATCTTCTATTGTCCAAGCCACCAGAATAATTAGCATCTACATATCTCTGAAACTTACTTGATTTATCTTCTGACTTGCGAAAGTGTAACATTTCAGAAAAAAATAAAATATTATTTTTGGAATTTAAATAATTAAAATAATAAATTTTAGGAATATTATAAAAAATATGGAAATTAGTTTTAATGGGATAGTATGATGATATATATTGTTTAGAAAATATTTGGAAATTTATATGAATTGTTGATTATGGAGGCATTTATTTGATTTGGACATTTATAAGTTATTATACAATTATTTGTATACATGTTTAATGCTAAACTTGATTAATATTTCATTAATTATGTATTAACCATGTTCATGTATCATGACATGCAACATGTTATGTTATGACTTTTGTCCATGTCTTTTGAACCATGGCTTCATTTGCATTTAAATGGGTTTTGTTTTTAATTTGGAAAAGAAAAAGAAATGCATAGATAAAATGGTGGGGACAAGACCATGGGTAAGAGAGGGGGGGAGAGAGCGAGAGAGTGAGAAGGTTCTAGAACCATGAGCCCCATTCTACACATTTCTTCACCTCCTCATTCTATTTTCATTTTCTTCATCTCCCATTTCTTCTTCTCCTCCTTCTTCATCCTCCACCACTTCACTACCATCCAAGTCCACCCTCAAAACCACCCTAAAACTATAACCACTTTCACAAAAATCCTTCCTTACTTCACCACAAATATCATGGTAGGATCAAGTTGAGATTTTGAGCACTTTGGACATCCTAGAAATTTCTTGGGTTGCTCTTGGAAGGTAAATCCTATATTTTTAGTTAAGTAATTAGTTTTTCTAAGATCCTATAGTTAATTAGAGTTAAACTAGTGAAGGGTTATGATCTTGGAAAATTCTAAGATAAGGTTTAGGGGATATTTTGAGTTGTGAAGGTGTATTTGAGATTTAGTTAGTGACCAAAACCCTCTTAGTGATAGAATTCTAGACTAAACTTGAGTTTAGAGTCCCAAACATGAACTTGAAGTTTTCCGATATCGGATTTTTGGTTAAATTGTGGTGATCAATTTGAATCTAAGTTTAATAGGTGACTCTGAAAAATATTTTGCAAACACAGTGAGATGAGCTGGCACATAGGAGCAAACCCTAGAAACTCGAGCCCTTTTCCCCAAGTCCCGGCCATAGATTTATTAAATATGGTCGCAATTTGCGGCCGGATTTTAGAGTTAGGGTGTGATTTTTGGTCGAAAACTCAATCATCTGATAAATAGACCTACGCTATGTGCATAATGTAGTAATTTCACTTAGGGTAAAATCTAGGTGTGTTTTTCCAATTTGTTGTTTTCGTTTTGCGACTTTTATTGACTTGAGTTTTGGTATTTGAGTTTCGACTCGGTCTTTTGAAGTTTGTACGTCAACGTCGAGAGTTGTTTGGTTATTCTTGCATGCGTAGACTATAGGTTCTAACCTATGTATGTCTCGTTTACCGTATCGGTTTTCGTATTCGATTCTTATTTACGGTACGATGTGCATTGAACTGTAGGTACCTTTGTGTGGATTTCGGGACGACAAGGGAGAATAAGTCATTCATCGACTTTGGCTAAAGCGAGAATAGTAGGTAAGTAGATGTATATCTATGGGGAAGTCGGGTGGATGGAGTATATGTTAGTTATGTATATGCTCTAGAGGGCATTATTGTACATATGATGTATATTATAGTGGATGCTTGGATATATATAGAGAGGACTTTCTTGCTCGATATGATAGTATGCTATCTGGTTGCACTTTGTCTTAACATGTTGACTTGTATTGATTTACTGTCTTGCTCTCACATGTTGATAAAGCCCTAAGGATATATACTTGACTACTAGGACTATGATGGAGATCATACTAGTGGGGCCAGGGTAGTCAACGAGTACATCCTATAATTGTTCCTTGTCGAGGGTGTATCGAGACAGGGTATCGATACTCCAGAGTAGACTAGCGTATGCGCATCTTGACCCATATGATGGGCAATGGATGATCCTACATCCATTGGTGTTTGACATAAAAGATGGTATGCGGGTGCTCAGTGGACACTGGGTACCTTGAACGGACTCGCCGAGAACTCCTAGTTGGTATTATACCTATCGTCAGATAGCAGTTCTCTGGTGACACTGGTACAGGTTAGTCTGTAGACCTGATATCGTCATAGAGTCTTATGTGATTCTCACTGTGCTTTGATTTCCACCTTGCCATGTGTAAGTGTACGGCGGCGTCCCGGCCGTCAATCCGACGGCCAAATGCGGAAGCGGTGATAAACTTTAATTTTGCGAACTTAGCAAACAGGCACCACCGCGCACTAAACACCCGGATCGTGCCATTAAACTAGATCTAGCTAACAAGAGAAAGGTTGGAGATATACCGAGTGATCCGAGTCCTTCGGTCTTCTCGTCGTCGTCCCGATCTCCTGCGGAAACTCCGGTCGTCGCCTCCTCGCCGGAAGGGCACCACATCGCCTGCATCTTTTACGGGCTCCCACCTCAATACCGAGGCAACTCGGGTGCGAAGTTGGCTGGCCGACGCGTCCAAGATTTGCTGTAGGAAGTGTAGTGTAGAGGCTATGTCTCATTTGGGTTTGTTGCCATTTGAAGATGATGGAGGAAACAAGATAAGAAAAATGGTGCTTGCATTTTTCATAACATGAAAAGAGATCAAAATGCTACACTCTCAAAATGAAGCTCTCTTCTTCTCTTTTCTCAAATGAAACCTTATCATGATAGAATGGTGGAGGAAAGAATACATAATCCAAAACCATAGAAGGAAGGTGAGTGTAGGAAAAGGTGGAGGGTGACCACAACCTAAACATCATCATAACAAATCCACATCAAACTCTAATCACCTCAAATCAACAAAAAGCAAGTGATGATGATAGATAAGAATGGTATCAAAAGATGCTTTCATAATCTCTCATCTCACAAATAAACCCTCCACAAAATGTTATTTGCAAACTTGCAAATAACACCCTCCATCGAAAAAGTCCGGCCGGGAAAGAACAAAGGAAAACCGGCCGGAACGGAATGCAAACTGGAAACTCCAAAAAACTGGCCCCGTAATAAATTACAGGAAAACCCCGATACTGTGCATACACACCCGCATCTGTATTCCGTCTGGATACAAATGCAATGAGAAAAAATCTACACTGTACTATACTAGGATCCGGCTTAAACCAAAGCCGGCTAGTAATATCCGTCCGACCCTGATCCGTGCAATACCGCACGTATCTGATCGAACCCTGCCATATATCCATACGGCCACTAGTACAAACCGTCCGATCCTGATCCGTGCAATACCGCACGTATCTGATCGGACCTTGCCATATCTCCATACGGCCTCTACAGCGTTTCGCCCGAAAGCTTGAGTAACTGAAAGTGTGGTGGACTCTAAAGACTCGTCAATACTATGGCTGTGGATTTAACCACTAGCACGTCAGAGGTATAAGCCAATACGTGACGGGCCACCAGCTATTGACCAAAAGGGACGTCGATGAGCGAACTCATCCTGACACCCTACTGAGCCTGTCAGTGACAATATCCGTACAGTCCGGTCCGTTCGTCTATGAGCATCGCATGTCGGGCCTAGGGGGTTGGTAAAAGTCAGACCCCCAAAAGCGGTACAAGTCGTGTCGGAGTGTAGCCCAGAACACCCTGAGATACTACTGGAATACCTACCAGCAAATCTCCTGCCTTGGCCAAGGACTTCGTGTAATGGCTCTCCTAGACACAGCGCGACCTCACCCCTAATACCGGGAGAGACGAACCCCTGAAGATCCGCTCACTGCCTCCATGTGGCTCGGGACTGTACCCAACTAAAACCTGTTTGCACGACTCCTTTGAGCCGTAGTAGGGTAGTAATCAAAGTACAGTGGGAACTCACACGAGACAAATGACGATCCCCAGGTCGATGAACTAACCTGTACACATGTCACCAGGGAACTGCTATCTGACGTCAGGTATAAGACCAACCAGCATGTTCCCGGCGAGTCCTGTCCGATGTACTCATAACCCAATGAGCACCTGTATACATCTTAGGTGATCCAACTGACACCAGTGGCTTGTGAGACCGGCCACCGCCCCTCGTCGGGGTCTCGACTGTATACACTAGTCTACTCTGGAGTATCGATGCCCTGTCTCGAAACTCCCACGACTAGGGACCTTTTAAGGATGTGCTTATAGACTGCCAGCTCTCACATATATGATCGCCCTCATACTGCTGGCTGTCAAGCACAAATCCTAGGGTCTCTATCAACGTGCAATAGCGACATGTCAGGTCACCTAAAGCAGTACACGATGATAAAGATAAACCAGATAGCATACTATCATCTCGAGTAAGACTGTCCTACCGGGATAGGTCCTCCCTCAATCATTGCAATCACGTGCCTGTGATCCAATAATTTACTCTGAGGGCACTATCTCCAACAATATCCCACTTGCACTCAAGGCTAATTTTTGCGATGTCGCATACTCACAGCCTGTGTGATACCGAACACCCAACTCCTCTACTTGTCAGTCTCACAAAAGTCGTTAGTGAAACTATTGCGTTCGAGGAATAGCCTCAGTGAGTGGATCCGCTCTGATGTTTCTTTCTATGTCTCTCTATATCTCAAGTTCGCGGAGAAAGCCATCTCCCGAAATGAGCAATACCTGTCTTAGAATGTCTGGATGTCTGATGGGACCTAGCTCATAAATGAACTCCAAATCCAAACTTCTTAGACTGTATCATCAACTGAACTTAATCAGTATCCTGCGCCATGCCTCCCTCAGTATCTGCCTGGATCACATGTCCAAAATACTGCCCCTCGTCAGAGGGAAATTTATAACTCTGACAACCTCCTTGTCGTCCAGGCCACCTTGGAAGCCTGGAATGATAACTGTCTCTCGAATGAGGCTGTCGTTATCATATCCCTAGAACATTCACTTATGTTCTAAAACTGCTTCCGATTGCTTCTCCAGGATTGGATCAATATCAACTTATTGCATCTAGTGCAAGAACAACATTTGGTGTGGTACTTGACATCTCATGATTGACTCAATTGCCTAAGCAAGTGATCTGCCAATCATGCATATCCCTCTCTACTTTAGTCTATAAGACACCTTTAGAGAGGGTGACTCCATCACCTGCAGGTACACTACCGTGCCAGGAGTCGTCCATTCTAAATACTCTTAGAATGCTGTCAAAATACCCTGATTGGGAAACCACCCAAATCTAGATCTAAAACCATAGATCTAGTAACCAGTATGTCTGATATAATGTCCAAGTCCTTTGTGGAGAAACCACTGTGTGACGACCAAAGTATAACCGATCGTAGTATAGGAATATCATTTCCTACTTTGTGTATGTCATCCAAAACCCGGATATCACACCCTACTACCTTCTCAACAGATCCATCCCCTATTCTGATGACGTCAAACCTATGACTGTCACATCAGAAATAGATGATCTATCTCCGCTATATCTGCTTTAGTCTATAAATAGACATAAGCTACCTGTCCACCATTGCTTCCGCTGCTCCCACCGACTACGACAACCCTCTGGCAGAGTCATATACACGTACACTTCTGAAGCTAGTTCAGAATGACGCTATACTCATCCTCCTACCAGGTCTCGCAGCCTGGAACAACAGCAATGGCAAGTGTGGGTAAACAAGAACCTCCCTATCACCGTCCTTGAGGCTACCGGAGTACCTCTCGGGCGCCTGAGGTTACCCACCTTATCTGCGGAGTGGCTAATGGAATGTCAAACCAGATTGAATCTTTAGGTTCGTTATCAAATCTTCAGTAATCGTTTGTGGTTCTGGAATCACTTCCAGCTCTACCATACTCCCACTACTGTTTTCTGAAAAATCCATTTCCTTTTAAAATTGCGGCGAGTCAAGAACAATATCACTATTGATCTTCCAGATGGTAGAAAATCAACCCTCGTCATAGCCTGGGTCAACCCACAAATAGCCATTACAGAAACGTGCCTTGAGTTATCCAGAGTCTGGTTTTAATCATAAGCCGGACAACTCCCCGTACCTTAACAACGTTAAGATATGAACTGTTCTATATCCAATATAGAACCAGAGGCACTGATTTAATTGAACCAGATTCAAATCATGCAACTGTCTCCAGTGCATGTCAACTAAATGGAAGGAGGCCAATCAGCGTTACTCAACTTAGGAATACTTCCAATTATGAGTAACCCGAAAGAGAAACAAGTTCTCTTAATCATTACTATCAACTGAATACCACACACAAGTATCTACATCTTCGATCACTTTGAAGAATCCCGATACTTGCAACACCTGGTTCTCTACTTTATTCAAATACCTATAACTTCTCAAAATTCAGATCATGTGTTTCCACAAAACACCTGTCTAAAAACTAGAGAAGTCATAAGTAAACCGAATATAGTACGAGAACCAACCCCTCTGTCCTGATGGACCCTGGACAACATACAATACTCTGTATAAGTCCCTTGAGTGTGATAACTCATTCTCTGTGTGTCGCAGGTTGAAAACTGTACTTATGGTTAAGAAGAATTACACCGCTGTTTAATGCTCCTTATCTAACCATCCACTGATATAGGTAAATGTCGTGGACATAATCTCAAAAAGGTATATCTCACTCTATGAAAATAGACGTACAGATATATCAATTTTAAATTGGTGCATAACAACGGATATTCAAAACCAAATATTTGTCGACCGGCAAACAACCCAGGTGACTTCCTCAAATATCACCAATTACAACGAATCCCGATATAATGAGGATGATCACCTAATTCCCAATAACTTACTCCCACTCAGCATCTGTAAAACCATACTGATGTGAGAATCCAACCTGGTAAATACATACCCTGGACCAAGTGTCTAATTAGGAAATCAGTTTTCTTTTAACAGTACACAGTGAAACTGAAACATTGAAATGTTTCGATGGGGTATCCGGGTATTCTTAATAATGCCTCTTCCAGATTCACGACTGTAACCGTATAATTCTTTGCCACCTCTCCAAATCCCTTTATATGTCTTTAGTTATTACCTTCTGCACACCCCTTTAGGCCAAATGGTTTTCTTCCTTCCCTACCGTTCGGCACCAGCCTATGGTTTGGAAGAAGACTATCCAAAAAGCATAATGAGTGTACTGTCCTAATCCTAGGATCACTCGCAACGCGAGAGAAGGTGAAGATAAAAGGCACCTGAATGTACTTTATTCCTATTTCTCCTGAACCAGGATCCATCCCCGAACTGGAACAAGTTCCTTTCGAGTTCGTATATAACCATACGATGGAATATCCAATAAACTGTGGATCTTCGTAGTGATACGGAGTGTCCTGGAGAAATACAAAGGGGAAGTGGGAGTGGTAAAGAAATACTTGGTTTGGTCGTGAATAGCAGTCGCAATTTACTTTGCCCTCTTACTAATCCCTTGCTTTGTCTGAACTTAATACCTTCTGTACACCGTTTAGGCTAATTGGCTTTCTTCATTCCCTACCGGTCGGCACCAGCCTATGGTTTGGAAGGAGACTATCCAATTTGCGTAATAGGTGTACTACTCTTAAACCAAGGAGTACTCGCAACCTGAGAGAGGGTGAAAAGAAAAGACAACTGAATAATCCTATCCGTTTTCTCCAGAACCAGAAACCATCCTCGAAGTCCTTCGAGTTCGTATATAACCATACGATGGTTTTGTCCAATGGAAGTGGACGTTCGTAGTGATACGGGGTGTCCTGGAGAAAAGGGTAAAGGTAGGAGTGGCAATGAGGTTTGCAATTCAGTCAATCCAAAAGCCAGTGTCAAGTAGGTTCGGTCAACTTGGTCACTGAGTCATAGTCTAGGGTCGGGTCAATGATCGCTTCCAAAGAGAGAGAGAAAAGAAACACTCAGCGTGCACTCTAACCTACATCAGAATGGTTACCAATTTATCTAATCTGGAAACCTCCCACTGTACCTCAAATTCTCCTCCAAACCTGAAAGAAGAATTAGTCGGGGTCACCCGAGGAGTAAACCAACTCATCAGTGGGAATCGGGATCCAACTCTCATCGCATGATAACGTGACGGAATCCGCTCACGGTATCATACTCCAGAAGGTATGCACATATCTGGCAAGTTTCAGTTCTTTTGAAACTCCCGATGTGATTTCTGCCCCATGCTCTTATGACCTTGGCGTGAGGTCAAAATATCATAAGTCACATGTCAAGTTCTACCCATCATTATCCAGGTTAATTTGAACCCACCCGTACATACCCTTGACGTAGGCCAAAATAGTAGTACGACTGTCCCAAACCAACGCATCTATCTATGCAACAGATAAATACCCGGCAGCTACCAAACACTATGCCTTGGCGTGAGGTCAAAATACATAGCTTGAATACTACCGAATATTTAACTGAAAAGATGGAGGGCTACGAATGGTTTCTGGCGAAAACCTTTAACGTAGTGAACTTGATATCGTTGAAGGAACTGATAGCTTTTTAGAAAATATAGTAACGAAAAACCTTCGCTAAAGAAGTCACTCCCGGTGAAGGGATCTCGGCTCTTTCCCCGTAGAATGAGGTGCAGGATATTGCAACTGAATACCACGGTGCAAAGCAAAAGTAATCGGCTATAGTGAAGTCATTGCCTCGACGCAAACTTTTGTCCAAGGGGTCACTCCCGGTGAAGGGATCTCGGCCCTTGCCTCGTCGACTGAGGAGCAGGATATTCCAACTGAATACCACGATGCAAAACAAAAGAGAACGTCCTTGCAATAACAGCTTTTTGAAAAGTGTTCCAACAACATCAGATTAGGTTTGTTTAACTTGCATTGATCCGAATCAATGCAGTCCCATCAATTGATCACACCACAAAGAACGAAAATATACTGATGTACGTATATGCCATCCGCATTCGCCACTGGGTCCCGTCATCACCCGTTAGGTTAGCTAACTAACGACAGAGCGGGGACTGGACTAGCGCGGATGCAAAACATATACAACATCTACTAATATATATACCAATATATTATATTCGCTCAAGGCGTGATAAAAAAAATGCAACACAGAAATGTACAGCATCACAGAATACATACAGATATCTGGGATCCCCGGGTTTCACAGAGCCACTACTGAAACCCGACGTTCCCCTGGTCGTATGGATAGCCTGTGCAATGAAATCCTAGACCCCTACGGGCGCGGCAAGTCACCCGCCAAGACCTGAAGCGAGGCAGCCCCTTCAGCAACGTGAAAGGACCACCCGGCACTTCACGGAATCCGGTAACTTGGGCACCCCTCCTGGGTCAACCTGTACCCTCTACGAGTGCGGCGAATAGCCCGCCAATTCTAGAGTGAAGCCCCCTTCGTCTCAATGCCATGAGATGCGGGCCTGTTGTCCTCTAGAACCCGGCAATCCGTGCACCCCTCCGCGGGGTAATCCTAGTACAGAAAGTAAAATATACATACACTGGGTACATCGACCACAACCAGGTCGTGCCCCAAAATAATAATACAAACAGGAAGTGACGGCAGTCCACATGTCGGACGCTCGCCCCGCAATATCAAATGTACATAATACAACAGAAACTGTACTAGCATTGCATCCAGGCTATCCCCAACGACCGATCCGCAACATCACAGCAAAACACAGAACATCAACATGAAAGTCACGTTCGCAAATCCGTCTAACCGGGCTATAGCAGTTAGACAGGATTTACCGATCAAGTGACATTCACGGTCGCAGATATAATGTAAATACTGTGAAATAATGTGTTTAAAATATCCGATCGATCAAAAATTAACAAGTGGGCCCCCAAGCAATACTGTAGCACTCACAGAAATTCTGGGCCCAATTTTAATATTCCAAAACCCCTATTTTCAGCCCACAAGCCCACTGCAAAGAAACGATGACATGATCCCTCATTCCTGCGGCGGAACCGCGGCCAAAGAGTGGTTATGGCCGCGGTTCCGCGGTCGGACGGAGGGATCGTGTTGTCGAATTTTTCCAGTGTTCTTAGAACTCCCTGCACATCATTCTGAGACAACCTGAAAAATTTTTGGACTTCAAAAAATTTCGACAGAAAACTGATGTAAGGAAAAACGCGGGTTTTTGGAATTTTGGTCGATCGGAAATGCAAACACATCAAACAAAGCTAGACGAAGTTAATGGCGGGGCTCTGATACTACTGTAAGTGCACGGCGGCACCCCGGCCGTCAATCCGACGGCCAAATGCGGAAGCGGTGATAAACTTTAATTTTGCGAACTTAGCAAACCGGCACCACCGCTCACTAAACACCCGGATCGTGCCATTAAAATAGATCTAGCTAACAAGAGAAAGGTTGGAGATATACCGAGTGATCCGAGTCCTTCGGTCTTCTCGTCGTCGTCCCGATCTCCTGCGGAAACTCCGGTCGTCGCCTCCTCGCCGGAAGGGCACCACATCGCCTGCATCTTTTACGGGATCCCACCTCAATACCGAGGCAACTCGGGCACGAAGTTGGCTGGCCGACGCGTCCAAGATTTGCTGTAGGAAGTGTAGTGTAGAGGCTATGTCTCATTTGGGTTTGTTGCCATTTGAAGATGATGGAGGAAACAAGATAAGAAAAATGGTGCTTGCATTTTTCTTAACATGAAAAGAGATCAAAATGCTACAATCTCAAAATGAAGCTCTCTTCTTCTCTTTTCTCAAATGAAACCTTATCATGATAGAATGGTGGAGGAAAGAATACATAATCCAAAACCATAGAAGGAAGGTGAGTGTAGGAAAAGGTGGAGGGTGACCACAACCTAAACATCATCATAACAAATCCACATCAAACTCTAATCACCTCAAATCAACAAAAAGCAAGTGATGATGATAGATAAGAATGGTATCAAAAGATGCTTTCATAATCTCTCATCTCACAAATAAACCCTCCACAAAATGTTATTTGCAAACTTGCAAATAACACCCTCCATCGAAAAAGTCCGGCCGGGAAAGAACAAAGGAAAACCGGCCAGAACGGAATGCAAACTGGCAACTCCAGAAAACTGGCCCCGTAATAAATTACAGGAAAACCCCGATACTGTGCATACACACCCGCATTTGTATTTCGTCCGGATACAAATGCAATGAGACAAAATCTACACTGTACTATACTAGGATCCGGCTTAAACCAAAGCCGGCTAGTAATATCCGTCCGACCCTGATCCGTGCAATACCGCACGTATCTGATCGAACCCTGCCATATATCCATACGGCCACTAGTACAAACCGTCCGACCCTGATCCGTGCAATACCGCACGTATCTGATCGGACCTTGCCATATCTCCATACGGCCTCTACAGCGTTTCGCCCGAAAGCTTGAGTAACTGAAAGTGTGGTGGACTCTAAAGACTCGTCAATACTATGGCTGTGGATTTAACCACTAGCACGTCAGAGATATAAGCCAATACGTAACGGGCCACCAGCTATTGACCAAAAGGGACGTCGATGAGCGACTCATCCTGACACCCTAATGAGCCTGTCAGTGACAATATCCGTACAGTCCGGTCCGTTCGTCTATGAGCATCGCATGTCGGGCCTAGGGGGTTGGCAAAAGTCAGACCCCCAAAAGCGGTACAAGTCGTGTCGGAATGTAGCCCAGAACACCCTGAGATACTACTGGAATACCTACCAGCAAATCTCCTTCCTTGGCCAAGGACTTCGTGTAATGGCTCTCCTAGACACAGCGCGACCTCACCCCCAATACCGGGAGAGACGAACCCCTGAAGATCCGCTCACTGCCTCCATGTGGCTCGGGACTGTACCCAACTAAAACCTGTTTGCACGACTCCTTTAAGCCGTGGTAGGGTAGTAATCAAAGTACAGTGGGAACTCACACGAGACAAATGACGATCCCCAGGTCGATGAACTAACCTGTACACATGTCACCATGGAACTGCTCTCTGACGTTAGGTATAACACCAACTAGCATGTTCCCGGCGAGTCCTGTCCGATGTACTCTTAACCCAATGAGCACCTGTATACATCTTAGGTGATCCAACTGACACCAGTGGCTTGTGTGACCGGCCACCGCCCCTCGTCGGGGTCTCGACTGTATACACTAGTCTACTCTGGAGTATCGATGCCCTGTCTCGAAACTCCCACGACTAGGGACCTTTTAAGGATGTGCTTATAGACTGCCAGCTCTCACGTATATGATCGCCCTCATACTGCTGGCTGTCAAGCACAAATCCTAGGGGCTCTATCAACGTGCAATAGCGACATGTCAGGTCACCTAAAGCAGTACACGATGATAAAGATAAACCAGATAGCATACTATCATCTCGAGTAAGACTGTCCTACCGGGATAGGTCCTCCCTCAATCATTCCAATAACGTGCCTGTGATCCAATAATTTACTCTGAGGGCACTATCTCCAACACCACGTTCATGAGAACGTGTAAAACGGTGGCATTTGGGTACAGTCCCGAATCACATGGAGGCAATGAGCGATAGGAGGGGTTTCGTCTCTCCCGGTATAAGGGGTTGATGTTGCGCTGTGCTCGATTGGCTATAACTGGAAGTCCCTGGACAGGGCTGATATGGAGATATACTGGTAAGTGTTATCAGTAGTTTCTCGATCCGTTATGAGCCACACATCGGCATGACTTATCGGTTATTGAGGTCTGACGTTTACCACCCCTAGACTGGATATGCGACATATCAGACGAAGATACCGGACTGTACATGAGTGTTACTGATTGGATTCACAGGAGTGTGACCAGGCTTGCTTGTTGATCTTCTGATCGCTCAATACCCGGGTAGCTGTTACGTTTAGCTGACCGCTTGCAGCTTGTGGGAGTTTGATATGATCATCACCTACTGCCGGCGTATTGAAGAGTCTTTAAAGTCCTACACTTAGGTTTCCTGGTTCAGGCAATACAGAGTAGGAGCACATATGTGATATGTGCGGGACCGAGATTAATACGATATGTGATACCGTATTCTATTCTCGCGATATATGATATCGGCCGGGTATAAGTGATATAGTCGGGTCATCGGATCAAGTGTTGATTCGATAAACTGATACAGATTATATTAGTCGGTTATCTGGAAAATAGCCGGATTATTAAATCAAGTGTTGATTTAATAATTTAATGTATAATTATATATGTGATATATTACATTACATTAACTAATATAAGCTCTCTTAAATGATTATTTTTCTCACTTGATAATATATTGATATATATGTGATATATGTTAATTGTATTATTTTCGTTTGTTACATTATATATATTATATATGTGATATATAATATTGTAACATTTTTGGGTTACAAATGCAACTAGGGTTTGTGAGATTAAACCATGATTAGAGTTTATGGTTGGATTTATATTTATTTTGGATAAATCTTATTTGTGTTGATAATGGATGAGATATTTTCTCATAGTTGACTGTGTCCACTCTAGATATTTTCCTAGATATTTATTAAACCAACCTAAACCCTTACCTATGGTCAACTCTCTATAAGGGTTATGCATGACATGCTTAACCCTTGGTTGCATTTTTCTAACCTTAACAATAATTTATTCACAACTTTATCTTCTTCTTCCTCCTCAAAAATCTTTCTAGCTTTTTGATATGTGATGCATAAAAGTGAGATTAAGAAAAAAAAAGAGAGAAAAATTTCTACTTCATCATCCTCTTCTATACTAGCCATATAGATTAGTGTGTTTGCTTCACTAATTCCTAATTAATAAAGAATCAGCTTGAGTTTGTGTTTCCTCAAGGTAGATCGTCTTGAATTTCGAAGACTTCAAGCAAGATGCATCATTCACCTCATGGAGCCTCTCTAGAGTCCGGAAGTTTGATGATCGTAGCGAAGGGACCACAACATGGAGCTTATGAAGCGAAGGAACAGACTACAAATGTTGTAATCCCTCTCTCTTAAGATGTAAAGTTTTTTACATGCAAAGTTTATCCTAATACTCTAGTTATGATCTTGGTTAGGATTTCATAGCACCCCAAAAATTTATAAATTGGCATGTGCGATGCCTTGCTAAACCTTGTTGAAGTGCTATATAACCCTATAGTGGTATCAGAGCCAAGCTAGAGCATTAGGCGTTGTCTAGGAGAAGTTTAAAGTCCGATCGAACTCCGAATACCCGAAATGGACCCCTCTTTGGAAATTTTTCAAAAAGTTGGATTTTTCCATATTAAAAATATTCAGAAAATCATGCAGCGAATTCTATGGACACACCTGAAGAACGAAAACCTAACTCGTCAAAGTGACCACGAATCTACGGCCAAAACCTGGTTTTGGCGGCGGATCCGCGACGCCACTTAAGAGGCTTGGGTCGGGCCCTTAAGCTGTAAGTCCGTAGGTGCTGTGGCATGTCTCTGGTAAACTTTAACTGTGCTCATGTGTTGAGCTCTTTGGGTATTTTGGGAATTCGTTGATTCGATCGAATTGTTTAACGTCGTCTAGCTTTCTTTAATGTGATACAATATGTGGAATTCATATAGTTAGGCATGAAATCCGTAATATGTGATATTTCGGGTTTATGATGTCTAAGATAATTGTGGATTCCAAATGTTGTAGTTTTACATTTTCTTTTCTGCGACTGTAAGTGTAATATGTGGTGTATCACCGATTTTGTTGCTATACATCAACGACAATTAGGATACGCATATTTACTTACGTTGATGACATGCGATGTTATTTGTTGCTGTGATATGTTATATTGGATCGTTGTGTTTTGAATAGCCGGGGGTTTTATGTGAGATGAGAGTTTTTTTCATTTTCATTCATGTAAAATTCATTGTATGTAATATTCTTTTATTGGGGCACTTCCGGGTTGAGGATGATGTCACCATTGTTTATTATTTACTTTTCCGCATTAGGATGACCCAAGGAGGAGAGCACAAGCAGCCGGCTTCTATGGTACAGTGGGAGACCAACTCGAGGAATCGAATCCGGGTCCCCTAACCCTAGAATTGGTAGGGTTGCTTGCTGCTCTCGTAGGGGTCTAGAGATGTGGGTTTGGCTATTCATCGCGACTGTGGAATCCGTGTTTTATACTGGCTCAAAATAAAACACGGACGACCTAGTATATTCAATATTTCATATGTTATCTTCAGCTGCTCTGTGATGTGATCACTGTGGATTCTGAGACGAATGGATAAATATTATATATGAGATATATAGTAGACGTTGCTTATGTTTTGCGCCCGCGCTAGCCCCGTCCCGGTATGCTGTTAGTTAAGTAACCTAACGGTGCATAACGGAATATTGTGGCGAATGCGGATTGCATAAGCGTACGTTGTATTTTCGTTTCTTCTATGATGCTTAGGAAGCATAAATGATGGGAATTCATTAATGAGATTAATGAAAGAAAAAGAAACCTAAAAAATGTTGTAGAATCAAATTTATAAAAAGGGTAGCTCTAGTTTTTGTTTTGCATAGCGATATTCCTTATAGAATATCTAGCACCTTATTCGATAAGGAAAGAGCCGAAATCCCTTCACCGGGAGTGATCTCTTTAGCGAAACTAGCAGATACTACAATTCACTCAGTATTGTTTTTGATTGCTTCTATAGTTTTTGCTTTGCATCGTGGTATTTGTGAAATATCCTGCACCTTATTCGATAAGGAAAGAACCGAGATCCTTTCACCGGGATTGACCTCTTTAGCAAAACTAGTAAAAGCCTAAAAAACACTCCTTTTTCAAAATCACTTGTTTCTACAACGATATCAAGTTCATTACGCTTATGTTTTTCTGAAAAACTTGCATAGCCCTACAACATTTCAGATAAGTACTACTCAATATTCGCGCTACGTTTGTTGTCCTGCATCAAGGCGTAGTTTGCGGTAGCTAACTAGTGCTTATCTGCAACATGAGATGAGATTGGATTAGGGTAGTCGTACGGATTTGTTGGCTTTCGTCAAGGTTCGTGCGGGTGGGTTTAATTCAATCATGAAATGTACGGGCTGAACTTGACTAGCGGACTATGGTTTGTTGGCTTTCGTCAAGGTCATAGCACGTTAGGGGCAAAAGCATTATCGAGAATTTCAAGTGTTGAAATTTGCAATGAGATTGCATACCTTTTATGAGATAGTTGGATCCCGATACCCACTTCGAGTAAGAGTTACTCCTGGGAGAGTTTTACCCATGACAATTAGCCAATCAAGTAGGTGTCTAGAAAGGTGTTAACGGGGTTATGCCTCTGGGAAAACGAGGTTTATTTTAGTTAGGTCCGTGTGAAAACACGGGGAACTTCCCTCAAAGTACCAACACTTGCCTGGCTAAAAGATTGGCGAACTTGTAAGGTGTAATTAATCCCGGGTAGTCTTACCTTTTAGGGGTTGAAGGAAGATTTGATAAAAACGGTAGGAGCCATCCTGATTAGATAAGATAATAACCAATCTAATCTTGCAAGAGCGCACGCTAAAGTGTTTTCTTCTCTCTCTCTCCAGGTAACGATAATGTCAGGCTTTAATCAAGATAATAATATGGATGTATTGACTGAACCCGCTTGTTATACCGAGCAAGGAAATGTTGGTTCCGTTCTTTCTTATAAATGTTATAAGACTGATCAGGAACTAGAAGAATATCCAGATACTCATGCCACCCAAACGAAGAATAAGCATGATGATGCATCTTCTTCGGGTGTTTTAGTTATCGAGAACTGTTTCTCAGTTCACTCTACGTCCTGGGTATTAGATATCGGATCGGGATCCCACATATGTAATATGTTACGTGGGTTACGAAAAGGTAGAGAACTAGGATGGGTGATCATTCCATAAGAGTAGGGAATAGTGCAGATGTTGCAGCAAAAGAAGTTGGCGAATATCACCTTGTCGTACCAAATGGTAATACATTGATTCTGAACGAATGCCATTAAATTCCGACCCTGATATGTAATCTTATATCAGTTTCTTTATTATGTAAAGAAGGATATAATTTTGTAGTACAGGATAATGTTATGAACATCTTCCTGGATTAAAAGTTGATTGGATCAGGCTCGTTAAATAATGGCATATACATTTTAAATCAAACTACAGTTCTTAATATACAGAACACACACAAGACGAAGAGTTCAGAAATGATCGAATCCTTCTTGTGGCATTGTAGACTAGGTCATATCAATGCAACACGACTAGCTAAGTTACATAAGGATAGATATTTGAATCCGTTCGAATTATCATCGTATGAAACTTGCCATTCATGTCTCAAAGGAAAGATAACCAAAACTCCGTTTAGTGGACACGGAGAAAGAGTTACAGAACTCTTGGGACTGATACATAGTGATATATGTGGTCCCGTGTCTACACATGACAGGAATGGTTCTTCGTACTTCATTATATTCACTGACGATCTCTCAAGATACGGACATGTGTTCCTATTGAAACACAAGTCTGAAGCTTTTGAGAAATTCAAAGAATATAAGCAAGAAGTAGAGAACCAAACGGGCAAAAGTATTTAGATCCTTCGATCTGATCGAGGAGGAGAATACTTGAGCAATGAGTTCCTAGACTATCTAAAAGAGAATGGGATTCTCTCTCAGCTTACTCCTCAGTATACACTACAGCACAACGGTGTATCGGAATGGAGGAATCGCACCCTATTAGATATGGTGCGCTCTATGATGAGCACTGCTGAGTTGCCTATTTCCTTCTAGGGGTATGCGCTTGAGACAGCCATACAACTATTGAATATGGTTCCTACCAAATCAGTGCCTACCACTCCATGTGAGATATGGAAAGGGAAGAGACCATCTCTTAATTATGTTAAGATATGGGGTTGTCCGGCATATGTCAAAAGGCACAATCCGGACAAACTCGAGGCAAGGTCTGTCCTGTTCAAGTTTGTAGGATATCCCAAAAACTCACAAGGGTATATCTTCTACCACACTGAGAAACAAAAGGTGTTTGTTTCTCGACATTCCACCCTTTTAGAAATGGAATTTCTTGCAAAGGAAATTAGTGGCAAGGAGGTAGAATTGGAAGAAATTCCAGCAATACAAACTACGACAGAAGATTTGGTAGAACCAGAAGATTCAGTAGTTCCCGACGAACCTCAGCCACTCTGCCGATCTAGTAGGGTTCCTCATCCACCTGAGAGATACTATGGTTTTCTCAGTGATGGTGGGAGCGAGGACTGCATCATAGAAGATGATGACCCGACTAGCTTCGAGCAGGCCATCACGAGTGGGGACAACGTGAAATGGCTGGATGCAATGCGATCTGAGATGGAATCCATGTACACCAACAAAGTACGGACTTTGGAAGTTGCTCCTTAAGGGGTAAAACCTATTGGGAGCAAATGGATCTTTAAGAAGAAACTTGGTGTAGATGGAAAAGTTGAGACTTTCAAATCTAGCCTTGTTGCAAAGGGTTTTCGTCAACGACCTGGTGCGGATTATGACGAAACCTTTTCTCCAGTAGCTATGCTTAACTCCATCCGGATTTTACTTGCCATTGCTGCATACCATGACTACGAAATCTGGCAAATGGATGTTAAGACCGCCTTTCTAAATGGTTATTTGGAAGAGTGCGTGTACATGACTCAGGAAGAAGGCTTCATAGACAGTGGGAGCAGCGGAAAGGTGTGCAAGCTGCTTAAATCCATCTACGGGTTAAAGCAGGTATCGCGGAGTTGGAACATCTATTTTGATGTAGTAGTCAAAGAGTTTGACTTCATCAAGAACGTAGATGAACCTTGTATATACAAGAAGGTGGCAGAGAGTAAGGTTGTCTTCCTCGTATTGTACGTGGATGACATACTCTTGATAGGAAATGATGTTCCTATGCTGCACTCGGTCAAGCTCTTCTTATCACACCGATTCTAAATGAAAGATCTAGGTGATACCTCCTGCATTTTGGGGATTAAGATCTATAGAGATAGATCTAAACGGATACTGGGATTGTTCCAATCCAGGCACATTGACACCATACTAAAGAGGTTTAGTATGGAAGAATCCAAGCGTGGGAATTTACCCACGATCTCTGGACTCACTCTCTCCAAAGAGATGTCTTCCAAGACTGATTTAGAGAGAACTCACATGCAAGGGATACCCTATGCTTCAGCAGTAAGCTCTATCATGTATGCGATGCTATGTACCAGACCCGATGTAGCATACTCACTAAGTGTAGTGAGTAGGTATCAAGCAGATCCTGGAGAGAATCATTGGATAGCTATGAAGAACATTCTCAAGTACTTGAGAAGGACTAAAGAGATATTCTTGTTGTATGGTAACAGAGAACTCCAAGTTGAGTCTTTTACCGATTCGAGCTTCCAAAGTGATAAGGACGACTCTAAGTCGCACTCGGGATTTCTCTTTACTCTCAATGGAGGGGCGGTGTTTGGAAGGGTTCCAAACAGGAAACCGTGACAGACTCGACGATGGAGGCTGAATACATCGCTGCCAACGATGCTGCCAAAGAGGCTGTCTGGATAAAGCAGTTCATAACTGAACTTGGAGTGGTTTCGTCCATTGAGCATCCAATACCTTTGTATTGTGATAACAATGGAGCTGTGGCTTTGGCCAAGGAACCCAGGTCCCATCAGAGATCCAGGCATATTCTGAGGCGGTATCACCTGATCCGGGAGAAAGTTGATCGCCGGGAGATCGAGGTCAGGAGAGTTGATACGAAGGACAACACTTCGGATCCACTCACGAAGGCCATACCCCAGATACATTTTGTGAGACTCTTCGGGTTGTTGGGTATGAGATACTACAACAGCTGGCCTTAGTGCAAGTGGGAGATTGTTAGTTATGTATATGCCCTAGAGGACATTATTGTACATATGATGTATATTATAGTGGATGCTTGGATATATATAGAGAGGACTTTCTTGCTCGATATGATAGTATGCTATCTGGTTGCACTTTGTCTTAACATGTTGACTTGTATTGATTTACTGTCTTGCTCTCACATGCTGATAAAGCCCTTCGGATATGTACTTGACTATTAGGACTATGATGGAGATCATACTAGTGGGGCCAGGGTAGTGAACGAATATATCCTATAATTGTTCCTAGTCGAGGGTGTATCAAGACAGGGCATCGATACTCCAGAGTAGACTAGCATATACGAATCTTGACCCATATGATGGGCAATGGATGATCCCACATTCATTGGTGTTTAACATCAAAAATGGTACGCGGGTGCTCAGTGGAGACTGGGTATACTGAACGGACTCGCCGAGAACTCCTAGTTGGTATTATACCTAACGTCAGATAGCAGTTCTCTGGTGACACTGGTACAGGTTGGTCTGTAGACTCGAGATCGTCATAGAGTCTTGTGTGATTCTCACTGTGCTTTGATTTCCACTTTACCACGTTCACGAGAACGTGCAAAATGGTGGCTTTTGGGTACAGTCCCGAATCACATGGAGGCAATGAGCGATAGGAGGGGTTTCATCTCTCCCGGTATAGAGGGTTGATGTTGCGCTGTTCTCGATTGGCTATAATTGGAAGTCCCTGGCCAGGGATGATATGGAGATCTACTGGTAAATGTTAACAGTAGTTTCTCAACCTGTTATGAGCCACACATTGGCACAACTTATCGGTTATTGGTGTATGACATTTACCACCCATAGACTAGATATGCGACATATCAGACGAAGAGACTGGACTGTACAGGAGTGTTACTGATTGGATTCACAGGAGTGTGAGCAGGCTTGCTTGTTGATCTTCTGATCGCTCAATACCCGGGTGGCTGTTACGTTTAGCTGACCGCTTGCAGCTTGTGGGTGTTTGATATGATCATCACCTACTGCCGGCGTATTGACGAGTCTTTAGATTCCTACATTGAGGTTTCCTGGCTCAGGAAAAACAGTGTAGAAGCACATATGTGATTTGTGCGGGACCGAGATTAATACGATATGTGATACCATATTCTATTCTCACGATATGTGATATCGGCCGGGTATATGTGATATAGCCGGGTCATCGGATCAAGTGTTGATTCGATGAACTGATACAGATTATATTAGTCGGTTATCTGGAAAATAGCTGGATTATTAAATCAAGTGTTGATTTAATAATTTAATGTATAATTATATATGTGATATATTACATTACATTAACTAATATAAGCTCTCATAAATGATTCTTTTTCTCACTTGATAATACATTAATATATATGTGATATATGTTAATTGTATTATTTTCGTTTGTTACATTATATATATTATATATGTGATATATAATATTGTAACATGTTTGGATTACAAATGCAACTAGGCTTTGTGAGATTGAACCATGATTAGGGTTTATGGTTGGATTTATATTTATTTTGGATAAATCTTATTTGTGTGGATAATGGATGAGATATTTTCTCATAGTTGACTGTGTCCACTCTAGATATTTTCGTACATATTTATTAACCCAACCTAAACCTTTACCCATGGTCAACTCTCTATAAGGGTTAAGCATGACATGCTTAACCCTTGGTTGCATTTTTCTAACCTTAACAACAATTCATTCACAACATTATCTTCTTCTTCCTACTCACAAAGCTTTCTAGCTTTTTGATATGTGATGAATAAAAGTGAGATTAAGAAAACAAAAGAGAGAATAATTCCTAATTCATCATCCTCTTCTATACTAGCCATATAGATTAGTGTGTTTGCTTCACAAATTCACAATTAGTGAAGAGTCATCTTGAGTTTGTGTTTCCTCAAGGTAGATCGTCTTGGATTTCGAAGACTTCAAGAAAGATACATCATTCACCTCATGGAGCCTCTCTAGAGTCCGGGAGTTTGATGATCGCAGCGAAGGGACCACAACACGGAGCTTATGAAGCGAAGGAACGGACTACAAAGGTTGTAATCCCTCTCTCTTAAGATGTAAAGTTGTTTACATGCAAAGTTTATCCTAATACTCTAGTTATGATCTTGGTTAGGGTTTTATAGCACCCCAAAAATTTAAAAATTGGCATGTGTGATGCCTTGCTAAACCTTGTTGAAGTGCTATACAACCCTACAGTATAGCACCCCCGTAACCATAGATTAGGATACTTATATATATATATATATTTATTTATATTTATATATATTTCAATATAGGATATGGATACTTAGCTAATAGGGTTCTAGGAGACTATAGGTTAGAATGAGCGTATTCGTAGGAAAGTATATCCTTAGCCTTTTTCCATTTAGTCTCGAACCTTTGGGATACAAGATGTCACACACACACACACACACACACACACTTGGTATGATATGGTGTTATATGTGTGCCCTAGAGGCCATTATTATACATATGATGTATATTATAGTGGATGACTAGATATATATAAAGAGGACTTTCTTGCTCGACATGATAGCATGTAATCTGGTTGCTCTTTTTCTTAACATGTAGACTTGTATTGTGATACTGTCTTGCTCTTACATGTTGATAAAGCTCTTAGGATGTGTACTTGACTACCAGGACTATGATGGAGATCATACTAGTAGGGCCAGGGAAGTTCACAAGTTCATCCTTTAATTGTTCCTATTCGATGGTGTATCGAGACAAGGTATCGATACTCCAGAGTAGACTAGTGTATACGCTTCTTGACCCATATGATCGGCGATGGATGATCCCACATCCATTGGTGTTTGACATCAAAGATGGTATACGGGTGCTCAGTGGAGACTGAGTACACTGAACGGACTCGCCGAGAACTCCTAGATGGTATTATACCTAGCGTCAGATAGCAATTCTCTGGTGACACTGGTACAGGTTAGTCTGTAGACTCGAAATCGTCATAGAGTCTTGTGTGATTCTTGCTGTGCTTTGATTTCCACCTTACCATGTTCAAGAGAACGTGCAAAACGGTGGCTTTTGGGTACAGTCCCGAGTCACATGGAGGCAATGAGCGATAGGAGGAGATTCGTCTCTCCCGGTATTGGGGGTTGATGTTGCGCTGTGCTCGATTGGCTATAATAGGAAGTCCATGACCAGGGCTGATACGGAGATTTACTGGTAAGTGTTATCGGTAGTTTCATGACCCGTTATGATCCTCACATCGGCACGACTAATCAAGTTACTGGGGTCTGACGTTTACCACCCCTAAACTAGATATGCGATATATCAGACGAAGGGACCGGACTGTACGGAAGTGTTACTGATAGGATTTGCGGGAGTTTAGACAAGCTTGATTGTTGATCTTCTGATCGCTCAATACCCGGGTAGCCGTTACGTCCAGGTAGTACCGTTGGGTGACTGATATGATCATCACCTACTGTCGGCGTATTGACGAGTCTTTAGAGTCCTTCAAAGAGCTTTCCTAGCTCATGCGAAACGAAGTAGGAGCACATATGTGATATGTGCGGGACCGAGATTAATACGAGTATGTAATACCGTAATCTATTCTCGCGATATGTGATATCGGTCGGTTATATGTGATATAGCCGGGTTGTCGAATCAAGTGTTGATTCGATAAGTTGATACAAATAATATTAGTCGGTTATATATGATATAGCCGGATTATTAAATCAAGTGTTGATTTAATAATTTAATGTATAATTGTATATTTGATATATTAATTTACATTAACTAATATTAGCTCACTTAAGCATTTCTTTTCTCACTTATGCATTTAATATATATGACATATATATTAATTGTGTTTCTTTTTGTGTCATGCTTGATGCCAGATGCTACATGGGTATATGAGACTCACACCATGCTTATGATAATGTAGGGTTTATTTATTTAAAGTAAATCACTAATTAGTTGGAAATTAGTCACATGATTCAAGCTTAGTGGAAGCTTGTAGAACCATTGACTTAGTCCACTAGTTTTGTTTTACATTAGATATTTATTAACCCAAGCATTAACTCAAGCCATGGTTAAGTCTCTACATGAGTTATATGAGATATTTTTCACCCTTGGTTGCCATAATATTATTGGCTTTATCTTCTTCTTCATCAAGAGAGAGCTCTCTAGGTTTTGAGAAGGTGAAGAAAATTAGTGAGAAAAATATTTCTAAAGTGAGCAAAATTCCTACTTCTTCAACCTACACTAGATTAACCATTTAGTTTAGGTTGTTTACTTCACTAATTCCTAATTAGTGAAGAGCTAGCTTGAGTTAGTGTCTTTTTGACGCAGATCATCTTCGGCCTCGAAGACTTCAAACAAGATTGTTCATTTCACCTTGTGGAGCCTTACTAGAGCCCGGGAGATCACTACTTGGAGCGAAGGGACTACTACAAGGAGCTTTTGAAGTGAAGGGCCGGTCTACAAAGGTTGTATTCCTTGTTCACTTAGATGTAAAGATATTTACATGCTTTGTTCGTCTAATTCTCTAGTTAAGATTCTAGGGTTAGGGTTCTTTAGCAAGGCAATTTTTTAAAAATGGCATGGTCAATGCGTCCCGAAACCTCGTTGTCGTGCTAGGCAACCCTACAGTGGTATCAGAGCCAAGCTAGAGAATTAGACGATGTTTGTATAATTACGAAATCGAAATAACTCCGAAACATTGAAACACAAAACCTAGTTTCTGTCGTTTTGTAAAAGCCCTCAAATTTTTTTTAAGCAACTGTAGAATGTTACATGAGATGTAATATGAACACCAAACGAATACGAACCCCATCCGCTGGATTTGACCCAGCGACATGCTCTAAAATTCTGGCCTGGTCGGCCTAATGAAGTCTTCTTGGGTTCGTTTTGGTTTGGTGTTTTGGTCACTGGGTTTTGGTGTTTTCGGTATTGCTTGTTTTTGCTAAGATTGCATGTGATGTTTTCTTTCTGTAAAGGCAATTCGGAGTGTTTCGTAGTCATAATTCTAACATCGTTTAGGGTATTTTAGACGGCGTTAAAAAGTTCAAACGAATATAAAAAACCCAACTTTCACCCCTATATGGAAATTTTCCAAAAGTTGGATTTTTTCCAAGTTAAAATTATTCAAAAACCATGCAAGTAATTCTATGGACTCTCTAGAAGAATGAAACCTTAACTCGATTCTATGACTGTCGGAACCGCCATCAAACCCTAAGGTTTGCAGTAGTTTTGCGGCACCATAGGTGAGGCAAGGGTTGACCCTTCTACGGTTGGTCTATAGGTATTGTGGCATGTTCTGAGTATTTCTTAACTGTGCTCAAGTGTTGAGCTCTTTAGGAAATTTGGGATGTTTGTTGATTCGATCGGAATATTTAATATCGTCTATCTATCTGTGGAATGCGATACAATATTTGGAATCTACACTAATTAGTTTTATGAAAATTGATTAGTTTCTTGTGAATTTAACATTTCGGTCTCGGTGGGAATCGGGAATCTTGTTGAATTACCCGTTTTCTTTTGAAAATGTGTTTTCATGAGTTAGACACAAATGTAAGATTTACAATGTTAGGGATGAAATCCGAAGTATTTGATATTCCGGGTGTATGATGTCTAAGGGCTGTGTCGATTCCAAATGTTGTAGTTTAACATTTTCTTTTCTGCGACCGTAAGTGTAATATGTGGTGTATCGCCATTTTCGTTACTATATTCCAACGAAAATTGGGATACACAAATTTACTTACGTTGATGACATGTGATGTTATGTGTTGTTGGGATATGTTATATTGGATTGTCGTGTATTGAATAGTCGGGTTTTTTTAAGTGAGATGAGAGTTTTTCATTTTCATTCATGTAAAAACTTGTATGTAATATTCTTTTATTGGGGCACTTTCGGGTTATATATGCTAGCTACACATATACCTATATGGTGTATCGCCAGTTTCGTTACTACAATTTTTCATTTTCTTTTATTGCCTTACCATACCTATATGCTAGCTACACATATACCTATATGGTAGGGTACCATTAGTGACAGTTATATACACATATAAGACATAGCTACATGTACATCTTGCATACATACTTACATGTACACCAATATACCTTGTTATAGTTACATGTTCACCTTTATATGCTCATATTACTGTTTATGTTGCGTATATTATATTTCATGGATTTTCACATTGAGATATGGATTTTCTATGATGTTTTCTGGATTTGAGGACCGTGGTAGTTCATAAAATTATGCAATATTTGAAAGACCCGGTTTCTCTTGATATGATATTTCAGTGCGTCCACCATGAGATTTCTCTATTCTGAGATTTGTGATATATACCCGATGCGAGGAGTGGAGTGGGCCGTGTGCGGGTACATGGTGGGGCCCGGAGGTACCCCGGGGCAAGATTGTCGCAGATGATGGCGATGAGCTCGAGGCAGGGGATTACTACCTTACCGATGACAGTATTGGACTCGGCGGTGATCGCGGAGATAACGACCAGAGTCATGTACATATGGATACGTGGAATTTCGAGTGTCGAAGCTGGGCGTTCGGGTTTCGGTAGCGTATGATGCGTACCTATCTGGGCCAGTCGTGGTGACGATACCTGATAGATCAGGTTTTATGTGTCGATGCTGGGCACTAGTTTTCATGATGTTTTCGGGTGTCGATGTTTGACACTCCGGTTCTGTGAGACTTACAGGATATGAGGACCGATATTATGGTCGATATGAGGGCCGATATTATGGTCGATATGAGGGCTGATTTTATGGTCGATATGAGGGCCGATTTTATGGTCGATATGAGGGCCCATCTGAGTGCCGATCTGAGGAATTTGGGGTTTTGATTGTCTTGATGCACACGGGTCCTGCCACGATGAGGATTCGTGAGGATGACATGTTTTATCCCATACCCCGCATTTATTTTATATGCATTGCTTCATGTATTAGTAATACCTGATAGAGTACCTTTCATGATTGTTGCATATACATATTGCCATATTATTGCTTCATGTATTAGTAGTACCTGATAGAGTACCTTTCATGACTGTTGCATACCTATGGTCATTTATTGCTATTAGCTTGCATGTGATAGATTCGCGCAGTACGTGCATACTTGTGATTACCTGCATAGGGTGTTTACTATTCATGAGTTGGAAACTCATCCCCGTTGTGCCACAGTATTTTGCAGGTAGTTCCTCAGGACAGTCAGAGGCAGGGCTTTCATCTATCGTATTATCTTTTGCAGCGGATACCGCTACGGCTGACTGTGTGCAGTTTTGCTATAGGTGGGTTTTGCGGTTATCCGATGTTGCTCATTGTATATTCGTCGTATCCAGTACTCTCCATCTACTACTTCATGTATTGACTTAGAGACGAGTTGTGAGGACAATATTGTATTTTTTTTGTGACCTTGGGTGTCGTGCTTGTTGGAGCCGGCCTTTTTTGCAGTTTTATACTTATTGATGTTTTCACCTTATTTCGTCCATTTTTCTTCGCTACGGCGTTGTATATCTGTTGTGGTGGTTATTTTCCGGCTTTGGGTGTGGATTTGCTCTCGTTGGGGATGCTTTACTTATATTTTATGTTGTACTCTTTTGGGGGCTAGTTTTTACAAAGGAGGTGCTGCCAAAATTTTAAAGCAAATAAAGTTGGACTTTAAAGAATTTGTACTTGTGGTTTCAAAAGTTTTAAGAATGTTCTTATCATTTACTATTTTTGATGGTTTAGATTGCTGGGTTTTCGGCTTACTTGAATTATGTTATGCCTAGAGACGTTACGTGGTTTAAGGGCCGTCACGTGCCAATTTTCGGGTCGGGACAAAGTTGGTATCAGAGCACTAGGTTTTACCTTTCGGAGTGTAGGATGACCTTGGTATGATAGAGTAGGTAGCTTAAGCAGAGTAATGTAGCGTGTGTATGTCCGTGGCATACTTACGACATGGTACTCCGCCTAAGTGACCTAAGTACTAATTGCTTGAAATTCCTTCCTTGATGATACATATCCTTGTGATTCGATTTCCGTGTTCTTATCGAATCCTATTTCCATTTATTAGCCATTATGCCGCCGATGACTGCGAGGGCACAGAGAGAGGCAACGAGAGCCGAGGTCAGAGTTGACTTGTTTGGGACAAAGACTGAACAGGACGGTACGCTCGTTGCACAAGAGCAGTTTGATCTGCCTTCGATAGATCGTATCGCTAGGCTTGAGGCAGATATGCAGGACTTACGCCAGATGATGAGGTCATTGGTTGAGGCCAGTCGAGCGCAGCGACAGGAGGTTGCCACCCCTGTTACCCAGTTATTTCTTGCTATCAACACACAGCATTGTGTCACGTATACAGCAGTAGAGGATGTAGCCCGTTTAGCTGAGGGGCATCTTCCCGAGACTTTAGGAGTTCCAAGACTGAGGAGGGCTCGTACAGGTGTATCAGCCCAGAGATAGAGGCTTAGTGCCGCGAAAGATTTCGTTTGCGTCGTGGGAGTAGAAGAGGCTTAGGACGAGGACAGTCGTTTAACTCTTATCCCCAGGAGGATCAGCAGCCATCGTATGGATGTTTCTGGTGCGGGAGTTTCCATCACCTCGTCAGAGATTGTATCTTGGTACGCCAGAGGAGGGCAGCAGTACCATATGTTACTTTACCACCTTCACCTCAGGGAGAGTCTCCTTTTGCGTCTGTGGTTGATCCGCGTCAGACTTATGTTCAGAGAGGTCGTGGTCACGGAGGATTTGTTCTGAGTGTACAAGATGGTAGAGGAGGAGGACTTCCTTTTGCGGGTAGAGGGCATGCACGAGCGTTTGCTTTTACTCATCGGGACGCGCGGGCATCCAATGCAGAGTTTTCAGGTAATCTATTCGTATGTTCTTTTGTTGCGCTCGTTTGTTCTACACACTTCGTGTCGTGGTTGGGCCAGGAATTATATTTGCTAGATTAGCCATTTGTTGTGTCTACTCCTGTTAGCGATTCCTTAGTTGCGTGACACGTGTTTCGGTCGTGTGCCAATCGGATAGGCGATAGAGATTCGTCCGTCGATTTGATCCTTCTAGAGATGTTGGACTTTGACGTTCTCCTCGGCACGGACTGGTTAGCTACGTGCTATGCGTCTGTAGAATGCCGCGAGAAAACAGTCTGGATTTGTTTTCCCGACGTGTCAGTTCTTGTTGTGCAGGGGGACAGTGGTGCCGCCCTCACAGCTTGATTCAGCCTTTTTCGCTAGTCGGCTTTTGAGGAGAGGATGTCGAGGATTCATGCCTTCCATTCGTGAAACCGGAGCCACAGTGGGCTCGTTGGACCGGGTTTATTTTGGGCGAGATTTTCGTACGTTGTTCCAGATGATCCGGCGAAGCTTAGGGAGCTTAAAGATCTGCGGCAGAGTTGCTAGATAGGGGGACTTATGCGTCCGAGTTTTTCTCTTTAGGGAGCTCCTATTCTGTTAGTCAAGAAGAAGGACGGTAGTTTGAGGTTGTGTATCGATTAATCGTCAATTGGACTGAGTTACGGTACGGATAGGTATTCTTTACCCCGCATTGACGATTTCTTTAATCAGCTCCAGAGTGAGAGACATTTTCTAAGTTTGTTGGGATCGGGTCATCATTAGTTGTGGGTTCGGAGTGATGACATTCCGAAGACTGCTTTTGTGCGCGCTATGGGCTTTATGAGTTTTGGTGGTGTCGTTGGACTCACCAATGCTCTAGCAACATTCGTGATGTGATGAACCAGATTCTTCAGGCCGTTCCTCGACCAGTTTATTGTTGTGTTATAGATGACATTCTGGTCTTTTCCAAGAGTCATAAGGAACATGAGCAGCACTTGAGGATTTTCTTTGCAGACATTGGGAAAGTACCAGCTGTTTGCTATGTTCTTGAAAGGTTCCTTCAGGCTTGATTGTGTTGACTTCCTAGGTCATGTGCTTATGGGAGACGGTATTTGTATGGACCCGAGGAAGATCGAGGCCGTACTGCTTGGCCCAGACCTATTCAGTGATTGAGGTCCGCAGCTTTTTGTGCTTAGCCGGTGTTTACCGCCGTTTCGTGCAGGATTTCTTGGGTATCGCTGCACCGTTGACCGGGTTGACCAGATGGAGGTTCCTTTTGTTAGACTGAGGCATACGTGCTGAGTTTTCAGTGGTTGAAGACTTGGTAGACCACTGCACCAGTTCTATCATTGCTTTCTGGATCGGGCGACTTTGTTGTTTACTGTGATGTTTCGTGAGTGGGGCACGATTTTGTATTGATGTGGCACTACAGAGTTATCGCTCATGCTTCTCGACAGTATGAGGAAGTACGAGCAGGATTATCCCACTCATGATCTGGAGATAGCCGCGGTGGTCGTGCGTTGAAGATTTGGAGACACTACTTGTACGGAGAGTCTTGTCAGATTTTCACGGACCACCAGAGCTTAATCTTCCTGTAGCGGGATCGGAGTTGAGACAATGCCGTTGGATGGAGCTTGTGAAGGATTGTGATTGTGAGATCCTTTATTGCCCAGGGCAAGGCGATTGTGGTAGCTGTTGCTTAAGTCGTAGGCCCGGGGGTAGCTTGTTCCAGTTGTGCGCAGTTCAGAGACAGTCTTCTGCAGATTTACAGTTCTTGTGCGACTGTTGAGTACAGCTTAAGTTCGCCTCTACTGAGGGGAAAGCTTGCTCATGTCCACGCCCGTCCACTTTTACTTAATCGTTTTCGTGAGGCACAGCCCGCCGATGCTCGTTTGTCTGAGATTCTGAGCATGTTCGGCAGGGTAAAGATTTGATGTTTTTGATTTATGACCAGGGTGTGCTACGTTTCGGACTCGTTGGCATGTACCTGATACTGATGGGTAGAGACGCGAGATCCTAGAGCAGGCACATCAGTCAGCTTTCTGTGTTCGTCCAAGTTCCACCATTATATAACACGACTTGAGGGCTAGTTACCGGTGGGCAGGGATGAAGAGTGAAGTTTCGGATTTCGTTTCGAGGTGTCTGACTTGTTTCGAGCTAAGGTTGATCATTTGAAGCCGGCTGGAGAGTTGCAACCTTTTTACCGTTCCGGAGTGGGAATGGGAGCGGATCTCCATGAATTTCGTTGTGGTGTCTACCCAGTTCTACGCAGAGTGTGACTCCATTTGGGTGTTTGTTGTCCGGTTATGCTCAGTTTGCTCAGTTGTCCTTCGATAAGTTTGTGTATTTGCACTGAGTTCCTTCATGCGTGGTATCCAATAGAGGCACCCAGTTCTCTAGCCGTCTTTGGTAGAAACTTCAGGAAGCCTTGGGTACTGGTTGAGCTTTAGCTCTGCTTTCCATCTATAGGCCGATGGTCAGTTAGAGCGGACTATACAGACTCTGAAGGATATGCTTGTGCATACGTACTAATTGTTTGTTGGCAGTTGGGATCGTCACTTGCCATTGATAGGATTCTCCTACGATAACTGTTATCAGGAGACATTCCAATTGGCAACTTTTAGGCCTTGTGTATTGGTTGTGTCGATCGCCGGTCTTTTTTACTGACTCCGCGAGGGTAGGATTTTTGGACCCCAGCTAGTCCAGAGACTTCGGAGGGGATCCAGATGTTTCAGGTCAGGATGAGAGCATCCTAGTGCAGACAAAAGTCATATGCTGACCATGGTGGTCGCAGACTTGAGTTCCTAATGGGAGATCATGTATTCCTACGGATTTTTTTGATGAATGGCGTGTTGAGTTCTAGGAAGTTTAGTCCCAAAATTGTAGGTCCTTTTTTAGATCCTCGAGCGAGTTAGTACCGTTGCCTATAATTTGGCACTTCCGCCCAGATTTTTGAGTATTCACCCCGTATTCCTTCTGTCAATACTTCGCAAATACCTTCATGACCTTTTCACATGATTTAGCACCAGACCATTTTATTGGGGCGCGATCTTTCGTTCACCAGCAGCCGATAGTTATAGTGGATCGGCAGGTGGAGAAATTTCGGTCAAAGGGTCATGCAATCTGTGGAGGTTTTTCTTTGGCGTAGCCGTCTAGTGAGGAGATCACTTGGGAGGCTATGAGCGAGATGTGGAAGTTTTGTATTCAGCTTCTTGAAGGTAAACCTAGTAAGAATTTTAAATTCATGGACCGAATTTCTTTAAGGGGGGAAGATTGTAACGTTTTGGAAATCGTTTAGGTGATTTTCCATTTTTAGGTAAAATAATGTGTTTTCCGTAAAAATTTAGAAGCGATCGTTTTGCAGTATAGAATTCACTGCACCTAGTTTAGCTAGGAAATTGCTAGTTTGCAGGTTTTTGTAGGTCACTTGTAATTTTAGTGTATTTTAATATTTTTCCCTAATTAAATATTATTTTAAGCTTTTAATTATGCACTTAATTAGTGGTAATCACAATTTTTTTGGTTTAATTACTACTAAGGTGAATCTATGTTAAGTTAATCACTTGATTAAGCTTTAAACCTTCTCACCAATAATATCTAGATATTTGTGGATTTAATGAAAATTTTAGATAAAAGAATAAAAGGTGGCATAAAGGTTTTGTTTTATTAAGCTTTAATAATTGTTTTACACTAGATATTTCCACACTCATCAACAAAATATCCCTACTTCCTCACAATGGCCGAGCCCCCTCCCCTTGCTGCCCTTCCTCTCTCTTCACCCCATTTTCAGTTTTCCTAGTCCAAATAAATCATCAAAAATCCCCAAATTAACACACAAACTCATAAATAAATCCATATCCTTCATTCTTCAACTCTAAACAAGCTTAGATCATCATGAAAGACTTCATTTTGGAGGACTAAATTTGGATTTAGTTGCAAATTTGTGTTCTTGAGGAGGTATAAAATTTCTAACCCTAATCCTTATCTGTTGTGTTAAATTCTTTAAGTTAGCTTATTAGATGTTAATTTAAGCTTTTATTTGCATGTTTAGAAATTTCTAAAATTGGTTTTTGATAATCAAGTTACAGTTTTGTTTAGTGAAATGGTTAAGTGTGAAGTTTAGATAAAAGAAAATTTAACCTAGTAAAAAGATTGTTAAATGATATTTTCCTAATTGCTTAATTAGCTTAAGTGCAAACTAAACTTTTACTAAATCCTATTTGAGTGAGATTAAAATTCTAGTAAGGGTTTGTGAGGTTTAATCAAGCTATTATGAGATTATTGTGATTACTAGTTTGGGTTAAACTTGTTGTTTTGAGCAAAAATGATTAAATGTTACTTACTAGATTTCGGTAAAGTTTAGGCGTGAGTTTCTATTGACGTTGCGATGTGATATATATTAGATTCCACATTTTATATTGTGTTGTGAATGCGCGATCGGTACAATCAGGGTCTAGGCTTGGTGGTTGTGTCGTTTTGCGTTCCTAGCTAGGGTTGTACCGATATCGTGCGCGTTTTGTGCAGTGAGTGCACAGTGTGTTTTTCTTGTGGACGTTATCCTTGCATTTCATTGTCTTTGTGTCGGCGCAAGATGTTTAACTTTATGTGTTGTATTTGTGAAATTTTAGGATCGCATGCGATGACTTCGGCCGCTGCGAAGAAGGGAAAGCAAGTGGTTGGCTTTACTTAGCCAGGATCGTTGTGAGTAGATTTAACATCTACAGGGGATTCGCCCGCATGGCGTTATGCGTCTGGGCTAGATATAATATGACATTAGCCGTAAGTTTATTTGCATATATAGAGATTGTGCATGAACTCATTTCATATCATTACTTGTTGTGCTTAGACTTGTACCCATTGGACACTACACTATTATTGACGGTACATGTCACACGAATACTGATTGTATGCCACACACACCGTCGATAATTTCCATGACATGCACAACACACATACCTATGTGATATTGTATGGTTAGTGACGTTTAAATATTTATTCATGTCCTTTGCGCATATGACATATAGCATACCTGTATACCTACATGCTTACACATATGCCTTACCATACCTACATGCTAGCTACACATATACCTATATGGTAGGGTACCATTAGTGGCATGTATATACACATATGAGATATAACTACATGTACATCTTGCATACATACTTACATGTACACCAATATACCTTGTTATAGTTACATGTTCACCTTTATATGCTCATATTACTGTTTATGTTGCGTATATTATATTTCATGGATTTTCGAATTGAGATATGGATTTTCTATGATGTTTTCTGGATTTGAGGACCGTGGTAGTTCATAAAATTATGCATTATTTGAAAGACCCGGTTTCTCTTGATATGATATTTCAGTGCGTCCACCATGAGATTTCTCTATTCTGAGATTTGTGATATATACCCGATGCGAGGAGTGGAGTGGGCCGTCTGCGGGTACATGGTGGGGCCCGGAGGTACCCCGGGGTAAGATTGTCACAGATGATGGCGATGAGCTCGAGGCACGGGAGTACTACCTTACCGGTGACAGTATTGGACTCGGCGGTGATCGCGGAGATACCGACCGGAGTCATGTATGTATGGATACGTGGAATTTCGAGTGTCGAAGCTGGGCATTCGGGTTTAGGTAGCGTATGATGCGTACCTATCTGGGCCAGTCGTGGTGACGATGCCTGATAGATCAGTTTTTATATGTCGATGCTGGAACTAGTTTTCATGATGTTTTCGGGTGTCGATGTTTGACACTCCAGTTCAGTGAGACTTACAGGATATGAGGACCGATATTATGGTCGATATGAGGGCCGATATTATGGTCGCTATGAGGGCCGATTTTATGGTCGATATGAGGGTCGATCTGAGTGCCGATTTGAGGAATTTGGGATTTAGATTGTCTTGATGGACATTGGTCCTAGCACGATGAGTATTCCGTGAGGATGAAATGTTTTATCTCATACTCCGCATTTATTTTATATGCATTGCTTCATGTATTAGTAGTATCTGATAGAGTACCTTTCATGATTGTTGCATATTCATATTACCATATTATTGCTTCATGTATTAGTAGTACCTGATTGAGTACCTTTCATGACTGTTGCATACCTATGGCCATTTATTGCTATTAGCTTGCATGTGATAGATTCACGCAGTACGTGCATACTTGCGATTACCTGCATAGCTTATTTACTATTCACGAGTTGGAAACTCACCCCCGTTGTGCCACAGTGTAACGCCTTAGGATTTCGATTAGTGTTAATTAAGCGGTAATGCGGGTTTACTGTAAAAAGTTTACCAATTCGGATTCCTCACATTTTATAGCATTTAATTATTATTTTAATATTATTTGTTATGGGCTTGCACACACGTGTGCATGTTAATATGAGGGTTTGTTTGTTTTAGTCTGGTTTTTATTGACCATGACAACTTAACCCTAATCCTAATCCTATGCTTTAACCTAAACCTTAACCTTAAATCCCTTGATGTTTCTTATGAGAAGATATTTCCTTTGTTTGGGAGAAGGTGGCATGGTGACTCACTTGGAGGCATGCTTGCATTAATGAAGAAGTTAATGCAAAGTGCACTGACCCCTTACACTCACCTCCCCCTCTCTCATTAACCTTACTCAATCTCATTCTCTCACAACTCTATCTCTTTCTCATTATTTTCTTCATCCCCTCATTACCTCAACTGAACACTTGCTAATCCCTTCACTAATCCATCACAAACTTCACAAAATCTCACCAAAATCACTTCTTTTGCCTTGATTTGCCTCTTGGATGCCTTGGAGCTTGGAAAGTTAGGATCTTTGAGTTCTTGTGGATAGGTATAGATCTCTATCTGTTCTTTATGTTGTTTTAGTGTTGTGTAGCCTTTTAGTTTCAGTTTAGATAGCATAAAGTTATGTTTCGTGCAAATATCGCATTTTTAGTTTCGTTTTTGATATCTGTGTTTTGTTGTGACCTCGAGAGTATACTAGAAAATATAACAGAGTAGTTGTGTTGTACCTGAGACCATAGGACATCACCTGGAGCACGGACCCACTTGCTCGGATCTCGGCCGGCGACGAGAAGACAAATTCCGGCGACCTCGGCTTGGTGAAGGAGTTCAGGTGTGAGTTTTTGTGGGTAGGTGTCTGCAGTAGTTTAGGAGTGTTTGGTCTTGCTGGATTTTTATGTATTTGATGTATACAAAATCTGGGATCACATAGCTAGTTTCTAGTGTTACGACTACGCGCGATACGTTATCCGACACGGTCCGTGCACTTTATGCTGCTTTTGCTCTTGGGTTGGTCTCATCGTGTCGCTACGCACGTTAGCCACTAAACGAACACTTGGGAGTATGTTTGGAGTTGGTGTGTCGGTAAAACATAGTTTGTTTGTGGTATTGGTCATTTGATAATATATACTGTCACGACCCGAAAAGTACGGAACTTGACAGGCACTTAAATTACGAAACGTCTCTAGACGTACGTAATCTAAGTAAGCCGAAAACCCAGAAATCCAAACCAAGTAAAGTAGTAGAGTGAAGGAAAAACAAATTTAAATCAAGTAGTTTTGCAACATACGCCGAAATATGCATTTTTAAAATCACAAGTCTTTTCTAAAAATTTCGGCAGAGTTTCCTTTGTAAATACTGACCCCAAACGGGTACGAAACCTGATAAAGCATATATAATGAATAAAGGCATCCCCAAGGGGGAGCTAGTTCTTCGTCAATCGACGCTCACAACCACGCAAGCAATAAAAATATACAACGCCGAAGGGCGATGATCAAAACTCAAAGGAAACTCAAATCAGCAAGAAACCGTAAATAATACATCGCGCGACACTAAGGTCGAAAGAATAAACTTCAATGGTTTCTATCTCTGAAATAAATACATGTTTGGTTGATAGAGTTTCTAGATACAACAGAATAAAATAAGTATAGTACAATGGTGGCCACGATACAAGTGGGCCCACCTACCAAGCAAACAACCCGGAATGGAAGCAGTGTGCCAGCAAAGCAATAATAAAACCTGTACGGCAAAACCTGCAAGAAACTGTGGCACAACGGGGGCGAGTTGCCAACTCGTGAGTAGAAAACATCACAGAGCAGAAATCTCGTGTATGACGCAATCCTAGGACATACGATCAGTAATATCCTCAAATGATACGTCTGAAGCATGAAAAGGTGGCAAGGGTAAACATCTATTCACAAGTGTAATCCCATGTGCTCGTGTCAGTGCCTCAGATAGCAATGTATCATATGTCTGAGGTATGAATGCATGAAAACAGAATACATGTAAATAAAGAAACTGCTTTCATAACTTAGTGAGATTTCTGTACATTTAAAATGAGGTATCATCAATAAAATCAGTATAAACAGTGTCTAGCATTGACACAAAACATAAATCCCAATATCTCAGGCTCCGGCTATCCGGACTGTCCTGTATCATCAAATCTCAATACCTCAATATCTCAAAATCTCAGTGTCTCAAATCTTACTATTTAGGGCGCCATCAGTACGGACCGGCCCCTAACTGTAAGTCCATGCTACCTCTCCCGGTACTTTCGGGCATTCGGAATTTGGTGGAAAACAATTTTCTAGAGGTGGTAACATGGACTCAAAACCGGATCTTTGTTAAACATCTAACTAACAACCTAACTAGGAGTTAACTACTCGGTTAGGGGGTTATACCTTACTTTCTTGAACTCCTTCGTCTTCAAGCCTCGATGGTTGTCCGGATCGGGTTCACTCCATCGTCTTCTTGCGCCGAAGATAGATCCACCTCGAAAGCTTCTACCTTTGGCTTCTTCTTCGGTCATTGAAGAAACTAGTTCACTTGGTTTGCTAAACCTTGTGAACTAGAGTGAGTAGAGAAGAGTGTGTTGGCATTTCTTTATGGTTCTTGGTTCTCAACACATGAGACAAGTGAACCATAGACTAAAGAGAGGGAGAGCAAGAGGAAGGAGATGAGAGCTCAAGAACAAGAGAGAGAATGAGAATGATAGAATGAGAGAAGACTTTTCTCTCTTGGCTCTCATAATCCAAAACCATCATAACATATCATAGCAATCAAGTGTTATGTGATGGTTTAAGCAACAATAGCCATATCATTTCATGCACTCATTTCTCACAAGAGAAACAAGCAAGAAAAAAAGTCTTTGCCATGAAATGATAGCCATTGTCATCATGATGGTCAACTAGTCCAACCTAGTCAACCGGTCAACAAAGTGAACAAGTCAACAAAGTCAACCCCTCAATAACCATGTCACCATAATACTTAATTAATATAATTGTTAATCATATATCATATTCTCATTAGGGTTGAGCAAAAAGTCAATAGTCAACAGTCAACTGTTAACAACCCTAATGAGAATCCTCTGCCTTTGTCTCTCCGTCAACTGTGCATACACACCCGCATCCGCATTCCGAGGAACACGAATACATACTGGATAAATCCAATCCCAATACGTACACTAGGATCTGGCTTAAACCAAAGCCCGCTAGTGTAAACTGTCCGGACATTTTACGTGCATAAATGCACGGATGTGACCGAACCCTGTCGCAAAACCATGCGACCTGCCGCAAAACCATGCGACCTCTACTCTTTTGCCTAAAGGCGAATAGCTTTCTGTGTGGGACTCTAAAGACTCGACACTACGCTGGAAGTGGGTTTAACCACAGACCGCAAGCGGCACTAGCTGTGCGTAACGGTCCCCGGGTAGATACCGACAAGAAGGCTGACGAGGTGAAACCCATCTGAACTCCTACTGAGCCTGAATGTGACAATCTCCGTACAGTCCGGTCTGTTCGTCTGATACATCGCATGGCGGGCTTTGGGGGGCGGTAAACGTCAGTCCCCTAATAGCGGTACAAGTCGTGTCGGAGTGAAGCCCAAAACACCCTGAGATAACACAGGAAGCCTACCAGTATATCTCGATTGCCCTGGCCAGGGACTACTCGTGTAATGGCTCTCCTAGACACAGCGCGATGTCAACCCCCAATACCGGGAGAGACGAATCCTGTCTAACCATCACTGCCTCCAAGTGCTTCGGGACTGCACCGAACTACCACCTGTTTGCACGACTCCTTTGAGCCGTGGTAGGGTAGTAATCAAAGTACAGTGGGAACACACTCGAGGCGAAGTGACAGTGTCAAGTCAGCGGACTAAGCTGTACTCATGTCACCTGGGAACTGATAATTGACGATAGGTATAATACCAACCGGGCAGTTCCCGACGAGTCCTGTCCAGTATACTCGTAACCTAACGAGCACCCGTATACTATCTCCAGTACGACGTACTGATGGCTGTGGGACAGACCATCTCCCACACTGGGATGAGAAGCGCATACGCTTGTCTACTCCGGAGTATCGATGCCCTGTCTCGATAGTTCTGCGACTAGGGACCTGTATAAGGATGTGCTTATAGATTACCCAGCCCCCACTAGTGTGACTGCCATCACAACGCTGGTAATCAAGCAAAGATCCTAAGGGCTCCACTAATGTGTATAGGTGATATACTAAAATAAACACATGTACACATTGAAGTAGAAACAAACCAAGTAGCATACTACTATATTGAGCAAGATTGTTTATACAAGGTGAATATCCCAAGCTTCCATTAAGTAATATACAAACTAGTATGATACAGTAATGGCCTCTAGGGCATATACACTAACAATCTCCCACTTGCACTAAGGCCATGTACTGGCGTATCGAAGACCTATCATCTCGATCAGCCGCTCAAACTGAGTCTGGGGCAAGGCCTTGGTGAATGGATCTGCAGAGTTATCTTCTGAAGCGACCCTCCGAACCTCGATCTCCTGGCGATCCACGATCTCCCTGATCAGGTGATACAGCCTCAAGATGTGTCTGGATCTCTGATAGGACCTGGGTTCCTTCGCTAAAGCTATAGCCCCGTTGTTGTCGCAATACAGAGGTATTGGATCAACAATGGACGGAACCACCTGAAGTTCTTTCAACAATGGACGGATCTCTGATAGGACCTCTACTCTTTTGCGGCATCAGATGCAGCGATGTATTCCGCTTCCATCGTCGAGTCTGCAACGGTTTCCTGTTTGGAACTCTTCCAACACACCGCCCCTTCATTGAGGGTAAAGACAAAACCCGACATGGACTTGGAATCATCCTTGTCACTCTGGAAGCTGGAGTCAGCAAAGGCCTCGATCTGGAGGTCTTTTCCGCCATACACCAAGAACATCTCCTTAGTCCTTCTCAGGTACTTGAGAATGTTCTTTACCGCTATCCAGTGTTTCTCCGCAGGGTTTGACTGATACCGGCTTACCACACTCAGTGCATAAGCTACATCCGGTCTGGTACACAACATCGCATACATTATAGAGCCTACCGCAAAAGCGTAGGGTATAATAGACATGCGATCCCTCTCCAAATCAGTCTTGGGAGACATCTCTTTAGAGAGAGTGATCCTGTGACAAGCCGGCAGGTTACCGCGCTTGGAATCTTCCATACTGAATCTTTTCAGTATGGTGTCGATGTACCTGGACTGTGAAAGTCCTAATATCCTCTTGGATCTATCACGATGGATTCGGATCCCCAGGATGTATGAGGCATCACCCAGGTCTTTCATGGAGAACCTGTGTGACAAGAACCCCTTGACAGATTGTAGCATAGGAATGTCATTTCCTATTAAGAGAATGTCATCCACGTATAAAACGAGGAATACTACAGTTCTCGCTACAAATCTACTATAGATGCATGGTTCATCTGGATTTTTGATAAAGCCAAATTACTTGACCGTCTCATCAAAACAGATGTTCCAACTCCGCGATGCCTGCTTTAGTCCGTAAATGGACTTAAGCAACTTGCACACCTTTCCGCTGCTCCCACTCTGAATGAAACCCTCTGGCTGGTCCATATAGACACACTCCTCTAAATTTCCATTTAGAAAAGTTGTCTTTACGTCCATCTGCCAAATCTCATAATCGTGGAAGGCAGCAATGGCAAGAAGGATCCGAATGGATTTCAGCATAGCTACTGGAGAAAAGGTCTCGTCATAGTCCAAACCAGGTCTTTGACGAAAACCCTTTGCTACCAGTCTAGCTTTATAGGTCTCAACCTGTCCATCTACACCAATCTTCCTTTTGAAGATCCACTTGCATCCTATGGGTTTTACCCCGTCTGGAGCAATGTCCAACGTCCATACTTTGTTGGTGTACATGGACTCCATTTCTGTCCGCATTGCATCCAGCCATTTTACCGAGTCAACGCTCTGAACGGCTTGTTGGAAGCTAGTAGGCTCATCATAATCTATGATGCAATCCTCTCTATCCCCGTCTATGAGAAAACCGTAGTATTTCTCGGGCAGATGAGATTGCCTACAACTCCTGCGGAGCGGCGTAGGAATGTCCTGTTCTTTTGAACCCTCTGGTTCCACCAAGCTTTCAGTAATAGCTCGTGGTTCTGGAATTTCTTCCAGTTCTACTGTGCTCCCACTTATCTGGGTTTCCAAAAACTCAATTTCCAAGAAATAGGCATGATGAGAAACAAGAACTTTTTGTTCCTCTTCGCAGTAGAAGAAATATCCCTTGGAGTTCTTTGGATAACCCACGAACTTACACTGTACTGAGCGTGCCTCGAGCTTGTCCGCATGCTGCTTTTTAACAAATGCTGGACATCCCCATGTCTTAATGTGCTTAAGATAGGGTCTCTTCCCACACCATATCTCATATGGTGTAGTAGGCACAATCTTAGTTGGAACTCGGTTCAAAAGGTATGCAGTTGATTCTAGCGCATACCCCCAGAATGATCGCGGTAACTCAGCGTTACTCATCATGGACCGTACCATATCCAATAGGGTTCGGTTCCGTCTCTCCAATACACCGTTATGTTGCGGAGTGTATGGAGGAGTAAGCTGAGAGAGAATTCCGTTCTCTTTTAAATAGTCCAGGAACTCGGCACTTAAGTATTCTCCACCTCGATCCTATCTTAGAATCTTGATACTTTTGCCGGTTTGTTTTTCTACTTCATTCTTATATTCCTAGAACTTTCTAAAGGCTTCGGACTTATGTTTCATTAAGAAGACATAACCGTACCTTGAAAAGTCATCCGTAAAAGTAATGAAGTAAGAATAACCGCTTCGCGCATGTGTAGACATTGGAACGCACACGTCGCTATGTACGAGTCCCAAGAGCTCGCTCGCTCTTACTCCGTGTCCAGTGAACGGAGTCTTTGTCATCTTTCCTTTGAGACAGGATTGACAAGTGGCATACGATTGATATTCGAACGGATTCAAATATCCTTATGTATGTAACTTTGTCAACCTTCTCTCATTGATGTGACCTAGTCGACAATGCCACAAGAAAGTATGATTTATTTCCGGAGACCTTCTTTTGTGTGTATTCTGGACGTTGAAAATCTGTGGTTGGTTTAATACGTATATACCATTACTCAATGTACCTGACCCAATCAAAACCTGATTAAGGTGAATGTTTACAACATTACTTACAAACGCAAATTCATTACCTTCTTTAGAAACTAAAGATACAGAAATGATATTACATGTTGCGTTGGGTACGAAAAAGCAATTACGCAAAACCAAAACATGTCCATCTGACATTCCCAGGTGATAGTCCCCCACGGCCTTAGCATCCAAGATAGCTCCGTTTGCAACTCTGAGGGTCATGTCACTTGCCTTCAAAACCCTACGGTTTCTCAACGCCTGCAAAGAATTACAGATATGAGATCCTGATCCGGTATCCAATACCTAGGAAGTAGAGTTTATTGAAAGACAGTTTTCAATAACATACACACCTGAAGCTGAAGCCGCAACTTGCTTCAATTCCTGTGTCCTGGCTTTCCAAGCCTTGCAATCATTCTTCCAGTGACCTTTCTTATGACAATAGAAGCATTCCTTTTTATCCACAAGCTGCCCCGCTTTCTTTGTTGCTTTTGCTTTTCCCTTCGTATCCACTTTACTAACACCGCCCCTTGGTTTGGCGGGGGCTTTCTTCTTCTTTCCCTTGGCTTTCGCCTTGGACCTAGAAGAGGAAGATCCTCCTACAAACAAAGTGGATATTTCCCTACCTTTCTGTAGGGTGCCCTCTGCACTCCTCAACATGTTGAGGAGTTCTGAAAGTTCAACTTCTTTTTCTTGTAAGTTGAAGTTCAGTATAAACTGGGCGTAAGTGGAAGGAAGGGACTGGAGAATCAAGTCCGTATAGAGCTCGTTCTCTAACGTGGTCCCAAGTTCCGCGAGCTCCTCAACGAAGCCAATCGTCTTAAGCACATGTTCCGCTACCGATGATCCGATGGCCAACCTTGCCGAAAATAACTTCTTCGACACTTCGTATCTTGCGATACGAGATTGCTCTCCATACAGTTCTTTTGTATGGAGAAATATGGATTCAAGGTCCATATTCTCGTGCCTCCTCTGATGTTCGTTGTCCATCGAGGCAAGTACGAGGCACTTGGCCTTCGCGCTATCAATCTCCCAAGTCTTACGGATTTCCTTATCCGCGACGCTGGAGGTGGGACTTGGGACAGGGGGAGCTTTGGTGGTAAGAAGATACCCCAGCTTGTCGTAAGTGATTGCCATTTTGACATTCCTGAGCCAATCTTTGTAGTTTGGCCCTGTCAGTATGTTTTTATCTAGAAGTAACTTAAGTCCTGTCATGTCGATTGGTCGCTGCAATTAGGAGAGAGAAGAAGAAACACTCAGCATGATGCTCTTGCAAGTTTAAAGTGGTTTTTAGTTTGTCTAAACAGGATGGCTCCCACTGTTTCTCGAATCCCTCCTCAAACCAAAAAGGAAGAATTAGTCAGGATCAATCTCACCGTACAATACTTGCTTAACCGTTCGGCCAGGCTGGTGTCGGTACTTCGAGGGAGGTTTTCCAACGCTTTCGCGAAGTTCCTTAATTTAAGAACCTCTTTTCCCTGGGGGCGCAGCGCCGCTAACACCTTTCTAGACACCTACTAGGTTTATAGCATTGATCGTTAAGTGAGAAATTTCCCGAGGAGTAGCATATACTCACAGTAGGATCGGGATCCAAATATCATCGCGTGACGAAACTGAAGGAATCCTACCAGAATCATCACACTCCAAATGGTATGCAACACTAGCAAGTTTCAGTTCTTTTGAAACTCCCGATGTGAATTTTTTCCCCATGCTCTTGTGACCTTGACTTTGGCCAACAAATCATAAGTCACATGTCAAGTTCTACCCGTCGTTCTCCACGTTAATTTGAATCCACCAGTACCTACCCTTGACTTTAGCCAACAAGGCAGCACGACTGTTCCAAACCAACGCATCTATCTATGCTGCACATGAATACCCAATAGCTACCAATCACTATGCCTTGACTTTGGCCAACAAACACAGCTTGAATACTATTGACTATTCATGTGAAACGACGGAGGGCTACGAATGGTTTTGGCGAAACCGTGAATGTAGAGAACTTGATATAGTCGATGGAACTAGATAGCTTTTAAAAGGAGTGGCTCAAATTCCGCATTTAAAAGTTGATTTTGAAAAGAACCGAGTGGTTTTTCGAAAGTGTTCCAACGACTTTTACTTGGTTTATTTTCTTGCATTAGTTCTTTTAATGCGTGATATTCTTGCATTAGTTCTTTTAATGCGTCCCATCATTTAATCCTACCATTGCAGAAAACAACCAAAATATGACGTACGCTTATGCCATTCGCATTCGCCACGGGGCCCCGTCATTACCCGTTAGGTTACTTAACTAACGACAGAGCGGGGGCTGGGCTAGCGCGGCTGTAAAACATAAGCAACGCCTAAATAATATCATATATAGATATATTGCAATGATAAACATTTCAGATCACAGATGAACACATTGGATATACTAGGAACATGCAATTCGTATGAGCCTGTAACGAAAAGCAGATTACACGGTCGCGGTGAATAGCCAAACCCCACCCAAGACCCCTACGGGTGCGGCAAACTACCCGCCAAGTACCCGAAGCGAAGCAACCTCCCTCAACCCCGTGAGTAGGCCACTCGGCACTTCGGCATACCCGGTAGTTTGTGCACCACCTCCATGGGTCTATCCTAGGAGCAAAAACAGTAAAAAGAAATTATACAATGACGGCTACAACCCCGACCCGGTTGTGCGGCCATACAAATAATTATTACATCAATTTACAAATTTACATGAATTGAAAGAAAAGAAAACTCTCGTCTCACAACCCCCGGCTATTCACCCGCGACAATCCAATGAATTCATATACACATTCCAATGACATTACAGATCACAGATTTGTATAACCCCCACTAATCGACATATAGCGATTAGTAGACGTTCAATACAAATATCACATCACAGAAAAACCCGTCAGCTTAAGTCTTTTAGAAGTTCGATAAAAAATATAGATTTTCAGGCCCTAAACACAAAATTTTCGTTCTGGAAAATCTGGGAAGAAAATACATATTTTAAAAATCCCAAAATACCTCTATGAACAAACTGCAAAAATAAAACCCCACGACCGAGTCAACTCGGCCGCGGTTCCGCGGCGGGAGCAAGCTCCCGCCGCGGAAACGCGGCGCGTTGATCGATTCAGTGGGTCGAATTTTTGCAGTTTCTTCTAAAAACCCTGAGTCGATTTTTGGTATATCTCAAATAATATTTGCAGCACTTTGAAAATCGACAGAAAGTTTGAAATCCGGGTGTATTTCGCGACTTTTTCTCCAATCGAATTTCTAGTTATTTTGCCAACATGTTAGATAGAGTTTAACTAGGCTCTGATACCACTATAAGTCCATGCTACCTCTCCCGGTACTTTCGGGCATGCGGAATTTGGTGAAAAATAATTTTCTAGAGGTGGTAACATGGACTCAAAACCGGATCTTTGTTAAACATCTAACTAACAACCTAACTAGGAGTTGTTAACTACTCGGTTAGGGGTTATACCTTACTTTCTTGAACTCCTTCGTCTTCAAGCCTCGATGGTTGTCTGGATCGGGTTCACTCCGTCGTCTCCTTGCGCCGAAGATAGATCCACCGCGAAAGCTTCTACCTTTGGCTTCTTCTTCGGTCATTGAAGAAACTAGTTCACTTGGTTTGCTAAACCTTGTGAACTAGAGTGAGTAGAGAAGAGTGTGTTAGGATTTCTCTATGGTTCTTGGTTCTCAACACATGAGACAAGTGAACCATAGACTAAAGAGAGGGAGAGCAAGAGGAAGGAGATGAGAGCTCAAGAACAAGAGAGAGAATGAGAATGATAGAATGAGAGAAGACTTTTCTCTCTTGGCTCTTATAATCCAAAACCATCATAACATATCATAGCAATCAAGTATTATGTGATGGTTTAAGCAACAATAGCCATATCATTTCATGCACTCATTTCTCACAAGAGAAACAAGCAAGAAAAAATGTCTTTGCCATGAAATGATAGCCATTGTCATCATGATGGTCAACTAGTCCAACCTAGTCAACCGGTCAACAAAGTCAACAAGTCAACAAAGTCAACCCCTCAAAAACCATGTCACCATAATACTTAATTAATATAATTGTTAATCATATATCATATTCTCATTAGGGTTGAGCAAAAAGTCAATAGTCAACAGTCAACGGTTAACAACCCTAATGAGAATCCTCTGCCTCTGTCTCTCCGTCAACTGTGCAAACACACCAGCATCCGCGTTCCGAGGAATACGAATACATACTGGATAAATCCAATCCCAATACGTACACTAGGATCTGGCTTAAACCAAAGCCCGCTAGTGTAAACTGTCCGGACACTGTACGTGCATAAGTGCACGGATGTGACCGAACCCTGTCGCAAAACCATGCGACCTGCCGCAAAACCATGCGACCTCTACTCTTTTGCCTAAAGGAGAATAGCTTTCTGTGTGGGACTCTAAAGACTCGACACTACGCTGGCAGTGCGTTTAACCACAGACCGCAAGCGGCACTAGCTGTGCGTAACGGTCCCCGGGTAGATGCCGACAAGAAGACTGACGAGGTGAAACCCATCTGAACTCCTACTGAGCCTGAATGTGACAATCTCCGTACAGTCCGGTCTGTTCGTCTGATACATCACATGGCGGGCCTAGGGGGGCGGTAAACGTCAGTCCCCTAATAGCGGTACAAGTCGTGTCGGAGTGAAGCCCAAAACACCCTGAGATAACACAGGAAGCCTACCAGTATATCTCGATTGCCCTGGCCAGGGACTACTCGTGTAATGGCTCTCCTAGACACAGCGCGTTGTCAACCCCCAATACCGAGAGAGACGAATCCTGTCTAACCGTCACTGCCTCCAAGTGCTTCGGGACTGCACCCAACTACCACCTGTTTGCACGACTCCTTTGAGCCGTGGTAGGGTAGTAATCAAAGTACAGTGGGAACACACTCGAGGCGAAGTGACAGTGTCAAGTCAGCGGACTAAGCTGTACTCATGTCACCTGGGAACTGATAACTGACGATAGGTATAATACCAACCGGTCAGTTCCCGACGAGTCCTGTCCAGTGTACTCGTAACCTAACGAGCACCCGTATACTATCTCCAGTACGACGTACTGATGGCTGTGGGACAGACCATCTCTCACACTGGGATGAGAAGCGCATACGCTAGTCTACTCCGGAGTATCGATGCCCTGTCTCGATAGTCCTGTGACTAGGGACCTGTATAAGGATGTGCTTATAGATTACCCAGCCCCCACTAGTGTGACTGCCATCACAACGCTGGTAATCAAGCAAAGATCCTAAGGGCTCCACTAATGTGTATAGGTGATATACTAAAATAAACACATGTACACATTGAAGTAGAAACAAACCAAGTAGCATACTACTATATTGAGCAAGATTATTTATACAAGGTGAATATCCCAAGCTTCCATTAAGTAATATACAAACTAGTATGATACAGTAATGGCCTCTAGGGCATATACACTAACACTAACATCAATCACACGACCACGACGGTATCCTCCGGCTATCCTACGTGTCAGATAAAATCACCGGTAGGCAGTCTGCCCCTGCCGGGCTCATCGTTTACTACTCGATCTTTTTGCCCCGGGGTTCCTTACCGGGTCCACCATGTACCCGCAGACGGTTCATCCAACTTCTTGAATCGGGTTTCGAAATCCATCTCATAACCGAGAAAACATCATGGTGGACGACTCATACATCATGAGAAAACCGCACTTTTCATTTTAAAAAGAGAGAGAGAAAGAAGTTTATATATGGTCTTTCGGTTTTCTCCCAAATCCAGGAAATTGTTAGTGTATATGCCTTAGAGGCCATTACTGTATCATACTAGTATGTATATTACTTGATGGAAGCTTGGGATATTCACAGTTGTATATACAATCTTGCTCGAAATGGTAGTATGCTACTTGGTTTGTCTCTACTTCAATATGTGCATGTGTTTCTTTTAGCATATCGCTTATATACATATTAGTAGATCCCTTAGGATCTTTGCTTGATTACCAGCGTTGTGATGGTTCTCACACTCGTGGGGGCTGGGTAATCCATAAGCACATCCTTATACAGGTCCCTAGTTGTTGGACTATCGAGACAGGGCATCGATACTCCGGAGTAGACTAGCGTATGCGCTTCTCATCCCAGTGTGGGAGACGGTCCGTCACACAGCCGTCAGTACGTCGTACTTGAGATAGTATGCGGGTGCTCGTTAGGTTACGAGTATATTGGACATGACTCGCCGGGAACTGATGGTTGGTATTATACCTATCGTTAGTTATCAGTTCCCAGGTGACATGAGTACAGCTTAGTCCGCTGACTTGACACTGCCACTTAGCCTCGAGTGTGTTCCCACCGCACTTTGATTGCTATCCTACCACGGCTCAAAGGAGTCGTGCAAACAGGTAGTTTTTGGGTGCAGTCCCGAAGCACTTGGAGGCAGTGACGGTTAGACAGGATTCGTCTCACCCGGTATTGGGGGTTGATATCGCGCTATGTCCAGGAGAGCCATTACACAAGTAGTCCCTGGCCACGGCAAGCGAGATATAGTGGTAGGTTTCCAGTGTTATCTCAGGGTGTTCTGGGCTACACACCGACACGACTTGTACCGCTATTAGGGGACTGACGTTCACCGCCCTCCTAGGCCCGCCATGCGATGTATCAGACGAACAGACCGGACTGTACGGAGAATGTCACATACAGGCTCAGTAGGAGTTCAGATAGGGTTACCTCGTCAGTCTTCTTATCGGCATCTACCTGTGGACCGTTACGTACAGCGAGTGCCTCTTGCGGTCTGTGGTTAAACCCACTGCCAGCGTAGTGTCGAGTCTTTAGAGTCCCACACAGAGAGCTATTCGCCTTTAGGCAAAATGAGTAGAGGTCGCATGGTTTTGCGACAGGGTTCGTTCACACCCGCGAACTTGTGCACGTTTGCTGTCCGGAAAGCTTATACTAGCGGGCTTTGGTTTAAGCCAGATCCTAGTATATGATTTGGGATTGGTTTTATCTCTTTGTGTTCGTGTTCCTCGGATCACGAATACGGGTGCGTATGCACATTTGCTTGAGACAGAGGGGGAGGACTTTGATTAGGGTTAATGACCATTGTCATTTTATTAACCCTAATGCTTATGTGTGTATTATGGTTAATTGATATTAGTTTAAAATAATTGTGCATGGTTATGGTTGTTGACCATTTGACATTCTTGACTTGTTGACCTAGGTAAACACTTTGACCATCATCATTTCATTTGGAAGATGCTCTTTGAACCTTGCAATTTGCATTAAAAATGAAATGATAATGGTCATTTCTTGATTAAGCCATGACAATTATCTTACTAATTATCAATTTATAATAATTCACACATATATGTGAGAATGCTTCATATTTCTCTCATTCTATCATATACTTTCTCTCTCTTTCTCTTCCTCTTCCTCAAGCTCTCCTCTCTCATGTGTTGAGAAACACTTAAGCTTGAGAAAAACAACTCCATAGTAATCTCTACTCTCATCTAGGGTTCTAGGACTAGCACTTCTAGCACCCTAGTTACTTCTAGCTTGAAGTTGAAGCCAAAGGTTGAGGCTTTCGGGTGGATCCTTCTTCGACATGAGAAGACGAAAAAGGTGATCCCTTTCTACTACTCCAAGGAGCAAGGAGAGAAGGACATAAAGCCCTAGGTATAACCATTCTACCATTTAGCTAGTTTCTAGTTAGCTTTACCTTGTTTTTTTTAGCAAAGATCCTCCTTTGTCTAGTCCATGTTGCCTAGCATGATAAAAATCCGATTTTTATTCCGTTTTCCGCCTCCCCGCAAGCACCGGGGTGGGCAACATGGACTTACAGTGGTATCAGAGCCTAACTAAACATAAACTAGCTAGGTAGTAAAGTGTATGGAAGTTCAATCGGAAAAATCACAAAACTAAAACCGCAAAACCCTAAGTTTCTGTTGAAATTTTTTCTGCTCTAAAAATAAAAAATCATATTTCTAAAATTGGCTCAGGGTTTTGTTAAGACACTCACCAAACCCGGTCCAGTGAAGCGATCAAAGCGCCGCGGTTCCGCGGCAATAGCAAGCTAGTGCCTCGCAACTGCGGCCGAGTTGACTCGGTTCTGGGTCGAGTTTGGTGCAGTGTTCTTCTGACTTGGTTTTGGGATTTTTAAGATGGTTTATTTGTGCCCAGGTTTTCCAGAAAAGAAATTTGTATTTGGGGGCCTATAAATCCGTATTTTTGATCGAACTTCACTACATTTTGACTAACTGGTTATATCTGTGATGTTTTTATGTATTGAACGTCGGCTAATCGCTATATGTCGATTGGTGGGGGTTATACATATCTGTGATCTGTGTTTGATGATGGTATGTGTATATGAATGCGTTGGATTGTCGCGGGTGAATAGCCGGGGTGGATGTGAGATGAGTGTTTCTTTTTCTTTCATTCATGTAATATGTAAATTGATGTAATAATATTTGTATTGCCGCACAACCGGGTCGGGGTTGTAGCCGTCATTGTATAATTCTTTTTACTGTTTTTGCTCCTAGGATAGACCCATGGAGGGGTGCACAAACTACCGGGTATCTCGAAGTGCCGAGTGGCCTACTCACGGAGTTGAGGGAGGTTGCTTCGCTTCGGGTACTTGGCGGGTAGTTTGCCGCACCCGTAGGGGTCTTGGGTGGAGTAATGGCTATTCACCGCGACCGTGTAATCCGCTTTTCGTTGCAGGCTCGAACGGATTGCGGATTCCTAGTATATCCAATGTATTCATCTGTGATCTATAATGTCTATCACTGCTATATATCTATATATAAATAACTATTTAGGCGTTGCTTATGTTTTACAGCCGCGCTAGCCCAGCCCCCGCTCTGTCGTTAGTTAAGTAACCTAACGGGTGATGACGGGGCCCCGTGGCGAATGCGAATGGCATAAGCGTACGTCATATTTTGGTTGTTTTCTGCAATGGTATGATTAAATGATGGGACGCATTAAAAGAACTATGCAAGAAAATAATCCAAGTAAAAGTCGATTGGAACACTTTGAAAACCACTCGGTTCCTTTCAAAACTAAACTTTTAAACACGGAGCTTGAACCACTTCTTTTAAAAGCTATCTCGTTCCATCGATTATATCAAGTTCACTACATTCACGGTTTCGCCAAAACCATTCGTAGCCCTCCGTCATTCCACATGCATGGTCAAAAGTATTCAAGCTATGTATGTTGGCCAAAGTCAAGGCATAGTGATTGGTAGCTATTGGGTATTCATGTGCAGCATAGATAGATGCGTTGGTTTGGGATAGTCGTGCTGCCATTTTAGCCAAAGTCAAGGGTAGGTACGGGTGGGTCCAAATTAACCAGGAGAATGACGGGTAGAACTTGACATGTGACTTATGATATTTTGGCCAAAGTCAAGGTCATAAGAGCATGGGGCAAAAATCCACATCGGGAGTTTTATAAGCACTGAAACTTGCTAGCGTTGCATACCATTTGGAGTGTGATGATTCTGGTAGGATTCCTTCGGTTTTATCACGCGATGATATTTGGATCCCGGTCCTACTGTGAGTATATGCTACTCCTTGGGAAAACTCTCACTTAACGGTCAATGCTATAAACCTAGTAGGTGTCTAGAAAGGTGTTAGTGGGGATACGCCCCCAGGGAAAAGAGGTTCTTAAATTAAGGAACTTAGCGAAAGCGTTGGAAAACCTTCCTCGAAGTACCGACGCTGGCCTGGCTGAACGGTTAAGCAAGTATTGTACGGTGAGATTGATCCCGACTAATTCTTTCTTTACTGTTTGAGAAGGGATTCGAGAGACAGTGGGAGCCATCCTGTTTAGACAAACTAAAAACCACTCTAAACTTGCAAGAGTATCATGCTAAAGTGTTTCTTTTCTCTCTCTTAATTGCAGCGACCATTCAACATGACCGGACTTAAGTTATTACTAGATAAAAATATACTGATAGGGCCAAACTACAAAGATTGGCTCAGGAATGTCAAGATGGCAATCACTTACGACAAGTTGGGGTATGTCCTTACCACCAAAGCTCCCCCTGTCCCAGGTCCCACCTCTAGCGTCGCGGATGTAGAAATCCGTAAGATATGGGAGATAGATTACGCGAAGGCCAGATGCCTCGTACTTGCCTCGATGGACAACGAACATCAGAGGAGGCACGAGAATATGGACCTAGAGTCCATATTTCTCCATACAAAAGAACTGTATGGGGAGCAGTCTCGTATCACAAGATACGAAGTGTCGAAGAAGCTATTTTAGGCAAGATTGGCCGTCAGATCATCGGTAGCGGAACACGTACTTAAGATGATTGGCTACATAGAGGAGCTCGCGGACCTTGGGACCACATTGGAGAATGAACTCAACACTGATTTGATTCTCCAGTCCCTTCTTTCCACTTACGCCCTGTTTATCCTTAACTTCAACATGCAAGGAAAGGAGGTTGAACTTTCCGAACTTCTGAACATGTTGAGAACTGCTGAGGGCACCCTACAGAAAGGTAGGGAGACATCCGCTTTGTTTGTAGGAGGATCTTCCTCTTCTAGGTCCAGGGCGAAAGCCAAGGGTAAGAAGAAGAAAGCCCCCGCCAAACTAAGAGGCGGTTTCAGTAAAGTGGATACGAAGGGAAAAGGAAAAGCAACAAAGGTAGCGGGAAAGCTGGTGGGGAAAGAAGAATGCTTCTATTGTCACAAAAGTGGTCACTGGAAACAGGATTGCAAGGCTTGGAAGGCCAGAACCCAGGATTTGAAGCGAGTTGCGGCTTCAGCTTCAGGTATGTATGTTATTGAAAACTGTCTATCAATAAACTCTACATCCTGGGTATTGGATACCGGATCAGGATCTTATATCTGTAATTCTTTACAGGCGTTGAGAAAGCGTAGAGTTTTGAAGGCAGGAGACATGACCCTCAGAGTTGCAAACGGTGCTAGCATGGATGCTGAGGCCGTGGGGGACTATCACCTGGGATTGTCTGATGGACACTTTTTGGTTTCGCGTAGTTGTTATTATGTACCAAATGCAACCTGTAATATCATTTCTGTATCTTTATTATCTAAAGAAGGTTATGAATTTGCATTTGTAAGTAATGTAGTGAACATTCACCTTAAACAAGTTTTGATTGGGTCAGGTACATTGAACAAAGGTATATACGTATTAAACCAACCACAGATTTTCAATGTCCAGAATACACACAAAAGAAAGTCTCCAGAAATCAATAAAACTTTCTTATGGCATTGTAGACTGGGTCACATCAATGAGAGAAGGTTGACTAAGTTACATGCAGAAGGATATTTGGATCCGTTCGAATATCAATCGTATGCAACTTGTTAATCCTTTCTCAAAGGAAAGATGACAAAGACTCCGTTCACTGGACACGGAGTAAGAGCGAGCGAGCTCTTGGGACTCGTACACAGCGACGTGTGCGGTCCATTGTCTACACATGCACGAAGCAGTTATTCTTACTTCATTACTTTTACGGATGACTTTTCAAGGTACGGTTATGTCTTCTTAATGAAACATAAATCCGAGGCTTTTGAAAAATTCCAGGAATATAAGAATGAAGTAGAAAAACAAACAGGCAAAAGTATCAAGGCACTGAGATCTGATCGAGGTGGTGAATACTTGAGTGCCGAGTTCCTGGGTTACTTAAAAGAGAATGGAATTCTCTCTCAGCTTACTCCTCCATACACTCCGCAATATAACGGTGTATCGGAAAGACGGAACCGAACCCTATTGGATATGGTACGGTCCATGATGAGTAACGCTGAGTTGCCGCGATCGTTCTGGGGATATGCGCTAGAATCAGCTGCATACCTTTTGAACCGAGTACCAACTAAGACTGTGCCTACTACACCATATCAGATGTGGTGTGGGAAGAGACCCTATCTTAATCACATTAAGACATTGGGATGTCCAGCTTTTGTAAAAAAGCAGCATGCGGACAAGCTCGAGGCACGCTCAGTACAGTGCAAGTTTGTGTGATATCCAAAGAACTCCAAGGGATATCTCTTCTATTGTGAAGAGGAACAAATGATTTTTGTTTCTCGCCATGCCCACTTTCTAGAACACCAGTTCATAGAAAAAGAATTAAGTGGGAGCGCAATAGAACTGGAAGAAATTCCAGAACCACAAGCTATTACTGAAAGCTTAGTAGAACCAGAGGGTTCGAAAGATCAGGACATTCCCACGCCACTCCGCAGGAGTAGTAGGCAGTCTCATTCGCCTTAGAAATACTACGGTTTTCTCATTGACGGGGATAGAGAGGACTGCATCATAGATTGTGATGAGCCTACTAGCTTCCAGCAAGCCATTCAGAGAGTCGACTCGGTAAAATGGCTGGATGCAATGCGGACCGAAATGGAGTCCTTGTACACCAACAAAGTATGGACGTTGGACATTGCTCTAGATGGGGTAAAACCCGTAGGATGCAAGTGGATCTTTAAAAGGAAGATTGGTGTAGATGGACAGATTGAGACCTATAAAGCTAGACTGGTTGCAAAGGGTTTTCGTCAAAGACCTGGTTTGGACTATGACGAAACCTTTTCTACAGTAGCTATGCTGAAATCCATTCGGATCCTTCTTGCCATTGTTGCCTTCCACGATTATGAGATTTGGCAGATGGACGTAAAGACCGCTTTTCTAAATGGAAATTTAGAGGAGTGTGTCTATATGGACCAGCTAGAGGGTTTCATTCAGAGTGGGAGCAGCGGAAAGGTGTGCAAGTTGCTTAAGTCCATTTATGGACTAAAGCAGGCATCGCGGAGTTGGAACATCTGTTTTGATGAGACGGTCAAGGAATTTGGCTTTATCAAAAATCCAGATGAACCATGCATCTATTGTAGATTTGTAGCGAGAACTGTGGTATTCCTCGTTTTATACGTGGATGACATTCTCTTAATAGGAAATGACATTCCTATGCTACAATCTGTCAAGGGGTTCTTGTCACACAGGTTCTCTATGAAAGACCTGGGTGATGCCTCATACATTCTGGGGATCCGGATCTACCGTGACAGATCCAAGAGGATTTTAGGACTATCACAGTCCAGGTACATCGACACCATACAGAAAAGATTCAGTATGGAAAATTCCAAGCACGGTAATCTACCGGCTTGTCACGGGATCACCCTCTCTAAAGAGATGTCTCCCAAGACTGATTTGGAGAGGGATCGCATGTCTATTATACCCTACGCTTCTGCGGTAGGCTCTATAATGTATGCGATGTTGTGTACCAGACCAGATGTGGCTTATGCACTGAGTGTGGTAAGCAGGTATCAGTCAAACCCTGGGGAGAAACACTGGATAGTGGTAAAGAACATTCTCAAGTACCTCAGAAGGACTAAGGAGATGTTCTTGGTGTATGGCGGAAAAGACCTCCAGATTGAGGCCTTTGCTGACTCCAGCTTCTAGAGTGACAAGGATGATTCCAAGTCCTTGTCGGGTTTTGTCTTTACCCTCAATGGAGGGGCGGTGTGTTGGAAGAGTTCCAAACAGGAAACCGTTGCTGACTCGACTATGGAAGCGGAATACATCACTGCATCTGATACCGCAAAAGAAACTGTCTGGATGAGGAAGTTCTTGAGAGAACTTCAGGTGGTTCCGTCCATTGTTAACCCAATACCTCTGTATTGCGACAACAACGGGGCTATAGTTTTAGCGAAGGAACCCAGGTCCCATCAGAAATCCAGACACATCTTAAGGCGGTATCACCTGATCAGGGAGATCGTGGATCACCCGGAGATCGAGGTTCGGAGGGTTGCTTTAGAAGATAACACTGCAGATCCATTAACCAAGGCCTTGCCCCAGACTCAGTTCGAGCGGCTGATCGAGATGATAGGTCTTCGATACGCCAGTATATGTCCTTAGTGCAAGTGGGAGATTGTTAGTGTATATGCCCTAGAGGCCATTACTGTATCATACTAGTATGTATATTACTTGATGGAAGCTTGGGATATTCACAGTTGTATATACAATCTTGCTCGAAATGGTAGTATGCTACTTGGTTTGTCTCTACTTCAATATGTGCATGTGTTTCTTTTAGCATATCGCTTATATACATATTAGTAGAGCCCTTAGGATCTTTGCTTGATTACCAGCGTTGTGATGGCGCTCACACTCGTGGGGGCTGGGTAATCCATAAGCACATCCTTATACAGGTCCCTAGTCGTTGGACTATCGAGACAGGTCATCGATACTCCGGAGTAGACTAGCGTATGCGCTTCTCATCCCAGTGTAGGAGACGGTCTGTCCTACAGCCGTCAGTACGTCGTACTTGAGATAGTATGCGGGTGCTCGTTAGGTTACGAGTACACTGGACAGGGCTCGTCGGGAACTGATGGTTGGTATTATACCTATCGTCAGTTATCAGTTCCCAGGTGACATGTGTACAGCTTAGTCCGCTGACTTGACACTGCCACTTCGCCTCGAATGTGTTCCCACTGCACTTTGATTGCTACCCTACCACGACTCAAAGGAGTCGTGCAAACATGTAGTTTTTGGGTGCAGTCCCGAAGCACTTGGAGGCAGTGACGGTTAGACAGGATTCATCTCTCCCGGTATTAGGGGTTGACATCGCGCTGTGTCCAGGAGAGCCATTACACAAGTAGTCCCTGGCCAGGGAAAGCGAGATATACTGGTAGGTTTCCAGTGTTATCTTAGGGTGTTCTGGGCAACACTCCGACACGACTTGTACCGCTATTAGGGAACTGACATTCACCGCCCCCCTAGGCCCGCCATGCGATGTATCAGACGAACATACCGGACTGTACGGAGACTGTCACATACAGGCTCAGTAGGAGTTCAGATGGGGTTACCTCGTCAATCTTCTTATCGGCATCTGCCTGGGGACCGTTACGTACAGCTAGTGTCGCTTGCGGTCTGTGGTTAAACCCACTGCCAGCGTAGTGTCGAGTCTTTAGAGTCCCACACAGAGAGCTATTCGCCTTTAGGCAAAATGAGTAGAGGTCGCATGGTTTTGCGACAGGGTTCGTTCACAACCGCGCACTAATGCACGTTTGTTGTCCGGACAGCTTATACTAGCGGGCTTTGGTTTAAGCCAGATCCTAGTATATGATTTGGGATTGGTTTTATCTCTTTGTGTTCGTGTTCCTCGGATCACGAATACGGGTGCGTATGCACAGTTGCTTGAGACAGAGGGAGAGGACTTTGATTAGGGTTAATGACCATTGTCATTTTATTAACCTTAATGCTTATGTGTGTATTATGGTTAATTGATATTAGTTCAATATAATTGTGCATGGTTATGGTTGTTGACCATTTGACATTCTTGACTTGTTGACCTAGGTTGACACTTTGACCATCATCATTTCATTTGGAAGATGCTCTTTGATCCTTGCAATTTGCATTAAAAATGAAATGATAATGGTCATGTCTTGATTAAGCCATGACAATTATCTTACTAATTATCAATTTATAATAATTCACACATATATGTGAGAATGGTTCATATTTCTCTCATTCTATCATATACTTTCACTAGTAAAATAAGGGGTTGCCCCTACGGATAATATCATCCGTAGGGGCAATAAAAGTTTGGCCCTACGGATTAATACGTAGGTCAAAGTGGTTGCCCCTACGGTCGTTCAATATTTATTTAAAATTTATTAAATCTTAAAGTGTTTTTTGCCCCTACGGTGGCGCAAACCAAGCACCTACGGGTATATCCGTAGGGACATCTAAATAGCGATTTAAGTGATCGTTCCCTACGCTGATTATTTCTTATTTCCTTTACGCGCGAACCCAAATCCCCAAACCTTGACGTTCCCGCCGATCGCCGTTCTCGTCATCGCCAGCGCCGGCCGAATCGTCGTCGCAACCGCCTACAGTGATCTCGTCGTCGCCACCGCCGGCCGAATCGTCGTCGCCACCGCCTGCAGTGATCTCGTCGTCGCCACCGCCCTCGTCGTCGCCGATTGCGTCTCCGTCGTCTCCTCCACCGCCTAGCCTACAGGTTAGTTAAACATTATTTTAATGATGTTAGGGTAGCGATGAGGGTTATGGTTAGGTATCGGTTGGGGTTAGGGTTAGGATTAGGGTTAGGGTACGGGTTCGATCGGTTGGGGTTCGACTGGTGTTGGGGTTAGGGTTAGGGTTAGGGTTCGGTTGGGGTTTGGTGTTGGGGTTAGGGTTCGGCTGGGGCTGGGTTGGGGTTAGGGTTTGGTGTTGGGTTGGGGTTCGGCTGGGGCTGGGTTGGGGTTAGGGTTTGGTGTTGGGTTGGGGTTCGGCTGGGGCTGGGTTGGGGTTAGGGTTAGGCCGGGTTAGGGTTTGGTGTTGGGTTGGGGTTCGGCTGGGGCTGGGTTAGGCTTAAAAAGGTGAAATTTTAGGGGATTGATCTGGAAAATAGTGAAAGTCGATACTGTTTATTTGTGAATAACACAGTCCATGATTTTTATATGAGAAAATGGTCCATGAAAGTCTATGGGATTTATCTAAAAAACGCTGAAAGTTCATGTATTTATTTGTAAACGACAAAATTCATGGTATTTATCTGGAAAACGTTGGAGGTCAATGGTATGTATTTGTAAACAACAAAATCTATGAAAATTATGTGAAACGTTAAAACTTCATGGTATTTATTTGTAACAAACAAAGTCTATGGTATTTGTTTGATAAATATTGAAAGACCATGACATTTATATGTAATGGGTCAAAGTCATTTGGGTTATGTCAATCTTATTGGCGATACTTTCTTTTTGTGCATATCCAAAAACTTTGAAAGTTCTTGGTACCTATTAGAAAATATAAAGGGTTTTGTAGTGAAAGGAAAGAATTGGATTTAGAAAAACCGTGTGTAACTTTTAGAAATTCTATACACTCAAGTATATAGAAAAGGGTTAATTGCGGATACAGCCTATGTACTATGGGGATCAAGCACTTATAACCTCTGAAGTATAATAATAAGCACTTTTGTTTGTTTTTCATTAGTGATTAATTTTTAGTTTGCTATTTATTCTTTTTCAGTATGGATACTTGATAGAATTATAATTGCTTTATTATTGTTTGCCTTTTTCCTTTTGTGTAGAAAATATATCCATTGTGTCATATGGACACTATTAATTTCACATCGATTCAAGGGAAAAATTGAGGAAGATTGTGTTTGTTATATCAAAAACCTTTCTGTTGAACCCAACAGGTGAAACTTTAGAGTTGTTATAGATAGCTCTACATGTTTAATGCATGTACCATTGTTAAGAGAGTGCAAGGTGGAGAACAATAATTTGTTTCAACGGCACGTTTTTCAAGTTATAACCAATATATGATACTCGATGATAATATGAAACCTTCATATTCCCATCGATACCCATATATGAAACTAAAAGTGCCACTTAGTCCCCGTCTATCGGTTAACATACGTGCGATGCTCGTCGTGACCTAGAACTATACGAAGGTTGTTAAATATCGGACAGTATAGCTCGATACTAACAACCGTCGTATAGTCTACGCGACGAGAAAATTCAATCGTATGGTAACCCATAGATTTGTCCCGTGTGGACAAGTTAAGAATGTATAAAGCAAACGCCTTCATTCACTTGTGTTTTCATCCGTTTCGAGATATTTCGTCGGTACCTTTCCGCTGGTTCTCCGTGTACAAAGATAGATTAGATGTTCATTTCAACGTTGTTTCACAGCTTTGAAATGATTATCTATTCTATTACAGTGTACTCGGAGAACAGCGGGGAGGTGCTGCCGAAATTTACTCGAAACGGTTGAAAGCACAAGTGATGGGCGTTCGCTCTATACATTCTTAATGGGATAGAAGCCTACCCCCGACAGCCGGAACACATACATACAAACGCATAATCAGAGAGCGACTCGAGATGTTCGGGTTAAAACCAATATATGATACTCGATGATGATATGAAACCTTCATATTCCCATCGATACCCGTATATGAAACTAAAAGCGCCACTTAGTCCCCGTCTATCGGTTAACATACGTGCGATGCTCGTCGTGACCTAGAACTATACGAAGGTTGTTAAATATCGGACAGTATAGCTCGATACTAACAACCGTCGTATAGTCTACGCGACGAGAAAATTCAATCATATGGTAACCCATAGATTTGTCCCGTGTGGACAAGTTAAGAATGTATAAAGCAAACGCCTTCATTCACTTGTGTTTTCATCCGTTTCGAGATATTTCGTCGGTACCTTTCCGCTGGTTCTCCGTGTACAAAGATAGATTAGATGTTCATTTCAACGTTGTTTCTCAGCTTTGAAATGATTATCTATTCTATTACAGTGTACTCGGAGAACAGCGGGGAGGTGCTGCCGAAATTTACTCGAAACGGTTGAAAGCACAAGTGATGGGCGTTCGCTCTATACATTCTTAATGGGATAGAAGCCTACCCCCGACAGCCGGAACACATACATACAAACGCATAATCAGAGAGCGACTCGAGATGTTCGGGTTAAAACCAATATATGATAATATGAAACCTTCATATTCCCATCGATACCCATATATGAAACTAAAAGCGCCACTTAGTCCCCGTCTATCGGTCAACATAACGTGCGATAATTTATTCTTTTCAACGACAAACGCACACACAAAGCATATACATGAATTTTCTTCTTTGTCAGTAAATATCCCGTTCTTATATTTCTCAATATAGTCAGCATAACCTACAATTTATATGTTATTCAGTCTAACATGGCCCATGAGTACGTCAGAGTTAAGGACTGGATGTATGTGGATTGGAAACAACGTATGCAATCTAAGTTTGTCGCAGGAGTTGCTGCTTTCCTTGAATTTGCACGAGCACATAATAAGATCATAATAGAGAAGATTCTTTGTCCGTGTGATAGATGTGGCAATAAGTACTGGCGGAAGGTAGAATTGGCAGAGCTTCATATTGTAAAATATGGGTTTACTAGACTTTATTCAATTTGGAAATATCACGGGGAAGGAGAAGAATGCAGTACTGCGGTAGAAGAAGGAGAACACGATAATGCGGCAGGAGAAGAAGAAGAATTCGGTAATACGGCAGGATACGGAAATTTATTTCCATCAGAAGAAATGGAGGATATGGTAGAGGCTGCCCTAGGTGAATCTATTCATACCGAAGATGACATTCCTTCCGGTCAAGGACCGCGTGCGGATAAATATGAAAATTTCATGAATGATGCTAGGAAACCAATTTATGAGAATGCGAAGTATTCCACCCTCTCATGGTTCGTCCAACTTTTCCAAATTAAGTGCCTAAATGGATGGAGCAACAAGTCATTCACAATGCTTCTTTCGTTCTTGAAAGATTCTATGCCTCCGGGAAATAATGTGCCCGAAAGCTGGTACGAAGCCCAGAAAATGATGTCTGATTTGGGTCTAAAGTGCGAGAAGATTCAAGCATGTCCTAAAAATTGCGTGTTGTACCGGAAAGAGAATTCAGATTTGAAAGAGTGTCCAACATGCGGAGAGGCCAGGTATAAGCCGAAAGATTCTGATAAGAAGCCTGATATACCTGTGAAGATAGCACGATATTTTCCCATAACACAGAGGCTACAGAGGCTATTTAGGTGCAAGAAAACAGCCGAGGCAATGATTTGGCATCACCGTGCTCCTCCAAGCGAAAATGGAAAAATGAGCCATCCAAGAGATTCACCGGCATGGAAGGATTTCGATAGGAGGCACGCAATATTCAGTAGCGATCCTCGCAATGTCCGGCTCGGACTGGCTGCCGATGGCTTCTGCCCATTCAACTATATGGCTGGAAGTCACAGTACATGGCCCGTTGTAATGATAATTTATAATCTGTCGCCTTGGTTGGCTATGGACCAATCACACTTTATGATGCCTCTTCTTATCGACGGACCAAACTCACCGGGGAACAATATCGACGTCTATCTCCGACCTCTGATTGAGGAGCTGAAAACTTTGTTCATTGATGGTGTAGAGACATATGATTCAAACACAAATACAACCTTCATACTGCGTGCGGCTTTAATGTGGACAATTAATGACTTTCCTGCGTATGGAATGCTTTCAGGTTGGTCCGTACATGGTCACAAAGCATGTCCTCATTGCCATGAACACACAACATCAAAATTTTTGAATTTTAGCAGGAAGGTTTGTTATTGCGGCCATCGACGTTTTCTGCCTCCAGACCACCCCTATAGGTTAGACACGGTTCACTTTGATGGTCATCAGGAGCTTCTTGGGCCTCCATCCCCATTGTCCGGAGAGGACGTGACTGCTAAATGGGATGGTTACAATAACGTGACCTTCGGGATGGATCCGACGAGACAGGTCAAACCACAATATTGGAACAAGTTAAGCATTTTCTTCGAGCTTCCGTACTGGTCTACAAATTCAGTGCGTCATTGTCTGGATGTCATGCATATAGAGAAGGGAGTATCAGAGCACATACTTAACTTGCTTCTGTGTAAAGACGGGAAATCGAAAGACAACATGAATGCCCGGATGGATCTACAAGAGTGGGGAATAAGAAGTGAACTGCACCCTAAACCGGTAGCGGGTAAACCGGGCAAGTTTGTACTTCCCAATGCCGCTTATCATATGTCACAACCGGAGAAGAAAAGATTCCTGCAGGTGTTGCATGATTTGAAAGTCCCCACAGGCTTCTCAGGATCATTCAGCAAGAAAATAAAAATTGTGAAGGGCAAGATCGATGGGCTGAAAAGTCATGACCACCATGTTATCGTGGAGCACCTTCTTCCATTAGCCCTCAGGACTTCTCTCCCCGACTCGGTTGGTCTGGTAATCAACGACCTATGTTGTTTTTTCAGGGAGTTGTGTGCTAAAACGCTGGAGGTTGCGACGCTGGATAAACTAGAAAATTGTATTGCGTTGATACTTTGCAAGTTTGAGCGTATTTTCCCACCGTCATTCTTCGATATCATAATACACTTGACGGTTCATCTTGCAACTGAGGCGAAATTAGCCGGACCGGTACAATATCGATGGATGTATCCCGTTGAGAGGTACGTTAAATTTTTCGTTTCGCGCAATTTATAAATTTATTTTTGTCATGTATGCCCGTGTTTATTTATTCAACATATTCTCATTAGGTACCTTTACACTCTTAAGAAGTATATACGCAATAAAAATCGACCAGAGGGTTCTATCATGCAAGGTTATCTTCTTGATGAAGCAACCACATTTTGTTCCCGCTATCTGGACGAGAACATTGAGACAAGGCTTAACCGACCACGAAGAATTCAAGACGGGCCATATGGTAAAGCCGAGTATAAGAGGGTAGACACTATGTTTATCAACAAGATATACCGGTTTATCTTGCTTAATTGCGTATGTCTTGAACAAATTAGAGAGTAAGTTCTTTTGGATTAATTGTTATATCTGTGTTTGTGTATGAAATGACATAATATTAATGTCACAATTATTTGTCGAAAACAGAACTCATTTTAACGAGGTACGTGAGGGGCATCCTGATTGGAACGAAGAGCGTTTGGAAAAATACCATCAGGATAATTTTTGTGATTGGGTCACAGAGCATGTAAGTTCTTCGAATTACATTTTATTGCTATCGGTTTTAATCTAAACTTGTATCGTTATGTATTATCGTAAAATTTGTTTTGTTAGATCCACGATCCGAACTTGTCTGCATCATTTGAGAGTGATTCAAGATGTTTAGCTCAATTTCCTAGTATGGAGGTTGCACATTACAAAGGATTTGGTGTCCTTGGATACAAATTCGAAGTTAAGGACATAGAAACATCTAGAATCACTCAGAACAGTGGGATTGCGACGGTAGGATCGGACGGTGTGATTTACTATGGGTACTTAAATTGTATACTCGGCATCCACTATCCCGGACGATCAGAACCCTTTTATATATTCCACTGTACTTGGTACGATCCGCGAACCGATACAGACAAGTGGAGAAGCAGTCTTGGGACCTGGAAAGATGAATATGGATTGACAAGTGTGAACACACTTCGATTTTACGGTCAGGACGATCCGTTTATCTTTCCGAACCAAGCGTTCCAAGTATACTACTCACAGTGTTTGAAGCATCCGGGGTGGAGTGTTGTATGCCGATGGAAACCTAGAGATGTCTACGATGTCCCAGAATACGAGGACAGCGATGAGGACGAAGAAGAGAGAAGGCTTAAAGTGCTCCGACCGTCTGTTTCGAAGGACGGGTTGTCTTCGACCGATCATGAAGTTACGTGGGTTAGAAATGACATCGACGATGAAATCCAAGTAGATATGTATGATGCGCCCACGAAACGAAAAAGGTTATCAGTAATGTTATATTATTACTTCACATTTTACGCTCTAGATCATATATAGTCAATACTTTTAATGATTGTCTAATGCGTCCACGAACCGTTTATCTAGATTTGATGACGATGTCGGGAGCAGCGAGGGGCGGCAGGAGCTCCAGCCGCGGCAGAGGCAGAGGCAGAGGCAGAGGCAGAGCGGTTCTGCCGCCCGGAGAGCTCCGTAGGGAGCTTCAGAGGGCCGGTCTTGCACCCAGATCGGAGACCCCTTCGGATGCCTCCTTCCGTGTTGATTTGGCCACACCTCCAGGTATACTGCACGCATATCCATTTTGAATGTAATATTACAGATATTCATGCATGTTTATGTAAAAATTACTTATATTGTCAATGTTTGATTGTCTAGTTTTTGGTGATGCGTCCACATCTGGGACAGAGGCCACCCCCGCTCCTCCAGGTATGTTTATATATCATATAGTGTATGTATATTGATTTAGAATGCTATATCATAAATATACACATTCCTTTTGCTCTTACTTAGCAATTTTTATTATTGTCTAGCTGTAGGTGGTGACACCACCGCACCTGCGGGTATGTTTATATGTCCTATAGTGCATGCATATTGATTTAGAACGTTATATTATTGATCTACACATTCTTTTTGCAATTACTTATAAAATCTATTTTTAATTGTCTAATTATAGGTGGTGCGTCCACACCTTCCACAGGGGCCACTCCTGCCGCTTCCATACCCTCCGCATCGTCTGCAGGTTAGTATGAATAAATTTAAAATATTTATTTATTTTACATATGCTCTATAGAATAAATATGAACTTCATGGAGATTTAGCGTCGATGTTTATTTTACAGTTGGAGGGGATGCGTCCGGGACCCCGGTTGTTCCTCACCGGAGGAACTATCGTCCCGCTCGTGCTGCTGCTCGGGCCCAGGCTCGTGCGCTATTCACCGGAGGTATATATCACACTTGAATTCTTAATACAACTTTGTCTTATTATTGATTGTCTTGATATTTCGTGCAGACGCAGGGCCTCTCCACCCCCAGAGGGGGACTCGAGGCCCGAATCAGTCCCATAGGCTGAGGCCTGATAGAGCTAGGGGGGAGGCAGCATTCCCCCTATTTTTTACCCTTGACTATCGCTATACCGGTCCTCATGCCGAGAGGTTCGGCCGGTATTTGGGGGACGAGAGCCGGATCGTGAAGAACTATCCACTTCACGTTGAGTGGGGCGAGCAGCACCAGCGCTCATTCGCCCTCTTCTTTGAACAGGCTCAGGTATGTATTAATATATATTTTCATTTGATCTATCCAATATATTTATTATTAACACTTGCAATCTAATAACAATGTTTTTTTGTATTTTCAGTTGGATTACGATTTTCAGCCTGTAGCCGACCCTGATCACCCGGGGAGGGTGCTCGACCTTCATGCTCTGTACAATGGCCTGATGAAGAACATGCAGGCCAAGGTCCGATACAACAGGAATGAGCTGAAGGCCGACTGCTACTCCCTGTGGATAGCGACCCCCGAGGCAGAGAGAGCGGCCCTCCTATCTACTCCGGCGTTTGCGAGAGTCGACGTAGAGACATGGCCTATATTGTGCGCTTATTTCGACTCCGAACGCAAACGAGTATGTATTTTAAATTTAATTCATTATTTATGATGTAATTTATTTCTTTGTGTTTCTTAATTAGAAAACTAAATGTTAATGCGTTGTGCAGAAACAGGCCGCTCAGAATACGGAGAACAGGAAGTCGGCGAAGAGGGGTCGCCCCACTTACACAGGTGGCTCGAGGAACATTACTCGAGCCATGGAGTTATCGGTAAATTAAGAGTTATTCTCTAATATTCTGCAATATTAAGAGTTATTCTCTAACATTTCTAATATTAAGAGTTACTTTCTAATATTGCAGACAGCTCGGACCGTGGCGTCAGGTGGTACACCGAGCGTGCTGTCGCATATCTTGCCGTCCACGGCACCTCGACAGATCCCGCCACGGGCGAGCTTCGATGTCCCGACGTCGCTACCCAGGAGTACTGCGTAAGTGTTAATATTTTTTCTACCCAAATTTGAAATTTTAGTTTTGGAAGGTTCAAGTTTAAATTTTATACTTATACTTTACTGCTTAATGTGGGTGTAGGAGCGGGTGGTTGAGCAGGCCCAGGCCTCGGGGATCGATTTTACCGGACAGAACGATCCGAGGCTGCTGACCCCAGTTCTGGACGCCGCACACGGAGGGCACCACAGAGGTTGGGAGAGAGGCCGGGGATTGGGCCCCAGCAGGGCCCATATGAGATTGGACTCCACCCCGGCGGTTACTTCCTCCGTCTCCAGTGGCCGGCATGTCCATCAGGAACTGGATAGCTTGAGGGCCACCGTTCAGGAGTTGAAGGAGATGCTGGTATGTATACTACTTTATAGTAAAATATCATTTCATATTATATACATATCAACATATCCATAATTAGTACGTAGCTTGAGCTTATTTGGTTTTAGAATTAAGTTTGATTAATCATACATACATATGTAATTAAAATAAACAACGCTTTTCCAAACTAGATATCCAAACAGGGTTTCGAAATAACTTAATAATGAAACGAATTCGAATAATACACAGTTCTTACACGTTTCTTACACACGTTATGTCCAGACGCGACAGGGTAGATCGGCCGAGCCTCCACATGCATCTCCTTCGGCTGCGGCTCCGCAAGCCACTACATCGGCTGCGGTTCCGCAGACAGCTCCTGTAGCTCCACCGCCCACTCAGCCTCCCGCAGCCGCGGCTCCGCAAGCGACTACCTCGACGGCGGCTGCGCAGACCACAACGCCAGCTCCACATGCCGCTCAGACTCCCTTATCTGTAGCATTGGAGAGTGTATTTACCGAGGAGCAGGCGCGCGTTATTTTAACGTTATTCGGAGGTGGAGCTGGACCGAACTAGGGTAGATTTTTGGTTTTTATTTTTTGAAACATGTATTTATTTATATCACATTGTACTACATTTTGAAACGATATTGATATTGGTTTGAATTTATATCATATTCAGTTTTTGGGTTTCTTTTGTATATTATATATATGCGTGGGATGTGATTATGAATACTGCAATATATGATTTGATTGATGTATATAGTATTGTGCACAGGGCGGGAAAAAATCTAGCAGCCCTTTTTTAAAAAAAAATACAGACAAAATGTACCTACGGATTAATCCGTTGGTATATATGTTGCCCCTACGGCGTTAGCCGTAGGGGCAAACTATCAGGAAACCTGATATTTTCCCACCTGATATCAGTGCAGGGTGTTGGGGGGTGCCCCTACGGATATATACGTAGGGGCCACTGTTTATCCCCTACGTATATAACCGTAGGGGCAAAATATCAGGTTCCCTGATATTTTCCCCCCGAACTCAGTGCAGTGTGTTGGGACTGGCCCCTACGGATATATTTGTAGGGGCTACTTTATATCCCCTACGGCTACAGCCGTAGGGGACGTAATAGGACCTACGGAGATATCCGTAGGTACAGACAATATATTCAAAAAAAAAAATTAAATATATGATTTTATTATCCCTACGGGGTACTCCGTAGGGGCTATAGCACCTACTGAGTTATCCGTAGGGGCATAAATGTGTCCGTAGGGGCACGTTCGGGACCTCAACTTGCACCTGCGGCCTTTGCACCTACGGGGTATTTTTTCGCCCCTACGTATATATCCGTAGGGGCAGTGGGTTGCCCCTACGGATAAATCCGTAGGAGCAACCCATATTTGTAGTAGTGTTTCTCTCTCTTGCTCTTCCTCTTCCTCAAGCTCTCCCCTCTCATGTGTTGAGAAACACTTGAGCTTGAGAAAAACCACTCCATAGTAATCTCTACTCTCATCTAGGGTTCTAGGACTAGCACTTCTAGCACCCTAGTTACTTCTAGCTTGAAGTTGAAACCAAAGGTTGAGGCTTTCGGATGGATCCTTCTTCGACGTGAGAAGACGACAAAGGTGATCCCTTTTTACTACTCCAAGGAGCAAGGAGAGAAGGACATAAAGCCCTAGGTATAACCATTCTACCCTTTAGCTAGTTTCTAGTTAGCTTTATCTTGTTTTTGTTTAGCAAAGATCCTCCTTTGTCTAGTCCATGTTGCCTAGCATGATAAAAATCCGATTTTTATTCCGTTTTCCGCCTCCCCGCAAGCACCGGAATCTCATGAAAATCCGAAATCCAATCATTAATAGCACGTAAACAGTGAATATAGGCATAAAACTCCATAATACGGCATAACAGTGAATAATAATATGCATGAAGTAGCAAGTAATAACCGCAATATTTAAATTGGAATATAAGGCAAGTGCACTAATATCATGTCGAAACTATCAGCTAACAAGTTATGTCAATGAAATAGTATTCTCTAAAGTGTACGTGACATGGCAATTACCGATGATGATGTGTGTGAGCCGGCAAGTAAGTGTACGTGGAACATACGCATCATCGGTACTAGTGCCGGTGTCCTGACAGCATGGTATCAATAATGGTGTATGAAAACACAACATAAGCATGCGGTGCGAAGCGAACAGCAATAATGTGCGGGAGCAGAATAATAAACCTAATGATAACTAATCTGCATATATATAATTCAAAGTCATACAGTAGTTCCATTTGAAATAACACAAATCGTGGTGTTTTGCAAATAAGGGCTACGGTGTTTTTAAGAAAAGATACGTCCTTTGAAATATCCGTAGAATCCCTTGGCCTGTCTTTTAAAATACCCACGATTCATTAGTTTTGAAATAGGTAGGAATTGAATCTAGTCTAACAACTACACTAACTATAGGGCTGAGCTAACTGGCTAAACGAAAGGTAAGGAAACCGCCTAACATCTGAGTCGATACATATATATATAATAGTCGGTGATCCCGCCTCAATAGTATCAAATACGATCCAAAATCTATAATATGACATCCTCAGATCAAGAGTGCGGATCTATCATCAATATATAGCTCGTACGGTACATCCGTCGTACGGCCTCCCAAATTTGGGTACGGGTCAAATGTCATATCTATCACACTATTCATCCGGTATCCTCTTTATCAAACATCAAGATCCGGGGTACTGACCTACGCCTAGTACAATACTGATACCATCTATGAATGCATGCATGTGTATGAAACACTACATCAAAGGACCCGCTAAAACATCATGTCGTATTTCAAATACGAACCCTGTCATATCACCGATCTCACGGCCTCAAATCCAATCTCATCGACTCATCTCAAATCCCAAGTACTATCCTCATAATCCAGTATATGTACACATAGTCCCATACCCATGTGTAAATATACGCACATGTAAAGAAAGAATGAATGAAAGGGTGTGCGTGTGTGGGTGCAACAACTACTCTAGGGTTTCACAAGTAACACTACAATTCCAAGAACGCATAACCATATCCTGAATATCCACGTATCAAAAACCATAAATATATCCATTATATAAGCTATACTACGAACTGCTGGGGTGCTATACGCCATCTACCCGACTTCCCCCGTAGATATAATCTACTCACCTTTCATCTTTCGTGTCAGTGTCGATGTCGCCTTCATCTTCTTCATAGAATGAAACCCACGTGAAAGTACCTATATAGATAACACCATCGCAAATGCGTATTAAAATCACATCGAAAAAACCAAAACGACACGCTAAGGCCTATAGGTTAGAACCTATGGACCACGCTTTCAAAACCAGCAAACAACACTCGATTTCGACATATAAACGTCAAGCGATCGAATACGTCACAAATCACAAAAATCCAGAATATAAAATAAGCAAAACAAAACCCCGAATCAAAACAGCAACTATTGTAAATAGTCCCAGATTTTACCCTAGGTCAAATTAGTCAATTTTGCATATGCCAAGGGTCTAGTTTACTGGAGATGGAGCCATGGAAGAAACACGAATCAAAAAGGTGGGACCCAGGCCACAATTTGGGCCATCTGGATTAAATTTGCAGCCTGGGTGGGGAGGTAGGGGCTAGGGTGTAACGTTTTAGAAATCGTTATGTGAATGTTTCCGTTTTTGGGTAAAATTGTCGGTATTTTCCGTTTTAAACCGACTGTGATCAAACGACCATATAGACTTGTCAGCATCTAGTTTAGCTAAAATAAAGCTAGTGTGCAAGCTTTGGGTTTATATGGGACGTTTTGGTTCGATTTGAATTTTTCCCAATTTTAATATTATTTTAGTGCGGTATTCACATTTTGGGAAATTTCGCTTAAGTGATTTTTTCAACAATTGAGTTTGAGTAAACCCAAAACCCTTCAATAAATATCTAGATATTTGTTTGGATTTATGGATTTAATTTTAAAGAAAAGAAAAGAAATTGAGGAGATGCATGAATGTGGTGCGAATGCATTTATGTGTGCACTTATTGCTTTTCTTGCTAGAATAATCCACGCAATCCCTCACCCTCTCCCCACTTGCCCGAGCTCTCCCTCTCTCTTCTGCCCTTGACCATTTCTCTCTCTCATTTGCAACTGAACACTCTCTTTCCTTCACCAAATTCATCACAATTATTCACAATTTCATCAAAAATCACATTTTTCTTCACTTTTCTCTTCTTGGATGCCTTGGAGCATACAAAGCTTGGATCTTTGTGTTCTTGAGGATAGGTAATGATCCTTATCTGTTCTTTTTATAGTTTTTGTGGTATGTAGCTAGTTAGTTTCAGTTTTAAGTGTTTAAAGTTAAGTTTGTGCAATATATCGTATTTTAGTGTCGATTTGCGATATCTGTGACCTGCTATGACCTGGATTTCGTACAGAAAAATCAAACAAAATTGTAGTGATGTACTAGTGACCCTGGAACACCACCTGAGACATAAGACATACCCCAGCGGCACGGGCCGGCGACCCAAATTGAAATTCCGGCAACACCGGTTTTGTAGAGGAGTTGGGATGTTGGGTTTTGTGGGTAGTTGTCTGCTGTTGGTTAGGGGTGTTAGGTACTGTTTACTTTTTTAGTGTTTGCTGTAAGAAAAATCTGGGATCACTTAGGTAGGTTGTAGTGTTTTGTGTTCGCGCGATACGTTACACAACACGGATCGTGCACTTTGGGTGGTTTTGCTCTTAAGTTGTTTTCGTCGTGTCGCTACGCACGTTACCCACAATACGAACACTTGGGGGTATGTTTTGTGTTGTTGCGTCTGTCTATTGTAGTTTGTATGTGTTTTAGGGTTATTATTAATATAAACCTTGTTTATTGTTTTAATGTTGTAGGTTCGCAGGTGGGGACTACGGACACAGCTACAAAGGGAAAACAGATGGTTGGCTACACTTAGCCAGAAGTGTTGGTGAGTAGATCTAACATCTACAGGGGAATGGCCCGCATGGCGTTATGCGTCTGGGCTAGAGATGTTAATTTTGTCGCATATTCTATGTCATATTTAGAATTACGCATTTACCATACTGCTTAGTAAATTGTTGTGCTTGGACTAGTATCCTTAGGACACTTCACTATTATTGACGGCTCATGTTGCACGAGCACTGATTGTATGCCACACACACCGTCAATAATTGCCATGTCACGCACGACCCATATATAGAAATGATACTGTCTGGTTAGGGACATTGTGACATTGATTCATACTTCTTATCGCACATGATATATATAGCATACCTGTACCTACATGCTTACACATATGCCATGACATAGTTACGTGCTATTTACCCGTATACCTATAAGGTATTGTACCATTAGTGATAGGTACATACACACTTTATTGCATAGCTACAGGTATACCTTGCACACATACTTCACTTATACCTGGAGGGTATATCACATCATTACTAATAGGTAAATACCTATATTTTCTGCTATACCTTTATGTGTTCACATATATCTGGCAATAGCTATGTATTTACCCTTATTGATGTATTATTAAGAATTGGAGATATTAGGAACCGCATGATATTTATGTTAACAGGTTGCAGTTAAATGGCGGATTTTCCTTTATATGCTTTCATTAAAGTTTTATGTTGCATATATTATATTCATGGATTTTCGCATTGAGCTATGGATTTTTCATGATGTTTTCTGGATTTGGGAACCGTGGGAGTTCATGAAATTATGCATTATTTGAAAAACCCGGTTTCCCTTGATATGATATTTCAGCAGCCACCATGAGATTTATCGGTTCGGATATATATACCCCACGTGAGGAAAGGAGGGGTCCGTATGCGGCTACATGGTGGTGTTGGAGATAGTGCCCTCAGAGTCAATTATTGGATCACAGGCACGTGATTGCAATGATTGAGGGAGGACCTATCCCGGTAGGACAGTCTTACTCGAGATGATAGTTTGCTATCTGGTTTACCTTTATCATCGTGTACTGCTTTAGGTGACCTGACATGTTGCTATTGCACGTTGATAGAGCCCCTAGGATTCTTGCTTGACTGCCAGCAGTATGAGGGCGATCATATAAGTGAGAGCTGCAGTCTATAAGCACATCCTTAAAAGGTCCCTAGTCGTAGGAGTTTCGAGACAGGGCATCGATACTCCAGAGTAGACTAGTGTATACAGTCGAGACCCCGACGAGGGGCGGTGGCCGGTCTCACAAGCCACTGGTGTCAGTTGGTTCACCTAAGATGTATACAGGTGCTCATTGGGTTATGAGTACACCGGACAGGACTCGCCGGGAACATGCTAGTTGGTCTTATACCTGACGTCAGATAGCAGTTCCCAGGTGACATGTGTACAGGTTAGTTCATCGACCTGGGGATCGTCATTTGTCTCGTGTGAGTTCCCACTGTGCTTTGATTACTACCCTACCACGGCTCAAAGGAGTCGTGCAAACAGGTTTTAGTTGGGTACAGTCCCGAGCCACATGGAGGCAGTGAGCGGATCTTCGGGGGTTCGTCTCTCCCGGTATTGGGGGTGAGGTCGCGCTGTGTCTAGAAGAGCCATTACACGAAGTCCTTGGCCAAGGCAGGAGATTTACTGGTAGGTATTCCAGTAGTATCTCAGGGTGTTCTGGGCTACACTCCGACACGACTTGTACCGCTTTTGGGGGTCTGACTTTTACCAATCCCCTAGGCCCGACATGCGATGCTCATAGACGAACGGACCGGACTGTACGGATATTGTCACTGACAGGCTCAGTAGGGTGTCAGGATGAGTTCGCTCATCGACGTCCCTTTTGGTCAATAGCTGGTGGCCCGTCACGTATTTGCTAATACCTCTGACGTGCTAGTGGTTAAATCCACAGCCATAGTATTGACGAGTATTTAGAGTCCACCACACTTTCAGTTACTCAAGCTTTCGGGCGAAACGCTGTAGAGGCCGTATGGAGATATGGCAGGGTCCGATCAGATACGTGCGGTATTGCACGGATCAGGATCGGACGGTTTGTACTAGTGGCCGTATAGTTATATGGCAGGGTTCGATCTGATACGTGCGGTATTGCACGGATCAGGATCGAGCGGATATTACTAGCCGGCTTTGGCTTAAGCCGGTCCTAGTTTAGTACAATGTAGATTTTGTCTCATTGCATTTGTATCCGGACGGAATACAGATGCAGGTATGTATGCCCAGTATAGGGGTTTTCCTGTGTTTTATTACGGGACCAGTTTTCTGGAGTTGCCAGTTTGCATTCCGATCCGGCCGGTTTTCCTTTGTTCTTTCCCGGCCGGACTTTTCCGATGGAGGGGGTTATTTGCAAGTTTGCAAATAACATTTGTGGAGGGGGTATCTTGCATATGTGGGATTATGTTTTGACCATCATCATTTTTATTCTCTTTACATCACTTGCTTTATTCATGATGGTTATTGTGATGAGTAAGGATTTGATTCTTGATTAGAAGTGATGTGAGCTTTACTTTTGATATGGTCACCACTCTCTTTATCCTACACTCACCTCCCTTATACATGTTATTTAATTCCCTCCACCATTCACACATGAGAAGGGCCGGCCACATTTGGTGAAGAGGAGAGAAAAAGAGTGGAGTCCATTTGCATGAGAAAAATTATTCACCTCTCATTTTTTCTTGCTACACTATTTCTAGCTCCCTTCAATGTTCTTCATTCCTCCATCAAGGCAACATAACCCCAAAGAGACAAGCATCATCTACACTACATTCTACAGCATATCTTGGGCACGTCGACTTGCCAGCTTCGTGCCCGAGTTGCCTCGGCATTGAGGTGGGAGCCCGTAAAGGATACAGACGATGTGGTGCCCTTCCGGCAAGGAGGCGACGACCGGAGTTTCCGCGGGAGATCGGGACGATGACGAGAAGACCGGAGGACTCGGATCACTCGGTATTGTTAGTGTATATTCCCTAGAGGCCATTACTGTATCATACTGGCATGTATATTACTTAATGGAAGCTTGGGATATTCACCTTGTATAAACAATCTTGCTCAATATAGTAGTATGCTACTTGGTTTGTTTCTACTTCAATGTGTACTTGTGTTTATTTCAGTATATCACTTATACGCATTAGTGGAGCCCTTAGGATCTTTGCTTGATTACCAGCGTTGTGATGGCAGTCACACTAGTAGGGGCTGGGTAATCTATAAGCACATCCTTATACAGGTCCCTAGTCGCAGGACTATCGAGACAGGGCATCGATACTCCGGAGTAGACTAGCGTATGCGCTTCTCATCCCAGTGTGGGAGATGGTCTGTCCCACAGCCATCAGTACGTCGTACTGGAGATAGTATACGGGTGCTCGTTGGGTTACGAGTACACTGGACAGGACTCGTCGGGAACTGACAGGTTGGTATTATACCTATCGTCAGTTATCAGTTCCCAGGTGACATGAGTACAGCTTAGTCCTCTGACTTGACACTGGCACTTCGCCTCAAGTGTGTTCCCACTGCACTTTGATCACTACCCTACCACGGCTCAAAGGAGTCATGCAAACAGGTGGTGGCTGGGTGCAGTCCCGAAGCACTTGGAGGCAGTGACGGTTAGAAAGGATTCGTCTCTCCCGGTATTGGGGGTTGACATCGCGCTGTGTCTAGGAGAGCCATTACACGAGTAGTCCCTGGCCAGGGCAAGCGAGATATACTGGTAGGTTCCAGTGTTATCTCAGGGTGTTTTGGGCTTCACTCCGGCACGACTTGTACCGCTATTAGGGGACTAACGTTTTACCGCCCCCTAGGCCCGACATGCGATGTATTAGACAAACAGACCGGACTGTACGGAGACTGTCACATTCAGACTCAGTAGGAGTTCAGATGGGGTTTCACCTCGTCAGCCTTCTTGTCGGCATCTACCTGGGGACCGTTACGCACAGCTAGTGCCGCTTGCGGTCTGTGGTTAAACCCACTGCCAGCGTAGTGTCGAGTCTTTAGAGTCCCACACAGAGGGTATTCGCCTCTGGGCAAAACAGAGTAGAGGTCGCATGGTTTTGCGACAGGGTTCGTTCTCATCCGCGCACTTGTGCACGTTTGGAGTCCGGACGGATATTGCCAGCGGGCTCTGGTTTGAGCCGGATACTGGTATATGTTTTGGGGTTACTTTTATCTCTCAGTATTCATGTTCCTCGGAACAAGAATGCAGGTGTGTATGCACAGTTATATGAGGAGGAGGAAGAGGACTTTCATTAGGGTTTCGGAACGGGTGCGCATGCACAGTTGACAGTCGTCTTTTCTTTTCCAAACCCTAATGAATTTGTGAGATATCTATTAATAATAGTAATTAAATGGAATTATGTTATGGTTGGTTTTGTTGACTTGTTGACCATGGTTGACTTGTTGACCATGGTTGAATGTTTGACCATCATCATTTTTTAGCAAGGATGCTCCTTGATTCTTGCCAACATTCATTTAATGAAGTATGATAGTGGTCATTCCAAAACAACCATCAACTATTCTCATTTGAATTATTATTACTAATTAGATAATTCTTTTTCTTTTGTTATGGTTGCAAAAAGGAAAAAGAGAGCTCATTCTTTCATAACCATTCTCTCTCCTCACTTCATCTTCTTCTTCCTCAAGCTCAAGGTGATTCCTTCTCATGTGTTGAGAATCCCTCACCTTGAAAAGAAAACAACCCCTAGACACTCTCTACTCATTCTAGGTTCAAGGTTTAGCAAGCCGGAGTTCCTAGTTCACTCAAAGTTCGAGGAAGAGCCCAAAGGTTGAACCCTCAGGTGGATCCATCTTCGACGGAAGAAGGCTACGAGGCAAGAACCATCAACCTCTACAAGGATTGAAGAAGAAGGAGTTCAAGTTAGGTATAACTCTTCATCCGAGTAGCTAACGCTCCTTTGTATGTTTGCTAGTTTAGTTTAAACACGATCCCGACCTTGTTTAGTCCATGTTGCCTCTTGCGATAAAAAATTGTTTTTTATACCGTTTCCGCCTCCCCGTAAGCACCGGGGGTCGCAACGTGGACTTACAGTGGTATCAGAGCCTAACTAAACTTAAACTAGCTTTGTAGTGAAGTGTAACGAAGTTCGGAACCGAAAAAAATCCAAAAACCAAACATTTACAAAATCCTAGTTTCTGTTAAAATTTTTTCTGGTCAAAACAAGATTTGTTATACACCTAAATTCGGCTCAGGGTTTTGTGTGAACACCCAAGAAAAACGATCCCCTAATTCGTTCAAATCGCCGCGGATCCACGGCCTCACCTATTCATTGAGCCGCGGATCCGCCGCCGTTTAAAGTCTTCTGGTGATCGTCTTTCGTGCAGTGTGTCTCTGTATTGGTTTTGGGATTTTTAAAATATGTTATATGTGCGCAGATTCTCCAGAACAGAAATTTACTTTTGGGGTCCTATAATTCCGTATTTTTTCCGAACTTCACTGCACTTTGACTATGATGGTTATATCTGTGATGTTTGCATGTATTGAACGTCGGCTAATCGCTATAAGTCGATTGGTTGGGGTTATACATGATCTGTGTTTGATATTGGAATGTGTATATGAATGTGTTGGACTGTCGCGGGTGAATAGCCGGGGTGGATGTGAGATGGGCTTTTGTTTTTCTTTCATTCATTGTAAATGTAAATTGATGTAATAATATTATTTGTTTGGCCGCACAACCGGGTCGGGGTTGTAGCCGTCATTGTATAATTCTTTTTACTGTTTTTGCTCCTAGGATAGACCCATGGAGGGGGTGCACAAACTGCCGAGTACTTGGCGGGTAGTTTGCCGCACCCGTAGGGGTCTTGGGTGGGGTATTTGGCTATTCACCGCGACCGTGTAATCCGCTTTTCGTTGCAGGCTCGAAAGGATTGCGGATTGCTAGTATATCCAATGTATTCATCTGTGATCTGTAATGTCTATCATTGCTTTCTATTTAGGCGTTGCTTATGTTTTACAGCCGCGCTAGCCCAGCCCCCGCTCTGTCGTTAGTTAAGTAACCTAACGGGTGATGACGGGGCCCCGTGGCGAATGCATATGGCATAAGCGTACGTCATATTTTGGTTGTTTTCTGCAATGGTAGGATTTAAATGATGGGACGCATTAAAAGTACTAATGCAAGAATACCACGCATTAAAAGAACTAATGCAAGATAATAAACCAAGCTAAAGTCGTTGGAACACTTTCGAAAAACCACTCGGTTCTTTTCAAAACTAACTTTTAAATGCGGAGCTTGAGCCACTCCTTCTAAAAGCTATCTCGTTCCATCGATTATATCAAGTTCACTACGTTCACGGTTTCGCCAAAACCATTCGTAGCCCTCCATTATTTCAGTTAAATATACGGTAGTATTCAAGCTATGTATTTTGACCTCACGCCAAGGCATAGTGATTGGTAGCTGCCGGATATTTATCTGTTGCATAGATAGAATGCGTTGGTTTGAGACAGTCGTACTGCCATTTTGTCCTACGTCAAGGGTAGGTACGGGTGGGTTCAAATTAACCAGGATAATGATGGGAAGAACTTGACATGTGACTTATGACATTTTGACCTCACGCCAAGGACATAAGAGCATGGGGCAAAAAAAAAATAAATCCACATCGGGAGTTTCATAAGTACTGAAACTTGCTAGATTTGCATACCATTTGGAGTGTGATGATTATGGTAGGATTCCTTCATTTTCGTCACGCGATGATATTTGGATCCCGATCCTACTGTGAGTATATGCTACTCCTCGGGAAATTTCTCACTAAATGATCAATGCTATAAACCTAGTAGGTGCCTAGAAAGGTGTTAGCGGGGCTACGCCCCCAGGGAAAAGAGGTTATTTAATTAAGGAACTTCGCGAAAGCGTTGGAAAACCTCCCTCGAAGTACCGACACTGGCCTGGCTGAACGGTTAAGCAAGTATTGTGCGGTGGGATTGATCCCGACTAATTCTTCCTTTATGGTTTGAGGAGGGATTCGAGAGACAGTGGGAGCCATCCTGTTTAGAAAACCTAAAAACCATTCTAAACTTGCAAGAGCATCGTGCTAAAGTGTTTCTTCTCTCTCTCCTAATTGCAGCGACCAATCAACATGACTGGACTTAAGTTACTTCTAGATAAAAAAAAACTGACAGGGCCAAACTACAAAGATTGGCTCAGGAATGTCAAAATGGCAATCACTTACGACAAGCTGGGGTATCTTCTTACCACCAAAGCTCCCCCCGTCCCAGGTCCCACCTCCAGCGTCGCGGATAAGGAAATCCGTAAGACTTGGGAGATTGATTGCGTGAAGGCCAAATGCCTCGCGCTTGCCTCTATGGACAACGAACACCAGAGGAGGCACGAGAACATGGATTTGGAATCCATATTTCTTCATACAAAAGAACTGTATGGAGAGCAGTCTCGTATCGCAAGATACGAATTGTCGAAGAAGTTATTTTCGGCAAGGTTGGCCGTCGGATCATCGGTAGCGGACCACGTGCTTAAGATGATTGGCTATATTGAGGAGCTCGCGGAACTTGGGACCACGTTGGAAAGTGAACTCTATACGGATTTAATCCTCCAGTCCCTTCCATCCACTTACGCCCAGTTTATACTGAACTTCAACTTACAAGAAAAGGAAGTTGAACTTTCAGAACTCCTCAACTTGCTGAGGAGCGCAGAGGGCACCCTACAGAAAGGTAGGGAAACACCCTCTTTGTTTGTAGGAGGATCTTCTTCCTCTAGGTCCAAGGCGAAAGCCAAGGGAAAGAGGAAGAAAGCCCCCGCCAAACCAAGAGGCGGTGTTAGTAAAGTGGGTACGAAGGGAAAGGAAAAGGCAACAAAGATTGCGGGGAAGCTTGTGGGTAAAGAGGAATGCTTCTATTGTCATAAGAGTAGACACTGGAAGAAAGATTGCAGGGCTTGGATGGCCAGGACACAGGAACTGAAGCAGGTTGCGGCTTCAGCTTCAGGTGTGTATGTTATTGAAAACTGTCTTTCTATAAACTCTACTTCCTGGGTATTGGATACCGGATCAGGATCTCATATCTGTAATTCTTTGCAGGCGTTGAGAAACCGTAGGTTTTTGAAGGCAGGTGACATGACCCTCAGAGTTGCGAACGGAGCTAGCATGGATGCTAAAGCCGTGGGGGACTATCACCTGGGAATGTCAGATGGGCATGTTTTGGTTTTGCGTAATTGCTTTTTTGTACCCAACGCAACTTGTAATATCATTTCTGTATCTTTGGTTTCTAAAGAAGGTTATGAATTTGCGTTTGTAAGTAATGTTGTAAACATTCACCTTAATCAAGTTCTGATTGGGTCAGGTACACTGAGCAATGGTATATACGTATTAAACCAACCACAGATTTTCAATGTCCAGAATACACACAAAAGAAAGTCTCCAGAAATCAATCAGGCTTTCTTACGGCATTGTAGACTGGGTCACATCAATGAGAGAAGGTTGACTAAGTTACATACAGAAGGGTATTTGAATCCGTTCGAATATCAATCATATGCCACTTGTCAATCCTGTCTCAAAGGAAAGATGACAAAGACTCCGTTCACTGGACACGGAGTAAGAGCGAGCGAGCTCTTGGGGCTCGTACACAGCGACGTGTGCGGTCCAATGTCTACACTTGCGCGAAGCGGTTTTTCTTACTTCATTACTTTTACGGATGATTTTTCGAGGTTCGGACATGTCTTCTTAATGAAACATAAATCCGAAGCTTTTGGAAAATTCCAGGAATATAAGAATGAGGTAGAAAAACAAACCGGCAAAAGTATCAAGATTCTAAGATCGGATCGAGGTGGAGAATACTTGAGTGCCGAGTTCCTGAACTACTTAAAAGAGAACAGAATTCTCTCTCAGCTTACTCCTCCATACACTCCGCAACATAACGGTGTATCGGAGAGACGGAACCGAACCCTATTGGATATGGTACGGTCCATAATGAGTAACGCTGAGTTACCGCGATCATTCTGGGGGTATGCGCTAGAATCAGCTGCGTACCTTTTGAACCGAGTTCCTACTAAGACTGTGCCTACCACACCATATGAGTTATGGAGTGGAAGAAACCCTATCTTCAGTACCTGAAGATTTGGGGATGTCCAGCTTATGTCAAAAAGCAGCATACGGACAAGCTCGAGGCACGCTCAGTACTGTGCAAGTTTGTGGGATACCCAAAGAACTCTAGGGGGTATTTTTCTACTACGCAGAGGAACAAAAAGTCCTTGTTTCTCGTAATGCCCACTTTCTAGAACACCAGTTCTTAGAAAAAGAAATAAGTGGGAGCGCAGTAGAACTGGAAGAAATTCCAGAACCACAGACTATTACTGAAAGCTTAGTAGAACCAGAGGGTTCAAATGAACAGGACATTCCTACGCCACTCCGCAGGAGTAGTATGCAGTCTCATCCGCCCGAGAGATACTACGGTTTTCTCATAGACGGGGATAGAGAGGATTGCATCATAGATTATGATGAGCCTACTAGCTTCCAGCAGGCCGTTCAGAGCGTTGACTCGGTAAAATGGCTGGATGCAATGCGGACCGAAATGGAGTCCATGTACACCAACAAAGTATGGACGTTGGACATTGCTCCAGACGGGATAAAACCCGTAGGATGCAAGTGGATCTTCAAAAAGAAGATTGGTGTAGATGGACAGGTTGAGACCTATAAAGCTAGACTTGTAGCAAAAGGTTTCCGTCAAAGACCTGGCTTGGACTATGACGAAACCTTTTCTCCAGTGGCTATGCTGAAATCCATTCGGATCCTTCTTGCCATTGCTTCCTTCCACGATTATGAGATTTGGCAGATGGACGTAAAGACCTCTTTTCTAAATGGAAATTTAGAGGAGTGTGTCTATATGGATCAGCCAGAGGGTTTCATTCAGAGTGGGAGCAGCGGAAAGGTGTGCAAGTTGCTTAAGTCCATTTATGGACAAAAGCAGGCATCGCGGAGTTGGAACATCTGTTTTGATGAGACGGTCAAGGAATTTGGCTTTATCAAAAATCCAGATGAACCATGCATCTATAGTAGATTTGTAGCGAGAACTGTAGTATTCCTCGTTTTATACGTGGATGACATTCTCTTAATAGGAAATGACAGTCCTATGCTACAATCTGTCAAAGGGTTCTTGTCGCACAGGTTCTCCATGAAAGACCTGGGTGATGCCTCATACATCCTGGGGATCCGGATCCATCGTGATAGATCCAAGAGGATATTAGGACTTTCTCAGTCCAGGTACATCGACACCATAGTGAAAAGATTCAGTATGGAAGATTCCAAGCACGGTAACCTACCGGCTTGTCACGGGATCACCCTCTCTAAAGAGATGTCTCCCAAGACTGATTTGGAGAGGGATCGCATGTCTATTATACCCTACGCTTCTGCGGTAGGCTCTATAATGTATGCGATGTTGTGTACCAGACCGGATGTAGCTTATGCACTAAGTGTGGTAAGCCGGTATCAGTCAAACCCTGGGGAGAAACACTGGATAGCGGTAAAGAACATTCTCAAGTACCTGAGAAGGACTAAGGAGATGTTCTTGGTGTATGGCGGAAAAGACCTCCAGATCGAGGCCTTTGCTGACTCCAGCTTCCAGAGTGACAAGGATGATTCCAAGTCCATGTCGGGTTTCGTCTTTACCCTCAATGGAGGGGCGGTGTGTTGGAAGAGCTCCAAACAGGAAACCGTTGCAGACTCGACTATGGAAGCGGAATATATCGCTGCATCTGATGCCGCAAAAGAAGCTGTCTGGATGAGGAAGTTCTTGAAAGAACTTCAGGTGGTTCCGTCCATTGTTGACCCAATACCTCTGTATTGCGACAACAACGGGGCTATAGCTTTAGCGAAGGAACCCAGGTCCCATCAGAGATCCAGGCACATCTTAAGGCGGTATCACCTGATCAGGGAGATCGTGGATCGCAAGGAGATCGAGGTTCGGAAGGTTGCTTCAGAAGAGAACACTGCAGATCCATTCACCAAGGCCCTACCCCAGACTCAGTTCGAGCGGCTGATCGAGATGATATGTCTTCGATACGCCAGTACATGGCCTTAGTGCAAGTGGGAGATTGTTAGTGTATATGCCCTAGAGGCCATTACTGTATCATACTGGCATGTATATTACTTAATGGAAGCTTGGGATATTCACCTTGTATAAACAATCTTGCTCAATATAGTAGTATGCTACTTGGTTTGTTTCTACTTCAATGTGTACTTGTGTTTATTTCAGTATATCACTTATACGCATTAGTGGAGCCCTTAGGATCTTTGCTTGATTACCAGCGTTGTGATGGCAGTCACACTAGTGGGGGCTGGGTAATCTATAAGCACATCCTTATACAGGTCTCTAGTCGCAGGACTATCGAGACAGGGCATCGATACTCCGGAGTAGACTAGCGTATGCGCTTCTCATCCCAGTGTGGGAGATGGTCTGTCCCACAGCCATCAGTACGTCGTACTGGAGATAGTATACGGGTGCTCGTTGGGTTACGAGTACACTGGACAGGACTCGTCGGGAACTGACAGGTTGGTATTATACCTATCGTCAGTTATCAGTTCCCAGGTGACATGAGTACAGCTTAGTCCGCTGACTTGACACTGGCACTTCGCCTCAAGTGTGTTCCCACTGCACTTTGATCACTACCCTACCACGGCTCAAAGGAGTCGTGCAAACAGGTGGTGGTTGGGTGCAGTCCCGAAGCACTTGGAGGCAGTGACGGTTAGAAAGTATTCGTCTCTCCCGGTATTGGGGGTTGACATCGCGCTGTGTCTAGGAGAGCCATTACACGAGTAGTCCCTGGCCAGGGCAAGCGAGATATACTGGTAGGTTCCAGTGTTATCTCAGGGTGTTTTGGGCTTCACTCCGGCATGACTTGTACCGCTATTAGGGGACTGACGTTTTACCGCCCCCTAGGCCCGACATGCGATGTATTAGACGAACAGACCGGACTGTACGGAGACTGTCACATTCAGACTCAGTAGGAGTTCAGATGGGGTTTCACCTCGTCAGCCTTCTTGTCGGCATCTACCTGGGGACCGTTACGCACAGCTAGTGCCGCTTGCGGTCTGTGGTTAAACCCTCTGCCAGCGTAGTGTCGAGTCTTTAGAGTCCCACACAAAGGGTATTCGCCTCTGGGCAAAACAGAGTAGAGGTCGCATGGTTTTGCGACAGGGTTCGTTCTCATCCGCGCACTTGTGCACGTTTGGAGTCCGGAAGGATATTGCCAGCGGGCTCTGGTTTGAGCCGGATACTGGTATATGTTTTGGGGTTACTTTTATCTCTCAGTATTCATGTTCCTCGGAACAAGAATGCAGGTGTGTATGCACAGTTCTTTGAGGAGGAGGAAGAGGACTTTCATTAGTGTTTCGGAACGGGTGCGCATGCACAGTTAACAGTCGTCTTTTCTATTCCAAACCCTAATGAATTTGTGAGATATCTATTAATAATAGTAATTAAATGGAATTATGTTATGGTTGGTTTTGTTGACTTGTTGACCATGGTTGACTTGTTGACCATGGTTGAATGTTTGACCATCATCATTATTTAGCAAGGATGCTCCTTGATTCTTGCCAACATTCATTTAATGAAGTATGATAGTGGTCATTCCAAAACAACCATCAACTATTCTCATTTGAATTATTATTACTAATTAGATAATTCTTTTTCTTTTGTTATGGTTGCAAAAAGGAAAAAGAGAGCTCATTCTTTCATAACCATTCTCTCTCCTCACTTCATCTTCTTCTTCCTCAAGCTCAAGGTGATTCCTTCTCATGTGTTGAGAATCCCTCACCTTGAAAAGAAAACAACCCCTAGACACTCTCTACTCATTCTAGGTTCAAGGTTTAGCAAGCCGGAGTTCCTAGTTCACTCAAAGTTCGAGGAAGTGCCCAAAGGTTGAACCCTCAGGTGGATCCATCGTCGACGGAAGAAAGCTACGAGGCAAGAACCATCAACCTCTACAAGGTTTGAAGAAGAAGGAGTTCAAGTTAGGTATAACTCTTCATCCGAGTAGCTAACGCTCCTTTGTATGTTTGCTAGTTTAGTTTGGACACGATCCCGACCTTGTTTAGTCCATGTTGCCTCTTGCGATAAAAATTTGTTTTTTATACCGTTTCCGCCTCCCCGTAAGCACCGGGGGTCGCAACGTGGACTTACAGGTATATCTCTAAACCGTCTTGTAGTTAGCTTAGACTAGTTAATGGTTCGATCCGGGTGTTTAGTGCGCGGTGGTGCCGGTTTGCTAAGTTCGCAAAATTTAAGTTTATCACCGCTTCCGCATTTGGCCGTCGGATTGACGGCCGGGGCGCCGCCGTGCACTTACAGTGGTATCAGAGCCTCGCCATTAACTTCGTATAGCTTCGTTTGATGTGTTTTTCAGTTCCGATCGACCAAAATTCCAAAAACCCAATTTTAGTTCACGACAGTTTTCTGTTGAAATTTTTTGGTCTCCAAAAATTTTTCAGGTTGTATAAAATTGATGTACTGGAGATTATAAGAGATCTGTAAAAATTCGATGAAGTGACTCCACTGTGGGAGCGCGGAACCGCCGCAAACACCCCCTTCTATCCACGGTTCTGCCGCACACTGTGGAGATCCCTGCACCAAATTTCTATAGTATCTTTCTGGGGTTAAAATAGGGGTTTTGGAATAATTACATTGGGCCCAGAATTTCTTGATCTGCTACAGTATTGTTTGGGGGCCCACTTGTTAATTTTTGATCGATTGGATATTTTAAACACATTTTTCACAGTATTTACATTATATCTGCGACCGTGAATGTCACTTGATCGGTAAATCCGGTCTAACTGCTGTAGCCCGGTTAGACGGATTTGCGAACGTGACTTTCACGTTGATGTTTTGTGTCTTTGCTGTGATGTTGCGGATCGGTCGTGGGGGATAGCCTGGATGCAATGCTAGTACAGTGTTGTTGTATTATGTACATTTGATATTGCGGGGCGAGCGTCCGACATGTGGACTGCCGTCACTGCCAGTTTGTATTATTATTTTGGGGCACGGCCAGGTTGCGGTCGATGTACCCGTTGTATGTATATTTTACTTTCTGTACTAGGATTACCCCGCGGTGGGGTGCACGGATAGCCGGGTTCTGGAGGGCAACAAGCCCGCATCTCATGGCATTGAGACGGAGGGGGCTTCACTCTAGGATTGGCAGGGCTATTCGCCGCACTCGTAGGGGGTACAGGTTGACCCAGGAGGGGTGCCCAAGTTACCGGATTCCGTGAAGTACTGGGTGGTCCATTCACGGTGCTGAAGGGGGCTGCCTCGCTTCAGGTTTTGGCGGGTGACTTGCCGCGCCCGTAGGGGTCTAGGATTTCATTGCACAGGCTATCCACACGACCAGGGGAACGTCGGGTTTCAGTATTGGCTTTGTGAAACCCGGGGATCCCAGATATCTGTATTGTTCTGCGATGCTGTACATTTCTGTGATGTTGCATTTTATCACGCCTTGAGCGAATATAATATATTGGTATATATATTAGTAGATGTTGTATATGCTTTTCATCCGCGCTAGTCCAGTCCCCGCTCTGCCGTTAGTTAGCTAACCTAACGGGTGATGACGGGACCCAGTGGCGAATGCGGATGGCATATACGTACATCAGAAACGCTGATAGGCCTCTCTCCATTTAGTTGACATGCACTGGAGACAGCTGCATGATTTGAATCTGGTTAAATTAAATCAGTACCTCTGGTTCTATATTGGATATAGAACAGTTCATATCTTAACGTTGTTAAGGTACGGGGAGTTGTCCGGCTTATGATTAAAACCAGACACTGGACAACTCAAGGCACGTTTCTGTAATGGCTGTTTGTGGGTTGACCCAGGCTATGACGAGGGTTGACTTTCTACCATCTGGCAGATCAATAGAAATATTGTTCTAGACTCGCCACAGTTTTATTAAAAATGGATTTTTTCAAAAACAGTAGTGGGAGTATGGTAGAACTGGAAGTGATTCCAGAACCGCAAACGATTACTGAAGTTTTGATAAGGAATCTAAAGATTCAATCTGGTTTGACATTCCATTGGCCACTCCGCAGATACGGTGGGTAACTTCAGGCACCCGAGAGGTACTCCGGTAGCCTCAAGGACGGTGACAGGGAAGTTCTTGTTTACCCACACTTGCCATTGTTGTTGTTCCAGGCTGCGAGACCCGGCAGGAGGATGAGTATAGCGTCGTTCTAAACTAGTTTTAGAAGTGCACGTCTATATGACTCAGCCAGAGGGTTGTCGTAGTCAGTGGGAGCAGCGGAAGCATTGGTGGACATCAGGCTTATGTCTATTTATAGACTAAAGCAGATGTAGCGGAGATAGATCATCTATTTCTGATGTGACAGTCATAGGTTTGACGTCATCAGAATAGGGGATGGATCTGTTGAGAAGGTAGTAGGAAGTGATATTCCTATACTACGATCGGTTATACTTTGGTCATCACACAGTGGTGTCTCCACAAAGGACTTGGACATTATATCAGACATACTGGTTACTAGAACTATGGTTTTAGATCTAGATTTGGGTGGTTTCCCAATCAGGGTACTTTGACAGCATTCTAAGAGTATTTAGAATGGACGACTCCTGGCACGGTACTGTACCTGCAGGTGATGGAGTCACCCTCTCTAAAGGTGTCTTATAGACTAAAGTAGAGAGGGATGTGCATGACTGGCAGATCACTTGCTTAGGCAATTGAGTCAAACATGAGATGTCAAGTACCACACCAGATGTTGTTCTTGCAGTAGATGCAATAAGTTGACATTGATCCAATCCTGGAGAAACAGTCGGAAGCAGTTTTAGAACATAAGTGAATGTTCTAGGGATATGACAACGGCTGCCTCCTTTGGGAGACAGTTATCATTCCAGGCTTCCAAGGTGACATGGACGACAAGGAGGTTGTCAGAGTTATAGTTTTCCTTCTGACGAGGGGCAGTATTTTGGACAGGTGGTCCAAGGCAATACTGAGGGAGGCATGGCGCAGGATACTGATTATGTTCAGTTGACGATACAGTCTAAGAAGTTTGGATTTGGAGTTCATTCATGAGCTAGGTCCCATCAGACATCCAGACATTCTAAGACAGGTATTGCTCATTTCGGGAGATGGCTTTCTCCGCGAACTTGAGATATAGAGAGAGACATAGAAAGAAACATCAAGGCGGATCCACTCACTGAGGCTACTCCTCGACCGCAATAGTTTCACAAACGGGATTTGTGAGACTGACTAGTAGAGGAGTTGGGTGTTCGGTATCACACGGGCTGTGAGCATGCGACATCGCAATAATTAGCCTTGAGTGCAAGTGGGAGATTGTTGGAGATAGTGCCCTCAGAGTCAATTATTGGATCACAGGCATGTGATTGCAATGATTGAGGGAGGACCTATCCCGGTAAGACAGTCTTACTCGAGATGATAGTTTGCTATATGGTTTACCTTTATCATCGTGTACTGCTTTAGGTGACCTGACATGTTGCTATTGCACGTTGATAGAGCCCCTAGGATTCTTGCTTCACTGCCAGCAGTATGAGGGCGATCATATAAGTGAGAGCTGGAGTCTATAAGCACATCCTTAAAAGGTCCCTAGTCGTAGGAGTTTCGAGACAGGGCATCGATACTCCAGAGTAGACTAGTGTATACAGTCGAGACCCCGACGAGGGGTGTAAGTCGATGTAGTACACCCCAGTACTTGTGGGGAGGCGGAATTTACAAAAACTATCAAGTTTAAACAACGAACATCGACTAACCGCTTGAATCGAAGCTAAACCCTAAAAACCGTATTCTATGAGTTTCTTTACATAAGTGATTAGGGATTATACCTAATGAACCGGTCCTTCTTCTTTATGTCCTCCTTGGTTCTCCTCGGCCTTCTCTAGGTAGTAGACGATCCACCCGAGAGCGAAACTCCAAGCTAAACCTCTAACTTGAGGTAACTAATCAACTTTGATTGCTAATCAAAGATGATAGGATGATATAGAGTTGGTTATGGATTGATTAGTCTTACTAATCCTAGATCTCAACACATGAGGGTGAGGATTAGTCTTTGAAGATGAGAGCTTGAGGAGAGAGAATGTGAGATATGATAATGAGAGAAGAGAGAGAGTGTATCATAATATTATGAAGCATTCTTTTTTATCAAATAATCATAAAAGGAAATGAATAAGCATGCTTCACAAAATATCTTGTGATGATTCATTAACATGAGTCATTAAGCAATAAATGTGCATTAATGAAGTGAATGAATCACCACTATGACTCACTCTCTTTCCAAAACAAACCTCCTTAGTCACATCTTCTAGAAGCTTCTCGAGTAATTACGAGAACGCCCCTCCGATCCGTAAAAATACGGAAAAACTTTAGACTGTATAAATCCAATAACCGGATACCAGTAACTGGCTTAAACCAAAGCCGACTGGTAAAATCTGTCCGAAAGTCGTACGCGCGTAAACGCACGTATGCGTCCGAACCCTTTGTCGCAAAACCATGCAACCTCTATATCGTTTCGCCTGGAGTAGGAAACTCTCTGTGTGGGACTCTAGAGACTCGACTACTACGCTGGCAGTGGGTTTAACCACAGACCGCAAGCGGCACTAGCTGTACGTAACGGTCCCCAGGTAGTTGTCGATAAGAAGGCCGATGAGTAAACCCATCCGAACTCCTACTGAGTCTGATGTGACAATCTCCATACAGTCCGGTCCGTTCGTCCAAGACTATCGCATATCGGGCCTAGGGGGGCGGCAAGCGTCAGTCCCCTAATAGCGGTATAAGTCGTGTCGGAGTGGAGCCCATTACACCCTGAGAAACTGCTGGAACCTACCAGCAAATCTCGCTTGCCCTGGCCAGGGACTTTGCGTAATGGCTCTCTGACACAGCACGATATCTACTCCCAATACCGGGAGGGACGAATCCTGTCTAACCGCCACTGCCTCCAAGTGCTCGGGACTGCACCCAACTGCTACCTGTTTGCACAACTCCTTTGAGCCGTGGTAGGGTAGCAATCTAAGAACAGTGGGACACACTCGAGGCGAAGTAGCAGTGTCAAGTCTGCGGACTACGCTGTACTCATGTCACCTGGGAACTGTTCACTGACGACTGGTATCAAACCAACCAACAGTCCCCTGTGAGTCCTGTCCGGTGTACCCGTAACCTAACGAGCACCTGTATACTATCTCCAGTACCACGTACTGACGGCTGTGGGACAGACCATCTCCCCAACTGGGATGAGAAGCGTACACACTAGTCTACTCCGGAGTATCGATGCTCTGTCTCGATAATCCAACGACCAGGGACCTGAATAAGGATGTGCTTGTAGACTACCCAGCCCCCACTAGTGTGACTGCCATCACAACGCTGGTAGCCAAGCAAGATCCTAAGAGCTCTATCAATACGTACACTCACATATTAAGATAGAAAAACCAAGTAGCATACTACCATGTTTAGCAAGACTGTTATATACATGTGAATATCCCAAGCTTCCATTAAGTAATATACAAGCTAGTATGATACAGTAATGGCCTTCTAGGGCATAAACACTAACAATCTCCCACTTGCACTAGGGCCATGTACTGGCATATCGCAGACCAATGATCTCGAGTAGCCTCTCGAACTGAATCTGAGGAAGGGCCTTCGTGAATGGATCAGCAATGTTCTCTTCTGAAGCAACTCTCCGAACCTCGATCTCCTGACGATCAATGATCTCCCTGATCAGGTGATACCGCCTCAAGATGTGTCTGGACTTCTGATGGGACCTTGGTTCCTTCGCTAAAGCTATAGCTCCGTTGTTGTCGCAATACAGAGGTATTGGATCAGCTATGGTAGGAACCACCTGAAGTTCTGTTAGGAACTTCTTCATCCAGACTGCTTCTTTTGCGGCATCGCAAGCAGCTATATACTCCGCTTCCATCGTCGAGTCAGCAACGGTGTCCTGCTTGGAGCTCTTCCAGCACACCGCCCCTCCATTGAGGGTAAAGACATAACCCGACATGGACTTGGAATCGTCCTTATCACTCTGGAAGCCGGAATCAGCAAAGGCCTCCAACCAGAGGTCTTTTCCGCCGTAAACCAAGAACATCTCCTTAGTCCTCCTCAGGTACTTGAGAATGTTCTTTACTGCTATCCAGTGCTTCTCCCCTGGGTCTGACTGATACCGGCTTACCACGCTTAGTGCGTAAGCTACATCTGGTCTGGTACACAACATCGCATACATTATAGAGCCTACCGCAGAAGCGTAGGGTATAATAGACATGCGTTCCCTTTCCAAATCAGTCTTGGGAGACATCTCTTTGGAGAGGGTGATTCCGTGACAAGCCGGTAGATTACCGCGCTTTGAATCTTCCATACTGAATCTTTTCAGTACAGTGTCGATATACCTGGACTGCGAAAGTCCCAACATCCTCTTGGATCTATCACGATAGATCCGGATCCCCAGAATGTAAGAGGCATCACCCAGGTCTTTCATGGAGAACCTGTGTGACAAGAATCCTTTGACAGATTGTAGTATAGGAATGTCATTTCCTATCAATAGAATGTCATCCACGTACAAGACGAGGAATACGACACTTCTGGCCACAACTTTACTATATATGCACGGTTCATCTGGATTTTTGATAAAGTCATATTCTTTGACTGTCTCATCAAAACAGATGTTCCAACTCCGCGATGCCTGCTTTAGTCCATAAATGGACTTAAGCAGCTTGCACACTTTCCCGCTGCTCCCACTCTGATTGAAACCCTCTGGCTGATCCATATAGACGCTCTCTTCTAAATTTCCATTCAGAAAAGCCGTCTTTACGTCCATCTGCCAGATTTCATAATCATGGAAGGCAGCAATAGCAAGAAGGACCCGAATGGATTTGAGCATAGCCACTGGAGAAAAAGTTTCGTCATAGTCCAAACCAGGTCTTTGACGAAAACCCTTTGCAACAAGTCTAGCCTTATAGGTTTCCACCTGTCCATCTACACCAATCTTTTTCTTGAAGATCCATTTGCATCCTATGGGTTTTACCCCATCTGGAGCAAAGTCCAAAGTCCATACTTTGTTGGTGTACATGGACTCCATTTCGGTCCGCATTGCATCTAGCCATCGTACCGAGTCGCCGCTCTGGATGGCCTGCTGGAAGTCAGTAGGTTCATCATCATCTATGATGCAATCCTCTCTATCCCCGTCAATGAGAAAACCGTAGTATCTCTCAGGCGGATGAGACGGCCTACTACTCCTGCGGAGGGGTGCGGGAATGTTCTGTTCTTCTTGAACCTCTGGTTCTACCAAAATTTCAGTAGTAGCTTGTGGTTCTGGAATTTCTTCCAGTTCTATTTCGCTCCCATTTGTATCCTTTTCTAAAACTTGTTGTTCTAAAAAATGGGCATTACGAGAAACAAAAACCTTTTGTTCCTCTGCGTAATAGAAGCAATATCCCTTGGAGTTCTTTGGATATCCTATAAGCTTACACAGTACTGATCGTGCCTCGAGCTTGTCCACATGCTGCTTTTTTACAAAAGCTGGACATCCCCAAATCCTTACATACTGAAGATAGGGTTTCTTCCCACTCCACATCTGATATGGTGTGGTAGGCACAGTTTTGGTTGGAACTCTGTTCAAAATATATGCCGCTGATTCTAGCGCATATCCCCAGAAAGATCGCGGTAACTCAGTATTACTCATCATGGATCGTACCATATCCAATAGGGTTCGATTCCTTCTCTCCGATACACCGTTGTGCTGTGGAGTGTATGGAGGAGTAAGCTGAGAGAGAATTCCTTTCTCTTTTAGGTAACCTAGGAACTCGGCACTTAAGTATTCTCCACCTCGATCAGATCTTAGTGTCTTAATACTTTTGCCTGTTTGGTTTTCCGCTTCATTCTTGAATTCCAGGAATTTCTCAAAGGCCTCTGATTTATGCTTCATTAAGAAAACATATCCATACCTAGAGAAATCATCTGTAAAAGTAATGAAGTAGGAATAACCACCTCTCGCATGAGTAGACATTGGACCGCATACATCGCTGTGTATGAGTCCTAAGAGCTCGCTCGCTCTTACTCCTTGTCCAGTGAATGGAGTCTTTGTCATCTTTCCTTTGAGACAAGATTGACAAGTGTCATAAGTTTGATATTCGAACGTGTCCAAATATCCTTCTCTATGCAACTTAGTCAACCTTCTCTCATTGATGTGACCCAGTCTACAATGCCATAAGAAAGCTTTATTTAAATCTGGAGACTTTCTTTTTAGTGTGTTCTGGACATTGAAAATTTGGAGTTGGTTTAACACATATATGCCGTTATTTAGAGTACCAGACCCAATCAAACCATGATTAAGGTGGATGTTGACAACATCTCTTACAAACGTGAAATCATAACCTTTATTTGATAACAAGGAAACTGATATGATATTACACGTTAAGCTGGGTACAAAATAACAGTTATGTAAAACCAAAATGTGTCCACTCGTCAATCCTAGGTGATAATCCCCGACGGACGCAGCTCCCACGCTAGCTCCGTTAGCAACCCTGAGGATCATATCACCTTCCTTCAGCACTCTACGGTTTCTCAGTGCCTGCAATGAATTGCAAATATGAGATCCTGACCCGGTATCCAATACCCAGGAAGTAGAGTTGATCGACAGACAATTCTCAATTACAAACACACCTGAAGTCGAAGCCACAGCTTGCTTCGGTTCCTGGTTCTTGGCGTTCCACGCCTTGCAATCCTTCTTCCAGTGCCCTTTCCTGTGACAATGGAAGCACTCATCCAGGCCAACTACCGGTGCTGCAAACTTTTTCTTTCCCTTCTTTCCCACCTTACTAACACCTCCTCTAGGTCTGGGTGCGGCCTTCTTCTTCCTTCCTTTGGCCCTAGCCTTGGACCCGGAAGAAGATGAACCGCCAACAAACATAGCGGGTGTTTCCCTTGCCTTCTGCAAGGTGCCCTCTGCACTCCTTAACATGTTCAGGAGTTCCGCAAGTTCAACTTCTTTTCCTTGAAGATTGAAGTTGAGGATAAACTGGGCGTAGGTGGGAGGAAGGGACTGGAGAACAAGGTCTGTATAGAGCTCATTATCCAAAGTCGTCCCAAGGTCTGCGAGCTCTTCTATATAGCCAATCATCTGTAGGACATGTTCACCTACCGATGACCCGACAGCCAACCTCGCTCGAAACAATTTCTTTGAGGTCTCGTATCTTGCTATACGAGATTGCTCTCCATAAAGTTCCTTTGTATGGAGAAATATGCCATCTAAGGACATATCCTCGTGCCTCCTCTGATGTTCATTATTCATCGAGGCAAGCACGATGCACTTGGCTCTCGCGCAATCTAAATCCCAGGTTTTACGGATTTCCTTATCCGCATTGCTGGATTTGGGACCAAGGACAGCAGGTGCTGTAGCGGTGAGGACGTACCCCAGTTTGTCATAGGTCAAAGCCATCTTGACATTCCGCAGCCAATCTTTATAGTTTGGCCCCGTCAGTATATTTTTCTCTAAAAGTAACTTAAGTCCAGTCATTTTCAGGGTCGCTGCAATTAGGAGAGAGAGAAGAAAACTCTTTAGCATGATGCTCTTGCAAGTTTAGAGTGGTTTTTAGTTTATCTAAACTGGATGGCTCCCACTGTTTCTCGAATCCTTCCTCAAACCATAAAAGAAGAATTAGCCAAGACTATTCTCACCGTACAATACTTGCTTAACCGTTCAGCCAGGCCGGTGTCGATACTTCGAGGGAGGTTTTCCAACGCTTTCGCGAAGTTCCTTAATTAAATAACCTCTTTTCTCTGGGGGCGTAACCCCGCTGACACTTTTCTGGACACCTACTAGGTTTATAGCATTGATCGTTAAGTGACGAATATCCTGATAAGTAGCATATACTCACAGTAGGATCGGGATCCAAATATCATCGTCTGATAATGCTGTAGGAATGCTACCAACATTCATCAAACTCAAAATGGTATGCATCTCTTTGCAAATTTCAGTTTCTTTAGAAATTCCCGATATAAGTTTTTACCCCATGCTCTTATGACCTTGGCGTTGGTCAAAATGTCATAAGTCACATGTCAAGTTCTACCCATCATTATCTTGTTAATTTGAACCCATCCGTATATATCCCTGACGTTGGCCAAATGATAATACGACTGTCCCAAACCAACTCATCTATCTATGCAACAAATGAATATCCAGCAGCTACCAAACACTATGCCATGACGTTGGCCAAAACTGCATAGCTTGAATACTACTGAATACCCAAATGAAATGACGGAGGGCTACGACTGGTTTTGGCGAAACCGTGAACGTAGTGAACTTGATATAACCGAAGGAACCTGATAGCTTTTAAAAGGAGTGGTTAAATCTCCGCATTTAAAAATATCTGTTTTAAAAATAACCGAGTGGTTTCTTTTAAATTGTTCCAACGGTTTAAACTTTGGTTTGTTTTACTTTGCATTATAGATAATGCGTCCCATCATTAACCTATCATTGCAGAAAACAACGAAAATATAACGTCCTCTTATGCCATCCGCATTCGCCACGGGGTCCCGTCATCACCCGTTAGGTTACTTAACTAACGACAGAGCGGGGGCTGGGCTAGCGCGGGTGTAAAACATAAGTGACGTCTAAATAGCTATAATAAATATAGATATTTTACATTCGTCTGACGCAATGATATTCATTCCAGAACACAGATAAACAATATTGGATTTGCAAGCAATCTGTATTTCTTTTGAGCCTGCAAGAAAAGACAGATTACACAGTTGTGATGAATAGCCGTTTACCCCACCCTCGACCCCTACGGGTACGGCAAACTACCCACCCGGCAGTCTGTGTACCCCACCTTGGGTCAGTCCTAGGAGCAAAAACAGTAAAATGAAATAATACAACGGTGGCTACAACCGCAACCTGGAAGTGCCCCGCGAAAATAATATTACAACAAATTACATTTACAACAAATGAATAAATCAATAAACCATTGTTAACCCCGGCTATACACCACAACAGTCCAATACAGTTTATATGCACAAACAGATATAACCATTTCAGAAATGTGCAACCCCCTGCCAACCGACATACTAGCAGTTGGGGGAGGTTTACGAACACATCAAACAATCACAGATATAATCCAATACGCAAATACTGTATTTTTCGATTGAATAAACAACTTCAAAATTGCTCCAAAATCTGCTCTGTTAAACAGTAACCTGAGCAATAATTAAATATTCCAGAAAACCCCAAATTACACAGGGGACCCACCAAAAAAAATTGAGCCCATGACTCGGCAACTCGGCCGCGGAAGCGCGGCGGATCGGTGCGATCCGCCGCGCTTCCGCGGCGCTTTAGTCGAATCATTGGCTCGATTTTCTTGGGTGTTCTCCTGTACTCATGTCAAGCTCTCTGAACACACCAGAAAAATTTTAGGACTTCATTTTCACTTCGACAGAAACTTAACAGAACTAGGGTTTTCCGGGTTCGTTTTTTCGTTCGAAATCCGTACAAATTTGCGATTAAGTTATTTAGTGTTTAGCGAGGCTCTGATACCACTGTAAGTCGATGTAGTACACCCCAGTACTTGTGGGGAGGCGGAATTTACAAAAACTATCAAGTTTAAACAACGAACATCGACTAACCGCTTGAATCGAAGCTAAACCCTAAAAACCGTATTCTATGAGTTTCTTTACATAAGTGATTAGGGATTATACCTAATGAACCGGTCCTTCTTCTTTATGTCCTCCTTGGTTCTCCTCGGCCTTCTCTAGGTAGTAGACGATCCACCCGAGAGCGAAACTCCAAGCTAAACCTCTAACTTGAGGTAACTAATCAACTTTGATTGCTAATCAAAGATGATAGGATGATATAGAGTTGGTTATGGATTGATTAGTCTTACTAATCCTAGATCTCAACACATGAGGGTGAGGATTAGTCTTTGAAGATGAGAGCTTGAGGAGAGAGAATGTGAGATATGATAATGAGAGAAGAGAGAGAGTGTATCATAATATTATGAAGCATTCTTTTTTATCAAATAATCATAAAAGGAAATGAATAAGCATGCTTCACAAAATATCTTGTGATGATTCATTAACATGAGTCATTAAGCAATAAATGTGCATTAATGAAGTGAATGAATCACCACTATGACTCACTCTCTTTCCAAAACAAACCTCCTTAGTCACATCTTCTAGAAGCTTCTCGAGTAATTACGAGAACGCCCCTCCGATCCGTAAAAATACGGAAAAACTTTAGACTGTATAAATCCAATAACCGGATACCAGTAACTGGCTTAAACCAAAGCCGACTGGTAAAATCTGTCCGAAAGTCGTACGCGCGTAAACGCACGTATGCGTCCGAACCCTTTGTCGCAAAACCATGCAACCTCTATATCGTTTCGCCTGGAGTAGGAAACTCTCTGTGTGGGACTCTAGAGACTCGACTACTACGCTGGCAGTGGGTTTAACCACAGACCGCAAGCGGCACTAGCTGTACGTAACGGTCCCCAGGTAGTTGTCGATAAGAAGGCCGATGAGTAAACCCATCCGAACTCCTACTGAGTCTGATGTGACAATCTCCATACAGTCCGGTCCGTTCGTCCAAGACTATCGCATATCGGGCCTAGGGGGGCGGCAAGCGTCAGTCCCCTAATAGCGGTATAAGTCGTGTCGGAGTGAAGCCCATTACACCCTGAGAAACTGCTGGAACCTACCAGCAAATCTCGCTTGCCCTGGCCAGGGACTTTGCGTAATGGCTCTCTGACACAGCACGATATCTACTCCCAATACCGGGAGGGACGAATCCTGTCTAACCGCCACTGCCTCCAAGTGCTCGGGACTGCACCCAACTGCTACCTGTTTGCACAACTCCTTTGAGCCGTGGTAGGGTAGCAATCTAAGAACAGTGGGACACACTCGAGGCGAAGTAGCAGTGTCAAGTCTGCGGACTACGCTGTACTCATGTCACCTGGGAACTGTTCACTGACGACTGGTATCAAACCAACCAACAGTCCCCTGTGAGTCCTGTCCGGTGTACCCGTAACCTAACGAGCACCTGTATACTATCTCCAGTACCACGTACTGACGGCTGTGGGACAGACCATCTCCCCAACTGGGATGAGAAGCGTACACACTAGTCTACTCCGGAGTATCGATGCTCTGTCTCGATAATCCAACGACCAGGGACCTGAATAAGGATGTGCTTGTAGACTACCCAGCCCCCACTAGTGTGACTGCCATCACAACGCTGGTAGCCAAGCAAGATCCTAAGAGCTCTATCAATACGTACACTCACATATTAAGATAGAAAAACCAAGTAGCATACTACCATGTTTAGCAAGACTGTTATATACATGTGAATATCCCAAGCTTCCATTAAGTAATATACAAGCTAGTATGATACAGTAATGGCCTTCTAGGGCATAAACACTAACAAGGGGCGGTGGCCGGTCTCACAAGCCACTGGTGTCAGTTGGTTCACCTAAGATGTATACAGGTGCTCATTGGGTTCTGAGTACACCGGACAGGACTCGCCGGGAACATGCTAGTTGGTCTTATACCTGACGTCAGATAGTAGTTCCCAGGTGACATGTGTACAGGTTAGTACATCGACCTGGGGATCGTCATTTGTCTCGTGTGAGTTCCCACTGTGCTTTGATTACTACCCTACCACGGCTCAAAGGATTCGTGCAAACAGGTTTTAGTTGGGTACAGTCCCGAGCCACATGGAGGCAGTGAGCGGATCTTTGGGGGTTCGTCTCTCCTGGTATTGGGGGTGAGGTCGCGCTGTGTCTAGGAGAGCCATTACACGAAGTCCTTGGCCAAGGCATGAGATTTACTGGTAGGTATTCCAGTAGTATCTCAGGGTGTTCTGGGCTACACTCCGACACGACTTGTACCGCTTTTGGGGGTCTGACTTTTACCAACCCCCTAGGCCCGACATGCGATGCTCATAGACGAACGGACCGGACTGTACGGATATTGTCACTGACAGGCTCAGTAGGGTGTCAGGATGAGTTCGCTCATCGACGTCCCTTTTGGTCAATAGCTGGTGGCCCGTCACGTATTGGCTAATACCTCTGACGTGCTAGTGGTTAAATCCACAGCCATAGTATTGACGAGTCTTTAGAGTCCACCACACTTTCAGTTACTCAAGCTTTCGGGCGAAACGCTGTAGAGGCCGTATGGAGATATGGCAGGGTCCGATCAGATACGTGCGGTATTGCACGGATCAGGATCAGACGGTTTGTACTAGTGGTCGTATAGTTATATGGCAGGGTTCGATCTGATACGTGCGGTATTGCACGGATCAGGATCGAGCGGATATTACTAGCCGGCTTTGGCTTAAGCCGGTCCTAGTTTAGTACAGTGTAGATTTTGTCTCATTGCATTTGTATCCGGACGGAATACAGATGCGGGTGTGTATGCACAGTATAGGGGTTTTCCTGTGTTTTATTACGGGACCAGTTTTCTGGAGTTGCCAGTTTGCATTCCGATCCGGCCGGTTTTCCTTTTTTCTTTCCCGGCCGGACTTTTCCGATGGAAGGGGTTATTTGCAAGTTTGCAAATAACATTTGTGGAGGGGGTATCTTGCATATATGGGATTATGTTTTGACCATCATCATTTTTATTCTCTTTACATCACTTGCTTTATTCATGATGGTTATTGTGATGAGTAAGGATTTGATTCTTGATTAGAAGTGATGTGAGCTTTACTTTTGATATGGTCACCACTCTCTTTATCCTACACTCACCTCCCTTATACATGTTGTTTAATTCCCTCCACCATTCACACATGAGAAGGGCCGGCCACATTTGGTGAAGAGGAGAGAAAAAGAGTGGAGTTCATTTGCATGAGAAAAATTATTCACCTCTCATTTTTTCTTGCTACACTATTTCTAGCTCCCTTCAATGTTCTTCATTCCTCCATCAAGGCAACATAACCCCAAAGAGACAAGCATCATCTACACTACATTCTACAGCATATCTTGGGCACGTCGACTTGCCAGCTTTGTGCCCGAGTTTCCTCGGCATTGAGGTGGGAGCCCGTAAAGGATACAGACGATGTGGTGCCCTTCCGGCAAGGAGGCGACGACCGGAGTTTCCGCGGGAGATCGGGACGATGACGAGAAGACCGGAGGACTCGGATCACTCGGTATATCTCTAAACCGTCTTGTAGTTAGCTTAGACTAGTTAATGGTTCGATCCGGGTGTTTAGTGCGCGGTGGTGCCGGTTTGCTAAGTTCGCAAAATTTAAGTTTATCACCGCTTCCGCATTTGGCCGTCGGATTGACGGCCGGGGCGCCGCCGAGCACTTACAGGTGGGGCCCGGAGGTACCCCGGGGAAAGAATGAGGTCGTGGTGCTAGATGATGAGCTAGTGGGGGAACCATACCATCCGGTGATATTACCAATGACTCAGCGGTTATCATGGTGATACCGACGGGAGTCATGTACGTATTGATATGTCGAGAGGCGAAGGTCAGAGCTAGGCACTCGTGCTTTCTGGATAGCGTATGATATGTACCTATCAGGGTGCCAGTCATGGTGACAGTACCTGATAGATAGCATTTCTGTGTCGATGCTTGACACATTGGTTTGATGATATTTCTTTTCACTCCTTTGTATAAATAACAGAGGATTTGGCCGCTGTTATATATGCCCTTACACCAATATTAGTGGAATGAGACGCTAATATATGTGTATTGACATTAATTATATTCATCATCGTATTTATTCATGCAAATATACCTAGAATGTAAAAGACTCATTGACATTGGATTTAGGACATTTGAGAATTCATTTGATATTGATTACAGGATATATATGAGATTGCTGATTTTGTACACTCGGGATATGTAAGATCTACTTGATATTGTACATTCGGGGTATACGAGATACACTTGATATTGTACATACGGGATATGTGAGGTCTACTTGATAGTGTACATTCAGGATTTGTGAGACTTATTTGATATGAGAGCCAATTTGGGGGCAAATTTGAAGAATTGGGATTTGGATTGTCTTGATGGATTGTGATCCTACCACGATATCAGGATTCCGTGGAAATGACATATTTCATTCCATACTCCACATTTATTGTTTATGCACTGTTTCATGTATTAGTAGTACCTTTCATGACTGTTGCATATATACATCTCCATATCATTATTGCATGATTATTGCATACTGATCGTCATATCATTGCTTCATGTATTAATTGTACCTGCTAGTGTACTTTCCATGATTATTGCATTACATATGACCATTTATTGATATTAAATGCTTATATTAGATTCGCGTTGTACGTGCATACTCACGATTACCTGCATATGTTATTTACTATTCACGAGTTGGCAACTCACCCCCGTTGTGCCACAATGTTTGCAGGTGTTCCTCAGGATAGTTAGAGGCAGGCTATTTTCATCCTTCGTATCATCCTTTGTTGCGGATACCACTTCGCCTGACAGTGTGCAGTTTTGCCCAGGTGGGTTTTGTGGTTATCCGATGTTGTATTGTATATTCGTTGTATCCTTGTACTCTCCATCTACCAGTATTATGTTGACTTAGAGACTTGGTGTGAGAACGATCTTGCATATTATTTTGTGACTTGAAGGTTTTTATGCAGTTTTATTTATATCGTCTCTTTCTTTGCTAAGACGTCGTATATCTGTTGTAGTGTTTGTTTTCCGCCGTTGGGCGTGGATTTTGCTCCCGTTTGGGATGCTTCACTTTATATTTATGTTGTACCCATTTTGGGGACTTGTTTTACAAAGGAGGTGCTGCCAAAATTTTTAAGGAGTAAAAGTGAGACTTTAAAGAATTTGGGTTGTGATTTCAAAGGTTTTGAAAATACTATTATCACTTTCTTATATTTTTTGATGGTTTAGATTGCTGGGGTTTGGCTTTCTTTTACTACGTTACACCTGTAGACGTTGCGTAGTATTAGGGTCGTCACGTGCCAATTTCGGTTCGTGACAAAGTTGGTATCAGAGTGCTAGGTTTTACCTTACGGAGTGCAGGATGACCTTGGTATGATGGAGTAGGTAGCTTAAGCAGAGTAACGTAGTGTGTATGTCTACAGCATACTCACGATGCAGTACTCCGCCTAAAGTGCCTAAGTACAAATTTCTCGAAATTCCTTCCTTGATGATACATATTCTTGTGATTCGATTTCCGTGTTCATATCGAATCCTATTTCAATATTAGCCTTTGCCGCCGACGACTATGGGGACTCAGAGAGGTGCAGCGAGGGCCGAGGTCAGTATTGACTCAGGTAGGACGAGGACTGACTAGGACGGCACGCTCATTGCACATGAGCAGAAGGATCCGCTTTCGACAGATTATCTCGCTAGGCTTGTGGCAGATATGCAGGACATGCGCCAGACGATGAGCTCATTAGTTGAGGTCATTCGAGCGCAACAACAGGAGCTTGTCACCACTGTTACCCAGTTGTTCCTTGCAATCAGCCCACAGTATTCCGTCGCCTACATAGCACCAATGGAAGCAGCCCCAGTTGACGAGATACGTCTTCCGGAGACTTTAGGAGTTTCGGATCAGAGGAGGGCTCATGCAGGTGTGCCAGCCCATAGACAGAGGTTCAGTCGTCGTGACAGGTTTCGTGCACGTCATGGGAGTACAAAAGGCTTGAGGCGAGGACGGTCGTCTAGCTCTTATCCCCAGGATGGTCAGCAGTTTTCTTCCGGATGTTATCGGTGTGGGAGTTTGGATCATCGGGTTCGAGTTTTTACTGAGCCACGTAGTCACGAGGCAGCTATACCGCAGAGAGGAGGATTTCAGCCTGTTTCGGGTAGAAGATAGACTCTGGAGTTTGCTTCTACTCATCGGGACGCGCGGGCGTCAAATACTGAGTTTGCAGGTACTCTAAATTCACATGTTCCTTGATGTACTGGTTTGTTTTACACCCTTTGTGCCGTGGTTGGGACGAGGATCGTGTTAGCTAGATCAGCCGTTTGTTGTGTTAATTTCTGTCAGCGATTCTTTTGTTGCGCGACACGTATTTCAGTCGCATGCCAATCGGTTAGGAGATTCATCCGGCACTTGATCCTTCTAGAGATGTTGGGTTTGACGTTCTCCTGGGCACGGACTGTTTAGTTACGTAATAAGCGTCTGTGGACTACCGCGAGAAAAAAGTCAGGTTTTGTTTTCCCGGCTAGTCAGTTCTTATTGTGCAGGAGGACAATGGTGTCGCCTCTCACAGCTTGAATTCAGCCTTTTTCGCTAGTCGGCATTTGAGGAGAGGATGTCGTAGATTCATGGCGTTCATTCGTGATACCGGAGTTACAGCGAGTTTTGTTGGACCGGTTTCCTTTCGTGCGAGAGCTTTCCGACGTTGTTCCAGATGAGCCGGCGAAGCTTAGGGAGCTTAAGGATCAGCTGCAGAGTTGTTTGTTGGGGGGCATGTGCGTCTGAGTGTTTCACATTGAGGAGCTCCTATTTCTGTTCGTCAGGGAGAGAGACGGCAGTTGAGGTTGTATACTGATTTATCGTCAATTTAACCAGCTTACGGTGCGGATAGGTATCTTTTACCTCGCATTGACGATTTCTTCGATCGGCTCCATCGTGTGAGAAATTTTCTAAGTTTGTTTTGGATCAGGTCATCATTGTTGCGGGTTCGGAGTGATGGCATTCCGAATACTGTATTTGTGCGTGCTACAGGCAGTTTGTGTTGTGGTGGTGTCGTTGGACTCGCCAATGCCCTAGCAGCATTCGTAGATATGATGAACCAGATTTCTTTAGGCCGTTCTTCGACCAGTTATTGTTGTGTCATGATAACATTCTGGTCTTTTCCTTGTATCGTGAGGAACATGAGCAGCACTTGAAGATTTGTTTTGCAGACATTGGGAGAGTGCCAGCAGTTGCTAGATTCTCGGAGTGTTCCTTCAGGATTGTTTGTGTTGACTCCTAGGTCTTGTAGTTACGGGAGATGGTTTCGTATGGTTCCGAGGGAGATCGAGACCGTACAGCTTTGGCCCAGACTGGTGTACTGATGGAGGTCCGTTAATTTATGGCTTAGCAGGTTTTTACCGCCGTTTCGTGCAGGATTGCTAGTGCAGTGCTACACCGTTGACTAGACTGACCCGAAAGGAGGTTCTTTTTTTTTTGGACTGAGGCATGCGTGCGGAGTTTTCAAGCAGTTGGAGATTCGGTTAACAACTGCATCGGTTCTTTCCTTGCTTTTGTTTCGGACGACTTTGTTGTTTAACTATGATGTTTCAGGAGTGGGCTCGATGGTGTACTGAGGTGACACTATAGAGTTATCGCTTTTGCTTCCCGACAGTTGGAGGAAGTACTAGCATGATATCCTAATCATGATCTGGAGATGGCCGCGGTAGTTTTGCGTTGGAGATTTGGATACATGATCAGTCGAAAATAATGTATTTTTAACACATCAATTTCCTTATTATTTGCATTCATCTAGAGGTGTTCGGCATTCAAATTGCACATATTAGCAAAACAGTCGTAAAATAACAGATTGCATGTGTTATACTTTAAAACCGACACTTTAAGGGAAATTGACTGTTTATCATGGCATCGCATCATCCTTGTATTGCGCAACACTTGTTTCGAAGTCTGTGCAGGAAATTCCAGAAACCGAGCCAAAATTGTGAAACAGTGCTGATAAAAATACGCCAACTCAAAGGCTAGAGATCTGGCAGTGATCAAGGACTAATTACAAGATTCAGCACATCAGAGAATATTCCTGAATTCAAAAGGAAGCAGAGCTGAAAATATGAAGCAGTAAGTCCCTCACGTGACCGTGGATCCGCGGCCTGAGCAGGCACGTGCCGCGGATCCGCGGTGGAATGACGTCATCAGCACCTATGTTTTTGCCCATGTGCTTATTTCTAATGGCCAAGCTTCCAGAACTTTCCCGAAATGCCACGTGGCTTCATCTAGAAGGCTCGGCCTAACAACCTAGTTCTAGAAGCATCCCTCCAACTAACTTCTTCTAGAAGCCTCTCCCTATAACAAACTTTTGGAGGGAAATTTGAATTTTGAATCCTAGATCTAGGGTTACAAGGCCTATAAAAGGAAACCTAGATCTAGGGTTAATGGTTGTTCATTAATCACCAAATTGGGTTCATTAACCATTCCCCGCAAGTTGAGTGACACGACTTGCGCCTCAAAACCCTAACCCTAATTCCAATTCCAATCCAAGATCAAGAATTCTGAGTTCAATCAAAGCAAGAATCCAAGATCCTTTAGAGAGCAATGCCGGACCTCATCGGAGCAAGTGATCCAAGCCGATCCGCGACTCAAGGAGCCGAGCGACGCCAAATTCAACAATCAACTTCCTTCCTCTTGTCGTTCTTGAGAGTTGTAACTAATTGTTGATATAAATAAAGGTGACAATTCTTTTATCTTGCTTATCTTTTGAATTCAAGCATTATGATTCAATCTAGATTCTTGAATGTTTACTTTGTGATAATGTTTGAGTAAAACTCCGTTCGTAAAGGAGTCGAGACGATCGATAGAATGATAATGATTTAGATTCTTTTACAATTCTTAAGTCCTATAACGTTTGTAAATTCTTGAAAATCGAATGATCGATGACCTAGTTTCGATGCGATTCTTTCTTGATTGTGTTCGCTCGAAACTAGAGATCAACGATCGATCATTTGATTTACTAGAAACTAGTTTGTGAATGAGATTCATCGAAAGGACAAAGGATGAGATAAGGAAACCCTAGTTTCTTCGCAAGATCCTTAACCTCGATAAATCGTCATCGATCTAGTATCAATTCGTTAATGGATAAGAGTATGTAATCATTAGATCTCATCACATCTATAGATCCAATCGACTCCTACGAGCCACACTTCGAATCTTGATTGTTGGTTTGGAAATCATCACATCTCAATTCTTGATTTTAATGTTTTCTTAGATCTAGATTTTTATAATTCTTGAACTTCAATTTATAAATCATGAATTGTTTCTTTTCTTTTCTTTAAAGTTTCAACTCATCTAAATCGAAACACGAACGATTACACTTTCCCTGTGGACGATCCGCACTTACTAACGCGCTACACTCAACACCTTTATTGATTGCGGTCAAATAATTTTTGGTTGTGACTTCTTCACAATTTTCCAACTACACAACAAGAATTCGTATCAATCAAATGGCGCCGTTGCCGGGGATAGTGCGCTAATTGTTCGTTTTTGAAATTTCAGTTGAAAAGTTTATTCCATTATAATTTTGAGATCAAAATTCACGCAAAACACTAAACGATTTGTTGTGATTTGTTGCGAGAAAATCTGGAATCATTGGAGCTGGAGGAAAATTATTCTGAGCATTTCAGAGAGCTAAGGGAGTGAAAAGAGGCTCTCTGTTAAAATTCTGTGCAGTGATCCCAATACCCTACCGCGTTTCCGCGGCACTAAGCTGCTTAAACCGCATTTCCGCGGTTCATCAGAGGTAACACTGTACCAAACTTCTCTGGTAAATTCTTTACTTTCTTATCTCCTTCTAAATCTGCTTCAATTAACAATTTGTTGCAGGCTTCTTTGCAAATAAATCGCAGCGCCGCAAAAGTAATAAAAAATTGTGCGTGTTTTTGATTTTTGGTTGTTTGCATATTAATACGGAATTTAAGGGGAACGGGCAAATCCAGATTAGGTGGGGAGTTCATTACCCTTTCTAAGCCCCAAAAATCACAAACTTGCATCCGCATTTACCCTCATTAACTAAAAGAAATCTAGAGATGACTCTAAGGACCGTCGCGCTCACTTAGGACAAGAGAACGCCGTGGGTAATTTATTGCTTATCCGCGTTTTTTTTGTGGTGTTTAAGGCAAGTGTGTCTAAGCTAGTGGTTATTAATTATGCCCACTAGTTACGTAGTGGAGTACCTTCCCACTTACCTGGCACTTACCTGGCCACAGGAGAGACAAAGAGGCATTGGAGGATTGATCCTGCGACTTGTCTTTTGGCAGTTAGGAGCGGTCTAGAGCTTTGACCTAGGTGACCACTAGACTTAGGGTTGCTTGTTGCATCTGTTGTGATTTGCATCATTTTTTCAAAAATCCGTATATTTTTCCAAACACCAATCACTTCATTCATTTCCTCTAATTATACCAACGCTGCCGCTTGTGCTATAACCATTTAGCACATGATAGGCTGGACACGGGATTCCATTTTCCGTCTTGTCCGCATTTCTTTTATCGACCCCAGAGTCGGTAATTCTTCGCCTTCTTCCCCACCACCCAACACGACCGCGATGGACGGATTTCCAAAAAACTTTAACACCACTCTGCTACCGCCCGCAGGTGCGCGGAATCCTCCACGCATCTCTCTCCAAGAGAGATGCTATCGTACACGTGTTCCCCTTCCCACCTGTCTTTCTATACCACCTGCTAACAGGGAAAATTTTGAAATCAACCCCCAATTAATCAAACTGTTACCAAAATTTTACGGTCTTGATTCTGAAAACGCATACATGTTTATTTCCAAATTCGAAAATGTATGTGCTTTGATGAGAAATTCACAACTGTCTTTGGATACTCTGCATTTACGTCTTATCCCATTCACTTTGTGCGATTTAGCCGAGAAGTGGCTTTATATCACACCCACACATTCTATTTCAACATGGGACGAATTCGTTGCAGCATTCCTTAAGAAATTTTATCCCAATCACAAGACCGGCCGAGTTCGGAGCGAAATCTTCAAATTTACCCAACTTCCCAATGAACCATTTTGGAAATACTTTGAACGGTTAAAGGATCTTCTTATCCAATGTCCTCATCACGGAATCTCCAGATGGGATTTGTGTCGAATTATCTATGAGGGTATTGATCTCAATACTAGAGAGATGCTTAAAACCATGTGTCATTGTCAATTCCTATCTAAAGATGATGGTGAAGCTTGGAAATACCTAGAAGATTTAGCTCAAAACACATCACAGTGGGAAATTGTTAGACCACCACCGCCTAGGGAAGATGTCAATCAGCTCGATGTTTTCGTCATCATGAAAGCCGAAATGGCCGCAATACAAAGGAAACTCGACGCTATACAAAACAAAATTTCTTCAGCCTCCCTAAACCAATGCACACTTTCCAAAACCGTGTGTGGCTGCTGTTCAAAAGCTTCACATTTGACGGAAGAATGTCCTTTGAATTTACCGTTTCAAGGTCACACTAATGCTGCATTTCAGCAAAGACCTGGAAACGATCCCTTTTCTTCCTCATATAATCAAGATTGGAGGAATCGCCCTGATTTTTCTTTGATCCAACACCAACCTCAATACAAGAATAACACTTTCCAAAGGGCTCTTCCACCACAACAGCAACCACACCAATTGAGTCAGCACCCCTACCAATCACAAAACTTCCAAAATCTGGTCAATACTTTTGCACCACATGAAAACTCTTTGCAATTGGCCGGTACTGATAATACCTCTGCACTATTACAAACCTTGGTTACTTTCATGAAACAATCCATCCAAGGGTCGGCAAGTTTTCAATCTTCCATCGATAATATGATAAAGATCATTCTCAATCAAAATGAGAATATTAAATCGATGGAAGCACAAATTGAACAAATAACAGCTGAAATAAGTGCTAGAGAAAAAGAGAATCTTCCATCTCAACTCTTACCTGATCATGGAACTTCACATTGCACTAATGTGGATTCTTTTACAACGTTGAGATCTGGAAGAGTGCTAGACAATCATGTGGGTGAACAGATTGATGTTGAGGAATTAAGTGAACCCCAGGCTTCCACTTCACTTCCATTCCCACTTCTACCTCTTGTCCTATTTCGTCTAATGTGCCTTCTTCTTCCGAGCCTATTCTCCGTTTTCCCAAAGGCTCGAACCCTCCACCCACCTCACCTTTTCCACCCCCACAAACTTCTCCACAAATGTTGGACCCAACACTTATTGATAGAGCTCCATTTCCAAATAGGTTGAGGCCCAACAAACATGATGCACAAAGGGAGAAGCTTGTGGACATGTTTAAGCAAGTTAACATCAACATCCCTCTCCTAGATGCTATCCAACAAGTTCCGTCTTATGCGAAAATTCTTAAGAACTTGTGCACTAGGAAGAGGAAGTCTCAAGTGCCTAAAATTTTTTTCATGTCGAGTACTGTAGACACGGCTTTTCCCCAACAATTACCAAGGAAACGTAAGGACCCTGGCTGTCCTACTATTTCTATATCTATCGGGGAAAAACACATCAACCGTGCTCTACATGACATTGGCGCTAGTGTTAACTTGCTTCCATATTCAGTCTATGAGCAACTAGGTATCAGAGTGTTAAAGCCCTCGAGCATAACTCTCCAGATGGCTGACCGATCAATCACAAAACCTTGGGGTGAACTGGAGGACGTGTTAATAAAAATCGGGGAATTCGTATTCCCTGTGGATTTTATTGTACTTGATACACAGCCTGTGGCGAACCCACGGAATCAAATTCCGGTGATTTTAGGTTGCCCTTTTTTGGCCACTTCCAATGCTATCATCAACTGTCGTAATGGCTCTATGACCCTATCCTTCAGGAATAGGTCAATTGAGCTGAACATTTACAAGTTGGGAAGTGTACCCTCCGAACCTACTGCTTAGGTCTGTTCTATCGACTTAATGGATGTCGACAGCAGCGAATTTGATGATCCTCATGATACCGATCTAGACCCATTTCATACGTTATTGTTTGACCCAACTATGTATCATACACATACGGACTCTTCCACCGAGATGTCCGGGTCAACAACTAACACTGATTATGAACTGCTTTTAGAGTCTGAAGATCACCCTGCACTTTATGATGACATTATTCATCGGGGTATTGATGGAACTTTTGAGGAAATCTTCGCTGATGAACTCGCATTTTTTGACACGGGTGTTGAGATGAATCATCTCCCAAACAATGAAATTGAAGCTCCACCCCTTCTTCTGAACTGTAAAAAGAATGCGAGCAATCCATCACATTCACTGCATCGTCTCTCCAAAATGAGACGCACACACATTCTATTCCACCACTTACCTTTTCACCACTTCTTCTTCTACCAACCAGAGCACTGCATTGATAAATTTTTTGAATGGTTGGTGTTAACTTTCGGTCTTTTCAAAGCTTGGCATCGACCAATGATTCTTGACCCCCCTCATGTGATTTTCAAAAGATTAACATTGTTTAACTCAAGTTTGGGGGGGTATATTTTCTGGCTTTTGAAAAGAAAATTTTTATAAAAAAAAATGAGCCGAGAATAAGTTTAGGGGAGGGTCTTCACTTAAATATTTTGCCCCCATTAATAAATTTCCTCCCAAGCTTACTGGTTTTTCGAGATTTAGCAGAAGGCAACAGTGAGGACACTGTTGAAAACAAGTTTGGGGGAGGTTTGTGCTTATTTTCGGATCATTTGCGTCATACTTTGCATAAGCACAAAACATTCTTGAAAACCTATAAAAATTTAAAAAATTTCAAAAAAAAAAATATTTTTGTACATAAATAAGATAGTAAAAAATTAGATAGTGAAAAATTACATCCAAAAGATTGGAAAAATTTCAGAAAACCCAGAAAATTAGAAGTTTTCTTATACGAACTAGTAATAAGTAGTTATGAGCCGTTGTCCCAAAGGTTAGTAAGATGAAAGAAGTCACTAATCTGAGGATAAAAATAAGTCTGAAAAATAGTTCCTATTCTGGAAGCCAAACATTTTGAACGTTGATACCCTACTATATGCACTTACACACATCTTGAAACTCGGGATAGTAGCGGATACCTTGAAATGCTCTTATCTAAAAGCCAAAGTATGAAGGAAAAAAATGAAGAAAATATAAAATGGTGCAGAAAAATGGACACTGGTTTTGTTATCACCAAGGCAGCAATAAAAAAATATAGCGAGGGTGCCTCTTCACCTAGTGCCCTAAGGTCAACTGGTCTGGGAGTTACTGCTAAGCCTTAGGTGGTGCAAGACGAGGAAAAACACTAAATAAGCAAGCACATGAGTAATCGGTCAGTTAGTACCTCAAGAAGTATTAACGGTCGCATGAAAGTGTGTGAGCAAATTCATCTAAATATTCATTAATTAAAAAGTACTGAGGTGGATGGACAAGAGTATGATAGCTTGAATTGAATTCTCCGGGTGTAAGGATGTTCTTTATACACACGTAGGGTTATATGATCGATGTTTGGAAGAAAGATAGGAATGAAGAATAAGACGATGTTTTATTGAGGGATGATGTGATTTCTGACATCTTTTCATGACTATTAAGATAGGGCTTATGACAACCGAAAAGCCAGCATAGTTGGAAACCCTAATTTTCAAGGCTTTTCTTTTACAATTCTTTTCTTTAAATGTAATATTCACGATCTTCCTTTTATTATTGGATTTTGTGGGTGCAATCCGCTGAATACCCTCAGGAGACAACACTCCTCCTACTAGGGACACCTAGAGGTTTAAAGGCTTGTTGCACGTGCTCAGTGCAATCGTGTTGCCTACGAAAGTGTGCTAGTTAGTTTTTCTCTTTATTTTCTCCTTCTTTTTTAATAAAACAGTTCGCTCGAGACGATCGAAAATAAGTTTGGGGGATTTTGATCAGTCGAAAATAATGTATTTTTAACACATCTATTTCCCAATTATTTGCATTCATCTAGAAGTGTTCGGCATTCATACTGCACATATTAGCAAAACAGTTGTAAAATAACAGATTGCATGTGTTATACATTAAAACCGGCACTTTAAGGGAAATTGACTGTTTATCATGGCATCGCATCATTCTTGTATTGCCCAACACCTGTTTCGGAGTCTGTGCAGGAAATTCCAGAAACCGAGCCAAAATTGTGAAACAGTGCTGATAAAAATACGCCAACTCAAAGGCTAGAGATCTGGCAGTAATCAATGACTAATTACAAGATTCAGCAGATCAGAGAATATTCATGAAGTCAAAAGGAAGCAGAGCTGAAAATATGAAGCAGTAAGTCCCTCACGTGACCGCGGATCCGCGGCCTGAGCACGCACGTGCCGCGGATCCACGGTGGAATGACGTCATCAGAACTTAAGTTTTTCCCCATATGCTTATTTCTAATGGCCAAGCTTCCAGAACTCTCCAAAAATGCCACGTGGCTTCATTTAGAAGGCTCGGCCTAACAACCTAGTTCTAGAAGCTGTTGCACCATGGCAGTGCCCCGGCCGTCTATCCGAGGCCAAAATGCGGAATCAAAATTTTTCTTAACTTTAAACTGGCGCTACCGCGGACAATATACCCGGATCGTAACCATTAACCGATACTAGCAAACAAGAGAAAGGGTGAGAGGTATACCGAGTGATCCGAGTCCTCCGGTCTTCTCGTCGTAGTCCCGATCTCCCGCGGAAACTCCGGTCGTCGCATCCATGCCGGAAGGGCACCACATTGTCTGCATCTTTTACGGGCTCCCACCTCAATACCGAGGCAACTCGGGCGCGAAGTTGGCTAGCCGACGCGCCCAAGATTTGCTGTAGAAATAGTGTAGAGTCTATGTCTCTTTGGAGTAGTGAAGTTGCCATTGGTGATGGAGGAATAATGTTAAGGAAAAATGGTGCTTTCATTTTTCCCTTAACTAGAAGAATGAGATGATGAAATATGTGCTACAACAAAATGGAAATTTCTCTCATTCTCACTCCTAAATGTGGCCGGCCATCGAGCTATCGAAATGGTGGAGGGAATCACATAACAAATGAGGGAGGTGAGTGTAGTAAAAGTGAATGGGTGACCACACCCTAAAAGCAAACCTCACATCCAAACACAAATCAAAGATCAAATCCTTTCTCATCACTTCTAATCTCAAAAAGGCAAGCCATCATGAAAAGCAAAGATGCTTAATCTTTCATAATACCACAAATACAAAGAACCCCTCAACAAATGGTTATTTGCAAACTTGCAAATAACCCCCTCCATCGGAAAAGTCCGGCCGGGAAAGAACAAAGGAAAACCGGCCGGAACGGAATGCAAACTGGCAACTCCAGAAAACTAGTCCCGTAATAAATTACAGGAAAACCCCAAAACTGTGCATACACACCCGCATCTGTATTCCGACCGGATACAAATGCAATGAGAAAAAATCTACACTGTACTAAACTAGGATCCGGCTTAATCCAAAGCCGGCTAGTAATATCCGTCCGATCCTGATCCGTGCAATACCCGCACGTATCTGATCGAACCCTGCCATATATCCATACGGCCACTAGTACAAACCGTCCGATCCTGATCCGTGCAATACTGCACGTATCTGATCGGACCCTGCCATATCTCCATACGGCCTCTACAGCGTTTCGCCCGAAAGCTTGAGTAACTGTAAGTGTGGTGGACTCTAAAGACTCGTCAATACTATGGCTATGGATTTAACCACTAGCACGTCAGAGGTATAAGCCAATACGTGACGGGCCACCAGCTATTGACCAAAAGGGACGTCGATGAGCGAACTCATCCTGACACCCTACTGAGCCTGTCAGTGACAATATCCGTACAGTCCGGTCCGTTCGTCTATGAGTATCGCATGGCGGGCCTAGGGGGTTGGTAAAAGTCAGACCCCCAAAAGCGGTACAAGTCGTGTCGGAGTGTAGCCCAGAACACCCTGAGATACTACTGGAATACCTACCAGTAAATATCCTGCCTCGGCCGAGGGCTTTGTGTAATGGCTCTCCTAGACACAGCGCGACCTCACCCCCAATACCGGGAGAGACGAACCCCTGCAGATCCGCTCACTTCCTCCATGTGGCTCGGGACTGTACCCAACTAAAACCTGTTTGCACGACTCCTTTGAGCCGTGGTAGGGTAGTAATCAAAGCACAGTGGGAACTCACACGAGACAAATGACGATCTCAGGTCGATGAACTAACCTGTACACATGTCACCAGGGAACTGCTATCTGACATCTGGTATAAGACCAACTAGCAGGTTCCCGGCGAGTCCTGTCCGGTGTACTCATAACCCAATGAGCACCTGTATACATCTTAGGTGAACCAACTGACACCAGTGGCTTGTGAGACCGGCCACCGCCCCTCGTCGGGGTCTCGACTGTATACACTAGTCTACTAATGGAGTATCGATGCCCTGTCTCGAAACTCCTACGACTAGGGACCTTTTAAGGATGTGCTTATAGACCGCCAGCTCTCACGTATATGATCGCCATCATACTGCAGGTAGTCAAGCAAGAATCCTAGGGGCTCTATCAACATGTAATAGCGATATGTCAGGTCACCTAAAGCAGTACACGATGATAAAGATAAACCAGATAGCATACTATCATCTCGAGTAAGACTGTCCTACTGGGACAGGTCCTCCCTCAATCATTGCAATCACGTGCCTGTGATCCAATAATTGACTCTGAGTGCACTATCTCCAACAATCTCCCACTTGCACTCAAGGCTAATTATTGTGATGTCGCATACTCACAGCCCGTGTGATACCGAACACCCAACTCCTCTACTAGTCAGTCTCACAAAGCTCGTTTATGAAACTATGGCATTCGAGGAATAGCCTCAGTAAGTGGATCCGCTGTGATGTTTCTTTTTATGTCTCTCTATATCTCAAGTTCGCAGAGAAAGCCATCTCCCGAAAAGAGCAATACCTGTCTTAGAATGTGTCTGGATGTCTGATAGGACCTAGCTCATAAATGAACTCCAAATCCAAACTTCTTAGACTGTATCAACAACTGAACTTAATCAGTATCCTGCGCCATACTTTCCCTCAGTATCGGCCTGGACCACCTGTCCAAAATACTGCCCCTCGTCAGAAGGAAAACTATAACTCTGACAACCTCTCTGTCATTCAGGTCACCTTGGAAGCCTGGAATGATAACCTTCTCCTAAAGGAGGCCGCTGTTATCATATCCCTAGAACATCAACTTATGTTCTAAAACTGCTCCCGATTGTTTCTCCAGGATTGGATGAATATCAACTTATTGCACCTACTGCAAGAACAACATCTGGTGTGGTACTTGACATCTCATGATTGACTCAATTGCCTGAGCAAGTGATCTGCCAATCATGCACATCCTCTCCCCTTTAGTCTTTAAGACACCTTTAGAGAGGGTGACTCCATTACCTGCAGGTGCACTACCGTGCCAGGAGTCGTCCATTCTAAATACTCATAGAATGCTGTCTAAGTACCCAGATTGGGAAACCACCCAAATCTAGATCTAAAACCATAGATCTAGTACCCAGAATGTACGATATATTATCCAAGTCCTATGTGGAGAAACCACTGTGTGACGACCAAAGTATAACCGATCGTAGTATAGGAATATCACTTCCTACTCTGTGTATGTCATCCATATACCATGACATCACACCCTACTACCTTCTCAACAGATCTATCCCCTATTCTGACGAAGTCAAACCTATGACTGTCACGTCAGAAATAGATGATCTATCTCCGCTATATCTGCTGTAGTCTATAAATAGACATAAGCCTCTTGCCCAATGTGCTTCCGTTGCTCCCACTGACTACGACAACCCTCTGGCAGAGTCATATAGACGTGCACTTCTAAAGCCAGTTTAGAATGAAGTTATACTCATCCTCATGCCGTGTTTCACAGTCTGGAACAACATCAATGGCAAGTTTGGGTAAACAAGAACCTCCCTGCCACCGTCCTTGAGCATACTGAAGTACCTCTCGAGTGCATGAGGTTACCCACCATATCTGCGGAGTGGCTAATGGAATGTCAAGCCAGATTGAATCTTTAGGTTCCTATCAAATTTTCAGTAATCGTTTGCGGTTCTGGAATCACTTCCAGTTCTACCATACTCCCACTACTGTTTTCTGAAAAATCCATTTCTTTTTAAAATTGTGGCGAGTGAAGAACAATATCACTATTGATCTTCCAGATGGTAGAAAATCAACCCTCGTCATAGCCTGGGTCAACCCACAAACAGCCATTACAGAAACGTGCCTTGAGTTATCCGGAGTCTGGTTTTAAGCATAAGCCGGACAACTCCCCGTACCTTAACAATGTCAAGATATGAACTATTCTATATCCAATACAGAAACAGAGGCACTGATTTAATTGAACCAGATTCAAATCATGCAGCTGTCTCCAGTGCATGTCAACTAAATGGAAGGAGGCCGATCAGTGTTACTCAACTTAGGAGTACTTCCAATTATGAGTAACCTGAAAGTGAAGCTATTTCTAATCATTACTATCAACTGAATAACATTCACAAGTATCTACATCTTCGATCACCTTGAAGAATCCCGATACTTGCAACATCTGGTTCTCTACTTTATTCTTATACCTATAACTCCTCAAAACTTAGACCCTGTGTTTCTACGAAACACCTGTTTAAGAACTAGAGAAGTCATAAGTAAACAGAATATAGTAGGAGGACCAACCCCACTGTCCTGATGGACCCTGGACAACATACAATACTCTGTATAAGTCCCTTGAGTTTGATAACTCATTCACTGTGTGTCGTAGGTTGAAAACTGTATTTATGGTTAAGAAGAATTACACCGCTGTTTAATGCTCCTTACCTAACCATCCACTGATATAGGTAAATGTCGTAGACATAATTTCAAAAAGGTACATCTCACTCTATAAAAATAGACGTACAGATATATCAATTTGAAATTGGTGCATGACAGCAGATATTCAAAACCATATATTTGCCGTCCGGTAAACAACCCAGGTGACTTCCTCAAATATCACCGATTACAACGAATCCCGATATAATGAGGATGATCACCTAATTCCCAATATGTTACTCCCACTCAGCATCTGTAAAACCATGCAGATGTGAGATTCATACTTGGTAAATACATACCCTGGAGCAATTGTCTAATCGGGAAATCAGTTTTCATTTAACAGTACACAGTGAAACTGAAACATTGAAATGTTTCGATGGGGTATCCTGGTATTCCTAGTAATGCCTCTTACGTTATCCAGATTCACAACTGTAACCGTATAATTCTTTGCCACCTCTCCAAATCCCTTTATATGTCTTTAGTCATTACCTTCTGTACACCCCTTTAGGCCAAATGGTTTTCTTCCTTCCCTACCGTTCGGCACCAGCCTATGGTTCGGAAGAAGACTATCCAATAAGCATAAAGGGTGTACTATCCTAATCCTAGGAGCACTCGCAATGCGAGAGAAGGTGAAGATAAAAGACAACCGAATAAACCTTATTCTTATTTCTCCTGAACCAGAATCCATCCCCGAACTGGAACAAGTTCCTTTCGAGTTCGTATATAATCATACGATGGAATATCCAAATAAACTGTGGATCTTCGTAATGATACGGAGTGTCCTGGAGAAATACAAAGGTGATTTAGGATTGGCGAAGAAATACTTGGTTTGGTTGTGAATAGCAGTCGCAATTTACTTTGCCCTTCTACTAATCCCTTTCTTTGTCTTAACCCAATACCTTCTGTACACCGTTTAGGCTAACTGGTTTTCTTCATTCCCTACCGTTCGGCACCAGCCTAAGGTTTGGAAGAAGACTATCCAATTTGCGTAATAGGTGTACTATCTCCTAAACCAAGGAGTACTCACAATCTGAGAGAAGGTAAAAGGAAAAGACAACTGAATAATCCTATCCGTTTTCTCCAGAACCGGAAACCATCCTCGAATAAATTCTTTCGAGTTCGTATCTAACCATACGATGGTTTTGTCCAATGGAAGTGGACGTTCGTAGTAATACGGGGTGTCCTGGAGAAAAAGGGTAAAAGTAGGAGTGGCAATGAGGTTTGCAACTCTGACAATCCAAAAGCCAGTGTTAAGAAGGTTCGGTTAATTTTGGTCTCTGAGTCATATTCTTAGGGTCGGGTCAATGGTCGCTGCCAAAGAGAGAGAGAAAAGAAACACTCAGCGTGCACTCTAACCTAGATCAGAATGGTTATCACTTTATCTAATCTGGAAACCTCCCACTGTACCTCAAATTCTGCTCCAAACCTAAAAGAAGAATTAGTCGTGAATACCCGAGGAGTAAACCAACTCATCAGTGGGAATCGGGATCCAACTCTCATCGCATGATAACGTGACGGAATCCGCTCAAGGTGTCACACTCCAGAAGGTATGCGCATATCTGGCAAGTTTCAGTTCTTTTGAAACTCCCGATGTGATTTTTACCCCTAGGACCCAAGTGACCTTGACGGAGTCAACAAGTCAAAGTGTCCTAGTCAAGTTCAACCCGTCATTGTCTGGATTGCGTTAAACCCACCCGTACGTGCCCTTGACGGAGTCAACAAGGCCGCACGACTGTCCTAACCAATCCCATTTATGCTACAAACAAGCACCACTCAGCTACCGTACACCGCGCCTTGACGGAGTCAACAAACGCAGCACGAATACTAAATAATACTCGTAAGAAATGACGGAGGGCTACGTCTAGTTTTTGGCGATAAACTTTTAACGTAATGAAGTTGATATCGTTGAAGGAACTGCATAGCCTTTTATAAAATATAGTGACAAAAACCTTTGCTAAAGAGGTCACTCCCGGTGAAGGGATCTCGGCTCTTTCGCCGTAGAATGAGGTGCAGGATATTCCAACTGAATACCACGATGCAAAGCAAAAGGCAATCGGCTATAGTGAAGTTAATGCCCTGACGCAAACTTCTGTCCAAGGGGTCACTCCCAGTGAAGGGATCTCGGCCCTTGCCTCGTCGACTGAGGAGCAGGATATTCCAAATGAATACCACGATGCAAAACAAAAGTGAACGTCCTTGCAATAACAGCTTTTTGAAAAATGTTCCAACAACATCAGAATAGGTTTGTTTAGTTTGCATTGATCCGAATCAACGCAGTCCCATCAATTGATCACACCACAAAGAACGAAAATATACTGATGTACGTATATGCCATCCGCATTCGCCACTGGGTCCCGTCATTACTCGTTAGGTTAGCTAACTAACGACAGAGCGGGGACTGGACTAGCGCGGATGTAAAACATATACAACATCTACTAATATATATACCAATATATTATATTCGCTCAAGGCGTGATAAAATGCAACATCACAGAAATGTACAGCATCACAGAACAATACAGATATCTGGAAGCCCCGGGTTTCACAGAGCCGCTGCTGAAACCCGACGTTCCCCTGGTCGTGTGGATAGCTTGTGCAATGAAATCCTAGACCCCTACGGGCGCGGCAAGTCACCCGCCAAAACCTGAAGCGAGGCAGCCCCCTCCGTCTCAATGCCATGAGATGCGGGCCCGTTGCCCTCTAGAACCCGGCTATCCGTGCACCCCTCCGCGGGGTAATCCTAGTACAGAAAGTAAAATATACATACAACGGGTACATCGACCGCAACCAGGTCGTGCCCCAAAAGAATAATACAAACAGGCAGTGATGGCAGTCCACATGTCAGACGCTCGTCCCGCAATATCAAATGTACATATAAAACAAAACTGTACTAACATTGCATCCAGGCTATCCCCACGACCGATCCGCAACATCACAGCAAAATCACAAAACATCAACGTGAAAGTCACGTTCGCAAATCCGTCTAACCGGGCTATAGCAGTTAGACAGGATTTACCGATCAAGTGACATTCACGGTCGCAGATATAATGTAAATACTGTGAACCAATGTGTTTAAAATATCCGATCGATCAAATTTTAACAAGTGGGCCCCCAAGTACTACTGTAGCACACACAGAAAATCTGGGCCCAAACAAAGTATACCAAAACCCCTATTTTCAGCCCAAAAGCCCACTGCAAAAAATTGGTGGAATGATACACTATTCCTGCGGCGGAACCGCGGCCAAATAGGGGTTACGGCCGCGGTTCCGCGGTCCTATGGAGGGATCATTCTACCAAATTTTCACAGTGTTTTTATAATTCCATGTACATCACTTTTCTACAACCTGAAAAAATTTCGAGCCCGGAAAAAATCGACAGAAAACTGATGTAAAGAAAACGCGGTTTTGGAATTTTTGTTCGATCGGAAAAGTAAAACACACTAGAACAAGCTAGACTAGGTTAATGGCGTGGCCCTGATACTATGTTGCACCACGGCAGCGCCCCGGCCGTCTATCCGAGGCCAAAATGCGGAATCAAAATTTTTCTTAACTTTAAACTGGCGCTACCGCGGACAATATACCCGGATCGTAACCATTAACCGATACTAGCAAACAAGAGAAAGGGTGAGAGGTATACCGAGTGATCCGAGTCCTCCGGTCTTCTCGTCGTAGTCCCGATCTCCCGCGGAAACTCCGGTCGTCGCATCCTTGCCGGAAGGGCACCACATCGTCTGCATCTTTTACGGGCTCCCACCTCAATACCGAGGCAACTCGGGCGCGAAGTTGGCTAGCCGACGCGCCCAAGATTTGCTGTAGAAATAGTGTAGAGTCTATGTCTCTTTGGAGTAGTGAAGTTGCCATTGGTGATGGAGGAATAAGGTTAAGGAAAAATGGTGCTTTCATTTTTCCCTTAACTAGAAGAATGAGATGATGAAATATGTGCTACAACAAAATGGAAATTTCTCTCATTCTCACTCCTAAATGTGGCCGGCCATCGAGCTATCGAAATGGTGGAGGGAATCACATAACAAATGAGGGAGGTGAGTGTAGTAAAAGTGAATGGGTGACCACACCCCAAAAGCAAACCTCACATCCAAACACAAATCAAAGATCAAATCCTTTCTCATCACTTCTAATCTCAAAAAGGCAAGCCATCATGAAAAGCAAAGATGCTTAATCTTTCATAATGCCACAAATACAAAGAACCCCTCCACAAATTGTTATTTGCAAACTTGCAAATAACCCCCTCCATCGGAAAAGTCCGGCCGGGAAAGAACAAAGGAAAACCGGCCGGAACGGAATGCAAACTGGCAACTCCAGAAAACTGGTCCCGTAATAAATTACAGGAAAACCCCGAAACTGTGCATACACACCCGCATCTGTATTCCGACCGGATACAAATGCAATGAGACAAAATCTACACTGTACTAAACTAGGATCCGGCTTAAACCAAAGCCGGCTAGTAATATCCGTCCGATCCTGATCCGTGCAATACCGCACGTATCTGATCGAACCCTGCCATATATCCATACGGCCACTAGTACAAACCGTCCGATCCTGATCCGTGCAATACCGCACGTATCTGATTGGAGCCTGCCATATCTCCATACGGCCTCTACAGCGTTTCTCCCGAAAGCTTGAGTAACTGTAAGTGTGGTGGACTCGAAAGACTCGTCAATACTATGGCTGTGGATTTAACCACTAGCACGTCAGAGGTATAAGCCAATACGTGACGGGCCACCAGCTATTGACCAAAAGGAACGTCGATGAGCGAACTCATCCTGACACCCTACTGAGCCTGTCAGTGATAATATCCGTACAGTCCGGTCCGTTCGTCTATGAGTATCGCATTGCGGGCCTAGGGGGTTGGTAAAAGTCAGACCCCCAAAAGCGGTACAAGTCGTGTCGGAGTGTAGCCCAGAACACCCTGAGATACTACTGGAATACCTACCAGTAAATCTCCTGCCTCGGCCGAGGGCTTTGTGTAATGGCTCTCCTAGATCAAGCGCGACCTCACCCCCAATACCGGGAGAGACGAACCCCTACAGATCCGCTCACTGCCTCCATGTGGCTCGGGACTGTACCTAACTAAAACCTGTTTGCGCGACTCCTTTGAGCCGTGGTAGGGTAGTAATCAAAGCACGGTGGGAACTCACACGAGACAAATGACGATCTCAGGTCGATGAACTAACCTGTACACATGTCACCAGGGAACTGCTATCTGACATCTGGTATAAGACCAACTAGCAGGTTCCCGGCGAGTCCTGTCCGGTGTACTCATAACCCAATGAGCACCTGTATACATCTTAGGTGAACCAACTGACACCAGTGGCTTGTGAGACCGGCCACCGCCCCTCGTCGGGGTCTCGACTGTATACACTAGTCTACTAATGGAGTATCGATGCCCTGTCTCGAAACTCCTACGACTAGGGACCTTTTAAGGATGTGCTTATAGACCGCCAGCTCTCACGTATATGATCGCCATCATACTGCTGGTAGTCAAGCAAGTATCCTAGGGGCTCTATTAACGTGTAATAGCGACATGTCAGGTCTCCTAAAGCAGTACACGATGATAAAGATAAACCAGATAGCATACTATCATCTCGAGTAAGACTGTCCTACTGGGACAGGTCCTCCCTCAATCATTGCAATCACGTGCCTGTGATCCAATAATTGACTCTGAGGGCACTATCTCCAACAGAAGCATCCCTCCAACTAACTTCTTCTAGAAGCCTCTCCCTATAACAAACTTTTGGAGGGAAATTTGAATTTTGAATCCTAGATCTAGGGTTACAAGGCCTATAAAAGGAAACCTAGATCTAGGGTTACAAGGCCTATAAAAGGAAACCTAGATCTAGGGTTAATGGTTGTTCATTAATCACCAAATTGGGTTTATTAACCATTCCCCGCAAGTTGAGTGACACGACTTGCGCCTCAAAACCCTAACCCTAATTCCAATTCCAATCCAAGATCAAGAATTCCGAGTTCAATCAAAGCACGAAGACTAGATCCTTTAGAGAGCAACGCCGGACTTCATCGGAGCAAGTGATCCAAGCCGATCAGCGACTCAAGGAGCCGAGCAACGCCAAATTCAACGATCAAGTTCCTTCCTCTTGTTGTTCTTGAGAGTTGTAACTAATTGTTGATATAAATAAAGGTGACAATTCTTTTATCTTGCTTATCTTTTGAACTCAAGCATTATGATTCAATCTAGATTCTTGAATGTTTGCTTTGTGATAATGTTTGAGTAAAACTCCGCTCGTAAAGGAGTCGAGACGATCGATAGAATGATGATGATTTATATTCTTTTACAATTCTTAAGTCCTATAACATTTGTAAATTCTTGAAAATCGAATGATCGACGACTTAGTTTCGATGCGATGCTTTCTTGATTGTGTTTGCTCGAAACTAGAGATCAACGATCGATCATTTGATTTACTAGAAGCTAGTTTGTGAATGAGATTGATCGAAAGGACAAAGGATGAGATGAGGAAACCCTAGTTTCTTCGCAAGATCCTTAACCACGATAAATCGTTATCGATCTAGTATCAATTCGTTAATGGATAAGAGTATGTAATCATTAGATCTCATCACATCTATAGATCCAATCGACTCCTACGAGCCACACTTCGAATCTTGATTATTGGTTTGGAAATCATCACATCTCAATTCTTGATTTTAATGTTTTCTTAGATCTAGATTTTTCTAATTCTTGAACTTTAATTTACAAATCATGAATTGTTTCTTTTCTTTTCTTTAAAGTTTCAACTCATCTAAATCGAAACACGAACGATTACACTTTTCCTGTGGACGATCCGCACTTACTAACGCTCTACATTCGACACCGTTATTGATTGTGGTCAAATAATTTTTGGTTGTGACTTCTTTACAATTTTCCAACTATACAACAAGAATTCGTATCAATCAAGACACTACTTGTTCGAGAGTTGTGTCAGATTTTCACGGACCACCAGAGCTTAATATACATCTTCCTGCAGCGGGTGTAGATTGTTGAGAAAGTCTTCTGCAGATTTACAGTTCTTGTGCCATCGTTGAGTAAAGCTTCTGTTCGCCTCTACTGAGGGGGGGCAGCTTGCTCATGTCCGCGCCCGACCACTTTTCCTTAATCGCGTTCGCGAGGCACTGCCCGCCAATGCTCGTTCGTCAAAGGTTCTTGAGCATACTTGGCTGGGTAATGATTCGGAGTCCTTGATCTGTAACAAGGGTGTGCTAAGTTTAGGGACGCGTTTTTGTACCTGATACTATTGGGTAGAGACGTGAAATCCTAGAGCAGGCACATCTGTCAACTCTCTGTACTCATTCAAGTTCCACCAGCATTTGATTTAACTTGTGAGATAGTTACGGGTGGTCAGGGATGTAAAGAGAAATTTCGGATTTCGTTTCGAGGTGGCTGTCTTGTTGTGTGTTATGGTTGAGCATCTGAGACCGGCTGGAGAGTTGCAACCTTTAACCGTTCTGGAGTGGGAGTGGGAGTAGATCTCCACGAATTTCGTTATGGTGTCTACCCAGGTTTAGTAAGGGTGTGACTTCATTCGGGTGTTTGTTGTCCGGTTATACTCATTTTTCTCTGTTGTTCTTCGTTAAGTTTGTGCGTTGCACAGAGTTCCTTCATGGGTCGTATCCAATGAGGGCACCCTTGTTGCTTGCCGCCTTGGGTAGGAGCTTCAGGAAGCCTTGGGTACTGGTTGAGCTTTAGCACCATCTTTCCATCCGCAGGATATGGTTTTGTGAGAGCGGGCTATACTGAGTCTGAAGGATATACTTGTGCGTACGTATAAATTGTTGTGGGCAGTTAGGGATCGTCGCTCGCCATTGCTAGAGTTTTCCTTCGATAGCTGTTATCAGGAGACACTCCAATTGGCAACCTTTAGGTTTTAGTGCGGTATTCACATTTTGAGAAATTTCGCTAAAGTGATCTTTTCAACAATTAAGTTTGAGTAAACCCAAAACCCTTCACTAAATATCTTGATATTTGTTTGGATTTATTGATTTAATTTTAAAGAAAAGAAAAGTAATTGAGGAGATACATGAATGTGGTGTGAATGCATTTATGTGTGCACTTATTGCTTTTCTTGCTAGAATAATCCACACAATCCCTCACCCTCTCCTCACTTGGCCGAGCACTCCCTCTCTCTTCTGCCCTTGACCATTTCTCTCTCTCATTTGCAACTGAACACTCTCTTTCCTTCACCAAATTCATCACAATTATTCACAATTTCATCAAAAATCACATTTTTCTTCACTTTTCTCTTCTTGGATGCCTTGGAGCATACAAAACTTGGATCTTTATGTTCTTGAGGATAGGTAATGATCCTTATCTTTTTTTTTATATAGTTTTTGTGGTATGTAGCTAGTTAGTTTCAGTTTTAAGTGTTCAAAGTTAAGTTTTGTGCAATATATCGTATTTTAGTGTCGATTTGCGATATCTGTGACCTGCTATGACCTGAATTTCGTACAGAAAAATCAAACAAAATTGTAGTGATGTACTAGTGACCCTGGAACACCACCTGAGACACAAGATCCACTCCACCGGCATGGGCCGGCGACCCAAATAGAAATTCCGGCGACACCGGTTTTGTAGAGGAGTTGGGGTGTTCGGATTTTGTGGGTAGTTGTCTGCTGTTGGTTAGGGGTGTTAGGTACCGTTTACTTTTTTAGTGTTTGCTGTAAGCAAAATCTGGGATCACTTATGTAGGTTATAGTGTTTTGTGTTCGCGCGATACGTTATACGACACGGATCGTGCACTATGGGTGGTTTTGCTCTTAAGTTGTTTTCGTCGTGTCGCTACGCACGTTAGCCACAATACGAACACTTGAGGGTATGTTTTGTGTTGTTGCGTCGGTCAAATATAGTTTGTACGTGTTTTAGGGTTATTATTAATATATACCTTGTTTATTGTTTTAATGTTGTAGGTTCGCAGGCGGGGACTATGGATACAGCTACAAAGGGAAAACAGGTGGTTAGCTACACTTAGCCAGGAGTGTTGGTGAGTAGATTTAACATCTACAGGGGAATCGCCCGCATGGCGTTATGCGTCTGGGCTAGAGATGTTAATTTTGTCGCATAGTCTATGTCATATTTAGAATTGCGCATTTACCCTACTGCTTAGTAAATTGTTGTGCTTGGACTAGTATCCTTAGGACACTGCACTATTATTGGCGGCTTATATTGTACGAGCACTGATTGTATGCCACACACACCGTCAATAATTGCCATGTCACGCACAACCCATATATAGAAATGATACTGTCTGGTTAGGGACATTGTGACATTGATTTATACTTCTTATCGCACATGATATATATAGCATACCTGTACCTACATGCTTACACATATGCATTGACATACCTACGTGCTAGTTACCTGTATACCTATAAGGTATTGTACCATTAGTGATAGGTACATACACACTTTATGGCATAGCTACAGGTATACCTTGCACACATACTTCACTTATACCTGGAGGGTATATCACATCATACTAATAGGTAGATACCTATATTTTCTGCTATACCTTTATGTGTTCACATATATCTGGCTATAGCTATGTATTTACCCTTATTGATGTATTATTAAGAATTGGAGATATTAGGAACCACATGATATTTATATTAACTGGTTGCAGTTAAATGGCGGATTTTCCTTTATATGCTTTCATTAAAGTTTTATGTTGCATATATTATATTCATGGATTTTCGCATTGAGATATGGATTTTTCATGATGTTTTCTGGATTTGGGAACCGTGGGAGTTCATGAAATTATGCATTATTTGAAAAACCCGGTTTCCCTAGATATGATATTTCAGCAGCCACCATGAGATTTATCGGTTCGGATATATATATATACTCCACGCGAGGAAAGGAGGGGTCCGTGTGCGGGTACATGGTGGGTCCCGGAGGTACCCCTGGGCAAGAATGAGGTCGTGGTGCTAGGCGATGAGCTAGTAGGGGAACCATACCATCCGATGACATTACCAATGACTCAGCGGTTATCCTAGGGATACTGACGGGAGTCATGTACATATTGATACGTCGAGAGGCGAGGGTCAGAGCTAGGCACTCGTGCTTTCGGGATAGCGTAGATATGTACCTATCAGGATGCCAGTCATGGTGACAGCACCTAATAGATCAGCATTTCTGTGTCGATGCTTGACATATTGGTTTCATGATATTTCTTTTCACTCCTTTGTATATATAACAGAGGATTTGGCCGCTGTTATATATGCCCTTACACCAATATTAGTGGAATGGGACGCTAATATATGTGTATTGACATAAATTATATACATCATCGTATTTATTCATGCAAATATACCTAGAATGTAAAGGACTCATTGACATTGGATTTAGGACATTTGAGAATTCATTAGATATTGATTACATGATATATATGAGATTGCTGATTTTGTACACTCGGGATATGTGAGAGATCTACTTGATATTGTACATCGGGGTATACGATATACACTTGATATTGTACATACGGGATACGTGAGATCTACTTGATAGTGTACATTCTGGATTTGTGAGACTTATTTGATATAAGAGCCAATTTGGAGGCTGATTTAAGGAATTGGGATTTGGATTGTCTTGATGGATTGTGATCCTACCACGATGTCAGGATTCCATGGAAATGACATATTTCATTTCATACTCCACATTTTTTGTTTATGCACTGTTTCATATATTAGTAGTACCTGTTAGAGTACCTTTCATGACTGCTGCATATATACATCTCCATATCATTATTGCATATTGATCGTCATATTATTACTTCATGTAATAATTGTACCTGCTAGTGTACTTTCCATGATTATTGCATTACATGTGACCATTTATTGATATTAAATGCTTATGTTAGATTCGCGTTGTACGTGCATACTCGCGATTACCTGCATATGTTATTTACTATTCACGAGTTGGCAACTCACCCCCGTTGTGCCACAGTGTTTGCAAGTGTTCCTCAGGATAGTCAGAGGCATGCTATTTTCATCCTTCGTATCATCCTTTGCTGCGAATACCACTTCGCCTGACAGTGTGCAGTTTTGCCCAGGTGGGTTTTGTGGTTATCCGATATTGTATTGTATATTCGTTGTATCCCTGTACTCTACATCTAACAGTATTATGTTGACTTAGAGACTTGGTGTGAGGACGATCTTGTATATTATTTTGTGACTTGAAGGTTTTTATGCAGTTTTATTTATATCGTCTCTTTCTTCGCTACGGCGTCGTATATCTGTTGTGGTGTTTGCTTTCCGTCGTTGGGCGTGGATTTTCCTCCCGTTTGGGATGCTTTACTTTATATTTATGTTGTACCCATTTTGGGGGCATGTTTTACAAAGGATGTGCTGCCAAAATTTTTAAGGAGTAAAAGTGAGACTTTAAAGAATTTGGGTTGTGATTTCAAAGGTTTTGAAAATACTATTATCACTTTCTTATTTTTTTTATGGTTTAGATTGCTGGGTTTTGACTTTCTTTTACTACGTTATGCCTGTAGACGTTGCGTAGTATTAGGGCCGTCACGTGCCAATTTCGGGTCATGACATAGGGTTTTGGGTGATGCTTCCTAGATGCCTGCATGAATCACTGTCCTTGAAAAAATATTTTCAGGTGACCCAGGTGTTAGCAGATTTCTAAATACATTCACAGAAATTCTAAATTCTTCCGATATCGGGTTTCTAAATCCGTATTCCGGGGTTCTATTCTCTGGTTTAGGTCTGAATTCTAGCACTAGGGGGTTTGTGTGGCCTCTACTGAGCTCAATTTCATATCACAACTCTCAATTTTCATTAACCCTAACTAGAATTTTCAAAGTTCACCCAAACCACACAATATCGGTTCTAATCTAACATGGATGCAAAAGCAATAGAAATACTCGGCTAATGGCTAAGAGAATACCTCATTTGGCAACTCAAGAATATTCTTGAGTTGCCCCAAGTGTCCAAAATGCAAGCTTTCTTGGTCCATGGGGTAGCTAGTGAGCTTGTGCAACTTTTTTATGAAATGGAGATAGGGTTTTGAGGTATTTTAATGGAGTTTTGGTGGCTGTAGTGGTGGAGGAAGAGAGGGGCAGCAGCAGCAGCAGCTAGATGAGGAGAGGGGAGAGGAATGAGTGAAGGAATGGAGAGGGAATGGCTCAAGACATGGTTGACCCCTCACCCTCTCTTTCTCTCTCTTGCCCATCCTTCTTGACTTTTCTTTTCTTTTCTTTTCTTTTTCTATTTCTTCTCTCCTCAATAGTAAACCCAAAACAAATACCCATACACCCCAAATCATGTAGGAAAAAGTAACAAGTGTAAAAAAAAAGACAAGTGCACAAAACACGCTTAAAGTCCGATTAGCGATTTTTAATCGCGATTAGCACTAAATTAGTGTCAAATAACACATAAATTCTCATAATTTGCATGAGACTCATAAAGCACATTCTTTTTAGTAATTTCCATAATTTTCTAAATTTTTCCCAATTTATCGGTATTTAATTATACTGCCTTATTAAAATATTCAATTATAAAAATTCCCAAAAATAATATTTTATTTTTCTGAAATGTTACATATACACTTGCTTTGTTATATTGTTTTGTGTTTAGGTTCGCAGGAGGGGACTTCGGATGCTGCGAAGGAGGGGAAGCAGGTGGTTGGCTTTACTTAGCCAGGAGCGTTGGTGAGTAGATTTAACATCTACAGGGGAATCGCCCGCATGGCGTTATACGTCTGGGCTAGATTAAATGATATGACTATTTGTCAGATGTATACGGATATTGATTGTGCATGTGTACCTTTGTTGCATTATCTCATTACCTATTAGGTATGGACTTAGTACTAATGAGACACAACACCATTATTGACGGTTTATGTTTCACGAGCACTAATTGTATGCTACACACACACCGTCTATAATTGCCATGACACGCACAACTTATATACATACGAGATGTAGTTGACACCTATACATACGCGATACTGTATGGTTAGGGTCATTGAGACATTGATTCATATTTCATTGTGCATATGACATATAGCATACCTTTATACCTACATGCTTACACATATGCCTTGACATGCTTACATGCTACTTACCTATATACCTATATGGTATTGTACCATTAGTGATAGGTATATTCACACATGACACATAGCTACATGTAACTCTTGCATACATACTTATGAATATACCTGGAGGGTATTACATCATTTTTGATAGGTTGATACACATATCTTACTATACCGACATGATTACGCATACCTGGCTATAGCTACATGTTCACTTTATTTGATGTTGTATGGACTTGGAGAGATTAGGAACCGCATGATATATTTTAACTTGTTGCAGTTAAATAGAGGTTTCCTTTGTATGCTCATATTACTTTTTCATGTTGCATATATTACATTCATGGATTTCATATGATGTTCTCTGATATTTTTACTCCTAAGTATATATAACAGTGGAGTGGGACGCTGTTATATATGCACATATATATATTAGTGGAATGGGACGCTAATATATATGTATTGATTCATGCAGTTATACTTATTCATTACTTGATGTTTTATGGATTTAAGGACCGTTGTTGTTTCATGAAATTATGCATTATTTGAAAAACCCGGTTTCTCTTGATATGATATTTCAGCTTCCACCATAAGATTTCTCGGTTCTGAGCTTATATATACCCCATGCGAGGAGGTGTCATAGGCCGTGTGCAGGTACTTGGTGGAGCCCGGTTGGTTCCCCGGTGCAAGAAGATTGAAGGTCCATGCCGTTGAGCCTGGCTGGGGGCTTTTGCCATCCGGTGATTGTATTTGGACTTGACGGATATCTAGGGGATATCGATCGAGGTTATGTACGCACATGCCTTGTATATTTCGGGTGGTGCTAACCCAGGTTCATAGGATGTACGTACATGACGCAGGAAGGCCAGTCCCAGGTGATGGTGCCTCAGATTCGAGTATTTTGTGACAATACTAGACACTTGTTTTCATGATGTTTTTGGGTGTAGATGTAGGACACTCAGGTTTCATGAGACATACTCGATATTGGATACTGGTTATATGAGATTTACTTGATATTGGACACTCCGGATATATGATACTTACAGGATATGAGGGCCAATTTAGGGGATGATTTGTGGAAATTTGGAATTTAGATTGTCTTGATGGACTTTGGTCCTACCACGAGGTCAGGATTCCGTGAGGATCATGTTTTATCCCATACTCAGCATTTATTGTATATGCATGGCTTCATGTATCAGTAGTACCTGATAGAGTACCTTTCATGACTGTTGCATTTATATAATGTTATTTTATATGCATTGTTCATGTAGTAGTAGTACCTGATAGAGTACCTTGCATGACTGTTGCATACATATTGTTATTTATTGCTATCAGCTTGCATGCATTAGATTCGCGATGTACGTGCATACTTGCGATTACCTTCATATGTTGTTTACTATTCACGAGTTGGCAACTCACCCCCGTTGTGCCACAGGGTTTTGCAGGTTGTTCCTCAGTGTAGTCGTTGGCAGGGCTCTTCTACCTATCGTATCATCTTTTGCAGCGGATACCGCTTCGGCTGACTGTGTACAGTTTTTCTTAGGTGGGTTGTGCGGTTATCCGATGTTGCTTATTGTATATTCTTTGTATCCCGTACTCTCCATATACCATTTTTCATGTATTGATTTAGAGACTTGATGTGAGGACGATATTGTATATTTTTGTGACTTGGAGGTCTTTTATGAAGTTTTTATTTATATCTTCTTTTTCTTCGCTATGGCATCGTATATCTGTTGTGGTAGTTGTTTTCCGCTTTTGGGCTTGGATCTCCTCCCGTTTAGGAATGCTTTATTTATATCTTTGTTGTACCCCCTTTTTTTGGGCTGGTTTTTACAAAGGAGGCGCTGCCGAATTTTAAAGGAACTAAAGTTGGACTTTAAAGAATTTGGTTTGAGATTTCAAAAGTTTTAAAAATGTTATTATCATTTACTACTTTTGATGGTTTAGATTGCAGGGTTTTCGGCTTACTTAAATTGCGTTACGCCTGTAGACGTTGCGTAGTTTAAGGGTTGTCACGTGCCAATTTCGGGTCGAGACAAAGTTGGTATCAGAGCGCTAGGTTTTACCTTTCGGAGTGTAGGATGACCTTGGTATGATGGAGTGGGTAGCTTAAGCAGAGTAACGTAGTGTGTCTATGTCCGCGGCATACTCACGATCACGGTACTCCGCCTAAAGTGACCTAAGTACTAATTGCTTGAAATTCCTTCTTTGATGATACATATCCTTGTGATTCGATTTCCGTGTTCATATCGAATCCTTTTTCTATTTATAGCCTTTGCCGCCGATGACTATGAGGACTCATAGAGGTGCAGCGAGGGCCGAGGTCAGAGTTGACTTGTATGGGACGAGAACTGACCAGGATGGCACGCTCGTTGCACAGGAGCAGATGGATCCGCCTTCGACAGATCGTATCGCTAAGCTTGTGGCTGAGATGCAGGACTTGCGCCAGACGATGAGGTCGTTGGTTGAGGCCAGTAGAGTGCAGCGATAGGATATTGCCATCCCTGTTACCCAGTTGTTCCTTGCGATCAGCACACAGCATTGCGTTATGTATACAGCACCAGTGGACGCAGCCCTATTCGATGAGGAGCGTCTTTCCAAGACTTTGGGAGTCCGAGGACAGAGGAAGGCTCGTGCAGGTGTACTAGCCCAGAGACAAAGGTTCAGTCGCCGTGACAGGTTTCGTGCATGTCGCGGGAGTAGAAGAGGCTTGGGACGAGAGATGTGTTAGCTAGATCAGCCGTTTGTTGTGTTACTTCTGTCAGCGATTCTTTTATTGCGCGACACTATATCGGTCTTGTGCCAATCGGATAGGAGATAGAGATTCGTCCGTCGCATTGATCCTTCTAGAGATGTTGGATTTGATGTTCTCCTGGGCACTGACTGGTTAACTACGTGCTAGACGTCTGTGGACTGCCGTGAGGAAATAGTCAGGATTTGTTTCCTGGCGAGTCAGTTCTTGTTGTGCGGGAGGGGGGGACAGTGGTGCCTCCCCTCACAGCTTGAATTCACCCTTTTTCGCTAGTCGTCTTTTGAGGAGAGGATGTCGAGGATTCTTGGCTTTCATTCGTGATACCGGAGCCACAGTGGGTTTATTAGACCGGGTTCCTATCATGCGAGAGTTTCCGACGTTGTTCTAGATGAGCCGGCGGAGCTTAGAGAGCTTAAGGATGAGCTGCAGAGTTGCTTGTTAGGGGGTCTTGTCTGTCCTTGTGTTTCGCTTTGGGGAGCTCCTATTCTGTTCGTCAGGAGAAAGACGACAGTTTGAGGTTGTGTGTTGATTGATCGTCAATTGAACCAAGTTACGATGTGGATAGGTATCCTTTACCTCGCATTGATGATTTGTTCGACTTGCTCTAGAGTGCGAGACATTTTCTAAGTTTGTTTGGGATCAGGTCATCATTGGTTGCGGGTTCGGAGTGATGACATTCCGAAGGCTACTTTTGTGCGCGCTATGGGCAGTATGAGTTTTGGTGGTGTCATTGGACTCACCAATGCCCTAGCAGCATTCATGGATGTGATGAACCATATTTCTTCAGGCCGTTCCTCTACCAGTTGATTGTTGTGTTATTGATGACATTCTGGTCTTTTCCAAGAGTCTTGAGGAACATGTGCAACACTTGAGGATTTTCTTTGCAGACATTGGTAGAGCCCAGCGGTTTGCTAAATTCTCGGAGTATTCCTTCAAGCTCGATTGTGTTTACTTCCTAAGGTTATATGGTTACGGGAGACAGTTTTCGTACGGACCCGAGGGAAATCGAGGCCGTACAGCTTTGGCCCAGACTTGTAGCAGGGACGGGGGTCCACGGCTTTTGGGCTTAGCCGGTTTTTACCGCCGTTTCGTACAGGATTTCTTATGTAGCGCTGCACCGTTGACCGGGTTGACCGGGAAGGGAGTTTCTTTTTCTTGGACTGTGGCATGCGTGCGGAATTTTCTGCAGTTGAAGACTCGGATGACAACTGCACCAGTTCTTTCTTTGTTTTCTGGATCGGGCGACTTTGTTGTTTAACTGTGTTGTTTCACGAGTGGGGCTCGATTTTGCGTTGATGTTGCATTATAGAGTTATCGCTTTTTCTTCCCGACAGTTGGAGGAAGTAAGAGAAGGATATCCCACTCATGATCTGGAGATGGCCGCGGTGGTCGTGCGATGAAGATCTGAGGACACTACTGTTACGGAGAGTCGTGTCAGATTTTCACGGACCACCGGATCTTAATCTTCCTGCAGCGGGTTTTGATTGTGGAGACAGCGCCGTTGGATGGAGCTTGTGAAGGATTGTGTTTATGAGATCCTTTTATTTACCCATGGCGAGGCGATTGTGGTAGCTGATTCTTGAGTCATAGGCCCGGGGGTAGCTTGTTCCGGTTGTGAGCAGTCCTGAGACAGCCTTTTGCAGATTTACTGTTCTTGTGTGATCGTTGAGTACAACTTCAGTTCGCCTCTACTGAGGGGACACCTTGCTCATGTCCGCGCCCGTCCACTTTTCCTTAATCGCTTTCGCGAGGCACATCCCGCCGATGCTCGTTTGTCTGAAATTCTAGAGCATATTCGGCCGGGTAAAGATTCGGAGTCCTTGATTTATGACCAGGATGTGCTACGTTTAGGGACGCGTTTATGTATACCTGTTACTGATGGGTAGAGACGCGAAATCCTAGAGCAGGCACATCAGTCAGCTTTCTGTGTTCGTCCGAGTTCCATCAAGTTGTGACGTGACTTGTAAGATAGTTATGGGTGGGCAGGGATGAAGGGTGAAGTTTCGGATTTCGTTTCGTGGTGTCTGTATTGTTGTGAGCTAAGGTTGATGATTGATACGAAAAAGTGTTTGTAGTTTAATCGCAATCAGAACGGTGTCGCACGTAGCTAGACCGAGGTGAGTACGGGTCGTCCTCAGGGAAACGTGGAATATTTTAGTCTTACTTTAGATGTGTTGAGAAAGAGAGAGGAAGGAATAAAGAATATTGAAGAATGGGTGTAGGATCTAGATCTACGTTAAACACCAAAGCAAAATATAGATCTAGATTAACTATGGAGATAAGTTTATATAAAAAGGGGGCTTGTAGGGTTCATTAGGATTTAGTAGTTATGGATGATTAATTAAAGATTACCCTTTTTATCCTTTAATAGATTTAAAACTAGTACGACAGTGATGCATGTAGATCAGGGTTTCTGGAGGGAAAAAGGGTTCCCACTCTTAACCCCTATCTCGACATGGAACTCCGTTCATATCTAGCCTTTACCAAAACAATCATTAATCTAATCTCTAATCGCAGTCGAGACTAACAATAAATTGGTAGCGCGCCCGATTAGGATGTTAATGATTCTTTTAGTAAAGTTTATAAACTTTATAGGACGTAAAATGAGTTTAAGGATCTTCATCATCCATTAACTTATCCTAATCCTACGAATCCTAACAAGCGGAGAATTACTCGTGCATGTTTTGAGAAGAAGAGATGGATAGAGAAATCATATTAAAACTACAAAGAAATAGAATAAGAGAAAGAATTACCTTTATTAATCAACAAAACTCAATTACACTTTGTTCGCTTAGAAAATGATTACAAATACTAGTTTGCTTCTCGATCTCTTCTAAGGAGGTAGATGAACCGTTGATGATCAGCCTGGATGCGTGAGCCGTCTCGAACTTCGTGATCTCATCAGCTTGATGAATTTTCCAAGAGGCTCTCGGTCCCTTTTTATAGTCCAAAGCCATAACCTTTTGCTTCCAAATTTAGAAGTTAACAGAAAAGATTACCCCAAAGAATTCTCAGCCTCTATCTTCAAAAAAACGCGGCGGATCCACGGCACCAAGGGGCTTAGGCCGTGGATCCGCAGCCTGATGATCATGACCGTTGATCGTTTTTCTGGGGCTGGCTCTTTGTGACATTTGGCGATCCTTGGAACCTTCAGAATTTGGAAATCTTTTCTTTTCTTCTGCCAGAATTGATTTCTTAATTTTTATTTCTTAGTTAGGCAAGTCTTCTTCAATAACTTGATTTCCTTGATTCTAGTCTTGAAAAATTCTGCACAACTTGGAAAAATTCTGCACAACAACTCAAATAATATTTAATAGACTTTGTTCTGCTGGGATTTGGTCAATGAAATTATTTGCATACGTTTTCCTACCAAATGCTAATTATAATATATCAACACATGGAAAATAGTATTTTTACACATAAACCCTTATATGTATGATATATTATAATAAAGTCCTTTTTAATATGAAAATGGTAGGAAAAATGTAATAACAAATGTGCAGTTTTATCAACTGAACAAATACCCCCAAACTTATCATTGATCATCCCGAGCAAACTAGTTTATTCAAGAGGAGAAAAATAAAGGAGAAAACTAAGCACACTTTCGTAGGCAGACACGATTGCACTGAGCACGTGCAACAAGCCGTTAAACCTCTAGGTGTTCCTAGTAGGAGGAGTGTTGTCTCCTGAGGGTTTTCAGCGGATTACACCCACAAAATCCAATAACAAAAGAGAGATGGTGAAATTTACATATAAAGATAAGAACCATAAAAGAAATACTTTGAAAATTTAGAGTTTCCAACTATGCTAGCTTTTCAGTTGTCATGAGCCCTATCTTAATAGTCATGAAAAAATGTTAGAAATCACATCATCCCTCAATAAAACATCGTCTTTATTCTTCATTCCTACCTTTCATCCAAACATTGATCATTTACCCCTACGTGTGTGAAATGGACATCCCTACACTTGGAGAATTCAATTCAAGCTATCATATTCTTGTCCATCTACCTCAGTACTTTTTAACTTGATGAATATTTAGATTTGCTCACACATTTTCATGTGACCGTTAATACTTTTTGAGGTACTAACCGACCGATTACTCATGTGCTTGCAGATTTGGTGATAGTATTTTCCTCGTCTTGCACCACCTAAGGCTTAGCAGTGACTCCCAAACCAGTTGGCCTTAGGGTACATGGTGAAGAGGCACCATCGCTATATTTTTTTTATTGCTGCCTTGGTGATAACAAAACCAGTGTTCATTTTTTTCTTTTCACCATTTTTATATTTTCTTCATTTTTTTTATTTCCTTCGTACTTTGGCTTTTAGACAAGAGCATTTCAAGGTATCCTCTACTATCCCGAGTTTCAAGACGTGTGTAAGTGCATATAGTAAGGTATCTACATTCAAATGTTTGGCTTTCAGAATAGAAACTATTTTTCAGACTTATTTTTATCCTCAGATTAGTAACTTCTTTCATCTTACTAACCCTTGGGACAACAGCTCATAACTACTTATTACCAGTTCGTTTAAGAAAACTTCTAATTTTCTTGGTTTTCTTAAACTATTCCTATCTTTTGGATGTAATTTTTCACTTTCTACTCTTTTGTTATAAAGAAAAAAAATTTAAAATTTTTTGAAAATGTTGTGCTTATGCAAAATATGATGCAAATTGATGTGTAAATAAGCACAAACCTCCCCCAAACCTGTTTACAGCAGTGTCCTCACTGATGTCATCCGTTAAGCTCAAAAACCTGTAGACTTGGGAGGAAATTATTAATGGGGGCAAGAATATATGAAAGTGAAAATCCTCCCCCAAACTTATTTTTGATTCACAAATTTGAGGACAAAAGTTATGTTCAAGAGCCAAAAATATACCCCCCTCTCAAACATGAGTTAAACAATATGAAGCATTTTAAGAGTGGGTGAGTCATTTGGTCAAAATAAAACTTTACAAAGACCAAAAGTTAACACCAACCATTCAAAGATTTTATCAGTATAGCGTATAGGTTGGTGGAAAAATATGTTGTATCGAGTCAAGAAAAAATGGGGAAGGGATAAGAGGTGGTCTGGAAAGGGTTTGAAATTAGAGAAAAGAAAGAATGAGGATGAATGCGAATGATTAGGAAGAAGGAATGGTGGCGGTTCAATCTCTATAAGTGGAGATTGATCAATCACAAAATCCATAGTGTTTAAAAATTCATGTTCGTCAGCAAAAAGTTCTTCAAAACTTTTATCAATGGTGTGATTGAATATTTTGCTGTCAAAGAGTTTTGTGCCAGAATTTATCCTACTTGATTCATCAAAAATCATTGAGGTAGAGGACTCGAAAAATGCATCTACCTCATTTTCAAAATTATCCAAATCAAGTTGACTTTCTGGTATTATTGAATTTGAATTAACGGATTGTGATTCATCAAAACTCACTATCATTACAGGAACAGAAGAAGAACCAGAGAGAGTGGAAGGCGAAATGGGTAAACAAATTGGTGAGTCGAGTGATGCTGTACCAGATATGGAAGATGGAGGCTGTATTTCTTCGGGTATACCTTTATCATCAACTTCAAGACATATTTGGGGTTCGGGAAGAATTAAAGGCACAAGATGACGACCACAAGGAAGTGAAAGGATCTGATGAATTGGTGGGACAAAATCATCCAAAATTTCGGGTTCATCAATCAGTATATCCCCAACGTCAATCACCTCATTCAAGTGAAGGTTAAAATTCTCAAACACCTCATCAAAAGTATGGTTTTCAATCTGTTTTGGTTTAAGAGTGGAGGTGTAGAGATCATAAGGGTTGGGTATGATTTCACTTGCAATGGACCCTTCACAGTTGGGTAAATCAAACACTACAAAGTCACACAACTTATCAGACATTCTATTTGGTGTACTTGATGAATCTATGAAACTGGAGTTGTGGATTTCAATTTGGAAACAGGAGGTTTGATTAGGAAGGGTGTACAGTTCCGTCTTACTACCCAAATCCTTCCTAATTTGGTTCGACGGTTCCAGAAATTTTTCTAATATCTGCTCCAGACTAGTCTTGGGTTGATAAGGGGTTTCAGTATAAGATTGAAATTCCTGTGGATAATTAAAACTCCCAAATGACTGATTAGAAGAACCGTCTAGAGTAGGTGGAAAAGTCAGATTGGATTGATAGGAATAGAATGGTTGCGGAACTTGGATAGGAGTAGGATTAATATTATGATAAGAAGAATATTGATATGGGTTGGTTGGTTGGCCATTTTCAATAGGCATCTTATATGCCACAAACCGCATATCAAACTCTTCTCTGGACAGTGGTGGTGATGGTTGATATTGGTCCGGGTTGAAACTTTGGCTTCTAGCCCTAGCTATGTGCTCAGCAATGGACATTCGTCTAGGGGCTTCCTCACTCTGGGTATGAACTGAAACAGGAGTAGGATTAGGATACAGTTGATAAGACCTAGACTGACGTGGCTAACTGTTTCTTCCCCCTTGTTCTGTATGATCTCTTAAGGACATGGAAGAGCCGGACGGAATACCGAAGGGATTACGAAAACAAGAAATATCTGGTTGTGGACAGCAAAGCTCGACAAGTGTTCTTCTGTTTAGGTCACCCATTATAAGAAGAGAAAAAGGGGAGAAAATAATTGGTTTGTTTTAAAAAATGACGGATTTAAGACAAATCACTCTAAAATGCACAAACAACCCTAGAACTAAGGTTACCTAGGTCAGTCTCTAGACCGCTCCTAGACTTCCAAAGGACAAGCCGCAGGATAAATCCTCTACCGCATCTTTACTACTCTTGTAGCCAGGCAAGTGCCAGGTGAGTGGGAGGCTCCCCACTACGAAAGTAATGGTCCTAATTAAGTAACCATTTGCCTAGACACCACAAAAGTAATGCGGATAAGCGATAGATTACCCACGACCTTCCTCTGTCCTTAAAGAGCGCGACAGTCCTTAGAGTCTGGTCTAGATATTTTTTAAATTAATGAAGGGTTGATCTAGATGCTCGGTTTGTGATTTGTGGGGCTTAGGAAGGGTGATGAAATCCCCACCTAATCTTGATTTGGTCTTTGCCCCTTAAAGTCCGTATTAAAATATGCAAAAAAAAAACCAATCACAAAACTTTTGCAAAAAGATTTTTGAGCGGCGCTATTTTGCAAAGAATCCTGCAGAAAATAGATTTTATTGGATTTTAGAGGAGAGAGAAAGAGTTAAGAAAGATACCAGAGAAGTGTGAAACCCTAGATTTCCTGTTTCCTCAAGTCCGTGACTCCAGATTCCCTCGCAAAATTCACACACAAATCGTTAAATATGCAATTTGCAGTTTTGTTTTAATAATGATATGAATCGTCTAAGAATTCATCACAAATAGTAAGAATAAAAAATTACGCACGTATCCCCGGCAACGGCGCCATTTGATTGATACGAAAAAGTGTTTGTAGTTTAACCGCAATCAGAACGGTGTCGCGCGTAGCTAGACCGAGGGAGTACAGGTCGTCCTCAGGGAAACGCGGAATATTTTAGTCTTACTTTAGATGTGTTGAGAAAGAGAGAGGAAGGAATAAAGAATATTGAAGAATGGGTGTAGGATCTAGATCTATGTTAAACACTGAAGCAAAATTTAGATCTAGATTAACTACGGAGATAAGTTTATATAAAAAGGGGGCTTGTAGGATTCATTAGGATTTAGTAGTTATGGATGATTAATTAAAGATTACCCTTTTTATCCTTTAATAGATTTAAAACTAGTACGACAGTGATGCATGTAGATCAGGGTTTCTGGAGGGAAAAAGGGTTCCCACTCTTAACCCCTATCTCGACATGGAACTCCGTTCATATCTACCCTTTACCAAAACAATCATTAATCTAATCTCTAATCGCGGTCGAGACTAACAATAAATTGGTAGAGCGCCCGATTAGGATGTTAATGATTCTTTTAGTAAAGTTTATAAACTTTATAGAATGTAAAAAGAGTTTAAGGATCTTCATCATCCATTAACCTACCCTAATCCTACGAACCCTAACAAGCTGAGAATTACTCGCGCATGTTTGGAGAAGAAGAAATGGAGAGAGAAATCATATTAAAACTACAAAGAAATAGAATAAGAGAAAGAACTACCTTTATTAATTAACAAAACTCAATTACACTTTGTTCCCTTAGAAAATGATTACAAATACTAGTTTGCTTCTCGATCTCTTCTAAGGAGCTAGATGAACCGTTGATGATCAGCCTGGATGCGTGAGCCATCTCAGACTTCGTGATCTCATCAGCTTGATGAATTTTCCAAGAGGCTCTCGGTCCCTTTTTATATTCCAAAGCCATAACCTTTTGCTTCCAAATTTAGAAGTTAACAGAAAAGATTACCCTAAAAAATTCTCAGCCTCTATCTTCAAAATAACGCGGCGGATCCGCGGCCTGATGATCATGACCTTTGATTATTTTTCTGGGGCTGGCTCTTTGTGATATTTGGCGATCCTTGGAACCTTCAGAATATGGAAATCTTTTCTTTTCTTCTGCCAGAATTGATTTCTTAATTTTGATTTCTTATTTAGGCAAGTCTTCTTCAACAACTTGATTTCCTTGATTCTAGTCTTGAAAAATTCTGCACAACTTGGAAAAATTCTGCACAACAACTCAAATAATATTTAGTAGACTTTGTTCTGCTGGGATTTAGTCAATGAAATTATTTGCATACATTTTCCTACCAAATGCTAATTATAATATATCAACACATGGAAAATAGTATTTTTACACATAAACCCTCATATGTATGATATATTATAATAAAGTCCTTTTTTAATATGAAAATGGTAGGAAAAATGTAATAACAAATGTGCAGTTTTATCAACTGAACAGTTGAGCATCTAAGACCGGCTGGAGCGTTGCAACCTTTTAGCCGTTCCGGAGTGGGAATGGGAGCAGATCTCCATGAATTTTGTTGTGCTGTCTACCCAGGTCTGGACAGGGTATGACTCCATTTGGGTGTTTATTGTCTGGTTATGGTCAGTTTGCTCAGTTGTCCTTTGTTAAGTTGTAAGTTTCTTTATGCGTTGTATCCAATAGGGGCACACAGTTCACTAGCCGCCTTTGGCAGAAGCTTCAGGAAGTCTTGGGTACTGGTTGAGCTTTAGCTCCGCTTTCCATCCGTTGGTCGATGGTTAGACAGAGCGGACTATACAGATGTTCATATCATAAAATTGCATTTTATATTCCCCATTCTTATTCATTTTTATAAATAAACATGTGCTTTTGACGCATATCTGCTACATATTACAGGTTACAGGTTCTTGGACAGAAAACAGTGAAAACGATGAAAAGACGATACAAAAGTGGACTTTGACCAACAAATAGAAGACTCTTGATCAAGCCTATATCAAAGATAAAATTCACGAAGTACAAGGCAATGCAAGGCCCAAGATTACAAAGCGAACGGTTAAAAGTCCACCGCAATTATTCACTGGAGATCTGGAAGAAACATAGAAGCTATTTTAATAAAAGAACTAAATAATAAGGAAGACCAAAGATTCAAGGCCCAATACTTCCCTTTAAAGAGACAGAGACAAAAAATTTTACTAAAGCTTGAAGTCTACTTTGACTAGGTCTTCCTAAGGATATTTTGGTAAATGTAGACATGCGAATCAAATATAAACCTAGGGTTTCTATCTCCTATAAATAGGAACTCTAAAGCATTGTATTTTCTTATGCCTCCCTATGCCTCCCTTCATTAATAAATTTTAGAATTCTTTTGGAGAGCATCGGTGTTTCTTTTCAATTCATGAATTCAGATCTGACAAACCTGCGTTGATGATTGGAGAGATGCATCAGTAAGTAGGTTATTTTCCTTGCAGTAGTTGTAGTTTTTCATATCTGCTCTAGGTAAATTATTTTCTCGCCTTAGTTTAATTTAGTTTAGCTTTTATTAACTTGCAATCGATGTTTTCTCTCTTTAATAAAATCATGTTTTTTTTCATCCCCTCAATGAGTGAGTAGTTTCCTCGCTTGTTAGGGTTAGGAATAGGGAAGGATTTGAGAGATGAAGATCTCTCATCTCTTTTCGTTGCCAAACTTTTATGAACATTAGAACTCCATGCATACCTCCTTATTCCGCTCCCTACGGCACTCTACCCTCGAGGTAACGGTGATTCCGTAGTCTAAAGGCCCGGATTTTAATGTTTTCCATGGAGGTTAGGGTAAAGATTAAGAAAGGAAGGACAAGGATCTAGAGGAAGAATCAATCTTCCCAATCATCCTAATCCCCTTTGTTAAGATTTACCATAACACTAATATGATATATTTAATTAAAGGCAATGGAAAGAGATGTAGATCTTTGTTTACCAAATTTTCCCTAAACCTAATCCTAGCAAGTTTCTAATCCTAGTAGCATACAACTTCAATTTTTAGATTTAATAATTAATCCGAACACCCTTCGGAATTAACTCGTTAGCGCGATTAGGAAATTCACAACATCCCTGTGGACCGACCCGTACTCACCGGCTAGCTTCATGCGACGCCGTTCTTGATTGCGGTTACAAATATTTTTGATCTATCTTTTAGAAAGCGCAAGCACGCTGAATCAATCCAATCAAATGGCGCCGTTGCCGGGGATGGCGTAGAACTTTCTTTTTCGCGATTTCGGGTTAATCAAAATTAAAAAAAATCTGAAAAATCTAAAAAATATAAAAATATATCATCTGTTATTTTTGGAAAGAGTACTTTGTTGTTTAAATTTTGCAGGATCTATAATCGGAAAACGGATCTGGAAATCTGCAGAAAGCGAAACAGAAAATAACAAATCAGAACAGAGGAAGATTTGAAGAATATTGAGGAGCAAAAAAAAAAACAGGGGCAGAAGCGCGGAAAAAAAAAAAAACCTCCCGAGCCGACCAACCCGCGGCGGAACCGCGGTCGGGGAAGGGTTACGGCGACGGATCCGCGGCCGTTTGGTCGGTTCAATTCGCCAGATTTGCTCTGCGGTTCAGTTAAAAAAAAAAATATCCTGTGCAGATTTCCGCCATTGCATATCTCTGTGAGTTTTCTCTCCTCCTCTGCAAATCTTGATATATCTTCTGTAAATTTGCCTGCAGGATTTCTTTGCACTTTAAAAATATTCCTTTCCAAATAACAAATCTTATGCAGGATTCGTTGCGCTATGCTTAAAATAATAATTGATTGCAAGTGATCTTTGCTGATTTGCATATCTTTAATTTTTTTTGCTAAAAATATCTTTCCAAATAAAGAGCAAGAAAAAAAAAGAAAAGTTTTAATTAGAAAACTTGCAAACCTTGAAATTCACAAAAAATATTTGATTGTAAGTGATTTACTGTTTTGCATATCTTTAATCGGATTTTAAGGGGCTTTTGACCAACTCAGATTGGGTGGGGATTTCATCACCCTTCCCAGGACCCCAGAAAACATCTAAAGCATTTTGCATCGACCACAATTAATAAAAAAATACTAGACTCAGCCCTAAGGAAAAGGACTAGTATAGGCATCGACCGTTTATCCTAACTGATTTTGCGGTGTCTAGGCTAGTAGTTTTTAATTAGGCCCACTGTCGTGGTGGTTCCTTCCCACTTACCTGGCCGCAATTGGCAGTGAAGAGGCGGTTTGAGGTCCTATTTCTAGCCCTTTGGAACAGTTAGGAGCTGTCTAGCTGACTTAGGTGACCCTAGATCTAGTTCTGATTGTGCATTTCTGGTTGATTACATTTGTGTCTAAGCCCTTTATCGAAATTTTTTCTGCAAACAGTCTCAAATAAAGAGAAAAGGGAAAAAGGAATTTTTTTAAAACAGACTTGCAACTTTTGTCGCTCGGAAATCCTTGCACCAACAAACTTTCTTTCTTTCTCCCTTTCTTCTAACATGGGTACCCCACATAACAAATCACTTGCCGAACTTTGGTATCCCGAACCTAATTTTGCGTCGTTCGGCAATTTGTTCGATCAATTTAAAGACGATCCTTCCTTGCCTAAAATATCTTTGAAAGATCAAATAGAGGCGTCTAGGAGGAACAGTTTGACTTTTCAATCCACTTTGTGTCAACCAAGTCAACATTTACCACCTCCATATGTTGATACCACTTTTTCAAGTCCTTCTGTCACTCCTAAGCCGATGTCCATTGCTGAGCATATTGCTCAATCTCGCAGTCGATCTTTCACCCCTCTCCACTCATCCAGTTCTAGGGATCAACACGACTATTCACCTTTTTATCCATATGTTGACCCTACCCCTGCCCAACCACCCACTTCCTACCAGTCTTACCCGACCTTCCCATCTTCACTAGACACTGCTTCTACACAGCCTTTTGGGAGTTTCACATATCCAAACAATTTCGAATCTTTTGCCGAAACCCCTTTACCACCAAAGTCTAGTTTGGAAGAGACGTTGGAGGCGTATATCGCAGCAACAAACAAAATGGTTAGGAATGTGGAAGCGTCCGTGGCCACCCTTATGCAACCTGCTGAACCGGTGGCTAGTTGTCCGCTAGCTCCAAATTTTTCAATGTATGAGGCGGCAGTTGGACAGAGTGAGAATGAGAGAGGATTTTCAAATCAAACCTACCCTTACCCAATTGAAGCCCACAACTCCTGTTTTCCATCGATTGCCCTAAATATTTCACCTGTTGAAAATAAAAATGAGTTGTGTGATTTTGTAGTGTTTAATTTGCCAGATTGTGAGGAACCCCTTTCGAGTGAAACCGCACCTAATCCTTTCGATCTTTACACCTCCACTCTAGAACCTAAATCGATAAACATCCATGCTTTTGAGGAGGTGTCTAAAGAAATTGACTTTCACTTGATTGAGGATATAGACGCCGGGAATATTTCGGATGATGAACCTGTCAATTTAATTAAAATTTTATGTTCAAATCATCATCCCGAGTTATTAAATGTTTCTCCCGAATCTCATATGCGTCTTGATTTTGATGATAATGGCATGGATGGGTTGAATATTGAGGAGAATTATGAGGATAATATTGAGGAGAGTAGTGAGGATCATATTGAGGTTGAACCATTTTTCTTTGATGTGTCGGATTTTCCAATTCATCCTCTTGAACCTTTACCTAAATCACCCTCCCTCTTTTCCATCGTTCCGACCACACTTCATGTCACGCTTGACGACTGTGAGCTTGAAAACTTTTCCTTTGAATCTGACACAGTTCCCACAGCCGATGACACTTACGAGTGTTTCACTTTTTCGGACGATATTGAAGTCTTACCGCCCGAGTTTGAGTCATTTTCATTTTCAGATGAGTTAGTTAATCCTTCAGACTCGGTTGCTTACAGTCGTTTCGAACCTTTGATGGAATCTTTCCAGTTCGACACAGTTTACTACGGTAAGAATGATATTATCCCTAATTCACTTCCTTTCGTCCTTCCTATTGTTCCGACCGTGCAAGTGACCATGACGCTTTCATCTCCTATACCAAGTTCGGCGTACCCATGTTCTCTTGCGAATCTTGAGGGATTTGATCCCATTTCTCGACGAGTAGATCGGTTAGCGCAATCGCTTATAACATATCGGTCATCACATATTGCGCTAATTTATTCACTCAATTTACACCCTCAAGATCGTACTCCACTTTCTTCTTCTTTTCGCCATTCTTCTCCCCTACCGAGACCATATTCTACCATTCTTCTTTCCACACGGTCTCGCGTGCTTCTCAGTTTCTTGCACCAACTATACCATTTCCACGATAAGATTTTTGAATGGTTGGTGCTAACTTTTGGCTTGTGCAAGGCCAAGCTTATGCTTGGGGGAATCTTTTGTATATATGTATGTATTTTTTGTTTTCTTTTTCTATAAAAAAAATAAAAAAAAAATTCAAAACATTAAAAATATAAAAAAAATATTATAAATAAATAAACAGGGGAGTATCGGTATTTTGACCCTCTTGGTTTAGCATGACAGTGAGGACATTGTCAAGTTCAAGTTTGGGGGGATGCTCGGTACGTCTTCTTCCTTCGCATTCATTTGTACATATTTTTGCATTTGCATACTTATTTGAAAACCCATAAAAATTTGAAAAATTTCAAAAATTATATAAATTAATGTATTCAATTTTGGCTAATTGACTTGAGTTTGACAAATAAGTTAACTGGTTAGGAACAACTAGATCTTAGACTTAGTGAATTAAAAACCCTAAAGATAACCTCCTTAAAGTTTAACGGTAGAAAGTATATGCATTGTAGTTTATTTAGAAATAGGCAAATTTTGGGTTCACTTCTTGGGCTAAGTCAAAATGAGGGAAGAGTATTAATGTTCTTATTAGAGTATAAGTTTGACAAATAGTTCCTAGCTTAAGTCTAGATTCTGAAAACGGATACCCTACAATTTGTACAATCACGCACCTTGAAACTTGGAATAGTAGAGGAGACCTTGAAATGCTCTTGTCTAAAGTTCTTAGTACGATGAAAATAAAAAAAAATGTGAATGAAGAATAAAAAAATGGACACTGGTTTTTGTGATTACTTAAGGCTGCAAAAAATAGAAAAATATTTAGCGAGGGTGCTTCATCACCTAGTGCCTTAGACCAACTGGTTTGGGAGTCACTGCTAAAGCCTTGGGTGTTGCAAGACTAGAAATTACGCTTTAAAGTGCAAACATATCTAGTAATCGGTTGTTTGTACCTCAAGAAGTATTAACGGTCGCATGAAGGATGTGTAAGCAAAATTCAATTAAAAATTCACCTACTGATAAGTACTTTGGACAACGGACAAGGGCATGATTGCTTGATTTGAATTTCCAAGTGTAGGGGTGATCTATACACACACGTAGGGGTATGTGATTGGAATTTAGATAAGAGAGAGGAATGAAGAATAGAACTTGTATCTTTAATAGAGTTGATAGAAATTCCTAGGTGGAGATGGAACCCTAGAAGGAAAACTTAAGAGATGCCGAAAGCTAAGTAAGTTCACATGATATATATAATCTTAAGTTAAATAATGAGGAATTGTGAAGAATGTGGGTGGATAATTTTCAAGCAGAAGATAATAGAATTCCTTGTTGGAAAACTTAATTGGAGAACAAAAGTTAATGGGCTGAATTGATAGGATTTTGTGGGTAGTATCCGCTGAAAACCCTCAGGAGACAACACTCCTCCTACTAGGGACACCTAGAGGTTTAACGGCTTGTTGCACGTGCTCAGTGCAATCGCGTTTCCCTGCGAAAGTGCGGTTAGGATTTTAGTGAATAAAAATAAGTTTGCTCGAGGACGAGCAAAAGATAAGTTTGGGGGTATATGTTCATATCATAATATTGCATTTTATATTCCCCATTCTTATTCATTTTTATAAATAAACATGTGCTTTTGACGCATATCTGCTACATATTACAGGTTACAGGTTCTTGGACAGAAAACAGTGAAAACGATGAAAATACGATACAAAAGTGGACTTTGACCAACAAATAGAAGACTCTTGATCAAGCCTACATCAAAGATAAAATTCACAAAGTACAAGGCAATGCAAGGCCCAAGATTACAAAGCGAACAGTTAAAAGTCCACCGCAATTATTCACTGGAGATCTGGAAGAAACATAGAAGCTATTTTAATAAAAGAACTAAATAATAAGGAAGACCAAAGATTCAAGGCCCAATACTTCCCTTTAAAGAGACAGAGACATAAAATTTTACCAAAGCTTGAAGTCTACTTTGACTAGGTCTTCCTAAGGATATTTTGGTAAATGTAGACATGCGAATCAAATATAAACCTAGGGTTTCTATCTCCTATAAATAGGAACTCTAAAGCATTGTATTTTCTTATGCCTCCCTATGCCTCCCTTCATTAATAAATTTTAGAATTCTTTTGGAGAGCATCGGTGTTTCTTTTCAATTCATGAATTCAGATCTGACAAACCTGCGTTGATGATTGGAGAGATGCATCAGTAAGTAGGTTATTTTCCTTGCAGTAGTTGTAGTTTTTCATATCTGCTCTAGGTAAATTATTTTCTCGCCTTAGTTTAATTTAGTTTAGCTTTTATTAACTTGCAATCAATGTTTTCTCTCTTTAATAAAATCATGTTTTTTTCATCCCCTCAATGAGTGAGTAGTTTCCTTGCTTGTTAGGGTTAGGAATAGGGAAGGATTTGAGAGATGAAGATCTCTCATCTCTTTTCGTTGCCAAACTTTTATGAACATTAGAACTCCATGCATACCTTCTTATTCCGCTCCCTACGGCACTCTACCCTCGAGGTAACGGTGATTCCGTAGTCTAAAGGCCCGGATTTTAAGGTTTTCCATGGAGGTTAGGGTAAAGATTAAGAAAGAAAGGACAAGGATCTAGAGGAAGAATCAATCTTCCCAATCATCCTAATCCCCTTTGTTAAGATTTACCATAACACTAATATGATATATTTAATTAAAGGCAATGGAAAGAGATGTAGATCTTTGTTTACCAAATTTTCCCTAAACCTAATCCTAGCAAGTTTCTAATCCTAGTAGCATACAACTTCAATTTTTAGATTTAATAATTAATCCGAACACCCTTCGGAATTAACTCGTTAGCGCGATTAGGAAATTCACAACATCCCTGTGGACCGACCCGTACTCACCGGCTAGCTTCATGCGACGCCGTTCTTGATTGCGGTTACAAATATTTTTGATCTATCTTTTAGAAAGCGCAAGCACGCTGAATCAATCCAATCAACAGACTCTGGAGGATATGCTTGTGCATACGTACTAAGTGTTTGTTGGCTGTTGGGATCGTCACTTGCCATTGTTAGGGTTCTCCTTCGATAGCTGTTATCAGGAGACGTTCCAATTGGCAACCTTTAGGCTTGTTGTTAGGTGGTGTCGATCACCAGTCTGTTTTTCTGACTCTGCGTGAGTAGGATTTTGGACCCCAGCTAGTCATGAGACTTCGGAGATGATCCAGTTGATTCAGGTCAGGATGAGAGCAGCCCAGTGCAGACAGAAGTCTTATGCCGACCGTGGTGGTCGCAGACTTGAGTCGCAGTGGGAGATGATGTATTCCTACGGATTTTTTCGATAAGTGATGTGTTGAGTTTTGGGAAGGTTAGTCTTAGATTGTAGTTCCTTTTGAGATCCTTAAAGCGAGTTAGTTCCGTTGCCTATAATTTGGCACTTCCGCCCAGATTTTTGAGTTTTCATCCTGTATTACTAGTGTTGATGCTTTGCAAATACTTTCATGACCTTTCTCACATGATTCAGCACCAGACTATTTAGCTTTGACGCGATCTTTTCGTTCAGCAAAAGCCGATTGTGTTAGTGGATCGACAGGTGTAGAAACTTCGGTCAAGAGTTTTGCCATCAGTGGAGGTTTCTTTGGCGTAGCCGTATAGTGAGGAGTTCACTTAGGAGGCTGCGAGCGAGATTTGGGAGTTTTGTACTCATCTCTTTGAAGGTACGCTTAGTGAGAATTTTAAATTCGGGGACGAATTTCTACAAAGGGGAAGATTGTAACGCCTTAGGATTTCGATTAGTGTTAATTAAGCAGTAATGCGGGTTTACTGTAAAAAGTTTACCAATTCGGCTTCCTCACATTTTATAACATTTAATTATTATTTTAATATTATTTGTTATGGGCTTGCACACACGTGTGCACGTTAATGTGAGGGTTTGTTTGTGTTAGTCTAGTTCTTAGTGACCATGACAATTTAACCCTAATCCTAATCCTTTGCTTTAACCTAAACCTTAACCTTAAATCCCTTGATATTTCTTGTGAGAAGATATTTCCTTTGTTTGGGAGGAGGTGGCATGGTGACTCACTTGGAGGCATGCTTGCATTAATGGAGAAGTTAATGCAAGGAGCACTCACCCTTTACACTCAACTCCCTCTCTCTCATTATCCTTACTCACTCTCATTCTCTCACAACTCTATCTCTTTCTCATTATTTTCTTCATCCCCTCATTACCTCAACTGAACACTTGCTAATCCCTTCACTAATCCATCACAAACTTCACAAAATCTCACCAAAATCATTTCTTTTGCCTTGATTTGCTTCTTGGATGCCTTGGAGCTTGGAAAGCTAGGATCTTTGAGTTCTTGTGGATAGGTATAGATCTCTATCTGTTCTTTATATTGTTTTAGTATTGTGTAGCCTTTTAGTTTCAGTTTAGATAGCCTAAAGTTAAGTTTTGTGCAAATATCGTATATTTAGTGTCGTTTGTGATATCTGTGTTCTGCTGTGACCCCGAGAGTATACTAGAAAATATAGCAGAGTAGTTGTGTTGTACCTGAGACCATAGGTCATCGCCTGGAGCACGAACCCCCTTGCTCGGATCTCGGCTGGCGACGAGAAGACAAATTCCGGCGACCTCGGCTTGGTGAAGGAGTTTGGGTATGGGTTTTTGTGGGTAGGTGTCTGCAGTGGTTTAGGTGTGTTTGGTCTTGCTGGATTTTTATGTTTTTGCTGTATACAAAATCTGGGTTCACATAGCTAGTTTCTAGTGTTACGACTACGCGCGATACGTTATCCGATACGGTCCGTGCACTTTGTGCTGCTTTTGCTCTTGGGTTGGTTTCGTCGTGTCGCTACGCACGTTAGCCACTAAACGAACACTTGGGAGTATGTTTGGAGCTGGTGTGTCGGTAAAACGTAGTTTGTTTGTGTTATTGGTCGTTTGCTAATATATACACTTGCTTTGTTATATTGTTTTGTGTTTAGGTTCGCAAGCGGGGACTTCGGACGCTGCGAAGCAGGTGGCTGGCTTTACTTAGCCAGGAGCATTAGTGAGTAGATTTAACATCTACAGGGGAATCGCCCGCATGGCGTTATGCGTCTGGGCTAGATTAAATGATATGACTATTGGTTAGATGTATACGGATATTGATTGTGCATGTGTACCTTTATTTCATTATCTCATTACTTATTAGGTATGGACTTAGTATTAATGAGATACAACACCATTATTGACGGTTCATGTTTCACGAGCACTAATTGTATGCTACATACACACCGTCGATAATTGCCATGACACGCACAACTTATATACATACGAGATGTAGATGACACCTATACATACGTGATACTGTATGGTTAGGGACATTGTGACATTGATTCATATTTCATTGTGCATATGACATATAGCATACCTGTATACCTACATGCTTACACATATGTCTTGACATGCTTACATGCTAGTTACCTATATACCTATATGGTATTATACCATTAGTGATAGGTATATTCACACATGAGACATAGCTACATGTACCCCTTGCATACATACTTATGCATATACCTGGAGGGTATTTGTCACGACCCGAAAGTACGGAACGTGACTGGCACTTAGATTACGAGACGTCTAAAGGCGTACCGTAACCTAAGTCAGCCAAAGCCCAGAAAATCTAACCCAAAAACAAAAGAGAGTGAAGGAAAACCTTAAATGAAAACGGTTTTTAAATCAATTAAGTTGCAAAGAATCCCTTTTTAAAAACATCATAAATTTCTGAAAATTTCGGCAGAGTCTCCCCTGTATTTTCTATCCCCCAAAATGGGTACAACAAGATAATAAACCTGTAATCATAAAAAGGCATCCCCAAGCAGGAGCTAGCTCTTCGCCCAAGGCGGATCACAACCACATGCAATATAATAACCATATCAAGAAAAGAGTATAAAAGAAACGCAAAATATCGGAAAACACATCCCCGGCTCAAGTGAGCTCGACCCAAAAGAAACCACAAATATACAACCTCTCAGTCTCACCACTAGGTCACATATACAATATAAAGTGGTAGATGGAGAATACTAGATACAATGATAAAGCAAAAAGAAATAAAGTGTGTTCGCAACCCACCTACGGGCGATGTCGCGAGTCTGAGCAAAATGAGCTGATGATAAGATAGCCTCCGCTACAAGACTGATGAGTCCGACCTGCAAGACACTGTGGCACAACGGGGGTGAGTTGCCAGCTCGTGAGTAAATATAACATCTAATAAGGCAATCGTAAGAATGCACGCAATGCACCACAACATGCATGTCCATATGTGCTATAATAGCTCTAGTATGCATGCACATGTATGCAATGTCATTTCTAACTCTTTAAGTGTTTTAAATGCTAAGGGTACTGCGTTCTTAACTTTTAGAAAATGAATATCTGTATAATAGCTAAGTACCATCAAGAAATCATCTGAAAACCCGTGTCAAGCATAGACACCAAATAGGAATCATATCTGTCTCAATATCGGGCTCTGTCAGTCTGGATCGGCCCATATCATAAATCTCACGACAACGGTCGGTATCCTCCGGATATCCGCCGCGCCAGACATCACCGGTAGGTAGTCTTCCCCAGCCAGGCTCATCGTCTACAACTCGATCTTCTTGCCCTGGGGTACCATACCGGGCCCACCATGTACCCGAGACGGTTCATCCACTCCTCGAATCGGGTCTCGAAATCCAACAGAAAACATGAAAACTCATGGTGGACGACACATACATCACGAGAAAACCACAACTTTGTTTTAAAAAAATGATAAATATAAGCTTTTGTTAAATTCTTGCGGTTTTCCCCAAAAATCCAGAAATCGCAGCAATACTGAAATCCTCAAGAAAATCATAATGTTCACATGTTATCTATGATAAATGTCTATGATATCTATGTATATGATGTGAGTTTTGGCTAGAGATCTATGTAAATATGATGATGATGCGAGATATATGCATGCGATGCAATTTCATATATCAAGTATGAATGCAGGTGACGATATTAAGATAAACAGGTTCTATAGTGCACGTGGCATGGCAATTACCAAATGCGTGTGTGTCACATGAATAGTGCGCGTGCAACAGATGCCAATGGTAATGGTGTTCGTGTCCTACGAAGTGATATCGCATAAATATAGATGAATGTCCATGCAATCTAATATACTATTCGCTATAAGGGTATGCAGTGTACATGAATGGATAAGCTAGCTAACAATATAAATCTTGCAAAAAGTAGGGTAATCCTAAATAGGGGCACATCGCACCATCCAGACGATTCCCCCATAGATGAATACATCTACTCACCTGAAATCCCCGCTAAACCGTTCCGGCCACCGCCTTGCCTTTTCGCGCCGTGTCCGATGTTTCCCCGACCGATCCTATATTTGCACAATACCAAGCATAAGATTACAAAACCTAAAACGATGCAAGTCATAATATACAATTATCAACGCTCTCGAATTACTCATAGCATGCACTCGGTGCGCGTGAAAACGCACGAAAATCGCTAACCTTAAACTAGAATCGTCTTTTCGGGAAAATCGACAAAACTAAAATCCGGCTAGACAAAACCCAGCGTTCGCGCACTCTAATAGTCCTATACGAAGCTAATTATATCGCTAACAAAACGCAATTTGATCGCATTCTAATTTTTGAAAAAATCTAGTAAGCAATTTGCTAACCGATTCGATACAAACATCGCAATTTTGTCGATTTAGCGAGCATAACACTACACAATTAACCACTCCAATCAATTAGATAACAAAACCCTAACTTAAATCCAACCACCATGCTACAAACCCTAATTTAAAATCAAATCCTTCTCTTGATTTTCCTAAACAAACATTTACTACTAAACTAATACTTCAAATTTCAATTCTAGCATATTTAAACTACAAGTTAACAAAAAGATTAGAATTTTCACCTCACAAGCTTGAACCCTAGCTTGATCAAGTCACCAAGAAGCCTCCTTTCATCAAGTTTTTGAACTAATTTGGGTTGAAGAGGGATTGGATTAGGGTTTTGGTTTGAATGGGTTAATGAATTTGTTGATTTTTAATGGATTTTAGCAAAGAAATGAAGCAAGAAATGAAGTGAGAAATGAAGGGGGAGCTGCTGAAATTCGACCAGCAGGAAGAGGAGGAGGGTGTGGGGAAATTTGGAGAAGTTTCTAGGTCAATAAACACCCCATGTTATCATTTAATGCTTTCACATCAACAATTTACAAAAAAGACCTCATTTTACATCATTTTTCCATTAAATTTCCAACCCTAAAACCAAAAGTTTGCAAGTCATGATATAATTTTATTAACACCATATTTTAGCTTATAAAGATTCGTAATTATGAAATTTACCTAATTAAATTTTTATTTATCCCTAATATAATGTATTTAAAAAGGCTTAAAATAATAAAAAAAAATAATTAATTACGAATTTTTTTTTATTTAACTAGAAAATTATAAGTGACATTTTAGTGACAAAATTATAGTAATATCTTATCTAAATTTGGTATAATTAGGTCTATAATGAAAAATATCAATTTTGACTTTTTACGGAAAAAGCCGAAAAATTAGCCGATTACCGAAAAACTGCCTAAACGATTTTCGAAGGGTTACAATCTTCCCCCCTTAAAGAAATTCGGTCTCCGAATTTAGAATTTAACTACGCGTACCTTCAAAAAGATGGGGATATCTCTTCCTCATCTCGACCTCGGTCTCCCAGGTGACCTCCTCGCTGTTCGGGCCACGCCAAACGACCTTGACGGACGGTATGACCTTCGACCTCAATTTCTTCACCTGCCGATCCAAGATGACAACCGGCTGCTCGGTGAAAGAAAGATCACGGTCTAACTGGATCGTCTGGTGCTGAATCGCCTGGGAAGGATCATGAAGGTACTTGCGGAGCATCGAGACATGGAATACGGGGTGAACATCGGGGAAGCTGGGAGGAAGAGCTAACCGATAAGCGACTGGACCAACACGCTCTAGGATCTCGAAAGGACCAACATATCTAGGACTCAGTTTCCCTTTCCGCCCAAATCTCATCACACCTTTCATCGGAGAGACCTTTATGAATACATGATCGCCAACAGCGAACTCGAGTCGGCGACGACGCTTGTCAGCATATGATTTCTGCCTGCTCTGTGCCGCTCTCATCCTGTCCCGAATCAGCTGTATCTTCTCGGTCGTCTCCGGTACAATCTGAGGCCCCAAAATACTGCTCTCCCTAAGCTCTGTCCAACATACAGGCGATCGACATCTCCTCCCATATAAAGCCTCGAAAGGTGCCATCTGAATCGTCTCCTGAAAGCTATTATTGTAGGAAAACTCGATCAAAGGCAAATGATGATCCCAGCTACCACCGAAATCTAAAACACAAGCTCTGAGCATGTCCTCAAGTGTCTGAATCGTACGCTCCGACTGACCGTCAGTCTGCGGATGAAAGGCTGTGCTAAAACTCAATCGGGTGCCCAAAGCTTCCAGGAGTTTCTGCCACAATCGGCTGGTAAACTGGGTGCCACGGTCGGACACGATGCAAGTCGGAACGCCTTGCAGTCGCACTATCTCATCAATATAAACCTGGGCGTACTGAGAAAATCCAAAAGTGGTCTTCACTGGCAGAAAGTGAGCCGCTTTCGTCAGTCGATCCACAATCACCCAAAGAGAGTCATACCCTCGACTAGTCCTGGGTAGACCCACAATGAAGTCCATGGAGACCTGCTCCCACTTCCACTCAGGGATGGGCAAAGGCTGTAACTCGCCGGCTGGCCTCTGGTGCTCGGCCTTGACTTGCTGACAAGTCAGGCATCTGGACACAAAGTCTGTAACATCCTTCTTCATCCCGTCCCACCAGTAAACCTCTCTCAAATCACGGTACATCTTGGTGGAACCTGGGTGAACACTGTATACTGATCTATGTGCCTCCTCGAGAATATCACGCCTCAGTCCCTCTGAATCTGGCACGCACAGTCGAGTCCCAAATCGAAGTATCCCCTGATCATCAATCACGAACTCAGAAACTCTGCCCTGTCGAATCTGCTCAATAATCTCTAAAATGCGGGCATCGCCGGACTGTGCCTCACGGATACGGTCAAGTAACTGTGGGCGTGCTCTGAAATGGGCCAGCTGTCCCCCTGTAGGAGTAAACTCGAACTGCACTCTGCTGTCACATAACACCTGCCAATCCGCCGTCGACTGCATCTGTACTGCGCTCAAACAAGATAAGCTACCTCCGGGCCTCCTACTCAGAACATCTGCCACCACATTCGCCTTGCCCGGATGGTATAGAATCTCGCAGTCATAATCCTTCACCAACTCCATCCAACGGCGCTGCCTCAGGTTCAGGTCTCGCTGCTGGAAGATATACTTCAAACTCTTGTGGTCAGTGAATATCTGGCACGACTCACCGTATAGGTAATGTCTCCAGATCTTAAGTGCAAATACCACTGCAGCCATCTCTAAATCATGGGTGGGGTAGTTCTGCTCGTGTTTCCTCAGCTGCCGAGAAGCATACGCGATAACTCTGTCGTGCTGCATCAATACACATCCCAGCCCCACTCGAGAAGCATCACAATAAACCACGAACCCGCCTGATCCTGAAGGTAATGCTAACACTGGTGCAGTAGTCAGACTAGTCTTCAACTGCTGGAAACTATCCTCACATGCCTGGGTCCAATCAAAAGGAACCCCCTTCCGGGTCAACCCGGTCAATGGTGCAGCAATGCGGGAGAAATCCTGGACGAAACGTCGATAATAGCCGGCCAGACCTAGAAAGCTGCGAACCTCTGTAACTGATACTGGTCTAGGCCAACGCTGAACTGCCTCGATCTTCTTCGGGTCCACGCAAATACCGTCTCTCGTCACCACATGACCCAAGAAGTCAACACTGTCTAACCAGAATGCGCACTTGGAGAATTTGGCGAACAGCTGATGCTCCCTCAAAGTCTGCAAGGTGATACGTAAGTGCTGCTCATGCTCCTCCCGGCTCGGAGAATAAACCAAGATATCGTCAATGAACACAATGATGAACTCATCGAGATACGGCCTGAATACGCGGTTCATCAAATCCATAAATGCTGCCGGGGCATTGGTCAGCCCGAACGACATCACCAAGAACTCGTAATGACCATATCGAGTACGGAAGGCAGTCTTCGGAATATCCTCCTTCCGAACCCGCAACTGGTGATAACCTGACCGTAAATAAACCTTCGAGAAAAACCCTGCACCCTGGAGCTGATCAAATAAGTCATCAATGCGGGGTAGGGGATATCTGTTCCGCACAGTAACCCGGTTCAGCTGACGGTAATCAATGCATAAACGCATACTTCCGTCTTTCTTCTTAACAAACAGGACGGGAGCACCCCAAGGTGACACACTCGGTCGGATAAGCCCTTTGTCCAGCAAGTCCTGTAACTGATCCTTTAGCTCTCTCAGCTCCGCCGGGGCCATCCGATAAGGAGGTATTGAAATAGGCCCCGTGTCGGGGATCAAGTCAATACAGAACTCAATCTCGCGCTCTGGTGGCAGACCAGGCAGCTCGTCAGGGAATACATCAGGAAACTCTCTCACAACAGGGACCTGGTCCAACGGAACCTCTGTGGAGCTAGTATCACAAACATAAGCTAAGAATCCCTGACACCCCTTCCTTAAGAGCTGACCAGCGCGAAGAGAAGAAATCAAGCTCGGAAGGGTAGCACGACGATCTCCCTGAATAATAAGAACCGGCTCACCAGGAAAACTGAATCTGACTGCCTTTTCACGGCAGTCCACGGATGCATAACAGGTGGCTAGCCAGTCCATACCAAGAAGAACGTCATAGTCAAGCATATCGAGGAGAATCAAATCAACTGAAGAATCTCTCTCCCCGATACGAACGGAACACGATCGGTACACAAAACGGGCAACAAAAGACTCGCCTACCGGGGTAATAACGACGAGCGGCTGATCTAACGGAGAAGACTCTCGGCCCAACCTCGGTGCAAAGTATGTGGAAATATAGGAATGTGTGGAGCCTGGATCAAATAATACCCGTGCATCAAAAGAACATACTGGCAGAGTACCTGTCACGGCGGCATTGGATGCCTGTGCATCCTGAGGAGTCAACGCGAACACTCGGGCCTGTCCACCACTAATAGCTGGCTGTGCTCTGCCTCTACCTCGGTCTCTACCTCTGCCTCTGTCGCCTCGTCCTCTCTGAACCGGTCCGCCACGCCCACGTCCTCTAGAATCATCTGGCTGGCGTGGAGCATCATCAGGAGTAGGAAGTAAAGCTCTCTGAGAAGGTGGTGAGGGTGGTAAAGTCACATGCGGGACTGTCGCCGCACCCTGGCGTCCCATGGTACAGTCTCTGACACGGTGGTACTGACTCCCACACCGAAAACATCCTGGAGACGACTGCTGGGTCTGTGGATATGAACCAAACAACTGACCTCGTCTCAATCCTCTGCCTCCACCATCTCCCGGAAATAATCTATCGCGGTGTCTACCCATCTGCCGCTGAGCTGGCGTATCAGTACAGATCCTCTTCGGCCCAGAAGCGACTGGAGTCTCAGAAATACGCTCCTCCAAAAGTAAGGCTGCATCCATCGCGGCTGCGTATGTATCAAAGTGCTGGGTGCCGATGGCAAGGAATAGCTGTGTATCAAGCCCTCATACAAACCTCTTTATTCTCTTCTCTTCTGTGTCGACTAGGTACGGAGCATATCGAGACAACTGGGTAAACTGTATATCATACTCCGACACTGTCATCCCAGGAGTCTTGCGCAAAGACTCAAAACTACGGGCTCGAGCATCTCGGACACTCTACGGAAGAAAACGGGCAAGAAATGCAGCTGTAAACTCATCCCAGGTCATAGAAGGTAGACCAGCAGCTCGGCCTCTCTCTACTGAGTCGTACCATGTCTGGGCAAGACCCTCCAGACCAAAACTCGCAAACTCCACCAATCTATCATTAGAACACCTCAACGAACGGCAAATCCGAGCCATCCTATCAAGAAATGCCTGTGGGTCCTCTGTCGCATCTGTATCGGTAAAAGCTGGAGGTCTCAATCTCATGAACTCCTGTAGTGAAACAGGGATAGTCTCCGTAGTAGCAGCAGGAGTGACCATCTGTACATCAGGTACGATCGTGATCTGTGCGGTGGAAGGAACGTCCTCGGATCTCTGTGCCCGACTGGACTCAACTAAAGATCTCATCATCTGCCGCAACTCTTGCATGCCGGCCTCTAATCTGGCAATACGGTCAGGATAAAGCGGATCAGTATGACCCTGAGGTGTAGGAGTATCCTCCCGCTCGATCCTCGCCTCAGGCGAGCCTGCCCGAATCTCATCCCTAGCGGCAGCCCGCTGAGCTCTCGTAGTCTTTGGCGGCATCGAAGCTGGAATAAGAAACAGGACTGATAAGGACATTGCAATTGAATCAAGGAATGCAAGGAATCAAGAAAGGAAATACAAGCAATTATGTCCTAAGGTCACTTAGGCGGAGTACCGTATCGTAAGTATACCGCGGATCATACCCACGCTACGCCACTCTGCTTAAGTCACCTACTCCATCTACCAAGGTCGTCCTACACTCAGAATGGTAAAACCTACGCTCTGATACCAACTTTATCACGACCCGAAAGTACGGAACGTGACTGGCACTTAGATTACGAGACGTCTAAAGGCGTACCGTAACCTAAGTCAGCCAAAGCCCAGAAAATCTAACCCAAAAACAAAAGAGTGTGAAGGAAAACCTTAAATGAAAACGGTTTTTAAATCAATTAAGTTGCAAAGAATCCCTTTTTAAAAACATCATAAATTTCTGAAAATTTCGGCAGAGTCTCCCCTGTATTTTCTATCCCCCAAAATGGGTACAACAAGATAATAAACCTGTAATCATAAAATGGCATCCCCAAGCGGGAGCTAGCTCTTCGCCCAAGGCGGATCACAACCACATGCAATATAATAACCATATCAAGAAAAGGGTATAAAAGAAACGCAAAATATCAGAAAACACATCGCCGGCTCAAGTGAGTGTTGGCGATAATGCCCTTAGAGTCAATTATTGGATCACAGGCACGTGATTGCGATGATTGAGGGAGGACCTATCCCGGTAGGACAGTCTTACTCGAGATGATAGTATGCTATCTGGTTTACCTTTATCATCGTGTACTGCTTTAGGTGACATGACAGGTCACTATTGCACGTTGATAGAGCCCCTAGGATTCTTGCTTGGCTTGCGGCAGTATGAGGGCGATCATATAAGTGGGAGCTGGGGTCTATAAGCATATCCTTAAATGGTCCCTAGTCGTGTGAGTTTCGAGACAGGGCATCGATACTCCAGAGTAGATTAGTGTATACAGTCGAGACCCCGACGAGGGGCGGTGGCCGGTCTCACAAGCTACTGGTGTCAGTTGGATCACCTAAGATGTATACAGGTGCTCATTGGGTTATGAGTACACCGGACATGACTCGCCGGGAACATGCTAGTTGGTCATATACCAGACGTCAGATGGCAGTTCCCTGGTGACATGTGTGCAGGTTAGTTCATCGACCTGGGGATCGTCATTTGTCTCGTGTGAGTTCCCACTGTACTTTGATTACTACCCTACCACGGCTCAAAGGAGTCGTGCAAACAGGTTTTAGTTGGGTACAGTCCCGAGCCACATGGAGGCAGTGAGCGTATCTTCAGGGGTTCGTCTCTCCCGGTATTGGGGGTGAGGTCGTGCTGTGTCTAGGAGAGCCATTACACGAAGTCCTTGGCCAAGGCAAGGAGATTTACTGGTAGGTATTCCAGTAGTATCTCAGGGTGTTCTAGGCTACACTCCGACACGACTTGTACCGCTTTTGGGGGTCTGACTTTTACCAACCCCCTAGGCCCGCCATGCGATGCTCATAGACGAACGGACCGGACTGCACGGATATTGTCACTGACAGGCTCAGTAGGGTGTCAGGATGAGTTCGCTCATCGACGTCCCTTTTGGTCAATAGCTGGTGGCCCGTCACGTATTGGCTTATACCTCTGACGTGCTGGTGGTTAAATCCACAGCCATAGTATTGACGAGTCTTTAGAGTCCACCACACTTTCAGTTACTCAAGCTTTCGGGCGAAACGCTGTAGATGCCGTATGGAGATATGGCAGGGTTCGATCAGATACGTGCGGTATTGCACGGATCGTGATCGTACTGTTTTTACTAGCCGGCTTTGGCTTAAGCCGGATCTTAGTATTTGATTGTGTAGTTTTGTCTCATTGCATTTTGTATTTCGGTCGAAATACAGATGCGGGTGTGTATGCACAGTATCGGGATTTTTCCTGTAATTTATTACGGGACCAGTTTTATGGAGTTGCCAGTTTGCTTTCCGTTTCGGCCGATTTCCATTGTTCCGTTCATTGGCCGAAATTTGGTGGAGGAGGGCTTATTTGCATTGTTGCAAATAAGTATTTGTGGAGGGGGTTTTTGCTTTTTGTTGCATCATGATGAGAGCTCCATACCTTGACCTTTTTGACTTGACTACTTCATGATGGCTTGACTTTGTAAGCATCATGGTTGTTGATGATTTGTGTGTTGAGTGTGGGTTTTGTTTTGTGATGGATTATTTGTTGTGACCATTATTCCTTTTGATTTTTCTTTATCTCCTTTGAAAAATCACTCTTCCTTTTTTCCTACACCCACTTGAATGGGGGGGGGGGGGCGGCCACTGTTGTGAGCTTGAGTGGAGTGAGGTATTTTTGTTTGTGTGTGTGAATTAATTCCTTCATGATTAATTTCGTGGGCCCCCTCTTTGTGTGTGAGTGTGCTGGAATGTTTTTGATGAGGGATTAATTCATTCACACTTTGATTCACATATTAGAGCTTGCTTCATGGTTTCATTTCCAGTGAGCATAAAAATGGCATGGCCAAGCTCATTTGCGAGAATGCTCCACTCTTCATCAAGTTTTCATCCATGATTATTCTTGCAAAAATTCCTCCATACATGGCAACCACTTAAACCCCAAAAGAGACAAGTTTCTACATTATTCTACAGCAAATCTTGGGCGCGTCGGCTAGCCAACTTCGCGCCCGAGTTGCCTCGGTATTGAGGTGGGAGCCCGTAAAAGATACAGGCGATGTGGTGCCCTTCCGGCAAGGAGGCGACGACCGGAGGATCCGCGGGAGATCGGGACGACGACGAGAAGACCGGAGGACTCGGATCACTCGGTATATCTCTAACCCGTCTTGTAGTTAGCTAGATCTAGTTTAATGGCCCGATCCGGAGTCTAGTGCGCGGTGGTGCCGGTTTGCTAAGTCCGTAAAATTAAAGATTATCACCGCTTCCGCATTCCGGCGTCGGATTGACGGCCGGGGCGTCGCCGTGCACTTACAGTGGTATCAGAGCCTCGCCATTAACTTAGTCTAGCTTTGTGTAATGTGTTTGCATTTCCGATCGATCAAAAAGTTCCAAAACTACATTTTTGTTAGCATCAGTTTCTGTTGAAAATTTTTGGTCTCGAAAAATTTTTCAGGTTGTAAAATAGTGATGCACTGGATGTTATAAGCATACTGTAGAAATTCGACACATTCAGTCGACGAACAGAGCGCGGAACCGCGGCAATACCCCCCATTGGGCCGCGGTTCCGCCGTCCGAACAGTGCGCTTGCTGTGTGAAATTTCTTCAGTAGCTTTATGGGCTTTAAATTTGGGTTTTGGAATAATAAAATTGGGCCCAGATTTTCTGTGTGTGCTACAGTATTGATTGGGGGCCCACTTGTTAAAGTTTGATCGATCGGATATTTTAAACACATTATTTCACAGTATTTACATTATATTTGCGACCGTGAATGTCACTCGATCGGTAAATCCGGTCTAACTGCTATAGCCCGGTTAGACGGATTTGCGAACGTGACTTTCACGTTGATGTTTTGTTTTTGCTGTGATGTTGCGGATCGGTCGTGGGGGATAGCCTGGATGCAATGCTAGTACAGTTGTGGTTGTATTATGTACATTTGATATTGCGGGGCGAGCGTCCGACATGTGGACTGCCGTCACTGCCTGTTTGTATTATTATTTTGGGGCACGGCCAGGTTGCGGTCGTTGTACCCGGTGTATGTATATTTTACTTTCTGTACTAGGATTACCCCAGGAGGGGTGCACGGATAGCCGGGTTCTAGAAGGCAACAAGCCCGCATCTCATGGCATTGAGACAGAAGGGGCTTCACTCTAGGATTGGCAGGCTATTCGCCGCACTCGTAGGGGGTGTTGACCCAGGAGGGGTGCCCAAGTTGCCGGATTCCGTGAAGTGCTGGGTGGTCCATTCACGGTACTGAAGGGGGCTGCCTCGCTTCAGGTTTTGGCGGGTAACTTGCCGCGCCCGTAGGGGTCTAGGATTTCATTGCATAGGCTATCCACACGACCAGGGGAACGTCGGGTTTCAGTAGTGGCTCTGTGAAACCCGGGGATCCCAGATATCTGTATTGTTTCTGTGATGCTGTACATTTCTGTGATGTTGCATTTCTTTTCACGCCTTGAGCGAAATATAATATATTGGTATATATATTAGTAGATGTTGTATATGTTTTGCATCCGCGCTAGTCCAGTCCCCGCTCTGTCGTTAGTAAGCTAACCTAACGAGTGATGACGGGACCCAGTGGCGAATGCGGATGGCATATACGTACATCAGTATATTTTCGTTCTTTTTGGTGTGATCAATTGATGGGACTGCATTGATTCGGATCAATGCAAGTTAAAAACAAACCTAATCTGATGTTGTTGGAACACTTTTCAAAAAGCTGTTATTGCAAGGACGTTCACTTTTGTTTTGCATCGTGGTATTAAGATGGAATATCCTGCTCCTCAGTCGATGAGGCAAGGGCCGAGATCCTTTCACCGGGAGTGACCCCTTGGACAAAAAGTTTGTGTCAGGGCATTAACTTCACTATAGCCGATTACTTTTGCTTTGCATCGCGGTATTCATTTGGAATATCCTGCACCCCATTCTACGGGGAAAGATCCGAGATCCCTTCACCGGGAGTGACCTCTTTAGCAATGGTTTTCGTCACTATATTTTTAAAAAGCTATCCGTTCCTTCGACGATATCAAGTTCTTTACGTTAAAGGTTTTCGCCAGAAACCATTCGTAGCCCTCCGTCGTTTCATATGGGTAGTCAATAGTATTCAAGCTGTGTTTGTTGGCCAAAGTCAAGGCACAGTGTTTGGTAGCTGTTGGTTATTCATATGCAGCATAGATAGATGCGTTGGTTTGGGACAGTCGTGCTACCTTGTTGGCCAAAGTCAAGGGTATGTACGGGTGGATTCAAATCAACCTGGAGAATGACGGGTAGAACTTGACATGTGACTTATGATTTGTTGGCCAAAGTCAAGGTCATAAGAGCATGGGGCAGAAATCACATCGGGAGTTTCAAAAGAACTGAAACTTGCCAGATATGCGCATACCTTCTGGAGTGTGATGATGTGAGCGGATTCCGTCACGTTATCATGCGATGATAGTTGGATCCCGATTCCCACTGATGAGTTAGTTTACTCCTCGGGTAACCCCGACTAATTCTTCTTTCAGGTTTGGAGGAGAATTTGAGGTACAGTGGGAGGATTCCAGATTAGATAAATTGGTAACCATTCTGATCTAGGTTAGAGTGTACGCTGATTGTTTCTTTTCTCTCTCTCTTTGGCAGCGACCATTGACCCGACCCTAAGACTATGACTCAGTGACCAAGTTGACCGAACCTTCTTAAACACTGGCTTTTGGATTATCAGAGTTGCAGACCTCATTGCCACTCCTACTTTTACCCTTTTCTCCGGGACACCCCGTATTACTACAAACGTCCACTTCCGTTGGACAAAACCATCGTATGGTTAGATACGAACTCGAAGGGATTTATTCGAGGATGGTTTCCGGTTCTGGAGAAAACGGATAGGACTATTCAGTTGTCTTTTCCTTTTACCCTCTCTCAGGTTACGAGTACTCCTTGGTTTAGGGGTAGTACACCTATTACGCAAATTGGATTGTCTTCTTCCAAACCTTAGGCTGGTGTCGACCGGTAGGGAATGAAGAAAACCAATTAGCATAACGATGGTGTGCAGAAGGTATTAGGTTAAGGCAAAGTAAGGGATTAGTAAAAAGGGCAAAGTAAATTGCAACAGATATTCACGACCAAACCAAGTATTTCTTCGCCAATCTTAAATCACCTTTGTATTTCTCCAGAACACTCCGTATCACTACGAAGATCCACAGTTTATTGGATACTCCATCGTATGGTTATATACGAACTCGAAAGGAACTTGTTCCAGTTCGGGGATGGATTCTGGTTCAGGAGAAATAGGAATAATATTTATTCAGGTGTCTTTTATCTTCACCTTCTCTCGCATTGCGAGTGTTCCTAGGATTAGGACAGTACACCCATTATGCTTATTGGATAGTCTTCTTCCAAACCATAGGCTGGTGCCGAACGGTAGGGAAGGAAGAAAACCATTTGGCCTAAAGGGGTGTGCAGAAGGTAATGACTAAAGACATATGAAGGGATTTGGAGAGGTGGCAAGGAATTACACGGTTACAGTTGTGAATCTGGATACTGGAAGAGGCATTACTAGGAATACCGGGATACCCCATCGAAACATTTCAATGTTTCAGTTTCACTGTGTACTGTTAAACGAAAACTGATTTTCCAGTTAGACACTTGCTCCAGGGTATGTATTTACCAAGTACGGTTCTCACATCTGTATGGTTTTACAGATGATGAGTGGGAGTAAGTTATTGGGAATTGGGTGATCATCCTCATTATATCGGGATTCGTTGTAATCGGTGATATTTGAGGAAATCACCTGGGCTGTTTGCCGGTCGAAAAATATTTGGTTTTGAATATCCGTTGTTATGCACCAATTTCAAATCGATATATCTGTACGTCTATTTTCATAGAGTGAGATATACCCTTTTGAAATTATGTCTATGACATTTACCTATATCAGTGGATGGTTAGGTAAGGAGCATTGAACAGCGGTGTAATTCTTCATAACCAAAGGTACAGTTTTCAACCTACGACACACAGTGAATGAGTTATCAGACTCAAGGGACTTATACAGAATATTGTATGTTGTCCAGGGTCCATTAGGACAGAGGGGTTGGTCCTCATACTACATTCTGTTTACTTTTAACTTCTCTAGTTCTTAGACATGTGTTTCGTAGAAACACATGGTCTAAGTTTTGAGGAGTTCTAGGTATTTGAATAGAGTAGAGAACCAGGTGTAGCAAGTATCGGTATTCTTCAAAGTGATAGAAGATGTAGATACTTGTGTATGGTATTCAGTTGATAGTAATGACTAAGAGAACTTGCTTCTCTTTCAGGTTACTCATAATTGGAAGCATTCCTAAGTTGAATAATGCTGATCGGCCTCTTTCCATTTAGTTGACATGCGCTGGAGACAGCTGCATGATTTGAATCTAGTTCAATTAAATCAGTGCCTCTGTTTCTATATTGGATATAGAACAGTTCATATCTTAACGATGTTAAGGTACGGGGAGTTGTCCGGCTTGTGATTAAAACCAGACTCTGGATGACTCAAGGCACGTTTCTGTAATGGCTCTTTGTGGGTTGACCCAGGCTATGACGAGGGTTGATTTTCTACCATCTGGATGAACAATAGCAATATTGTTCTAGACTCGCCACAGTTTTAATTAAAAATGGATTTTTTCAAAAAACAGTAGTGGGAGTATGGTAGAACTGGAAGTGATTCCAGAACCACAAACGATTACTGAAAATTTGATAAGGAACCCAAAGATTCAATCTGGATTGACATTCCATTGGCCACTCCGCAGATAAGGTGAGTAACTTCAGGCACCCGAGAGGTACTACGGTAGCCTCAAGGACGGTGACAGGGAAGTTCTTGTTTACCCACACTTACCATTGCTGTTGTTCCAGACTGTGAGACCCGGCAGGAGGATGAGTATAGCATCGTTCTGAACTCGCTTTAGAAGTGTACGTGTATATGACTCTGCCAAAGGGTTGTCGTAGTCAGTGGGAGCAGCGGAAGCATTGGTGGACTGGTAGCTTATGTCTATTTATAGACTAAAGCACCAGTAGCGGAGATAGATCATCTATTTCTGACGTGACAGTCATGGGTTTGACTTCATCAGAATAGGGGATGGATCCGTTGAGAAGGTAGTAGGGTGTGATATCCTGGTATTTGGATGACATACACAAAGTAGGAAAGGAAACTCCTATACTACAATCGGTTATACTTTGGTCGTCACACAGTGGTTTCTCCACATGGGACTTGGACATTATATCAGACATACTGGTTACTAGATCTATGGTTTTAGATCTGGATTTTGGTGGTTTCCCAATCAGGGTACTTTGACAGCATTCTAAGGGTATTTAGAATGGACGACTCCTGGCACGGTAGTGTACCTGCAGGTAATGGAGTCACCCTCTCTAAAGGTGTCTTATAGACTAAAGTAGAGAGGGATATGCATGATTGGCAGATCACTTGCTTAGGCAATTGAGTCAATCATGAGATGTCAAGTACCACACCAGATGTTGTTCTTACACTAGATGCAATAAGTTGACATTGATCCAATCCTGGAGAAACAGTAGGAAGCAGTTTTAGAACATAAGTGGATGTTCTAGGGATATGATAACGACAGCCTCATTCGGGAGACAGTTATCATTCCAGGCTTCCAAGGTGACATGGACGACAAGGAGGTTGTCAGAGTTATAGTTTTCCTTCAGACGAGGGGCAGTATTTTGGACAGGTGGTCCAACACAATACTGAGGGAGGCATGGCGCAGGATACTGATTAAATTCAGTTGACGATACAGTCTAAGAAGTTTGGATTTGGAGTTCATTTATGAGCTATGTCCTATCAGACATCCAGACACATTCTAAGACAGGTATTGCTCATTTCGGGAGATGGGTTTCTCCGCGAACTTGAGATATAGAGAGACATAGAAAGTGACATCAAGGCCGATCCACTCACTAAGGCTATTCCTCGAACGCAATAGTTTTCGCAAGCGAGCTTTGTGAGACTGATTAGTAGAGGAGTTGGGTGTTCGGTATCACACGGGCTGTGAGTATGCGACATTGCAATAATTAGCCTTGAGTGCTAGTGGGAGATTGTTGGCGATAATGCCCTCAGAGTCAATTATTGGATCACAGGCACGTGATTGCGATGATTGAGGGAGGACCTATCCCAGTAGGACAGACTTACTCGAGATGATAGTATGCTATCTGGTTTACTTTTATCATCGTGTACTGCTTTAGGTGACATGACAGGTCACTATTGCACGTTGATAGAGCCCCTAGGATTCTTGCTTGGCTTCCGGCAGTATGAGGGCGATCATATAAGTGGGAGCTGGGGTCTATAAGCATATCCTTAAATGGTCCCTAGTCGTGTGAGTTTCGAGACAGGGCATCGATACTCCAGAGTAGACTAGTGTATACAGTCGAGACCCCGACGAGGGGCGGTGGCCGGTCTCACAAGCCACTGGTGTCAGTTGGATCACTTAAGATGTATACAGGTGCTCATTGGGTTATGAGTACACCGGACAGGACTCGCCGGGAACATGCTAGTTGGTCATATACCAGACGTCAGATGGCAGTTCCCTGGTGACATGTGTGCAGGTTAGTTCATCGACCTGGGGATCGTCATTTGTCTCGTGTGAGTTCCCACTGTACTTTGATTACTACCCTACCACGGCTCAAAGGAGTCGTGCAAATAGGTTTTAGTTGGGTACAGTCCCGAGCCACATGGAGGCAGTGAGCGTATCTTCAGGGGTTCGTCTCTCCCGGTATTGGGGGTGAGGTCGTGCTGTGTCTAGAAGAGCCATTACACGAAGTCCTTGGCCAAGGCAAGGAGATTTACTGGTAGGTATTCCAGTAGTATCTCAGGGTGTTCTGGGCTACACTCCGACACGACTTGTACCGCTTTTGGGGGTCTGACTTTTACCAACCCCCTAGGCCCGCCATGCGATGCTCATAGACGAACGGACCGGACTGCACGGATATTGTCACTGACAGGCTCAGTAAGGTGTCAGGATGAGTTCGCTTATCGACGTCCCTTTTGGTCAATAGCCGGTGGCCCGTCACGTATTGGCTTATACCTCTGACGTGCTGGTGGTTAAATCCACAGCCATAGTATTGACGAGTCTTTAGAGTCCACCACACTTTCAGTTACTCAAGCTTTCGGGCGAAACGCTGTAGATGCCGTATGGAGATATGGCAGGGTTCGATCAGATACGTGCGGTATTGCACGGATCGTGATCGGACGGTTTTTACTAGCCGGCTTTGGCTTAAGCCGGATCTTAGTATTTGATTGTGTAGTTTTGTCTCATTGCATTTTGTATTTCGGTCGAAATACAGATGCGGGTGTGTATGCACAGTATCGGGGTTTTTCCTGTAATTTATTACGGGACCAGTTTTATGGAGTTGCCAGTTTGCTTTCCATTTCGGCCGATTTCCATTGTTCCGTTCATAGGCCGAAGTTTGGTGGAGGAGGGCTTATTTGCATTGTTGCAAATAAGAATTTGTGGAGGGGGCTTTTCTTTTTTGTTGCATCATGATGAGAGCTCCATACCTTGACCTTTTTGACTTGACTACTTCATGATGGCTTGACTTTGTAAGCATCATGGTTGTTGATGATTTGTGTGTTGAGTGTGGGTTTTGTTTTGTGATGGATTATTTGTTGTGACCATTATTCCTTTTGATTTTTCTTTATCTCCTTTGAAAAATCACTCTTCCTTTTTTCCTACACCCACTTGAATGGGGGGGGGGGGGCGGCCACTGTTGTGAGCTTGAGTGGAGTGAGGTATTTTTGTTTGTGTGTGTGAATTAATTCCTTCATGATTAAGTTCGTGGGCCCCCTCTTTGTGTGTGAGTGTGCTGGAATGTTTTTGATGAGGGATTAATTCATTCACACTTTGATTCACATATTAGAGCTTGCTTCATGGTTTCATTTCCAGTGAGCATAAAAATGGCATGGCCGAGCTCATTTGCGAGAATGCTCCACTCTTCATCAAGTTTTCATCCATGATTATTCTTGCAAAAATTCCTCCATACATGGCAACCTCTTAAACCCCAAAAGAGACAAGTTTCTATATTATTCTACAGCAAATCTTGGGCGCGTCGGCTAGCCAACTTCGCGCCCGAGTTGTGTCACGACCCGAAAGAGCACGTGACTGGCACTTGAACCATATGAAGTCTATAGGACTCCATCCGATCCAAGTAAGCCAAAAGCCCAGAAATCTAAAACCATTTAAGGAGTAATTAGGGAAAACTAGTTTAAGAAGTGAAGGAAACATGTTTTAAAAATCAAGGTTTTTAAATAACTAAGCCGAATATGCATTTTTAAAATGTGTAACCCTTCCTGAAAATTTCGGCAGAGTTTCCTTTGTAAAAACTGGCCCCGAACGGGGTACAACATGAATAATATATATAACATGATAAAACGCATCCCCAAGCGGGAGCTAGCTCTTCGTCAATCGACGGTCACAACCATGCAAGCAATAAGAATATACAACGCCAAAGGGCGAGGATCAAACTCAAAACCGTATTACTACTAGCGCGACTCTAAGGTCAAAATAATACAACACTGTCTCTAAGTCTGAACAATATACAAGTTTTTGGTTGATGAAAATTCTAGATACAATAGATAATACATGAACAAAGGTGGTTCTGATACAAAAGAACCCACCTACCAACGCAAGTCACCCATATGAAAGCAGTGTGCCAGAAATGCCGCTATGGAATCTGTACGGCAAAAACCTGCAAGAACTGGGGCACAACGGGGGTGAGTTGCCAACTCGTGAATAGAAAGATATCTACAAGCAGAGATCGAATGCATGACCATCCTAGGTCAATACGATCAGATATAAATAAACCTCAATATGAATAAAGCTGAAGCATGCTAAACTGGCAATGTAATCTCTATACATGAGTGTAGTGCCAAGTGCTCGTACTAGTGCCTCAGGTAATAGTATGTCATGAATATGAGGTATGATCAATGTAATCAAATCTGCACATACGTGGATCCCGTCCACTCGTCACCCAATGACAATAACCATCATGCAAGTAAATATCATAAAACCTGTGCATGGAAATATGAGGATATAATTCACCCGTGTCCCTCGCGACACATCAATATCATGGAACCGGAGTGCCCAGCATCGGCACTCGAAAACATCATGAAAATTGTGCCCAGCATCGGCACAAAACATAAGTCTCAGTATCTCGATACCTCTGTATCTCGAAATCTCAATGTCTCAATCACAAAATCTAGGGCGCCGTCAGTCCAGATCGGCCCCTACCATCCATCTCATGACTACGACGGTATCCTCCGGATATCCGACGTGTCGGGTAATATCACCGGTAGGTAGTGCTCCCCTGCACAGGCTCAACGCCATCATCTGCGATCTTCTTGCCCCGGGGTACCGCACCGGGTCCACCATGTACCCGCAATCGGTCTCATCCGCCTCCTCGATTCGGGTTTCACATGTCGCTCTCAGCACCGAGAAAACACAAGGTGGACGCACTGAAATATCATATCAAGGGTAACCGGGTTTTTAAAGAAATGACATATCCTCTTTTGAAACAACCTCGGTTCCCAAATCCAGAAATATCATAGAAACAATATATCTCAATGCGTATAATCAAAAGCATGAAGTATGCGACATGTAAAGGAAGGTATGCACATCATCATGTCATGCAAGGATCATATACTGAATGAAATAGTACTACAGTGTAGTGGCATGGCAATTATCGATGATGAGTGTGTGAGCCGGCAAAAAGTGTATGTGGAATATATACATCATCGATAATGGTTCTGGTGTCCTAGCAGCATGACTGAAATATAACCACAGTACAAGCGATGCAATGCAGATAGCATGAATATGCGGAATCGAATAATCAACGCAAAAGTACAGAATCTACACTAATATGTATGTCATGCAATGGTGCCATTTGAAATAAGACGAATCGGGTTTCTAGTAAAACAAGGGCTACGGTATTTTAGGAAAAGATGCATCATTTGGAAATATCCGTATAACCCTTCTGCTTATCTTTAAATACCCCCGGTTCGTTAGTTTGAAATAGGTATGACTCGGTCTAGTCTAATGTCTACTAGATAATCTAGACAGGAGGGGTATGAAACCACCTAAATCTGAGTCCATATATATAGATATAATAGTCGGTGATCCCGCCTCAATAACATATCGTAAGATATCCTCGAGTCATGAGTGCGGATCTATCATCAATATCGGCTCGTACGGTAAATCGTCGTACGGCATCCCAATAGCTGGGTAGGGTTCAATATCACACCATCTCATCACATATCAGGTATCACTTATCATCAGATCACACCATCTGGGGTACTACTGTAAGTCTAGTACAAATCGATACCATCTACAAAAATATGAATGCGGGTAAAGCACATGTCCAAAGGCCCGCTAAAACTATCATCTCGCACCTCAAAGACAAGCTATGTCACATCGCCGATCTCACAGCCTCACATCAAGTATCATCTCAAACCCACGTATCATCCTCAAATCCCGTATATAAACACATAGTCCCAAACACATGTGTAGATATACGCATCATCATATGCACATAAACAAATGAAAGAATGTATGCAAGTATGTGTGTAAGTGTATGTGTGGGTGCAACCACTACTCTAGGGTTCGCACTATACTAAACCAATACATTCCGATCATCAATAATACCATTATTACCATCACTAATCTAAACCATACATAATAAATATACGTGTGTATACGTATTCGTATACAACACCACGGACTGCGGGGGTGCTATACGCCATCCACCCGACTTCTCCCCGTAGATATAAATCTACTCACCTGTATCCTGCGTGTCGGTGTCGATATCACCGTCATCTTTTGCATCGCCTCGGATCGTCGCGGGGTACCTACACATATCACACGTATCGCATCGCATCAAAACCAAATCAAAACTTGAAACGATACGCTAAAACCAATACGATACGCTAAAAGGCTTATAGGTTAGAACCTACGGTTAGCCTTCGCAAAACAACCCGAAATCACTCGATGCAGTCGTACAAACGTCACACGATCGAGATAACGTACAAACACCAAAATATGGAAATCAAAATACGTAACACTAAACACTGAAAGTAAGGCAGCAACCCATGAAAACGATCCCAGATTTCGTCTCAGGTCAAATCAGGTCAAATAAACAACTCTAGGGTGCTGTGCAGGGTGTATATGAGCTACTGGACCAACCCCGAAGCATTCCACCTTCACTTGGCCGGCCACAAGTCTCCCAAAACCGGCCTCGCCGGCCCCCCTATGCCCAATGGGGTCCGTTTGGTCAGGGTGGCCTCCTATGGTCTCAATTTGGTCCCTGGTATTGTTGAATTTGCCTGAAACAGCCCCAGTACATTCCAGATTTCCCTGCACGCTCCAGGTTATCACAAACCGACATGAAAGTCCCATAATTCTGTATTCTTGGGTTTCAGGTTGTGTCAGGTCAGGGGCTTGGTCAAAATAGGGTCTAAGGTTACCATTAGAGTCTAATTGCACAGCCATATCTCAACTTTTCCCTAACCCTCTCTAGTTTTGTCCAAAGTGCACAAAATCACACGATATCGATATGAAACTTGAATTAAAGCCTAAGCACAAGAATTACATCACTTAATGTGAAGGAAATACCTCAATAAACCCTCATGAATCCTTAACAGCGCCAAAACACCATCTTTCTTGGTCCATTGCGTAGATCTCAAGCTTGTGCATGTTTTTAATGAAATGGGCATGTGGTTTTGGGGTTGTTTTTGAGATGATTTGAGGGATTGAAGGTGGAGGAAGGGGGGAAAATGAATGGCAGGAGCAGCAGCAGCAAATGGTGGGAGAGGAGAGAAATGAGGATGAGAATGAAGAAAAAAAAGGGCTATGTTTTATGTCAAAGTCCTCACCTACCCTCTCTTCTTACCATACCTATTTCTTACCCCTTTCTCTTTTCTTTTTCTTTTACCTTAATCCAAATTCTTCTTACACCAATAGTGAACCCAAAGTAACATGGTAGAATATGCACAAGTGTAGGAAAAATGATATGTGCAAGTTTTGCACAAAAACCCGAAAAAATCCGATTAGCGATTTTTAATCGCGATTAGCACTAAATTAGCATATAATTGATCACAAACACTTAAAAATGGCATAATTCCAATAAATACCCCATTTTAGAATTTTCCATAATTTTCCATAATTTTTCTTCATTTATTTGAATTTAATATTAAAATAATCAATAAAATAATATTAAATTATAAAAATTCCCAAAAATAATATTTTATTATTTTGGAAATGTTACAATCTACCCCCCTTAAAGAAATTCGGTCTCCGAATTTAAATTTAACATCCCCAAGTACTAAAACATTTCGATACAATCCCAAGTCGTCGGGGCTCCGAAATCACCAACACATAGAATGTCACAGCGCAATGCATGCGCATGGGTACTGAGCAGATAACTCAGAGACAAAACTCCGTCAAGCATCTCGCAATCTTCGGAGTCGAGGTAAAAACACAATGTCAAATCCAATACAAAACCAATATGATATAGATTAGAACTACACATGTAGACATCCAATCTATACATGTAAATAGCTGATGTAAAAGCATGCCAAATCTTTTTAAGTCGTTGTGCGATGCACGTAACGCTGCACAGTGGCGGATGTTTTTCATAAGAAAATAACCATATAGGTATATATATATCCTTTGTTTAATAAGCACGTTCCGCCGTTTTGAAAACAATCAGAAGGGTTTCCTTGTTTTTAAAATGTTTCGTGTCGTACCGGACACGTAGGTATATACTGAGACTATAGCTCACGCTTTGGAAATCCCTTCGACTATCAATGCATGCAAAATATATCCAGGCACTGTCCACTGACTAGTCCTGCTCAGTATGAAAGCAAATATCCCACATCATAAAAATGTACTGCTCCAATAGGAATAAATCCCAAAAATGCACATAACACAATCCTGTGCGTCTGGTGCGCACGGAAATCAAAAATCCATATATGTGCCAAATAGGTGCACAAACAGCATCTAGGTGCAACGGGTGTGCATGAAGCATCTGTCATAGGCAACGCATGTGCCTGACAGCCAAAAATCCGGTGCATCTGACATGCACGAAGAATCTCGATTTAGTGCATCGAGTGTGCACCAAAATCGTATCTCAAAACATGCGCCCAACATGCGCGAAAATCCAAATCGGTGCATCCATTGTGCACGAATGAAAATCTAAACCCTGCGCACTCAACATGCACGGAATCCCGAATCCAATAGCAACCGCCGAACATGCGTAAGTCAAACCAAAAGCACGGAGTGCAAGAATCAATCATCAGTATCAGGGTCACAATCGACGATATAATGCGGCTCAATCAAAATCAAGTGTACCGCAAAGGAAATCTCACAACCGTGTGCATCAGCGTGCACAAATCAAATCAAAACACTAAAGTGCATGAAAACTATGCTGGAAGCGTAAACCAAATCACCGGCATGCAATAGGCATGAAATCACCATCAACACCTCAAGGATAATAATGACGCGCCAGGTATAAATGCCCAATAAGTGCAACCATGGTGCACGAAAACAGAAATCATAGAACGCAGTCATCAACACCAATCATGCAAATAGATTGCCAAAATACCGAAATCCCAACTGACAGATACGTGATAATCGAATCACAAAATCACAATCATAAATACTGTCGTCGGTATTTCCTCCCTCGAAGTCGAGAAGGTGCCGGTACATCCAATTCTAGCGGCGCAAGATCTCCACTTGCCTCTTGCTTACGGCTGGCGTCCTCTGCCTCTGGTTCCTGATCTTTCCTGTAGATTACCAATCTCGCAATCCATCGGCTCACCGGCCCGGACAGGAGTGCTGACAGGAACGATTCCGTCCTGGCACTTCTTTGGTAATCTCTCGGTCAAACCTCACGACTACTCGTAAGGCAATATGTCACTGGCGTCGGCCTTCGGCTCTCTTAATGCACATCACACGTCTGATCCTGGGTGCAAACATCATTGCAGCGGTGTTCTGGAAGGAATCCTGCTCAAAATCTCTGCCGATCTTGCCTATGCCGATCTGTACGGAGGCTGGTACTCTTGCATAGTCTCTTCTCGTCCAATGGACATCTGTGTCCTCAGCGCAGCAATTTCTCAGAAATTGGTCGCATCCCTACGCCTCTGTAAGCATATCCGGCCTCTGGTCTCGACGGAAAGTAATGACAGCTCATCTGCGTCTCGCACGAACCTCTTGTCCTGCTTGTCTGTATCATCGTCCATACGACATCGCATCTCTATCTGCGCACTGTAATGTCCTCGGCTACGGTCCATCCGAAGTCCCTCATACAGACTCGAAATCACAACTCGGTATCTTCCTGACTCAGTAGGAGATATCTAGCCGAACACGTCCTCAGCGTGCATTTCACATCTCTGATGTCAGCGGAGTGGAACGTCATCTCGTCGAAATCTCGTGCAAACTCTTTACTCCGCCTTGCTCCAATATCGACTGATTCGGACTCATCTCATCGTGGCTACACGGACTGCGCTCCGACGGCTATGCTCGTATCTGGAGTCTTCCAAGCAGTGTCCCATCACAATATCCGAAAGATGTCGAACCATCCGATCGACTCGTCCGAACCTCATGATCCCCCAAGAGCTCAACAACTCGGGTACAGTTTAATAGTATCAAGTACATACCACAGCATCGGTGGTCCAGCCGTAGAAGGGCAAACCCAAGCCTCACTAATGGCGCCGTGGAACCGCCGCAACCCTAAGGTTCAAAGGCTTTCACACGGTCATTAAGTCGAGTTAGGGTTTCATTCTTCTAGAGGGTCCATAGAATCACCTGCATGTCTTTCCGTATACTTTAAACTTGGAAAATAGGTTCCTGACATTCGATCGTCCCAATCGACTCTCAACAAATCTGCGTGAAGTCGTCTCTAGCTGGAATCAATCTATCTGATGACCTCGCATCGGGGTAAGCGAACGAAGCACATGTCCTAGTCATTCATCCATGGTGACTAGCGACTCGCTATCATCTCTCTAAGAACATGCTCATGCTGCAGTAGCTCCAATCATCTGGGCGATATCTCATCATTTGCAGCAACAACTGGCTCATATGCCTGTACGCCGAACAACGCCTCAATCCTCCAGGAAAGGCAATACATAAGCGGTCATCTCTGAATCAGCCTGCTCTAGATCTGAGTAAGACTCTCCACACTGGAAATCTTCAACTCAACTGGGCCCGCTCCGGCGCAAAATCGGACGAATCACCTTCGTCTCTCAAATCGGGTAGACTAGCTATCAACTGTCTCATATCTGCCTGAAAGCTCCGGCAATCTCAGCTCGTAAGCTCCGAAAGCAACGTCCTGTCAATCTCAGCAACCGCTGGTCCATCTGTCTGCACGGTAGGCGACATCACAATCTCTGAGGTATGCTGTACATCAACAGTCCTCTCTCAACGGGCAACTCTAACAATGGCCCGATCATCCGGTCCAAGACCAAGCACTCGCCTCCACTAGAGGTCACAATCCACAATACCAACTCGAGACGTTCTCATGTCACCAGAAAACACAATGGTCGGCCCTCGTACCAAACGAGCTCACACCGGCCGTAACCCTAGCAGCAGCCCAAACTGCGCTCAAACATGGTGACAGGAACCCCAATCGAGTATCAAGAGAGCACACCAGTGGCTAGAAGGGAAACAACAGATCCAGAGTGGATACATGATCATAGGAAGGAATATGATACAATGCAAGGAAATGTACAACCTAAGGTTTCTTAAGCGGAGTGGCGTGTCGTAAATATGCCGCGGAACATACCAACGGTACGTCACTCTACTTTAGTCACCTATTCCATCAACCAAGGGTCAACCTAATACGACGAAAGTTCGGGTTTAATACCCCCTCGACTAAGTCTAAGTTCCGTAAGGTCAAGCCTAAGTTCCGTATATAGATAACGCCCTAGGCTCCACATAGTCAAACTCAGACTCGAACCAAGGTTAACCTGGCTCTGATACCAACTTTGTCACGACCCGAAAGAGCACGTGACTGGCACTTGAACCATATGAAGTCTATAGGACTCCATCCGATCCAAGTAAGCCAAAAGCCCAGAAATCTAAAACCATTTAATGAGTAATTAGGGAAAACTAGTTTAAGAAGTGAAGGAAACATGTTTTAAAAATCAAGGTTTTTAAATAACTAAGCCGAATATGCATTTTTAAAATGTGTAACCCTTCCTGAAAATTTCGGCAGAGTTTCCTTTGTAAAAACTGGCCCCGAACGGTGTACAACATGAATAATATATATAACATGATAAAACGCATCCCCAAGCGGGAGCTAGCTCTTCGTCAATCGACGGTCACAACCACGCAAGCAATAAGAATATACAACGCCAAAGGGCGAGGATCAAACTCAAAACCGTATTACTACTAGTGCGACTCTAAGGTCAAAATAATACAACACTGTCTCTAAGTCTGAACAATATACAAGTTTTTGGTTGATGAAAATTCTAGATACAATAGATAATACATGAACAATGGTGGTTCTGATACAAAAGAACCCACCTACCAACGCAAGTCACCCATATGGAAGCAGTGTGCCAGAAATGCCGCTATGGAATCTGTACGGCAAAAACCTGCAAGAACTGGGGCACAACGGGGGTGAGTTGCCAACTCGTGAATAGAAAGATATCTACAAGCAGAGATCGAATGCATGACCATCCTAGGTCAATACGATCAGATATAAATAAACCTCAATATGAATAAAGCTGAAGCATGCCAAACTGGCAATGTAATCTCTATACATGAGTGTAGTGCCAAGTGCTCGTACTAGTGCCTCAGGTAATAGTATGTCATGAATATGAGGTATGATCAATGTAATCAAATCTGCACATACGTGGATCCCGTCCACTCGTCACCCAATGACAATAACCATCATGCAAGTAAATATCATAAAACCTGTGCATGGAAATATGAGGATATAATTCACCCGTGTCCCTCGCGACACATCAATATCATGGAACCGGAGTGCCCAGCATCGGCACTCGAAAACATCACGAAAATTGTGCCCAGCATCGGCACAAAACATAAGTCTTAGTATCTCGATACCTCTGTATCTCGAAATCTCAATGTCTCAATCACAAAATCTAGGGCGCCGTCAGTCCAGATCGGCCCCTACCATCCATCTCATGACTACGACGGTATCCTCCGGATATCCGACGTGTCGGGTAATATCACCGGTAGGTAGTGCTCCCCTGCACAGGCTCAACGCCATCATCTGCGATCTTCTTGCCCCGGGGTACCGCACCGGGTCCACCATGTACCCGCAATCGGTCTCATCCGCCTCCTCGATTCGGGTTTCACATGTCGCTCTCAGCACCGAGAAAACACATGGTGGACGCACTGAAATATCATATCAAGGGTAACCGGGTTTTTAAAGAAATGACATATCCTTTTTTGAAACAACCTCGGTTCCCAAATCCAGAAATATCATAGAAACAATATATCTCAATGCGTATAATCAAAAGCATGAAGTATGCGACATGTAAAGGAAGGTATGCACATCATCATGTCATGCAAGGATCATATACTGAATGAAATAGTACTACAGTGTAGTGGCATGGCAATTATCGATGATGAGTGTGTGAGCCGGCAAAAAGTGTATGTGGAACATATACATCATCGATAATGGTGCTGGTGTCCTAGCAGCATGACTGAAATATAACCACAGTACAAGCGATGCAATGCAGATAGCATGAATATGCGGAATCGAATAATCAACGCAAAGTACAGAATCTACACCAATATGTATGTCATGCAATGGTGCCATTTGAAATAAGACGAATCGGGTTTTTAGTAAAACAAGGGCTACGGTATTTTAGGAAAAGATGCATCATTTGGAAATATCCGTATAACCCTTCTGCTTATCTTTAAATACCCCCGGTTCGTTAGTTTGAAATAGGTATGACTCGGTCTAGTCTAATGTCTACTAGATAATCTAGACAGGAGGGGTATGAAACCACCTAAATCTGAGTCCATATATATAGATATAATAGTCGGTGATCCCGCCTCAATAACATATCGTAAGATATCCTCGAGTCATGAGTGCGGATCTATCATCAATATCGGCTCGTACGGTAAATCGTCGTACGGCATCCCAATAGCTGGGTAGGGTTCAATATCACACCATCTCATCACATATCAGGTATCACTTATCATCAGATCACACCATCTGGGGTACTACTGTAAGTCTAGTACAAATCGATACCATCTACAAAAATATGAATGCGGGTAAAGCACATGTCCAAAGGCCCGCTAAAACTATCATCTCGCACCTCAAAGACATGCTATGTCACATCGCCGATCTCACGGCCTCACATCAAGTATCATCTCAAACCCACGTATCATCCTCAAATCCCGTATATAAACACATAGTCCCAAACACATGTGTAGATATACGCATCATCATATGCACATAAACAAATGAAAGAATGTATGCAAGTATGTATGTAAGTGTATGTGTGGGTGCAACCACTACTCTAGGGTTCGCACTATACTAAACCAATACATTCCGATCATCAATAATACCATTATTACCATCACTAATCTAAACCACACATAATAAATATACGTGTGTATACGTATTCGTATACAACACCACGGACTGCGGGGGTGCTATACGCCATCCACCCGACTTCTCCCCGTAGATATAAATCTACTCACCTGTATCCTGCGTGTCGGTGTCGATATCACCGTCATCTTTTGCATCGCCTCGGATCATCACGGGGTACCTACACATATCACACGTATCGCATCGCATCAAAACCAAATCAAAACTTGAAACGATACGCTAAAACCAATACGATACGCTAAAAGGCTTATAGGTTAGAACCTACGGTTAGCCTTCGCAAAACAACCCGAAATCACTCGATGCAGTCGTACAAACGTCACACGATCGAGATAACGTACAAACACCAAAATATGGAAATCAAAATACGTAACACTAAACACTGAAAGTAAGGCAGCAACCCATGAAAACGATCCCAGATTTCGTCTCAGGTCAAATCAGGTCAAATCAGGTCAAATAAACAACTCTAGGGTGCTGTGCAGGGTGTATATGAGCTACTGGACCAACCCCGAAGCATTCCACCTTCACTTGGCCGGCCACAAGTCTCCCAAAACCGGCCTCGCCGGCCCCCTATGCCCAATGGGGTCCGTTTGGTCAGGGTGGCCTCCTATGGTCTCAATTTGGTCCCTGGTATTGTTGAATTTGCCTGAAACAGTCCCAGTACATTCCAGATTTCCCTGTACGCTCCAGGTTATCACAAACCGACATGAAAGTCCCGTAATTCCGTATTCTTGGGTTTCAGGTTGTGTCAGGTCAGGGGCTTGGTCAAAATAGGGTCTAAGGTTACCATTAGAGTCTAATTGCACAGCCACATCTCAACTTTTCCCTAACCCTCTCTAGTTTTGTCCAAAGTGCACAAAATCACACGATATCGATATGAAACTTGAATTAAAGCTTAAGCACAAGAATTACATCACTTAATGTGAAGGAAATACCTCAATAAACCCTCATGAATCCTTAACAGCGCCAAAACACCATCTTTCTTGGTCCATTGCGTAGATCTCAAGCTTGTGCATGTTTTTAATGAAATGGGCATGTGGTTTTGGGGTTGTTTTTGAGATGATTTGAGGGATTGAAGGTGGAGGAAGGGGGGAAAATGAATGGCAGGAGCAGCAGCAGCAAATGGTGGGAGAGGAGAGAAATGAGGATGAGAATGAAGAAAAAAAAGGGCTATGTTTTATGTCAAAGTCCTCACCTACCCTCTCTTCTTACCATACCTATTTCTTACCCCTTTCTCTTTTCTTTTTCTTTTACCTTAATCCAAATTCTTCTTACACCAATAGTGAACCCAAAGTAACATGGTAGAATATGCACAAGTGTAGGAAAAATGATATGTGCAAGTTTTGCACAAAAACACGAAAAAATCCGATTAGCGATTTTTAATCGCGATTAGCACTAAATTAGCATATAATTGATCACAAACACTTAAAAATGGCATAATTCCAATAAATACCCCATTTTAGAATTTTCCATAATTTTCCATAATTTTTCTTCATTTATTTGAATTTAATATTAAAATAATCAATAAAATAATATTAAATTATAAAAATTCCCAAAAATAATATTTTATTATTTTGGAAATGTTACAAGTTGCCTCGGTATTGAGGTGGGAGCCCGTAAAAGATACAGGCGATGTGGTGCCCTTCCGGCAAGGAGGCGACGACCGGAGGATCCGCGGGAGATCGGGACGACGACGAGAAGACCGGAGGACTCGGATCACTCGGTATATCTCTAACCCGTCTTGTAGTTAGCTAGATCTAGTTTAATGGCCCGATCCGGAGTCTAGTGCGCGGTGGTGCCGGTTTGCTAAGTCCGTAAAATTAAAGTTTATCACCGCTTCCGCATTCCGGCGTCGGATTGACGGCCGGGGCGCCGCCGTGCACTTACAGTGAGCTCGACCCAAAAGAAACCACAAATATACAACCTCTCAGTCTCACCACTAGGTCACATATACAATATAAAGTGGTAGATGGAGAATACTAGATACAATGATAAAGCAAAAAGAAATAAAGTGTGCTCGCAACCCACCTACAGGCGATGTCGCGAGTCTGAGCAAAATGAGCTGATGATAAGATAGCCGCCGCAACAAGACTGATGAGTCCGACCTGCAAGACACTGTGGCACAACGGGGGTGAGTTGCCAGCTCGTGAGTAAATATAACATCTATTAAGGCAATCGTAAGAATGCACGCAATGCACCACAACATGCATGTCCATATGTGCTATAATAGCTCTAGTATGCATGCACATGTATGCAATGTCATTTCTAACTTTTTAAGTGTTTTAAATGCTAAGGGTACTGCATTCTTAACTTTTAAAAAATGAATATCTGTATAATAGCTAAGTACCATCAAGAAATCATCTGAAAACCCGTGTCAAGCATAGACACCAAATAGGAATCATATCTGTCTCAATATCGGGCTCCGTCAGTCCGGATCGGCCCATATCAAAAATCTCACGAAAACGGTCGGTATCATCCGGATATCAGCCGCGCCAGACATCACCGGTAGGTAGTCTTCCCCTGCCAGGCTCATCGTCTACAACTCGATCTTCTTGCCCCGGGGTACCATACCGGGCCCACCATGTACCCGAGACGGTTCATCCACTCCTCGAATCGGGTCTCGAAATCCAACAGAAAATATGAAAACTCATGGTGGACGACACATACATCACGAGAAACTGCAACTTTGTTTTAAAAAAATGATAAATATAAGCTTTTGTTAAATTCTTGCGGTTTTCCCCAAAAATCCAGAAATCGCAGCAATACTGAAATCCTCAAGAAAATCATAATGTTCACATGTTATCTATGATAAATGTCTATGATATCTATGTATATGATGTGAGTTTTGGCTAGAGATCTATGTAAATATGATGATGATGCGAGATATATGCATGCGATGCAATTTCATATATCAAGTATGAATGCAGGTGACGATATTAAGATAAACAGGTTCTATAGTGCATGTGGCATGGCAATTACCAAAGGCGTGTGTGTCACATGAATAGTGCGCGTGCAACAGATGCCAATGGTAATGGTGTTCGTGTCCTACGAAGTGATATCGCATAAATATAGATGAATGTCCATGCAATCTAATATACTATTCGCTATAAGGGTATGCAGTGTACATGAATGGATAAGCTAGCTAACAATATAAATCTTGCAAAAAGTAGGGTAATCCTAACTAGGGGGGGCGCATCGCGCCATCCAGACGATTCCCCCATAGATGAATACATCTACTCACCTGAAATCCCCGCTAAACCGTTCCGGCCACCGCCTTGCCTTTTCACGCCGTGTCCGATGTTTCCCCGACCGATCCTATATTTGCACAATACCAAGCATAAGATTACAAAACCTAAAACGATTCAAGTCACAATATACAATTATCAACGCTCTCGAATTACTCATAGCATGCACTCGGTGCGCGGGAAAACGCACGAAAATCGCTAACCTTAAACTAGAATCGTCTTTTTGGGAAAATCGACAAAACTAAAATTCGGCTAGACAAAACCCCGCGTTCGCGCACTCTAATAGTCCTATACGAAGCTAATTATATCGCTAACATAACGCAATTTGATCGCATTCTAATTTTTGAAAAAATCTAGTAAGCAATTTGCTTACCGATTCGATACAAACATCGCAATTTTGTCGATTTAGCGGGCATAACACTACACAATTAACCACTCCAATCAATTAGATAACAAAACCCTAACTTAAATCCAACCACCATGCTACAAACCCTAATTTAAAATCAAATCCTTCTCTTGATTTTCCTAAACAAACATTTACTACTAAACTAATACTTCAAATTTCAATTCTAGCATATTTAAACTACAAGTTAACAAAAAGATTAGAATTTTCACCTCACAAGCTTGAACCCTAGCTTGATCAAGTCACCAAGAAGCCTCCTTTCATCAAGATTTTGAACTAATTTGGGTTGAAGAGAGATTGGATTAGGGTTTTGGTTTGAATGGGTTAATGAATTTGTTGATTTTTAATGGATTTTAGCAAAGGAATGAAGCAAGAAATGAAGTGAGAAATGAAGGGGGAGCTGCTGAAATTCGACCAGCAGGAAGAGGAGGAGGGTGTGGGGATATTTGGAGAAGTTTCTAGGTCAATAAACACCCCATGTTATCATTTAATGCTTTCACATCAACAATTTACAAAAAAGACCTCATTTTACATCATTTTTCCATTAAATTTCCAACCCTAAAACCAAAAGTTTGCAAGTCATGATATAATTTTATTAACACCATATTTTAGCTTATAAAGATTCCTAATTATGAAATTTACCTAATTAAATTTGTATTTATCCCTAATTTAATGTATTTAAAAAGGCTTAAAATAATATAAAAAAAAATTAATTACGAATTTTTTTTATTTAACTAGAAAATTATAAGTGACATTTTAGTGACAAAATTATAGTATTATCTTATCTAAATTTGGTATAATTAGGTCTATAATGAAAAATATCAATTTTGACTTTTTACAGAAAAAGCCGAAAAACTAGCCGATTACCGAAAAACTGCCTAAACGATTTTCGAAGGGTTACAGTATTACATCATTTTTTATAGGTTGATACACATATCTTGCTATACCGACATGGTTACGTATACCTGGCTATAGCTACATGTTCATCTTTATTTGATATTGTATGGACTTGGAGAGATTAGGAACCGCATGATATATATTTACTTGTTGCAGTTAAATAGCGGTTTCCTTTATATGCTCACATTACTGTTTCATGTTGCATATATTACATTCATTGATTTCATATGATGTTCTCTGATATTTTTACTTCTAAGTATATATAACAGTTGAGTGGGACGCTATCATATATATATATATATATATATATATATATATATATATATATATATTAGTGGAATGGGACGCTAATATATATGTGTTGATTCATACAGTTATACGTATTCATTACTTGATTTTTCTGGATTTGAGGACCGTGGTTGTTTCACGAAATTATGCATTATTTGAAAAACCCGATTTCTCTTTATATGATATTTCAGCTTCCACCTTGAGATTTCTCGGTTCTGAGCTTATATATACACCATGCGATGAGGTGTCGTGGGCCGTGTGCGGGTACATGGTGGAGCGCGGTTGGTTCCCCGGGGAAAGAAGATCGAAGGTCCATGGCGTTGAGCCCGGCTGGGGGCGTTTTCCATCCGGTGATAATATTTGGACTCAACGGATATATGGGGGATATCAATCGAGGTTATGTATGCACATGCCTTGCAGATTTCGGGTGGTGCTTAACGAGGTTCATAGGATGTACGTACATGACGCAGGAGGGCCAGTCCCAGGAGATGGCGCCTCAAATTCGAGTATTTTGTGTCGATGCTAGACACTTGTTTTCATGATGTTTTTGGGTGTAGATGTAGGACACTCAGGTTTCATGAGACATACTCGATATTGGATACTGGTTATATGAGATTTACTTGATATTGGACACTCAGGATATATGATGCTTACAGGATATGAGGGCCAATTTGGGGGATGATTTGTAGAAATTTGGGATTTAGATTGTCTTGATGGACTTTGGTCCTACTACGAGGTCAGCATTCCATGAGGATGACATGTTTTATCCCATACTCCGCATTTATTGTATATGCATGGCTTCATGTATTACTAGTACCTGATAGAGTACCTTTCATGACTGTTGCATTTACATACTGTTATTTTATATGCATTGTTCATGTAGTATTAGTACTTGATAGAGTACCTTACATGATTGTTGCATACATATTGCCGTTTATTGCTATCAGCTTGCATGCATTAGATTCGCGCTGTACATTCATACTTGCGATTACCTGCATATGTTGTTTATTATTCACGAGTTAGCAACTTACCCCCGTTGTGCCACAGGGTTTTCCAGGTTGTTTCTCAGTGTAGTCGTTGGCAGGGCTCTTCTGCCTATCGTATCATCTTTTGCAGCGGATACAGTTTCGGCCGACTGTGTACAGTTTTGCTTAGGTGGGTTTTTCGGTTATCCGATGTTGCTTATTGTATATTCATTGTATCATGTACTCTCCATCTACCATTTTTCATGTATTGACTTAGAGACTTGATGTGAGGACGATATTGTATATTTTTGTGACTTGGAGGTCTTTTATGCAGTTTTTATTTATATCGTCTTTTTCTTCGCTACGGCGTCGTATATCTGTTGTGGTGGTTGTTTTCCTCCTTTGGGCGTGGATTTGCTCCCGTTTGGGGATGCTTTATTTATATGTTTGTTGCACCCCTTTTTTTTGGGGCTGGTTTTTACAAAGGAGGTGCTGCCGAATTTTAAAGGAACTTGGACTTTAAAGAATTTGGTTTGAGATTTCAAAAGTTTTAAAAATGTTATTATCACTTACTACTTTTGATTGTTTAGATTGCTGGGTTTTCGACTTACTTAAATTGCGTTACTCCTGTAGACGTTGCGTAGTTTAAGGGCCGTCATGTGCCAATTTCGGGTCGTGACACACACTGTTTTGCAGGTAGTCCCTCAGGGCAGTCAGAGGCAGGGCTTTCAACTGTCGTATCATCTTTTGCAGCGGATACCACTATTGCTGACTGTGTGCAGTTTTGCTATAGGTGGGTTTTGCGGTTATCTGATGTTGCTCATTGTATATTCGTTGTATCCAGTACTCTCCATCTACTACTTCATTTATTGATTTAGAGACGAGTTGTGAGGACGATATTGTATTTTATTTGGTGACCTTGGGTGTCGTGCTCGTTGGAGCCGGCCTTTTATGTAGTTTTATACTTATTGATGTTTTCACCTTATTTCGTCCATTTTTCTTCGCTACGGCGTCGTATATTTATTGTGGTGGTTGTTTTCCGCTTTTGGGCATGGATTTGCTCCTGTTGGGGATGCTTTACTTATAATTTATGTTGTACCCTTTTTAGGGCTAGTTTTTACAAAGGAGGTGCTGCCAAAATTTTAAAGGAAATAAAGTTGGACTTTAAAGAATTTGTACTTGTGGTTTCAAAAGTTTTAACAATGTTCTTATCACATATTACTTTTGATGATTTAGATTGCTGGGTTTTCGGCTTGAATTACGTTACGCCTGGAGACGTTATGTGGTCTAAGGGCCGTCACGTACCAATTTTCGGGTCGTGACAGTAAAAGTATTATCGGGAATTTCAAGTGTTGAAATTTACAATGAGATTGCATACCTTCTATGGGATAGTTGGATCCCAATACCCACTGCGAGTAAGAGTTACTCCTGGGAGAGTTTTACACATCACAATTAGCGAATCAAGTAGGTGTCTAGAAAGGTGTTAACGGTGTTACGCCCCTGGGAAAACGAGGTTTATTTTAATTAGGTCTGTGCGAAAGCACGGGGAACCTCCCTCAAAGTACCAACACTGGCCTGGCTGAAAGATTGGCGAACTTGTAAGGTGTAATTAATCCCGGCTAGTCTTACCTTTTAGGGTTTGAAGGAAGATTTGGTAAAAACAGTGAGAGCTATCCTGATTAGATAAGATAATAACCAATCTAATCTTGGAAGAGCATATGCTAAAGTGTTTTCTTCTCTCTCTCTCCAGGTAGCGACCATGTCAGGCCTTAATCAAGATAATAATCTGGATATATTGACCGAACCCGCTTGTTATACTGAGCAGGGGAACGTTGGTTCCGTTCTTTCTTATAATTATTATAAGACTGAGCAGGGAATAGGGACATATCCGGATTCCCACACCTCCCGAACGAAGAATAAGCATGTTGATGCATCTTCTTCGGGTGTGTTAGTTATCGAGAACTGTTTCTCAGTACACTCTATGTCCTGGGTATTAGATACCGGATCGGGATCCCACATATGTAATATGTTGCATGGGCTATGGAAAGGTAGAGAACTGGGAATGGGTGATCATTCCGTAAGAGTAGGGAATGGTGCTAATGTTGCATCTAAAGAAGTTAGCGAATATCACCTTGTATTACTAAATGGTAATACATTGATTCTGAACGAATGATATTACATACCGACCCTGATATGCAATTTTATATCAGTCTCTTTATTAAGTAAAGAAGGATATAATTTTGTAGTACAGGATAATGTTATGAACATCTTCCTGAATCAAAACTTGATTGGATCAGGCTCGTTAAATAATGGCATATACGTTCTAAATCAAACCACAGTTCTTAATATACAAAACACACACAAGAGGAAGAGTTCAGAAATGAAGGAATCCTTCTTGTGGCATAGTAGACTAGGTCATATCAATGCGACACGACTAGCTAAGTTACATAAGGTTGGATAATTGAATCCGTTTGAATTATTATCTTATGAAACTTTCCAGTCATGTCTCAAAGGAAAGATGACCCAAACTCCGTTTAGTGGACACGGAGAAAGAGTTACAGAACTCTTCGGACTGATACATAGTGATGTATGCGGTCCCATGTCTACACATGCTAGGAATGGTTCCTTGTACTTCGTTACATTCACTGATGATCTCTCAAGATATGGACATGTGTTCCTGTTAAAACACAAGTCTGAAGCTTTTGAGAAATTCAAAGAATATAAGCACAAAGTCGAGAACCAGACGGGTAAAAGTATTAAAATCCTACGATCTGATCGGGGAGGAGAATACTTGAACACGAAATTCCGTGACTATCTAAAAGAGAATGGGATTCTCTCTTAGCTTACTCATCCGTATACACCACAACACAACGGTGTATCGGAATGAAGGAATTGCACCCTATTGGATATGATGCGCTCTATGATGAGCATTGCTGAGTTATCTATTTCCTTTTGGGGTTATGCACTGGAGACGGCCGCATACCTATTGAATAGAGTTCCAACCAAATCAGTGCCTACCACTCCATATGAGATATGGAATGGGAAGAGACCATATCTTAAACGAGTTAATTTATGGGGTTGTTCGGCCTATGTTAAAAGGCAAATCCGGACAAGCTTGAGGCAAGATCAGTTCTTTGCAACTTTGTGGGATATCGAAACAATTCGTAGGGATATCATTTCTACCTCACTGAGGAAAAAATGTGTTTGTTGCTCAACATGCCAACTTTTTAGAAAAGTGATTTCTTGTAAAAGAGATTAGTAGTAAAGAGGTAGAGCTGGAAGAAGTTCCAACCGCACAAACTACAGAAGATGATTTGGTAGAACCGGGGGATTCGATAGTTCCAAACGAACCCCAGCCTCTCCGCCGATCTAGTAGGGTTCCTCATCCACCTGAGAGATACTACGGGTTTCTCATTGATGGTAGGAGTGAGGATTGCATCATGGAAGATGATGACCCAACTTGCTTCGAGCAAGCCATCATGAGTGGGGACTCTGTGAAGTGGCTGGATGCAATACGATTTGAGATGGAATCCATGTACACCAACAAAGTATGGACTTTAGAAGTTGCTCCTGAAAGGATAAAACCCATTGGGAGCAAATGGATCTTTATGAAGAAACTTGTTGTAGATGGAAAAGTTGAGACTTTCAAAGCTAGACTTGTTGCAAAAGGTTTTCGTCAACGACCAGGTGAGGATTATGATGAAACCTTTTCTCCAGTGGCTATGCTTAAGTCCATCTGGATCCAACTTGCCATCGCTGCATACCATGACTACAAAATCTGGCATATCGATGTTAAGACCGCCTTTCTAAATGGTGATTTAGAAGAGTGCGTGTACTTGACTCAGCCAGAGGGCTTCATGGACAGTGGGAGCAGCGGGAAGGTGTGCAAGCTGCTTAAATCCATCTACGGGTTGAAGAAGGCATCGCGTAGTTGGAACATCTGTTTTGATGTCGTAGTCAAAGAGTTTGACTTCATCAAAAACGTAGATGAACCTTGTATATACAAGAAGGTGGCAGAAAGTAAGGTTGTCTTCCTGGTATAGTACGTGGATGACATACTCTTAATAGGAAATGATATTCCTATGCTGCACTCGGTCAAGCTCTTCTTATCACAAAGATTCTCAATGAAAGTTCTAGGTGATGCCTCCTACATCTTGGGGATTAAGATCTATAGAGATAGATCTAAATGGATACTGGGATTGTCCCAATCCAGGTACATTGACACCATACTAAAAAGGTTTAGTATGGAAGATTCCAAGCGTGGGAATTTACCCATGATCTCAGGACTCACTCTCTCCAAAGAGATGTCTTCCAAGACTGATTTGGAGAGAGCTCGCTTGCAAGAGATACCCTATGCTTCGGCAGTAGACTCTATCATGTACGTGATGCTATGTACCAGACCCAATATAGCATACTCACTAAGTGTAGTGAGTAGGTATCAAGCAGATCCTGGAGAGAATCACTAGACAGCTGTGAAGAACATTCTCAAGTACTTGAGAAGGACTAAAGAGATATTCTTGGTGTATGGTAACGGTGAACTCCAAGTGGAGTCCTTTACCGATTCGAGCTTCCAGAGTGATAAGGACGACTCTAAGTCAGTCTCAGGATTTGTCTTTACCCTCAATGGAGGGGTGGTTTGTTGGAAGAGTCCCAAACAGGAAACCGTGGCAGACTCGATGATGGAGGCTGAATACATCGCTGCCAACAATGCTGCCAAAGAGGCTGTCTGGATGAAGAAGTTCAAAAATGAACTTGGAGTGGTTCTGTCCATCGAGCATCCAATACCTTTGTATTGCGATAACAATGGAGCAGTGGCTTTGGCTAAGGAACCCAGGTCCCATCAGCGATCCAGGCATATTCTGAGGCGGTATCACCTGATCCGGGAGATTGTTGTTCACGGAGAGATCGAGGTCAGGAGAGTTGACATGAAGAACAACACGGCGGATCCACTCATGAAGGCCATACCCAGATACAATTTGAGAGACTCTTCATGATGTTGGGTATAAGATACTACAACAACTGGCCTTAGTGCGAGTGGGAGATTGTCAATTATATGTATGCCCTAGAGGCCATTATTGTACATGTGATGTATATTATAGTGGATGCTTGGATATATATAGAGAGGACTTTCTTGCTCGACATGATAGTATGCTATCTGGTTGCACTTTGTCTTAACATGTAGACTTGTATTGTGATACTGTCTTGCTCTCACATGTTGATAAAGCCCTTAGGATGTGTACTTGACTACTAGGACTATGATGGAGAACATACTAGTGGGGCCAGAGTAGTCCACAAGTATATCCTATAATTGTTCCTAGTCGAGGGTGTATCGAGACATGGCATCGATATTCCAGAGTAGACTAGCGTATACGCTTCTTGACCCATATGATGGGCGATGGATGATCCCACATCCATTGGTGTTTGACCTAAAAGATGGTATATGGGTGCTCAGTGGAGACTGGGTACACTGAACGGACTTGCTGAAAACTCCTAGTTGGTATTATACCTATCATCAGATAGCAGTTCTCTGGTGACACTGGTACAGGTTAGTCTGTAGACCCAAGATCGTCATAAAGTCTTGTGTGATTCCCACTGTGCTTTGATTTCCACCTTACCTCATTCAAGAGAACGTGCAAAATGGTGGCTTTTGGGTACATTCCCGAATTACATGGAGGCAATGAGCAATAGGAGGGGAATCGTCTCTCCCGGTATTGGGGGTTGATGTTGCGCTGTGCTCGATTGGCCATAACAGGAAGTCCCTAGCCAGGGATGATTTGGAGATCTACCGGTAAGTGTTATCAGTAGTTTCTCGACCCGTTATGAGCCTCACATCGGCACAACTTATCGGTTAATGGGGTCTGACGTTTACAACCCCTAGACTAGATATGCGACATATCAGATGAAGAGACCGGACTGTTTGGTAGTGTTACTGACAAGCTTTACAAGAGTATGAGCAGGCTTGCTTGTTGATCTTTTGATCGCTCAATACCCGGGTAGCCTTTACGTCCAGCTAGAACCGCTGACGGTTTGTGGGTGCTTGATATGATCATCACTTACTGCCGCGCGTATTGACGAGCCTTTAGAGTCCTACACAGAGCTTTACTAGCTCAGGAAAAACGAAGTAGGAGCACATATGTGATATGTGCGGGACCGAGAATAATACGAGTATGTGATACCGTATTCTATTATCGTGATATGTGATATCGGTCGGTTATATGTGTATAGCCGGGTTATCGAATCAAGTGTTCATTCGATAAGATGATACATATTATATTTGTCGGTTTTATGTGATATAACCGGATTATTAAATCAATGTTGATTTGATAATTTAATGTATAATAGTGTATTTGATATGCTAATTTACATTAACAAATATTTGCTCACTTATACATTTCTTTTCTCACATGTGCACACTTAATATATATTATTTGTGTTTTCCTTTTTGTGTCATGCTTGATGATACACATTACATGGGTGTATGAGACTTATACCATGCCATTAGATTATTAGGGTTTTATTTATTTAATGCAAATTTAAATTGGTGGGAATTAAGCATGGTTGCAAGCTTTGGAAGCTTGTGGAAACCCTTGACTTAGTCCACTAAATTTGTCTTGCATTAGATATTTATTAACCTAACCTTAATCTTTAGCCATGGTTATGTCTCTATAAGGGTTATATGAGATATTTCTCACCCATGGTAGCCATTCACTCTCTCATCCATTATTCTCTTCATCTTCATCTTCAACAAGAGAAAGCTCTCTAGGTTTTGGTGAGGAAAAGAAATAGATAGATAAAAAGAATTCTAAAGTGACCAAAATTCCTACTTCACCATCTTCTACTAGATTAGCCATTTAGTTTAGGGTGTTAGCTTCACTAATCCTAATTAGTGAAGAGGTAGCTTGAGTTGGTGTAGCCTCAAAGTAGATCATCTTCGGCCTCGAAGATCATTGTGCAAGCTCATTCATTTCGACTAGTAGAGCTTACGGAGATTCCGGATCACCACTACTTAGAGCGAATGGACTTCTACATGGAGCATTTGAAGTGAAGGACCGGTCTATAAAGGTTGTATTCTATATTCACTTACATGTAAAGTAGTTTACATATTGTATTGTCTAATTCTCAAGTTAAGATTCTAGGGTTAAGGTTAAGTAGCATGGAATTTTTTTGAAAATGGCATGGACGATACCTCCCGAAACCTTGCTGACGTGGTAGGTAACCCTACAGGAAGTTGTCAACTAGTTTCTAGCAGACCATCATGAGTGGGGACTCTGTGAAATGGCTGGATGCAATGCAATCTGAGATGGAATATATGTACTCCAACAAAGTATGGACTTTGGAAGTTGCTCCCGAAAGGGTAAAACCCATTAGGAGCAAATGGATCTTTAAGAAGAAAATTGGTGTAGATGGAAAAGTTGAGACTTTCAAAGCTAGACTTGTTGCAAAAGGTTTTCGCCAACGACCAGGTGTGAATTATGATGAAACCTTTTCTCCAGCGGCTACGCTTATGTCCATCCGGATCCTACTTGCCATCGCTGCATACCATGACTACGAAATCTGGAAAATGGATGTTAAGACCGCCTTTCTAAATTATGATTTAGAAGAGAGCGTGTACATGACTCAGCCAGAGGGCTTCGTGGACAGTGGGAGCAGCAGAAAGGTGTGTAAGCTGCTTAAATCTATCTACGGCTTAAAGCAGGCATCGCGGAGTTGGAACATCTGTTTTGATGTGGTAGTCAAAGAGTTTGACTTCATCAAAAACATCAATGAACCTTGTATATACAAGAAGGTGGCAGAGAGTAAGGTCTTCTTTCTCGTATTATACATGGATGACTTACTCTTGATAGGAAATGATGTTCCTATGCTGCACTCGGTCAAGCTCTTCTTATCACAAAGATTCTCAATGAAAGATCTTGGTGATGCCTCCTACATCTTAGGGATTAAGATCTATAGAGATAGATCTAAACAGATACTTGGATTGTCCTAATCCAGGTACATTGACACCATACTAAAGAGGTTTAGTATGGATGATTCCAAGCGTAGGAATATACCCACGATCTCAGGACTCACTCTCTCTAAAGAGATGTCTCCCAAGACTGATTTGGAAAGAGCTCGCATGCAAGTGATGTTGGCTATAGTGCCCTCAAGGCAATTTTCGTAGTCGTAGGCAGGTGATTATGATGATTGAGGGAGGACCTATACCGGTAGAACAGTCTTACTCAAGATGATAGTATGCTATCTGGTTTGTCTTTGTCATCACGATTACGTGTTGATAGATCCCATTGGATTCTTGCTTGACTACCAGCATTATTATGGCGATCATATACATGGAAGCTGGTGGTCTATAAGCACATCCTTAAATGTCCCTAGTCGTGGGAGTTTCGAGATTAGGCATCAATACTCCAGAGTAGACTAGTGTATACTGATCGAGAGCCCGACGAGGGGAGGTGGCCAGGTTTCATGTAACGCCTTAGATTTCGGTTAGTGTTAGTTTAGACGTTAATGCGGGTTTACTGTAAAAAGTTTACCAATTCGGGTTCCTCACATTTTATAACATTTAATTAATAATTTATTATTATTTGTTATGGCATGCACGCACGTGTGCACGTTAATGTGAGGGTTTGTTTGTGCTAATCTAGGTTAGTGGCTATGACACTTAACCTAATCTAATCCTTTGCTTTATCCAAATCTTTGTTTAATCCAATCCTTAACCCTAAACTCCTAGATCTTCTGTGTGAGAGAGAGATATTTCTTTTGTTGAGAGAAGAGGTGGCAAGGTGTGGTATGAATGCATTAAATGGTGATTTAATGCAACGGTCACACTGTAAGTGCACGGCGGCGCCCCGGCCGTCAATCCGACGCCGGAATGCGGAAACGAAACGTTTTACAAAACTTGTAAACCGGCACCACCGCGCACTTTAAACCCGGATCGGGCCATTAACTTAATCCTAGCAACAAGAGAAGGGGTAGAGAGATATACCGAGCGATCCGTGTCCTTCGGTCTTCTCGTCGTCGTCCCGATCTCCCCGCAGAATCTCCGGTCTTCAACTCCTTGTCGGAAGGGCACCACATCGCCGGTTTCTTTTACGGGCTCCTACCTCTGGACCGAGGCAACTCGGGCATGAAGTTGGCGAGTCGACGTGTCCAAGAATTGCTGTAGAATAATGTGGAACTCTATGTTTCAAAGGGGTTGACGAAGTTGCCATTTTGGTGGAGGAATCAACTATGGAGAGGTGCTATGGAATTTTTGAAGCAAGCAAAAGAGAGTGAATATTTTTCCCTTCACAAAATGAATCCCACACCTCCCCCAAAAATACATGGCCGTCCATCCTATAGGAATGAGAGGAGGGAGTGTGACAATAATCCAAGAGAGAGAAATGGGTGATGATGAGGAATAATCATCACCCCAAAGTCAAATCAATAACCCATCACTCAACTATGATAGCAAGCAATGATGAACAAAGAAGTCAAATAATGGTTGAACCATCTTGAAGCTATCACAAAAAGTCTTCTCCATAAAATGCACACTTGCAAATAACCCCCTTCACCAAATTTCAGCCAAAGAAAGAAACAAAGGAAAATGGCCGAAACGGAAAGCAAACTGGCAACTTCAAAAAAATGATCCCGTAATAAATTACAGGAAAACCCCGCGACTGTATATACATACCCGCATTTGTATTCCGATCGAATACAAATGCAATGAGACAAAATCTACACTGTACAATACTAGGATCCGGCTTAAACCAAAGCCCGCTAGTATTATCCGTCCGATCATGATCCGTGCAATACCGCACGTACATGATCGAACCCTGCCATATCTCCATACGGCCCCTACAGCGTTTCGCCCGAAACTTGAGAAACGGTCTGTCGGGGACTCTAAAGACTCGTCAATACTTTGGCTGTCGATTTAACCACTAGCACGTCAGAGGTATTAGCCATACGTAACGGGCTACCAAGTATTGACCAAAAGGGACGTCGATGAGCGAACTCATCCTGACACCCTACTGAGCCTGTCAGTGACAATGTCCGTACAGTCCGGTCCGTTCGTCTATGAGCATCGCATGGCGGGCCAAATGGGTTGGTAAAAGTCAGACCCCCAAAAGCGGTACAAGTCGTGTCGGAGTGTAGCCCAGAACAACCTGAGATACTACTGGAATACCTACCAGTAAATCTCCTGTCTTGGCCAAGGACTTCATGTAATGACACTCCTAGACACAGCGCGACCTCACCCCCAATACCAGGAGAGACGAACCCGTGTAGATCCGCTCACTGCCTCCATGCGGCTCGGGACTGTACCTAACTAAAACATGTTTGCCCGTCTCCTTTGAGCGTGGTAGGGTAGTAATCAAAGTACAGTGGGAACTCACACGAGACAAATGACGATCTTAGGTCGATGAACTAACCTGCACACATGTCACCAGGGAACTGCTATCTGACGTTAGGTATAATACCAACTAGCATGTTCCCGGCGAGTCCTGTCCGGTGTACTTATAACCCAATGAGCACCTGTATACATCTTAGGTGATCCAACTGACACCAGTGGCTTGTGAGACCGGCCGCCGCCCCTTGTCGGGGTCTCGACTGTATACACTAGTCTACTCTGGAGTATGGATGCCCTGTCTCGAAACTCCCACGACTAGGGACCTTTTAAAATGTGCTTATAGACCCCAGCTCCCACGTATATGATCGCCATCATACTGCTGGCAGTCAAGCAAGAATCCTAGGGGCTCTATCAACGTGAAATAGTGACATGTAAGGTCACCTAAAGCAGTACACGATGATAAAGATAAACCAGATAGCATACTATCATCTTGAGTAAGACTGTCCTACCGGTATAGGTCCTCCCTCAATCATTGCAATCACGTGCTTGTGATCCAATAATTGACTCTGAGGGCACTATCTCCAACAATCTCCCACTTGCACTCAAGGATAATTATTGCGATGTCGCATACTCACAGCCCGTGTGATATCGAACACCCAACTCCTCTACTAATCAGTCTCACAAAAACCATTTGCGAGACTAATGCGTTCGAGGAATAGCCTCAGTGTGTGGATCCACTCTAATGTTTCTTTCTATGTCTCTTTTTATCTTAAGTTCGCGGAGAAAGCCATCTCCCGAAATGAGCAATACCTGTCTTAGAATATGTTCGGATGTCTGATGGGACCTAGTTCATAAATGAACTCCAAATCCAAACTTCTTAGACTGTATCGTCAACTGAACTTAATCAGTATCCTGCGCCATGCCTCCCTCAGTATCCTCCTGGACCACCTGTCCAAAATACTGCCCCTCGTTAGAGGGACAACTATAACTCTGACAATCTCTCTGTTATTCAGGTCACTTTGGAAGCCTGGAATGATAACTGTCTACCGAAGGAGGATACCGTTATCATATCCCTACAACATCCACTTATGTTCTAAAACTGCTTGCGATTGGTTTTCCAGGATTGGATTATTATCAACTTATTGCATCTGCTGCAAAAACAACATCTGGTGTGGTACTTGATATCTCATGATTGACTCAATTGCCTAAGTAAGTGATCTGCCAATCATGCACATCCCTCTCCCCTTTAGTCTGTAAGACACCTTTAGAGTGGGTGACTCCATCACCTGCAGGTATACTACCGTGCCAGGAGTCGTCCATTCTAAAACACCTTTAGAATGCTGTCTAAATACCTAGATTGGGGAACTACCCAAATCAAGATCTAAAACCATAGATCCAGTAACTAGAATGTCTTGATGTAATATCCAAGTCCCATGTGGAGAAACCACTGTGTGACAACCAAAGTATAACCGATCGTAGTATAGGAACATCACTTCCTACTCTGTGTATGTCATCCAGATACCAGGACATCACACCCTACTACCTTCTTAATAGATCCATCCCCTATTCTGATGAAGTCAAACCTATGACTATCACATCAGAAATAGATGATCTATCTCCGCTATTTCTGCTTTAGTCTATAAATAGACATAAGCCACTTGTCCACCATGCTTCCACTGCTCCCACTGACTACGACAACCCTCTGGCAGAGTCATATACACGTGCACTTCTAAAGCCAGTTCAGTACGACGCTATACTCATCCTCCTGCTGGGTCTCACAGTCTGGAACAACAGCAATAGCATGTCTGGGTAAACAAGAACCTCCCTGTCACCGTCTTTGAGCATACCGAAGTACCTCTCGAGTGCCTGAGGTTACCCACCTTATCTGCGGAGTGACCAATGGAATGTCAAACCAGATTGAATCTTTAGGTTCTTATCAAATCTTCAGTAATCGTTTGCGGTCCTGGAATCACTTCCAGTTCTACCATACTCCCACTAATGTTTTCTGAAAAAATCCATTTTTATTAAAACTGTGGCGAGTCAAGAACAATATCACTATTGATCTTCCAGATGGTAGAAAGTCAACCCTCGTCATAGCCCGGGTCAACCCACAAACAACCATTACAGAAACGTGCCTTGAGTTATCCAGAGTCTGGTTTTAAGCATAAGCCGGACAACTCCCCGTACCTTAATAGCGTTAAGATATGAACTTTTCTATATCCAATACAGAAACAGAAACACTGATTTAATTGAACCAGATTCAAATCATGCAGCTGTCTCCAGTGCATGTCAACTAAATGGAAAGAGGCCGATCAGCATTACTCAACTTAGAAGTGCTTCCAATTATGAGTAACCTGAAAGAGAAACAAGTTTCTCAAAATCATTACTATCAACTGAATACCATACACAAGTATCTACATCTTCGATCACCTTGAAGAATCCCGATACTTGCAACACCTGGTTCTCTACTTTATTCATATACCTATAACTTCTCAAAACTTGGACCTTGTAATTTTACGAAACACATGTCTAAGAACCAGAGAAGTCACAGGTAAACAGAATATAGTACGAGTACCAACCCCTCTGTCCTAATGGACACTGGACAACATACAATACTCTGTATATGTTCCCTGAGTCTAATAACTCAATCCATATGTGTTGTAGGTTGAAAACTGTACTTATGGTTATGAAGAATTACACTGCTGTTTAATGCTCCTTACCTTACCATCCACTGATATAGGCGAATGTCATAGACATAATTTCAAAAAGGTATATCTCACTCTATAAAAATAGACGTACAGATATATCAATTTGAAATTGGTGCATAACGACGGATATTCAAAACCAAATATTTGCCGTCCGGCAAACAGCCCAGGCAATTTCCACAAATATCACCAATTGCAACGAATTCCGATATAATGAGGATGATCACCTAATTCCCAATAACTTACTCGCACTCATCATCTGTAAAACCATACAGATGTGAGAATCATACCTGGTAAATACATGCCCTGGAGTAAGGACTAATCGGGAAATCGGTTTTCTTTTAACAGTACACAGTGAAACTGAAACATTGAAATGTTTCGTAGGGGTATCCGGGTATTCCTAGTAATGCCTCTTCCATTATCCAGATTCACAACTGTAACCGTATATTTCTTTGCCACCTCTCCAAATCCCTTTATATGTCATTAGTCGTTACCTTCCGCACACCCCTTTAGGTCAAATGGTTTCCTTCCTTCCCTACCGTTCGGCACCAGCCTATGGTTTGGAAGAAGACTATCCAATAAGTATAATGGGTGTACTGTCCTAATCCTAGGAGCACTCGCAACACGAGAGAAGGTAATGATAAAAGACACCTGAATAAACCTTATTCCTATTTCTCCTGAACCAGATTCCATCCCCGAACTGGAACAAGTTCCTTTCGAGTTCATATATAACCATACGATGGAATATCTAATAAATTGTGGATCTTTATAGTGATATGGAGTGTTCTGGAGAAATACAAAGGTGATTTAGGATTGGCGAAGAAATACTTGGTTTGGTCGTGAATAGCAGTCGCAATTTACTTTTCCCTCTTACTAATCCCTTGATATGTCTTTACTTAATACCTTCTATACACCATCGTTATGCTAATTGGTTTTCTTCATTCCCCACCGTTCGGCACCAGCTTAAAGTTTGGAAGAAGACTATCCAATTTGGGTAATAGGTGTACTATCTCTTAAACCAAGGAGTACTCGCAACCTAAGAGAAGGTAAAAGGAAAAGACAACTGAATAGTCTTATTCTTTTTATCCAGAACCGGAAACCATCCTCGAATAAATTCCTTCGAGTCTGTATATAACCATACGATGGTTTTGTCCAATGGAAGTGGATGTTCGTAGTAATACGGGGTGTCCTGGAGAAAAAGGGTAAAAGTAGCAGTGGCAATGAGGTATGCAACTCTGACAATCCAAAAGCCAGTGTTTAAGAAGGTTCGGTTAATTTTGGTCTCTGAGTCATAGTCAAAGGTCGGGTCATGGTCGCTGCCAAAGAGAGAGAGAGAGAAAAGAAACACTCAGCGTGCACTCTAACCTAGATCAGAATGGTTACCAATTTATCAAATCAGGAAACCTCCCACTGTAACGTCAAATTCTCCTCCAAACCTGAAAGAAGAATTAGTCGGGATCACCCGAGGAGTAAACCAACTCATCAGTGGGAATCGGGATCCAACTATCATTGCATGCTAACGTGATGGAATCCACTCACGCTATCATACTCCAGAAGGTATGCGCATACCTGATAAGTTTCAGTTTCTTTAGAAACTCCCGATGTGATTTTTACCCTATGCTTTTATGACCTTGACTTTGGCCAAAAAATCATAAGTCACATGTCAAGTTCTATCCGTCATTCTCCATGTTAATTTGAACCCACCCATACCTACCCTTGACTTTGGCCAACAAGGCAGTACGACTGTCCCAAACCAACGCATCTATTTATGCTGCATATGAATATCCAATAGCTACCAAACACTGTGCCTTGACTTTAGCCAACAAACACAGCTTGAATACTATTGACTATCCATATGAAACGACGGAGGGCTACGAATGGTTTTTGGCAAAAAACCTTTAACGTAATGAACTTGATATCGTTGAAGGAACCGGATAGCTTTATAAAATGTCACGACCCGAAAGTACGGAACGTGACCGGCACTTAGATTACGAAACGTCTAGAGGCGCAACACAACCAAAGTAAGCCGAAGCCCAGAAATCTAAACCATAAAAGAAGAAGAAGAAGTAAAAGAAACATGAAGGAAACAAGTTTAAAATCATCAACAAATTTTCTCAAAAATTTCGGCAGAGTCTCCTCTATAAAAACTGGCCCCCAAACGGGTACAACAAGTATAATATACATAAACAGTAAAAAGCATCCCCAAACGGGAGCTAGCTCAACGCCAACAGGCGGAAACAACCACAACAAGCACAATAATATACAACGCCAAAGGACGAGGCTCAAAACTTAAAGAAAACAAAACCACCAAATCAGAATAATACATGCGCGACTCTAAGGTCAAAATAAAAGGACTGGTCCAATAAACTTAACAAGTAATACAAGTATGGTTGATGGAGCTTACTAGATACAAATGAAAGAATAAAAGTACAATGGTGGTTCGGATACAAGTGAACCAACCTACCGAGCAAATCACCCTGAAAGATTGGATGTGCCAGCAAGCTGCCAGGGAAACCTGTACATCGAACCTGTAATAAAATTTGGCACAACGGGGGTGAGTTGCCAACTCGTGAGTAGAAGACATCTACGAAAAGAAATCGAATGCACGACGCTATCCTAGCTCATAATAATACACTACTAAGTCCCAATCATCTAGTAATAGCAGGGTAATACTACGTGTAAGTGCAGATACTCCGTGCTCGTGTCAGTGCCTCATATAATACTATGTCATATGAATGGATATGCATGCACCATGAATATAAAATAATCAATCCTGAAATCCAGATGTATCTGTATAAGAAATCTTTAACTGTTATCATAGTAAAATGTGTATAGGAATCTGAAATCTCAACAATGAAATCCATGGAAATCCGTGATGGTATCGACACAAACATGTAAATCTCAAGTCTCATAGTCTCAATACCTCGGGCTCCGTCAGTCCGGATCGGCCCATATCATCAAATCTCACGACAACGGTCGGTATCCTCCGGATATCCGCCGCGCCAGACATCACCAGTAGGTAGCCTTCCCCTGCCAGGCTCATCGTCTACAACTCGATCTTCTTGCCCCGGGGTACCATACCGGGCCCACCATGTACCCAAGACGGTTCATCCACTCCTCGAATCGGGTCTCGAAATCCAACAGAAAACATGAAATACTCATGGTGGACGACACATACATCACGAGAAAACCGCATCTTATTTTAAAAAGAGAAGAGGAGAGAGAGAGAGAAGTTCTTATATATTTTTGCGGTTTTCCCCAAAAATCCAGAAATCTCATAGAAATCCAAATCTCAAAATCATGAGTAAGTATATGATAAGTGTCGGCATACGCCCATACTACTGTGCGATAACATGAAATATGAATGCATGAATGTCTAAGTAATAAATATCATGTCTTATACTAACATCAGAGAGTAATCATAATATTATATCGGTTTAGTTGTTAACTGATTCTATCAATAAAAGATAATATGATCTAAAGTGTACGTAACATAGCAATTACCGATGATGATGTGTGTGAGCTGGCAAATAAGTGTGCGTGGAATATGCGCATCATCGGTAATGGTGCTGGTGTCCTAACAGGTAAGGTTTATACTGATTATAACAACATATGTAAGAACATGCACCATGATGATTACAGTATGAATGTAAATACAGATGTGCATTATCCACTCCTCTGCGAAATACGAGTACAACTACCACTATGTGAGTCGAACCTAAACTAGTGTCCATCTAATATCCTAAGAACTAACCTAAGAAACTGGTCAATAAGAAACAAGCATCTACCTAAGGTCTGAACCAATATCTCTAATAGTCGGCGATCCAGCCTCAAAAGCGTCACGTACGTAGTACGGCTTCCTCGAACCAAGAGTGCGGATCAATCATCATATCTAGGCCTCGTACGGTAAAATCCATCGTACGGCATCCCAATATCGGGGTACGGGTCAAGTATCTCCTAGGTGTCTCATCATTCGTATAATGTCATCATCAACACATCTCATGATCAAGGTTCTAAACTATAATCGCATACATCAATCGTATATCATTGCCATCATAGAATAATCCTTAGTTTGTCCTCAGAAATATCATGTCACATGTGTCATATTGTGATTACATTATACCGATATCTTATCGTCATCAAGTCACACCTATACGATATCGACATTAGGTCACACCTATATGATGTCGTAATCAAGTCATACATATATCATATCGTGATCAGTCACAAGCTACAGCCCAGGTACTATTTTAGCGTTCCATGTACCTCAATATCACCACCACCCTTTATAATTTATATATTCATGTTCATTATCTCATTCTCTAATGATCCGCTAACACTTTAATACGACTGTATAGTCAAGAATCACGGCATCAAGCCCAGTTATACTGTTTCATCATACCTCAGATATCATATCACATCAATGAATCCCATATACGTGTTGTATATATATATATACACCTATACCTAGTTTTATATATATACACACACACGTATACCCCATGTCGAGTTTCAGTGTGTGCGTGTGTGTGTTTTTATCTGAAACCTGCGAACCTCTTCCAAGGTACTCATCCTCTGATATGGTTTTCCTAGACCAGTCTAGTCCAGCCTAGGATCAATACTAGGGTCCTACTGATTAAGAATCTAGGGTCACATCTGGTTTCCTAATGTCAATAACCACTATTCCTATTCTAAGTTGCGGGGGTGCTAAACGCCATCCACCCGACTTCCCCCCGTAGACATACATCTACTCACCTGGTCCATGTCTGCCGAAGACGGTGTCGCCATCCTCCTCTTTATCGCCTGCAGTCCACGTGAGGGGTACCTAAACGCAAACATATAAATAGCATCGTAAACCGAATCACATACAAAAGTCAAACGATACAAGGAACAAGCATAGGTTAAAACCTGTCCCGTCCACGCAAAAGAACCAAATATCACTCGATATCGGTGTACAAACTCCGATAGATCGAGATAAACATCAACAAACAACTTGTAGTTTAGAACACTCGTTACTTATAATATAAAGCATGATTTAATTCATCGAAACACTGAAATTCATCAAATCACCCGATTTCGTAAAACCCGAAAATGCCAATTTACCGTTTTCATCAAAACTTGACATCTAAATGAAACCAATGGTCATAAAACTCATCAAATAGCATAACTAGACTATACAACCCCTTACTATATTTTTATTACACAATTTTGCATTAGTTTGAAATTTCAAGTTTGCAACCATTAGCAATTTTCAACATCTTTCAAGAAAAATTCACAATTCCACTACAAAACATGATTTTGCATTAAATTAATGACTTAAACCATAATTCATGATGATAATGATATAATGAAACCATAATTATATTTTTAATCTCATTTATATAGGAATTTCTAAAATCTAGTTTACAAAATTAGCAATTTTTATCACAATTTATCAATTAACCATAGAAACTAGCAATCAAACTAAGTTTTTCTTTCCGTTAACATGCTAATATTTCCACTAAAACTATAATCCAATGATAACAACCCAAATTAGAATTTTATATTAACCATAACCACATTTTGCAAAAACCTAGTTAACTAAATTCCTAATTTAAAACAATTTTTGAATAACAATTTGTTAAACAATAACCATGCAAGATTTCCTAATACTAAAAGTGTTAAACTAACTACTATAACCCTAATTAATTATTAAAAATCATAACTTGAATTTAGAACCCTAGCTTGCATTTTTAAAAAAAAGAACATAGAATTCATTCATTAAATCTAATTAAGCTTAATATGATCATCTAATAACAATAAATCAAAAGAAAGAAAATTATACCTTCAAAATGTGAAATCCAAACAAGAAATGAGCCTCCAAAATGCACGCCTTCCATCTCCAAATTTCATATAAAACTGAGCAAGGAATAAAGAGTACGGAATAAATAGGATTTTGTGGAATTTTAATTGAATTTTTGATGTGTTTTTGATGAATTTTGAATAAAAATGATGTGGGAAATGGGGGGGGGGACAGCCATGGGGGGTTGTGGCCGGCCCTAGAGAGGTGAGGGAGAGAAAGAAGAGAGTGGGAAAAGTGTGTAGAAGTTTCAAGAGAAGAAACATCAATAAAAGTCTTTTCATGCTTTATTTATTTATTTATTTACTATACCAACTCAAGAAAACTCTAGAAAATTGAAAAATTTTGCAAATGAATTTTACATGATACTCACTAAATTATAATATGCCATGGTTCATTTTTGCAAATTAAAACCATTTAAATTTGTAATTTACACTAATTTAGTGTAAAAATAAAGCTTATGTTAATATTTAAAATAATTAATTTAGGAAAAATATTTTATTAAACTAAAAATTTATAAGTGGCTAAATAAACACCATTTACTAGTAATTTCATAATTAAAATAGATATTTTAAAAATTATAATGAAAACAATCACGGTTTGGTTTTACGAAAAATACATTTTACTTTACCGAAAATCCTAAAATTCACTTAAACACTTTTATTCATTTAATTATTTATTTAATCATTTTTAACACGTTACATAAAAATATAGTGACGAAAACCTTTGCTAAAGAGGTCACTCCCGGTGAAGAGATCTCGGCTCTTTCCCCGTAGAATGAGGTGCAGGATATTCCAACTGAATACCACGATGCAAAGCAAAAGTAAATGACTATAGTGAAGTTATTGCCCTGACGCAAACTTCTGTCCAAGGGGTCACTCCCGGTGAAGGGATCTCGGCCCTTGCCTCGTCGACTGAGGTGCTGGATATTCATAACCGAATACCACTGTGCAAAACAAAAGAGAACGCCCTTGCAATAACAGCTTTTTGAAAAATGTTCCAACAACATCAGATTAGGTTTGTTTAGCTTGCATTGATCCGAATCAACGCAGTCCCATCAATTGATCACACCAATAAAGAACGAAAATAATGATGTACGTATATGCCATCCGCATTTGCGACTGGGTCCCGTCATTACCCGTTAGGTTACTTAACTAACGACAGAGCGGGGACTGGACTAGCGCGGATGCAAAACATATACAACATCTACTAGTATATATATCAATATATAATATTCGCTCAAGGCGTGATAAACTGCAACATCACAGAAATGTAATAAGCATCACAGAACAATACAGATATCTGGGATCCCTGGGTTTCATAGAGCCGCTACTGAAACCCGACGTTCCCCTGGTCGTGTGGATAGCCTGTGCAATGAAATCCTAGACCCCTACGGGCGCGGCAAGTTACCCGCCAAAACCTGAAGCGAGGCAGCCCCCTTCAGCAACGTGAATGGACCACCCAGCACTTCACGGAATCTGGTAACTTGGGCACCCCTCCTGGGTCAACTTGTAGCTCCTACGAGTGCGGCGAATAGCCCGCCAATTCAAGAGTAAAGCCCCCTCCGTCTCAATGCCATGAGATGCGGGCCCGTTGCCCTCTAGAACCCAACTATCCATGCACCCCACCTTGGGGTAATCCTAGTACAGAAAGTAAAATATACATACAACGGGTACATCGACCTCACCCCGGTCGAGCCCCAAAAGAATAATATACAAACAGGCAGTGACGCCAGTCCATATGTCAGACGCTCGCCCCGCAATATCAAATGTACATAATACCACCAAACTGTACTAACATTGCAACCAGGCTATCCCCCACTACCAATCCGCAACATCACGGTACAATACAAAATATCAACGTGAATGTCACGTTCGTAAATCCGTCTAAAAGGGCTATAGCAGTTAGACAGGATTTACCGATCAAATGACATTCACGGTCGCGGATATAATATAAATACTGTGAACTAACATGTTTAAAATTTTCGATCGATCAAATTTACCGAAGTGGGCCCCAAGGATTACTGTAGCACTCAAAGAAAATCTGGGCCCAAACAGAACATTCCAAAAACCACATTTTCAACCAGAAGCTCTCTGTAAAATTTTGGTGCATTGAACAGTAAAAGTGGCGGCGGAACCGCGGCCGTTCCGCCGCCAAAGCATGGGTTTGGCCGCGGTTCCGCGGTGTAATAGTGAGTTCACGCGACCAAATTTTTACAGAATGCTTAGAATTCCCTGCACGTATTTCTGCAATGTACTGAAAAAATTTTCGAGCCAAAAAAAATTCGACAGAAAACTGATGCATGAAAAACGCGGTTTTTGGAAAATCCGATCGATCGAACTTGTAAACATGTTAGAGCAAGGTAGACTAGGTTAATGGCATGGCTCTGATACCAGTGTAAGTGCACGGCGGCGCCCCGGCCGTCAATCCGACGCTGGAATGCGGAAACGAAACTTTTTACAAAACTTGTAAACCGGCACCACCGCGCACTTTAAACCCGGATCGGGCCATTAACTTAATCCTAGCAACAAGAGAAGGGGTAGAGAGATATACCGAGCGATCCGTGTCCTTCGGTCTTCTCATCGTCGTCCCGATCTCCCCGCGGAATCTCCGGTCTTCAACTCCTCGTCGGAAGGGCACTACATCGCCGGGTTCTTTTACGGGCTCCCACCTCTGGACCGAGGCAACTCGGGCATGAAGTTGGCGAGTCGACGTGTCCAAGAATTGCTGTAGAATAGTGTGGAACTCTATGTCTCAAGGGGTTGACGAAGTTGCCATTTTGGTGGAGGAATCAACTATGGAGAGGTGCTATGGAATTTTTGAAGCAAGCAAAAGAGAGTGAATATTTTTCCCTTCAGAAAATGAATCCCACACCTCCCCCAAAAATACATGGCCGGCCATCCTATAGGAATGAGAGGAGGGAGTGTGACAATAATCCAAGAGAGAGAAATGGGTGATGATGAGGAATAATCATCATCCCAAAGTCAAATCAATAACCCATCACTCAACCATGATAGCAAGCAATGATGAACAAAGAAGTCAAATGATGGTTGAACCATCATGAAGCTATAACAAAAAGTCTTCTCCATAAAATGCACAATTGCAAATAACCCCCTCCACCAAATTTCAGCCAAAGAAAGAAACAAAGGAAAATGGCCGAAACGGAAAGCAAACTGGCAACTTCAAAAAAATGATCCCGTAATAAATTACAGGAAAACCCCGCGACTGTATATACATACCCGCATTTGTATTCCGATCGAATACAAATGCAATGAGACAAAATCTACACTGTACAATACTAGGATCCAGCTTAAGCCAAAACCCGCTAGTATTAGCCGTCCGATCATGATCCGTGCAATACCGCACGTACATGATCGAACCCTGCCATATCTCCATACGGTCTCTACAGCATTTCGCCCGAAACTTGAGAAATGGTCTGTGGGGGACTCTAAAGACTCGTCAATATTTTGGCCGTGGATTTAACCACTAGAACATCAGAGGTATTAGCCATACGTAACGGGCTACCAGTTATTGACCAAAAGGGACGTCGATGAGCGAACTCATCCTGACACCCTACTGAGCCTGTCAGTGACAATATCCGTACAGTCCGGTCCGTTCGTCTATGAGCATCGCATGGCGGGCCTAGGGGGTTGGTAAAAGTCAGACCCCCAAAAGCGGTACAAGTCGTGTCGGAGTGTAGCCCAGAACATCCTGAGATACTACTGAAATACCTACCAGTAAATCTCCTGCCTTGGCCAAGGACTTCGTGTAATGGCACTCTTCGACACAGCGCGACCTTACCCTATTACCGGGAGAGACGAACCCCTGCAGATCCGCTCACTGCCTCCATGTGGCTCGGGACTGTACCCAACTAAAACCTGTTTGCACGTCTCCTTTGAGCGTGGTAGGGTAGTAATCAAAGTACAGTGGGAACTCACACAAGACAAATGACGATCTCAGGTCGATGAACTAACCTGTACACATGTCACCAGGGAACTGCTATCTGACGTCAGGTATAATACCAACTAGCATGTTCCCGGCGAGTCCTTTCCGGTGTACTCATAACCCAATGAGCACCTGTATACATCTTAGGTGATCCAACTGACAACAGTGGCTTGTGAGACCGGCCACCGCCCCTCGTCGGGGTCTCGACTGTATACACTAGTCTACTCTAGAGTATCGATGCCCTGTCTCGAAACTCCCACGACTAGGGACCTTTTAAGGATGTGCTTATAGACCCCAGCTCCCACGTATATGATCGCCATCATACTGCTGGCACTCAAGAAAGAATCCTAGGGGCTCTATCAACGTGAAATAGTGACCTGTAAGGTCACCTAAAGCTGTACACGATGATAAAGATAAACCAGATAGCATACTATCATCTTGAGTAAGACTGTCCTACCGGTATAGGTTCTGCCTCAATCATTGCAATCACGTGCCTGTGATCCAATAATTGACTCTGAGGGCACTATCTCCAACATACACTCACCTCATCTCTCACCCTACAATCACCTCCGTCCCTCTTATCCTTACATTCTCTCATTTTCTTTATCTCTTCTCATTTTATTATCTCTCCCTTTCCCCAACTGAACACTTTCATTTTCTACACAAATCTAACACAATCCTTCACAAATCTCACCCAAAATCACATCTTTTGCTTGGTTTTTCCTCTTGGATGCCTTGGAGCTTGGGAAATTAGGGTTTCTGAGTTCTTTTGGTTAGGTATTGATCTCTTGCTGTGTTTTATGTGTTTATTGTGTAGCATAGCTTTTTAGTTTCTGTTTTTATTGCGTATCGTATCGTTTCGGGTAAATATCGTATTTTTAGTGTAATTTTGGGTCTGGGATGATCTGCTATCAAACCAGATAATTGTAGCAAAAGTTCCCATCACAGTGACCTAATGTAGTGACCTAGAACCTACCCACAAAATACGAGCCCATTTCCTTTCCGTACGGCCGCAAATTTATTGCTTCTGGCCGCAAATTGCGGCCAGACTGGGGAGTTGGGGTTTGGGTTTTGGAGTAGGGGTCTTTGGGGTTGTATGTGGTATCGTGGTGCTTGCAACTTTACAGATTGTTAGTATAGAAAAATCTAGGACCACTTTGCGTATTTCTTGTGTTTCGTTTCACGCGATACGTTAACCGATACGTTGTGTGTTTTGTGTTGATGTTGCTCTGAGTTGGTTTCGTAGTGTCTCTATACACGTTAGTTACAATACGAACACTTAAGAGTACGTTTGTGTTGTCGCGTTGGTCCGTGTAGTTTGTACGTGTTTTGGGTCTATTACTAATATACACTTATTTTATTCGTTTTATTGTTTTTGGTTCGCAGGCGGGGACTTCGGACACTGCGACGAAGGGAAAACAGATGGTAGGCTTCCCTTAGCCAGGAGCATTGGTGAGTAGATTTAACATCTAAAGGGGAATCGCCCGCATGGCGTTATGCATCTGGGCTAGAGATGACTTGGCTTGTCGCATATTCTATTTCATATTTAGAGTTGCGCATACACCTTATTGCTTAGTTATTTGTTGTGCTTGGACTAGTACCCTTAGGACACTGCACTATTATTGACGACTCATGTTGCACGAGCACTGATTGTATGCCACACACACCGTCAATAACTGCCATGTTACGTACAACACACATACCTATATAATATTGTTTGGTTAGGAACATTGAAACATTGATTCATATTTCTTTATGCATATGACATATAGCATACCTGTATACTTAACATGCTTATACATATGCCTTGACATGCTTACATATTAGTTATCTGTATACCTATAGGGTATTGTATCATTAGTGATAGGTACATACACACATAATGACGCAACTACATGTATACCTTGCATACATACTTCACTTATACCCGGAGGGTATATTACATCATTACTGGTAGGTAGATACCTATATCTTGCTATACCTTTATGTTCACACATATATCAGTTATAGCTACATGTTTACCTTTACTTGATGTTATTTAGAATTAGAGAAATTAGGAACCGCATGATATATTATATTAACTTGTTGCAGTTAATTAGCGGCTTTTCCTTTATATGCTTACATTTCTGTTTTATGTTGCATATATTATATTCATGCATTTTTGCATTGAGATATGGATTTTTCATGATGTATTCTGGATTTGAGGACCGTGGTAGTTTCATGAAATTATGCATTATTTGAAAAACCCGGTTTCTCTTGATATGATATTTCTGCATCCACCATGAGATTTATCGGTTCTGATATATATATCCCATGCGAGGAGCGTCGTAGGCCCTATGAGGGTACATGGTGGCGCTCGGAGGTACCCCGGGGCAAGACGATTAAAGGACCTTGCCGATTGAGCCTGGCAGAGGAACCATACCATCCGGTGACATTACCAATGACTCGGCGGTTATCGTGGGGATACCGACGTGAGTCATGTGCGTATGGATACGTCGAGAGGCGAGGGTCAGAGCTAGGCATTCGAGCTTTTGGTATAGCGTATGATACGTACCTATCAGGGTGCCAGTCGTGGTGACAGCACCTGATAGATCAGCATTTCTGTGTCGATGCTTGATACATTGTTTTCATGATATTTTACTCCTAAGTATATATAACAGTGGAATGGGTCGCTGTTATATATGCATATATATATATATATTTATATTAGTGAAATGGGACGCTAATATATATGTATACATATCAATTTATATACATCGTCATATTTATTCTTGCAAATATACCTAGGATATAAGAGATTCACTTGATATTGGATTTAGGACATTTGAGATTACTTGATATTGTACATTCATGATATATTAGATTTACTTGATATTGTACATAGAGGATATATGAGAATTACTTGATGTTGTATATTCTATATTTGTGAGACATATATGATATGAGAGCCAATTTGGGGGCCGATTTGAGGAATTGGGATTTGGATTGTCTTGATGGACTTTGGTCTTACCACGATGTCAGGATTCCGTGGAAATGACATGTTTCATTCTATACTCCACATTTATTGTTTATGTACTGATTCATGTATTAGTAGTACCTGATAGAGTACCTTCCATGACTGTTGCATTTACATACTTTATTTTATATGTATTGCTTCATGTATTAGTTGTACCTGGTAGAGTACCTTTCATGACTGTTGCATATATACATTGTCATATCATTGTTTCATGTATTATTTGTACCTGATGGGGTACATCACATGACTGTTGCATACATATTGTCATATTACTACTTCATATATTAGTGATACCTGCTAGTGTACCTTTCATGACTATTGCACACATATGACTTTTATTGCTATTAGTTTGCATATGTTAGATTCGCGCTGTACGTGCATACTTGCGATTACCTGTATATGTTATTTACTATTCACGAGTTGGCAGCTCACCCTCGTTGTGCCACAGTATTTTGCAGGTTGTTTTCCAGAGTACTCGAGGCAGGCTATTCATCTATCACATCATTTTCTGCTGCGGATACCGCTTCAGCTCATATTGTGCAGTTTTGTTTAGGTGGGTTTGTGGTTATCCGTTTTGTTCATTGTATATTCGTTGTATCCTGTACTCTCCATCTACTATTATCTTGTATGACTTAGAGACTTGATGTGAGGACGATATTGTATATTATTTTGTGACTTGGAGGTCTTTAATGCAGTTTTACTTCTATCGTCTTTTATTTCTTCGCTACGGCGTCGTATATCTGTTGTGGTGCTTGTTTTCCGCCCTTGGGCGTGTTTTTGCTCCCGTTTGGGGATGCTTTACTTATATTTATGTTGTACCCATTTTTGGGGCTGATTTTTACAAAGGAGGTGCTGCCAAATTTTTAAAGAAAGAAAAGTTGGACTTTTAAAGAATTTGGGTTGATATTTCAAAGGTTTTAAATATGCTATTAATTCTTACTACTTTTGACGGTTTAGATTGCAGGATTTTCGGCTTACTTAAATTGCATTACACCTGTGGACGTTGCGTAGTTTAAGTGTAACGCCTTGAAAAGTCGTTTTGGTATTTTCCCGAAAATCGGTAAATATTTGGTATTTTTCCGTAAATCGTCATTATAATTATTTTTCAATATAGGCCTATTTATACCTAATTTGGATAGGTAATTGCTAGTTTTTAGTAGCTAATGAGTTACTTATAAATTTCTGGCCGTTTAAAATTTTTTCCCTAATTTACTATTTTTAATATTATTTTAAGCTGTTAAAAATACATTAAATTAACGATAAATACAAATTTGAATAGGCTAATTACTTGCTTTAGAACCATGAAAACTAAAATCTAGTTCGTAATATAATTTTTAGTATGTTATTTCCAAGTTCTACTTAGTTTTAATCAAAGGAAATTAAAATTTTAAATAAATTAAACTAAAACTTGCAATTTTGTAACTTGAGGGGTTCTTTTTGCATGGATTTCTTTTGTGCAATCACTCATACACATCCTTACCCCCACTTGGCCGGCCCACCACCAGCAGCGGCCCAATTTCTTCTCCCCTCTTTTTGGCCTTCAACTCTTGTGAATGAATTGATTTAAATAGGTTTTAAGATATTAAATTTGAGGTATGGGTTTAGGAGGTATGGGGGGGCTTTGACCTTTCACATTTTGCACACAACACACCCTCACTTTCCCCATCTTCCTCTGGCCGAAACCCCCTCCCGGCTGCTGTCCCCAAAATTCCCTTCTCTTTTCTTTTCAAATTTCATCAAAAAAACACATCAAAATCCACAATTTCCTTCACAAATTCAAAGAAAACCCTTAATCCATCTCTTTTCAAACCTAATTTGGCTCAAAACTTGGAGAAAGGAGGCGTCTTGGGAGGCTAGAGCAAGCTAGGGTTTGAACTTGTGAGGTATAATTTCTAATCAATTTGTTAATTTGTAGTTTAAGTGTGCTAAATTAGAACTTTGAAATGTTAAATTTTTGCTAATTTCTCATTCTAGGTTTTTAAAGAGAGTAGATTGATTTAAACTAGGGTTTTAGCTCACCATTACTAAGTTAATTAATTCTATTTTGCTATCTAGTTGTTATTCTAACCTGATCTAAGAGGTTAACTAGCTTTTTGGGCTTCAAATTAGTGTTAATCTAGGTTTTTCTAGTGTGAAATTTGTTTGGAATTGATAGTTTATAAAATCAAGAAAGGGTTTGTTTATGGAAAATAGGTTTTGAAGCATGGTAAATGAGTTGAATTTATGATTTTGTGGCTAACTAGATGTGTGGTTGGATGATTGTGCGATGATGTGATCACTTTATCGCAAATCCGCGATGTTTGCAACAAATTTGCAAGTTTTGTGCTTACTAGGTTTTTTATAAAATATTGTGGTAGATTATTTGTGATATCTTGATGATATTGTTGGCATCTCCTATGAAATTTAGGGTGTGTGAATGCGGATTTTGGTTTAATCGGGTCTTAGTTTTGGCGGTTGGTCCGAAACGACAATTTTAGTTAAGGTTGTAGTGTTTTTCATGTGTGTTCCGCGCACCTTGTGTACCATGTGCCTAGCTCGTTGATGTTGACCCTTTCTTTTTGTGACATGCGTCGTTTCATGATGTGTAACCTTATGTTTTGTGTTGTGCAAATTCCAGGATCGGTCACGGAGACTTCGGACGCGGTACGCAAAGGGAAAGCGGTGATTGGATCAAGCTAGCTGGGGATTTCCGGTGAGTAGATGTATACATCTACGGAGAGAATCGTTTGGATGGCGCGAGGCGTCCGATAATTTAGAATTTCTAGTAATACCAGCTTGTTGTATGTAGTTCCTAATTACCTATTTTACGGCACTGCATGACCTGCATATCCATATTTATGTTAAATTCATCGTATAAAAACCATTGAAACCATTAAATAAGATATGCGACATAGTAAATAATTGGCTTGCCTAATTCATTATATATAATTGTGCAACTTCATCTTAAAGGACACTTACACCATTACCAGGGTTTTATGCTGCACGAGCACTATTCATGCGAACACACACGCCTTTGTAATTGCTATGCCACAAACACTAGATAACTTGTTTAAACCGGAATTTAGAATAATTTCACCATATAAGACATATAAACCAGTACTAATATAGTAAATTCCGTAAGATGAACATGTAGAATTGCTAGTCAGATGCATGTATCTCATTACATCATTCGATCATACATAGTCTTTTAGTCATATATTGCAGTTCGCATTGTTGATACCATAGGCATTCATCATCATTGACATGTGTACTTGTGGTACTTTCTTTCTTGAGGATTTTAGCATTTGAGATTTATGAGATTTTAGAGAAACCGCAAGGATTTAATAAAACTGATATCATTTTTAAATATTGCAAGTTGCAGTTTTCTCGAGATATGATACTTGTGTCGTCCACCATGAATTTTATGTTAGTTTACGAGACCCGTTTCGAGGAGTAGGATGAACCGTCTCGGGTACATGGTGGGCCCGGTAAGGTACCCGGGGCAAGAAGTTAGAGTAGTAGACGATGAGCCTAGCAGGGGCAGACTACCTACCGGTGATTGTTGACGCGGCGGTTATCCAGAAGATACCGACCGTGGTCATGAGATGTTGAGATATTGATATTTTGAGATGGACCAGCCGGACGGCTGGGCCGAGATGTTGGATACCGATTCTTTGGGACACTGAGATATTTATTTGAGGTGTCGATGCTGGGCACGGATTTCTGTTGATTTGTTTGATATTTCCTCAGATATTTCACAGGAATTTTTCTAAGATGAAATTAATGACTTTCTCATATCAAACATACTGGATCACATGTTAAATAGCATTCATGCCGTACACATGCTAGTACATCATACCATATCAATATTGTAGAATTGTGCCACTTCTCGTTCATGCTTACGATAGTCTTTATAGATGATACATCTTACTCACGAGTTGGCAACTCACCCCTGTTGTGCCACAGCCTTTTTGCAGAACCGATCCGTCAGTACTGTACCGGCGGGCGCACTTCCTCTTTTTGCGTGGATTTGAGGATTTTTCCACGTAGGTAGGTTATGTGTTTATTTTGTTTCCACGTTGTATATTCTTTGTATCTAGTGTACTCCATTTACTGTATCATCTACTAGTACTGATGTATATTGACTTAGAGGCGAGACAGTGAGATTTGTGGCCATGTATATTGTTTCTTTGGGTCCCGCTCACTTGAGTCGACATGTTGCTTTTTACTTGTGCCTTTTCATGCTTATTTTGCATATTGCTGATTTATATTGCGTGGGATTTGTGTCCTCCTTGTGGCGAAGAGCTAGCTCCCGCTTGGGGATGCCTTATTTCATGTTATTAATATATTCCTGTTTTGTACATATTTGGGGGCCAGTATTTGCAAAGGAGACTCTGCCGAAATTTTCGGAAAAATGGATGTTGCTTTTAAAAAGCTTGATGTGAATATTTGATTTAAAATCGCTTTCAATAAATTGGTTTTCTTTCACTCTACTGCTTATTTGGTTTTGATCTCTAGGCTTTGGCTTACTTAGATTACGTCCGCCTTGAGACGTTCATAATTTAAGTGCCAGTCACATTCCGTACCTTTCGGGTCATGACATTAAGGGCCGTCACGTGCCAATTTTGGGTCGTGACAAAGTTGGTATCAGAGCGCTAGGTTTTACCTTTTGGAGTGTAGGATGACCTTGGTATGACGGAGTAGGTAGCTTAAGCAGAGTAACGCAGTGTGTGTATGTTCGCGGCATACTCACGACGCGGTACTCCACCTAAAGTGACCTAAGTACAAATTTCTTGAAATTCCTTCCCTGATGATTCATATCCTTGTGATTCGATTTCCGTGTTCTTATCGAATCTTATTTCTATTTATAGCCTTTGCCGCCGATGACTATGGAGACTCAGAGTGATGCAGCGAGGGCCGAGGTCAGGATTGACTCGGGTGGGACGAGAACTGACCAGGATGGCACGCTCGTTGCACAGGAGCAGATGGATCCGCCTTCGACAGATCATCTCGCTAGGCTTGTGGCAGATATGCAAGACATACGCCAGACGATGAGTTCATTGGTTGGGGCCATTCGAGCGCAGCGACAGGAGGTTGTCACCCCTGTTATCCAGTTGTTCCTTGCAATCAGTACACAAGATTCCGTCACCTACATAGCACCAGTGGATGCATCCCCAGTTGACGAGGCACGTCTTCCAGAAACTTTGGGAGTTCCGGAACAGTGGAGGACTCATACCGGTGTACCAGCCCAGAGACAGAGGCCTAGTCATCGAGACAGATTTCGTGACCGTCGCGGGAGTAGCAGAGGCTTAGGATGAGGATAGTCGTTCAGCTCTCTTCCCCAGGAGGGTCAGCAGTCATCGCGTGGATGTTTCTGGTGCGGGAGCCTTCATCACCTCATCAGGGATTGTTCCTTTGCACTGCGTCAGACTCGTGTTCGGAGAGGTCAAGGATGTGGATGGTTCGCTCAGAGGGGACAGGTTAGCAGAGGAGGATTTCAGCCAGTTGCGGGTAGAGGGCAGACACGAGATTTTGCTTCTACTCATCGGGACGCGCGGGCGTCCAATGCAGAGTTTTCAGGTATTCTTAATTCGTATGTTCTTTTGATGCACTTGTTGGTTTTACTCACTTTGTGCCGTGGTCGGGCCGAGAGTCGGTTAGCTAGATCAGCCGTTTGTTGTGTTAACTTCTGTCAGCGATTCTTTTGTTGCGCGACACATATTTCAGTCATGTGCCAATCAGATAGGAGATAGAGATTCGTCCGTTGTTGTGATCCTTCTAGAGATGTTGGATTTGACGTTCTCCTGGGCATGGACTGGTTAGCTACGTGCTAGGCATATGTGGACTACCGCAAGAAAACAGTCTGGTTTTGTTTTCCCGGCGAGTCAGTTCTTGTTGTGTATGGGAGGACAGCGGTGCCGCCTCTCACAGCTTGAATTCAGCCTTTTTCGCTAGTCGGCTTTTAGGGAGAGGATGTCGAGAATTCTTGGCTTTCATTCGTGATATCGGAGCCACAGTGGGTTTGTTGGACCGGGTTCTTTTCGTGCGAGAGTTTTCCGACGTTGTTCCAGATGAGCCGGCGGAGCTTAGGGAGCTTTAGGATCTGCTGCAGAGTCCCCAGGCTTATGCGCCTGAGTGTTTCGCTTTGAGGAGCTCCTATTCTGTTCGTCAGGAGAAAGACGGCAGTTGAGGTTGTGTATTGATGGATCGTCAATTGAACCGGCTTACAGTGCGGATAGGTTCATTTACCTCGCATTGACGATTTCTTCGATCAGCTCTAGAGTGCGAGACTTTTTCTAAGTTTGTTTGGGATCAGGTCATCATTGTTGCGGGTTCGGAATGATGACATTCCGAAGTCTGCTTTTGTGCGTGCTACGGGCTTTTTGTGTTTTGGTGGTGTCGTTGGAGTCACCAATGCCCTAGCAGCATTCGTGGATATGATGAACCAGATTTCTTCAGGCCGTTCCTTGACCAGTTTATTGTTGTGTCATTGATGACATTCTGGTCTATTCCAAGAGTTGTGAGGAACGTGAGCAGCACTTGAGGATTTTTTTTGCAGACATTGGGAGAGCCCCTGCTGTTTGCTAGATTCTCGGAGTGTTCCTTCAGGCCTGATTGTGTTGACTCCTAGGTCTTGTGGTTGCGGGAGACGGTTTTCGTATGGACCCGAGGAAGATCAAGGTCGTACAGCTTTGGCCCATACTTATATCCGGGATGGAGGTTCGCAGATTTTTGGGCTTAGCAGGTTTTTACCACCGTTTCATGTAGGTTAACTAGTGTATCGCTGCACCGTTGACTGAACAGACCGGAAAGGAGGTTCTTTTCTTTGGACTGAGGCATGTGTGCGGAGTTTTCGGCAGTTGAAGACTCGGTTGACAACTGCACCAGTTCTTTCCTTGCTTTCTGGTTCGGGCGACTTTGTTGTTTAACTGTGATGTTTCGCTAGTGGGGCTCGATTGTGTACTGATGTGGCACTATAGAGTTATCGCTTTCGCTTCCCGATAGTTGGAGGAAGTACGAGCAGGATATCCCACTCATGATCTGGAGATGACCGCGGTGGTCGTGCGTTGGAGATTCGGAGACACTACTTGTTCGGAGAGTCATGTCAGATTTTCATGGACCACCAGAGCTTAATGTACAACTTCCTGCAGCGGGTTTTGATTGTTGGGACAGTCTTCTGCAGATTTACAGTTCTTGTGCGATCGTTGAGCATAGCTTAAGTTCGGCTCTACGGAGGGGACAGCTTGCTTATGTCCGTGCCCGTCCACTTTTCCTTAATCGCTTTCGCGAGGCACAGCCCGCCGATGCTCGTTCGTCAGAGATTCTTGAGCATACTCGGCTGGGTAAAGATTCGGAGTCCTTGATTTGTGACCAGATGTGCTACGTTTTGGGACGCGTTTTTGTTGTTGGATAAGTGCCCTTAAAGTCAATTATTGGATCGTGGGCACGTGATTGCATTGATTGCGGAGGACCTTTACCGGTAGGACAGTCTTACTCGAGATGATAGTATGCTATCTGGTTTGCCTTTATCAGTCGTGTACAGGTTCAGGTGACTGATCACTGTTACATTTTGATAGAGCCCTTAGGATCTTGCTTTACTACCAATAGTATGATGGCGATCATATACGTGAGAGTTGGGTGGTTTATAAGCATATCCTTAATTGTGGTCCCTTGTCGTGGGAGTTTCGAGACAGGGCATCGATACTCCAGAGTAGACTGGTGTATACAGTCGAGACCCCGACGAGGGGCTGTGGCCGGTCTCACAAGCCACTGGTGTCAGTTGGATCACCTAAGATGTATACAGGTGCTCATTGGGTTATGAGTACACCGGATAGGACTTGCCGGGAATCTGCTAGTTGGTACTATACCTATCGTCAGATAGCAGTTCCCTGGTGACATGTGTACAGGTTAGTTCATCGACCTGAGGTCGTCATTTGTCTCGTGTGAGTTCCAACTGTGCTTTGATTTCTACCTTACCAAGGCTCAAAGGAGTCTTGCAAACAGGTATTTTTTGGGTACAGTCCCGAGCCGCATGGAGGCATGTGAGCGGATCGGCAGGGGATTCGTCTCTCCCGGTATTGGAGGTGAGATCGCGCTGTGTCTAGGAGAGCCATCACATAAAGCCCACGGCCGTGGCAGGAGATTTACTGGTAGGTACTCCAGTAGTATCTCAGGGTGTTTTTAGGCTACACTCCGACACGACTTATACTGCTATTGGGGGTCTGACATTACCAGCCCCCTAGGCAGATATGCGATACTCATAGACGACCGGACCGGACTGTATATATATTGTCACTGTTAGGCTCAGTAGGGTTTCTGGATGAGTTCGCTCGTCGGCCTCCCTTAAGGTCAGTACATGGGCAGCCGTTACGCACAGCTAGTGCCGCTGACGGCTTGTGGTTAAACCCACTGCCAGGGTACTGACGAGTCATTAGAGTCCCCCACAGACAGTTTCCCAAGTTTGGGCGAAACGTTGTAGAGGCCGTATGGTCTTATGGCAGGGTTCGGAAAATGCACGTGCGTTTACGCACGTATCATATTTCGGGCAGATAATACTGGTGGGCTTTGGTTTAAGCCAGATCCGAGTATTATACTGTGTAGATATAATATCTTTGTCTCAGTTACATTTGTATTCGGTCGTAATCCAAATGCGGGTATGTTTATACAGTTACGGGTTGTCCTGAAATTCATTTCAGGATCGCTTTTGGAAGTTGCCAGTTTCCAGTTTCCGTATTTGACATTCGGTTAAATGCGGATTTTTCTTTCTGTCACTCTGATGAGTCATGAGGGTGAGTCTTGCTTCTAGAAGCTTCTAGATTGGTGACTAGGTTCATGTTTCTTTAGTTGCATTTATTGTAATGGTGAGTAGGTTTAATAGTCATCATTTATGCATTAATTGTTCTTTGTGACTCATGCTTTTCTTTTAATGAGTTATGATAAGCTTCATATCCTTGTGGTCACCGCTTCCCTCCTATACTCACCCCCCTTCTTGTTAAATGGTGGCCGGCCCTCTCTTTTGAGAGTGAGATTGATTTTTGGAAAAAGACTATGGTTTTGAGTGTATGGAAATTTGATAACTCATTTCTCATTCTATTTCATTTCGAGTGGCAACTTCATTAACCGATCGTCCACGGCTTTGGACGAAGTGAGACAAAGTATTCTACTCATTCTCTACATCAATCTTGGTCGTCTCTTTTAACAAACTTGACGACCGAGTTGCCTCGGGTCAGAGGCGGGAGCCTGTTTAAAGATCCGTTGACGTGGTGCCACCTGGACGAGCAGATCAGAGATCGCCAAGATCGGAGCAGCCACAACGGAGCGTGGGATGATGGTTAAAGAACGAAGGACTCGGATCGTTCGGTATAACCTTTCTACTCTCTTTGTAGTTTGTTAGTTTAGCAATAATGGCATATCCGGGTTAAAGTATACGATAGAGCCAGTTAAAAGTTTTTGCTCCGAATTTGGAATCTGTTAGACGGCCGGGGCGCTACCGTAGACTTACAGTGGTATCAGAGCCTCACCATTTTGCTTTACTAACTTGTGCTAACGCGTTTAAAATATCGATCGGACCGAATATCAAAAAATACAACTTTTCAATTCTGAGTTTCTGTCGATTTTTAAATGGTTCTAAAAATAATTTTGCACATCACAGAAAATTTAGCAGGCTTTTCTAAGCACGTGGTAGAAATTAGGTCACGTGACCCTTCAAGACCGCCGCGGAATCGCGGTCAAACCCAGGGTTTGACCGCGCTTCCGCGGCCAATCTTTGGGATCATTGATCCAAATTTGTACAGTTGCTTCCCTTGGGTAAATTGTGGTTTTTGGTATATGTATTTTGGACCCAGATTTTTTTACTGTACAGCAGAAGTACGTGGGGCCCACTTCGTGATATTTTGTCGATCGAAATTCAAACATGTTAGTTTTACAGTACTTACATTATATCTCCGACCGTGAATGTCATTTGATCGGTAAACCGCGTCTGATTGCTATAGTTCTTTTAGACGGGTTTGCGAACGTGACATTCGTGTTGATGTTCTGTGTTGTGCTGTGATGTTGCGGATTTGTCGTGGTGGATAGCAGTGTGCAATGGTAGTGCTGTTTGGATTTATTTGTACATTTGATATTGCGGGGCGAGCGTCCAACATGTGGACTGCCGTCACTGCCTGTTGTATAATATTCTTTTGGGGCACGACCGGGTTGAGGTCGATGTACCCGTTATACATATTTTTCATTTCTGTACTAGGTTTTACCCCGCGACGGGGTGTACGGATAGCCGGGTTCTGGAAGGCAACGGGTCCGCATCTCATGGCTTTGAGAGGCAGAGGGGCCTTACTTTGGAATTGGCAGACTGTTCACCGCACTCGTAGGGGTACAGGTAGGAGGGGTGCTCAAGCCACCGGATTCCGTGAAGTGCAGGGTGGTCCATTCACTTTGCAGTAGGGGGCGGCCTCGCTTCAGGTTTTGGCGGGTAACTTGCCGCACCCGTAGGGGTCTAGGTTTCATTGCACGGGCTATCCACACGACTAGGAGAACGTCGTGTTTCAGCAGCGGCTCTGTGAAACTCGGGGATCCCAGATTATCTGTATTGTTCTGTGATGCTATTACTTTTCTGTAATATTGCATATTATCACGCCTGGAGCGATTATTGTATATTGGTATATATACTATTAGATGTTGTATATGTTTTGCACTTGCGCTAGTCCAGTCCCTGCTCTGTCGTTAGTTAAGTAACCTAACGGGTGATGAAGGGACCCAGTGACGAATGCGGATGGCATATACGTACATTTTATTTTTCATTGTTTTCTGGTGTGATTAATTGATGGGACTGCGTTGATTCTGATCAATGCACAGGAAAACAAACCTGTTTAGATGTTGTTGGAACAATTTTAAAAGCTGTTATTATAAAGACGTTTCCTTTTGTTTTGCATAGCGGTATTCGGTTGGAATATCCTGCACCTCATTCGACGAGGCAAGGGCCGATATCCCTTCACCGGGAATGACCCCTTGGGCAGAAGTTTGCGTCAGGGTAATAACTTTACTATAGTCGATTACAAGTTGCTTTGCATCGCGATATTCAGTTGGAATATCCAGCACCTCATTCCACGAGGAAAGAGCCAAGATCCCTTCACCGGGAGTGACCTCTTTAGCAAAGGTTTTCACCACTATTTTTTTTAAAAAGCTATCAAGTTCTTTCAACGAGATCAAGTTTATTACGTTAAAGGTTTTTCGCCAAAAACCAGCCGTAGCCCTCCGTCGTGTCTTATGGATGGTCAGTAGTAGTCAAGCTATATTTGTTGGCTTTCGTCAAGGCATAGTGTTTGGTAGCTGCTGGGGTATTCATTTGTTGCATAGATAGATGTGTTGGTTTGGGACAGTCGTATTACCTTGTTGTCTTTCGTCAAGGGTATGTACGGGTGGGTTCAAATTGACAAGAATATGACGGGTAGAACTTGACATGTGACTTATGATTTGTTGGCTTTCGTCAAGGTCATAACAACATGGGGTAAAAATCATATCGGGAGTTTCTAAAAAAACTGAAACTTGCTAAGTATGAGCATACCTTCTGGAGTGTGAGTAACGTGAGTGGATTCCGTCACGTTATCATGCAATGAGAGTTGGATCCCGATTCCTACTGATGAGTTGGTTTACTCTTCGGGTGATCCCGATTGATTCTTCTTTTAGGTTTGGAGGAGAATTTGACAGTACAGTGGGAGGTTTCCTGATTAGATAAAGTGATAACCATTCTGATCTAGGTTAGAGTGCACGCAGAGTGTTTCTTTTCTCTCTCTCTGGCAGCGACCATTGACTGACCCTAGACTATAACTCAGTGACCAAGTTAACCGAATCTTCTTAAAATACTGGCTTTTGGATTGTCTAAGTTGCATAAATCATTGCCGCTCCTTCTTTTACCCTTTGCATTTCTCAGAACACCCCGTATTACTACGGACATCCACTTCCATTAGATAGATCCATCGTATGGTTATATACGAACTCGGAGGGACTTCTTCGAGGATGGATCCAGGTTCAGGAGAAAAAGAATTGGTTTATTCAATTGTCTTTTATTATCACCTTCTCTCAGGTTGCGAGGGCTCCTTGGTTTAGGAGAGTACACCTATTACGCTTATTGGATAGTCTTCTTCCAAACCATAGGCAGGTGCCGAAAGGTAGGGAATGAAGAAAACCAATTAGCCTAAGTAGGGTGTAAAGAAGATAATATGTAAAGACAAAATAAAGGGATTAGAAAGAAGGCAAAGTAAATTGCGACTATCATCATTTACGACCAAACCGCGTACTTCATCGCCACTCCTACTTCACCTTTAAAACAATAAGGTATTATTCAGTTGTCTTTTATCATCACCTTCTCTCAAGTTGCGAGTACTCCTTGGTTTAGGAGGATACACATATTATGCTTACTGGATAGTCTTCTTCCAAACCATAGGCTGGTGTCGAACGGTAGGGAAGGAAGAAAACCATTTAGCCTAATGATGGTGTACAGAAGGAAATGAATAAAGACAAATAAAGGGATTTGGAGAGATAGCAATAAAATATACGGTTGAAGTCGTGAATTGGATTATGGAAGAGTCATTACTATGAATACCAGGATACCCCTATGAAACATTTTCATGTTTCAGTGCATTGTTAAAAGAAACTGTTTTCCCAATAAGATACTTACTCCAGGCTATGTATTTACCAGGTTTCATTCTCATATCTGTATGGTTTTACAGATGATGAGTGGGAGTAAGTTATTGGGAATTAGGTGATCATCCTCATTATATCGGAATTCGTTGTAATTGGTGATATTTGAGGAAGTTGCCTGGGTACAGTTTTCAACCTACGATGCACAGGTTTTGAGTTATTCAACTCAGCGGACTTATACAGAGTATTGTATGTTGTCCAAGTGTCCATCAGGACAAAGGGGTAGGTCCTCGTACTATGTTCTGTTTACTTATGACTTCTCTAGTTTTTAGACAAGTGTTTCATAGAAATACAAGGTCTAAGTTTTGAGAAGTTGTGGGTATAAGAATAAAGTAGAGAACCAGGTATCGCAAGTATCGGGATTCTTCAAAGAGATCGAAGATGTAGATACTTGTGATTGGTGTTCAGTTGATAGTAATGGTTTTGAGAAACTTGTTTCTCTTTCAGGTTACTCATAATTGGATGTATTCCTAAGTTGAGTAATGCTGATTAGCCTCTTTCCATTAAGTTGATATGCACTGGAGACAGTTGCATGATTTGAATCTGGTTCCAATTAAATAAGTGCCAAAGTTTCTTTATTGGATATAGAATGGTTCATATCTTTACGATGTTAAGGTACGGGGAGTTGTCCGGCTTATGCTTAAAACCAGACTCTGGATAACTCAGGGCACGTTTCTGTAGTGGCTGTTTGTGGGTTGACCCTGGCTATGACGAGGGTTGATATTCTACCATTTGGAAGATCAATAGTGATATTGTTCTTGACTCGCCACAGTTTTAGTAAAATGGATTTTTTTAGAAAACAATAGTGGGAGTATGGTAGAACAGGAAGTGATTCCAGAATCACAAACGATTACGGAAAATTTAATAGGACCTAAATATTCAATCAGATTTGACATTCCATTAGCCACTCAGCAGAGATAGTGGGTAGCCTCAGACACCCGAGAGGTACTTCGGTAGCTTTAAGGACGGTGACAGAGAGGTTCTTATCTACCAAGACTTGACACTACTGTTGTTCAGACCATGAGACCCGGCAGGAGGTTAAGTATAGCATCGTTCTAAACTAGTTTTAGAAGTGCACATATATATTATTTTGCCAGAGGGTTGTCATAGTCAGTGGGAGCAGCAGAATTATAGTAGGCAAGTAGCTTATGTCTATTTATAGACTAGAGAAGATATAGCGGAGATAGATCATCTAATTTTTATGTGACAGTCATGGCTTTAACTTCATCAGAATAGGGGATGGATCAGTTAAGAAGGTAGTAGGCTGTGATGTCCTGGTATTTGGATGACATATACATAGTAGGATGTAAAATTCCTGTACTACGATCGGTTGTAGTTTGGTCGTCACACAGTTGTTTCTCCACAAGGGATATGGATATAATATCTGACATTCTGGTTTCTAGATCTATAGTTTTAGATCTAGATTTAGGTAGTTTCCCAATGTGGGTACTTTGACAGTATTTTGATAGTTTTTGGAATAGATGACTCCTGGCATGGTGGTGTACCTGGAGGTGATGGAGTCACCCTCTCTAAAGGTGTCTTACAGACTAAAGGGGAGAGTGATGTTCATGATTGGCAAATCACTTGCTTAGGCAATTGAGTCAATCGTGAGATGTCAAGTACCATACCAGATGTTGTTTTTGCACTAGATGCAATCAGTTTGTATTAATCCAATCCTGGAGAAACATAAGGAGGCAGTTTTAGAACATAAGTGCATGTTCTACGCATTTGATGTCGGCAGCCTCCTTCGGGAGACGGTTATCATTCTAGGCTACAAAGCTGACAAAGTTGATAGAGTGATTGTCAGAGTTATAGTTTTCCCTCTTACGAGGGACAGTATTATGGACAGGTAGTCCAAGAGGATACTGTGGGAGGCATGGTGGCGAATACTGATTAGGTTTAGCGATCGATACAGTCTAAGAAGTTTGGATTTGGAGTTCATTTATGAACTAGGTCCCATCAGATATCCAGACATATTCTAATACAGGTATTACTCAATTCGGTAGATAGCTTTCTCCGCGAACTTGAGATTATGAGAGATATAGAAATAAACATCGGGGTGGATCCACTCACTGAGGCTATTTCTCGAACGCAATAGTTTTACAAACGGGCTTTGTGAAACTGATTAGTAGAGGAGTTGGATGTTCGGTTTCACACGGGCTGTGAGTAGTCAACATCGCAATAATTAGCCTTAAGTGCAAGTGGGAGATTGTTAGATATAGTGCCCTCAAAGTCAATTATTGGATCGCAGGCACGTGATTGCAATGATTGCGGAGGACCTATACCGGTAGGACAGTCTTACTCGAGATGATAGTATGCAATCTGGTTTGCCTTTATCAGTTGTATACAGGTTCAGGTGACTGATCACTGTTACATTTTGATAGAGCCCTTAGGATCTTGCTTTACTACCAACAGTATGATGGCAATCATATACATGAGAGTTGGGTGGTTTATAAGCATATCCTTAATTATGGTCCATAGTCGTGGAAGTTTCGAGACAGGGCATCGATAATCCGGAGTAGACTAGTGTATACAGTCGAGACCCTGACGAGGGGCGGTGGCCGGTCTCACAAGCCACTGGTGTCAGTTGGATCACCTAAGATGTATACAGGGGCTCATTGGGTTATGAGTACACCGGACAGGACTCGCCGGGAATCTGCTAGTTGGTACTATACCTATCGTCAGATAGCAGTTCCCTGGTGACATGTGTACAGGTTAGTTCATCGACCTGAGGTCGTCATTTGTCTCGTGTGAGTTCCCACTAAGCTTTGATTTCTACCCTACCACGGCACAAAGGAGTCGTGCAAACAGGTATTTTTTGGATACAGTCCCGAGCCACATGGAGGCAAGTGAGCGGATCGGCAGGGGATTCGTCTCTCCCGGTATTGGGGGTGAGATCGCGCTGTGTCTAAGAGAGCCATTATACAAAGCCCACGGCCGTGGCAGGAGATTTACTGGTAGGTACTCCAGTAGTATCTCAGGGTGTTTTTAGGCTACACTCCGACACGACTTATACTGCTATTGGGAGTCTGACGTTACCAGCCCCCTAGGCAGATATGCGATACTCATAGACGAACGGACCGGACTGTATTTACATTGTCACTGTTAGGCTCAGTAGGGTTTCCGGATGAGTTCGCTCGTCGGCCTCCCTTAAGGTCAGTACATGGGCAGCCGTTACGCACAGCTAGTGCCACTGACGGCTTGTGGTTAAACCCACTGCCAGGGTACTGACGAGTCATTAGAGTCCCCCCCCAAACAGTTTCCCAAGTTCGGGAGAAACGTTGTAGAGGCCGTATTGTTTTATGGCAGGGTTCGGAAAATGCACGTGTGTTTACGCACGTGTCATATTTCGGGCAGATAATTACTGGTGGGCTTTGGTTTAAGCCAGATCCGAGTATTATACTGTGTAGATATAATATCTTTGTCTCAGTTACATTTGTATTCGGTCATAATACAAATGCGGGTATGTTTATACAGTTACGGGGTTGTCCTGAAATTCGTTTCAGGATCGATTTTGGAAGTTGCCAGTTTCCAGTTTCCATTTTCCGTATTTGACATTCGGTTAAATGCGGATTTTTCTTTCCGTCACTCTAATGAGTCATGAGGGTGAGTCGTGCTTCTAGAAGCTTCTAGATTGGTGACTAGGTTCATGTATCTTTGGTTGCATTTATTGTAATGGTGACTAGGTTTAATAGTCATCATTTATGCATTACTTGTTATTTGTGACTCATGCTTTTCTTTTAATGAGTTATGATAAGCTTCATATCCTTGTGGTCACCACTTCCCTCCTACACTCACCCCCCCTTCTTGGTAAATGGTGGCCGGCCCTCTCTTTTGAGAGTGAGATTGATTTTTGGTAAAAGACTATGGTTTTGAGTGTATGGAAATTTGATAACTCATTTCTCATTCCATTTCATTTCTAGTAGAAACTTCATTAACCGATTGTCCACGGCTTTGGACGAAGTAAGAAAAAGTATTCTACTCATTCTCTACATCAATCTTGGTCGTCTCTTTTAGCAAACTTGACGACCGAGTTGCCTCGGGTCAGAGGCAGGAGCCCGTTTAAAGATCCGTTGACGTGGTGCCACCTGGATGAGCAGATCGGAGATCGACAAGATCAGAGCAGCCGCAACGGAGCGTGGGATGATGGTTAAAGAACGAAGGACTCGGATCGTTCGGTATAACATTTCTACTCTCTTTGTAGTTTGTTAGTTTCGCAATAATAGCAGATCCGGGTTAAAGTATATGATAGCGCCAGTTAAAAGTTTTTGTTCCACATTTGGCATCTGTTAGACGGCCGGGGCTCTACCGTAGACTTACATTTGTGTACCTGCTGTTGATGGGCAGAGACGCGAAATCCTAGAGCAAGCACATCAGTCAGCTTTCGGTGTTCATTCAAGTTCCACCAATTTGTAGCGTGACTTGTAAGATAGTTACGGGTGGACAGAGATGAAGAGTGAAGTTTCGGATTTCGTTTTAAGGTGTCTGTTTTGTTGTGAGCTAAGGTTGAGCATCTGAGACCGGCTGGAGAGTTCCACCCTTTAACCGTTCCGGAATAGGAATGGGAGCAGATCTCCACGAAATTCATTATGGTGTCTACCCTGGTCTGGTCAGGGTATGACTCCATTTGGGTGTTTGTTGTCCGATTTGCTCAATTGTTCTTTGTTAAGTTTGTGCATTTGTTCCGAGTTCCTTTATGCGTTGTATCAAATTGAGACATCTTGTTCGCTTGCCGTCTTGGGCAGAAGCTTCAGGAAGCCTTGGGTACTGGTTGAGCTTTAGCTCCGCTTTTCCATCCGCTGGACGAGGGTTGTGATAGCGGGCTATACAGACTCTGGAGGATATGCTTGTGCATACGTACTAATTGTTGTCGGCAGTTGGGATCGTCACTTGCCATTGTTAGGATTCTCTTTTGATAGCAGTTATCAAGAGACACTCCAATTGGTAACTTTTAGGTTTTGTTTGTTAGGTCGTGTCAATCGCCATTCTGTTTTTCTGACTCTGCAAGAGTAGGATTTTGGACCCCAGCTAGTGTAGAGACTTTAGAGATGATCCGGTTGGTTCAGGTCAGGATGAGAGTAGCCTAGCGCAGACGGAGGTCTTATGCCAACCGTGGTGGTCGCAGACTTGAGTTCGCAGTGAGAGATCTTGTATTCCTACGGATTTTCCGATAAATGACGTGTTAAGTTTTGGGAATCTTATCCCAGGATTGTAGGTTCTTTTGAGATCCTTAAAGCGAGTTAGTTTCGTTGCCTTTAATTTGCCACTTCCGCCCAGATTATTGAGTATTCACCCCGTATCCCTTGTGTCGATACTTTGCAATTACCTTCATGACCTTTCTCATATGATTCAGCACCAGACCACTTAGCTTGGACTCGATCTTTTCGTTCACCAGCAGCCAATTGTGTTAATGGCTCGGCAGATGGAGAAACTTCGGTCAAGGGTCTTGCCATCTGTGGAGACTTTTCTTGGGCGTAGCCGTATAGTGAGGTGATCACTTGGGAGGCTGCGAGCGAGATTTGAGAGTTTTGTACTCTTCTCTTTGAAGGTACGCTTAGTGAGAAATTTAAATTCGGGAACGGATTTTTATAAGGGGGGAGATTGTAACGCCTTAGATTTCGGTTAGTGTTAGTTTAAATGTTAATGCGGGTTTACTGTAAAAAGTTTACCAATTCGGGTTCCTCACAGTTTATAACATTTAATTAATAATTTATTATCATTTGTTATGGCACGCACGCACATGTGCATGTTAATGTGAGGGTTTGTTTGTGCTAATCTAGGTTAGTGGCCATGACACTTAACCTAATCTAATCCTTTGCTTTATCCAAATCTTTGTTTAATCCAATCCTTAACCCTAAACTCCTAGATCCTTTGTGTGTGAGAGAGAGATATTTCTTTTGTTGAGAGAAGAGGTGGCAAGGTGTGGTGTGAATGCATTAAATGGTTATTTAATGCAAGGGTTACACTCACCTCATCTCTAACGCTACACTCACCTCCCTCTCTCTTATCCTCACATTCTCTCATTTTCTCTATCTCTTCTCATTTTATTATCTCTCCTTTTCCTCAACTGAACACTTTCATTTCCTACACAAATCCATCACAGTCCTTCACAAATCTCACCCAAAATCACATCTTTTGCTTGGTTTTGCCTCTTGGATGCCTTGGAGCTTAGGAAGCTAGGGTCTTTGAGTTCATTTGGTTAGGTATTGATCTCTTGCTGTCATTTATGAGTTTATTGTGTAGCATAGCTTTTTAGTTTCTGTTTTTATCACGTATCGTATCGTTTCAGGTAAATATCGTATTTTTAGTGTAATTTTGGGTCTGGGATGATTTGCTATCAAACCAGGTAATTGTTGCAAAAGTTCCCATCATAGTGACCTGGTGTAGTGACCTAGAACCTACCCATAAAATGCAATCCCATTTCCTTTCCATACAGCCGCAAATTTATTGCTTCTGGCCGCAAATTGCGGCCAGACTGGGGAGTTGGGGAATGGGTTTTGGTGTAGGGGTCTCTGGGGTTGTATGTGGTCTCGTGGTACTTGCAACTTTTACAGATTGTTAGTACAGCAAAATCTTGGACCACTTTGCGTATTTTTTGTGTTTCGTTTCATGCGATACGTTACCCGATACGGTGCGTGTTCTATGTTGTTGTTGCTCTGAGTTGGTTTCGTAGTGTCGCTATACACGTTAGCTACAATACGAACACTTAAGAGTACGTTTGTGTTGTCGCATTGGTCCGTGTAAATTGTACATGTTTTGGGTCTATTACTAATATACACTTGTTTTATTCGTTTTATTGTTTTAGGTTCGCAGGCGGGGACTTCGGACGCTGCGACGAAAGGAAAACAGATGGTAGGCTTCACTTAGCCAGGAGCGTTGGTGAGTAGATTTAACATCTACAGGGGAATCGCTCGTATGGCGTTATGCGTCTGGGCTAGAGATGACTTGGCTTGTCGCATATTCTATTTCATATTTAGAGTTGCGCATACACCTTATTGCTTAGTTATTTGTTGTGCTCAGACTAGTAACCTTAGAACATTGCACTATTATTGACGGCTCATATTGCACGAGCACTGATTGTATGCCACACACACCGTCAATAACTGCCATGTTACGCACAACACACATACCTATATAATATTGTTTGGTTAGGGACATTGAGACATTGATTCATATTTTTTTATGCATATGACATATAGCATACCTGTATACCAAACATGCTTACAAATATGCCTTGACATGCTTACATGTTAGTTACCTGTATACCTATAGGGTATTGTACCATTAGCGATAGGTACATACACACATAATGACATAACTACATGTATACTTTACATACATACTTCACTTATACCCGGAGGGTATATTACATCATTACCGATAGGTAGATACCAATATCTTGCTATACCTTTATGTTCACACATTTATCAGTTATGGCTATATGTTTACCTTTACTTGATGTTATTTAAAATTGGAGAAATTAGGAACCACATGATATATTACATTAACTTGTTGCAGTTAATTAGCGGCTTTTTCTTTATATGCTTACATTACTGTTTTATGTTGCATATATTATATTCATGGATTTTCGCATTGAGATATGGATTTTTCATGATATTTTCTGGATTTGAGGACCGTGGTAGTTTCATGAAATTATGTATTATTTGAAAAACCCGGTTTCTCTTGATATGATATTTCAGCATCCACCATGAGATTTATCGGTTCTGATATATATACCCCATGCGAGGAGCGTCGTGGGACATATGAGGGTACATGGTGGGGCCCGGAGGTACCCCGGGGCAAGACGATTGAAGGACCTCGCCAATTGAGCCTGGCAGGGGAACCATACCATCCGGGGAGATTACCAATGACTTCGCGGTTATCGTGGGGATACCGACGCGAGTCATTTGCGTATGGATACGTCGAGAGGCGAGGGTCAGAGCTAGGTACTCGAGCTTTCGGTATAGCGTATGATACGTACCTATCAGGGTGCCAGTCGTGGTGACAGCACCTGATAGATCAGCATTTCTGTGTCGATGCTTGACACATTGTTTTCATGATATTTTACTCCTAAGTATATATAACAGTGGAATGAGACGCTGTTATATATGCATATATATATATATTAATGGAATGGGACGCTAATATATATCTATGCATATCAATTTATATACATCATCATATTTATTTATGCAAATATACGTAGGATATAAGAGATTCACTTGATATTGGATTTAGGACATTTGAGATTACTTGATATTGTACATTCAGGATATATGAGATTTGCTTGATATTGTACATAGAGGATATTTGAGAATTACTTGATGTTGTACATTCAGGATTTGTGAGACTTATATGATATGAGAGCCAATTTGGGGGCCGATTTGAGGAATTGGGATTTGGATTGTCTTGATGGACTTTGGTCCTACCATGATGTCAGGATTCCGTGGAAATGACATGATTCATTCCATACTCTACATTTATTGTTTATGCACTGCTCATGTATTAGTAGTACCTGATAGAGTACCTTCCATGACTGCTGCATTTACGTACTTTATTTTATATGCATTGTTTCATGTATTAGTTGTACCTGCTAGAGTACCTTTCACGACTGTTGCATATATACATTGTCATATTATTGTTTCATGTATTAGTTGTACCTGATGGGGTACATTACATGACTGTTGCATACATATTGTCATATTACTGCTTCATGTATTAGTGATACCTGCTAGTGTACCATTCATGACTATTGCACACATTTGGTTTTTATTTCTATTAGTTTCCATATGTTAGATTCGCGTTGTACATGCATACTTGCGATTACCTGCATATGTTATTTACTATTCACGAGTTGGCAACTCACCCCCGTTGTGCCACAGTGTTTTGTTGGTTGTTTCCCAGAGTAGTCGAGGCAGGCTATTCATCTATCACTTCATCTTCTGCTGCGGATACCGCTTCAGCTCATAGTGTGCAGTTTTGCTTACGTGGGTTTGTGGTTATCCGTTTTGTTCATTGTATATTCATTGTATCCTGTACTCTCCATCTACTATTATCTTTTATGACTTAGAGACTTGATGTAAGGACGATGTTGCATATTATTTTGTGACTTAGAGGTCTTTTATGCAGTTTTACTTATATCGTCTTTTATTTCTTCGCTACGGCGTTGTATATCTGTTGTGGTGGTTGTTTTCTGCCCTTGGGCGTGTTTTTGCTCCCGTTTGGAGATGCTTTACTTATATTTATGTTGTACCCATTTTTGGGGCTGGTTTTTACAAAGGAGGTGCTGCCAAATTTTTAAAGAAAGAAAAGTTGGACTTCTAAAGAATTTGGGTTGGGATTTCAAAGGTTTTAAAAATGCTATTATTTCTTACTTCTTTTGACGGTTTAGATTGCTAGGTTTTCGGCTTACTTAAATCGCGTTACGTCTGTGGACGTTGCGTAGTTTACGGGCCGTCAGGTGCCAATTTCGGGTCGTGACATTTCACAAGCCATTGGTGTTTGTTTGTTCACCTAAGATAGTGTACAGGTGCTTATTGGGTTATGAGTATACTGGACGGACTCGCCGGGAACCTGCTAGTTGGTCCTATACCTATTGTCAGATAGCAGTTCCCAGGTGACATGTGTATAGGTTAGTCTGTCGACCTGAGATCGTCATTTGTCTCGTGTGAGTTCCCACTGTAGTTTGACTACTACCCTACCACGGCTCAAAGGAGTCGTGCAAATAGGTTTTAGTTTGGTACGGCCCCAAGCCACATGGAGGCAGTGAGCGGATCATCGGGGATTCGTCTCTCCCGATATTGCGGGTTGATGTCGCGCAGTGCACGGGTGGCCATCACGAGAAATCCTTGGCCAAGGTAGTTGAGAATTACTGATCTAGGATCAGTAGTTTCTTAGGTGGTGATGGGTTTCATACCGACACGAATTATCGCGTTATTAGGGGTCTGACTTTATCCACCGCCCTAGACTCGATATGCGATACTCATAGACGAACGGACCAGACTGTACGTATATTGTTACTGTCAGGCTCAGTAGGGGTTTGGATGTGTTTGCTCGTCGGCCTTCTTTTCGCTTAATACCTGGGTAGCCGCTACGTACAGCTAGTGCCGCTGACGTGCTTGTGGTTAAACCCACTGCCAGCGTATTGACGAGTCTTTAGAGTCTCATACGGAGGGTTTTCACAGTTCAGACGATATGGTGTAGATGACGTATGTTGGTACATATAGGTGTCGATTAAATATGTGTACATGATGCACAGACTTTAATCGGACGGTTGATAATACTAGCAGCTTAATATTAAGCCGGATTATTAAATCAGGTTTTGATTTAATAATAAATATATATGTATTCTAGTATTATTGTTCACTATTCATTTTCTCTCTTGGCAATCCGTATTTTTGTATGAATACGTGTATATGTGTTTCGATACGTGTACCGAGAAGTATTCCGTATTTATAGGTAATAGCTTCTAGAAGATGGCCACCCCATTATTTATTTTCTTTTTAGAAAAAAATTATGGAAATGAGGTGGAGGGGTGAATTGGCATGAGCATGGGTTTTGGCATGTAGAGAGGCATGGCTCTCATTTGTTTATTTGAAATTGAGGTGAGATATTTTTCTTTAGTGTGTGTGCATGATTGAGAGAGTAGGGGGATGCCATCACACTTGAGGGGGCTTTCTCATTTTCTTTGCTTCACATCTCATTCACATTCTCACTCACTTGGAAACTTAGCGCTTTCTTTAGTTGCTCATGCCGCATGTTTCCTCACCTCCTTCATCTTCTTGAGTTGCTTTTTTTAGCATTGTGATGAGAGGAAAATTATAGTGACACATTCCTACACATCTACTCTCCATTGCTAGCAATCTTGGAGCGTCGATTGCCTTGCTTGGCGAGGCTGGAGCTTGCGCCGTTTCCCTCAGGTAGATCATCGTAGATGGAGGAAGACCGGCAACCAAACTCGATCCAGACGACCACTAGGAGCTTAGGAAGATGGTTGAAGACCGAAGGACACGGATCAACTCGGTATAACCATTCTAACTTCTTTATATATGCTTTTTAGTATAGGGTTTAGGGTAGATTCGGGCATCGGGTAATGGTAGCGCCAGTTTAGAAAATTTTTGTTCCGCATTTGGCCATGGTTTGATGGCCGGAGCGCTGCCGTAACCCAACATGGTATCAGAGCCAACCCGTAAACCCCTTATTAGTAGTTTTAGATAATATTAAAGTATCGAAATCGAAACAACCACAAAACAGTGCACTGCACATTTCAGTTTCTGTCGAAATTTCTGAGTCTTCAAATTTTTCTTAAGCAACTGCAGAAGACTACTTGTATGACCACAAGAGCACAAACCAAATACTAACCCATTTCACATGTTTTCACCCGAGCACATGCTCAAAATTTTCGAGCTGGCCGGCCTTGGGAGGGAGTTTGGGCTTCGTATTTTGTGTGTGGTCTGGTCTCTGGAATATTGGTTCAGTGGTATTTCTTGTTTGGCCCAGTTTGGATATTCTATTATCTATTGTTCAGGGGTAATTCAAGGTGTTTTGAGGTCGATAATTTAACACTTTTGGGGAATTCACCCGTGCGCGCAAACGCGTATGTTTTGAAATAGAGAATATTTTTATGAAACGGATTGCGTACGCGAGATCGTTCACGTTTTAAATATTTATAAAACCGCAAGTGCACGGCACGTTGTAGCGAGCCGGCAAGCACGGGTCGATCCGCAGGGAATTGTGATTAGGTATTGCGATTTAAGTTTCAACAGATTAGCGAATTGAGTTGGTTGTCACAAAAAAATGAATAGAATACGAAAACAAAGAAAAACAAGAAAACAAGCAAATAGGTTAAGGAAGAAGTTGACCGTGGCTTTGGTTCGGAAGATTGAATCATGACGATTCCCTGGACGCTCCTTTATTCATGAGTTGTCCATCCTCACGTTGATCCTGGCATGAAGCACGACTTGTCAAAGCGGTTGCGAGGCACAGGTCGTCAAATTTCGATATTCTCCGCAAACACGAGACTAGTCCTTTTGTTCACTTTTCGTTGTATGTCCGAGCTTGGGGTAACAACACTAAGCACAAGGGATAGCACGCTTACCACAACATCAAAAACACAATTAGTGAGTGAGAGAAAATAGTTTTAGTGTTAACTTTACTAAGGGTTTGTGATGGTATACGGTATATGAAAGCCGAGGGGTTGTCAAGCACTCAGTCACAAAATACCGTATCCAAACTTAGCAAACTTAACACCAAAGTGTTTTCTAACTTAAACATTGTTAAATAGGGAAGGGGAGTGAATATGGTATATGAAGAGGTTACAAGTAACCATGGTTTCAAAATACCATATCACATCAATATATAAAACAATCCTTAAGTTATAATCGTATAGTTAAGTACATTAAACATAAACAAGAGGTGGAGGAGGCAAAAACCATTCATCTCACTTCCTCACCATTACCACCACCAAGAAGATTAGTTAGGCATAATAAAAGAAAATAAAATAAGAATAAAGAGAAAGTAAAGAAACAAAAACAAATATTATTATACTTGAGAAAGAGATACAAGATTTTGGCAACCTATTCAACCTCCTTAATGAAGCTCTCCAAAGAGAGCTTCAAGAGGGAAGAAGAAGAAACCAATTGAAGCCCACTCCACTCTCAAGCTAAAAAAAAACAAAGAAAACAAAAAGATAGAATATGTGCATAAGAATGACCCTTGATCACTTGCCCACTGGTCTGCGTTTATAGGAAAAAAAGAAGATTAAACAAACAATAAAAATAAGCTGATGGGGCATCAAGGGAACGTCAGTACGAAACTAGGGCCCAATGGAGATGGTGGGGATGGCCTGGCCGGTTTTGGGGGGTGCTTGGCCGGTCCAAATCCGAAGAAAAGATCTCGTATTCATTATGTGGTCTTGTGTCTCTTCCAACATTACTCTGGTGCTGTTTGTTTGGTTTAAAATAACCTGGTTTGTATGCAGAGAATTGGAGGGAACACAATGCCACACATTAAACTAAAACTTTATGCATTTATTAACCATGTTCCCCTATGTGCTCACATCATCACGTCTTGTGCCATGGGCAGCCCCACCTATGTCCAAGAACCAAAGAGCTTTGTGCAAACTTGTGTTGTGTTGGACCAAAAATGTGTACACATGATTATTTGCCAAAGAGCTCTTCGGATATCGGTCGTTTTTCCGTTCCGTTTGCAGTGTCAGCTCCCAAACGTTATATCCGTGATTCTAGATGTGTTTCCAGTATTTTATCACGAACACCTATAATCTGTAATTACTGAGCAGACACTGGTTTAAAGTACCGATATATAACAAAATAAATAACGAATGAGCGGTATTAAAATGCAGTTTTCTATGATGAACAACACTGTTTAAAAGTTTATCAGTACATGCATTACTATCTGCGACCGTGAATGTCATTCGAGTGGTACAACTCGTCTAATTGCTATATGTTCTTTTAGACGAGTTTGCGAACGTGACATTCACGTTTATGTTCTGTGTTGTGCTATGATTGTGGTTGGATCGTCGTGGTGGATAGCTTGGGTGCAATGTTAGTACAGTTTAGTTTCATTTGTACATTTGATATTGTGGGGCGAGCGTCCGACATGTGGACTGCCATCACTACCAGTTTGTATATTATTTGTTTAGGGCACGACCGGGTTGAGGTCGTTGTCACCCTTGTATATTATTTTCTTTTTTGTACTAGAATTACCCCGCGGGGGAGTGTACGAATAGCCAGGTTCTAGAGGGCAACGGGTCCGCATCTCATGGCGTTGAGACGGAGGGACCTTACTCTAGAATTGACGGGCTATGCGCCGCACTCGTAGGGGGTAAAGGTTGACCAACTGAGGGTGCCCAAGTTACCGGATTCCGTGAAGTGCTGGGTGGCCCATTCACGTTGTTGAAGGGGGTTTCCTCACTTCTGGTTTTGGCGGGTAACTTTCCGCGCTCATAGGAATCTAGGTTTTTGTTAGTTATATTTATGCCCTAGAGGTCATTACTGTACATAGGATGTATATTGTAGTGGGTGTTGGGACATATATAGGGAGGACTTTCTTGCTCGACATGATAGTATGCTATCTGGTTGCTCTTTATCTTAACGTGTACACTGATTGTCTCTCTGTTACATGTTGGTAAAGCCCTTAGGATGTGTACTTGACTACCTGGACTATGATGCGGATCATACTAGTGGGGACATGGTAGTCTATAAGTACATCCTTCAAGGTCCCTAGTCGTGGGTATATCGAGACAGGGCATCGATATACCAGAGTAGACTAGCGTATACTTTCTCAACCCATACAGATGGGCGATGGATGATCCCATATCCATTGGTGTTTGACATCAGAGATGATATACGGGTGCTTAGTGGAGACTGGGTACACTGGATGGACTCGTCGAGAACTCCCAGATGGTATTATACCTTACGTCAGATGGCAGTTCTCAGGTGACACTGGTACAGGTTAGTCTGTAGACCCGAGATCGTCATAGATTCTTGTGTGATTCCTACTGTGCTTTGATTTCCACCTTACCACGTCCAACAGAGCGTGCAAAACGGTGGTTTTTCGGTACATCCCCGAGTTGCATGGAGGCAATGAGCGATAGGAGGGGATTCGTCTCTCCCGGTATAGGGAGTTGATGTTGCGCTGTGTTCGATTTGCTATAACCGGAAATCCCTAGCCAGGGTTGCTGAGATTTACTGGTAAGTATTACCAGTAGTTTCTCGAACTGTTATAGACCTCATATCGACACGACTTATCGAGCTACTGGGGTCTGACATTTACCACCCCTAGGCGAGATATGCGACATATCAGACGAACAGACCGGACTGCACGGTAAGTGTTACTGGTTGGATTCATAGGAGTGTGAGCGGGCTTGCTCGTTGATCTTCTGATCGCTCAATAACCGGGTGGCCGTTACGTTTAGCAGACCGCTTGCGGCTTGTGGGTGTTTGATATGATCATCACCTGCTGCCGGCGTATTGACGAGTATTTAGAGTCCTACACATAGGTTTCCTGGCTCAAGCGAAACGAAATAGGAGCGCATATGAGATATGTGCGGGACCGAGAATAATGCGTGTATGTGATACCGTATTCTATTCTCGCGATGAATGTATCGATTGGTTGTATGTGATATAACCTAGTGTTCATACCAGAATATTGCATTTTATACCGCCCATTCTTACGCTCGTTTGTTTATAGGCAGGTGCTTTTTATCAGTGTTTGCTACATAATTGCAGAATACAGGTTCTCGGCTCTGAACAGTGAAATCCATGAAAAGTACGACAAATTCTGGATTACTGCCAACAACTGATAAAACACGGGTCTCCGCTCTCTATCCGTGTGTTGCCATATACCAGTTAAGGGACAAGATGGCAAATCGATTGTCAAATCAATGCACAAGGCTCAATGGCAGCACAAGATCCAAGAAATCTACGCGGAGCTCAAGGCAATCATGCCAAATCTTGACAAAAAGTCCACCTTTCCCTCTACAGAAATTCTGGAATAAATGTGGAGGTATTTTCAGAAAACACATATGCCACACTGAAGGACACACAGAACCAGGGAAAGCCACCAAGTACGATCACCCAACTCACCAAGATGGCCGCGGATCCGCGGCCAATAGGGGGTATTGGCCGCGGATCCGCGGCCATGTGGGGTCCTCACTTTGTCTTGTTTTGGGGGTATTTTGGGGACTTCATATAGTGGCAGATTCTTGCCCTAGATCTTCAACCCTCTTCCTATAAATACTCCAGAATTGAGCTAAGCCAAGGGTCTAATTTGGTGTCCACTCTTTTGTAGTTTTTTGTATAGTTCTTCTTCTACTTCTTCATTCTTCCTCCATGGAAATGTAGTGAGAGCATTGAGTGGATATTAATGAAGATGAGGGTTTTGTATCATTCTCTTTTGTTTCTTCTTCCCCTTGAGATTCTTGCTTTCTTTTGATCATTCAACCTCTTCATTGAGCTTGAATGGTTAAGGGTTAGTTATTGATCTTAAAGGTCGTATTTTCTCACGGGACTAGTTCTTCACTTCACATGCGGTCTCTACCCTTCTCTTGATCTTGCAACCTCTTAATTGAGCTTGCAAGTTTAAGGGTTGGCTATTGATCACATGCTTGTCTTGAGTTCTATGTTCTTGTAATTACTTTCTTGTTCTTTTTATCGCTTTTTATTACTTGCTTATTATTATCTTGCTTTACTTTCTTGCTATTTAGTTCATGCACTTAATTACTTGTAATCTTTTCTTTTCTTTTCTCTTTTCTTTTTGTTCTCTCTTTTTTGTTCATTTTGTGAATGTTGTATTTATTGTTGTTGTTAAGAATCCATATGATATTGTAAGTTAACATTTCTTTTCTCATTTCCTTTTCCCGTTATTTTCCATTGAACTCCGCCCAAACCATACGCAAGCGCTCCGTTAGGCACCCTACCCTGATAAGGTAACGGTGAATCCTAACCGCGACCGGTTGCGTTCGGTTTGGCCGGAGGCGAAAGCAAGAGACAAGAACGGAAGGACAAGGGTAAATAATCCGTATTCCACGAATACCGTACTTAAACCCCCTAATCCACGTTATTGCCGATTGCTCTAGCTTCAATTGGTCAAGACTCGGCTCAAAGGTTTTGAGTACGGATTTCTTTAGCTTACATTTTCGTATCTTTTCTTAACAACTTTATACTTGCAAATAAACACATAGGTTAGAATCAAACTCATACAGATTCTTTATTGACTCGTCTAAAACAAGAAATGACATACAACCATCTCCATGTGGATCGACCCGTGCTCAACCGGCTAGCTGCATAGCGACACCGTCTTGATTGCGGTTAACTTTAATTCTTTCAATCAAATGGCACCGTTGCCGGGGAGACGGTAGCGTATTTTCTTTCTTGTTATTCGGGTTAATATTCTTTTTTGTATATAAAAAAATTAAAAAGAAAAAAAAAATTCTTTTTGTTTTTTTTGATAATTTTTGTGGGCAAGTGTGCAGACTTTTACGTATTTGCAAACTGCGATTGTGGGGAGCAAAGTGTGCATTCAAAGCTAAGGTGATTGCAAAGTACAGTGCCAAAGATCCGGGTAGTTTGACCCGTGCAAGCGAACTTTTCAAGCTTACCGGATTTGATTCAACGGGGGTTTCCTAACCCAAAACTTAACGGTACGTACTTTACTAACATCTTCTTCTCAAATCCGACGCTTCCAATATACTATTCTTTGCAGGATTCTTTGCAAGTTCGCTAGCAAAAACGCTAAAAAATTGACTAACCCGTATTTGTTGCAGTGCCGCGCTTAAACTGAAAAACGATTGTTTGATTCTTTATAGAATTTTTATTGAATTGCACATTGCATACATTAATACGGACTTAAGGGCAAGCGAACCCCACAACATACGGTAAAGGATTTCATCACCTTTTCCGTGGCCCACAAATCACGAACTTGAGCATAACGTTTACCCGCACAAATTTAAAAGAAACTAGACTTTAAGCCTTAAGGACTTCGCGCTCACTAGGAGAAGTTAACTGTGTTTAGAACCTCACTTAACGGTATATTGTTTACGGGGTGTCTAGGAAATTGTTAACGGCAAAACCGCCAAAAGAGAAAGGGTTATTTAATTAAGGAACTTCGCGAAAGCGTTGGAAAACCTCCCCTTATCTCTGCACTTACCTGGCCTCGTCATCAGTGTATCTTGAGCCCGTTTTTCGACACAGTTTTACTTCGACAATCAAGTTCTGGAGCAGGTCTAGTTGATCTAGGTGAACCCTAGAACGATTAGGTGTGTGGTATTTTTGTGTCGTGATTATTTTTGTCCAAATTCTTTTTTGTGTATACTTCATTCTTTTTGTTAATAGTTAACTAAAAAAAAATCACATTCTTTTTCCCCTCCCTTTTCTCTTTCTCTCTTCATATCATGGGTACCCCACCTCGCAAAACTCTTGCCGAACTTTGGTACCCACAACCAGACATAACTTCCTACGGTTCTTGTTTTGGTCGAACTTCGAACGACCCCTCCATGCCCAAAATTTCTTTGAAAGATCGGATAGACGCGTCTAGGACGAACAACTGGACCCCGCAATTCACTTCGTATCAACCGTTTCAAACATTCACCTCTTCTTGCGTTGATACCCCTTTTGAAAGTCGAGTTGTAGCCACAAGACCTATGTCCATCGCTGAACGTATTGAATAATCTCGTAGCCGATCTTTCACTCCTTTCACCACTTCAAATTCTTGGGATCAACAAATCCATTCACCTTCTTATCCCAATATTGATCCAACTCCTGTCCATCCATTCAATTCCTACCAATCCTACCCTACTTTTGCACCTTCCCTAGACATTGCTTCAGAACCGCCGTTTGGGAGTTTTCAGTATCCAAACAACTTTGAATCTTTTACTGAAACCCCTTCACAACCTATGTCTAGTCTAGAACAGTCGTTGGAAGATTTTAGGGTAGCGTCAAGCCAACAGATGATGGATTTGAATGCGTCCATGGCCGCTCTCATACAACCTATTGACCCGGTAGCTAGTTTCCAGCTAGCTCCGAATTTTCCAATGTATGAAGAGGCGGTAGGACAGGTTGTGAATTTGAGTGGAGAGAGTGAGCTGTATACCCTTCCAAATCAAACCTACCCGTTTCAACTTGAATCCCACAACTCCGGTTTTGAATGTCTATCTAGTGTTCCAAATGATTCATTGATTACAGATAGAACAGATAATGAGTTGTGTGACTTCGTAGTGTTTGATTTGCCCGATTGTGAAGAGTCCCTTTTGAGTGAAACAATACTCACTCCTTTTGACCTCTACACCTCCACTCTAGAACCTGAATTGATTGATATCCATGCTTTTGTTGAGGTGTCTGAGAATATAGATTTTCACTTGATCGAGGATATTGACGCTGGGAACATTTTGGATGATGAACCTGTAGATTTGGCTGAGTTTGTCTCTTCAATTCATCATCCCGAGTCATTAAAGGTTAATCTCGAACCCCATATGCGTTTTGATTTTGAAGATAAATGCATGGATGAGATAAATTTTGAGGAGAATATTGAGGATAGTACTGAGGATGAAACAGTTTTAATTGATGAGTCGGATTTTCCCATTCATCATGTCCCTGTCATTGACTGTGTACACCCTCCAGAACCTTTAACCGATACCCCTCCTCGATCACTTCCCTCCATCCTTTCCATCGTTCCGACCTTGCAAGAACCCGTATCATTTTCACTTCCTGTGTCTGGTTTACCGAGTTCGGCTTACCCATGGTTTCTCACGAATCTTGAGGGATTTGACCCAATCTCTCGACGGGTTAATAGATTAGCACAATCGCGGTTTACACATCGCTCATCACAAATTGTGCTAATCTATTCACTCCATTTGCACCCTCAAGTTCGTACTCCACTTCTTTTTCCCCTCCGCCATTCTTCTTCTTATATACCTAGACCGTATACCACTTCTATCTCAATACGGTCTCGCGTATTCCCCCTCTCTTTTCTCTACGCCTTCTTCCACCAACCTGTACATTATAGCGATAAAATCTTTGAATGGTTGGTGCTCACTTTTGGCCTGTGTAAGGCCTTGTATAGCTTGATATTGTTCTTTCCCCCCTAATCCTGAATTTCAACGCTTAACAGTGGAAACACTGTTTTACTTAAGTTTGGGGGGGACACCTTTTTTGTATATATTTTTTGTTTTCTTTGTTGTATATAATTTGTTTTTAGGGAGCGCCGGCAATTTTGACCCTCTTGGTATAGCCTGACAGTGAGGGCACTGTCAAGTTTAAGTTTGGGGGTGTGCTCGGTAAGCTTTCTTCCTTCGCATTCATTTGTATATTTTGCATTTGCATACCTTATTAAAAACCCACAAAAATCAAAAAATTTCCAAAAAATATAAAAACTTTGTCGTCAAGTTAGCGAATAGGGTAACTTAGATCTTTATTCCGAAAGTTTAGTTGATATGATAGAAATAACTAAATTCTAGGCTTAGGAATTGAAAACCCTAAAAATAACCCTCTTTCTGTTTAAACTTGGTAAGTATACATCCTTACAGTTTTTTTTGAGAACTAGGTAATCTTGAGTTCAGTTCTTGAGTTAAGTCAAGATAAAGGGAAAGTATTGAAGCTTTACCGGAGGATAAGTCTGAAAAATAGTTTCTTTTCTTGAGTTCAAATTTAGAAAGTATATACCCTACAAACTGCACCTACACGTACCTTGAAACTTGGGATAGTAGAGGATACCTAGAAATACTCTTGCCTGAAAGCCTAGTATGAAAGAAAAAACGGTATTTAAAGCTAAACACCAAAAGAGCATATTGAAAAATATATCCGGTCTTGAAAAAGAAAAAGAAAAAGAAAAAGAAAAATAGAATAAAGTCAAGACCTGGAAACTGCTATTTACGCTTTAAAGCTCACACATTCAGTAATCGGCTTTTAGTGCCTCAAGAAGCATTAATAGTCGCATGAAAGGTGTGTGAGCAAATCCGTCCATCCTTAATGAAAAGAAGTAGTATTAGGTATTAGGGCAAGGGTATTATAGCTTGAATTGAATTCTTGAGCGTAGGGGTGCAAATATACATACACGTAGGGGTATACAATCGATGTTTGAATAAGAGATAGAAATGAAGAATAAGACTTGTGTTTTCTGTAAAATTGATAAAAATCCATGATTTGAGGCCACGCTTTAGAAGGAAAACTCAGGAGAACCGACATCTTTCTAAACTTTTTTGGAACATATATAATCTAAGGTTAAATAGATAGGAGGTGTGAAAAATAAGGGTTGGATATTTCTAACTTAGGATGATAGAGTTTCTAACGTAAATACTAAACTGTAGGAGTAGAATCAATGTTAACTTATGAAACTAGCTTGACGGGATTTTGTGGGTAGTATCCGCTGAAAACCCTCAGGAGACAACACTCCTCCTACTAGGGACACCTAGAGGTTTAACGGCATGTTGCACGTGCTCAGTGCAATCGCGTTCCCTGCGAAAGTGCGGTTATCATTATATTTTTGTGAATAATTGGTTTTGCTCAGGACGAGCAAAAGTTAAGTTTGGGGGTATTTGTTCATACCAGAATATTGCATTTTATACCGCCCATTCTTACGCTCGTTTGTTTATAGGCAGGTGCTTTTTATCAGTGTTTGCAACATAATTGCAGAATACAGGTTCTCGGCTCTGAACAGTGAAATCCATGAAAAGTACGACGAATTCTGGATTACTGCCAACAACTGATAAAACACGGGTCTCCGCTCTCTATCCGTGTGTTGCCACATACCAGTTAAGGGACAAGATGGCAAATCGATTGTCAAATCAATGCACAAGGCTCAATGGCAGCACAAGATCCAAGAAATGTACGCGGAGCTCGAGGCAATCATGCCAAATCTTGACAAAAAGTCAACCTTTCCCTCAACAGAAATTCTGGAATAAATGTGGAGGTATTTTCAGAAAACACATATGCCACACTGAAGGACACACAGAACCAGGGAAAGAAACCAAGTACGATCACCCAACTCACCAAGATGGCCGCGGATCCGCGGCCAATAGGGGGTATTGGCCGCGGATCCACGGCCATGTGGGGTCCTCACTTTGTCGTGTTTTGGGGGTATTTTGGGGACTTCTTATAGTGGCAGATTCTTGCCCTAGATCTTCAACCCTCTGCCTATAAATACTCCAGAATTGAGCTAAGCCAAGGGTCCAATTTGGTGTCCACTCTTTTGTAGTTTTTTGTATAGTTCTTCTTCTACTTCTTCATTCTTCCTCCATGGAAATGTAGTGAGAGCATTGAGTGGATATTAATGAAGATGAGGGTTTTGTATCATTCTCTTTTGTTTCTTCTTCCCCTTGAGATTCTTGCTTTCTCTTGATCATTCAACCTCTTCATTGAGCTTGAATGGTTAAGGGTTAGTTATTGATCTCAAGGGTCGTATTTTCTCACGGGACTAGTTCTTCACTTCACATGCGTTCTCTACCCTTCTCTTGATCTTGCAACCTCTTAATTGAGCTTGCAAGTTTAAGGATTGGCTATTGATCACATGCTTGTCTTGATTTCTATGTTCTTGTAATTACTTTCTTGTTCTTTTTATCGCTTTTTATTACTTGCTTATTATTATCTTGCTTTACTTTCTTGCTATTTAATTCATGCACTTAATTACTTGTAATCTTTTCTTTTCTTTTCTCTTTTCTTTTTGTTCTCTCTTTTTTGTTCATTTGTGAATGTTGTATTTATTGTTGTTGTTAAGAATCCATAAGATATTGTAAGTTAACATTTCTTTTCTCATTTCCTTTTCCCGTTATTTTCCATTGAACTCCGCCCAAACCATACGCAAGCGCTCCGTTAGGCACCCTACCCTGACAAGGTAACGGTGAATCCTAACCGCGACCGGTTGCGTTCGGTTTGGCCGGAGGCGAAAGCAAGAGACAAGAACGGAAGGACAAGGGTAAATAAGCGGTATTCCACGAATACCGCGCTTAAACCCCCTAATCCACGTTGTTGCCGATTGCTCTAGCTTCAATTGGTCAAGACTCGGCTCAAAGGTTTTGAGTACGGATTTCTTTAGCTTACATTATCGTATCTTTTCTTAACAACTTTATACTTGCAAATAAACACATAGGTTAGAATCAAACTCATACAGATTCATTATTGACTCGTCTAAAACAAGAAAGGACATACAACCATCTCCCTGTGGATCGACCCGTGCTCAACCGGCTAGCTGCATAGCGACACCGTCTTGATTGCGGTTAACTTTAATTCTTTCAATCACCTAGTTATCGAATCGAGGATTGATTCGATAAGTCGATACATTGGATATTAGTCGGTCATATGCGATATGACCGGATCGTTAAATCAAGTGTTGATTTAATGATTTAATGTATGATTATATATTTGATATATTACTTTACATTAACTAGTATATGTTCACTTAAGTTGAATTTTCTCACTTGATGTACACAAGTAGTATATGTGATATATTTTTGTGCACTAGATTGTATCATGTTTAATGATACATGCAAACTTGGGTGTATGTTTGTTTTAAACCTTGTTTAAGTAAATGGTTAGGGTTTTTATTTATTTATTCATTTATTTACTTATTTATTTTGGCAAGAATAAAATGGTGGCTATGTTTGTTTCATTCTTGAAACTTCATGAAGCTTTGAAAGCTTTGACCATTTTGTTTTTTCCTAAACCTAACCATTTGTCTAAACCCTAGTTTATTCTCTACATGAGTAAACTTCACCCATGGTTGCATTATGATAAGTATTCACTTGGATTATTATTTGAAAATATAATTCATTTTTCATTCTCTTCTTCTTCTTCTTCATGATGAAAAAGAAAACCATTCTTGAAAATTCTTAAGTGATGAAATCAAGTGAGAAATTCAAATCCAAAGTGAACCCACTTCCTATTTCTTCATCCTCTACCACTTGCCATGTAGTATAGGGTGTTTTCTTCAGAAGTTTCATGACTTGGTGAAGTTGGAGCTCGAGTTAGAGTCACCTCGACGTAGATCATCTTCGGCATCGAAGTCATCGACCTAGCCCGATCATTTCTTCGATGAAACCACCATGAGAGTCCGGGATTCCGATGATCGCAGCACAGGGACGTCAACACGGAGCTAGAGAAGTGGTGGACCGGATCTACAAAGGTTGTATTTCCTTTCACTTAGTACTAAAGCAGTTTAGTAGCTTGTATGTTTCGCCTTTACTCTAGTTAACGATCTATATTAGGGTTTCTCGGCACCGGAATTTTTGAAATTGGCATGATTGATGCCATGTGAGACCTCTTGAGCGTGCCTAGGAACCCTACAGTGGTATCAGAGCCTAGCTAGAGCCTTAGGCGATGCGTAGATGGAGTTAGAAACCCGATCGAACCCGAAACCCTAATCCATGACCCCTCTCTGTACATTTTTGAAAATTGTGGATTTTTCTGAATTAAAAATACCTGAAAAATTCAGCAGGGAAATATAAGAATTGTGGTGAAAAAAGACCTCCTAAATCGTGCGTTCAACCGTGGAACCACGGCAATAACCTGCTTGGGCCGCGGTTCCACGGCCGTACAGAGGAGTTAGGCCATCTTTTTTCCACCATAATTCCTATATCTGTGATTTATATTTTATGGGTATTTTTATTTTGACTCAAGAGCTGAGTGTTCTGGGGTTGTATTGGGGACTCGATGATTCGATCGGATTATTTAAATTTGTTTACTGTGTTTTTCCGGGTATCTATAGAACATGTTAAAAGGTTCGACCGGATATAAATACCCACTTTTCCCCTGCCGGGAAATTTCCAAGTGTTGGATTTTTCCGTAGTTTAATGACGTTCTATGTAGTGCAAGTAACACGATGGTCCCTCTAGAAGACAACAAACCTTAACTCGATTATGTGACCGTCTTAAACTGCCCTTTGAACCTTAGGGTTTGGGGCAGTACGGCGTGCCATATGTGAGGCGTTGGCTTGACCCTTCTACGGCTGGACCGTTGGTGCTGAGACATGAAATGAATGTTTTTACACTTATTTCATGTGTTGATCTGTTTCGGGAAAACTTGGGTGTTTGATAGTTCGATCGGAAAGTTTAACGTTTTCTATTTTATCTGGAATGTGATACAATATTTGGAATCCACAAGTAGTTATGAGATAACTGATATGGATGTTATAAACATAGCACTTTAGTCTCAAATGATCGGTTGCCACGGAATTTTGATGCGATCAAAAGTCCGTCGCAATCACGTAGCGTACGCGGATACTCGCCGGTAAACTTAATAGACTGCCATGCCCCATAGCCCCGACCAAGTGACTGTAGGAGATCCCCATAGCTGAAAGTATCCATTCGGATGCTCGCAGCAGCGGTGTTCCGCCTTGGTGCACTTCGTCGACGGTATCGGGGGTGCGGCTGCCTACTAAAGTTTGCGATGAGCATTCGATCAGGATGCCGGGAATCTTGTTGAATTGCCCGACTTGATATTGAAAAGTGTTTTCGATAATGAGACTAAATGCAGGGTTTATAATTGTTAGGCATGTGATGTCTAAGGAATTCAGATGGTTAGGCATGCGATGCCTAAAGAGGTTGCGGATTCCAACTGTTGTAGTTTTACACTTTTTTTTCTGTGACCATAAGTGTAATATGTGATATCGCCGGTTTCGTTGCTATATGTCAACGACAATTGGGATACGCATGTTTACTTACGTTGATGACATGTGATGTTATGTGTTGCTGGATATGTTATATTGGATCGTCGTGTTTGAATAGCCGTGGGTTTTTATGTGAGATGAGTGTTTTTCATTTTTCATTCATGTAAAAACTTGTATGTAATATTCTTTTATTGGGGCATTTCCAGGTTGCGGAAGTTGTCACCGTTGATGTATATTATTTACTTTTCCGCACTAGGATAGACCCAAGGAGGAGGGCACAAGTAACCGGGTTCTAGAGTCCAGTGGGAGACCAACTCGAGGAGTCGAGTCCGGGTCTCCTAACTCTAGAATTGGTAGGCTTGCTTGCCGCTCTCGTAGGGGTCTAGGGGTGTGGGTTTGGCTATTCATCGCGACTGTGGAATCCGTGTTTTATACTGGCTCGTATTGAAAACACGGACGTCCTAGTATATCCAATGTTTCATATGTTTCTTCTGCTGCGATATCTGTGATGTGATCATTTGATATGTTCTGTGATAAATACTGTATATAGTTATATATGATATATTATATAGACGTTACTTATGTTTTACACCCGCGCTAGCCCTGCCTCGCTCTGGCGTTAGTTACCTAACCTAACGGTGCAGACGGGACATCGAGGCGAATGCGGATGGCATAAGCGTACGTTGTATTTATCTGTGATGTTTAGGTGCTTAAAAGATGGGACTTCATTAATGTGATTAATGAAGGAAAAGAATCCTAAGATGTTGTGGAATCGATTTTTCAAAAACAGGTAGCTACAGTTCTTGCTTTGCTTCGCGGTGTTCTTTGTAGAACATCCTGCACCTTATTCGATGAGGAAAGGGCCGAGATCCCTTCACCGGGAGTGACCCCTTTAGCAATAACTGGCAGATGCTACACACTCGGTTTGTCTTTTGATTGCTTCAATAGTTTCTGCTTTGCACAGTGATATATATGATATATCCCGCACCTCATTCGACGAGGAAAGGGCCGACGATCCCTTCACCGGGAGTGACCCCTTTAGCAAAACTAGAAAAGCCTCAAAAACACTCCATTTCAAAATTCATTTGATCCTACAATGATATCAAGTTCATTACGCAATAGGTTTTCAGAAAAACCTGTCGTAGCCCTCCGTCATTTCAGATAAGTTGTATATAGTATTCGTGCTACATTTGTTGGATTTCGTCAAGGTGTAGTGTGCGGTAGCTATATGCTGCTTATCTGCTGCATATGATGCGATTGGATTAGGGTAGTCGTGCGGCTTTGTTGGCTTTCGTCAAGGGTCGTGCGGGTGGGTTTAATTCAATCAAGAAATGACGGGCTGAACTTGACTAGCGGGCTATGGTTTGTTGGCTTTCGTCAAGGTCATAGCACGTTAGGGGCAAAATTATCCGGAATTTCAAGTGTTGAAATTTGCAATGAGATTGCATACCTTCTATGAGATAGTTGGATCCCGATACCCGCTGCGAGTAAGAGTTACTCCTGGGAGAGTTTTACACATTACAATTAGCCGATCAAGTAGGTGTCTAGAAAGGTGTCAACAGGGTTACGCTTCTGGGAAAATGAGGTTTAATGTAATTAGGTCCGTGCGAAAGCACGGGGAACCTCCCTCAAAGTACCGACACTGGCCTGGCTAAAAGATTGGCGAACTTGTAGCGTGTAATTAATCCCGGCTAGTCTTTCCTTTTAGGTTTTGAAAGAGGATTTGATAAAAACCAGTGGGAGCCATCCTGATTAGATAAAATAATAATCAATCTGATCTTGCAAGAGCGCACGCAGAGTGTTTTCTTCTCTCTCTCTCTAGGTAGCGACCATGTCACGCCTTAATCAACATAATAAAACGGATATATTGACCGAACCCGCTTGTTATACTGAGCTGGGGAACGTTGGTCCCACTCCAACTTATAATTGTTATAAGACAGAGCAGGAAATTGGGGATCATCAGAATTCCTATGCCGCCCAAATGAAGAAAGTGCATGTGATGCATCTCCTTCGGGTGTGTTCATTATAAAGAACTGTTTCTCAGTATCCTTTACGTCCTAAGTATGTGATACCGGATCAGGATCCCAGATATGTAATCTGTTACATAGGGCTACAGCAAGGTAGAGAACTGAGAACGGGTGATAAGTTTCATGAGACAGAAAACGGTGCAAGTGTTGCAGCCAAGTCTGTTGGTCACTGTCACCCTGTATTACAAATACATTGATTCTGAACAAATGCTATTAGATACCGAACTTGATATACAAAATCATATCAGTCTCTTTATTAGTGAAGAAAGGATTTAATTTTGTATTGTTGGATAATGTTTTGAACATTTCCTATATCAAGAGTTGATCGGTTCAGGCACGTTATCTAAAAGCATTGACGTTTTAAATCAAACTACAGTTCTTAGTATACAGAACACACTCAAGAAGAAGAGTTCAGAAATGAACGGATCCTTCTTGAGGCATTGTAGACTAGGTCATATCAATGCGACCCGACTAGCTGAAGTTACATTTAGATGCATATTTAAATTAGTTTGAATTTACATCTTGTGAAACTTTCCAGTCATGTCACAAAGATAAGATGACCATAGCTCTGTTTACTGGAAACAGAGAAAGAGTTAGTGAACTCTTGGGATTGATACATGTTGATGTATGTAAGGTCCCCTGTCTACACATGCCAAGGCTGGTTCTTTGTATACATTCTCTGATAATCTCTCAAGATTCAGACATATGTTCCTGTTGAAACACAAGTCCGAACCTTTTGAGATATTCACAGAATATAAACTAGAAGTAGAGAACCAATACGGGTATAAGTATTATGTCCTTTGATGTGATCAGGGAGGAGAGTACTTATGCATAGAATTCCTGGATTATTTTAAAGGAGAATAAGATTCTCTCTCAGTGTTACTCCTCCATATACACCACAGCACAACGGTGTATCGGGGCAGAGCAATCGCACCATATTGGATATGGTGTGCTCTATGATGAGTATTACTGAGTTACCTATTTCCTTTTGGGGGTTATGCACTTGAGAAGCTGCATACCTATTGAATTGGGTTTGAATCAAATCAGTGCCTACCATTCCATATAAGATATGGTATGGGAAGAACCTATATCTTAAGTAAGTTAAGATTTGGGGTTGTCCGGCCTATGTCAAAAGCAAAATCCGGACAAGATCGAGGCAAGGTCAGTTCTGTAGAACTGGAAAGGTTCCAGCTATACAAAACTGCAGCTGATGATTTGACAAGAACCAAAGGATTCAATAGTCCCCGATGAGCCTCAGCCTCTCTGCCGATCTGGTAGGGTTCCTCATCCGCCTGAGAGATACTTCGGTTTCTCGATGACAGTGGTAGCGAGGATTCCATCATGAGATGATGACCTAACTAGTTTCGAGCAGGCCATCGAGAGTAGGGACTCTGTAAGAATGGCTGGAGGCTTAGCGACCTGAGATGGAATCCTTATACACCAGCAAAGTATGGACTTTGGTTGCTATATCTGAAGGGTTAAATCCCCATCAGGAGCAAGTATATCTTGAGAAGATTACTTGGTGTACATGGAAAAGTTGAGACTTTCAAAGCTAGACTTGTTAAAGGTTTGCATCATTGACCAGGTAAGGATTATGTTGAAACCTTTTCTAAGGATCTATGCTTAAGTCCATCCAGATCCTACTTGCCACGGCTACATACCATGACTACGATACCTGGTGGTTGGGTGTCATGACAGCTTTTCTAAAATGATGTTTTAGAAGAGAGCGTCTATAAGTACACAGCCAGAGGGCTTCGTAAACAGTGGGAGCAGCGGAAACGTGTGCAGTTTGCTTTACAGGATGAAGCAGGCATCGTGGAGTTGGAACATCTATTTTGATGAGTTAGTCAAACAGTTTGACATCATCAAAATGGTAGATGAACCTTGTATATACAAGAAGGTAGTAGGGAGTATGGTAGTGATCCTCGTAGAGTACGTGGATGACATACTCTTGATAGGGAAGGAGTTCCTATGCTACGCTCGGTCAATCTCCGCTTATCACAAGGATTCTCCATATAGGATCAAAGTGATACTTTCTAAATCCTGAGTTTTCATCTATGAGATAGATGTAATTGGATGTTAGGATACTCACTACATGTAGTGTGATGGTATCAATCGATCCTGGGGAGAATCACTGGAAGGGTTCCAGGGTGATAAAGACGACTGAATGTCAGTTACAGGCATTGTCATTACCCTCAGTAATGGGAAGGTATGTTGGAAGAGTTCCAAGATAGATACCGTGGCATACTAGATGATAAAGGCTGGATACATCTCTACTTAAGATGCTACCAAAGAGGAAGTCTGGGTGTATATTGGTTCATGAGATGAACTTCGTTCCTACCATTATGAGACAATGGAGTTGTGGCTTATGCCAAGGAACGCCCGTCCCATCAGTGACCCAGACGTATTCTGAGGCAGCATCACCTGATCATGGAGATAGTTGATCTCCAGGGTGATCGAGGTTAGGAGAGTAGACTCAGAGGACAACACGGCGGATCCACTCACAAAGGCCTTTTCCCAGAGAAAGACTTTTATGGGATGGTTGAGTATGAGATACTTCAACCACTGCTATCAGATGGCCCTAGTGCAAGTGGGAGATTGTTAGTTATATGTATGCCTTAGAGGCCATTACTGTACATAGGATGTATATTGTAGTGGATGCTGGGACATATATAGGGAGGACTTTCTTGCTCGACATGATAGTATGCTATCTGGTTGCTCTTTATCTTAACGTGTACACTGATTGTCTCTCTGTTACATGTTGGTAAAGCCCTTAGGATGTGTACTTGACTACCTGGACTATGATGCGGATCATACTAGTTGGGACAAGGTAGTCCATAAGTACATCCTTCAAGGTCCCTAGTCGTGGGTATATCGAGACAGGGCATCGATATACCAGAGTAGACTAGCGTATACTTTCTCAACCCATACAGATGGGCGATGGATGATCCCATATCCATTGGTGTTTGACATCAGAGATGATATACGGGTGCTCAGTGGAGACTGGGTACACTGGATGGACTCGCCGAGAACTCCCAGATGGTATTATACCTTACGTCAGATGGCAGTTCTCAGGTGACACTTGTACAGGTTAGTCTGTAGACCCGAGATCATCATAGAGTCTTGTGTGATTCCCGCTGTGCTTTGATTTCCACCTTACCATGTCCAAGAGGGCGTGAAAAACGGTGGTTTTTGGGTACAGTCCCGAATCGCATGGAGGCAATGAGCGATAGGAGGGGATTCGTCTCTCCCGGTATAGGGAGTTGATGTTACGCTGTGTTCGATTGGCTATAACCGGAAATCCCTGGCCAGGGTTGTTGAGATTTACTGGTAAGTGTTACCAGTAGTTTCTCAAACTGTTATAGACCTCATATCGACACGACTTATCGAGCTACTTGGGTCTGACGTTTACCACCCCTAGGCGAGATATGCGATATATCAGACGAACAGACCGGACTGTACGGCAAGTGTTACTGGTTGGATTCACAGGAGTGTGAGTGGGCTTGCTCGTTGATCTTCTGATCGCTCAATACCCGGATGGCCGTTACGTTTCGCAGACCGCTTGCGGCTTGTGGGTGTTTGATATGATCATCACCTGCTGCCGGCGTATTGACGAGTCTTTAGAGTCCTACACAGAGGTTTCCTGGCTCAAGCGAAACGAAATAGGAGCGCATATGAGATATGTGCGGGACCGAGAATAATGCGTGTATGTGATACCGTATTTTATTCTCGCGATGAATGTATCGATTGGTTGTATGTGATATAACCTAGTTATCGAATCGAGGATTGATTCGATAAGTCGATACATTGGATATTAGTCGGTCATATGCGATATGACCGGATCGTTAAATAAAGTGTTGATTTAATGATTTAATGTATAATTATATATTTTATATATTACTTTACATTAACTAGTATTTGTTCACTTAAGATGGATTTTCTCACTTGATGTGCACAAGTAGTATATGTGATATATTTTTGTGCACTAGATTGTATTATGTTTGATGATACTTGCAAACTTGGGTGTATGTTTGTTTTAAACCTTGTTTAAGTAAATGGTTAGGGTTTTTATTTATTTATTCATTTATTTACTTATTTATTTTGGCAAGAATAAAATGGTGGCTATGTTTGTTTCATTCTTGAAACTTCATGAAGCTTTGAGAGCTTTGACCATTTTGTTTTTTCCTAAATCTAACCATTTGCCTAAACCCTAGTTTATTCTCTACATGAGTAAACTCCACCCATGGTTGCATTATGATAAGTATTGACTTGGATTATTATTTGAAAATATAATTCATTTTTCATTCTCTTCTTCTTCTTCTTCATGAAGAAAAAGAAAAGCATTCTTGAAAATTCTTTAAGTGATGAAATCAAGTGAGAAATTCAAATCCAAAGTGAACCCACTTCCTATTTCTTCATTCTCTACCACTTTCCATGTAGTATAGGGTGTTTTCTTCACAAGTTTCATGACTTGGTGAAGTTGGAGCTCGAGTTAGAGTCGCCTCGACGTAGATCATCTTCGGCATCGAAGTCATCGACCTAGCCCGATCATTTCTTCGATGAAACCACCATGAGAGTCCGGGATTCCGATGATCGTAGCGGAGGGACGTCAACATGGAGTTAGAGAAGTGGTGGACCGGATCTACAAAGGTTGTATTTCCTTTCACTTAGTACTAAAGCAGTTTAGTAGCTTGCATGTTTCGCCTTTACTCTAGTTAACGATCTATATTACAGTTTCTCGGCACCAGAATTTTTGAAATTGGCATGGTTGATGCCTTGTGAGACCTCTTGAGCATGCCAAGGAACCCTACAGTTTTCATTGCACAGGCTGTCCACACGACAGGGGAACGTCAGGTCTCATTTGCGGCTTAAGTGAAACCCGGGGCTCCAGGATTATCCACCACTCCGTGTTGTTGCTTATGTGATGTTACTTTATATCATGCCTGGGACGATTGTTATATATATTTATATATATACTAGTAGATGTTGTATATGTTTTACACCCGCGCTAGTCCAACCACCGCTCTGTCGTTAGTTAAGTAACCTAACGGGTGATGACGGGGCCCATTGGCGAATGCGGATGGCATATACGTACATCATATTTTCGTTCTTTTCTGGTGTGATTAATTGATGGGACTGCATTGATTCTTATCAATGCAAGGATAAAACAAACCTATATGATGTTGTTGGAACCATGTTTTTAAAAAAAAGTGACATTACAGACGTTTGCTTTTGCTTTGCACAGTGGTATTCGGTTATGAATATCCAGCACCTCATTCGATGAGGTAAGGGACGAGATCCCTTCATCGGGAGTGACCCCTTGGGCTTAAGTTTGCGTCATCGTAATAATTTTACTATAGTCGATTCTTTTTCTTTGCATCGTGGTATTCAGTTTGGAATATCCTGCACCTCATTCTACGAGGAAAGAGCCAAGATCACTTCACAGGGAGTGACCTCTTTAGCAAAAGTTTTCGCCGGTATATATTTGTAAAACCACTTGGATTCCTTCAACGATATCAAGTTCATTACGTTAAAGGTTTTTCGCCAAAAACCAACCGTAGCCCTCCGTCATTTCAGACAAGTATTGCTTAGTATTCGTGCTACGTATGTTGACCTAGTCAAGGCGTAGTGTTCGGTAGCTTTGTAGTACTTTTTTGTAGCATGGATATGCGATTGGTTAGGGCAGTCGTACGGTCATGTTGACCTAGTCAAGGGCTCGTACGGGTGGGTCTAATTAATCTAGGATAATGACGGATTGAACTTGACTTGCGACTTATAATATGTTAACCTAGTCAAGGTCATAAGTCGTTTGGGGTAAAAACCATATCGGGAGTTTCAAACATACAGGAAACTTGCCAGGTATGCGCATACCTTCTGGAGTGTGGTGACTTAAGTGGATTCCATCAAGTTATCATGCGATGATAGTTGGATCCTGATTCCCACTGATGAGTAGATTTACTCCTCGGGTGATTTTAGATGATCCCGACTAATTCTCCTTTAGGTTTGGAAGAGAATTTGAGGAAACAATGGGAGCCATCATGATTAGATAAAGTGATTAACCATTCGGATCTAGGTTAGAGTGCACGCTGAGTGTTTCTTTTCTCTCTCTCTGGCAGCGACCATGACCCGCCCTAAACTAAAACTCATGAACCTAACTAACCGAACCTTCTTAAAACACTTGGGTTTTGGAATGTCACGGTGTCGCATATATCCTTGTCATTTCTATATCACCTTTGCATTTCTCCATAACACCCCGTATCACTATGAACATCCAGTCCTATTGGATAAATCCATCGTATAGTTACATACGAACACAAAGGAACTTGTTCCAGATTCGAGGATGGATTCTGGTTCTGTAGAGATTGAATAAGATTATTCGGTTGTCTTTTCCGTTTACCTTCGCTCAGGTTGTGAGGGCTCCTAGGATTAGGAGAGGGTACACCTATTGAGCTTATTGGATAGTCTTCCTCTAAACCATAGGCAGGTGCCGAACGGTAGGGAAGGAAGAAAACCAATTAGCCTAAGTGTGGTGAACAGAAGGTAATAAGTAAAGACAAATAAAGGGATCAAAATAACGGCAAAGAAAATTGCGACTGCTATCATTCACAACAAAACCGTGTAAACCCCTGTCACTCCCACAACCACTTTGGATTTCTCCAGAACACTTCGTATCACTGCGAACGTTCATAATGCTTGGACATGCCATCATATAGTTACATACGAACTCGAAGGAATATGTACCAGATTCGAGGATGGTTTCCGGTTCATGAGAAATAGAATAGGATTATTCAGATGTCTTTTCTCATTACCTTCTCTCAGGTTGCAAGAGCTCCTGGCATAAGGAGTGTACACCTATTACACTTATTGGATAGTCTTCTTCCAAACCTTAGGCTGGTGCCGGAGGGTAGGGAAGGAAGAAAACCAATTAGCCTAAAGAAGGTGTACAGAAGGTAATAAGTAAATACATAATAAAGAGAATGAAGTGAGAGCAGGTAAGTATATGGTTACTTTTATGAATCTGGATAGTGGAACTGGCGTTACTAGGAATACCAGATTAACCAATTCGAAACATTTTCATGTTTCAGTCCGACTGTGCGATGTTAATTGAAAATTGTTTTTCCCAATTGGAATCTAACTCCAGGGTATGTATTTACCAGATCAGTTTCCCACACCTGTATGTTATTACAGATGGTGAGTGGGACTAAGATATTGGGAATTGGGTGATTAGATCCTCATTATATCAGAATTCATTGTAATGGGTGATATTTGAGGAAATCACCTTAGTTTTGTCGGATGACAAATTTTTGGTTTTGAATATCCGTAGTTATGCACCAGATTCAAACTGAAATATCTGTATGTTTATTTTATAAAGTGAGATATAACTTTTTGAAATTATGTCTGTGACATTTACCTATATCAGTTGATGGTTAGGTAAGGTGCATTCAACAGCGGTGTAATTCTTCTTAACCATAGTACAGTTTTCAACCTACGACGCACAAGATTTGAGTTATCGAACTCAGGGGACTTATACAAAGTATTGTATGTTGTCCAGTGTCCATTATGACAATGGGGTTGGTAATCGTACTATATTCTGTTTACTCATTACTTCTCCAGTTCTAGACAAGCATTTCGTTGAAAGACAAGGTCCAGATATTGAGAAGTTATAGGTATAAGAATAAAGTAGAGAACCATTTGTTGGAAGTACCCGAGAGGCCATTATTGTACATATGAATATTATAGTGGATGCTTAGATATATATAGAGATGACTTTCTTGCTCGACATAATAGTATGCTATCTGGTTGTTCTTTGTCTTAACATGTAGACTTGTATTTGTTGGTGTAATATGCCCTAGAGGCCATTATTGTATAGTACTAGTATGTATATTACATTTTGGAAGCTTGGGATATATACACGGATTTATGACAGTCTTTCTTAATATGGTAGTATGCTACTTGGTTTGTATCTATGTTGATATGTGTATGTGTTTCTTTTAACATATCGCTAATACATATTGATAGAGCCCGTAGGATCTTTTCTTGACTACCAGCGTTGTGATGGAGGGGGTTGGGTAGTCTATAAGCACATCCTTATACAGGTCCCTAGTCGTAGGATTATCGAGATAGGGTATTGATACTACAGAGTAGACTAGTATATACGCTTCTCATCCCAGGAGGAGAGATGGTCTGTCCCACAGCCATCAGAACGTCGTACTGGAGATAGTATCAGGTGCTCGTTAGGTTATGAGTGCACTGGACATGACTCGTCGGGAACTGCTGGTTGGTAATATACCTATTATCAGTTAGCAGTTCCCAGGTGACATGAGTACAGCTTAGTCCGTTGACTTGACACCACAGCTTCGCCTCAAGTGTTTTCCTACTGTTCTTAGATTACTACCCTACCACAGCTCTATTGAGTCGTGCAAACAGGTAGTAGTTGGGTGCAGTCCCGAAGCATTTGGAGGCAGTGGCGGTTAGATAGAATTCGTCTCTCCCGGTATTGGGGGTTGATATCGTGCTGTGTTTGGATACCCATTACACAAAGTCCCTAACCAGGGCAAGCGAGATTTACTGGTAGGTACTCCAGTAGTTTCTCAGGGTGTTTTGGACTACACTCCGACACGATTTATACCGCTATTAGGGGACTGAGTTTACCGCCCCCTAGGCCCGATATGCGATACTCTTAAACGAACAGACCGGACTGTACGGAGATTGTCATATTCAGCCTCAGTAGGAGTTCGGATGGGTTTTCCTCATCGGCCTTCTTATCGACATCTACCTGGGGACCGTTACGTACAGCTAGTATCTCTTGCGGCTTGTGGTTAAACCCACTGCCACCATAGTGTTGGGTCTTTAGAGTCCCACACAGAGGGTTTTCCACCTTTGGACGAAACGAGGTAGAGGTCGTATGGTTTTACGACAGGGTTCGTTCACATACGCGCACTTGTGCGTGTTTGGTGTTCGGGCAGTTGATGCTGGTGGGCTTTGGTTTAATCCGGATCATAGTATTTGTTTTTGGATTGGTTTAGTCTCAATGTATTCGTGTTTCTCAGAACACGGATGCAGGTATATATTTACGGTTGATAGAGGCAAAGCAGGAGAAACCTCATTAGGGTTTTGACCGTTGACTTGATTAAAACCATTATGAGGTGGAGGAAATTGTTTACTAATTTTTATTAGAGATAATTGTGTCATGGCTAATTGGTTTGACCATTTGACTTGTTGACCATTGTTGACTTATATATTTTTGTTGAGAACAAGATATTTTGCTTAGAATTAATTGTGACATGATAATGATCAAATCAAATGAACCATCACAATTATCCTAATAAAACTTATTAATCTTTTTCCTCATATGGGAGCTCTCTTCATAATTCACATACAAATTCTCTTTCATAGCTCTCTCCTTCTTCCTCTCTCAAGCCCTAGTGTTTCATGAGTTGAAATCAAGGGCCATTGAGACCAAGCCACCAAAATCCTTCTCTACTCACTCTAGGGTTCTTAGTTTAGCACACCAAGCACCCTAGTCACTTCATTATAGAGGTTGGAGATCAAGGTAGAGACCTTCGGGACGATCATCTTTGACGTGGAGAAGCCGGTGAGGAGGAATCATCCACAACCACTCCAAGGAGCTCACAACAAGGAGAAGAAGGACTTCAAGCTTGAGGTATAATCATCTAACATAGTAGTAAGAACTCCTAGTTAGTTTGTTAGTTAATGTTTAGCAAAGATCCTAATGGCTAGTCTTTGTTACCATGCAAAGAAAAATTCGATTATTACCTATTCCGCCTCCCCGTTAACTACCGGGGTGAGTAACATAGACTTACAGTGGTATCAGAGCCTAGCTAAACCATAACTAACATGTTAGCAAAGCCTTTAGAACTTCGATCACGGAAAAATCCGGAAAACACGAGCAAAACTTGCATTTTCTGTCGAGTTTTAAAACTGGTCTAAAAATTATTTCAGAGACCTGAAAAATATGTGCAGGCTTTTTAGAGATCACTGATGAAATTTGGGCACCTAACTCGGTTAGATCACCGTGGAACCGCGGCCGAACCATGCGTTTTGCCGCGGATCCGCGGCCATGTCGACTCCGAGTTGGTCCAAATTTTTTCTGGTGCTCTCTGTGGTTGTTTTGTGTTTTTTGGGATATTTTGTTTCTGCTCAGGAATTTTTGTGTACAGTGTTGTACTTGGAGAAGATTCAAATGTGGTTATTGATCGAAATTCTATAAACTTTGGCTAATTGAATTATATCTGTGATGTGTTATATGTGCTGAACGTCTGCTAATCGCTATACGTCGATTAGTGGGGGTTGCACAAATCTGTGATATGTGATATTGGTTTATGTAGATGAACTTGTTGGATTGTCGTGGATGAATAGCCGTGGATATGAGATGAGTGTTTTTTTATCTTTCATTTGATGTAAATTGTAAATTGATGTAATATTATTTTATGGTTGCACATCCGGGTTGAGATTGTAACCACCATTGTATATTATTTCTTTTACTCTTTTCTGCTCCTAGGATAGACCCAAGGTGGTGTACACAAACTACCAGTTACTTTGAAATGTCGAGTAGCCTACTCACTTTGTTGAGGGAGGTTGCTTCACTTCGGTTATTTGGCGGGTAGCTTGCCGCACCCGTAGGGGTCTAGGATGGGGTTTGGCTATTCATCACGACCGTGTAATCCGTCTTTCGTTGCAGGCTCAAACGAAACACGGATTTCTAGCATATGTGTTCATCTGTGATCTAGAATGACAATCATTGCATCTGATGAATGTATATATTTATATATGATATCTAGTAGACGTTGCTTATGTTTTACATCCGCGCTAGTCCATCCCCCGCTCTGTCGTTAGTTAAGTAACCTAACGGGTGATGACGGGGCCCCGTGGCGAATGCGGATGGCATAAGTGTACGTTATATTTTTCGTTGTTTTCTGCAATGATAGGATTTAATTGATGGGACTGCATTATATTAATGCTAAGCAAACAAACCAAAGTTGAATCGTTGGAACAATTTCAAAACCACTCGGTTTTTCCAAAACAGCAAAACTTTTAAATGCGGAGCTTAAACCACTCCTTTTAAAAGCTATCAGGTTCCTTCGATTATATCAAGTTCACTACGTTCACAGTTTTGCCAAAACCATTCGTAGCCCTCCGTCATTTCAGTCAAATGTTTAGTAGTATTCAAGCTATGTATTTTGACCTTCGCCAAGGCATAGTGATTGGTAGCTACTGAATATTTATCTGTAGTATAGTTAGATGCGTTGGTTTGGGACAGTCCCGCTACCATTTTGGCCTTCGTCAAGGGTATGTACGAGTAGGTTCAAATTAACCTGGATAATAACGGGTAGAAATTGACATGTGACTTATGATATGTTGGCCTTCGTCAAGGTCATAAGAGCATGGGGCAAAAATCTACATCGGGAGTTTCTAAAGAAACTGAAACTTGCTAGTGTTGCATACCATTTGGAGAGTGATAATTTTGGTAGGATTCCTTCAATATTATCACACGATGATATTTGGATCCCGATCCTACTGTAAGTATATGCTACTCCTCAGGAGATTTTTTCACTTAACGATCAATGCTATAAACCAAGTAGGTGTCTAGAAAGGTGTTAGCGAGGCTACGCCCTCAGGGAAAAGAGGTTATTTAATTAAGGAACTTCGCGAAAGCGTCGTAAAACCTCCCTCGAAGTACCGACACTGGCCTGGCCGAACGGTTAAGTAAGTATTGTACAGTAAGATTAATCCTGACTAATTCTTTTTTATGGTTGAGGAAGGATTCGAGAAACAGTGGGAGCCATCCTGTTTAGATAAACTAAAAACCACTCTAAACTTGCAAGAGCGTCATGCTAAAGTGTTTCTTCTCTCTCTCCTAATTGCAGCGACTAAACATGACGGGCCTTAAGTTATTATTAGATAAAAACATATTGACGGGGCTAAACTATAAAGATTGGTTCAGGAATGTCAAGATGGAAATCACTTATGACAAATTAGGGTATCTGTGTATTACTAAAGCTGTCACGACCCAAAAAGTATGGAACATGACAAGCACCTAAATTACGAAACGTCTCGAGGCGTACATAATCTAAATAAGCCAAAACCCAGAAATCAAAACCAATGAAGCAGTAGAGTGAAGAAAAAACCGATTTAAAAGAAGTAGTTTAACAACATAAGCCGAAATATTTCATCTTTAAAATCTCAAGTCTTTTGTAAAAATTTCGCCAGAGTTTCCTTTCTAATACTGACCCAAACGGGTACAAAACCTGATAAAGCATATATAATGAATAAGGCATCCCCAAGCGGGAGCTAGCTCTTCGCCAAACGGCGGAAAAAACCACGCAATGCAATATAATATACAGCGCCGAAGGGCGAGGATCAAAACTCAAAAGAAAGCACATATCCACCAGAAAACCATAATAATACAAGCGCGACTCTAAGGTCGAAAGAAAATACAACTAGTCTCTAGTCAGAAATGAATATACATGTCTGGTTAATGGAGTTTACTAGATACAATAATGTAAATAAGGTACAAGGGTGGTCACGATGCGAGTGAACCCACCTACCAAAGAAAATCACCCGAAATGAAAGCAGTGAGCCAGTAAAGCCGTCAAGAAACTTGTACGGAAAAACTTGTAAGGAACTGTGGCACAACGGAGGTGAGTTGCCAACTCATGAGTAGAAAACATCACAGAGCAGAAATCACATGTATGACGCTATCCTAGGTCATATCAAATAATATCCTGAAATAAAAATCCTGGTCCATCTATGTATAAGTGTAATACTATATGCTCGTGTCAGTACCTCAGATAGAAACATATTAGATATATGATGTACGAATGCATGACGAATGGAAACAGAATAAATCATGAAATCAACAGAGAAATCAGTATCAAGCATCGACACAAAACATAAATCTCAGTATCTCAACTCGAATCTCAAAATCTCAGTGTCTCAAATCTCAATATCTCAATATCTTAATATCTAGGGCTCCGTCAGTCCGGATCGGCACATATCATCAAATCACACGACCACGGAAGGTATCCTCCGGATATCCGCGGCGCCAAACAATCACCGGTAGGCAGTGTTCGCCTGCCAGGCTCATCATCCTCCGTGAAATCACTCTCGCCCCGAGGTACCTTACTGGGTCCACCATGTACCCGAGACGGTTCATACTACTCCTCAAAACGGGTCTCGAAATCCAACAGCTATCATGAAAACTCATGGTGGACGACTCATATATCACGAGAAAACTGCAACTTGCATTTTAAAAAGAGAGAGAGAGAGAAGTTTATATATAATCTTGCGGTTTTCCCCCAAATCCCGAAATCTCATAAAAATCCGAAATCCAAATCAGGAGTAAGTAAACAGTGAATATCGGCATAAATCTCCATAATACTGCATGACCAATGAATATATGAATGCATCTGATATCATGCAATTAATGCAATAGTTAAACTAGCATATGAAAGCTATAACATATCGCTACTATCAACAAGCGAGCTATGTCAATGAATAGTATTTTCTAAAGTGTACGTGACATGGCAATTACCGATGATGATGAGTGTGAGCCGGCAAGCAGGTGTACGTGGAACATACGCATCATCGGTAATGGTGCTGGTGTCCTGACAGTAGGGTTTCATGATAATTACAGATAACATACGTACAAGAATGCAATACGATGAAACATCATGAATATACAAAAAGTGATGTAGTAATAGTAACACTGAAAAATATACCTACCCAAAATACGAGTCATACAGTTTGGTATTTAAAATACTCACGATTCCCCACTTTTGAAAATGAGTATGACTCGAGCCCAGTCAAAAGGCTAAAGGAATCCACCTAAGTCTGAGTCAATCTATATATATCTAATAGTCGGTGATCTCGCCTCAATAGTATCACGTACGATAAAATATATATATATATATATATATATATATATATGACATTCTCGAGTCAAGAGTGCGGATCTAACATCGTAAATATATCTCGTACGGTAAATCTATCGTACGTCATCCCCAAATCTGGGTACGGGTCAAATATCATATTTATCTCATTACTCATCTGATATCCTTATCATCAAATATCGTGAACATGGGGGTATTGATCTAAGTCTAGTACAATAGTAATATCATCAACATAAATGTAAGCGTGTGTGCAAAAACACATCGCCCAATCAATCCGCTAAAATCACATCATATCGCCTAATACGAACCAATCACATCACCGATCTCATGGCACCGTGCTCGAACTCATCGACTCATCTCCAAATAACATATACTATCCTCATCATCCATACATATGAATATGAATACATATATGTCCCCAATACGCACAAGGAAATAAATGTATGCGAGTGCGTGTATGTGCGTGCATGCAATACTCTAGGGTTGCGCGACTAAGAAATCCACTAAACCACATTCCTCAAATCTCGTTAAAACTAATCCATGATCCCCTAAATGCTTGCTAAGTATCCATATCTCGCAATCACACATAAACGTATATCTATACCATATCACATCATTTCTTACGAATTTGCGGGGGTGCTATACGCCATCCACCCGACTTCCCCCGTAGATATGAATCTACTCACCTCGATCTTGCTTGCTGGAGTCGATGACGCCACGCTCATCCTCATCGTCTCGAAGTCCACATGGGGTACCTACATATCATATATAGCATCGTAGCGAAATCACGCACGAAAACCAAAATGTCGCACGAATCACCCATAGGTCAAAACCTATGGTCTACTCATGCAAAAGGACCAAATAACCCTCGACATCGCCGTACAAACGCCGATTGATCGAGAAAAACCCAAACGTACCATCCATGGTCTCACCACACACTAAATATATATATGAAATAGGTTTTAAATCATCAAAACTTCAAATTCGCTTTAAAATCTATTTTTCCGAAACTCTAGTAAGTAACAATTGCTAATTTAGTTTAAATCTAGTTGTTTTTAATAATTCTAGTGGCCATAATACTCACTAAACATCTTCAATAAGTCATACAAACCATTTCCATAATTTAATCTCATAAAATTTCATTAAACCCAAAATTCTAGTTTGCAAATTTATCCAATTTTAACAATTTCATAGTAAAAATGAACAAAGAACAATTTAGCTTGGTTTTGCATGATCTAAAGTATTAAACTATAACTTATAATGTTAATAATGTCATGAATACTCTCATTGGATTTTTATCTCAATTATTTATATATTTTACAAAAACTTAGTTTGCAACAATTAAGCAATTTGGACAATTTAATTGTAACAAATTTACAATTTAACAACTAGACTACAATTTGCATAACTTAAGATGTTAAACCATACATTGTAACCTTAATGATGTGCTAAAACCTTAACTAGATTTTGATTTCATCTAATTATGCAATAACAAAAACCTAGTAAGCAAAATAGCTTGAATTGGACGATTTAAAAGTGGCAATTTGTAATATAGCAACTAGCTTCGATTTGTACATGTCATAACATGTTAATCTACCCATCACAACCATAATCCTATGCTAGAAATCCTAATTTTCATTCAAAACTCTTTCTTAAATTTTCAATCATGAAATTGGAATCAATTAATTAGCTAATTAAACTAATTTAAAGTAGCTTATCAAAAATTAAACACTTGGGTTAGGATTATACCTCCAAACCATGAGATCAAACTTAAGATCCAGCCTCCCAAAATGCTCTCTTTTCACAAAGATCCATGCTTGAATGGCCAAGGAATAATGTGTAAAACTTGGATTTAGGGTTTGTGTGAGTTTTTGATGGATTTTGATGCAAAATTGATGAAATTTGGAGGTGAAATGATGTGTGAGTTTTTGGGCTGTCGCTAGGGGAAGGGCTCGTCTAGTGAATGAAGGTAATGGGAAAAAATAAGAGTGAGGAATTTGTTAGTCAACTCCCATACCTCAAGTACCCATATCGCTTTAATTAATATTTTCTTTTTCCCTTCAATTTCTTTTCTCTTCTCAATTTGGTTTGGGGAAAAATGGGGAAGTGGGACAGCTTGGGTTCGGCCAGCCCATGAAGGGAGGGGGTGTGTGGGTGTGGGTGAGTGTGTAGATGTTTTCCCAAGTCAACATAACCCATTTCTCAAGTCAACAAAGCCCAAGTTCATTTCTTTAATAAAGCCCTCTTTAATTTTCTTTCTTCTCTTGACTTTTTCTTTAAGTGGGGAATTAAGGGCTACTGTGGGAGAGGCTCGGCCAGTGAGGGATTGGGTGAGTGGTGGGTTTGGGTGAGTGAGTGAGTATACAAATAAAAGATAAACACCACACCCAATTTCCATTTACTTTATTTTCACCATTTAAGCCTTTATCTTATGCATTTTCTAAAACCATCTTGGTAACTTCTTTTCATTTCAAAAATAATATTTTACATGTTAGTTTAATGTGGCATCATGCAGAAAAATTGTATCAACCCATTCCAATTTATAATTATCCCTAATTAAATGTATTAGTGACGGCTTAAAATAATATTAAAATAATTAATTTCGGAAAACTTTTCAGTAAACTAGAAATTTTACAAGTGGCTCAATAAACACCAAATACTAGCAATTACATAGCTACAATATGTATATTTAATTTTATATTAAAATTTATTTACATCTTGGTTTTTACGGAAAACACCCATTATTTTACCGATTCTCCGAAATTTCACCTGAACGATTTTCAAAACGTTACAATCTTCCCCCTTAAAGAAATTCGGTCCCCGAATTTAAATTAAAACTCTCCCAAATACAAAACCATTTCAGTAAAATGATCAAGTCGTCGGGGCTCCAAAATCGTACATTCATAAAACACATCGTTGCGCAATGCATGCGCATGAAAAACGAGTATATAAACTAGAATCAAAACTCCGTCAAGCATCCCGCAATCATCGGAGTTATATCGAAGACACCAATGTCAAGATCCAATACGAAAACCAACATGATATTCATCATTAAAACATCTGGAAGTAATGCATTCCAAACCTTTTTCAAATCGCTATGCAATGTGTGTATCACTACACAGTGGCAGATATCCATTGTGAGAAAATAACTATATATATATATCCCTTATTTAACATACACATCCCGCCGTTTTGAAAACAATTTAGAAGGGTTTCCCTTGTAAAAAGTTTCGTGTCATCACGGACACGTAGGTAAATATTGAGACTATAGCTCCTCTTTGGAAATCCCTTCGATAACTATCAATGCATGCAAAATATATTCGGGTACTGTCCTCTGACTAGTCCTGCTCAGCTACTAAAAAAATAGTAAATATCATAAAACATACTGCTCCAACAGAAATCAATCCCAAAATATGCATAAGGATGCCGCGTGCGTCTGGTGCGCACAGAAATCGAAATCAATGAATGTGCCCTACATGTGCACGGAACAAAAACTGAGTGCAACGGGTGTGCACGGAAACCCCTGTCAAGGGCAACGTGTGTGCCTGACAGCAAAACCAGGTGAATCTGATATGCACGAAGAATCTCGATTTAGTGCATCTGGTGTGCACCTAAATCGCATCAAGCGCATCAAGTATGCGCAAAATCCAACTCAAATGCACAAGGTGCACGAAAACAAATATTGAATATCACAATCGAAATCGAGGGCATACAACACATCTCAATCCAAATCCAAATCAGGTATACCGTGGTATAAAATCTCATAACCCTGTGCATCAGCGTGCACAAACTCGAATCAAAATACTAAAAGTGCATGAAAACTATGCCGAAAGAATAAGTTAAATCAAATGCATACCATAGGTATGAAATCAAAATCAGCATCTCGAATGACATCAAATCGAAGTCAAGTGCAACTGTGGTGCACAAAATCTCAATCATGCAAATATATCTCCCAAAATATCAAAATCAAAGATGATGGAAATAGCCCCGCTCTAGCACATCCTCTATAGATCTCTAGCCAACTGTCATGGTCACACATAACATGTCTCGTCGACGATGCCGAACTCTGGCCTACTTGGTGTGCATCATATGACCGCTCCTGGGTCCAGGTCTTCTCGTTTAGTATTTACAGAAAGATCTTGTCGGGGTCTCTCCCAATCTCGTTTCTGCCGAACTGCCAGAAAGTTATCATCTCTTACTAAATCTGTATCTGGTTCCGGAACGGCTGCATACTCATCGCGACTCCTCCTGGAAGATATATTCATGTACAACGCCTCTACATGCGTATCACGTCTCTGATGTCAGCGGAGTGGAACGTCATCTCGTCACGATCTCGTACAATCCTCTTACACCACCTTTCTCTAATGTCGACTGATTCGGACTCGTCTCCTCGTGGCTGCATGAACTGCGCTCCAACGGCTATACTCGTATCTGGAGTCTCCCAAGTAATGTATCCCATCACATGATATCCGAATGATATCGAACTTTTCGATCTATTCGTCAAGGTTCCATAATCCCCTAAGAGCTCAACTTCTTGGGTACAGTTTAATAGTACTGAATATATACCACAGCACCTATGGACCAACCGTAGAAGGGTAAACCCAATCCTCACTAATGGCACCGCTGAATGGCCGCAAACCTTATGGTTCACCGGCGTTCCATGGTCATTAAGTCGAGTTAGGGTTTCATTCTTCTAGATGGTCCGTAGAATTACTTGCATTATTTTCTAAATACTTTAAACTTGGAAAATGGGTTCCTGACATTCGATCGTCTATATTGACTCTCAACGTATCAGCATGAAGTCGTCTCTAGCTGGAATCAATCAATCTGATGACCTCGCATCGGGGTAGGCAATGAATCACATATCCTAGTCTTTCATCTTTGGTGACTAGCGATCTCCTATCGTATCTTGAAGTATAACTCATGCGGCATTAGCTTCAAACATCTAGGGCGATATTTTTTCATTCGTCGAAATCACTGGTTCATTCGTCCGCACGCTGAACTGTGCATCAATCATCAAGATAATCTGTGCTTTGACGGTCATCACAATCTGGCTGGCCTCTATCAGTGGCCCAATCCTCTGGTGCTGATCTGCACGTCCGAGAAATCTCATAATGGCGATCCATTAAACACTCATGGTGCGAAAAAACAAAAAGGACGATATATCTAAGCAATCGTGTGTCCCTGGAATCACGCTCTGGTCAGTCCTCGTCCGTGACGAGCTCATGCTGACGCAACTGTAGCCGTAGCTCTCTCTGCCCGTACAACCGTGACAATAAAACCATAAACTGGTACCGATGAGGCTAGATCATAGGAAGGAATATAATATTGTGCAAGGAAATGTACATCCTAAGGCTTCTTAAGCGGAGTATTGTATCGTAAGTATTCTGCGGAACATACACACGGTACGTCACTCTACTTTAGTCACCTACTCCATCAACCAAGGGTCATCCTACACTCCGAAGGTAAAACTTAATGCTCTGATACCAACTTTGTCACGACCCAAAAAGTACGGAACATGACAGGTACCTAAATTACGAAACGTCTCGAGGCGTACGTAATCTAAGTAAGCCAAAACCCAGAAATCAAAACCAATGAAGCAGTAGAGTGAAGAAAAAACAGATTTAAAGCAAGTAGTTTAACAACATAAGCCGAAATATTTCATCTTTAAAATCTCAAGTCTTTTGTAAAAATTTCGGCAGAGTTTCCTTTGTAAATACTGACCCAAACGGGTACAAAACCTGATAAAGCATATATAATGATTAAGGCATCCCCAAGCGGGAGCTAGCTCTTCGCCAAACGGCGGACAAAACCACGCAATGCAATATAATATACATCGCCGAAGGGCGATGATCAAAACTCAAAAGAAAGCCCATATCCACCAGAAAACCATAATAATACAAGCGCGACTCTAAGGTCGAAAGAAAATACAACTGGTCTCTAGTAAGAAATGAATATACATGTCTGGCTGATGGAGTTTATTAGATACAATAATGTAAATAAGGCACAAGGGTGGTCACGATGTGAGTGAACCCACCTACCAAAGAAAATCACCCGAAATGAAAGCAGTGTGCCAGCAAAGCCGTCAAGAAACCTGTACGGCAAAACCTGCAAGGAACTGTGGCACAACCGGGGTGAGTTGCCAACTCGTGAGTAGAAAACATCACAGAGCAGAAATCGCATGTATGACGTGTAAGACTACGGTTGTGCCCCGTGTAGGGTTCCTAGGCACACACTAGAGGTCTCACAAGGCATCAACCATGCCAATTTCAAATTTTACAAGTGCCGAGAAACCCTAATACGGATCGTTGACTAGAGTTTAGGCGAAACTAGAAACTAGTTAACAGCTTAACTAAGAAGTGAACGAACATACAACCTTTGTAAATCCGTTTCTCCACCTCCATGGCTCCGCGATGAAGTCTCCTCGCTGCGATCATCGGATCTCGGGCTCTAGCGTCGGCTTCATCGGAGAAATGGGCGGGCTAGGTCGTCGGCTTCGATGCCGAAGATGATCTACATCGAGGCAACACAAGATCAAGCTCCAACTTCACCAAGTCATGAAACTTGTGAAGAAAACACCCTATACTACTTGGCAAGTGGTAGAGGATGAAGAAATAGGAAGTGGGTTCACTCTGGAATTGGATTTCTCACTCATTTTCACAAGTTGCCATTGATGGAGGCAAGCTTTCTTCAAGTTGAAGATGAAGAAGAAGAAGCAAGAATATCATAAGTATTATTCAAAAACAATAATAAAATGAATACTTATCATATCCTAACCTTGGTTAAGTGTAGAGAATGAATCATGGTTAGTTTGAATGGTTTGGGTTAAGCATGAAGACAAAATGGTCACTTGGTCAAAGTTTCATGAAGCTTCAATAACAAAACAAACTAAGCCACCATTTTATTTTCTTTCCAAATAAAGAATAAATAAATAAATGAATAAGAAAAATTTAAACCCTAACCATTAACATAACCATGGTTTAATTCTTTACACAAACCCAAATGAACATGTATCATCAAACATGATACAAACAAGTGCACAAAAAAATATATCACATATACAATGTGCACATCAAGTGAGAAAATCCATTTAAATTGAACCAATACTAGTTAATGCAAAGTAATATATCAAATATATAATTATACATTAAATCATTAAATCAACACTTGATTTAATGATCCGGTCATATCGCATATAACCGACTAATATCAACAGTAACAACTTATCGAATCAACACTTGATCCGATAACCCAGCTATATCGCATATAACCGATCAATCTCACATATCGCGAGAATCAAATACAGTATCACATACTGGTATCATTCTCGGTCCCGCACATATCTCATATGCGCTCCTATTTCATTTCGCTTGAGCCAGGAAACCTCTGTGTAGAACTCTAAAGACTCGTCAATACGCCGGCAGCAAATGATGATCATATCAAACACCCACAAGCCGCAAGCGGTCTGCTAAACGTAACGTCCACCCGGGTATTGAGGGATCAGAAGATCGACGAGCAAGCCCGCTCACACTCCTGTGAATCCAACCAGTAACACTTACCGTACAGTCCGGTCTGTTCGTCTGATATGTCATATATCTCGCCTAGGGGTGGTAAACGTCAGACCCCAATAGCTCGATAAGTCGTGCCGATATGAGGTCTATAACAGTTCGAGAAACTACTGGTAACACTTACCAGTAAATCTCAGCAACCCTAGCCAAGGATTTCCGGTTATAGCCAATCGAACACAGCGCAACATCAACTCCATATACCGGGAGAGACGAATCCCCTCCTATCGCTCATTGCCTCCATGTGATTCGGGACTATACCCAAAAACCACCGTTTTGCACGCCCTCTTGGACGTGGTAAGGTGGAAATCAAAGCACAGTGGGAATCACATAAGACTCTATGACGATCTCGGGTCTACAGACTAACCTGTACCAGTGTCACCAGAGAACTGCCATCTGACGTAAGGTATAATTCCATCTGGGAGTTCTCAGCGAGTCTGTCCAGTGTACCCAGTCTCCACTGAGCACCCGTATATCATCTCTGATGTCAAACACCAATGGATATGGGATCATCCATCGCCCATCTGTATGGGTCGAGGAGGTATACGCTAGTCTACACTAGCATATCGATGCCCCGTCTCGATACACCCACGACTAGGGACTTTGAAGGATGTACTTATGGACTACCTTGTCCCCACTAGTATGATCCGCATCATAGTCCAGGTAGTCAAGTACACATTCTAATGGCTTTACCAACATGTAACAGAGAGACAATCAGTGTACACGTTAAGGTAAAGAGTAACCAGATAGCATACTATCATGTCGAGCAAGAAAGTCCTCTCTATATATGTCCAAGCATCCACTACAATATACATCCTATGTATAGTAATGGCCTCTAGGGCATACATATAACTAACAATCTCCCTTTTGCACTAGGGCCATCTGTAGTAGTGGTTGTAGTATCTCATACTCAACCATCCCATAAAAGTCTCTCTCTGGGAATAGGCCTTCGCGAGTGGATCCGCCGTGTTGTCCTCTGAGTCTACTCTCCTGACCTCGATCCTCTGGAGATCAACCATCTCCACGATCAGGTGACACTGCCTTAGAATATGTCTGGATAACTGATGGGACGGACGTTCCTTGGCATAAGCCACAACTCCATTGTCTCACAATGGTAGGAACGTAGATCATCTCATGAACCAATATACACCCAAACATCCTCTTTGGTAGCACCTTAAGTAGCGATGTATCCAGCCTTTATCGTCTAGTATGTCACGGTATCTAGCTTGGAACTCTTCCAACATACCGTCCCTTTACTGAGGGTAAAGACAATGCCTGTGACTGACATTCAGTCGTCTTTATCACCCTGGAACACTTCCAGTGATTCTTCCCTGAATCGATTGATACCATCTCACTACTACTAGTGAGATTCCTAACATCCAATTAGATCTATCTCATAGATCCAAAATCCAGGATTTAGTAGGTATCACTTTGATCCTTTATGGAGAATCATTGTGATAAGCGGAGATTGACCGAGCGTAGCATAGGAAACTCCTTTCCTATCAAGAGTATGTCATCTACGTACTCTACGAGGATCACTACTGTCACGACCCGAAAGTACGGAACATGACCGGCACTTAAACTACGAAACGTCTCGAGGCGTACGTAATCTAAGTAAGCCGAAAACCCAGAAATCCAAACCAAGAAAAGTAGTAGAGTGTAGGAAAACCAATTTAAATCAAGAAGTTTTTAATAGCATAAGCCGAATTATGCGTTTTATAAAAATATCAAAATTTCCTGAAAATTTCGGCAGAGTCTCCTTTGTAAATACAGGCCCCCAAACGGTATACAACATGAATAGTATACGAAATCAAATAAAGGCATCCCCAAGCGGGAGCTAGGTCTTCGTCAAACGACGGCCACAACCACATAACAATATAATATACAACGCTGAAAGGCGAGGATCACAATAGAAAAGGAAACTCAAAACAACATGAAATCCGTATAAATACAACGCGCGACTCTAAGGTCGATAGAATAAACAACACTGGTCTCTATCTCTGAAATAATTACATGTTTGGTTGATGGAACTTCTAGATACAACAGAATAATAATATACAAGATATATAATGGGGGTACGATACAAATAAACCCACCTACTAGCAAATCACCCGAAGGAACTATGCCCGCAAGCCGTAATGAAACCTGTACGGCAAACCTGCAAGAAACTGGGGCACAAAGGGGGTGAGTTGCCAACTCGGGAATAGAAAAACATCTACGAATAGAAATCGCATGTATGACGCAATCCTAGGTCATACGATCATAATATATCCTCAAAAATATAACCAGCAGCCTATAACAAGGCTAGGGTAAATATCTAACCCGAGTGTAATCTCATGTGCCCGTGTCAGTGCCCAAGGGTAGCAATATATCATATGAATGAAGTATGAATGCATGAAAACAGAATACATGTAAATGAAGAACTGCTTTCATAATTTAGTGAGATTTCCTTTGTCTTTTTAAAATGAGGTATCATAATGAAATCAGCATAAAACAGTGCCTAGCATCGGCACAAAACGTAATCCCAATATCTCGATATCCTTGTATCACAATCTCTGTACCTCAAAATCTCGAAATCTCAATCATAATATCTAGGGCGCCGTCAGTCCAGACCGGCCCCTACTATCCATCTCAAGACCACGACGGTATCCTCCGGATATCCGACGCGTCGGGTAATATCACCGGTAGGTAGTGCTCCCCTGCCAGGATCACATCGTCATCATCACGCGCTTCTTGCCCCGGGGTACCTTATCGGGTCCACCATGTACCCGAAACGGTTCATCCGCCTCCTCGAATCCGGTCTCGAAATCCATCAGCAAACTCATGGTGGACGACTCATACATCATGGGAAAAACCGCACCTTTTTATTTAAAAAGAGAGAAATCAGTTTATATAAGTTTTGCGGTTTTCCCCCAAATCCAGAAAATCTCATGGAAATCTGAATCCAATCCTCAATAGCATGTAAACAGTGCATATCGGCATAAAAATCCATGAATGCGGCATAAAAATCCATATTAACATGCATGAGGTAACAAGTAATATCTACAATGTCTAATCTAGCATATAAGGCGAGTACACTAATATCATGTCTAAATTATTAGCTAACAACCTATGTCAATGCAATAGTATTTCTAAAGTGTACGTGGCATGGCAATTACCGATGAAGATGTGTGTGAGCCGGCAAGTAAGTGTACGTGGTACATACGCATCATCGGTAATGGTGCTGGTGTCCTAACAGCATGATATCAACATTTCAATAAGAAATTATAACATAAGTATGCGATGCGAAGCGAACCACAATAATAAGCGGTAGCTGAATACTAGACGCAACTATAACTAATCTTCATTAATCTAATATAAGTTCTACAAATGGTGCCTTTTGAAATAACACGAATAATGGGGTTTTGAAAAAAGGGGCTACGGTGTTTTTATGAAAAGATACGTCTTTTGAAATATCCGTAGGATCCCTTGGGCTGTCTTTTAAAATACCCACGATTCGTTAGTTTTTGAAATAGGTAAGAATCGAATCTAATCTAACAACTAAACTAAACTAAAGGGCTAAGCTAACAAGCTGGACTACAGGTAAGGAAACCGCCTAACATCTGAGTCGATCCATACACATACCTGTATGTATATTAGTCGGTGATCCCGCCTCAATAATATCATATCCGATACGATATCTACAATCAGACATCCCAAATCACGAGTGCGGATCAATCATCAAGATATAGCTCGTACGTAAATCCGTCGTACGGCCTCCCCAAATCTGGGTACGGGTCAAAGTCACATCAATCACACTATTCATTTGGTATCTTCTTTATCAAATATCATGATCCGGAATAATGTCCTACGTCTAGTACAATATTGATACCATCTATGTATGCATGTAGGTGTAAGAATCACTACGTCAAAAGACCCGCTAAAACATCATGTCGTATATCAATACGAACAAAATCACATCACCGATCTCCTGGCCTCAAGCCCAATCTCATCGACTCATCTCAATCCCAAATACTATCCTCAAATCCAGTATATGAACATATAGTCCCATACCCATGTGTAAATATACACATCAAAATATAATCCCATGTACGCACATATGAAAGAAGAATGTATGCAAGTATGGGTGTGTGTGTATGTGTGGTGCAACCACTACTCTAGGGTTTCGCAACACTAAACCAATCCAATCACACCTAGGATCCATCTCTATCATCAATAATCTCAAACAATATATAATCAATATCTGTGTGTATACGTATTCGTATACATCACCACGAACTGCAGGGGTGCTATACGCCATCCACCCGACTTCTCCCCGTAGATATAAATCTACTCACCTGTATCCTGCGTGTCGGTGTCGATAACGCCATGCTCCATCACCTCGGAATCCACGTGAAGGTACCTACAATGATCAACCATAGCAATGTGTAAGAAAATCAAGGCAGAAAACCGATACAGCGCACAGTGTGCTCATAGGTTGGAACCTATGGCCCAAACATGCCAATCCAACAAACAAGCCCTGTTGTCGATGTACGAACACCCGACAACCAAATACAAATCCAAAAATCAATAAAGTGCATTTAAAAATATGGAAAACATCGCCTAAAACACACCAAAATGCTCCCAGATTTTGCCCAGATGACAATTAGCCAAAACTGCATATAGGAGGGGTCTAATTTAGTGCAAAATGAGCCCTGGAACAAAAATGGACCTATTCCCCTCTACTCTGGCCGCAAATTGCGGCCAGAATGATTAAATTGGCGGCCGTAGTTTTGAGTTAGGGGCTCGGGTCTTGGTGGTAGCTTCCTAGGTGCCTGCACGACTCACTGTCAGCTCAATTTTATTTTTGGTGACCCCGGGTTGCTCCAGATTCCAGAACACCTTCACAGATCACACAAACCGACATGAAAAGTTCCGTAATTCCGTATTTTTCTGTTTCAGGTTGTGTTAGGCCAGTGTTTTGGTCAATATGGGGTCTAAGGTCACTATTAGAGTCCAATTGCATAGCAACATCTCAACTTTCCCCTAACCCTCTCTAGGTTGGTCCAAAACACACCAAATTACATGATATCGATATGAAACTTGAATTGAAACTTAAGAACAAGAAATAACACTCTAATTTTGAAGAAATTACCTCCTAAGACCCTCATGAATCCTCAACAGCACCAAAACACCAACTTTCTTGGTCCATTGCGTAAATCTTGAGCTTGTGTGCAATTTTTGTGAAACCAATATGGTGTTTTGAGGTTGTTTTGTGTGTGATTGTAATGATTTTGTGAAGGGGGAGAGCAAGAGGGCAGTAGCAGCAGGAGATGGAGGAAGAGGGAGAGAGAAAATGAGAGGAAGAGATAAAGAGAAAGGCCAAGTCAACACCCTCACCTACCCCCTCTCTCTTACCATACCTCTTTTCTTTAATCAAAATCCTTTTCTTTTCTTTTCTTTTCCAAAACCTTCTCACTCAAATAGTAAACCCAAAGTAATAGCCATGGTAAGAAAATGTAACACAAGTGTAGGAAAAAGATATGTGTATGTTTTGCACAAAATTGCTAAAAACCCGATTAGCGATTTTTAATCGCGATTAGCACTAAATTAGTATATAAATGCTCATAAAAACTTAAAAATGACTAATTTCCTTAGAATACATAATTTTTGAATTTTCCATAATTTCCCCAAAATTTTTCCTATTTCACGATATTTAATTATAAATTTAATATTAAAATAATCAATAAAATAATATTAAATTATAAAAATTCCTAAAAATAATATTTTATTATTTTGAAATGTTACAACTACCATACTCCCAACTACCTTTTTGTATATATAAGGTTCATCTACCATTTTGATGATGTCAAACTGTTTGACTAACTCATCAAAACAGATGTTCCAACTCCGCGATGCCTGCTTTATCACATAAAACAACTTGCCCACGTTTCCGCTGCTCCCACTATCTACGAAGCCCTCTGGCTGTGTACTTATAGACGCTCTCTTCCAAATCATCATTTAGAAAAGCAGTCAAGACACCCAACCACCAGATATCGTAGTCATGGTATGTAGCCGTGGCAAGTAGGATCTGGATGGACTTAAGCATAGGCACTGGAAAAGGTTTCATCATTATCCACGCCTGGTTGATGACGAAAACCTTTAACAAGTCTAGCTTTGAAAGTCTCAACCTTTCCATCTACACCAAGTAATCTTCTCAAGATATACTTGCTCCTGATGGGGATTTAACCCTTCAGATATAGCAACCAAAGTCCATACTTTGTTGGTGTATAAGGATTCCATCTCAGATCGCTAAGCATCCAGCCATTCTTACAGAGTCCCACTCCTGATGGCCAGCTTGACACTAGTTGGGTCATCATCTCATGATGCAATCCTCGCTCCCACTGTCATAGAGGAACCGAGGTATCTCTCAGGTGGGTGAGGAACCCTACTAGATCGTCGGAGAGGCTGAGGTTCGTTGGTATCTATTGAATCCTTTGGTTCTACCAAATCATCTGCTGTAGTTTTTATAGCTGGAACCTTTCCAGTTGTACATAACAGACCTTGTCTCGATCTTGTCCGGATTTTGCCTTCAGACATAGCCCGGTCAACCCCAAATCTTAACCAGCTTAAGATATGGGCTCTTCCCTTTCCATATCACATATGAAGCGGTATGCAACTGATATGATTCGAACCCTATTCAATAGGTATGCAGCTTCATAAGTGCATAACCCCAAAAAGGAAATAGGTAACTCAGTAATACTAATCATAGAGCACACCATATCATATAGGGTGTATCTGCTCCGTCCCGATACACCGACGTGGTGTGGTGTATACGGAGGAGTAACACTGAGAGAGAATCTCATTCTCCTTTAGAATAGTCCATAAATTCCGTGCTCAAGTATTCTCCTCCTTGATCTCATCAAAGGACATAATACTTATACCCGTATTTGTTCTCTACTTCTAGCTTATATTCCGTGAATATCTCAAAAGATTCGGACTTGTGTTTCAACAGGAACATATGTCTGAATCTTGAGAGATTATCAGAGAATGTAATGAAGTACAAAGGACCGGTCTTGGCATGTGTAGACTGGGGACCTACATACATCAATATGTATCATCCTAAGAATTCACTATCTCTTTCTCTGTTTTCAATAAACAGAGCTATGGTCATCTAATCTTTGTGACATGAATGGCAAGTTTCACAAGATGTAAATTCAAACTGATTTAAATATGCATCTAAATGTAACTTCAGCTAGTCGGGTCGCATTGATATGACCTAGTCTACAATGCCTCAAGAAGGATCCGTTCATTTCTGAACTATTCCTCTTGTGTGTGTTCCGTATACTAAGAACTGTAGTTTCATTTAGAACGTCAATGCTTTTAGATCACGTACCTGAACTGATCAAATTTTGATATAGGAAATGTTCAAAGCATTATCCAACAACACAAAATTATATCCTTTCTTTACTAATAAAGAAACTGATATGATTTTGTATATCAGGTTCGGTATCTAATAGCATTTGTTCAGAATCAATGTATTGGTAATACATGATGACAGTGACCAACAGACTTGGCTGCAACACCTGCCCCGTTTTCTGTCTCATGAAACTTATCACCCATTCTCAGTTTTTCTACCCTTTTGTAGCCCTATGTAACAGATTACATATCTGGGATCCTGATCCGATATCATATACCCAGGATGCGGAGGATACTGAGAAACAGTTCTTTGTAATGAACACACCCGAAGATGATGCATCAGCATGCACTCTCTTTGTGTGGGCGGCACGGGAATTCTGGTAATCCCCAATTTCCTGCTCTGTCTTATAACAATTATAAGTTGGAGCGGGACCAACGTTCCCCAGCTCAGTATAACAAGCGGGTTCGGTCAATATCCGTATTATTATCTTGATTAAGGCGTGATATGGTCGCTACCTGGAGAGAGAGAGAAGAAAACACTCAGCGTATGCTCTTGCAAGATCAGAATGGTTATTATTTTATCTAATCAGGATGGCTCCCACTGCATTTTATCAAATCTTCCTTCAAACCCTAAAAGGAAAGACTAGCCGGGATTAATTACACACTACAAGTTCGCCAATCTTCCAGCCAGGCCAGTGTCGGTACTTTGAGGGAGGTCCCCCGTGCTTTCGCACGAACCTAATTAATGTAAACCTCGTTTTCCCAGAGGCGTAACCTCGTTAACACCTTTCTAGACACCTACTTAATCGGCTAATTGTAATGTGTAAAACTCTCCCAGGAGTAACTCTTACTCGCAGCGGGTATCGGGATCCAACTATCTCATAGAAGGTATGCAATCTCATTGCAAATTTCAACACTTGAAATTCCCGATAATATTTTTGCCCCGAACGATCTATGACCTTGATAAGGTCAACAAACCATAGACCGCAAGTCAAGTTCAACCCGTCATTTCTTGATTGAATCAAACCCACCCGCACGACACTTGACAAGGTCAACAAGGCCGCACAACTACCCTAACCCAATCTGCATCATATGCATAAGCAGATAAATACTGGTTAGCTACCGCACACTGCGCCTTGACAAGGTCAACAAACGCAGCACGAATACTAAGCAGGACTTATCTGAAATGACGGAGGGCTACGACAGGTTTTTTCTGAAAACCTATTGCGTAATGAACTTGATATCGTTGTAGGATCGAATGATTTTAAAATGGAGTGTTTTTTAGGCTTTTCTAGTTTTGCTAAAGGGGTCACTCCCGGTGAAGGGATCGTCGGCCCTTTCTTCGTCGAATGAGGTGCAGGATATATCACATATACCGCTGTGCAAAGCAGAAACTATAGAAGCGATCAAAAGACAAACCGAAGGGTGTAGCATCTGCCAGTTATTGCTAAAGGAGTCACTCCCGGTGAAGGGATCTCGGTACTTTCCTCATCGAATAAGGTGCAGGATATATCACATATACCGCTGTGCAAAGCAAGAACTGTAGCTACCTGTTTTATTTTTGAAATTTGATTCCACAACATCTTAAGTTTCTTTTATTTCATTAATCTCATTAATGAAGTCCCATCATTTAAGTACCTAAACATCACAGATAAATACTACGTACACTTATGCCATCCGCATTCGCCTCGATGTCCTCTCGTGCACCGTTAGGTTAGGTAACTAACGACAGAGCAGGGCAGGGATAGCGCGGGTGTAAAACATAAGTAACATCTATATAATATATCATATATACTATATACTGTATCTATCACAGAACATCACATGATCACATCACAGATATCGCAGCAGAGGAAACATATGAAATATTTGATATACTAGGGCGTCCGTGTTTTCAATACGAGCCAGTATAAAACACGGATTCCACGGTCGTGATGAATAGCCAATCCCACACCCCTAGACCCCTACGAGAGCGGCAAGCAACCCTACCAATTCTAGAGTTAGAAGACCCGGACTCGACTCCTCGAGATGGTCTCCCACTAGACCCCAGAACCCGGTTACTTGTGCTCCCCTCCTTGGGTCTATCCTAGTGCGGAAAACTAAATAATATACAAAAGGTGACATCTTCTGCAACCTGGAAGTGCCCCAATAAAAGAATATTACATACAAGTTTTACATGAATGAAAATGAAAAACACTCATCTCACATAAAAACCCCCGGCTATTCAAACACGACGATCCAATATAACATATCCAGCAACACATAACATCACATGTCATCAACGTAAGTAAACATGCGTATCCCAATTGTCGTTGACATATAGTAACGAAACCGGCGATATCACATATTACACTCACGGTCACAGAAAAGAAAGTGTAAAACTACAACAGTTGGAATCCGCAACCTCCATAGACATCGCATGCCTAATCAAATGAATTCCTTAGACATCGCATGCCTAACAATTATAAACCCCGCATTTTAGTTTCATTATCGAAAACTCTTTTCAATATCAAGTCGGGCAATTCAACAAGATTCCCGACATACTGATCGAATGCTCGTCGCAAACTTTAGTAGGCGGCCGCACCCTTGACGCCGTCGACGAAGTGCACCAAGGCGGAACACCGCTGCCGCGAGCACCCGAACGGATGCTTTCGGCGACGGGGTTCTCCTACAGTCACTTGGTCGGGGCTATGGGGTGTAGCTGTCTATTACGTTTACCCGGCGAGTATCCGCGTACGCTACGTGATTGCGACGGACTTTTGATCTCATAAAAATTCTGTGGCAACCGATCAAGTGAGACTAAACCGCTAGATTTATAATATTCATTCAGTTATCTCATAACTACTTGTGAATTCCAAATATTGTATCACATTCCGGATAAATAGAAAATGTTAAACTTTCCGATCGAACAATCGAACACCCAAGTTTTCCCGATACAGCTCAACACATGGAATAAGTCTAAAAACATTCAGTTCGTGCCTCAGTACCAACGGTCCAGCCGTAGAAGGGTCAAGCCAACGCCTCACATGTGGCACGCCGTACTGCCCCAAACCCTAAGGTTCAAAGGGCAGTTCAAGACGGTCACATAATCGAGTTAAGGTTTGTTGTCTTTTAGAGGGTCCATCGCGTTACTTGCACTACTTAGAACGTCTTTAAACTACGGAAAAGTCCAACAATTGGAAATTTCCCGGCAGGGGAAAAGTGGGTATTTATATCCGGTCGAACTTTTTAACATTTCTAAAATTATCCCGAAAAAACACACTGACAAAATTAGACAATCCGATCGACACACCGAGTCCCCAATACAACCCAGAAAACTCAACTCTTGAGTTTAGATTAAAAATTCCCAGGAAAACCAGCACTCCAAAATAGGAGTTACTATGTAAAATTCATTGAACAAGGAGGCCGTACGGCCGCGGAACCGCCATACGAGCCATGTTCGTGCCGCGGAACCGCGGCGGTTTGATGGAATTGGGCGATCGAATTTCACAGTAACTCTTACAATCTCCTGCTGATTTTTCTGCATATTTTTAATCTGGAAAAATCCCAGTTTTTGAAAAAAGTCCAGAGAGCAAATTTGTGTTAAGGTTTCGGTTCGATCAGACTTCTAACTCCGTCTACGCATCGCCTAAGGCGCTAGCTAGGCTCTGATACCACTGTAGGGTTCCTAGGCACACACTAGAGGTCTCACAAGGCACCAATCATGCCAATTTCAAATTTTACAAGTGCCGAGAAACCCTAATACGGATCGTTGACTAGAGTTTAGGCGAAACTAGAAACTAGTTAACAGCTTAACTAAGAAGTGAACGAACATACAACCTTTGTAGATCCATTTCCCCACCTCCATGGCTCCGCGATGAAGTCTCCTTGCTGCGATCATCGGATCTCGGGCTCTAGCGTCGGCTTCATCGGAGAAATGGGCGGGCTAGGTCGTCGGCTTCGATGCCGAAGATGATCTACGTCGAGGCAACACAAGATCAAGCTCCAACTTCACCAAGTCATGAAACTTGTGAAGAAAACACCCTATACTACTTGGCAAGTGGTAGAGGATGAAGAAATAGGAAGTGGGTTCACTTTGGAATTGGATTTCTCACTCATTTTCACAAGTTGCCATTGATGGAGGCAAGCTTTCTTCATGTTGAAGATGAAGAAGAAGAAGAAAGAATATCATAAGTATTATTCAAAAAGAATAATAAAATGAATACTTATCATATCCTCACCTTGGTTAAGGGTAGAGAATGAATCATGGTTAGTTTGAATGGTTAGGGTTAAGCATGAAGACAAAATGGTCACTTGGTCAAAGCTTCATGAAGCTTCAATAACAAAACAAACTAAGCCACCATTTTATTTTCTTTCCAAATAAAGAATAAATAAATAAATGAATAAGAAAAATGTAAACCCTAACCATTAACATAACCATGGTTTAATTCTTTACACAAACCCAAATGAACATGTATCATCAAACAAGATACAAACAAGTGGACAAAAAAATATATCACATATACAATGTGCACATCAAGTGAGAAAATCCATTTAAAGTGAACCAATACTAGTTAATGCAAAGTAATATATCAAATATATAATTATACATTAAATCAACACTTGATTTAATGATCCGGTCATATCGCATATAACCGACTAATATCAACAGTAACAACTTATCGAATCAACACTTGATCCGATAACCCGGCTATATCGCATATAACCGATCAATGTCACATATCGCGAGAATCGAATACAGTATCACATACTGGTATCATTCTCGGTCCCGCACATATCTCATATGCGCTCTTATTTCGTTTCGCTTGAGCCAGGAAACCTCTGTGTAGGACTCTAAAGACTCGTCAATACGCCGGCAGCAGATGATGATCATATCAAACACCCACAAGCCGCAAGCGGTCTGCTAAACGTAACGGCCACCCGGGTATTGAGCGATCAGAAGATCGACGAGCAAGCCCGCTCACACTCCTGTGAATCCAACCAGTAACACTTACCGTACAGTCCGGTCTGTTCGTCTGATATGTCGCATATCTCGCCTAGGGGTGGTAAACGTCAGACCCCAATAGCTCGATAAGTCGTGTCGATGTGAGGTCTATAACAGTTCGAGAAACTACTGGTAACACTTACCAGTAAATCTCAGCAACCCTGGCCAGGGATTTCCGGTTATAGCCAATCGAACACAGCGCAACATCAACTCCCTATACCGGGAGAGACGAATCCCCTCCTATCGCTCATTGCCTCCATGTGATTAGGGACTGTACCCAAAAACCACCGTTTTGCACGCCCTCTTGGACGTGGTAAGGTGGAAATCAAAGCACAGTGGGAATCACACAAGACTCTATGACGATCTCGGGTCTACAGACTAACCTGTACCGGTGTCACCAGAGAACTGCCATCTGACGTAAGGTATAATTACATCTGGGAGTTCTCGGCGAGTCCGTCCAGTGTACCCAGTCTCCACTGAGCACCCGTATATCATCCCTGATGTCAAACACCAATGGATATGGGATCATCCATCGCCCATCTGTATGGGTCGAGGAGGTATACGCTAGTCTACACTGGCATATCGATGCCCCGTCTCGATACACCCACGACTAGGGACTTTGAAGGATGTACTTATGGACTACCTTGTACCCACTAGTATGATCCGCATCATAGTCCAGGTAGTCAAGTACACATCCTAAGGGCTTTACCAACATGTAACAGAGAGACAATCAGTGTACACGTTAAGGTAAAGAGTAACCAGATAGCATACTATCATGTCGAGCAAGAAAGTCCTCTCTATATATGTCCAAGCATCCACTACAATATACATCCTATGTATAGTAATGGCCTCTAGGGCATACATATAACTAAGACCCCGGTCGTCTTTCCGAGGCCAAAATGCGGAACGAATTTTTTTTAACTTTAAACCAGCGCTATCGTATGCTTGAAATCCGGATCGAACCATTAACCTACAACTAGCTATCTAGAGAGAGGGTTGGAAAGCTGTACCGATCGATCCATGTCCTTCGGTCTTTGGCCACCATCCCAAACTCCTCGCGGCATCTCCGGTCTTGATATCCTCATCGGAAAGGGCACCACATCTACGAGTCTTTTTACGGGCTCCCGCTTCATCCGAAGCAACTCGGGCACGAAGTGTGCTAGCCGACGTGTCCAAGGTGTTGTAGAGAATGTTTGTGATCACTTTGTCTCTTGCATCCATTGCTTTGGATGGAGGTTAGAGGTGTTGCCATTAATGGAGATTTGAGCTAGAGAAGAATGAGGAAGAAGAAGGAGTTTCTCACTTTCTTTTCTTTTGTGATGTATATGATAAAATGAGAGAGTGTTGAAATAATAATATGGGTGCTCACCCCTCATGGCAGCCCCCCTCTTTCTCTTCTCATCATATCAACATAAATCAATCACATAATGTGACATTAGCATAATAAAAGAGACCATGAGTCACTAATGAAGTCAATGTCACATTAAATGCCAAAAATGATGATTTCTAGCTCATAATTTCCATGAGCAAACATTAATCCAAATGTTTGCCACAACAAAAAGATACGGTAACATCTAAAGTAAACTCGTGACGGATCACAAGGATACCCCTCACTTGTATATACATACCTGCATCCGCTTTCCGACTGAATGCTAATGCGATGAGACTAAAGTAATCCAACAAATCTAATGGGTGTACTCTCCTAATCCTAGGAGTACTCATAGACTGAGAGAAGGTGAATATAAAAGACAACTGAATAAATCTTATTCCTTTTTCTACTGAACTAGAATCCATCCTCGAACTGGAACAAGTTCTTTCGAGTTCGTATATAACCATACGATGGAATATCCAAATAACTGTGGATCTTCATAGTGATACGGAGTGTCCTGGTGAAATACAAAGGTGCAGTAAGAGTGGCGATGAAATACTTGGTTTGGTTGTGAATAGCAGTCGCATTTTACTTTGCCCTCTTTCTAATCCCTTTATTTGTCTTTACTTAATACCTTCTGTACACCTTCGTTAGGCTAATTGGTTTTCTTCATTCCCCACCGTTCGGCACCTGCCTATGGTTTGGAAGAAGACTATCCAATTAGCGTAATAGGTGTACCGTCATAATCCAATGAACACTCGCAACCTGAGAGAAGGTAAATTAAAAGACAACTGAATAGTCCTATTCATTTTCTCCAGAACCGGAAACCATCCTCGAATAAATTCCTTCGAGTTCGTATATAACCATACGATGGTTTTATCCAATGGAAGTGGACGTCCGTAGGAATACAGGTGTTCTGGAGAAAAGGGTAAAAGAAGGAGTGGCAATGAGGTATGCAACTCTGACAATCCAAAAGCCAGTGTTTTAAGAAAGTTCGGTTAATTTGGTCACTGAGTTATAGTCAAGGGTCGGGTCATGGTCGTTGCCAAAGAGAGAGAGAAAAGAAGCACTCTGCGTTCACTCTAACCTAGATCAGAATGGTTATGACTTCATCTAATCAGGAAACCTCCCACTGTATCCTCAAATTCTCCTCCAAACCTGAAAGAAGAATTAGTCGGGATCACCCGAGGAGTAAACCAACTCATCAGTAGGAATCCGGATCCAACTATCATCGCATGATAACGTGATGGAATCCACTCACGTTATTACACTCCAGAAGGTATGCGCATGCTTGGAAAGTTTCAGTTTCTTTGGAAACTCCGGATGTGATTTTTATACCCCTAGGACCTAAGTGACCTTGACGAATAATCAACAAATCAAAAGGTCCTAGTCAACTTCAACCCGTCATTATCTTGATTGCGTCAAACCCACCCGCATGACCCTTGAAGAATAATCAACAAAGTCGTATGACCTTCCTAACCAATACACATATCCATGCGACAGAAAAGCACAACAGAGCTACCGCACACTACTCCTCGGCGAATAGCAACGACAAACGCAACATGAATACTAAGCAATACTAATCTGAAATGATGGAGGGCTACGGCAGGTTTTTGGCGAAAAACCTTTTACCGTAATGAACTTGATATCGTTGAAGGAACCGGATAATTTTTTATAAAAATATAGTGGCGAAAACCTTTGCTAAAGAGGTCACTCCCGGTGAAGGGATCTCGGCTCTTTCCCTATACAATGAGGTGCAGGATATTCCAACCGAATACCGCGATGCAAAGCAAAAGGCAATCGGCTATAGTGAAGTTATTACACTGACGCAAACTTCTGTCCAAGGGGTCACTCCCGGTGAAGGGATCTCGGCCCTTGCCTCATCGACTGAGGTGCAGGATATTCCAACTGAATAACACTATGCAAAATAAAAGAGAACGACCTTGCAATAACAGCTTTTTTTTTTAAAAATGTTCCAACAACATCAGAATAGGTTTGTTTAGCTTGCATTGATCCGAATCAACACAGTCCCATCAATTAGTCACATCACAAAAGAACAAAAATACGATGTACGTATATGCCATCCGCATTCGCCACTGGGTCACATCATCACCCGTTAGGTTACTTAACTAACGACAGAGCGGGGACAGGACTAGCGCGGGTGTAAAACATATACAACATCTACTAGTATATATATAAATCTATAATATTCCCTCAAGGCGTGATAAAATGCAACATCACAGAAATGTAATAAGCATCACAGAACAATACAGATAATCTGGGATCCCCAGGTTTCATAGAGCCGCTACTGAATCCCGACGTTCCCCTGGTCGTGCGGATAGCCTGTGCAATGAAATCTTAGACCCCTACGGGCGCGGCAAGTTACCCGCCAAAACCTGAAGCGAGGCAGTCCCCTTCATCAACGTGAATGGACCACCCAGCACTTCACGGAATCCGGTAACTTGAGCACCCCTCCTTGGGTCAACTTGTACCCCCTATGAGTGCGACGGATAGCCCGCCAATTCTAAAGTGAAGCCCCCTCCGTCTCAAAGCCATGAGATGCGGGCACGTTGTCCTGTAGAACCCGGCTACCCGTGCACCCCTCCGCGGAGTAATCCTAGTACAGAAAGTAAAATATACAATGGGTACATCGACCTCAGCCCGGTCGTGCCCCAAAAGAATAATATACAAACAGGCAGTGACGGCAGTCCACATGTCGGACACTCACCCCGCAATATCAAATGTACATATACAATCAAACTGTACTACCATTGCATCCAGGCTATCCACCACGACAAATCCGCAACAACACAGAACATCAATGTGAATGTCACGTTCGCAAATCCGTCTAAAAGAGCTATAGCAATTAGACAGGATTTACCGATCAAATGTCATTCACGGTCGCAGATTTAATGTAAATACTCTGAACTAACATGTTTAAAATTTTCGATCGATTAAATTTCCCGAAGTGGGCCCCAAGCACAATACCCAGTACTCATACAAATCTGGGCCCAAACAAAAAATACCAGAAACTACATTTCCAAGTCAGAGACCACCTCAGAAAATTTTGTGTACTGTGGCTACAGCAAAACGTGGGTACGGCCGCGGATCCGCCGCGCTACAGTGAAATCAGCACACCAAATTTTCTCAGTTCTCTTTAAAAACCCTGCCTGATTTTCTGACATGCCCAAAAAAATTTTTAGAGCACAAAACAAATTCGATAGAAACTGAACAATTGGAAGCGCGGTTTTTGGAAATTTCGTCCGATCGAAATTATAAACACGTTAGAGCAAGCTAGTAAAGGTTAATGGCGTGGCTCTGATACTATGTAAGACTACGGCAGCGCTCCGGCCGTCTTTCCGAGGCCAAAATGCTGAACGAAAATTTTACATAACTTTAAACCGGCGCTATCGTATGCTTAAAGCCCGGATCGAACTATTAACCTACAACTAGCTATCTAGAGAGAGGGTTGGAAAGCTATACCGATCGATCCATGTCCTTCGGTCTTTGGCCACCATCCCAAGCTCCTCGCGATATATCCGGTCTTGATCTCCTCGTCGGAAAGGGCACCACATCTACGAGTCTTTTTATGGGCTCCCGCTTCATCCGAAGCAACTCAGGCACAAAGTGTGCTAGCTGACGTGTCCAAGGTGTTGTAGAGAATGTTTGTGATTACTTTGTCTCTTGCATCCATTACTTTGGATGGAGGTTAGAGGTGTTGCCATTAATGGAGATTTGAGATAGAGAAGAAAGAGGAAGAAGAAGGAGTTTCTCACTTTCTTTTCTTTTATGATGTATATGATAAAATGAGAGAGTGTTGAAACAATAATATGAGAGCTCACCCCTTCATGGCAGCCCCTCTCTCTCTCTCTTCTCATCATATCAACATAAATCAGACACATAATGTGACATTAGCACAATAAAAGAGACCATGAGTCACTAATGAAGTCAATGTCACATTAAATGCACAAAATGATTATTTCTAGCTCATAATTTCCATAAGCAAACATTAATCCAATTGTTTGCCACAACAAAAAAATACGGCAACATCTTGTTCATACCAGAATATTGCATTTTATACCGTCTATTCTTACGCTCGAGTGTTTATAGGTATGTGCTTGTAATCCGTGTTTGTTACATATTTACAGATTAGAGGTTTCCAGTACAAATATTGCAAATCAAGACAAAATCTCCATAGTTACGTCAAAAGCAGAACATCAGTTGACAGCAGAAAAAAGCCGGGTTCCGTTCATCCATATTCGTCCAGTGTCGAGTACCAGTTCCTGAGATAAGACATATGACAGTAGTCATTCGTGTCTGGGACAAGCACAGAGCATGAGGGGGGCTGCACAAGAATCAATGGGTGCGCGGAGCTCGAGGGAGATAAAAGTCAAAAGTGAAGAAAATAAGGCAATCTTGGACTCTGAAATCTGAAGATATTCTGGAAGACTTTTGTGCAGTTTAAAGTGGTCAAACACGAGGAAAGGCCAAACCAGGAAAAGCCACCAAACCCCATGACCCAAGTCCACTAAAGGGCCGCAGAACCGCGGCCAATAGGGGGTCTAGGCCGCGGTTCCGCGGCCGTATAGTCTCCCCACCATGTCGTTTTTCAGGGGCATGTTGGTCTTTTCCTGTAGGGGCAGATTCTTGCCCTAGGTTTCCAGTTCGTATCCTATAAATACCCCAGATCTGAACCATTGTAAGGGGTCAATTTCTTTAGCCACTTTAGTGTAGTTTTGTTCTTTCTTCTTCTTCTTCTTCATTCTTTCCTCCATTGAAAATGTAGTGAGAGCAATGAGTGGATGTTAAATGAAAATGAAGGTTTTTGTATCATTCTTGTTTGTTTAGCTTCCCCTTGAGATTTTTGCTTTCTCTTGATCTTTCAACCTCTTCATTGAGCTTGAAAGTTTAAGAGTTGGTTATTGATCTCAAGGGTTGTATCGTCTTATGGAATTAGTGCTTCATTTCATATGAGTTCTTTACCCTTCTCTTGATCTTGCAACCTCTTGATTGAGCTTGCAAGTTTAAGGGTTGGCTATTGATCCCATGCTTGTCTTGAGTTCTAGTTTCTAGTTCTTTTTTCTTGCTTATTTCTTTCTTGCTTTTTATTACCTTACTTTACTTACTTGCAATTTAATTCCATGCACTTACTTACTTGTAATCTTTTCTTTTCTTTGTTCTTTTTGTTCTCTCTTTTTTGTTCTTTTTGTGAATGTTGTAATTATTGTCGTTGTTAAGAATCAATATGGTATTGTAAGTTAATATCTCCTTGCTCATTTCCTTTTCCCGTTATTTTCCATTGAACTCTGACCAAACCATACGCAAGCGCTCCGTTAGTCTCCCTACCCTAACAAGGTAACGATGATTCCTAACCGCGACCGGTTGCGTTCGGTTTGGCCGGAGGCGAAAGCAAGAAACAAGAACGGAAGGAAAAGGGTAAATAAGCCGGATTCCACGAATACCGCGCTTAAATCCCCTAATCCACGTTGTTGCCGATTGCTCTAGCTTCAATTGGTCAAGACTCGGCTCAAAGGTTTTGAGTACGGATTTCTTTAGCTTACAATCTCGTATCTTTTCTTAACAACTTTATACTTGCATATAACACATAGGTTAGAATCAAACAAACATATACACATTCTTTATTGACTCGTCTAAGACAAGAACAGAAATACCACCATCTCCCTGTGGATCGACCCGTGCTCAACCGGTTAGGTGCAAAGCGACACCGTCCTGATCGCGGTTATAACTTTAGAATTTTGAACATCCGACACGCTCTCCGCGTGCGATCAACGGGGGAAATGGAGCCGTTGCCTGGGAGACGGTAGCATATTTTCTTTCTTGTTATTCGGGTTAATATTCTTTTTGTATATATTTATAAATAAAAAAATCCTTTTTTTAAAAAAATTTTTGTGAGCAAGTCTGCAGATTTTTACGGATTTGCAAACGGCGATTGTGGGGAGCAAAGTTTGCATTCAAGGCTAAGGTGATTGCAAAGTACAGTGCCAAAGATCCGGGTAGTTTGACCCGCGCAAGCAAACTTTTCAAGCTTACCGGATTTGATTCAACAGGGGTTTCCTAACACAAAAACTTAACGGTACGTACTTTACTAACACCTTCTTCTCAAATCTGACGCATCCAATATACTATTCTTTGCAGGATTCTTTGCAAGTTCGCTAGCAAACGCTAAAAATTGACTAACCCGTATTTTTTGCAGTGCCGTGCTTAAACTAAAAATCAATTATTTGATTCTTTATAGAATTGCGCATTGCATACATTAATATGGACTTAAGGGCAAGCAAACCCCACAACATACGGTAAAGGATTTCATCACCTTTTCCGTGGCCCACAAATCACGAACTTGAGCATAACGTTTACCCGCACAAAATTTAAAAGAAACTAGACTTTAAGCCTTAAGGACTTCGCGCTCACTAGTAGAAGTTAACTGTGTTTAGAACCTCGCTTAACGGTATATTGTTTACGGGGTGTCTAGGAAAGTGTTAACGGCGAAACCGCCAAAAGAGAAAGGGTTATTTAATTAAGGAACTTCACAAAAGCGTTGGAAAACCTCCCCTTATCTCTGCACTTACCTGGCCTCGTGATCAGTGTATCTTGAGCCCGTTTCTCGACACAGTTTTACTTCGACAATCAAGTTCTGGAGCAGGTCTAGTTGACCTAGGTGAACCCTAGAACGATTAGGTGTGTTGTATTTTTGTGTCGTGATTGTTTTTGTCCATATTCTTTTTGTGTATATTTCATTCTTTTGTTAATATTTAACTAAAAGATAAAAAAATTAAAAAAAATCACATTCTTTTCCTCCCCCTTTTTTCTCTTCCTTTCTTTCTTTCTCTCATCATATCATGGGTACCCCACCTCGAAAAACCCTTGCCGAACTTTGGTACCCACAACCAGACATTACATCCTACGGTTCTTGCTTTGGCCGAACTTCGAACGATCCAACCATGCCCAAAATTTCTTTGAAAGATCGGATAGACGCGTCTAGGACGAACAACTGGACCCCGAAATCCACTTCGTATCAACCGTTTCAAACATTCACCCCTTTTTGCGTTGATACCCCTTTTGAAAGTCCAGTTGTAGCCACAAGTCCTATGTCTCTTACTGAACGTATTGAACAATCCCGTAACCGATCTTTCATTCCTGTCACCACTTCAAATTCTTGGGATCAACAATTTCATTCACCTTCTTATCCAAATGTTGATCCCGCTCCTGTCCAGCCATTCAATTCTTACCAGTCCTACCCTACTTTTGAACCTTCCCTAGACATTGCTTCTACACAGCCATTTGGGAGTTTTCAGTATCCAAACAACTTTGAATCTTTTACTGAAACCCCTTCACAACCCATGTCTAGTCTGGAACAGTCGTTGGAAGACTTTAGGGTAGCGTCATGCCAACAGATGATGGATTTGAATGAGTCCATGGCCGCCCTCATACAACCTAGTGACCCGGTAGCTAGTTTTCAACTAGCTCCAAATTTTCCAATGTATGAAGAGGCGGTAGGACAGGTTGAGAATTTGAGTGGAGAGAGTGAGATGCACCCCCTTCCAAATCAAGGCTACCCGATTCAATTTGACTCCCACAACTCCGGTTTTGAATGTCTATCTAGTGTTCCAACCGATTCATTGATTACAGATAGAACAGATAATGAGTTGTGCGACTTCGTAGTGTTTGATTTACCTGATTGTGAAGGGTCCCTTCCAAGTGAAACGACACCCAAACCTTTTGACCTCTACACCTCCACTTTAGAACCTGAATCGATTGATATCCATGCTTTTGTTGAGGTGTCAGAGAATTTTGATTTTCACTTAATTGAGGATATTGACGCTGGGAATATTTTGGATGATGAACCCGTACATTTGGCTGAGTTTGTCTCTTCAAATCATCATCCCGAGTCATTAAATGTTTTTCCCGAACCCCATATGCGTCTTGATTTTGATGAAAATTGCATGGATAAGCTAAATTTTGAGGAGAATATTGAGGACAGTACTGAGGATGAACCAGTTTTAAATGATGAGTCGGATTTTCCAATTCATCCTGTTCCTTCCATTGACTCTGTACACTCTCCTGAACCTTTAACCGATAACCTTCCTCAATCACTTCCCCCATCCTTTCCATCGTTCCGACAATGCAAGAAACCGTATCATTTTCACTTCCTGTATATGGTTTACCAAGTTCGGCGTACCCATGGTTTCTCACGAATCTTGAGGGATTTGACCCCATTTCTCGACGGGTAAATATATTAGCACAATCGCTTTTCACACATCGGTCATCACAAATTGTGCTAATCTATTCACTCCATTTTCACCCTCAAGTTCGTATTCCACTTCTTTCTCCCTTCCGCCATTCTTCTTCTTCTCATATACCGAGACCGTATTCCGCTTCTATCTCCATACAGTCTCGCGTATTCTCCATTTCTTTCCTCTTCACCTTCTTTCACCAACCCGCATATTACAGAGATAAAATTTTTGAATGGTTGGTGTTAACTTTTGGCCTGTGTAAGGCCTTGTATAGCTTTATACTGTTCTTTCCCCCCCTCGATCCTGAACTTCAACGCTAACAGTGGAAACACTGTTTTACTTAAGTTTGGGGGGGAACCTTTTTTGTATATATATTTTTTGTTTTTTGATTTTTTTGTTTTGTATATAATTTGTTTTTAGGGAGCGCCGACAATTTTGACCCTCTTGGTGTAGCCTGACAGTGAGGGCACTGTCAAGTTTAGATTTGGGGGTGTGCTCGGTAAGCTTTCTTCCTTCGTATTCATTTGTATATTTTGCATTTGCATACCTTATTAAAAACCCACAAAAATAAAAAATTTTCCAAAAAATATAAAAACTTTGTCGTTAAGTTAGCTAATAGGGTAACTTAGATCTTTATTCCGAAAGTTTAGTTGATATGATAGAAATAACTAAATTCTAGGCTTAGGAATTGAAAACCCTAAAAATAACCCTCATTCTGTTTAAACTTGGTAAATATACGTCCTTACAGTTTTTTTTTGAGAAATTGGTAATCTTGAGTTCGGTTTTTGAGTTAAGTCAAGATGAAGGGAAAGTATTGAAGCTTTACTAGAGGATAAGTCTGAAAAATAGTTTCTTTTCTTGAGTTCAAATTTAGAAAGTATATACCCTACAAACTGCACTTACACTCACCTTGAAACTTGGGATAGTAGAGGATATCTAGAAATGCTCTTGCATAAAAGCCTAGTATGAAAGAAAAAACGGTTTTTAAAGCTAAACACCAAAAAGAGCATATTGAAAAATATATCCGGTTTTGAAAAAGAAAAAGAAAAAGAAAAAGAAAAAGAAAAAGAAAAATAGAATAAAGTCAAGACCTAGAAACTGCTATTTACGCTTTAAGTTCACACATTCAGTAATCGGTCGTTAGTACCTCAAGAAGCATTAATAGTCGCATGAAAGGTGTGTGGGCAAATCTGTCCATCCTGAACGAAAAGAAGTAGTATTAGGTATTAAGGAAAGGGTATTATAGCTTGAATTGAATTCTCGAGTGTAGGGGTGCAAATATACACACATGTAGGGCTATACAATCGATGTTTGAATAAGAGATAGAAATGAAGAATAAGACTTGTGTTTTGTGTAAAGTTGATAAAAATCCCTAATTTGAGACCACACTTTTAGAAGGAAAACTCAGGAGATACCAATATCTTTCTAAACTTTTTTTGGAACGTACATGATCTAAGGTTAAATAGATAGGAGGTGTGAAGCATTAGGGTTGGATATTTCTAACTTAGGATAATAGAATTTCTAGCGTAAATACTGAACTGTAGGAGCAGAATTGATGTTAACTTATGAAACTAACTTGACGGGATTTTGTGGGTGTAATCCGCTGAAAACCCTCAAGAGACAACACTCCTCCTAGTAGGGACACCTAGAGGTTTAACGGCTTGTTGCACGCGCTCAGTGCAATCGCGTTCCCTGCGAAAGTGTGGTTAGGATTTTATTTTTGTGAATAATTGGTTTTGCTTGGGATGAGCAAAAGTTAATTTTGGGGGTATTTGTTCATACCAGAATATTGCATTTTATACCGCCCATTCTTATGCTCGAGTGTTTATAGGTAGGTGCTTTTAATCCGTGTTTGTTACATATTTACAGATTACAGGTTTCCAGTACAAATATTGCAAATCAAGACAAAATCTCCATAGTTACGTCAAAAGCAGAACATCTGTTGACAGCAGATAAAAGCCGGGTTCCGGTCATCCATATCCGTCCAGTGCCGAGTACCAGTTCTTGAGACAAGACATATGACAGTAGTCATTCGTGTCTGGGACAAGCACAGAGCACGAGGGAGGCTGCACAAGAATCAATGGGTGCGCGGAGCTCGAGGGAGATAAAAGTCAAAAGTGAAGAAAATAAGGCAATCTTGGACTATGAAATCTGAAGATATTCTGGAAGACTTTTGGGCAGTTTAAAGTGGTCAAACACGAGGAAAAGCCAAACCAGGAAAAGCCACCAAACCCCATGACCCAAGTCCACTAAAGGGCTGCGGAACCGCGGCCAATAGGGGGTCTAGGCCGCGGTTCCGCGGCCGTATAGTCTCCCCACCATGTCGTTTTTCAGGGGCATGTTGGTCTTTTCCTGTATGGGCAGATTCTTGCCCTAGGTTTCCAGTTCCTATCCTATAAATACCCCAGATCTGAACCATTGTAAGGGGTCAATTTCTTTAGCCACTTTAGTATAGTTTTGTTCTTTCTTCTTCTTCTTCTTCATTCTTTCCTCCATTGAAAATGTAGTGAGAGTATTGAGTGGATGTTAAATGAAGATGAGGGTTTTTGTATCATTCTTGTTTGTTTAGCTTCCCCTTGAGATTTTTGCTTTCTCTTGATTTTTCAACCTCTTCATTGATCTTGAAAGTTTAAGAGTTGGTTATTGATCTCAAGGGTTGTATCTTCTTATGGAATTAGTGCTTCATTTCACATGAGTTCTTTACCCTTCTCTTGATCTTGCAACCTCTTGATTGAGCTTGCAACTTTAAGGGTTGGCTATTGATCCCATGCTTGTCTTGATTCTAGTTTCTAGTTCTTTATTCTTGCTTATTTCTTTCTTGCTTTTTATTACCTTGCTTTACTTACTTGCAATTTAATTCCATGCACTTACTTACTTGTAATCTTTTCTTTTCTTTGTTCTTTTTGTTCTCTCTTTTTGGTTCTTTTTGTGAATGTTGTAATTATTGTCGTTGTTAAGAATCAATATGGTATTGTAAGTTAATATCTCCTTGCTCATTTCCTTTTCCCGTTATTTTCCATTGAACTCCGCCCAAACCATACGAAAGCGCTCCGTTAGGCTCCCTACCCTAACAAGGTAACGGTGATTCCTAACCGCGACCGGTTGCGTTCGGTTTGGCCGGAGGCGAAAGCAAGAAACAAGAACGGAAGGAAAAGGGTAAATAAGCCGGATTCCACGAATACCGCGCTTAAATCCCCTAATCCACGTTGTTGCCGATTGCTCTAGCTTCAATTGGTCAAGACTCGGCTCAAAGGTTTTGAGTACGGATTTCTTTAGCTTACAATCTCGTATCTTTTCTTAACAACTTTATACTTGCATATAACACATAAGTTAGAATCAAACAAACATATACACATTCTTTATTGACTCGTCTAAGACAAGAACGGAAATACCACCATCTCCCTGTGGATCGACCCATGCTCAACCGGTTAGCCGCAAAGCGACACCGTCCTGATCGCGGTTATAACTTTAGAATTTTGAACATCCGACACGCTCTCCGTGTGCGATCACATCTAAAGTAAACTCGTGACGGGTCACAAGGATACCCCTCACCTGTATATACATACCTGCATCCGCATTCCGACTGAATGCGAATGCGATGAGACTAAAGAAATCCAACAAATCTAATACTAGGATCCGGCTTAAACCAAAGCCCACTAGTATGATCTTCCCGATCATGATACGTGCACTACTGCACGTATATTATCGGGCCCTGTCATATATCATACGGCCTCTACAACGTTTCGCCCGAAACTTGTGAAACTGTCTGTGGGGGACTCTAAAGACTCGTCAATACTTTGGTTGTGGATTTAACCACTAGCATGTCAGAGGTACTTGCTGTACGTAACGGGCAACCATGTATTGACCAAAAGGGAGGTCGATGAGCGAACTCATCATGACACCCTACTGAGCCTGTCAGTGACAATATCCATACAGTTCGGTTCGTTCGTCTATGAGCATCGCATGTCTGGCCTAGGGGGTTGGTAAAAGTCAGACCCCCAAAAGCGGTACAAGTCGTGTCGGAGTGTATCCCAGAACACCCTGAGATACTACTGCAATACCTATCAGTAAATCTCCTGCCTCGGCCGAGGGCTTTCTGTAATGGCTCTCCTAGACACAGCGCGATCTCACCCCCAATACCGGGAGAGGCAAAACCCCTACCGATCCGCTCACTCCTCCATGTGGCTCGGGACTGTACCCAACTAAAAGCTGTTTGCACGACTCCTTTGAGCCGTGGTAGGGTGGTAATCAAAGTACAGTGGGAACTCACACGGGACAAATGACGATCTCAGGTCGATGAACTAATCTGTACATATGTCACCAGGGGACTGCTATCTGACGCTAGGTATAATACCAACTAGCATATTCCTGGCGAGTCCTGTCCGGTGTACTCATAACCCAATGAGCACCTGTATACATCTTAGGTGAACCAACTGACACCAATGGCTTGTGAGACCGGCCACCGCCCCTCGTCGGGGTCTTGACTGTATACACTCGTCTACTAATGGAGTATTGATGCCCAGTCTCGAAACATCCACGACTAGGGACCTTTTAAGGGTGTGCTTATAGACTCCAGCTCCCACGTATATGATTGCCATCATACTGCTGGTAGTCAAGCAAGAATTCTAAAGGCTCTATCAACGTGCAATAGTGATCTGTACCATCACCTAAAGTAGTACACGATGATAAAGATAAACCAGATAGTATACTATTTTCTATCAACGTGTAATAGTGAACTGTATACGATGATAAAGACAAACCAGATAGTATACAAAGCTCTCGAGTAAGACTGTCCTACCGGTACTGGTCCTCCCTCAATCATTGCAATCACGTGCCTGCGATTCAATAATTGACTCTGAGGGTACTATATCCAACATGACGCTATCCTAGATCATATCAAATAATACCCTGAAATAAAAATCCTGGTCCATCTATGTATAAGTGTAATACTATATGCTCGTGTCAGTACCTCAGATAGCAACATATTAGATATATGATGTATGAATGCATGGCGAATGGAAACAGAATACATCATGAAATCAACAGAGAAATCAGTGTCAAGCATCCACACAAAACAAAAATCTCATGATCTCAATATCTCGAATCTCAAAATCACAGTGTCTCAAATCCCAATATCTCAATATCTGGGGCTCCGTCTGTCCGGATCGGCCCATATAATCAAATCACACGACCACGCACGGTATCCTTCGGATATCTGCCGCGCCAGACAATCACCGGTAGGCAGTCTGCCACTGCCAGGCTCATCATCCTCCATGATATCACTCTTGCCCCGGGGTACCATACCGGGTCCTCCATGTACCCGAGACGGTTCATACTACTCCTCAAAACGAGTCTTGAAATCCAATAGCTATCATGAAAACTCATGGTGGACGACTCATACATCATGAGAAAACCGCAACTTGCATTTTAAAAAGAGAGAGAGAGAAGTTTATATATAATCTTGCGGTTTCCCCCAAATCCCGAAATCTCATGAAAATCCGAAATCCAAATCAAGAGTAAGTAAACAGTGAATATCGACATAAATCTCCATAATACTGCATGACCAATGAATATATGAATGCATCTGATATCATGCAATTAATGCAATAGTTAAACTAGCAAATGAAAGCTATAACATATCGCAACTATCAACTAGCAAGCTATGTCAATTAATAGTATTTTCTAAACTGTAGGTGACATGGCAATTACCGATGATGATGTGTGTGAGCCGGCAAGCAGGTGTACGTGGAACATACGCATCATCGGTAATGGTGCTGGTGTCCTGACAGCAGGGTTTCATGATAATTACAGATAACATATGTACAAGCATGCAATGCGATGCAACATTATGAATATACAGAAAGTGATGTAGTAACAGTAACACTGAAAAATATACCTACCCAAAGTACGAGTCATACAGTTTGGTATTTAAAATACTCACGATTCCCTACTTTTGAAAATGAGTATGACTCGAGCCCAGTCAAAAGGTTAAGGGAATCCACATAAGTCTGAGTCGATCTATATATATATCTAGTAGTCGGTGATCTCGCCTCAATAGTATCACATACGATAATATATATATATATATATATATATATATATATATTTTTGACATCCTCGAGTCAAGAGTGCGGATCTAACATTGTAAATATATCTCGTACGGTAAATCTATCGTACGGCATCCCCAAATCTGGGTACGGGTCAAATATCATATTTATCTCATTACTCATCTGATATCCTTATCATCACATATCATGAACAGGGGGGTACCTATCTAAGTCTAGTACAATACTAATATCATCAACATAAATGTAAGCGTGTGTGCAAATACATATCGCCCAATCAATTCTCTAAAATCACGTCGTATATCCTAATACGAACCAATCACATCACCGATCTCATGGCACCGTGCTCAAACTCATCGACTCATCTCCAAATAACATATACTATCCTCATCATCCATACATATGAATACGAATACATATATGTCCCCAATACGCACAAGGAAATAAATGTATGCGAGTGCGTGCAAATCCTTACTCTAGGGTTTCGCGACTAAGAAATCCACTAAACCACATTCCTCAAATCTCGTTAAAACTAATCCATGATCCCATAAATGCTTGCTAAGTATCCATATCTCGCAATCACACATAAATGTATATCTATACTATATCACATCATTTCTTACGAATTTGCAGGGGTGCTATACGCCATCCACCCGACTTCCCCCGTAGATATGAATCTACTCACTTCGATCTTGCTTGCTTGAGTCGATCATGCCACGCTCATCCTCGTCGTCTCGAAGTCCACATGGGGTAGCTACATATCATATATAGCATCGTAGCGAAATCACGTACGAAAACCAAAATGTCGCACGAATCACCCATAGGTCAAAACCTATGGTCTACTCATGCAAAAGGACCAAATAACCCTCGACATCGGCGTACAAACGCCGATTCATCATGAAAAACCCAAACGTACCATTCATGGTCTCACCACACACTAAATATATATATGAAATAGGTTTTAAATCATCAAAACTTCAAATTCGCTTTAAAAGCTATTTTTCCGAAACTCTAGTAAGCAACAATTGCCAATTTAGTTCAAATCTAGTTGTTTTAAACAATTCTAGTGGCCATAATACTCACTAAACATCTTCAATAAGTCATACAAACCATTTCAATAATTTAATCTCATAAAATTTCATTAAATCCAAAATTCTAGTTTGCAAATTTATCCAATTTTAACAATTTCATAGTAAAAATGCACAAACAACAATTTAGCTTCGTTTTGCATGATCTAAAGTATTAAACTATAACTTATAATGTTAATAATATCATGAATACCCTCATTAGATTTTTATCTCAATTAGTTATATATTTTACAAAAACCTAGTTTCCAACAATTAAGCAATTTGGACAATTTAATTGTAACAAATTTACAATTTAACAACTAGACTACAATTTGCATAACTTAAGATATTAAACCATACATTGTAACCTTAATGATGTGCTAAAAGCTTAAATAGATTTTAATTTCATCTAATTATGCAATAACAAAAACCTAGTAAGCAAAATAGCTTGAATTGGACGATTTAAAAGTGGCAATTTGTAATATAGCAACTAGCTTAGATTTGTACATGTCATAACATGTTAATCTACCCATTACAACCATAATCCTATGCTAGAAATCCTAATTTGCATTCAAAACTCTTTCTTAAATTTTCAATCATGAAATTGGAATCAATTAATTAGCTAATTAAACTAATTTAAAGTAGCTTATCAAAAATTAAACACTTGGGTTAGGATTATACCTCCAAAACTTGAGATCAAACTTAAGATATAGCCTCCCTAAATGCTCTCTTTTCACAAAGATCCATGCTTGAATGGCCAAGAAATAATGGGTAAAACTTGGATTTGGGGTTTATGTGAGTTTTTGATGGATTTTGATGCAAAATTGATGAAATTTGGAGGTGAAATGAGGAGTGAGTTTTTGGGCTGCAGCAAGGGGAAGGGCTCGGCCAGTGAAGGAAGGGAATGGGAAAAAAAAGAGTGAGGAATTTGTTAGTCAACTCCAATACCTCAAGTACCCATACCTCTTTAATTAATATTTTCTTTTTCCCTTCAATTTCTTTTCTCTTCTCAATATGGTTTGGGGAAAAATGGGGAAGTGGGACAGCTTGGGTTCGGCCAGCCCATGAGGGGAAGGGGTGTGTAGGTGTGGGTGAGTGTATAGATGTTTTCCCAAGTTAACATAACCCATTTCTCAAGTCAACAAAGCCCAAGTTCATTTCTTTAATAAACCCCTCTTTAAAGATCTTTCTTCTCTCGACTTTTTCTTTAAGTGGGGAATTAAGGGCTGCTGTGGGAGAGGCTCAGCCAGTGAGGGATTGGGTGAGTGGTGGGTTTGGGTGAGTGAGTGAGTGAGTGAACAAATAAAAGATAAACACCACACTCCAATTTCCATTTACTTTATTTTCACAATTTAAGCCTTTTTCTTATGCATTTTCTAAAACCATCTTGGCAACTTCTTTTCATTTCAAAAGCAATATTTTACATGTTAGTTTAATGTGGAATCATGCACAAAATTTGTATCAACCCATTCCAATTTGTAATTATCCCTAATTAAATGTATTAGTGACGGCTTAAAATAATATTAAAATAATTAATTTCGGAAAAAATTTCAGTAAACTAGAAATTTACAGGTGGCTCAATAAACACCAAATAATAGCAATTACATACCTAGAATATGTATATTTAATTTTATATTAAAAGTTATTTATATCTTGGTTTTTACGGAAAACACTAATTATTTTACCGATTCTCCGAAATTTCACCTGAACGATTTTCAAAACGTTACAAAAGCCCCCGCCGTCCTAGGTCCAGAATCCAGTGTCCCGGATAAGGAAATCCGTAAGACCTGGGAGATTGATAGCGCGAAAGCCAAGTGCCTCGTGCTGGCCTCCATGGACAATGAACACCAGAGGCGGCACGAGAATATGGATCTTGAATCCATATTCCTCCATACCAAGGAATTATATGGAGAGCAATCTCGTATAGCAAGATACGAGAACTCGAAGAAGCTATTTCAAGCGAGGTTGGCTGTCGGGTCATCTGTAGGGGAACACGTCCTTAAGATGATTGGCTGCATTAAGGAGCTCGCGGACCTTGGGACCACGTTAGAGAACGAGCTGTATACATATTTGATTCTCCTGTCCCTTCCTTCCGCCTACGCCCAGTTTATCTTGAATTTTAATATTCAAGGTAAAGAAGTTGAACTTCCGGAACTTCTCAACATGTTGAGGAGTGCAGAGGGCACCCTGCAGAAAGTCATGGAAACACCCTCTCTGTTTGTTGGTGGTGCTTCCTCTTCTAGGTCTAAGGCAAAAGCCAATGGAAAGAAGAAGAAGGCCTCTACCAAACCGAGAGGCGATGTTAGTAAGGTTGAAGCCAAGGGAAAAGAAAAAGTGGCATGGCCGAAAGTATGAAAGGAAGAATGCTTCTACTGTCATAAGAAGGGCCATTGGAAGAAAAATTGCAAGGCTTGGAAGAACAAGAACCAGGACCCGAGGCAAGTTGTGGCTTCGGCTTCAGGTGTGTTTGTAATTGAAAACTGTCTGTCAATCAACTCTACTTCCTGGGTATTGGATACCGGATCAGGATCTCATATATGCAATTCTTTGCAGGCACTGAGAAGCCGTAGAGTTCTGAAGACCGGTGATATGACCCTCAGGGTTGCTAACGGAGTGAGCGTGGATGCTGTGTCCATAGGGGAATATCACCATGGATTGACGAGTGGACATATTTTGGTTTTGCGCAACTGTTTTTATGTACCCAGTATGTGATACCGTATTCTATTCTCGCGATATGTGATATCAGTCGGTTATATGTGATATAGACGGGTTGCCGAATCAAGTGTTGATTCGATAAGTTGATACAAATAATATTAGTCGGTTATATGTAATATAGCCGGATTATTAAATCAAGTGTTGATTTAATAATTTAATCTATAATTGTATATTTGATATATTAATTTATATTAACTAATATTAGCTCACTTAAACATTTCTTTTCTCACTTATGCATGTAATATATATGACATATATATTAATTGTGTTTCTTTATGTGTCATGCTTGATGCCACATGCTACATGGATGTGTGAGACTCACACCATACTTATGATAATGTGGGGTTTATTTATTTAAAATAAATCACTAATTAGTTGGAAATTGGTCACATGGTTCAAGCTTAGTGGAAGCTTGTAGAACCATTGACTTAGTCCACTAGTTTTGTTTTACATTAGATATTTATTAACCCAAGCATTAACTTAAGCCATGGTTAAGTCTCTACATGTGTTATATGAGATATTTATCACCCATGGTTGCCATAAAATTATTGGCTTCATCTTCTTATTTATCAAGAGAGAGCTCTCTAGGTTTTGAGGAGGTGAAGAAAATTAGTAAGAAAAATATTTCTAAAGTGAGCAAAATTCTTACTTCATCAACCTACACTAGATTAGTCATTTAGTTTAGGTTGTTTGCTTCACTAATTTCTAGTTAGTGAAGAGATAGCTTGAGTTAGTGTCTCATCGACGTAGATCATCTTCGGCCTTGAAGACTTCAAGCAAGATTGTTCAATTCACCTTGTGGAGCATTACTAGAGTTCGGGAGATCACTACTTGGAGAGAAGGGACTACTACAAGGAGCTTTTGAAGTGAAGGACCGGTCTACAAAGGTTGTATTCCTTGTTCACTTAGATGTAAAGATGTTTACATGCTTCGTTCGTCTAATTCTCTAGTTAAGGTTCTAGGGTTAGGGTTCTTTAGCATGGCAATTTTTTAAAAATGGCATGGTCGATGCCTCCCGAAACCTCGTTGTCGTGCTAGGTAACCCTACATATGGGTGTCTATGTATATACATATATATGTGTGTGTGTGTGTCCATATATATATATACACATATACATATACGCGTAAGATGAGGATATTATATGTGAGAAGGATATAAGTCGATATGATCGGACATGATCTCACGAGGTCATGATATATGATTTGAGACCGAAACACCATGTTGTGATATGAGATATTACATGATCATTGGGCGATATCCATCTAACATGTGATGACATGTGACTATATGAGATGATAGAATGTACGTGACCATAGATCCGTATCTTTGAATGATGGTATCGTATGACGGATGATACTATATGAGATATGATATATATGATGATTAACCCGTATTCTTGATTCAATGATATCGTACGACGGATGATACCGTACGAGATATGATATATATATGATGATTGATCCGCACTCTTGACTTGAGATGCTGTACGAGGAACTATACCATACGTGATATTATGATGATAGATCGTTGACTGATAGATGTATCGCCTCGAAAATGTTATAGATTTCAAATCACTTTTGACTCGGGTTTAGTTTAGTCTTTTAATCAATTAAGTAGATATTAGAATATAACTAAATCAATACCTATTTTCAAAACTAACGAATCGTATGCATTTTCAAAGGACAAAACCGAAGGGACGCTACGGATTTTCAAATGGTGTCTTTTCCTCAAAAACACCGTAGCCCCTATTTTTCTAAAAACGGTGATCCGTGCTATTTTAACTGGATGGCTCATATATAGATTAATATTTTATATTGTTGTGTTTACTGTTTACTTTTCTGCTATGCTCATATTATTCACATTGCATTTTATACATATACATGTTCTTTCCTTAGCTGTTATAATCTCATCTGCTAGGACACATGCACCATTAACGATGATGCGCATGTTACACGTACACTTACTTGCCGTCACACACGCATCGTCATCGGTAATTGCCATTGTTGGATATATGTATGCCCTAGAGGCCATTATTTGATAGTGGATGCTTGGACATGTATATATATAGATGAATTTCTTTCTCGACATGATAGTATGCAATTTGGTTACTTTTTATATTAACATGTTCACTTGATTGTGTATACTGTTTATTTGATACATGCTGATAAAGCCCTTAGGATATCAGCTTGACTTCCATGATTATGATCCAGATCATACTAGTGGGGCATGTGTAGTCTATAAGCATACCCTTAAATGTTCCTAGTTGTGGGTGTATCGAGACGGAAAATTGATATTCCAGAGTAGATTAGCGTATACGTTTCTTTACCCAGTTGAGGGGGCGATGGATGATCCCATATCCATTGGTGTTTGACACCAAAGATTGTATACGGATGCTCATTAGAGACTTAGTACACTGAACGGACTCGCCGAGAACTCCTATATGGTATTATATCTATCATCAAATAGTAGTTCTCAGGTGACACTTGTACAGGTTAGTCTGCAGACCTGAGATCGTCATAGAGTCTTATGTGTTCTCCTACTGTGCTTTGATTTTCACCCAACCATGGCTCTACTGAGTCGTGCAAACATATGGCTTTTGGGTACAGTCCCGAGACACATGGAGGCAATGAGAGATAGGAGGGGTTTCGTCTCTCCCGGTATTGGGAGTTGATATTGTACTATGAACGGTTGGCTATAACTAGAAATCCCTGGACAGGGCTGATGAGATTTACTGATAAGTGTTATCAGTAGTTTCTCGACCTGTTATAAGCCATACATCTGCATGACTTATTGAGTTATTGGGGTCGACGATACCATCTCTAGACTCAATATGCAGCATATCAGATGAAAAGACCGGACTGTATGGTAAGTGTTGCCAATGGCTCTACGGGAGTTTTGAAAGGTTCGCTTGTTGTTCTTCTGTTCGTATAATACCTGGGACCCGTTACGTGCAGCTAGTACCGCTGACGGTTTTTGGGTATCTGATATGATCACTACCGACTGCTAGCATATTGATGAGTCTTAGAGTCCCACAAAGGGGTTTTCGAGCTCATGCGAAACAAAGTGGGGCACATATGGAGATATGTGCGGGATCTTGATTAAATACGAGTATATGATACCGTATTTTAATCTGGCGTTTTTTATTAGTCGGGTTATATATGATATGACCTAATTATTAAATCAAGTGTTGATTTAATATAATGACTAATTGCTCATTAGTAATTCCTTTCTTTATGTGTGCATGTATGTATATTTATATGGATTTATATACACATATACATGTGTGCATATGTCATGGTTGATGATACATTGGACATGGCTATGCTAGACTCACATGAAAATATATTAGATAATTATTGATTTTAAGTTAATGGAAATTAAATTATGATCTCATGGTTGAAATATCACACTGACCATGTGTCATGGCATGAAATTTAGTTTGTGACCGGCACTTAACTCACGCAACGTCTAAAGGCGCAACGTAAATTAAGTAAGCCGAAACCCAGAAATCAAAACCCTTTTTAGAAAATAAAAGAGGTGGAGTTTTGAAATAAAAGTATGACGAAATCAAAAGTTGTCTTAAATGCATAGATAATGGAACATGGAAATGCAAGCGAAATGATACTAGTTGAAAAACATGTTTCGTCTTTTAAAAATTTGGGCAGTACCTCCTTTGTATATTTTGATCCAAAACCACATACACATGATAATATAAAAGGCATCCCCAATCGGGAGCTTGCACTTCGCCCAACGGAGGAATCACAACCACGCAAGACAGAATATATGTATACGACGCCCAACGACGGAGATCAACACAAAGGATAAACTAAAGCAAGACATCAAACCCACCAAGCGAACATATAACCCATCGCTCAAGTCTCCCAACTACAAGTCTTACTACTTATACAAATACTAGTTTCTGATTGATGGAGTTAACTAGAAACAACAGTATAGTAAACACAAGAGTTGTACGATCTATCATCTACCACCTACCAAGGCAAATCATCCGAAAGTAAGCAGTGTGCCGGTGATGCCGCTACTGATCCATGATGTCAACCAGCAAGAACTGTGGCACAACGGGGGTGGGTTGCCAACTTGTGAGTAGAATACATCATCAGGTAGAAATCGAATAAAACAACGATTCCTAGGTCAACTATATCATAAACGTAATACTATGATATCTAGCGTGACCGTATCTGCATATGTGCCAACAACATAATCAATGCCTATCAGCATGTGGATATCATCCAACCATATAATCAATGCCTGTATGCATATGGATCTCATCCACGTGTCAACCAATGACACAACAACATCATGCATGTAAATATCATGAAAGCATATGCATGTAAATATGATGATATAAATCAACGTGTGTCCATCAATGACACATCAAATCATGGAACCTGAGTGTCCAACATCGACACTCGAAACATCATGAAACCCGTGTCCAGCATCGACACGTAAATCCTCATATATCGGGCTTTGTTAGTCTGGATCGGCCCATATCAATATCTCGGGCTCCATCAGTCCGGATTGGCCTATATCAATATCTCACGACTCCGGTCGGTATCCATTCCGGGTCTACCATGTACCCGCAAACGGCCTCATCCAGCTCCTCGAATCGGGTATCACATAACTCATAATCGAAAAAACACATGGTGGACGTCTCGAAATATCATATCAAGAGAAACCGTGTTTTTAAAACAATACGCAATTTCCTTTGAAATATAACCACGGTTCTCAAATCAGAGATCTCATGAAAACATCATCTCAAGCAAATAACAATAAAGTACGATGTATGCAACATAGAGTAGTAATATGAGCATATCGAGTATATCATGCAAGCATGTCAAGTGACAATACTGAACAATGAATGTACTTTTACTCTTAAGAATAATATCATGACAGGGCAGTTCTACTGTGTAAGTAGCATGTCAATTACCGATGAAGAATGTGTGTGAGCCGGCAAATCTGTCTATGTGTAACATGCGCATCAACGGTAACTGTGCAGGTGTACTAGCAAATGATATTATATAGCATTAAATACCGGCATGTGTTATGTACATCACGAGGGGTAATATCCTACACAACATGAACAATAAATGGGTGTATCTATCTATACAAGAATTATACGGTCACTTTTAAACGATACACATCGTCGCTTTGAAAATAGGTATGGTTCAGGTGGCTATTTTTATATCGGCGATCCCGCCTCATAACATCCGATATGATAATAATCATCGATCATCCTCCTCAAATCACTAGAGCTGATCAATCATCCGGTACATCTCATCGCGTACGGTAATCCACCGTACGATGTCATCAAACAGAATAGGGAATCTATCGACCTATACAATAATGATGGTACGGATCTAAAGTCTCGTACGGCATATTACTCATTATACTCATAAATATATACACATATATCTCAAATCACACTTGTATAAACGCCATATCTTGTTAATTTCACCACACCTCTATCTCAATCTCGTGTCGTGTTTATCGATCTCAATCTCATATCCTATCATTATCAACCCATACTTGTCATCTTTCAATTCATACTTATCATGATTCACTTCTCATTTCATATTTTCATATATCGATCTGAGTCATCTATATCTACATCATATTATCTATTATACCTATATTATATTATTAATATCCATTAGTGACAACTTCTATCATATTATCTTTACTAAATCCTATAATCATGTCCTTAAGTCCACAACATATCCTTTATCAAAATATAATTATAAAGCGATCTTCCATATCAATGTTTGCGGGGGTGCTATACGCCATCCACCCGACATTCCCCATAGATATAAATCTACTCACCAGCAATTCTCCTCGCTTAGCCGGAGTCGATGTGCTTCGTCGTCTCGGAAGTCCACGCGAAGTAGCTACAATCAATACACAATCGAAATGCAAACACAATCAATATCCGAAAAACGATACGGCATACGGTTCGCTCATAGGTTAAAACATATAGCTTCGCATGCAAAACACAACCAAATAACTCTCGATGTTGACGTTCAAACGCCAAACGACAGAAGCCAAATCAAATATAAAAACCAAGTTTCACATATCGCATAACACGAAATCAGCAACTAAGGAATTCTATCCCAGATTTTGACTCAGGTAAAATTAGCAAATTTTGCATATAGGGTTACTCTAGATATAGGATAAGGAAGCCACAGAACAAAAATCACAACATTTCACCCCGACTTGGCCACAAATTGCGGTGAAATCCAATTAATCTGCGGCCATAATAAAAGTATACGGGCTTGGGCTTCAATGGTAGCTTCTAGGTCACCTACACGACTCTCTGTTATAGGAACTTATCTTATAGTTGTCTCGGGTGATAACAGATCTCAGAATCTTATCACAAATCCACAAAATACGATATAGGCCGATTTCAAAGTTCGTGTTTTGGGTTCCAGTGTCAGGTCTTGGCCAGTAAAACACTCTCTAATGTCTTGTGAACACTCACTACACCTCAATTAACCACTTAACAACATCTTATAATTTTCTAAGATCACAAACCTAACTAAATCAATATCTAAACTAGAATAGGATATATACTTAACAAAAAGTGTATGGATATACCTCATTAGGAACTTCGGAAAATTCTTGAGTTGCCCAAAGTCTTCAAAATCCAAACATGAAGGGTTCCAAGGGATTAGAATGGGTGTGTGCATATTTTTGATGAAGGGGAGATATGGTTTTGGCATGGAAATGAAGATGATGCATTGAGGTAGTGAGATGAATGAGATGAAGCAATTGAGTTGAGAAAACATTGGAGGTGGAAGGAAATGGGCAGCCAACTCTCTCTCTTAGGCTTACTCTCTCTCATAAATATCTCCCCCTATACTCACTCCCACACAAATATCAATTACACTCATTCTCTTTTGTTTCTTTCTCTTATTCCTTTCACACTCAAACCTTTTATTCCTTTGCTTTTCTTTTCTTTTCTCATTCTCTTTCTCACAAACTCACAAGACACTAACAAAAGCTCAATGAAATACATGCACATGATATTGTGCACAAGCAATGAAAAAAATGTAAAAATACGGATTTTGCAAAAAATCCGATAAATATCCTTAAAATAAATAAATCATTTTAATCTCCAATTAATTTCCAAATATTGGTATATACTTATACCATTTTACGAAAAATCCCTATTCGCAAATCGAATAGTTTTCGCGAAATATATTATTTTAATATTTAATTTCCAAAATTAATATTTTATATTTTCTGAAATGTTACAGTCTTCCCCCCTTAAATAAATTCGGTCCCCGAATTTAAACTGTAACTCCCCAAATATTAAAACATTTTAATAATCAATTCAAATCAGCGGCTCTCCGAAATCACGGAAGATACAGAAATACCATGGCGCATCATGTGCGCCTGAAAACGAGTACGAAACTGTCACGAACCAAATGTGGCACGTGAACGGCACTTAAATTACGTGACATCTACAGACATCGACAAGATCCAAGTAAGCCGAAATCCGGGATCTAAACCCTTTTTGAAAATATTGGAGATGAGGTTTAAAATAGTCATTCGATGAAGTCAGTTTAAAATAACCTTTAAGTTTAACTAAGTATGTTTGAAAAATATCTATGACGTTTTGAAACTTGACATCACTTCCTTTGCATTTTTGTAAAACCTGATACAACATAATAATAAGATAGCATCCCAACGGGAGCTAGTCTCCACGTCCAAACGACGGAGCAACCAACAAACTAAATCAGAAGTCGACTCCAAAGAGTGTGACACCACCACAAATAAAACTCTAAGCCTCGCTTCTAAGTCCATAATATACCATTTCTAAGTTGATGGAGTTTTTCACTAGATACAAGAATATAAGAATAACTAAGTGTGAGTACGATACAATAGTAACCCACATACCCATCAATCACCGAGAAGAAAGTGTGCCCAACGCCGCTGATAATCCAAGCGGCAACACCTGCAATAAACTGTGGCACAACGGGGATGAGTTGCCAACTCAGTGAATAAAAGTACATCTAAAGGTAGAAATCGAAATGCACGACTATACCTAAGTCATATATATAGTACTATCATAATCTGTACCAATATACTATATGATATGCATATGTATCATAATGCAACACCATCTATCATGCAATCCCAAGTAACACCTATCAATGCAGATGACCTATATCTAGGTATAAGCCCGATGTAGCCGAAAATATATATATATATATATAAATCTCTTCTTTAAAATAGCCATGGAATAGATATATCACGGCATAAAGCAGACGTGATAGTATGAAATAAAAAAGGTATCTTATTTAGGATATATGTCCTGCTATTTTAATAAATAGTGTTAAGAGGTTTACAGTTTAAAAGAGTTCAGTGTCATCTCAGACACGTCAAAATAATGAGGCTATAGCTCGAGTTTGAAATCCTGTTTATGTATATGAATGCCCGTACAAATATATACCGGTACTGTCCCCCGGATCAGTCTTGGTCGGCTACAGTAACCATAATCTACTGTATATCTCATGATAACCACATATCAATATATATCTATGGATGTCCAGCATTGACACCCAAAAACCAGAAATCCCTCATGTCCATCACCGACACGTAAATACAGATATCGTCGACACCACCTCAACAAATGATCGCCACCCGATATCCTGGCTACGATCAGTATCCCCTGGATATCCGCCGTGCCCAATCGAACCCTGGTCAGTATCGCTTGGATATCTTCCGTGCTCATCTCTATCTCCGGTATCGAGTATCCTCGTTAGGCTCCACGCCTATAATGTGGCTATCCTGCCCCTCGGCCCCGAACCGGGTCCACCATGTATCCCGCTGTATAGCTACCCCACTCAGTACAGATATTTCATAAATCCGGAACCGTATAGCTACCCCCATTCGGTTCGGAATCAAAATCAGAAAACACAAAACCCATGGTGGACGTTTAACTCATCATATCAAAAATATCAGGTAAGGAATAAGAATACTTGCATAGATTATATTGATGATATTATATATATATATATATATATACATATATATATACATATATAACAGTGTCCCATACCACCGATATATATCATAAGGAGTAAAATATCCAGAAAATTCATAAGAATCAAATACAGCATCTACAGTACTAATATTCGTAATTTACAACAGGAATAAATAAAGATTACGTAATTATATCACATAGGCATAATGATCTCAATTCTACTTTGTCATGGCAATACTAATGCTGTGTAGTGTAGCATACATGTCTGTGCTCGTGCAACATGGCAATCATTAGTATTTGTGCAAGTGTTCTACGGTGTAACAACCTATTTATATTAACACATGTATATATATGCATTATACAATAGAACGGTTCTACAGTGACATGGCAGTACCAATGAGGTATAGAGTAACATATATTTACGTGCTTGTGCAACATAGTATTCATTGGTATTTGTGCAGTGTTCTATCAGAGTGTTCGTATCATAGATAACGTCGATAATATAATGCAAACATGTAAAGTAATCTAAACGCAACTATTGTAATTACTTGCTATGAGTTATACCATTATCTTTAGGAATAAACGAACCGTTTGAAATAAGAAAGCTGCCCTAGATTTAAAATCGATATTCATTTTGGAAATTGGCACTGCATCCTACTATTTTATTAAAAGATAAACGAATCATGGTCTTTAAAAGAATATAGCTCACACATATATTACATCCTAAAACTGAATATCACCTATTGCTACGAGTCTAAAGGAAAAACCTTGCCCTTATTCGGCATCGAATTTAATCAATTCCAATACGTATAAACTCTTATATAATATCTCATCATATCGCTATATCCGTGTCATCTCAAGTACGGCATGATCCCTCGTACAAATCCATCAAACCATATCCATGTCTTACGGATCTAATATCACGTACGTATCTCATTTAAAACTACATATGAAACTTTATGCAAATGAAAGACATACAAGATGCGATACTATATCAATATCTTGAATAAATACTACACTAACTAGATATCATAATAATACTTATAAGGTTGCGGGGGTGCTATACGCCATTCACCCGACTCCCCCAGTAGATGTAAATCTACTCACCAACTTAAAATCTTGCTGAATCCACGCTGCTATATCGCCAAATCCGTCTTGGAATTCTTGAATCGTACCTATATTCGTATTTAAATCAAATTGATGTAAATATCATATCGAAAACAAAAACAACAAGCTACACACCCGTAGGTTAGAACCTACAGCATACTTAACCCAAAAACGACAATATAATTCTGTCGTTAAGGTATAAACGTTTATGTTTCAGCTGCAACATCAAAATACGAAAAATATGTATCGTAAATATCTGAAATTTGATAAAACCATTACTAAAACGTTCCCAGATTTTACTATGCAAATATTTGGACAACGCAAATAATACATAGACTTGTAAAATACCAACTCAAAGTTACAGAAGAAAAATCAACACCAAATGCCTTGGTAAGGCCGGCGTCGCCGGATTTTGTGTGCTTGTCGCCGGATTAAATAAGGAGTTTGGGGCTCTGGTTTCAAGTGCTGTTTCCTATTGGTCTCATTATACTTTTGGTCTTGCTAGTTTTTCTAGTGATTATACGTATCAGTTCCAGATTTATTTACAGTAGGTTTAACATCACAAAAATTCATGTTTTCTGTTTTTCTTATCAAAACTAATATTGGGCAGAATTGATTAAATTGAAAAGAGAGGAAGATATACCGATGGAGATTGTGTATATTAGAACACCAGCTCCTAATTTGTATGTGGATGCATCTAGGTTTGGTAATGGGTCAACCTTGATGATGGGTACAAGTTGATGAAGATATTCATTGCTCTCACTCTTTGGTATGAACACTTAGAAAATTTTCTTGGTTTGGGGATGAAGAGTGTAGTGTTTCAGTTGGAATAGCTATTGAAAATTTTAAGTATAATGTGTAAATAGGGTGAGGAGCTTTGTAGAGAAAGCATGAGGTGTAGGATGAGAGGTGGAGGTGGCATGAGAGGAAGAAGGATGTGTCACTTGAAGAAGCATGATTGATTCATGCAAGGAGGAGGTGTTAGATTTGAAGAAGGAGGTGTAAAGGTATGAAGGAGGAGGTGTAAGGTTATAAGTAAGGGTGGAAATGAGGTGTTTGTATAAAGTTAGCATTGAATGTTATATGCCATCCATGATAAAAATATAACAATAAGTAAAAACTTGCATATCGTAAATCCAAATCCATATAACAACAAGATATGAAATGATAAATCTATCACTTAATTATCATTAGCTCAATGAAAAATAAAATGTCATGATAAAATAATTAAAATATCATTTTCTTGATATCACCCACTTTATTCATATTTATCAAAATAATTCCATTTTTCGGATATGATTCCGATACCCAATTTCATAAGCGATATCATTTTCGTAAACTTATCAATTATATTATTTTTATAATAAAAATATATAATTAAATATTCTTAATTTTCCAAAATGTTACAGAAACTCAAAATCAAACTCCGTCAAACATCACGCAATCATCGGAGTTAAAATGGAAATACGAATCTTGAATGCCACTACTGGAATCCAAATGCACTATAGTCAAATCATAATACGTATATAGCACGCATCTTTATAAAACAACTTTTTAAAATCTGAAAAACTCATGCCAAATCTTTCCCAAATCTCCGTGCTATGCATAACTCACGACACAAGTGGCGGACGATCATTTGTAAAGTAGTAAATATAAACCTATATATGTTTTGCTCAATTTATACGTCCTGCCTTTTTGAAAATTCCCAAAAGGTTCTCTTTATAAAATTTCGCGTCCCTCGCGGACACGTAGGAAATAACGAGACTATAGCCCCTTTTCTTTTGAAAACCTCTTGGTAACTTTTTATGCATGAAAAAGTACTCAGGCACTGTTAGTGTATATGCCCTAGAGGCCATTACTGTATCATACTAGTATGTATATTACTTGATGGATGCTTGGGATATTCACAGTTGTATAGACAATCTTGCTCGTAATAGTAGTATGCTACTTGGTTTGTCTCTGCTTTAATGTGTACATGTGTGTTTCTTTATTATATCACCTATACGCATTAGTAGAGCCCTTAGGATCTTTGCTTGATTACCGGCGTTGTGATGGCGATCACACTCTTGAGGGCTGGGTAATCCCCAAGCATATCCTTATACACGTCCCTAGTCGTGGGATTATCGAGACAGGGCATCGATACTCCGGAGTAAACTAGCGTATGCGCTTCTCATCCCAGCACGGGAGACGGTCTGTCCCACAGCTGTCAGTACGCCGTACTTGAGATAGTATGCGGGTGCTCGTTAGGTTACGAGTACAATGGACAGGACTCGTCGGGAACTGATGGTTGGTATTATACCTATCGTCAGTTATCAGTTCCCAGGTGACATGAGTACAGCTTAGTCCGCTGACTTGACACTATCATTTCGCCTCAAGTGTGTTCCCACTGTTCTTTGATTACTACCCTACCACGGCTCTACTGAGTCGTGCAAACAGGTAGTAGTTGGGAGCAGTCCCGAAGCACTTGGAGGCAGTGACGGTTAGACATGATTCGTCTCTCCCGGTATTGGGGGTTGACATCGTGCTGTGTCTAGGAGATCCATTACACGAGTAGTCCCTGGCCAGGGCAAGCGAGATATACTGGTAGGTTTCCAGTGTTATCTCAGGGTGTTCTGGGCTTCACTACGACACGACTTGTACCGCTATTAGGGGACCGACGTTTACCGTCCCCCTAGGCCCTCCATGCGATGTATCAGACGAACAGACCGGACTGCACGGAGATTGTCATATACAGGCTCAGTAGGAGTTCGGATGGGTTTACCTCATCGGCCTTCTTATCGACATCTACCTGGGGATCGTTACGTACAGCTAGTGCCGCTTGCGGTCTGTGGTTAAACCCACTGCCAGCATAGTGTCGAGTCTTTAGAGTCCCACACAGAGAGTTTCCCTGCACTGAGCGAAACGTGTAGAGGCCGTATGGTTTTATGGCAGGGCTGCGATCACTTACGTACACTTGTGTGTGTGTGGTTTTCGGGCAGGCAATACTAGTGGGATTTGTTTTAAGCCGGATCCTAGTATTGCACGGATGGATTTGTTTTGTCTTCTGTGCATCCGCATTCTACGGAATGCGGATGCAGGTGTGTAAGCACAGTTTTCCGGAGCGATGAAGGAGGAGGTGCCTCATTAGGGTTTTGGCAGTTGGTTCGGCCAAAACCGTTATGTGGCAGGCTCATTAGGGTTTTGACAGTTGATTCGGACTCATTAGGGTTTTGGCAGTTCGTTTGGTCAAAACCATTATGAGCCGCGGACATCATTTACTAATCCTTTTAGTGATAATTTTATGATGGCTAATTGCATTGACCATTTGACCACCATGACCTCTCTTGACTTTGTTGACCGGTTGACCGTGTTGACCATTGACTTTCAAGAGGGATCTACTCTCTTATTTTCTTTTTCTTTTTCTATTTTGATTATGATAATGGTCATTTCAATGTAGCCATCAAACTTTATCTTGATGGGATTAGTAATGATAATGTTTTTGCATTATTGAACCATGGTATATTTTCTTTTGCTCATAATTCTTTTCTCATTCTCTCTCTTGCCTTTTGCTAGTGAGAAGAAAAGAAATGCACCATGGTTGCTAGCTCCTCCTTCTTCCTCCTCTTGATTCATCTTTTGATCTCATGTGTTGAGAGATAAAGATCCCACAAAGACAAAACCATCCCTCTACCACTTCTACACAACCTAGGGTTTCTAGATTAGCAATCTCTTTGCCCTAGTTACCTCGGCTCGAGGTGGAGCTCGGTGTACATCTCTCGGGTGGATCGTCTTCGACTCAAGGAGGCCGCGGAGGTGACCAAAGTCCGGATCAAGCCTCGGAGCAAGCAAGGAGAAGAACAACAAGAAGCGAAGGAGTTCAAGTTGAGGTATAACCCTTAACCGAGTAGATAAATCTCTAGTTAGGATGCTAGTGTGTTGTTTAGCAAAGATCCGGCTTTTCGTTCCATGTTACCATATTTAGAAAAAAATTTGTTTTACCGTTTCCGCAACCCCGAAAGTACCGGGAGAGGTAATGTGGACCTAACAGTGGTATCAGAGCCTAACTAAACACGCCCTAGCATATTAGCAAAGTATCTAGAATTTCGACCGGACGAAAAACCGCAAAACACCCCGGAATTTCAAGTTTCTGCCGATTTTTAGAACTGTTCCAAAATTAATAAATCATACACTAAAAATCGGCTCAGGCTTTTTATAGAATACTGAAGAAAAATGATCACCCAACTCGGTTAAAGCGCCGTGTTTCCGCGGCATAAGCTTGCTTATGCCGCGGAACCGCGGCCGAGTTAACTCGGTTGGGGATCCTGTTTGCTGCAGTGTTCTTATATGGGTATTTTGGGATTTTTGAAATATGATTTTTCTGCCCAGATTTTCCAGAAAGCAAAATTTGTTTTTGGAGCTTAAAGATCTTTATTTTTGGTCGATGTTCTGTAGTCTTTGGCTAATAATTATATCTGTAATGTTATATGTGTATTGAACGTCTACTAATCGCTATACGTCGATTAGTAGGGGTTATACATATCTATGATCTGTAATGCTGATGGTTTGTGTATATGAACTCGTTGGATTGTCGCGGATGAATAGCCGGAGTGGATGTGAGATGAGAGTTTCTTTTTCTTTCATTCATGTAATAAATTTGTAAATTGATGTAATATTATTTGTATGGCCGCACAACCGGGTCGTGGTTGTAGCCGTCATTGTATAATTCTTTTTACTGTTTTTGCTCCTAGGATAGACCCATGGAGGGGGTGCACAGACTACCGGGTATCTCGAAGTGCCGAGTGGCCTACTCACGGCGTTGAGGGAGGTTGCTTCGCTACGGGTACTTGGCGGGTAGTTTGCCGCACCCGTAGGGGTCTTGGGTAGGGTTTTGGCTATTCATCGCGACCGTGTAATCCGCTTTTCGTTGCAGGCTCGAACGAATCGCGGGTTCCTAGTATATCCAAAGTGTTCATCTGCGATCTGGATTGGCTATCATTGCTATATATCTATATATAATAACTATTTAGGCGTTGCTTATGTTTTTCAGCCGCGCTAGCCCAGCCCCCGCTCTGTCGTTAGTCAAGTAACCTAACGGGTGATGACGGGGCCTCGTGGCGAATGCGAATGGCATAAGCGTACGTCATATTTTGGTTGTTTTCTGCAATGGTAGGATTTAAATGATGGGACGGATTAAAAGAACTAATGCAAGAAAATAAACCTAAAAGACGTTGTTGGAACAATTTTTTAAAAAAGCTGTTATTGCAAGGACGTTCACTTTTGTTTTGCATCGAGGTATTCGGTTATGAATCCCCAGCACCTCATTCGACGAGGCAAAGGCCGAGATTCTCTCATCGGGAGTGACCCCTTGGACAAAAGTTTGCGTCAGGGTGATTACTTCACTATAGTCGATTATTCTTGTTTTGCATCGAGGTATTCATCTTATGAATGCCCAGCACCTCACTCGACGAGGAAAGAGCTGAGATCCCTTCACAGGGAGTGACCTCTTTAGAAAAAGTTTTCGTCACTATATTTTCAAAAAGTGTATCACGTTCCTTCAACGATATCAAGTTCATTACGTTAACGGGTTTTCGCCAAAACCCAGTCGTAGCCCTCCGTCGTTCCGGATTGATATTGCTTAGTATTCGTGCTACGTATTTCGTGCTCAGCCGAGGCGTAGTGTATGGTAGCAATGTAATATTTTTCCGTAGGATAGAAAGTGATTGGTTAGGACAGTCGTGCGGTCATTTTGGCTCAGCCAAGGACTCGTACGGGTGGGTCTAATGTAGTCAAGATAATGACGGGTTGAACTTGACTAGGATCCTTTGATATGTTGGCTCAGTCAAGGTCATTTGGGTCCTAGGGGCAAAAACCACATCGGGAGTTTCAAAAGTACTGAAATTTGCTAGTGTTGCATACCATTTGGAGTGTGATGATTCTGGTAGGATTCCTTCAGTTTTGTCACGCGATGATATTTGGATCCCGATCCTACTGTGAGTATATGCTACTCCTCGGGAACATTCTCGCTTAACGATCAATGCTATAAACCAAGTAGGTGTCTAGAAAGGTGTTAGCGGGGCTACGCCCACAGGGAAAAGAGGTTACTTAATTAAGGAACTTCGCGAAAGCGTTGGAAAACCTCCCTCGAAGTACTGACACTAGCCTGGCTGAACGGTTAAGCAAGTATTGTACGGTGAGATTGATCCCGACTAATTCTTCCTTTATGGTTTGAGGAGGGATTCGAGAGACAGTGGGAGCCATCCTGTTTAGAAAAATTAAAAACCAATCTAAACTTACAAGAGCGCACGCTAAGTGTTTCTTTTCTCTCTCTCCAGGTAGCAACCATTTCACGCCCTAATCAAGATAATAAAATGTATCGCTTGACTGATCCGAATTCTTATTCGGGGCTGGGGAACGTTGGTTCAGCTCTAGCTTGTGACAACAGTCATAAGTATGAGCAAGGGAAAGGGGATTGTATGGATACCCAGTTGAAGAAGAAACATGGTGTTGCATCTACTTCAGGTGTTCTTGTAATTGAGAACTGTTTTACGGTCAGCCCTACCTCCTGGGTACTTGATACCGGATCAGGATCTCATATCAGTAATTTATTGCAGGGACTGAGAAAAAGTAGGAAAGTTGCACCGGGTGATATGTCGCTCAGAGTAGCGAACGGAGCACAAGTTAATGAGGCAGCCGTCGGTGAATATCACCTAGTATTGCCAAATGGCAAAACTATGATTTTGAACGATTGCTACTATGTACCTTCCATGGTTTGCAACATCATATCAGTTTCTTTACTCGATAAAGATGGATATAACTTTGTTCTTGATAGAAATATCATGAACATTTACTTTCATAAGGTACTGGTTGCAGAAGGTACATTGTGTAATGGTATCTACGTTCTAAATCAGAATACAATTCTCAATGTACAAAACACACGCAAGAGGAAGAATTCAGATACGAATGAATCCTACTTGTGGAAATGTAGACTTGGTCATATCGGAGAGAAAAGACTGAGTAAGTTGCATAAAGATGGACTCTTGGATGCGTTCGAGTTTTCATCTTATGAAACTTGTCAGTCTTGTCTCAAAGGGAAGATGACCAAATCTCCGTTCACCGGACATGGAAAAATAGCAGCAGAGCTCTTGGGACTCATACATAGTGATGTATGTGGTCCGATGTCTATACATGCAAGGGGTGGGTTCTCATACTTCATCACATTCACTGACGATCTCTCTAGGTTCGGATATGTGTATCTGATGAAACACAAATCTGGAGATTTTGAGAAATTCAAGGAATTCAGAAACGAAGTAGAGAACCAGACTGGCAAAAGTATCAAGATCCTCCGGTCTGATAGAGGAGGGGAGTACTTAAGCACGGAATTCCTAGATTACTTAAAAGAGAATGGTATTCTCTCTCAGCTTACTCCTCCTTATACACCACAGCACAACGGTGTATCGGAGCGGAGGAATCGTACCTTACTGGATATGGTTCGCTCCATGATGAGTAATGCCGAGTTACCTCTTTCATTTTGGGGACATGCGCTGTTGACATCAGCATATCTATTGAACGATGTTCCGTCTAAATCTGTGCCTAAGACACCGCTCGAGATATGGAATGGTAAAAATCCGTATCTTAAACGTATTAAGATATGGGGTTGTCCGGCCTATGTAAAAGTACAAAATCCGGACAAACTTCAGGCACGTTCAGTTCTATGTAAATTTGTGGGATATCCTAAGAACTCCACAGGATATCTGTTCTACCACACCGAGGAACAGAAGGTGTTTGTATCTCGCTACGCCACCTTTTTAGAGTGGCAATTTCTTGCAAAAGAAACAAGTGGGAGTTCGGTAGAACTGGAAGAAATTCAGCGACCACAAAATGAAACTGAAGATTTGACAGAACCTCAGAATTCAATAACCCCAGACGAACCTCAGCCACTCCGCAGATCTGGTAGGATTTCTCATCCGCCCGAGAGATACTACGGTTTTCTAATAGACGGGGATCGAGAGGATTGCATCTTGGAAGAAGATGACCCTACCAGTTTCAGGCAGGCCGTTATCAGTAGGGACTCTGATAAGTGGCAGGAAGCAATGCAATCCGAAATGGAGTCCATGTACGCCAATAAAGTGTGGACCTTGGATATTGCTCCACCTGGGGTAAAACCCGTTGGATGCAAATGGATCTACAAAAGGAAACTTGGTGTAGATGGGCAGGTGGAAACCTATAAGGCTAGACTCGTTGCAAAAGGTTTTCGTCAAAGACCTGGTTTGGACTATGACAAAACTTTTTCTCCGGTGGCTATGCTCAAATCCATTCGGATCGTACTTGCCATTGCTGCCTTCCATGACTAAGAAATCTGGCAGATGGATGTTAAAACGGCTTTCCTAAACGGTTGTTTGGAAGAGTGCGTTTACATGGATCAGCCAGAAGGTTTTGTAGACAGTAGGAGCAGAGGGATGGTGTGCAAGTTGCTTAAATCCATTTATGGATTAAAGCAGGCATCGCGGAGCTGGAACATCTGTTTTGATGAGGCAATCAAGGAATTTGATTTCATCAAGAACGAAGATGAACCTTGTGTCTATAAGAAGATTGTAGGACGAACTGTCGTATTCCTAGTCTTGTACGTGGACGACATTCTTTTGATAGGAAATGACATTCCTATGCTACAATCGGTCAAGCTATTTTTGTCACAACGGTTCTCCATGAAGGACCTGGGTGATGCCTCGTACATTCTGGGGATCAAGATATATAGAGATAGATCCAAGAGACTACTGGGAATTTCGCAGTCTAGGTACATAGAGACCGTACTAAAGAGATTTAGTATGGAGGATTCCAAGCACGGTAACATACCCGCATTGCACGGAATTACCCTCTCCAAGAAGATGTCTCCTAAGACTGACGAGGAGAGGGTTCGCCTGAGCATTATACCCTATGCTTCGGCGGTAGGATCTATAATGTATGCGATGCTATGTACAAGAGCAGATGTAGCTTACGCGCTGAGCGCAGTAAGCCGGTATCAGTCAGACCCAGGTGAGGACCACAGGACAGCAGTGAAGAACATTCTCAAGTACCTGAGAAGGACTAAGGAGATGTTCCTGGTTTACGGTAATGGAGACCTCAGGATCGAGTCCTTTACCGATTCAAGCTTCCAGAGTGACAAAGATGGCAGCAAGTCTGTCTCGGGTTTTGTGTTTACCCTCAACTGAGGGGCGGTATGTTGGAGGAGTTCCAAACAGGATACCGTCGCAGACTCAATGATGGAGGCTGAATACATTGCTGCAAGCGATGCCACAAAAGAGGCGGTCTGGATGAAGAAGTTCATTAGTGAACTTCAGGTGGTTCCGTCCATTGTTGACCCAATACCTTTGTATTGCAATAACAATGGGGCTATAGTTTTAGCGAAGGAACCAAGGTCCCATCAGAAATCCAGGAACATCTAAAGGCGGTATCACCTGATCAGGGAGATCATAGATCGCCAGGAGATCGAGGTGCGGAGAGTGGACACAAAGGACAACACAACGGACCCATTCACAAAGGCCTTGCCCTAGACTCAGTTCGAGCGGCTGATCGAGATGATAGGTCTTCGATACGCCAGTACATGGCCTTAGTGCAAGTGGGAGATTGTTAGGGTATATGCCCTAGAGGCCATTACTGTATCATACTAGTATGTATATTACTTGATGGATGCTTAGGATATTCACAGTTGTATAGACAATCTTGCTCGAAATAGTAGTATGCTACTTGGTTTGTCTCTGCTTTAATGTGTACATGTGTGTTTCATTATTATATCACCTATACGCATTAGTAGAGCCCTTAGGATCTTTGCTTGATTACCGGAGTTGTGATAGCGATCACACTCGTGGGGGCTGGGTAATCCACAAGCATATCCTTATACATGTCCTTAGTCGTAGGATTATCGAGACAGGGCATCGATACTCCGGAGTAGACTAGCGTATGCGCTTCTCATCCCAGCACGGGAGACGGTCTGTCCCACAGCCGTCAGTACGCCGTACTTGAGATAGTATGTGGGTGCTCGTTAGGTTACGAGTACACTGGACAGGACTCGTCGGGAACTGATGGTTGGTATTATACCTATCGTCAGTTATCAGTTCCCAGGTATCATGAGTACAGCTTAGTCCGCTCACTTGACACTGTCACTTCGCCTCAAGTGTGTTCCCATTCTTCTTTGATTACTACCCTACCACGGCTCTACTAATTCGTGCAAACAGGTAGTAGATGGGAGCAGTCCCGAAGCACTTGGAGGCAGTGATGGTTAGACAGGATTCGTCTCTCCTGGTATTGGGGGTTGACATCGCGCTGTGTCTAAGAGAGCCATTACACGAGTAGTCCCTGTCCAGGGCAAGCGAGATATACTGGTAGGTTTCCAGTGTTATCTCAGGGTGTTCTGGGCTTCACTCCGACACGACTTGTACCGCTATTAGGGGACTGACGTTTACCGCCCCCTAGGCCCGCCATGCGATGTATCAAACGAACAGACCGGACTATACGGAGCTTGTCACATACAGGCTCAGAAGGAGTTCGGATGGGTTTACCTCATTGGCCTTCTTATCGACATCTACCTGGGGACCGTTACGTACCGCTAGTGCCGCTTGCGGTCTGTGGTTAAACCCACTGCCAGCGTAGTGTCGAGTCTTTAGTGTCCCGCACAAAGAGTTTCCCTGCACTGAGCGAAACGTGTAGAGGCCGTATGGTTTTATGGCAGGGCTGCGATCACTTACGTACACTTGTGTGTGTGTGGTTTTCGGGCAGGCAATACTAGTGGGATTTGTTTTAAGCCGGATCCTAGTATTGCACGGATGGATTTGTTTTTTCTTCTGTGCATCCGCATTCTACGGAATGCGGATGCAGGTGTGTAAGCACAGTTTTCCGGAGCGATGAAGGAGGAGGTGCCTCATTAGGGTTTTGGCAGTTGGTTCGGCCAAAACCGTTATGTGGCAGGCTCATTAGGGTTTTGACAGTTGATTCGGACTCATTAGGGTTTTGGCAGTTCGTTTGGTCAAAACCATTATGAGCAGCGGACATCATTTACTAATCCTTTTAGTGATAATTTTATGATGGCTAATTGCATTGACCATTTGACCACCATGACCTCTCTTGACTTTGTTGACCGGTTGACCGTGTTGACCATTAACTTTCAAGAGGGATCTACACTCTTCTTTTCCTTTTCTTTTTCTATTTTGATTATGATAATGGTCATTTCAATGTAGCCATCAAACTCTATCTTGATGGGATTAGTACTGATAATGTTTTTGCATTATTGAACCATGGTTCATTTTCTTCTGCTCATAATTCTTTTCTCATTCTCTCTCTTGCCTTTTGCTAGTGAGAAGAAAAGAAATGCACCATGGTTGCTAGCTCCTCCTTCTTCCTCCCCTTGATTCATCTTTTGATCTCATGTGTTGAGAGATAAAGATCCCACAAAGACAAAACCATACCTCTACCATTTTTACACAACCTAGGGCTTCTAGATTAGCAATCTCTTTTCCCTAGTTACCTCGGCTCGAGGTGGAGCTCGGTGTACATCTCTCGGGTGGATCGTCTTCAACTCAAGGAGGCCGCGGAGGTGACCAAAGTCCGGATCAAGCCTCGGAGCAAGCAAGGAGAAGAACAACAAGAAGAGAAGGAGTTCAAGTTGAGGTATAACCCCTAACCGAGTAGATAAATCTCTAGTTAGGATGCTAGTGTGTTGTTTAGCAAAGATCCGGCTTTTCGGTCCATGTTACCATGTTTAGAAAAATTTTTGTTTTACCGTTTCCGCAACCCCGAAAGTACCGGGAGAGGTAACGTGGACCTAACAGGCACTGTCCTCAGACCACCCCTGCTCGACAACTATATAATATAGTATCCATCATCAAAACGCGATACTCATAAAAAAAATCAGCCTCAAAAGGCATATCCAACATCACGTGCGTCTGGTGCGCACAGAAAACCAAATCCAATACATGTGCTATGAATATGCACAAAAGAAAAACTAGGTGCAACGGGTGTGCATGAAAGCATATGTCCAGTGCAACGGATGTGCATGACAACAACATCTAGTGCATCTATTGTGCACGAAAACCTGGTGCAACTAACATGCACGAATGAAAATCCCAATCGAGTGCATCTGGTGTGTGTAAGTTTACGGTAGCGCCCCGGCCGACAATCCGAGGCCAAACGCGGAACAAAAACATTTACTAAACCGGCGCTAACGCAGACTTTTACCCGGATCGTGCCATTAACTTAAACTAGCCAACTAGAAAGAAGTTTAGAATGCCTATACCGATCGATCCGTGTCCTTCGGTCTTTAGCCATCATCCTAAGCTCCTTGCGGCATCTCCAATCTCGCACGATCTCCGATCTCCTCGTCGAAGTGGCACCATATCTAGAAGTCTTTTTAAGGGCTCCCGCTTCAAACCGAAGCAACTCGGACATAAAGTTTGCTAGTCGACATGTCTAAGGTGAAGTAGAGAATGTGTGTGATAACTTTGTCTCAAGCATCTATTGATTCTCAACACATGAGATGGTATGGATGGAGATTGAAGAAGATGCCATTAATGGAGATTATGAGCTCAAGAAAAATAGGAAGAGGAAGAGCATTCTTTTATGTGTGATCAAAATGAGAGAGAGCACTAGAATTATCATCTCAAGAGCAAACCCCAACTCATATGGCTGCCCACTCTCTCTCTCCATCTCAATCTCACACAAATAAATCAATAAACAAGTGGCATGGCACAAAAAATAATACCATGAGTCATCACCCAAGAACATGCCACAATTAATGCTCCTCATGATGACTTGAGCTCATAATTGCCACTAATAAACATTAATCCAAATGTTTATGAAAATAAATAGAATGGCATCTTCTAAAGTAAACTCATGATGGATCACAAGGATACCCCTCATCTATATATGCATACCTGCATCCGCATTCCGACTGAATGCGAATGCAATGAGACTAAAGTAATCCAACAAATCTAATACTAGGATCTGGCTTAAACCAAAGCCCACTAGTATGATCCGTCCGATCATGATCCGTGCACAAGTGCACGTATATGATCGAACCCTGCCATAAAACCATACGAACTCTACAACGTTTCTCCCGAACTTAGGAAAACTTTTTGTGGGGGACTCTAAAGACTCGTCAATACGCTGGCAGTGGGTTTAACCATAAGCACGTCAGTGGTACTAGCTGTACGTAACGGCTACCAAGGTGTTGAGCAAAGGGAGGCCGACGAGCGAACTCATCCTGAAACCCTACTGAACCTGTCAGTGACAATATCCATACAGTTCGGTCCGTTCGTCTATGAGTATCGCATATCGGGCCTAGGGGGTTGGTAAACGTCAGACCCCGAAAAGCGGTATAAGTCGTGTCGGAGTGTATCCCAGAACACCATGAGATACTACTGGAATACCCACCAGTAAATCTCACTTGCCTTGGCCAAGGACTTCATGTAATGGCTCTCCTAGACACAGCGTGATCTCACCCCCAATACCGGGAGAGACGAAACCCTTGCCGATCCGCTCACTGCTTCCATGTGGCTCGGGACTGTACCCAACTAAAACCTGTTTGCACAACTCCTTTGAGCCGTGGTCGGGTAGTAATCAAAGCATAATAGGAACTCACACGAGATAAATGACGATCTCAGATCGATAAACTAATCTGTACACATGTCACCAGGGAACTGCTATCTGACGTCCGGTATAATACCAACTAGCATGTTCCCGGCGAGTCCTGTCCGGTGTACTTATAACACAATGAGCACCTGTATACGTCTCAGGTGAACCAACTGACACCAATGGCTTGTGAGACCGGCCATCGCCCCTCGTCGGGGTCTCGATCCGTATACACTAGTCTACACATGGAGTATCGATGCCCAGTCTCGAAACTCCCACGACTAGGGACACTTTAAGGATGTGCTTATAGACTAACCAACTCTCACGTATATGATCGCCATCATACTGCTGGTAGTCAAGCAAGAATCTTAAGGGCTCTATCAACGTGTAATGGTGATCTGTAATATCACCTAAAGCATGTACACGATGATAAAGACAAACCAGATAGCATACTATCATCTCGAGTAAGACTGTCCTACTGGTATAGGTCCTCCCTCAATCATTGCAATCACGTGCCTGCGATCCAATAATTGACTTTGAGGGCACTATATCCAACAATCTCCCACTTGCACTTAAGGCTAATTATTGCGATGTCGCATACTCACAGCCCGTATGATACCGAACACCCAACTTCTCTACTAATCAGTTTCACAAAGCTCATTTGTAAAACTATTGAGTTCGAGAAATAGCCTCAAAGAGTGGATCCGCCCTGATGTTTCTTTCTATATCTCTCTTAATCTCAAGTTCGCGGAAAAAGTCATCTCCCGAATTGAGCAATACCTTTCTTAGAATTTGTCTGGATATCTGATGGGACCTAGTTCATAAATGAACTCCAAATCCAAACTTCTTAGACTGTATCGTCAACTGAACTTAATCAGTATCCTATGCCATGCCTCCCTCAGTATCCGCTTGGACCACCTGTCCAAACTACTGCCCCTCGTCAGAGGGAAAACTATAACTCTGACAGTCACTATGTCATTCAGGTCACCTTGGAAGCCTGGAATGTTAACCGTCTCCCGAAGGAGGCTACCGTTATCAAATCCCTAGAACATCCACTTATGTTCTAAAACTGCTTCAGAACGTTTCTTCAGGATTGGATTAATATCAACTTATTGCAGCTAGTGCAAAAACAACATCTGGTGTGGTACTTGACATCTTATGATTGACTCAATTGCCTAAGTAAGTGATATGCCAATCATGCACATCCCTCTCCCCTTCAGTCTGTAAGATACCTTTAAAGAGGGTGACTCCATCACCTGCAGGTACACCACCATGCCAGGAGTCGTCCATTCTAAAACACCTTTAGAATGCTGTCTAAGTACCCAGATTAGGACACTTCCCAAATCTAGATCTAAAACCATAGATCTAGTAACCAGAATGCCTGATGTGTTGCGCCACGGCAGCGCCCCGGCCGTCTATCCAAGGCCAAATTGCGGAATCAAAATTTTCTTATCTTTTAAACTGGCGCTACCGCGGACAATATACCCGGATCGTAACCATTAACCTAATGCTAGCAAATAAGAGATGGGAAGAGAAGTATACCGAGTGATCCGAGTCCTCCAGTCTTCTCGTCATCGTCCCGATCTCCCGCGGAAAGTCTTGCCTCCACATCGTCGCCTCCTCGCCGGAAGGGCACCACATCGCCTGCGTCTTTTACGGGCTCCCGCCTCGATACCGAGGCAATTCGGGCAAGAAGCCGGCAACTCGACATGCTCAAGATATGCTGTAGAATGTGTAGTAGATCATGCTAGTCTCATTTGGGGTTTGTAGTTGCCTTGATGGAGGAATGGGGTTAGGAAAAATGGTGCTTTCATTTTTCCAAAACAAGAAGAAGAAGGAGATGCAGAATTCCTCACAAAACAAAGATGAACTCTCTCATTCTTTTCTTTCTCTCAAGTGTTCTTTCTTTCATCTAGTGAGAATGATAATATGGTGGAGGAATGAGAATAACAACCATAAGAAGGGAGGTGAGTGTAGGATAAAATGAAGGGTGACCACAACATAAAGTGAAGAAACATCAACCATGCTTCTCACTACTAATCACATCAAATCTCAATTAATGCACCATCATGGATGAAAGATGCTAAACATATCATAAAGAATATATTTGCAAGAAACCCCCCCCCATAAATGTTATTTGCACAATTGCAAATAACCCCCTCCATCGGAAAAGTCCGGCCGGGAAAGAACAAAGGAAAACCGGCCGGAACGGAATGCAAACTGGAAACTCCAGAAAACTGGTCCCGTAATAAATTACAGGAAAAATCCCTAAACTGTGCATACACACCCGCATCTGTATTCCGTCCGGATACAAATGCAATGAGACAAAATCTACACTGTACTAAACTAGGATCCGGCATAAACCAAAGCCGGCTAGTAATATCCGTCCGATCCTGATCCGTGCAATACCGCACGTATCAGATCGAACCCTGCCATATATCCATACGGCCACTAGTACAAAACTGTCTGATCCTGATCCGTGCAATACCGCACGTATCTGATCGGACCCTGCCATATCACCATACGGCCTCTACTGCGTTTCGCCCGAAAGCTTGAGTAACTATAAGTGTGGTGGACTCTAAAGAATCGTCAATACAATGGCTGTGGATTTAACCACTAGCAGTCAGAGGTATTAGCCAATACGTGACGGGCCACCGGCTATTGACCAAAAGGGACGTCGATGAGCGAACTCATCCTGACACCCTACTGAGCCTGTCAGTGACAATATCCGTACAGTCCGGTCCGTTCTTCTATGAGCATCGCATGTCGGGCATAGGGGGTTGGTAAAAGTCAGACCCCCAAAAGCGGTACAAGTCGTGTCGGAGTGTAGCCCAGAACGCCCTGAGATACTACTGGAATACCTACCAGTAAATCTCCTGCCTCGGCCGAGGGCTTTGCGTAATGGCTCTCCTAGACACAGCGCGACCTCACCCCCAATACCGGGAGAGACGAACCCCTGATGATCCGCTCACTGCCTCCATGTGGCTCGGGACTGTACCCAACTAAAACCTGTTTGCACGACTCCTTTGAGCCGTGGTAGGGTAGTAATCAAAGCACAGTGGGAACTCACACGAGACAAATGACGATGCTCAGGTTGTGAACTAACCTGTACACATGTCACCAGGGAACTGCTATCTGACATCTGGTATAAGACCAACTAGCAGGTTCCCGGCGAGTCCTGTCCGGTGTACTCATAACCCAATGAGCACCTGTATACATCTTAGGTGAACCAACTGACACCAGTGGCTTGTGAGACCGGCCACCGCCCCTCGTCGGGGTCTCGACTGTATACACTAGTCTACTAATGGAGTATCGATGCCCTGTCTCGAAACTCCTACGACTAGGGACCTTTTAAGGATGTGCTTATAGACTACCAGCTCCCACGTATATGATCGCCATCGTACTGCTGGTAGTCAAGCAAGAATCCTAGGGGCTCTATCAACGTGTAATAGCGACATGTCAGGTCACCTAAAGCAGTACATGATGATAAAGATAAACCAGATAGCATACTATCATCTCGAGTAAGACTGTCCTACCGGGATAGGTCCTCCCTCAATCATTGCAATCACGTGCCTGTGATCCAATAATTGACTCTGAGGGCACTATCTCGAACAATCTCCCACTTGCACTCAAGGCTAATTATTGCGATGCCGCATACTCACAGCCCGTGTGATACCGAACACCCAACTCCTCTACTAGTCAGTCTCACAAAGCTCGTTTGCGAAACTATTGCGTTCGAGGAATAGCCTCAGTGAGTGGATCCGCTGTGATGTTTCTTTCTATGTCTCTCTATATCTCAAGTTCGCGGAGAAAGCCATCTCCCGAAATGAGCAATACCTGTCTTAGAATGTCTGGATGTCTGATGGGACCTAGCTCATAAATGAACTCCAAATCCAAACTTCTTAGACTGTATCGTCAACTGAACTTAATCAGTATCCTGCGCCATGCCACCCTCAGTATTGCCTTAGACCACCTGTCCAAAATACTGCCCCTCGTCAGAAGGAAAACTATAACTCTGACAGCCACTCTGCCATCCAGGTCACCTTGGAAGCCTGGAATGATAACCGTCTCCTAAAAGAGGCTGCCGTTATCATATCCCTAGAACATCCACTTATGTTCTAAAACTGCTTCCGACTGTTTCTCCAGGATTGGATCAATATCAACTTATTGCATCTACTGCAAGAACAACATCTGGTGTGGTACTTGACATCTCATGATTGACTCAATTGCCTAAGCAAGTGATCTGTCAATCATGCGTATCCCTCTCCCCTTTAGTCTGTAAGACACCTTTAGAGAGGGTGACTCCATCACCTGCAGGTACACTACCGTGCCAGGAGTCGTCCATTCTAAATACTCATAGAATGCTGTCTAAGTACCCAGATTGGGAAACCACCCAAATCTAGATCTAAAACCATAGATCTAGTAACCAGAATGTACGATATAATATCCAAGTCCATTGTGGAGAAACCACTGTGTGACGACCAAAGTATAACCGATCGCAGTATAGGAGTTTCTTTTCCTACTCTGTATGTCATCCAAATAACAGGATATCACACCCTACTACCTTCTCAACAGATCCATCCCTTATTCTGATGAAGTCAAACCTATGACTGTCACGTCAGAAATAGATGATCTATCTCCGCTACATCTGCTTTAGTCTATAAATAGACATAAGCCTGATGTCCACCAATGCTTCCGCTGCTCCCACTGACTACGACAACCCTCTGGTAGAGTCATATAGACGTGCACTTCTAAAGCTAGTTTAGAACGACTCTATACTCATCCTCTTGCCGGGTCTCACAGTCTGGAACAACAGCAATGGTAAGTCTGGGTAAACAAGAACCTCCCTGCCACCGTCCTTGAGCATACCGAAGTACCTCTCGAGTGCCTGAGGTTACCCAACATATCTGCGGAGTGGCCAATGGAATATCAAATCAGATTGAATCTTTAGGTTCCTGTGAAAAATCTTCAGTAATCGTTTGTGGTTCTGGAATCACTTCCAATTCTACCATACTCCCACTACTGTTTTTCTGAAAAAATCCATTTTTGTTAAAACTGTGGCGAGTCAAGATGGTAGAAAATCAACCCTCGTCATAGCCTGGGTCAACCCACAAACAGCCATTACAGAAACGTGTCTTGAGTTGTCCAGTGTCTGGTTTTAAGCATAAGCCGGACAACTCCCCGTACCTTAACATCGTTAAGATATGAACTGTTCTATATCCAATATAGAACCAGAGGCACTGATTTAATTGAACCAGATTCAAATCATGCAGCTGTCACCAGTGCATGTTAACTAATTGGAAGGAGGCCGATCAGCGTTACTCAACTTAGGAATGCTTCCAATTATGAGTAACCTAAAAGAGAAGCTAGTTCTCTTTATCATTACTATCAACTGAATACCACACATAAGTATCTACATCTTCGATCACTTTGAAGAATCCCGATACTTGCTATACCTAGTTCTCTACTCTATTCAAATACCTATAACTCCTCAAAACTTAGACCCTGTGTTTCCACGAAACACATGTCTAAGAACTAGAGAAGTTAAAAGTAAACAGAATATAGTATGAGGACCAACCCCTCTGTCCTAATGGACACTGGACAACATACAATACTCTGTATAAGTCCGCTGAGTCTAACAACTCTTTCACTGTGTGTCGTAGGTTGAAAACTGTACTTATGGTTAAGAAGAATTACACCGCTGTTTAATGCTCCTTACCTAACCATCCACTGATATAGGTAAATGTCATCGACATAATATCAAAAGGTATATCTCACTCTATGAAAATAGACGTACAGATATATCAATTTGAAATTGGTGCACAACAGCAGATATTCAAAACCAAATATTTGCCGACCGGCAAACAGCCCAGATGATCTCCTCAAATATCACCGATTACAACGAATCCCGATATAATGAGGATGATCACCCTATTCCCAATAACTTACTCCCACTCAGCATCTGTAAAACCATACAGATGTGAGAATCATACCTGGTAAATACATACTCTGGAGCAAGTGTCTAATCGGGAAATCAGTTTTCTATTAACAGTACACAGTGAAACTGAAACATTGAAATGTTTCGTTGGGGTATCCTGGTATTCCTAGTAATGCCTCTTCCATTATCCAGATTCACAACTGTAACCGTATAATTCTTTGCCACTTCTCCAAATCCCTTTATATGTCTTTAGTCATTACCTTCTGTACACCCCATTAGGCCAAATGGTTTTCTTCTTTCCCTACCGTTCGGCACCAGCCTATGGTTTGGAAGAAGACTATCCAATAAGCATAATGGGTGTACTGTCCCAATCCTAGGAACACTCGCAATGCGAGAGAAGGTGAAGATAAAAGACACCTGAATGTACTTTATTCCTATTTCTCCTGAACCAGAATCCATCCCCGAACTGGAACAAGTTCCTTTCGAGTTCGTATATAACCATACGATGGAGTATCCAATAAACTGTGGATCTTCGTAGTGATACGGAGTGTCCTGGAGAAATACAAAGGTGATTTAGGATTGGCGAAGAAATACTTGGTTCGGTCGTGAATAGCAGTCGCAATTTACTTTGCCCTCTTACTAATCCCTTGCTTTGTCTTAATCTTAATACCTTCTGCACACCGTTTAGGCAAATTGGTTTTCTTCATTCCCTACCGGTCGGCACCAGCCTAAGGTTTGGAAGAAGACTATCCAATTTGCGTAATAGGTGTGCGATCTCCTAAACCAAGGAGTACTCACAACTTGAGAGAAGGTAAAAGGGAAAAGACAACTGAATAATCCTATCCATTTTCTCCAGAACCAGAAACCATCCTCGAAGTCCTTCGAGTTCGTATATAACCATACGATGGTTTTGTCCAATGGAAGTGGACGTTCGTAGTATTACGGGGTGTCCTGGAGAAAAGGGTAAAAGTAGGAGTGGCAATGAGGTCTGCAACTCTGACAATCCAAAAGCCAGTGTTAAGAAGGTTCGGTCAACTTGGTCACTAAGTCATAGTCCAGGGTCGGGTCAATGGTCGCTGCCAAAGAGAGAGAGAAAAGAAACACTCAGCGTGCACTCTAACCTAGATCAGAATGGTTACAAATTTATCTAATCAGGAAACCTCCCACTGTACCTCAAATTCTCCTCCAAACCTGAAAGAAGAATTAGTCGGGATCACCCGAGGAGTAAACCAACTCATCAGTGGGAATCGGGATCCAACTATCATCGCATGATAACTTGACGGAATCCACTCAAGTCACCATACTCCAGAAGGTATGCGCATGCCTGGCAAGTTTCAGTTCTTTTGAAACTCCCGATGTGATTTTTACCACTAGGACCCAAGTGACCTTGACGAATAATCAACAAATCAAAAGGTCCTAGTCAAGTTCAACCCGTCATTATCTTGATTGCGTTAAACCCACCCGCACGACCCTTGACGAATAATCAACAAAGTCGTACGACTATCCTAACCAATCCACTCTTCCATGCGACAGAATAGCACAACAAAGCTACCGCACACTACGCCTCGGCGAATAGCAACGACAAACGTAGCGCGAATACTAAGCAATACTAATCTGAAATGACGGAGGGCTACGACTGGTTTTTGGCGAAAAACCTTTAACGTAATGAACTTGATATCGTTGAAGGAACTGGATAAATTTTTATAAAAATATAGTGACGAAAACCTTTACTAAAGAGGTCACTCCCGGTGAAGGGATCTCGGCTCTTTCCCCGTAGAATGAGGTGCAGGATATTCCAACTGAATACCACGATGCAAAGCAAAAGTAATCGGCTATAGTGAAGTCATTGCCCTGACGCAAACTTTTGTCCAAGGGGTCACTCCCGGTGAAGGGATCTCGGCCCTTGCCTCGTCGACTGAGGAGCAGGATATTCCAAATGAATACCACGATGCAAAACAAAAGTGAACGTCCTTGCAATAACAGCTTTTTGAAAAATGTTCCAACAACATCAGAATAGGCTTGTTTAGCTTGCATTGATCCGAATCAACGCAGTCCCATCAAATGATCACACCACAAAGAACGAAAATATACTGATGTACGTATATGCCATCCGCATTCGCCACTGGGTCCCGTCATCACCCGTTAGGTTACTTAACTAACGACAGAGCGGGGACTGGTCTAGCGCGGATGCAAAACATATACAACATCTACTAATATATATACCAATATATTATATTTCGCTCAAGGCGTGATAAAATGCAACATCACAGAAATGTACAGCATCACAGAACAAAACAGATATCTGGGATCCCCGGGTTTCACAGAGCCGCTGCTGAAACCCGACGTTCCCCTGGTCGTGTGGATAGCCTGTGCAATGAAATCCTAGACCCCTACGGGCGCGGCAAGTCACCCGCCAAAACCTGAAGCGAGGCAGCCCCCTCCAGCACCGTGAATGGACCACCCAGCACTTCACGGAATCCGGTAACTTGGGCACCCCTCCTGGATCAACCTGTACCCCCTACGAGTGCGGCGAATAGCCCGCCAATCCTGGAGTGAAGCCCCCTCCGTCTCAATGCCATGAGATGCGGGCCCGTTGCCCTCCAGAACCCGGCTATCCGTGCACCCCTCTGCGGGGTAATCCTAGTACAGAAAGTAAAATATACATACACCGGGTACATCGATCGCAACCAGGTCGTGCCCCAAAAGAATAATACAAACAGGCAGTGACGGCAGTCCACATGTCGGACGCTCGCCCCGCAATATCAAATGTACATAATACAACAAAACTGTACTAACATTGCATCCAGGCTATCCCCCACGACCGATCCGCAACAACAAAGCATCAACATAGAACATCAACGTGAAAGTCACGTTCGCAAATCCGTCTAACCGGGCTATAGCAGTTAGACGGGATTTACCGATCAAGTGACATTCACGGTCGCAGATATAATGTAAATACTGTGAAATAATGTGTTTAAAAATATCCGATCGATCAAACAATTAACAAGTGGGCCCCCAAGTAAAACTGTAGCACTCACAGAAATAATTGGCCCAATTTTAATATTCCAAAACCCCCAAAATAAGCCCAGAAGCCCACTGGGAAAAAACGATGCAGTGACGTCACCAATGTGCGACGGAACCGCGGCCCAATGGGGGGTTTGGCCACGGATCCGCGCTACAGTGGTCGACTGACTGTGTCGAATTTTTCCAGTGGTCTTAGAATTTCCTGCACATTATTTTTCTGCAACCTGAAAAATTTTTAGACACCAAAAAATTTCAACAGAAAACTGATGTGAACAAAAATGAGTTTTTTGGAATTTTAGTCGATCGGAAATGCAAAACACATTAGAACAAGCTAGGTAAGGTTAATGGTGTGGCTCTGATACCATGTTGCGCCACGGCAGCGCCCCGGCCGTCTATCCGAGGCCAAATTGCGGAATAAAAATTTTCTTATCTTTTAAACTGGCGCTACCGCGGACAATATACCTGGATCGTAACCATTAACCTAATGCTAGCAAACAAGAGATGGGAAGAGAAGTATACCGAGAGATCCGAGTCCTCCGGTCTTCTCGTCATCGTCCCGATCTCCCGCGGAAAGTCTTGTCTCCACATCGTCGCCTCCTCGCCGGAAGGGCACCACATCGCCTGCGTCTTTTACGGGCTCCCGCCTCGATACCGAGGCAACTCGGGCATGAAGCCGGCAACTCGACATGCTCAAGATATGCTGTAGAATGTGTAGTAGATCATGCTAGTCTCATTTGGGGTTTGTAGTTGCCTTGATGGAGGAATGGGGTTAGGAAAAATGGTGCTTTCATTTTTCCAAAACAAGAAGAAGAAGGAGATGAAGAATTCCTCACAAAACAAAGATGAACTCTCTCATTCTTTTCTTTCTCTCAAGTGTTCTTTCTTTCATCTAGTGAGAATGATAATATGGTGGAGGAATGAGAATACCAACCATAAGAACGGAGGTGAGTGTAGGATAAAGTGAAGGGTGACCACAACATAAAGTGAAGAAACATCAACCATGCTTCTCACTACTAATCACATCAAATCTCAATTAATGCACCATCATGGATGAAAGATGCTAAACATATCATAAAGAATATATTTGCAAGAAACCCCCCCCCCCACAAATGTTATTTGCACAATTGCAAATAACCCCCTCCATCGGAAAATTCCGGCCGGGAAAGAACAAAGGAAAACCGGCCGGAACGGAATGCAAACTGGCAACTCCAGAAAACTGGTCCCGTAATAAATTACAGGAAAAACCCCTAAACTGTGCATACACACCCGCATCTGTATTCCGTCCGGATACAAATGCAATGAGACAAAATCTACACTGTACTAAACTAGGATCCGGCTTAAACCAAAGCCGGCTAGTAATATCCGTCCGATCCTGATCCGTGCAATACCGCACGTATCAGATCGAACCCTGCCATATATCCATACGGCCACTAGTACAAAACTGTCCGATCCTGATCCGTGCAATACCGCACGTATCTGATCGGACCCTGCCATATCTCCATACGGCCTCTACTGCGTTTCGCCCGAAAGCTTGAGTAACTGTAAGTGTGGTGGACTCTAAAGACGCGTCAATACAATGGCTGTGGATTTAACCACTAGCATCTCAGAGGTATTAGCCAATAGGTGACGGGCCACCGGCTATTGACCAAAAGGGACGTCGATGAGCGAACTCATCCTGACACCCTACTGAGCCTGTCAGTGACAATATCCGTACAGTCCGGTCCGTTCGTCTATGAGCATCGCATGTCGGGCCTAGGGGGTTGGTAAAAGTCAGACCCCCAAAAGCGGTACAAGTCGTGTCGGAGTGTAGCCCAGAATGCCCTGAGATACTACTGGAATACCTACCAGTAAATCTCCTGCCTCGGCCGAGGGCTTTGCGTAATGGCTCTCCTAGACACAGCGCGACCTCACCCCAATACCGGGAGAGACGAACCCCTGAAGATCCGCTCACTGCCTCCATGTGGCTCGGGACTGTACCCAACTAAAAACTGTTTGCACGAATCCTTTGAGCCGTGGTAGGGTAGTAATCAAAGCACAGTGGGAACTCACACGAGACAAATGACGATCCTCAGGTCGATGAACTAACCTGTACACATGTCATCAGGGAACTGCTATCTAACATCTGGTATAAGACCAACTAGCAGGTTCCCGGCGAGTCCTGTCCGGTGTACTCATAACCCAATGAGCACCTGTATACATCTTAGGTGAACCAACTGACACCAGTGGCTTGTGAGACCGGCCACCGCCCCTCGTCGGGGTCTCGACTGTATACACTAGTCTACTAATGGAGTATCGATGCCCTGTCTCGAAACTCCTACGACTAGGGACCTTTTAAGGATGTGCTTATAGACTACCAGCTCCCACGTATATGATCGCCATCGTACTGCTGGTAGTCAAGCAAGAATCCTAGGGGCTCTATCAATGTGTAATAGCGACATGTCAGGTCACCTAAAGCAGTACACGATGATAAAGATAAACCAGATAGCATACTATCATCTCGAGTAAGACTGTCCTACCGGGATAGGTCCTCCCTCAATCATTGCAATCACGTGCCTGTGATCCAATAATTGACTCTGAGGGCACTATCTCCAACATGATGTTATATACATATCCTGTGTGGAGAAACCACTGTGTGAAAACCATAGTATAACCGATCGTAGTATAGGAATATCACCTCCTACTCTGTGTGTCATCCAAATACCAGGACATCACACTCTACTACTTTCTTAACAGATCCATCTCCTATTCTGATGAAGTCAATAAGCTATGACTGTCACATCAAAAATAGATGACCTATCCCCGCTATATCTGCTTTAGTCTATAAATAGACATAAGCCACTTGTCCACCATGCTTCCGCTGCTCCAACTAACCACAACAACCCTCTGGCAGAGTCATATACACGTACACTTCTAAAGCTAGTTTAGAACGACGCTATACTCATCCTCCTGCCGGGTTTCATAGTCTGGAACAGCAGCAATGGCAAGTCTGGGTAAACAAGAACCTCCCTGTCACCGTTTTTGAGGATACCGGAGTACCTCTCGGGCTCCAGAGCTTACCAACCATATTTGCGGAGTGGCTAACGAAATGTCAACCCTGATTAAATCTTTAGGTCCTATTAAATTTTCAGTAATTTTTTGTGTTTCTGGAATCACTTCTAGTTCTATCATATTTCCACTACTGTTTTCTGAAAATGTCTATTTTACTAAAACTGTGGCGAGTGAAAAACAATATCGCTATTGACCTTCCAGATGGTAGAAAGTCAACCCTCGTCATAGCTCGGGTTAACCCATAAACTGCCATTACAGAAATGTGTCGTGAGTTATCCAGTGTCTGGTTTTAAGCATAAGCCGGACAACTCCATATACCTTGACATTGTTAAGATATTAACTATTCTATATCCAATATAGAAACAGAGGCACTGATTTAATTGGAACCAAATTCAAATCCTGCAGCTGTCTCCAGTGCATGTCAACTAAATAGAGAGAGGCCGATCAGCATTACTCAACTTAGGAGTGCGTCCAATTATGAGTAATCTGAAAGAAAAACAAGTTTCTCAAAATCATTACTGTCAACTGAATACCTCACAAAAGTATCTACATCTTCGACCACCTTGAAGAATCCCGATACTTGCAACACGTGGTTCTCTACTTTATTCTTATACTTACAACTTCTCAAAACTTGGACCTTGTATTTCTATGAAACACTTGTCTAAAACTTAAGAAGCCACAAGTAAACAGAATATAGTACGAGGACCAACCCCTCTGTCCTAATGGACACTGGACAACATACAATACTCTGTATAAGTACCCTGAGTTGAATAACTCAAACACTGTGCGTCGTAGGTTGAAAACTGTACTATGGTTATGAAGAATTACACCGCTGTTCATTGCTCCTTACCTAACCATCAACTGATATAGGTAAATGTCATGAACATAATTTCAAAAAGTTATATCTCACTTTATAAAAATAAACGTACAGATATATCAGTTTGAAATTGGTGCATAACAATAGATATTCAAAACTAAATATTTGCCGTCCGGCAAAAACCCAGGCGATTTCCTCAAATATCACCAATTACAACGAATTTCAATATAATGAGGATGATCACCTAATTCCCACTAACTTACTCCCACTCATCATCTGCAAAGCCATACAGATGTGAGAATCATACCTGGTAAATACATACCCTGGATTAAGTATCTAATTGGGAAATATGTTTTCCTTTAAAAACGGATAGTGAAACTGAAACATGAAAATGTTTCGAAGGGGTATCCGGGTATTCCTAGTAATGCATCTTCCGTTATCCAGATTAATGACTATAACCGTATGTTTCTTTGCCATCTCTCCAAATCCCTTTATATGTCTTTAGTCATTACCTTCTATACACCTACTTAGGTTAAATGGTTTTCTTCTCCCCCTACCGTTTGACACCAGCCTATGGTTTGGAAGAAGAATATCCAATAAGCGTAATAGGTGTACTCTCCTAATCCTAGGAGTACTCGCAACCTGAGATAAGGTAAAGATAAAAGACAACTGAATAAACCTTATTCCTATTTCACCTGAACCAGAATCCATCCTCGAACTGGAATAAGTTCCTTCGAGTTCGTATATAACCATACGATAGATTTATCCAATGGAATTGGATGTTCGTAGTGATACGGGGTGTTCTGAAGTAATACAAAGGTGAAATAGGAGTGGCGATGAAATACTTGGTTTGGTCATGAATGATAGCAGTCGCAATTTACTTTACCCTCTTTCTAATCCCTTTATTTTTTCTTTACTTATTACCTTCTGTACACCCAGCTTAGGCTAATTGGTTTTCTTCATTCCCTACCTTTAGGCACCTGCCTATGGTTTGGAAGAAGACTATCCAATAAGCGCAATAGGTGTACCCTCTCCTAATCCTAGGAGCCCTCACAACCTGAGAGAAGGAAAAAGGAAAAGACAACTGAATAATCCTATTCAATCTCTCCATAACCGGAATCCATCCACGAATATGGAACAAGTTCCTTTGAGTTCGTATATAACCATACGATGGATTTATCTAATGGAAGTGGATATTGGTAGTGATACGAGGTGTTCTGGAGAAATGCAAAGGGTAAAAGAAGGAGTGGCAATGAAGTATGCAATTCAGACAATCTAAAAACCAGTTTTTTAGGAAGGTTTAGTTAACTTGGTTACTGAGTCATAGTCTAGGGTCGGGCCATGGTCGCTGCCAAAGACAGAGAGAAAAGAAACACTCTACGTGCACTCTAACTTAGATCAGAATGGTTAATCACTTTATCTAATCAGGAAGCCTCCCACTGTATCCTCAAGTTTTCCTCCAAACCTGAAAGAAGAATTAGTCGGGATCACCAGAGGAGTAAACCAACTCATCAGTGGGAATTGAGATCCAACTATCATCGTATGATAACGTGATAGAATCCACTCACATTATCATACTCCAGAAAGTATGCGCATGCCTGGCAAGTTTCAGTTTCTTTACAAACTCCCGATGTGATTTTTAACCCATGCTCTTATGACCTTAACGAAGGCCAACATATCATAAGTCACATGTCAAGTTCTGCTCGTCATTATCCAGGTTAATTTGAACCCACCCGTACATACCCTTGACGAAGGCCAAAATAGTAGTACGACTGTCCCAAACCAACACATCTATCTATGCAACAGAAAAGTAACAAATAGCTACCATACACTATGCCTTGACGAAGGCCAACAAACATAGCATGAATACTAAGTGCTACCCGTCTGAAATGACGGAGGGCTACGAATGGTTTTGGCGAAAAACCTTTAACGTAATGAACTTGATATCGTTGAAAGAACCAGATAGCTTTTTACAAAAATATGGTGGCGGAAACCTTTGCTAAAGAGGTCACTCCCGGTGAAGGGATCTCGTCTCTTTCCCCATAGAATGAGGTGCAGGATATTCCAACTGAATACCGCGATGCAAAGCAAAAAGTAATCGACTATAGTGAAGTTATTACCCTATCGCAAACTTCTGCCCAAGGGGTCACTCCCGATGAAGGGTTCTCGGCCCTTATCTCGTCGAATGAGGTGCTGAATATTCTAAACTGAATACCGCTGTGCAAAAAAAAGAAAACGTCCTTATAATAACAGCTTTTTGAAAATTGTTCCAACAACATCAAACATGTTTGTTTTCCTTGCATTGATCTGAATCAATGCAGTCCTATCAATTAATCACACCAGAAAAGAACGAAAATAAAATATATGTATATGCCATCCGCATTCGCCACTGGGTCCCGTCATCACCCGTTAGGTTACTTAACTAACGACAGAGCGGAGACTGGACTAGCGCGGGTGTAAAACATATACAATATCTACTAGTATATATATCAATATACAATAATCACTCCAGTTGTGATAAATGCAACATCACAGAAAAGTAATATGCATCATATAACAATACAGATATCTAGGAGCCCCGGGTTTCCTTTGAGCCGCAAATGAAACCCGATGTCCCTCTGGTCATGTGGATAGCCTGTGTATTGAAACCTAGACCCCTACGAGTGCAGCAAGTTACCCGCCAAAACCTGAAGTGAGGCAGCCCCCTTCAGCAAAGTGAATGGACCACCCAGCACTTCACGGAATCCGGTAACTTGAGCATCCCTCCTTGGGTCAACCTGTACCCCCTACGAGTGCGGCGAATAGCCCGCCGATTCTTGAGTGAAGTCCCCTTCATCTCAAAGCCATGAGATGTGGGCCCGTTGCCTTCTAGAACCCGGCTATCCGTGCACTCCACCGCGGGGTAATCCTAGTACAGAAAAGAAAATATGTACAACGGTGACATCGACCTCAACCCGGTCGTGCCCTAAAAGAATAATATACAAACAGGCAGTGACGGCAGTGCACATGTCGGACACTCGCCCCGCGATATCAAATGTACAAATATATCCAAACTGCACTAACATTGCATCCATGCTATCCACCACGACAAATCCGCAACAGCACAGCACAACACAGAACATCAACGTGATTGTCACGTTCGCAAACTCGTCTAAAAGAGCTAAAGAAATTAGACAAGATTTACCGCTCGAATGACATTCACGGTCGCAGATAGTAATGTAAGTACTGTGAACTAATATATTTAAAATTTTGATCGACAAAATTTCCCGAAGTGGGCCCCAAGCACAAATCCAGTATTCTAACAAATATGGGCCCAAACTAAATATTCCAGATACCACAATTCTATGTACCTGACACCCAGAAGAAAAATGAAGCGCTGAGTCCACAATTCCACCATGCAACCGCGGCTAACATGACTGTTTTGCCGTGGTTCAGCGGCGTTATTGTGAGATCGTGCTTTCAAATTTTTTCAGGGGTCTTAAAAAAGCCTGCACGATTTTCTGACATACTGAAAATAATTTTTCGACCACAAAAAAATTTCGACAGAAACTTCATGAATGGAAATGCAGTTTTGGAAATTTTGTTCGATCGAGGTTTTAAACATGTTAGAACAAGCTAGTATGTGTTAATGGCGTGGCTCTGATACCATGTAAGTCTACGGTAGCGCCCCTGCCGTCAATCTAAGGCCAAACGCGGAACAAAAACTTTTACTAAACTGGCGCTAGCGCAGACTTTTACCTGGATCGTGCCATTAACCTAAACTAGCTAACTAGAAAGAAGTTTAGAATGGATATACCGATCGATCCGTGTCCTTCGGTCTTTATCCATCATCCTAAGCTCCTTGCGGCATCTCCGAACTCCTCGTCGAAGTGGCACCACATCAAGAAATCTTTTTACGGGCTCCCGCTTCAAACCGAAGCAACTCGGACATGAAGTTTGCTAGATGACATGTCCAAGGTGAAGTAGAGAATGTGTGTGATAATATTGTCTCAAGCATCTATTTATTCTCAACACATGAGATGGTATGGATGGAGGTTGAAGAAGATGCCATAAATGGAGATTGTGAGCTCAAGAAGAAAGAGGAAGAGGAAGAGCTTTCTTTTGTGTGTGATCAAAATGAGAGAGAACACTAGAATTATCATCTCAAGAGCCAACCCTGTAAGCCCATGTTACCCATCCCCGGTTCTTTGGGGTTGCGGAAATGGTGAAAAACGATTTTTACTTTGGGGGTAACATGGACTCAAAAACGGATCTTTGCTAAACAAACTATCTAACAACCTAACTAAGAGTTTAGCTGCTTGGTTAAGGGTTATACCTAAACATGAACTCCTTCTCTTCAACTCCTTGTGGTGGTTGGATCGGCCTCACCTCGTCGTCTCCTTGTGCCGAAGATGGATCCACCCGAGAGCTTCTACCTTTGGCTCCAAACTCAATCTAGAGGAAACTAGAATACTTGGCTTGCTAGACCTTGTACATTAGGATGAGTAGAGAAGTGTTTTGGGTTTTATCTCTATGGTTCTTGTTTCTCAAAACATGAGACAATAGAACCATGAACTAGAGAGAGAGCAAGAGGAAGAGGGAGAGCTTGAGGATGAGAGAGAATGCAAATGATAGAATAAGAAAGACTTTTTCAACCATCCTCTTCATAATCAAAAATAATCATAACAAATAATAATAATTGAGTATTATGTGATGGTTGTTATCATATCAAATGGCAATATCATTTCATGCATTAAATGCAATTTGTGAACAAACAAGTAAGCAAAGGTCAATGCCACGAAATGATAGCCATTGTCATGATGGTGTTCAACAAGTCCAACCAAGTCAACCGGTCAACAAAGTCAACCTTTCAACCCAACCATGTCACAATAATACTTAATTAATATTATTATTAATCATATTTCTAATTCTCATTAGGGTTTAGCAAAAGTCAACAGTCAACAACCCTAATGAGAATCCTCTGCCTCTGTCTCTGTCGACCGTGCATACACACCCGCATCCGCGTTCTGAGGAACACGAATACAAACGAGATAAAACTAATCCCAAAATGTATACTAGGATCTGGCTTAAACCAAAGCCCACTAGTAATAACTGCCTGGACACCAAACATGCACAAGTGCATGGATGTGACCGAACCCTATCGCAAAACCATGCGACCTCTACTCTTTTGCCTAAAGGAGAATAGCTCTCTGTGTGGGACTCTAAAGACTCGACACTACGCTGGCAGTGGGTTTAACCACAGACCGCAAGCGGCACTAGCTATGCGTAACGGCCCCCAGGTAGATGCCGATAAGAAGACGAATGAGGTGAAACCCATCTGAACTCCTACTGAGCCTGAATGTGACAGTCTCCGTACAGTCCGGTCTGTTCGTCTGAGAATATCGCATGGCGGGCCTAGGGGGGCGGTAAATGCCAGTCCCCTAATAGCGGTACAAGTCGTGTCGGAGTGAAGCCCAGAACACCCTGAGATAATACTGGAAACCTACCAGTATATCTCGCTTTCCCTGGCCAGGGACTTTGTGTAATAGCTCTCCTAGACACTGCGCGATATCAGCCCCTAATACCGGGAGAGACGAATCCTGTCTAACTGTCACTGCCTCCAAGTGCTTCGGGACTGCACCCAACTACTACCTATTTATACGACTCCTTTGAGCCGTGGTAGGGTAGTAATCAAAGTACAGTAGGAACACACTCGAGGCAAAGTGACAGTGTCAAGTCAGCGGACTAAGCTGTACTCATGTCACCTGGGAACTGATAACTGACGATAGCTATAGTACCAACCAACAGTTCCCGACGAGTCCTGTCAAATGTACTCGTAACCTAACGAGCACCCGCATACTATCTCAAGTACGATGTACTGACGGCTGTGGGACAGACCGTCTCCCATGCTGGGATGAGAAGCGCATACGCTAGTCTATTCCGGAGTATCGATGCCCTGTCTCGATAGTCCTACGACTAGGGACCTGTATAAGATTGTGCTTGTTGATTACCCAGCCCCCACGAGTGTGACTACCATCACAACGCTGGTAATCAAGCAAAGATCCTAAGGGCTCCACTAATGTGTATAGGTGATATACTAAAAGAAACACATGTACACATTAAAGTAGAAACAAACCAAGTAGCATACTACTATTTTGAGCAAGATTTTCAATACAAGGTGAATATCCCAAGCTTCCATTAAGTAATATACAAACTAGTATGATACAGAAATGGCTTCTAGGGCATACATACTAACAATCTCCCACTTGCACTAAGGCCATGTACTGGCGTATCGAAGACCTATCATCTCGATCAGCCGCTCGAACTGAGTCTGAGGTAAGGCCTTCGTGAATGGATCGGCAGTGTTATCTTCCGTAGCAACTTTCCGAACCTCGATCTCGTGGCGACCCATGATCTCCCTGATCAGGTGATACCGCCTTAAGATGTGTCTGGACTTCTGATGGGAATTGGGTTCCTTCGCTAAAGCTATAGCCCCGTTGTTGTCGCAATACAGAGGTATTGGATCAATAATGGATGGAACCCCCTGAAGTTCTGTCAAGAACTTCCTTATCCAGACGGCTTCTTTTGCGGCATCTGCAGCAGCGATATATTCCGCTTCCATCGTCGAGTCAGCAACGGTTTCCTGTTTGGAACTCTTCCAACACACCGCCCCTCCATTGAGGGTAAAGACTTAACCCGACATGGACTTGGAATCATCCTTGTCACTCTGGAAGCTGGAGTCAGCAATGGCCTCGATCTGGAGGTCTTTTACGCCATACACCAAGAACATCTCCTTAGTCCTTCTCAGGTACATGAGAATGTTCTTTACCGCTATCCAGTGCTTCTCCCCAGGGTTTGACTGATACCGTCTTACCACACTCAGTGCATAAGCTATATCTAGTCTGGTACACAACATTGCATACATTATAGAGCCTACCGCAGAAGCGTAGGGTATAATAGACATGCGATCCCTTTCCAAATCAGTCTTGGGAGACATCTCTTTGGAGAGGGTGATCCCGTGACAAGCCGCTAGATTACCGTGCTTGGAATCTTCCATACTGAATCTTTTCAGTATGGTGTCGATGTACCTGGACTGTGAAAGTCCTAATATCCTATTGGATCTTTCACGATAGATCCGGATCCCCAAAATGTAAGAGGCATCACCCAGGTCTTTCATGGAGAACCTGTGTGACAAGAACCCTTTGACAGATTGTAGCATAGGAATGTCATTACCTATCAAAAGAATGTCATCCACGTATAAAACGAGGAATACGACAGTTCTTGCTACAAATCAACTATAGATGCATGGTTCATCTGGATTTTTGATAAAGCCAAAATCTTTGACTGTCTCATCAAAACAGATGTTCCAACTCCGCGATGCCTGCTTTAGTCCATAGATGGACTTAAGCAACTTGCACACCTTTCCGCTGCTCCCACTCTGAATGAAACCCTCTAGCTGGTCCATATAGACACTCTCCTCTAAATTTCCATTTAGAAAAGCAGTCTTTACATCCATCTGCCAAATTTCATAATCGTGGAAGGCAGCAATGGCAAGAAGGATCCGAATGGATTTCAGTATAGCCACTGGAGAAAAGGTTTCGTCATAGTCCAAACCAGGTCTTTGACGAAAACCCTTTGCAACAAGTCTAGCCTTATAGGTCTCAACCTGTCCATCTACACCAATCTTCCTTTTGAAGATCCACTTGCATCCTACGGGTTTTACCCCATCTGGAGCAACGTCCAACATCCATACTTTGTTGGTGTACATGGACTCCATTTCGGTCCGCATTGCATCCAGCCATTTTACCGTGTTAACGCTCTGAATGGCCTGCTGGAAGCTAGTCGGCTCATCACTATCAATGATGCAATCCTCTCTATCCCCGTCTATGAGAAAACCGTAGTATCTCTCGGGCGGATGAGACTGCCTACTACTCCTGCGGAGCGGCGCAAGAATGTCCTGATCTTTCGGACTCTCTGGTTCTACTAAGCTTTCAGTAATAGCTCGTGGTTCTGGAATTTCTTCCAGTTCTATTGCGCTCCCACTTATCTGATTTTCCAAAAACTCAATTTCCAAGAAGTGGGCATGACGAGAAACAAAAACCTTTTGTTCCTCTTCGCAATAGAAGAAATATCCCTTGGAGTTCTTTGGATATCCCACAAACTTGCACTGTACTGAGCGTGCCTCGAGTTTGTCCGCATGCTGTATTTTGACAAAAGCTGGACATCCCTATGTCTTAATGTGCTTAAGATAGGGTTTCTTCCCACACCACATCTGATATGGTATGGTAAGCACAGTCTTAGTTGGAACTCGGTTCAAAAGGTATGCAGCTGATTCTAGTGCATATCCCCAGAATGATCGCGGTAACTCAGCGTTACTCATCATGGAACGTACCATATCCAATAGGGTCCGGTTCCGTCTCTCCGATACACCGTTATGTTGCGGAGTGTATGGAGGAGTAAACTGGGAGAGAATTCCATTCTCTTTTAGGTAATCCAGGAACTCGGTACTCAAGAATTCACCACCTCGATCAGATCTCAGTGTCTTGATACTTTTGCCGGTTTGTTTTTCTACTTCATTCTTATATTCCTGGAATTTTCCAAAGGCTTCGGATTAATGTTTCATTAAGAAGATATATCCGTACCTTGAAAAGTCATCCGTAAAAGTAATGAAGTAAGAATAACCGCTTCGCGCATGTGTAGACATTGGACCGCACACATCGCTGTGTACGAGTCCTAAGAGCTCGCTCGCTCTTACTTCGTGTTCAGTGAACGGAGTCTTTGTCATCTTTCCTTTGAGACAGGATTGACAAGTTGCATACAATTGATTTTCGAACGGATCCAAATATCCTTCTGTATGTAACTTCGTCAACCTTCTCTTATTGATGTGACCCAGTCTACAATGCTATAAGAAAGCCTGATTTGTTTCCGGAGACATTCTTTTGTGTGTATTCTGGACATTGAAAATCCATGGTTGGTTTAATACGTATATACCATTGATTAATGTACCTGACCCAATCAAAACTTGATTAAGGTGAATGTTTACAACATTGCTTACAAATGCAAATTCATAACCTTCTTTAGATAATAAAGATACAGATATCATATTACAAGTTGCATTGGGTACAAAATAACAATCACGCAAAACCAAAACGTGTCCATCTGACAATCCCAGGCGATAGTCCCCCACGGACTCAGCATCCATGCCAGCTCCGTTTTCAACTCTGAGGGTCATATCACCTGCCTTCAAAACCCTACGCTTTCTCAGTGCCTGCAAAGAATTACAGATTTGAGATCCTGATCCGGTATCCAATATCCAGGAAGTAGAGTTTATTGATAGACAGTTTTCAATAGCATACATACCTGAAGCCGAAGCCGCAACTTGGTTCGGGTCCTGGTTTCTGGCCTGCCAAGCCCTGCAATCCTTTTTCCAGTGTCCACTCTTATGACAGTAAAAGCACTCTTCCTTCCCCACAAGCTTTTCCGCTACCTTTGTTGCCTTTGCCTTTCCCTTCGTATCCACTTTACTAACACCGCCCCTTGGTTTGGTGGGGGTTTTCTTTTTCTTTCCCATGGCTTTCGCCTTGGACCTAGAAGAGGAAGATCCTCCTACAAACAAAGTGGATGTTTTCTTACCTTTCTGTACGGTGCCCTCTGCCCTCCTCAGCATGTTGAGGAGTTCTGAAAGTTCAACTTCTTTTTCTTGCAAGTTGAAGTTCAGGATAAACTGGGCGTAAGTGGAAGGAAGGGACTGGAGAATCACGTCCGTGTAGAGCTCGTTCTCTAACGTGGTCCCAAGGTCCACGAGCTCCTCAATGAAGCCAATCATCTTAAGCACGTATTCCTCTACCGATGATCCGACAGCCAATCTCTCCGAAAAAAGCTTTTTCGAGACTTCGTATCTGGCGATACGGGATTGCTCTCCATACAATTCTTTTGTATAGAGAAATATGGATTCAAGGTCCATATTCTCGTGCCTCCTCTGATGTTCATTGTCCATAGAGGCAAGCACGAGGCACTTGGTCTTCGCGCAGTCGATTTCCCAGGTCTTACGGATTTCCTTATCCGTGACGTTGGTTTTGGGACCTGGGACAGGGGGAGCTTTGGTGGTAAGGAGATACCCCAACTTGTCATAAGTGATTGCCATTTTGACATTCCTGAGCCAATCTTTGTAGTTTGGCCCTGTCAGTATGTTTTTATCTAGTAGTAACTTAAGTCCGGTCATGATGTTTGGTCGCTGCAATTAGGAGAGAAAGAAGAAACACTTTTAGCATGATACTCTTGCAAGTTTAAAGTGGTTTTTAGTTTGTCTAAACAGGATGGCTCCCACTGTCTCTCGAATCCCTCCTCAAACCAAAAAGGAAGAATTAGTCGGGATCAATCTCACCGTACAATACTTTCTTAACCGTTCAGCCAGGCCAGTGTTGGTACTTCGAGGGAGGTTTTCAAACGCTTTCGTGAAGTTCCTTAATTAAATAACCTCATTTCCCTGTGGGCGTAGCCCCGCTAACACCTTTCTAGACACCTACTTGGTTTATACCATTGATCGTTAAGTGAGAAAGTTCCGGAGGAGTAGCATATACTCACAGTAGGATCGGGATCCAAATATCATCGTGTGACAAAACTAAAGGAATCCTACCAGAATCATCACTCCAAATGGTATGCAGCGCTAGCATGTTTCAGTTTCTTTAGAAACTTCCGATGTGGATTTTTGCCCCATGCTCTTATGACCTTGACTTTGGCCAACAAATCATAAGTCACATGTCAAGTTCTACCCGTCATTCTCCAGGTTAATTTGAACCCATCCGTACCTACCCTTGACTTTGGCCAACAAGGCAGTACGACTGTCCCAAACCAACACATCTATCTATGCTGCACATGAATACCCAATAACTACCAATCACTATGCCTTGCCTTTGGCTAACAAACATAGCTTGAATACTATTGACTATCCATGTGAAACAACGGAGGGCTACGAATGGTTTTGGTGAAACCGTGAACGTAGTGAACTTGATATAATCGATGGAACGAGATAGCTTTTAAAAGGAGTGGCTTAAGCTCCGCGTTTAAAAGTTGTTTTTGAAAAGAAACCGAGTGGTTTTGAAAGTGTTCCAACGACTCTACTTTGGTTTATTTTCTTGCATTAATTTAATGCGTCCCATCATTTAATCCTACCATTGCAGAAAACAACGAAAATATGTCGTACGCTTATGCCATTCGCCTTCGCCACGGGGCCCCGTCATTACCCGTTAGGTTACTTAACTAACGACATAGCGGGGGCTGGACTAGCGCGGATGCAAAACATAAGCAACGCCTAAATAGATATCATATATAGATATATACATTCATCACATGCAATGATAGCCATTCCAGATCACAGATGAACACATTGGATATACTAGGAATCCGCATTCAGTACGAGCCTGTAACGAAGAGCGGATTACACGGTCGCGATGAATAGCCAAGACCCTACCCTAGACCCCTACGGGTGCGACAAACTACCCACCAAGTACCCGAAGCGAAGCAACCTCCCTCAACACCGTGTGTAGGCCACTCGGCACTTCGAGGTACCCGGTAGTTTGTGCACCCCACCTTGGGTCTATCCTAGGAGCAAAAACAGTAAAAGAAATTATACAATGATGGCTACAACCCCATCCCGGTTGTGCGGCCATATAAATAATATTACATCAATTACAAATTACATGAATTGAAAAGATAAAGAAAACTCTCATCTAACAACCCCCCGGCTATTCATGTGCGACAATCCAATGAATTCATATACACATACCATCAACATTACAGATCACAGATATGTATAACACCCACTAATCGACGTATAGCAATTAGCAGACGTTCAATACATATATCACATCACAGATATAACCCGTTAGCTTAAGTCTTTAGAAGTTCGATCAAAATACGGATTTTTAAACCCCAAAAACAAATTTTGCTTTCTGGAAAATATGGGCAGAAAAATCATAATCCAAAAATCTCAAAATACCCCAGTAAATACACTGCAGCAAAGCCGATCCACGGCCGAGTCAACTCGGCCGCGGATCTGCGGCAAGAAGCTGTTCTTTCCACGTTTCCGCGGTGTGTTGGTCGGTTCTGTGGATCGTTTTTCTGCAGTGTACCCTAAAAACCCTGAGTCGATTTTTGGAATATGTTAAATAATTTTTACAGCAGTTTAAAAATCGACAGAAAATTTGAATTCCGGGCATGTTTCGTGACTTTTTCTCCGATCGAACTTCTAGTTACTTTGCTAACATGTTAGATAGTGTTTAAGCTGGCTCTGATATCACTTTCAGTCCACGTTACCCATCCCCGGTTCTTTGGGGTTGCTGAAATGGTGAAAAACGATTTTTACTATGGGGGTAACATGGACTCAAAAACGGATCTTTGCTAAACAAACTATCTAACAACCTAACTAAGAGTTTAGCTACTAGGTTAAGGGTTATACCTAAACTTGAACTCCTTCTCTTCAACTCCTTGTGGTGGTTGGATCGGCCTCACCTCGTCGTCTCCTTGTGCCGAAGATGGATCCACCCGAGAGCTTCTACCTTTGGCTCCAACCTCAATCTAGAGGAAACCAGAATACTTGGCTTTCTAAACCTTGTACACTAGGATGAGTAGAGAAGTGTTTTGGATTTTATTTCTATGGTTCTTTTTTCTTAACACATGAGACAATAAAACCATGAACTAGAGAGAGAGCAAGAGGAAGAGGGAGAGCTTGAGGATGAGAGAGAATGCAAATGATAGAATGAGAAAGAATTTTTCAACCATCCTCTTCATAATCCAAAATAATCATAACAAATAATAATAATTGAGTATTATGTGATGGTTGTTATCATATCAAATGGCAATATCATTTCATGCATTAAATGCAATTTGTGAACAAACAAGTAAGCAAAGGTCAATGCTATGAAATGATAGCCATTGTCATGATGGTGGTCAACAAGTCCAACCTAGTCAACCGGTCCACAAAGTCAACAAGTCAACAAAGTCAACCTTTCAACCCAACCATGTCACAATAATACTTAATTAATATTATTATTAATTATATTTCTAATTCTCATTAGGGTTTAGCAAAAGTCAACATTCAACAATCCTAATGAGAATCCTCTTCCTCTGTCTCTGTCGACCGTGCATACACACCCGCATCCGCGTTCTGAAGAACACGAATACAAATGAGATAAAACCAATCCCAAAACGTATAGTAGGATCTGTCTTAAACCAAAGCCCGCTAGTAATAACTGCCCGGACACCAAACATGCACAAGTGCATGGATGTGACCGAACCCTATCGCAAAACCATGCGACCTCTACTCTTTTGCCTAAAGGAGAATAGCTCTCTGTGTGGGACTCTAAAGACTCGACACTACGCTGGCAGTGGGTTTAACCACAGACCGCAAGCGGCACTAGCTATGCGTAACGGCCCCCAGGTAGATGCCGATAAGAAGACGAATGAGGTGAAACCCATCTGAACTCCTACTGAGCCTGAATATGACAGTCTCCGTACAGTCAGGTCTGTTCGTCTGAGAATATCGCATGGCGGGCCTAGAGGGGCGGTAAACGCCAGTCCCCTAATAGCGGTACAAGTTGTGTCGGAGCGTAGCCCATAACACCCTGAGATAACACTGGAAACCTACAAGTATATCTCGCTTGCCCTGGCCAGGGACTTTGTGTAATGGCTCTCCTAGACACAGCGCGATATCAGCCTCCAATACCGGGAGAGACGAATCCTGTCTAACCGTCACTGCCTCCAAGTGCTTCGGGACTGCACCCAACTACTACCTATTTACACGACTCCTTTGAGCCGTGGTAGGGTAGTAATCAAAGTACAGTGGGAACACACTCGAGGCGAAGTGACAGTGTCAAGTCAGCGGACTAAGCTGTACTCATGTCACCTGGGAACTGATAACCGACGATTGGTATAGTACCAACCAACAGTTCCCGACGAGTCCTTTCCAGTATACTCGTAACCTAACGAGCACCTGCATACTATCTCAAGTACGACGTACTGACGGCCGTGGGAAGACCATCTCCCATGCTGGGATGAGAAGCGCATACGCTAGTCTACTCTGGAGTATCGATGCCCTGTCATGATATTCTTACGACTAGGGACCTGTATAAGGATGTGCTTGTAGATTACCCAGCCCCCACGAGTGTGACTGCGATCACAACACTGGTAATCAAGCAAAGATCCTAAGGGCTCCACTAATGTGTATAGGTGATATACTAAAAGAAACACATGTACACATTAAAGTAGAAACAAATCACGTAGCATACTACTATTTTGAGCAAGATTGTCAATACAAGGTGAATATCCCAAGCTTCCATTAAGTAATATACAAACTAGTATGATACAGTAATGGCCTCTAGGGCATATACACTAACAAACCCCAACTCATATAGCTGCCCTCTCTCTCTCTCTATCTCAATCTCATACAAATAAATCAATAAACAAGTGGCATGGCACAAAAAATAATACCATGAGTCATCATCCATGCACATGCCACAATTAATGCTCCTCATGATGACTTGAGCTCATAATTACCACTAATAAACATTAATCCAAATTGTATGACAATAAATATAATGGAATCTTCTAAAGTAAACTCGTGACGGGTCACAAGGATACCCTTCATCTGTATATGCATACCTGCATCCGCATTCCGACTGAATGAGAATGCAATGGGACTAAAGTAATCCAACAAATCTAATACTAGGATCTGGCTTAAACTAAAGCCCACTAGTATGATCCGTCCGATCATGATCCGTGCATAAGTGCATCTATTTGATCGAACCCTGCCATAAAACCATACGGGCTCTACAACGTTTCGCCCGAACTTAGGAAAACTTTCTGTTGGGGACTCTAAAGACTCGTCAATACGCTGGCAGTAGGTTTAACCACAAGTATGTTAGTGGTACAAGCTGTACGTAACGACTACCAAGGTATTGAATAAAAGGAAGCCGACGAGCGAACTCATCCTGAAACCCTACTGAGCCTGTCAGTGACAATATCCGTACAGTCCGGTCCGCTCGTCTATGAGTATCGCATATCGGGCTTAGGGGGCTGGTAAACGTCAGACCCCCAAAAGCTATAAGTCGTGTCAAAGTGTAGCCCAGAACACCCAGAAATTCTACTGGAATACCTACCAGTAAATCTCACTTGCCTTGGCCAAGGGCTTCGTTTAATGGCTCTCCTAGACACAGCGCGATCTCACCCCCAATACCGGGATAGACGAAACCCCTGCCGATCCGCTCACTATCTCTATGTGGCTCGGGACTGTACCCAACTAAAACCTGTTTGCATGACTCTTTTGAGCCGTGGTAGGGTAGTAATCAAAGCACAGTGGGAACTCACACGAAACAAATGACGATCTCAGGTCGATAGACTAACCTGTACGCATGTCACCAGGGAACTGCTATCTGACGTCAGGTATAATACCAACTAGCATGTTCCCGGCGAGTCCTGTCCGGTGTACTCATAACCCAATGAGCACCTGTATACATTTTAGGTGAACCAACTGACACCAATGGCTTGTGAGACCGGCCATCGCCCCTCGTCAGGGTCTCGATCCATATACACTTGTCTACACATGAAGTATCGATGCCCAGTCTCGAAACTCCCACGACTTGGGACACTTTAAGGATGTACTTATAGACTACCCAACTCTCACGTATATGATCGCCATCATACTGCTGGTAGTCAAGCAAGAATCCTAAGGGCTCTATCAACGTGTAATAGTGATCTGTAATATCACCTAAAGCATGTACACGATGATAAAGGCAAACCAGATAGCATACTATCATCTCGAGTAAGACTGTCCTACCGGTATCGGTCCTCCCTCAATCATTGCAATCACGTGCCAGCGATCCAATAATTGACTTTGAGGGCACTATATCCAACAGTGTGAAGAAATCACATCTCATATCATGCACCCAACATTCGCGAAAATCCAAATCATGTGCATCCGTCATGCACGAATGAAATCTAAATCAAGTGCATCCAACATACACGAATAAAATCTCAATCAAGTGCATCCGATGCGCAAAAAATCCAATACCAAGAGCCTAACGTGCGCAAAAATCCAACCCAAGCACGTCAGGTCCGTATAAAGCATCTAGTGCAGTAGCATGAATGAATACGAACGTCAAGTGCCAACGCGCACAAAAACACAATTCCGGTAACACAAATGCTCAAAGACATAAATCAGGTGCAACCAAGGTACGAAGCATAAATCTAGTGCAACCAATGCACGAAAAATCAATCTGGTGCAACAAATGCACAAAACACAAATCCGGTGCATCCAGTGCACGAAGTACAAATCCGGTGCAACAAATGCACGGCGTAAAAATCTATGCAACAATTGCACAAAATACAAATCGGGTGCAACAAGTGCACGGAAACGCATCAATAACTCAAATGCGTATAAAAACAACACCGAGTGTAACAAGGTGTATAAAATCATAAACATGTGCACTATGTGCACAAAATTCGTATCAATACACTGCAAGCACATGTGAGCTATACCGAGTGCATCAATCAAATCGAGTGCGTACCACTTGCAAAAAATCAAATCAACCGTTTGAAATCCACGAATCACAAATACGTGCTACCAGGGCACAAAATCGTCATCAAGTGCAATAGATATGCACAAATCGCAAACCAACACAACAGTGTATAAAACGTATATCCAGCGCAATAACTATTCACAAAATGTAAATACCCAGTAGGTGCAGCCATGGTGCACGAAAACCATATCATGAAACTCAATTATCAAAACTCAAATCCAAACGATATAAGCGTGACACTCGGATCACAAACGCAAATCGCAACAACTGACATTGAGGTACACCTCCTACAATGTCGAAAAAAATGTTGGTGCGCCTAAAACTGGCAGAGCAAGATCATCTACTTGCCTCCTGCTTACGGTCTGGCGTCTTCTGTCTCTGGGTCCTCATTTTCTCCGTGGATTATCAATCTTGCAATCCATCGGCTCGGTTAGGTGTACCAACGGAAACGATTCCGCTCTGACACTCCACTGGTCATCTCTTGGCCAATTTCTATGACCACTAATAAAGCAGCACGTTATTAGCATCGGCCTCTGGCCCTCTGAATACACGTGACACAACTGATCCTCGGTGCAAATCTTATCGCAGCAGTGTCCTGGAAGGCACCTGCTCAAGGTATCTTCCGATCTCTCCTATGCCGAACTATATGGAGGCCGGTACTCTAACATAATCTTTTCTCGTTTTCTAGACATCTGCGTTCTCAGCACAACATTTCCTCGGGAACTGGCTGTATCCCAATGCCTCTGCATACATATCAGATCTCTAATCTCAATGGGGAGTAGAAACAGCTCGTTAACATCTCCCATGAACCTCTTATTCCACTCGACCTTTTTATCTTCCACTTCGACGTCACGTCATGCTATCTGTGTAATGTAAATGTTCTCGGCCACAGTCAATCCGGTATCTCTCATATGGACTCGAAATCACGAACTCGGTATCTTCATCACTCTGTAGAAGATATCTAGCTGAACACGTCCTCGGGAACTCGTCCATAACATCGGAGGAATATACCTTATTCATCCACTCTCGATCAACTCACAACGCATCTGGGTGAGGTCCTCTATACGAAGCTGGTCAACTTACTGATCTTCTATCGGATCATCCAATGAACAACGCCATCTCTGGATTGATCTACTCTAGATCTGAGTAAGATTCTCCATACTGGAAATCTTCAACTCAACTGGGCCTGCGTCGGCGCATCAAATCTAACGAATCACCTTCGTCTCTCAACTCAAGATAGACTAGCTATCATCTGTCGCATCTCTGCCTGAAAGCTCCAGCGATCTCAACTCATAAGCTCTGGAAGCGGCATCCCATCAATCTCAGTAACAACTGGGTCATCTGTCTGTAAGGTAGACAGCATCATAACTCTGAGGTAGGTTGTACGTCAACAGTCCTCTCACAACAGGCAGCCTCTAACAATGACCCGATCATCTGGTGCAAAACCGTATACTCGCCTCAACGAGAGGTCACAACACAACCACTAAATCGATACGTTCCCATGACAACAGAAAACATGATGGTCAGTCCTCGTCCATGATAAGCTCGTCCTGACCGCATCACTAGCAGCAGCTCAATCTGCGCTCAAACCATGGTGACAGGAACCTCAAGCATGTATCGTTGAAGGTAGATCAAAGGAATGAAAGGAATCAACAGATCCAGAATGGATACAAGATCATAAGGAGGAACAGAATCAATGAGAGTATGATCATGGAAATGAATAGAATCAAGGATCTCAAATGGATGTATGATCAAGGGAAGGAAGAGATTCACAAGTCTCAAGATATGTGCATCCTAAGGATTCATAAGTGGAGTATCGTATCGTAAATATACCGCGGGACATACGTACGTTACATCACTCTACTCAAGCTACCTACTCCATCAATCAGGGTCGGCCTATGAAACGAAAGTTCGGGTCTAATACCCCCCTGTTCAAGTCTAAGTTCCATAAGGTCAAGCCTAGGTTCCAAAATAGATTACGACTCAGACTCCACATAGTCCAACCTAGACTCGAACCAAGGTTAAACCTAGCGCTCTGATACCAACTTTGTCACGACCCGAAATTTAGTTCGTGACCGGCACTTAACTCACGCAACGTCTAAAGGCGCAACGTAAATTAAGTAAGCCGAAGCCCAGAAATCTAAACCCTTTTCAGAAAATAAAAGAGGTGAAGTTTTGAAATAAAGGTATGATGAAATCAAAAGTTGTCTTAAATGCATAGATAATGGAACATGGAATTGCAAATGAAATGATACTAGTTGAAAAAAATGTTTCGTCTTTTATAAATTTGGGCAGCACCTCCTTTGTATATTTTGATCCAAAACCGCATACACATGATAATATAAAAGGCATCCCCAAGTGGGTGCTAGCTCTTCTCCCAACGGCAGAATCACAACCATGCAAGACAGAATATATGTATACGACGCCCAACAGCGAAGATAAACACAATGGATAAAGTAAAGCAAGACATCAAACCCACCAAGCGAACTTATAACCCATCACTCAAGTCTCGCAACTACAAGTCTTGCTTAGTCTTACTACTTATACAAATACTAGTTTCTGATTGATGGAGTTAACTAGATACAACGGAATAGTAAACACAAGAGTGGTACGATCCAACATGTACCACCTACCAAGGCAAATCACCCGAAAGTAAGATGTGTTCCGGTGATGCCGCTACTGATCCATGCGGTCATCCTGCAAGAACTGTGGCACAACAGGGGTGAGTTTCCAACTCGTGAGTAGAAAACATCATCAGGTAGAAATCGAATAAAACAACGATTCCTAGGTCAACTATATCATAAAGGTAATACTATGATATCTTGGGTGATCTTATCAGCATATGTGCCAACAACATAATTGTAGGGTTCCTAGGCACACAATAGAGGTCTCACAGGGCATCAACCATGCCAAATTCAAAATTTACGGTGCCGAGAAACCCTAGACTACAGATCGTTGGCTAGAATTCTAGGTGATATAGTAAACTAGTTAAAAACTTAACTAAAGTTAAGAAGCTACAACCTTTGTAGATCCGGATATCCACTTTCTTGGCTCCACGTGGGCCTCCTCTCGCTGTCCGTCTTGAATCCCGAACTCAAACGTCGGCTTCATCGGAGAATTGGGCGGACTAGGTCGTCGGCTTCATGTCGAAGATGATCTGCGTCGAGGCATCGCAAGTTCAAGCTCTAACTTCACCAAGTTGTGAAACTTGTGAAGAAAACACCCAAAACAACTTGGCAAGAGGTAGAGGGTGAAGAAATAGGAGGTGGGTTCACTTTAGAATTGGATTTCTCTCACTTTAGCTCAAGTTGCCATTGATGGACCTTAAGCTTTTCTTGAAGAAGAAGATGATCAAGAAGAAAAAGAATATGATAAGCTTTTTAAAAAATGAAACTAATATGAATACTTATCATATCTTGACCATGGTCAAGTGTAGAGATTAAACTAAGGTTAGTGGGAATGGTTAGGGTTAAGGATAAGATAAGGATGGTGGACTTTGTCAAAGCTTCATGAAGCTTCAACATAGAAACAAAATAAGCCACCATTCTTAATAATATCCAAAATGAATAAATAAATAAATAACTAAGTAAATAATCAAAAGCCTAACCATTATGCATGTAACCATGGTTTAATCTTTACACAAACCCAAGTGAGCAAGTATCATCAAACATGATACAAACAAGTGCACAAAAATATATCATATATACAATGTGCATCAAGTGAGAAAATCCTTTTAAAATGAACCAATACTAGTTAATGTAAAGTAATATATCAAATATATAATTATACATTAAATCATTAAATCAACATTTGATTTAACGATCCGGTCATATCGCATATAACCGACTAGTATCCTATGTATCGGCTTATCGAATCAATGATTCGATAACTAGGTCATATCGAATATAACCTATCGAAAAATTTATCGCGAGAATGAAATGCGGTATCACATACACGCATTATTCTCGCTCCCGCACAAATCTCATATGCGCTCCTATTTCGTTTCGCTTGAGCCAGAAAACCTCTGTGTAGGACTCTAAAGACTCGTCAACACGCCGGTAGCAGATTATGATCATATCAAGCATCCACAAGCCGCAAGCGGTCTGCTAAACGTAACGGCCATCCGGGTATTGAGCGATCAGAAGATCGACGAGCTAGCCCGCTCACACTCCTGTGAATCCAACTAGTAACACTTACCGTACAGTCCGGTCTGTTCGTCTGATATGTCGCATATCAAGTCTAGGGGTGGTAAACGTCAGACCCCAATAACCGATAAGTCGTGCCGATGTGAGGCTCATAACGGGTCGAGAAACTACTGGTAACACTTACCAGCAAATCTCTTATCAGCCCTGGCCAGGGACTTCCCTGTTACGACCAATCGAACACAGCGCAACATCAACCCCCAATACCGGGAGAGACGAAACCCCTCCTATCGCTCATTGCCTCCATGTGACTCGGGACTGTACCCAAAGACCACCGTTTTGCACGCCCTCATGGACGTGGTAAGGTGGAGATCAAAGCACAGTGGGAATCACACAAGACTCTATGACGATCTCGGGTCTACAGACTATCCTGTACAAGTGTCACCTGAGAACTGCCATCTGACGTGAGGTATAATACCATCTGGGAGTTCTCGGCGAGTCCGTCCAGTGTACCCAGTCTCCACTGAGCACTCGTACACCATCTCTGATGTCAAACACCAATGGATATGGGATCATCCATCGCCCATTTCATGGGTCGAGAAGCGTATACGCTAGTCTACACTGGTATATCGATGCCCCGTCTCGATACACCCACGACTAGGGACCTTGAAGGATGTACCTATGGACTACCATCTCCCCACTAGTATGATCTGCATCATAGTCCAGGTAGTCAAGTACACATCCTAAGGGCTTTATCAACATGTAACTATAAGACAGTTTAAAGAGACAAGTGTACATGTTAAGATAAAGAGTAACCAGATAGCATACTATCATATCGAGCAATAAAGTCATCTCTATATATATGTCCAAGCATCCAATATAATATACATGATCTGTACAATACTGGCCTCTAGGGCATACATACAACTAACAATCTCCCACTTGCACTAGGTCCAGCTGCTGTAGTATCGCATACCGAGCATCCCGAAGAGTCTCTCAAACTGTATCTGGGGAATGGCCTTCGTGAGTGGATCCGCCGTGTTGTTCTTCGTGTCGACTCTCCTGACCTCGATCTCCCGGCGATCAACTATCTCCCGGATCAGGTGATACCGCCTCAGAATATGCCTGGATCGCTGATGGGACCTGGGTTCCTTGGCCAAAGCCACCGCTCCATTGTTATCGCAATACAAAGGTATTGGATGCTCAATGGATGGAACCACTCCAAGTTCAGTAATGAACTTCTTGATCCAGACAGCTTCTTTGGTAGCATCGTTGGCAGTGATGTATTCAGCCTCCATCGTCGAGTCTGCCACGGTTTCCTGCTTGGAACTCTTCCAGCTAACCGCCCCTCCGTAAAGGGTAAAGACAAAGCCCGACTGCGACTTAGAGTCGTCCTTATCACTCTGGAAGCTCGAATCGGTAAAGGACTCCACTTGGAGTTCTCCGTTACCATACACCAAGAGCATCTCTTTAGTCCTTCGTAAGTACTTGAGAATGCTCTTCACAGCAGTCCAGTGACTCTCTCCAGGATCAGCTTGATACCTGCTCACTATACTTAGTGAGTATGCTACATCGGGTCTGGTACATAGCATCGCATACATGATAGAGCCTACAGCCGAAGCATAGGGTATCCCTTGCATGCGAGCTCTCTCTAAATCAGTCTTGGGAGACATCTCTTTGGAGAGAGTGACTCCAGAGATCGTGGGTAAGTTCCCACGCTTGGATTCTTCCATACTAAACCTCTTTAGTATGGTGTCAATGTACCTGGATTGGGACAATCCCAAAATCCATTTGGATCTATCTCTATAGATCCTGATTCCCAATATGCAGGAGGCATCACCAAGATCTTTCATTGAGAATCTTTGTGATAAGAAGAGCTTGACCGCTTGCAGCATAGGAATATCATTTCCTATCAAGAGTATATCGTCCACGTACAATACGAGGAAGACAAGCTTACTCTCTGCCACCTTCTTGTAGATACAAGGTTCATCTGGATTTTTGACGAAATCAAACTCTTTGATAACGACGTCAAAGCAGATGTTCTAACTCCGCGATGCTTGCTTTAATCCATAAATGGATTTAAGCAGCTTGCACACCTTCCCGCTGCTCCCACTGTCTACGAAGCCCTCTGGCTGAGTCATGTACACGCACTCTTCTAAATCACCATTTAGAAAGGCGGTCTTAACATCTATTTGCCAGATTTCGTAGTCATGATATGCAGCGATGGCAAGCATGATTCGGATGGATTTAAGCATAGCCACTGGAGAAAAGGTTTCGTCATAGTCCACACCTGGTCTTTGACGAAAACCTTTTGCAACAAGTCTAGCTTTGAAAGTCTCCACTTTCCCATCTACACCAAGTTTCTTCTTGAAGATCCACTTGCTCCCAATGGGTTTTACCCCTTCAGGTGCAACTTCCAAAGTCCATACTTTGTTGGTGTACATGGATTCCATCTCGGACCGCATAGCATCCAGCCATTTCACTGAGTCCCTACTCGTGATGGCCTGCTCGAAGCTAGTTGGGTCATCATCCTCCATGATGCAATCCTCGCTCCCTCCATCCATGAGAAAACCGTAGTATCTCTCAGGTTGGCGAGGAACCCTACTAGATCGGCGGAGTGGCTGGGGTTCATCGGGAACTATGGAATCCTCTGGTTCAACCAAATCTTCTGTTGTAGTCTGTGTTGCTGGAACCTCTTCCAGTTCTACCTCAATGCCACTTATCTGTTTCATAAGAAAACTTTTTTCTAGGAAAGTGGCATGTCGAGAAACAAACACCTTTTGTTCCTCGGGGTGGTAGAAGATATACCCTTGTGAATTTTTGGGATATCCTACAAGCTTACATAAGACAGATCTTGCCTCGAGTTTGTCCGGATTTTGTCTTTTGACATAGGCTGGACAACCTCATATCTTAATATAATTAAGATGTGGTCTCTTCCCTTTCCATATCTCATATGGTGTGGTAGGCACAGATTTGGTGGGAACCCTATTCAATAGGTCCATGGCTGTCTTAAGCGCATATCCCCAGAAGGAAATAGGTAACTCAGCTGTACTCATCATTGAGCGCACCATATCTAATAGGGTGCGGTTTCTTCGTTCAGATACACCGTTGTGCTGTGGTGTATATGGAGAAGTCAGCTGAGAGACAATCCCATTCTCTTTTAGGAAGTCCAGGAATTCATTGCTCAAGTATTCACCTCCTCGATCAGATCGAATGATTTTAATACTTTTTCCGGTTTGGTTCTCGACTTCTTGTTTATATTCTCTAAATTTCTCAAAAGCTTCTGATTTGTGTTTCATCAGGAACACATGTCCGAATCTAGAGAGATCGTCAGTGAATGTAATGAAGTACGAAGAACCATCCCTAGCATGTGTAGACATAGGACCGCATACATCACTATGTATCAGTCCCAGGAGTTCAGTAACTCTTTCTCCGTGTCCCGTAAACGGAGTTTTGGTCATCTTGCCTTTGAGACATGACTGGAAAGTGTCATAAGATGTAAATTCAAACGGATTTAAATATCCATCCTTATGCAACTTAGCCAGTCGTGTCACATTGATGTGACCCAGTCTACAATGCCACAAGAAGGATTCGTTCAATTCTGAACTCTTCCTCTTGTGTGTGTTTGTTATGCTCAGAACTGTTGATTGGTTTAGAACATAAATGCCATTGCACAACGTGCCTGATCCAACCAACTTTTGGTTACGGAAAATGTTCATAACATTATCCTTTAATACAAAATTATATCCCTCTTTACTTAATAAAGAAACCGATAGAATGTTGCATATCAGGTTCGGCATGTAATAGCATTCGTTCAGAACCAATGTATTACCAGTTGGTAATTCAAGATGATATTCCCCGACAGTCTTAGCTGCAACAATTGCACCATTTCTAACTCTAATGTCTTTATCACCTTCTCCAAGTTCTCTACCTTTCATAAGCCCATGTAACTGATTACATATATGGGATCCTGACCCGGTATCTAATACCCAGGACGTAGAGCAAATGGAGAAATAGTTCTCTGTAACGAACACACCCGAAGAAAATGCATCATCATGTACTTTCTTCATTCGGGTGGCATGGGAATCCTGGTATTCCCCTATGTCCTGTTCATTCCTATAACTCTTATAGGAAAGAACGGAACCAACGTTCCCCAGCACAGTATAACATGCGGGTTCCGTCAATACATCCATATTATTATCTTTATTAGGGCATGAAATGGTCGCTACCTGGAGAGTGAGAGAAGAAAACACTTTAGCGTAAGCTCGTGCAAGATTAGATTGGTTATTATCTTATCTAATCTGGATGGCTCCCACTGGTTTTTATCAAATCTTCCTTCAAACCCTAAAAGGAAAGACTAGCCGGGATTAATTACACACTACAAGTTCGCCAATCTTTCAGCCATGCCGGTGTCGGTACTTTGAGGGAGGTCCCCCGTGCTTTCGCACGAACCTAATTAGTGTAAACCTCGTTTTCCCAGAGGCGTAACCTCATTGACACCTTTCTAGACACCTACTTGATCGGCTAATTGTAATGTGTAAAACTCTCCCAGGAGTAACTCTTACTCGCAGTGGGTATCGGGATCCAACTATCTCATAGAAGGTATGCAATCTCATTGCAAATTTCAACACTTGAAATTCCCGATAATATTTTTCCCCTAGTGTGCTATGACCTTGACGCATGCCAAACAACCCATAGTCCGCTAGTCAAGTTCAACCCGTACATTTCTTGATCGAATTAAACCCACCCACACGACCCTTGACGCATGCCAAACAACGCCGTGCGAATACCCTAATCCAATCGCATCGTATGCTTGCAGATAAGCACTAGTTAGCTACCGTACACTACGCCTTGACGCATGCCAAACAACCGCAGCACGAATACTAACTAGTACTTATCTGAAATGACGGAGGGCTACGACAGGTTTTTCTGAAAACCTATTGCGTAATGAACTTGATATCGTTGTAGAATCAAATAAAGTTTTGAAATGGAGTGATTTTGAGGCTTTTCTAGTTTTGCTAAAGGGGTCACTCCCGGTGAAGGGATCATCGGCCCTTTCCTCGTCGAATGAGGTGCGGGATATATCATATATATCACTGTGCAAAGCAAAAACTCTTAAAAGCAATCAAAGCCAAACCGAGTGTGTAGCATCTGCCAGTTATTGCTAAAGGAGTCACTCCCGGTGAAGGGATCTCGGTCCTTTCCTCATCGAATAAGGTGCAGGGTATATCATATATACCGCTATGCAAAGCAAGAACTGTAGCTACCTGTTTTGTTTAAAATTTGATTCTACAACATCTTAGGATTCTTTTCTTTCATTAATCACATTAATGAAGTCCCATCATTTAAATACCTAAACATCAGAGATAGATATGACGTACACTTATGCAATCCGCATTCGCCTCGATGTCCCCTCGTGCACCGTTAGGTTAGGTAACTAACGACAGAGCAGGGCAGGGCTAGTGCGGGTGCAAAACATAAGTAACGTCTATATAATATATCATATATACTATATAAAGTATCTATCAAAGAACATCACATGATCGTATCACAGATATCGCAGCAGAAGAAACATATGAAACATTGGATATACTAGGACGTCCGTGTTTTCAATACGAGCCAGTATAAAACACGGATTCCTCGGTCGTGATGAATAGCCAATCCCACACCCTAGACCCCTACGAGAGCGGCAAGCAACCCTACCAATTCTAGGGTTAGAAGACCCGGACTCGACTCCTCGAGTTGGTCTCCCACTGAACCCCAGAACCCGGTTACTAGTGCTCCCCTCCTTGGGTCTATCCTAATGCGGAAAAGTAAATAATATACAAAGGGTGACAACTTCCGCTACCTGGAAGTGCCCCAAATAAAAGAATATTACATGAATGAAAATGAAAAAAACTCATCTCACATAAAAACCCCTGGCTATTCAAACACGACGATCCAATATAACATATCCAGCAACACATAACATCACATGTCATCAACGTAAGTAAATATGGGCATCCCAATTGTCGTTGACATATAGCAACGAAACCGGCGATATCACATATTACACTTACGGTCACAGAAAAGAAAGTGTAAAACTACAACAATTGGAATCCGCAACTTCTTTAGACATCGCATGCCTAATCAAATGAAATACTTAGACATCACATGCCTAACAGTTATAGACCCTGCATTTTAGTCTCATTATCGAAAACTCTTTTCAATATCAAGTGAAACTAAACTGCTAGATTTATAACATTCATTCAGTTATCACATAACTGTTTGTGAATTCCAATTATTGTATCCCATTCCGGATAAATAGAAAATATTAAACTTTCCGATCGAACATTCGAACACCCAAGTTTTCCCGAAACCGATCAACACATGAAATAAGTTCAAAGACATTCACTTCATGCCTCAGTACCAACGGTCCAGCCGTAGAAGGGTCAAGCCAACGCCTCACATGTTGGCACGCCGTACTGCCCCAAACCCGAAGGTTCAAAGGGCAGTTCAAGACGGTCACATAATCGAGTTAAGGTTTGTTGTCTTCTAGAGGGACCATTGCGCTACTTGCACTACTCAGAAGGTCCTTAAACCACACAAAAATCCAACACTTCGATATTTTCCGGCAGGGGAAAAGTTGGGTATTTATATCCGGTCGAACTTTCTAACATATTCTAAAGTCATCAGGAAATACACAAAGACGGAATTTGATAATCCGATCGAAACATCGAAGCTCTAAAACACCCCAGAAAATTCAACTCTTGAAAAAAATATTAAAAATACCCATAAAACTCAGCTGCTGAAATTATGAATTACTGTGCAAAGCATGAGGGATGATGTCACTATACCGCCGCGGAACCGCCGCAGAAGCCAGGCTTCTGCCGCGGTTCCGCCGCACAATTTACTGTTCATGGAATAATTTTTGCATCGTAATTCTTAGATTTCCCTGCTGAATTTTTTAAGCATTTTTAATCTGGAAAAATCCCAGTTTTTAGAAAAAGTCCAGAGAGCATGATGTCTTAGGGTTTCGATGCGTATACGGGTTTCAAACGTCGTCTAGACTTCGCCTAAGGCTCTAGCTAGGCTCTGATACCACTGTAGGGTTCCTAGGTACACAATAGAGGTCTCACAAGGCATCAACCATGCCAAATTCAAAATTTACGGTGCCGAGAAACCCTAGACTACGGATCGTTGGCTAGAATTCTAGGCGATATAGTAAACTAGTTAACAACTTAACTAAAGTTAAGAAGCTACAACCTTTGTAGATCCGGCTATCCACTTTCTTGGCTCCACGTGGGCCTCCTCTCGCTGTCCGTCTCGAATCCCGAACTCAAACGTCGGCTTCATCGGAGAATTGGGCGGACTAGGTCGTCGGCTTCGTGCCGAAGATGATCTACGTCGAGGCATTGCAAGTTCAAGCTCCAACTTCACCAAGTTGTGAAACTTGTGAAGAAAACACCCAAAACAACTTGGCAAGAGGTCGAGGGTGAAGAAATAGGAGGTGGGTTCACTTTAGAATTGGATTTCTCTCACTTTAGCTCAAGTTGCCATTGATGGACCTTAAGCTTTTCTTGAAGAAGAAGATGATCAAGAAGAAAAAGAATATGATAAGTCTTTTAAAAAATGAAACTAATATGAATACTTATCATATCTTGACCATGGTCAAGTGTAGAGATTAAACTAAGGTTAGTGGGAATGGTTAGGGTTAAGGATAAGATAAGGATGGTGGACTTTGTCAAAACTTCATGAAGCTTCAACATAGAAACAAAATAAGCCACCATTCTTAATAATATCCAAAATGAATAAATAAATAAATAACTAAGTAAATAATCAAAACCCTAACCATTATGCATGTAACCATGGTTTAATCTTTACACAAACCCAAGTGAGCAAGTATCATCAAACATGATACAAACAAGTGCACAAAAATATATCATATATACAATGTGCATCAAGTGAGAAAATCCTTTTAAAATGAACCAATACTAGTTAATGCAAAGTAATATATCAAATATATAATTATACATTAAATCATTAAATCAACACTTGATTTAACGATCCGGTCATATCGCATATAACCGACTAGTATCCTATGTATCGGCTTATCGAATCAATGATTCGATAACTAGGTCATATCGAATATAACCTATCGAAACATTTATCGCGAGAATGAAATGCGGTATCACATACATGCATTATTCTCGCTCCCGCACATATCTCATATGCGCTCCTATTTCGTTTCGCTTGAGCCAGGAAACCTCTGTGTAGGACTCTAAAGACTCGTCAATACGCCGGTAGCAGATGATGATCATATCAAGCATCCACAAGCCGCAAGCGGTCTGCTAAACGTAACGGCCATCCGGGTATTGAGCGATCAGTAGATCGACGAGCTAGCCCACTCACACTCCTGTGAATCCAACCAGTAACACTTACCGTACAGTCCGGTCTGTTCGTCTGATATGTCGCATATCAAGTCTAGGGGTGGTAACGTCAGACCCCAAAAACCGATATGTCGTGCCGATGTGAGGCTCATAACGGGTCGAGAAACTACTGGTAACACTTACCGGCAAATCTCTGATCAGCCCTGGCCAGGGACTTCCCTGTTACGGCCAATCGAACACAGCGCAACATCAACCCTCAATACCGGGAGAGACGAAACCCCTCCTATCGCTCATTGCCTCCATGCGACTCGGGACTGTACCCAAAGACCACCGTTTTGCACGCCCTCATGGACGTGGTAAGGTGGAGATCAAAGCACAGTGGGAATCACACAAGACTCTATGACGATCTCGGGTCTACAGACTAACCTGTACAAGTGTCACCTGAGAACTGCCATCTGACGTGAGGTATAATACCATCTGGGAGTTCTCGGCGAGTCCGTCCAGTGTACCCAGTCTCCACTGAGCACCCGTACACCATCTCTGATGTCAAACACCAATGGATATGGGATCATCCATCGCCCATCTCATGGGTCGAGAAGCGTATACGCTAGTCTACAATGGTATATCGATGCCCCGTCTCGATACACCCACGACTAGGGACCTTGAAGGATGTACCTATGGACTACCATGTCCCCACTAGTATGATCTGCATCATAGTCCAGGTAGTCAAGTACACATCCTAAGGGCTTTATCAACATGTAACTATAAGACAGTTTAAAGAGACAAGTGTACATGTTAAGATAAAGAGTAACCAGATAGCATACTATCATATCGAGCAAGAAAGTCATCTCTATATATATGTCCAAGCATCCAATATAATATACATGATCTGTACAATACTGGCCTCTAGGGCATACATACAACTAACAATAATCAATGCCTATTAGCATGTGGATATCATCCAACCATATAATCAATGCCTGTATGCATGTGGATCCCATCCACGTGTCAACTAATGACACAACAATATCGGGCATGTAAATATCATGAAAGCAAATGCGTGTAAATATGAGGATATAAATCAACGTGCGTCCATCAAAGACACATCAAATCATGGAACCTGAGTGTCCAACATCGACACTCGAAACATCATGAAACCCGTGTCCAGCACCGATATGTAAATCCTCATATATCGGGCTCCGTCAGTCCGGATCGGCCCATATCAATATCTCGGGCTCCGTTGGTCCGGATCGGCCCATATCAATATCTTACGACTTCGGTCGGTATCCTTCGGATAACCGTCGAGCCCAAATGCTATCAACGGTAGGTAGTGTTCCCTCTGCCAGGCTCATCGGCAAATCAACGACATACCTTTCTTGCCCCGGGGTATAATACTGGGTCCACCATGTACCCGCAAACGGCCTCATCCAGCTTCTCGAATCGGGTATCACATAACTCATAATCGAGAAAACACATGGTGGACGTCTCGAAATATCATATCAAGAGAAACCGTGTTTTTAAAACAATACGCAATTTCCTTTGAAATATAACCACGGTTCTCAAATCCAGAGATCTCATGAAAACAGCATCTCAAGCAAATAACCATAAAGTACGATGTATGCAACATAGAGCAGTAATATGAGCATATCGAGTATATCATCCAAGCATGTCAAGTGATAATACTGAACAATGAATGTACTTTTACTCTTAAGAATAATATCATGACAGGGCAGTTCTACTATGTAAGCAGCATGGCAATTACCGATGAAGAATGTGTGTGAGCCGGCAGATCTGTGTATATGTAACATGCGCATCAACGGTAACTGTGCAGGTGTACTAGCAAATGATATCATATAGCATTAAATACCGGCAAGTGGTATGTACATCACGAGGGGTAATATCCTACACAACATGAATAATAAATAGGTATACCTATCTACAAAAGAATCATACGGTCACTTTCAAACGATACACATCGTCGTTTTCAAAATATGTATGGTTCAGGTGGCAATCTTTATATCGGCGATCCCGCCTCTTAATATCCGATATGACAATAATCAGCGATCATCATCCTCAAATCATTAGCACGGATCAATCATCCGGTACATCTCATCCCGTACGGTAATCCATCGTACTGGGTCAACAAACAGAATAGGGAATTTATCGACCTATACAATAATGAGGGAATCTATCGATCCGGCATATTACTCATTATACTCATAAATATGTACACATATATCTCATATCACATTTGTATAAACATCATATCTTGTTAATTTCACCACACCTCAATCTCAATCTCGTGTCATATTTATCGATCTCAATCTCATATCCTATCATTATCAATCCATACTTGTCATCTTTCAATTCATACTTATCATGATTCACTTCTCATTTCATATATCGATCCGAGTCATCTATATCTACATCGTATTATCTATTATACCTATATTATATTATTAATATCCATTAGTACCAACTTCTATCATATTATCTTTACTAAATCTTATAATCATGTCCATAAGTCCACAACATATCATTTATCAATATATAATTATAAAGTGATCTTCCATATCAATGTTTGCGGTGGTGCTATACGCCATCCACCCGACTTTCCCTTCAGATATAAATCTACTCACCAGCAATTCACCTTGATTAGCCGGAGTCGATGTGCTTCGTCGTCTCGAAAGTCCTTGCGAAGTACCTACAATGAATACACAATCGAAATGCAAACACAATCAATATCCAAAAACCGATACAGCATACGGTTCGCTCATAGGTTAAAACCTATAGCTTCGCATGCAAAACACAACTAAATAACCCTCGTCGTTGACGTTCAAATGCCAAACGACGAAATCCAAATCAAATATAAAAACCAAGTTTCACAAATCGCATAATACGAAATCAGCAAGTAACGAATTCTATCTTAGATTTTGACTCAGGTAAAATTAGCCAATTTTGCATATAGGGTTGCTCTAGATATAGGATAAGGAAGCCACAGAACAAAAATCACCACATTTCGCCCCGACTTGGCCGCAAATTGCGGCCAAATCCAATTAATCTGCGGCCATAATAAAAGAATAAGGGCACGGGTTTCAATGGTAGCTTCTAGGTCACCTGCACGACTCTCTGTTATAGGAACTTATCTTATAGTTGTCTCGGGTCATAGCAGATCTCAGAATCCTATCACAAATCTACAAAATACGATATCGGCCGATTTCAATGATCGTGTTTTGGGTTCTAGTCTCAGGTCTTGGCCAGTAAAACACTTTCTAAGGTCTTGTGAACACTCACTACACCTCAATTAACCACTTAACAACATCTTATAATTTTCAAAGATCACAAACCTAACTAAATCAATATCTAAACTAGAATAAGATATATTAACACAAATACTTAACTAAAAGTGTATGGATATACCTCATTAGCAACTTGGGAAAATTCATGAGTTGCCCAAAATCTTCAAAATCCAAATTTGAAGGGTTCCAAGGGATTAGAATGGGTGTGTGCATGTTTTTGATGAAGGGGACATATGGTTTTGGCATGGAAATGAAGATGATGCATGGAGGTAGTGAGATGAATGAGATCAAATAATTGAGTTGAGAAAACAATGGAGGTGGAAGGAAATGGGCAGCCAACTCTCTCTCTTAGGCTCACTCTCTCTGACAAATATCCCCCCTACACCCACTCTCTCACAAATATCAATTACACTCAATCTCTTTTGTTTCTTTCTCTTATTCCTTTCACACTCATACCCTTTATTCCTTTGCTTTTCTTTTCTTTTCTCATTCTCTTTCTCACAAATTCACAAGCCACTAACACAAACTCAATGAAATACATGCACATGATATTTTACACATGCCATGGAAAAAATGTAAAAATATGGATTTGCCAAAAATCCGATAAATATCATTAAAATAAATAAATTATTTTAATCTCCGATTAATTTTCAAATATTGGTATATACTTATACCATTTTACAAAAAATCCCTATTCGCAAATCGAATAGATTTCTCGAAATATATTATTTTAATATTTAATTTCCAAAAATAATATTTTATATTTTCTGAAATGTTACACCATGGTCCATTATTTAATCCTCCACTAACTCACTCTCAAAATATCAAAGATATTTTCATGGCTAACATTTATAAGATGGTGAGTGTGACTCTCTCTCTCTAATATAATTTCATTTTCTCATTCTCTCAAGCTTAGCCATTCCTCCATCCTCTTCCTCCAAGCTCTCTACCTTTTTTTAATGAGTGAAAGAGAAAGAGAAAGAAAAGTTTAATAGTGAGATAAATCCCATTTCATAAATCTATATTAGTCTAGCATACTTGTATATGCTGTTTGCCTCACTTCTACTTAGTAAAGTGAAGCAAGAGCTTGTGTGTTTAAGGAACTCCGTGGTGGATTATCATGGACAATGAAGGCTACAAGCGGACGTTTTCCAAGCTTTGAATGGAACCAAGGAGTCCAAGGACATCTACATGGAGCTATAGAAGAGAAGAGGAGGTCTATAAAGGTTGTAGTTTTTTCCCTTTAGTGTTAAACACTTTTGTATATGATACTTACCCTAATATCTAGTTCGATTCGTGGTTTGTGTGCTTTATTTCACGACCTGAAATTTAGCTCATGACCGGCACTTAAATCACGCCACGTCTAAAGGCGCAACGTAATTCAAGTAAGCCAAAACCCAGAAATCTATACCTTTTTAAGAAAATAAAAGAGGTGAAGTTTTGAAAATAAGGTATGATGAAATCAAAAGTTTTCCTAAATAATTAAACAATGGAACATAAAAATGCAAGTGGGTGTTACTAGTTGAAAACATGTTTCGACTTTTTAAAAATTTGGGCAGCACCTCCTTTTTATTTTTTGATCCAAAACCACAATACATAATAATGATAAAGGCATCCCCAAGCGGGAGCTAGCTCTTCGCCAAACGGCGGATCCACAACCAAGCAGATCATAAATGCAAGTATACGACGCCCAACAGCGAAGAACACCACAAAAGATAATGAAATAAGCAAGACAACAAAAACCACAAGCAGCGGAATACCCCTCGCTCTAAGTCTCGCAACCACAAGTCTCACTAAGCCTCATTACTTATACAAATACTAGTTTGATTGATGGAGTTGACTAGATACAATGTGAATAAATAAATACAAGAGGGGTACGATCCAATATGTACCACCTACCAAAGCAATTACCCGAATGCAACTGTGTGTCAGCGATACAGCTACCAATCCATGCCGTCAACCTGCAAGAACTGTGGCACAACGGGGGTGAGTTACAAACTCGTGAGTAGAAAAATATCAACGGGTAGAAATCGAATAAACAACGACCCCTAGGTCAACTGTAGCATAAAGGTAATACTATGATATCTAGGGTGACCGTATCTGTATGTATGCCAATAACATAAATAAATGCCTATCAGCATGTGGATATCATCCAACCATATCATCAATGTATGTATGCATGTGGATCTCATCCACGTGTCAACCAATGACACAACAACATCATGCATGTAAATATCATGAAAACATATGCATGTAAATATGAGGATATAAATCAACGTGTGTCCCTCATGACACATCAAAATCATGGAACCTGAGTGTCTAGCATCGATACTCGAAACATCATGAAACCCGTGTCCAACATCGACACATAAATCCTCATATCTCAACACCGTCTGCGAGATCATCCCACGGGCTCCGGCAGAACGGGTCGGCTCATATCCATCTAATAACTCCGGCCGGTATCCTCCGGATAACCGCCGAGTTCAAAATACTGTCACCGGTAGGTACTACTCCCTCTGCCAGGCCCATCGTCTAAACCATGATAATCATCTTTCGCCCTAAGGAACCACACTGGGTCCACCATGTAGCCGCAGACGGTGCCTCCCACACCTCGAATCGGGTTTCACATGCCAATCTCAGAACTAAGAAAACACATGGTGGACGTCTCGAAATATCATATCAAGAGAAACCGGGTATTTTTTTAAAACAATACATACTTTCTTTTAAAATGACCACGGTTCTCAAATCCAGAAATCTCATGAAAACAGCATATTTGAATGCGTATAATCGTGAAGCATGATGTATGCGACGTATAACAGAAATGTAAGCATATCCGTATATCATGCAACAGGGAACAGTGATGTAACAATATCAGTATATCATGCAACATATTGTAATGATGTGAACATAGCAAGTAATTCATGCAAGGAGTCATATCATGATGCAGCAATCCTATTGTGTAGTGACATAGCAATTATCGATGATGAAGTGTGTGAGCGGCCAATCTATGTAAGTGTAACATACGCATTATCGATAATGGTGTAGGTGTACTAGCACAGGTATAGGAAATGCAATGAGAGTGACATGGACATAGCATAAAGTAAATCGTATGCGAATGCTGACTGGTATACGTATCTAACATGACCGAGTCGGTGAATGAATCGATTGGCATCCATCCTCACAACATAACGTACGGTATAATCCATCGTATGGCATCCTCTAGTCAAGGGTATGGATCACTCATCATAAAACTCATCACGTACGGAAAATCATCGTACGGCGGCATTAAACCATCGGGGATCCTATCATCCTATAAGACAATGAGGGGTACGGACCTAACGTCTCGTACGGCATAACACTCATGATTCACGACATTCTATATATATCTATAAACCTATGTCCCAGGTCGCGTCCATAACAATCTCATATCGGGGGATCGGCAAAAGTATCAATCATCTTAATCGACCCGCATCCGTATACCGACATATCAATCAAATCATCATATCGCATCGTATGTCCTTTTCATCACATTAAGTCATCTCAATATAAACATTCTATCTTATACATCTAATGTCATGCTACCCTAAAACTCATACTTATTCTAATGCAACTATATATCTATAAGTCGTGATTCACCTTCACTTTTCATATCCCTAAAGCTTTCATCTCATATCCCAATATACATATTCAATCATTCACATCATCTCTAACTATCCTTTTAACCCTATCCATAGTTTCCTAATCTAGGTTTCCTTAACCATATCTATGAATCGGTTTCCATCAAAAACTTGCGGGGGTGCTATACGCCATCCACCCGACTTCCTCCGTAGATATAGATCTACTCACCTTGATCCTTTCTTGCTGAAGTCGATGACGCCATGCTCCGTCGTCTCGAAATCCACGCGAAGGTACCAACAAGCAATACAATCGCAATCTCTATTAAAATCGAATCCGGAAAATCAATACGGCACACGGATCGCCTATAGGTCAGAACCTATAGTCCACGCATGCAAAACAAACCAATCATCCCTTGTTGTTGATGTAAAAACATCCAACAACCAAATACAAATCCAAATATCACAACCTAGCATTCAAAATACGGAAAACAAAACCAAAAATCACACCAATGTTCTCCCTGATTTTGACTCAGGTCAAACAAGCCAATTTTGCATATGGGGTTGCTCTAGATATAGGATAACAATGCCCCAGACCAAAAATCACAAGGTTTCACTCCAACTTGGCCGCAAATTATGGCCTATAGCAATAAATCTGTGGCCAGATGAATGAATCAGGGGCCCGGGCTTCAAGGGTTGCTTCTATGTTGCCTGCACGTCTCACTGTCAAGGGAACTTGTTTTATACAGGCCTCGGGTCATCCTAGATTTCTAAATACCATCGCAAACAGTGACAATTCCGACGTCGAGAAATTCTAAATCCGTGTACTGGTTTCTAATCCAGGTCTAGGCCAGTAAAAACACCTCTCAAGTCTTGTTAACAGCCACTACACATCATCAATTCCACACAATTATCTAAACCATTCTCTTTAGATTTCCAAACATCACTAATCTAACAAGTTTACCTCTAAGCTAAACTAGGATGCTAGAAAACTACAAACTAAACAAAAAGGAAGGAATTATACCTCATTTGGGCAACTCAAGAAAATCCCTAGATGTCCAAGGTCATCAAAATCCAACTTTGCTTGGTCCATTGTATAGAGGATGAAGAGGCGATCAACTTTAATGAAAGGGGTTTAGGGTTTGGATGAATATTTTGAGAAGATATCATGTGGTGAAGGTGGAGGGAAGTGAGGAAGAAGAAGGAGAAGAAAATGATGGGGGAGGAAAAACGTGGATGCCCTCTCTCTCTCTTCTTTATTCTCATCCACTCTCTCAGTAATTTACCCTTTTGCCGTTTTCTTTTCTTTTTCCTCACAAAACCAAAATACCATATGAAACCAATAACACAAATGAACCACATGCAACATAGTGCAACATGACATGGTGCACTAGCAACGAAAAACTGTTGAAACACTGATTTGGCATAATCGCAATTAGCAGTGCACTTATCGGGTTTCCATTTAAACTGCATATAATTAATTTTAAAAATGCCAAATCCTTTAAATATATTTTTAAATGAATAAATCATCTAAATTTCTAATTATTTCACAAATATTGGTATATATTTATACCACTTTTCGAAAACCCCAATTTCACAAATCGGGCAGTTTTCGGGAAATATATTATTTTAATATTAAATTCCAAATATAATATTTTATATTTTCTGAAATGTTACAATCTTTCCCCCTTAAATAAATTTGGTCCCTGAATTTAAATTTTAAACTCCCAAAATCTAAAACATTTCAATAATCAGCTCAAATCAACGGGGCTCCGAAGTCACGGAATATATAGAAATACGACAGCGCATCGCGTGCGCATGGAAACGAGTACGAAACTCAAAATCGAACTCCGTCAAGCGTCACGCAAATCATCGGATTTATACGCATATCATCGGGTTACAATGGAGATACAGATCTTGAAATCCACTACTGAAATCCAATATACACTAGTCAAGTACTACAATACGTGTATAGTACGCATCCTTGGAAAAACTTTCAAAAACTGAATAAAACACATGCAAACTCTTTTCTGAATCGTCGTGTGATGCGTAACTCACGGCATAAGCGACGGACGCTAATTTGTAAAATAATAAACATATGTTCATATAGGTTTTGCTAAAATATACATTCCGCCCTTTCAAAATATCCCAAAGGTTTTCTTTTGTAAACGCTCGTGTCACTCACGGACACGTAGGAAATAGCGAGACTATAGCTCCTTTTTGAAAACCTCTTGTTAAACTTTTAAAGCAAGCAAAGTACTCATGTACTGTCCTCAGATCAGTCCTGTTTGGCTACTACACAATATAGTGCCCATCATGAAAACAAGGCACTCAAGAACAAAATCAGACTCAAAAGGCGTATGCAATAATCACGTACGTCTGGTGTGCACGGAAATCAAAGCCAAATACAAGTGCTATGGATGTAGGGTTCCTAGGCACTCTAGTGAGGTCTCAAAAGGCATCTACCATGCCAATTTCAAAAAATTCGGTGCCGAGAAACCCTAGTGTACGGATCGTTGGCGAAAAAGAAACCTAGTTAACAACTTAACTAAAGTTTAAACGGAAATACAACCTTTGTAGATCCGGTGCTCCTCCTCCATAGCTCCGCAATGAAGTCTCCTCGCTGTCCAAGTCGAACCCCGGGCTCTAGCGTCGGCTTCATCGGAGAATGGACGGGCTAGGTCATCGACGACGTGCCGAAGATGATCTACGTCGAAGCATCGCTAAATCAAGCTCCACCTTCACCAAGCCATGAAAACTTGTGAAGGAAACACACTCTATTACTTGGCAAGAGGTAGAGGATGAAGAAATAGGAAGTGGGTAGACTTTAGAATTGGATTTCTCACTCATTTCCATCAATCACCATTGATGGAGCTTGCTTTCTTCAAGTGAAGAAAGGAAGAAGAAGAAGAATTATGTTATGATAAGTTTTATTAAAAAGAAAAGAATAATCAATCCTTATCATAACATGACCATAGTTAAGTGTAGAGAACTAATCATGGTTTAATGCAATGGTTAGGGTTAAGCTAAAAACAAAATGGTCATCAAGTCAAAGCATTCATGAAGCTTCATGAATGAACAAAAGAAATTCCACCATTTTATCATTTCATTTCCTTTTTCCAATAAGAAAAAGATTAATAAATAAATGAATAAAACGAATAAGCAAATAGTAAACCCTAACCATTCCATTAACCAAGGTTTAATTATATACACTTAATTAAAAATGCATGTATCATCAAACATGATACAAGCATGTGCACAAAATCATATCGCATATGCAATGCGCACACCCGAGCGAGAAAATCCATTTAAAGTGAACCGATACTAGTTATCGCAAAGTAATATATCAAATATATAATTATGAATTAAATCATTAAATCAACACTTGATTTAACGATCCGGTCATATCGCATATAACCGACTAGTATCATTAGTAACAACTTATCGAATCAACACTTGATCCGATAACCCGGCTATATCGCATATAACCGATCAATGTCACATCGCGAGAATCGAATACAGTATCACATACTGGTATTATTCTCGGTCCGGCACATATCTCATATGCGGTCCTATTTCGTTTTGCTTGAGCCAGGAAACCTCTGTGTAGGAATCTAAAGACTCGTCAATACGCCGGCAGCAGATGATGATCATATCAAACACCCACAAGCCGCAAGCGGTCTGCTAAACGTAATGGCCACCCGGGTATTGAGCGATCAGAAGATCAACGAGCAAGCCCGCTCACACTCCAGTGAATCCAACCAGTAACACTACCGTACAGTCCGGTCTGATCGTCTGATATGTCGCATATCTCGCCTAGGGGTGGTAAACGTCAGACCCCAATAGCTCGATAAGTCGTGTCGATGTGAGGTCTATAACAATTCGAGAAACTACTGGTAACACTTACCAGTAAATCTCAGCAACCCTGGCCAGGGATTTCCTGTTATAGCCAATCGAACACAGCACAACATCAACCCCCTATACCGGGAGAGACGAATCCCCTCCTATCGCTCATTGCCTCCATGTGACTCGGGGCTGTACCCAAAAACCACCGTTTTGCATGCCCTCTTGGACGTGGTAAGATGGAAATCAAAGCACAGTGGGAACCACACAAGACTCTATGGCGATCTCGGGTCAACAGACTACTCTGTACCAGTGTCACCAGAGAACTGCCATCTGACGTGAGGTATAATACCATCTGGGAGTTCTCGGCGAGTCCGTCCAGTGTACTCAGTCACTACTGAGCACCCGTATATCATCTCTGATGTCAAACACCAATGGATATGGGATCATCCATCGCCCATCTGTATGGGTCGAGAAGGTACACGCTAGTCTACTCTGGTATATCGATGCCCCGTCTCGATACACCCACGACTAGGGACTTTGAAGGATGTACTTATAGACTACCATGTCCCCACTAGTATGATCCGCATCACAGTCCAGGTAGTCAAGTACACATCCTAAGGGCTTTACCAACATGTAACAGAGAGACAATCAGTATACACGTTAAGGTAAAGAGTAACCAGATAGCATACTATCATGTCGAGCGAGAAAGTCCTCCCTATATATGTCCCAGCATCCACTACAATATACATCCTATGTACAGTAATGGCTTTTAGGGCATACATATAACTAACAATCTCCCACTTGCACTAGGGCCATCTGTAGAAGTGGTTGTAGTATCCCATACTCAACCATCCCATAAAAGTCTCTCTCTGGGAATAGGCCTTCGTGAGTGGATCCGCTGCGTTATCCTCTAAGTCTGCTCTCCTTGCCTCGATCACCCTGGAGATGAACCATCTCCATGATCAGGTGATACTGCCTTAGAATTAGTCTGGATCACTGATGGGACCTGCGTTCCTTGGCATAAGCCACAACTCCATTATCTTACAATGGTAGGAACATAGTTCTTCTCATGAACCATTATACACCCAAACATCCTCTTTGGTAGCATCTTAAGTAGCGATGTATCCAGCCTTTATCGTCTAGTATGTCACGGTATCTGGCTTGGAACTCTTCCAACATACCGTCCCTTTACTGAGGGTAAAGACAATGCCTGCGACTGACATTCAGTCGTCATTATCACCCTGGAACCCTTCCAGTGATTCTCCCCAGGATCGATTGATACCGTCTCACTACATCTAGTGAGTATCCTAATATCCAATTACATCTATCTCATAGATGAAAACTCAGAATTTAGGAGGTATCACTTTGATCCTATATGGAGAATCATTGTGGTAATCGGAGATTGATCGAGCGTAGCATAGGAAACTCCTTCCCTATCAAGAGAATGTCATCCACGTACTCTATAAGGATCGCCACCATACTCCCTACTACCTTTTTGTTTATACAAGGTTCATCTACCATTTTGATGATGTCATACTCTTTGACTAATCCATCAAAATAGACGTTCCAACTCCGCGATGCCTGCTTTATCCTATAAAGCATCTTGCACACGTTTCCGCTTCTCCCACTGTTTACGAATCCCTCTGACTGTGTACTTATAGACTTACTCTTCTAAAACATCATTTAGAAAAGCAGTCATGACACCCAACAACCAGATATCGTAGTCATGGTAAGTAGCCGTGACAAGTAGGATCTGGATGGACTTAAGCATAGCTACTTGAAAAGGTTTCATCATTATCCACACCTGGTCAATGATGCAAACTTTTAACAAGTCTAGCTTTGAAAGTCTCAACTTTTCCATCTACACCAAGTAATCTTCTCAAGATATACTTGCTCCTGATGGGGATTTAACCCTTCAGATATAGCAACCAAAGTCCATACTTTGTTGGTGTACATGGATTCCATCTCAGATCGCTAAGCATCCAGCCATTCTTGCAGAGTCTTACTCCTGATGGCCAGCTCGAAACTAGTTGGGTCATCATCTCATGATGCAATCCTCGCTCCCACTGTCATAGAGAAACCAAAGTATCTCTCAGGTGGGTGAGGAACCCTACTAGATCGGCGGAGAGGCTGAGGTTCGTTGGTTACTATTGAATCCTTTGGTTCTATCAAATCATCATCTGTAGTTTGTACAGCTGGAACAATTCCAGTTCTACATAACAGTATTTGCCTCGAGCTTGTCCGGATTTTTGCTTTTAGACATAGGCCGGACAACCCAAATCTTAACTAACTTAAGATATAGGCTCTTCCCTTTCCATATCATATATGAAGTGGTAGGCGTCTGATTTGATTTGAACCCTATTCAATAGGTATGCAACTTCATAAGTGCATAACTCCCAAAAGGAAATAGGTAACTCAGTAGTACTCATCATAGAGCACACCATATCAAATAGGGTGTATCTGCTCCGCCCCGATATACCATCGTGCTATGGTGTATACGGAGGAGTAATGCTGAGAGAGAATCTCATTCTCCTTTTGAATAGTCCAGGATTTCCGTGCACAAGTATTCTCCTCCCTGATCTCATCATAGGACATAATACTTATACCCATATTTTGGTTCTCTACTTCTAACTTATATTCTGTGAATATCTCAAAAGGTTCGGACTTGTGTTTCAACAGGAACATAGGTCTGAATCTCGAAAGATCATCAGAGAATGTAATGAAGTAAAAAAGAACCAGTCCTGGCATGTGTAGACTGGGGACCTACATACATCAACATGTATCATCCCAAGAGTTCACTAACTCTTTCTCTGTTTCCAATAAACAGGGCTGTGGTCATCTTATCTTTGTGACATGACTGGCGAGTTTCACAAGATGTAAATTCAAGCTGATTTGAATATGCATCTACATGTAACTCTAGCCAGTCGGGTCGCATTGATATGACCTAGTCTACAATGCCTCAAGAAGGATTCATTCATTTCTGAACTATTCCTCTTGTGTGTGTTCCATATACTTAGAACTGTAATTTGATTTAGAACATTAACGCTTTTAGATAACGTGCCTGAACCGATCAACTTTTGATATAGGAAATGTTCAAAACATTATCCAACAATACAAAATTTTATCATTTCTTTACTGATAAAGAAACTGATATGATTTTTGTATATCAGGTTCGGTATTTAATAACATTCGTTCAGAATCAATGTATTGGTAATACAGGATGACAGTGACCGACAGACTTGGCTGCAACACTTGCCCCGTTTTCTGCCTCATGAAACTTATCACCCGTTCTCAGTTTTTCTACCTTTTTGTAGCCCTATGTAACAGATTACATATCTGGGATCCTTATCCGGTATCATATACCCAGGATGCAGAGGATACTGAGAAACAGTTCTTTGTAATGAACACACCCAAAGATGATGCATCAGCATGCACTCTCTTCGTTTGGGCGGCACGGGAAATCTGGTATTCCCCAATTTCCTGCTCTGTCTTATAACATTTATAAGTTGGAGCGGGACCAACGTTCCCCAGCTCAGTATAACAAGCGGGTTCGGTCAATAATCCGTATTATTATCTTGATTAAGGCGTGATATTGTCGCTACCAGAAGAGAGAGAGAAGAAAACACTCAGCGTGCGCTCTGTCGAGAATAGATTGGTTTTTATTTTATCTAATCGGGATGGCTCTCACTGCTTTTTATCAAATCTTCCTTCAAACCCTAAAAGGAAAGAATAGCCGGGATTAATTACACACTACAAGTTCGCCAATCTTTCAGCCAGGCCAGTGTCGGTACTTTGAGGGAGGTCCCCCGTGCTTTCGCACGAACCTAATTAATGTAAACCTCGTTTTCCCAGAGGCATAATCTCGTTAACACCTTTCTAGACACCTACTTGATCGGCTAATTGTAATGTATAAAACTCTCCCAGGAGTAACTCTTACTCGCAGCGGATATCAGGATCCAACTATCTCATAGAAGGTATGCAATCTCATCGCAAATTTCAACACTTGAAATTCCCGATAATATTTTTCCCCTAGCGTGCTATGACCTTGACGAAAGCCAACAAAACATAGCCCGCTAGTCATGTTCAACCCGTACATTTCTTGATCGAATTAAACCCACCCGCACGACCCTTGACGAAAGCCAGCAAAGCCGCATGACTACCATAATCCAATCGCATCGTATGCTAGCAAATAAGCAGCATATAGCTACCGCACACTGCACCTTGACGAAAGCCAACAAATGCAGCACGAATACTATATACAACTTATCTGAAATGACGGAGGGCTACGACGGGTTTTTCTGAAAACCTATTGCGTAATGAACTTGATATCGTTGTAGAATCAAACGATTTTAAAAATGGAGTGCTTTTGAGGCTTTTCTAGTTTTGCTAAAGGATTCACTCCCGGTGAAGGGATCGTCGGTCCTTTCCTCATCGAATGAGGTGCGAGATATATCATATATATCACTGTGCAAAGCAAAAACTCTTAAAAGCAATCAAAAAACAAACCGAGGGTGTAGCATCTGCCAGTTATTGCTAAAGGAGTCACTTCCGGTGAAGGGATCTCGGTCCTTTCCTCATCGAATAAGGTGCAGGATATATCATATATACCGCTGTGCAAAGCAAGAACTGTAGCTACCTGTTTCATTTTGAAATTCGATTCTACAACATCTTTAGGTTTCTCTTCTTTCATTAATCACATTAATAAGGTCCCATCATTTAATGTACCTAAACATTACAGATAAATACGACGTACACTTATGCCATCCGCATTCGCCTCGATGTCCCCTCGTGCACCGTTAGGTTAGGTAACTAACGACAGAGCGGGGCAGGGCTAGCGCGGGTGTAAAACATAAGTAACGTCTATATAATATATCATATATACTATATACTGTATCTATCACAGAACATCACATGATCACATCACAGATATCGCAGCAGAAGAATCATATGAAATATTGGATATACTAGGACGTCCGTGTTTTCAATACGAGCCAATATAAAACACGGATTCCACGGTCGTGATGAATAGCCAAACCCACACCCCTAGACCCCTATGAGAGCGGCAAGCAACCCTACCAATTCTAGAGTTAGGAGACCCGGACTCGACTCCTCGAGTTGGTCTCCCACTGGACTCCAGAACCCGGTTACTTGTTCTCCCCTCCTTGGGTCTATCCTAGTGCGGAAAAGTAAATAATATACAAAGGGTGACATCTTCCGCTACCTGGAAGTGCCCCAATAAAAGAATATTACATACAAGTTTTTACATGAATGAAAATGAAAAACACTCATCTCACATAAAAAAAACCCGGCTATTCAAACACGACGATCCAATATAACATATCCAGCAACACATAACATCACATGTTATCAACGTAAGTAAATATGCGCATCCCAATTGTCGTTGACATATAGCAATGAAACCGGCGATATCACATATTACACTTACGGTCACAGAAAAGAAAGTGTAAAACTACAACAGTTGGAATCCGCAACTACCTCAGACATCGCATGCCTGACCAAATGAATTACTTAGACATCGCATGCCTAACAATTATAAACCCCGCATTTTAGTCTCATTTATCGAAAACTCTTTTCAACATCAAGTCGGGCAATTCAACAAGATTCCCGACATCCTGATCGGATACTCATCGCAAACTTCAGTAGACGGCCGCACCCCCGACGCCGTCGACGAAGTGCACCAAGGCGGAACACCGCTGCCGCGAGCACCCGAACGGATGCTTTCGGCGACGGGGTTCTCCTACAGTCACTTGGTCGGGGCTTAGGGGCGAGGCTGTCTATTAAGTTTATCCGGCGAGTATCCGCGTACGCTACGTGATTGCGACGGACTTTTGATCATATCAAAATTCCGTGGCAACCGATCAAGTGAGACTAAACTGCTATGTTTATAACATTCATTCAGTTATCTCATAACTTATTGTGAATTCCAATTATTGTATCCCATTTCGGATAAGCAGAAAATGTTAAACCTTCCGATCGAACAATCGAACACCCAAGTTTTCCCGATACAATCCAACACATGAAATAAGTCTAACAACATTCAGTTCGTGCCTCAGTACCAACGGTCTAGCCGTAGAAGGGTCAAGCCAACGCCTCACATGTGGCACGCCGTACTGCCCCAAACCCGAAGGTTCAAAGGGCAGTTCAAGACGGTCACATAATCGAGTTAAGGTTTGTTGTCTTCTAAAGGGTCCATCGCGTTACTTGCACTGCTTAGAACGTCGTTAAACTACGGAAAAATCCAACACTTGGAAATTTCCCGATAGGGGAAAAATTGGGTATATATATCCGGTCGAACTTTTTAACATATTCTAAAATTTATCCGGAAAACACATAGACAAAGTTTGATAATCCGATCAAATATTCGAATCCTCAAAACAAACCCAGAATGCTCAACTGTGTAGTAAAAGTTAAAATATCCCAGAAAATACAGCACTAAGAATTAGGAATTACTGTGCAGATTTCAAAAGCTGACGTGGCTACTTGGCCGCGGAACCGCCGCAAGATCCTTCTTCTTTGCCGCGGTTCCGCCGCCGTTTAGACGATTTAGCCGATCGAATTGCACAGTAATTCTTAAAAACACCTGCAAATTTTTCTGCATATTTTTAATATTGAAAAATCCAGATTTTTAAAAAATGGACAGAGAGCACTTTGAGAGTTAGATTTTCGGTTCGTTCGGATTTCAAACGCCGTCTAGACTTCGCCTAAGGCTCTAGCTAGGCTCTGATACCACTGTAGGGTTCCTAGGCACTCTCAAGGGGTCTCACAAGGCATCAACCATGCCCGTTTCAAAATTTACGGTGCCGAGAAACCCTAGACTACGGATCGTTAGCTAGATGTCTAGGCGAAAGAATAAGCTAGTTTACAACTAAACTAAAAGAATACGGAAATACAACCTTTGTAGATCCGGTGCTCCACCTCCATAGCTCCGCAATGAAGTCTCCTCGCTGTCCAAGTCGAACCCCGGGCTCTAGCGTCGGCTTCATCAGAGAATGGACGGGCTAGGTCATCGACGATGTGCCGAAGATCATCTACGTCGAAGCATCGCTAAATCAAGCTCCACCTTCACCAAGCCATGAAAACTTGTGAAGGAAACACACTCTACTGCTTGGCAAGAGGTAGAGGATGAAGAAATAGAAAGTGGGTAGACTTTAGAATTGGATTTCTCACTCATTTCCATCAATCACCATTGATGGAGCTTGCTTTCTTCAAGTGAAGAAAGGAAGAAGAAGAAGAATTATGTTATGATAAGTTTTATTAAAAAGAAAAGAATAATCAATCCTTATCATAACATGACCATAGTTAAGTGTAGAGAACTAATCATGGTTTAATGCAATGGTTAGGGTTAAGCTAAAAACAAAATGGTCATCAAGTCAAAGCATTCATGAAGCTTCATTAATGAACAAAAGAAATGCCACCATTTTATCATTTCATTTCCTTTTTCCAATAAGAAAAAGATTAATAAATAAATGAATAAAATGAATAAGCAAATAGTAAACCCTAACCATTCCATTAACCAAGGTTTAATTCTATGCACTTAATTAAAAAGGCATGTATCATCAAACATGATACAAGCATGTGCACAAAATCATATCGCATATGCAATGCGCACACCCGAGCGAGAAAATCCATTTAAAGTGAACCGATACTAGTTAATGCAAAGTAATATATCAAATATATAATTATGCATTAAATCATTAAATCAACACTTGATTTAACGATCCGGTCTTATCGCATATAACCGACTAGTATCATTAGTAACAACTTATCGAATCAACACTTGATCCGATAACCCGGCTATATCGCATATAACCGATCAATGTCACATCGCGAGAATCGAATACAGTATCACATACTGGTATTATTCTCGGTCCCGCACATATCTCATATGCGCTCCTATTTCGTTTTGCTTGAGCCAGGAAACCTCTGTGTAGGACTCTAAAGACTCGTCAATACGCCGGCAGCAGATGATGATCATATCAAACACCCACAAGCCGCAAGCGGTCTGCTAAACGTAACGGCCACCCGGGTATTGAGCGATCAGAAGATCGACGAGCAAGCCCGCTCACACTCCAGTGAATCCAACCAGTAACACTACCGTACAGTCCGGTCTGATCGTCTGATATGTCGCATATCTCGCCTAGGGGTGGTAAACGTCAGACCCCAATAGCTCGATAAGTCGTGTCGATGTGAGGTCTATAACAATTCGAGAAACTACTGGTAACACTTACCAGTAAATCTCAGCAACCCTGGCCAGGGATTTCCTGTTATAGCCAATCAAACACAGCGCAACATCAACCCCTTATACCGGGAGAGACGAATCCCCTCCTATCGCTCATTGCCTCCATGTGACTCGGGACTGTACCCAAAAACCACCGTTTTGCACGCCCTCTTGGACGTGGTAAGATGGAAATCAAAGCACAGTGGGAACCACACAAGACTCTATGGCGATCTCGGGTCAACAGACTACTCTGTACCAGTGTCACCAGAGAACTGCCATCTGACGTGAGGTATAATACCATCTGGGAGTTCTCGGCGAGTCCGTCCAGTGTACCCAGTCACTACTGAGCACCCGTTTATCATCTCTGATGTCAAACACCAATGGATATGGGATCATCCATCGCCCATCTGTATGGGTCGAGAAGGTACACGCTAGTCTACTCTGGTATATCGATGCCCCGTCTCGATACACCCACGACTAGGGACTTTGAAGGATGTACTTATAGACTACCATGTCCCCACTAGTATGATCCGCATCACAGTCCAGGTAGTCAAGTACACATCCTAAGGGCTTTACCAACATGTAACAGAGAGACAATCAGTATACACGTTAAGGTAAAGAGTAACCAGATAGCATACTATCATGTCGAGCAAGAAAGTCCTCCCTATATATGTCCCAGCATCCACTACAATATACATCCTATGTACAGTAATGGCCTCTAGGGCATACATATTGTTAGTGTATATGCCCTAGAGGCCATTACTGTATCATACTAGTATGTATATTACTTGATGGAAGCTTGGGATATTCACAGTTGTATATACAATCTTGCTCGAAATGGTAGTATGCTACTTGGTTTGTCTCTACTTTAATATGTGCATGTGTTTCTTTTAGCATATTGTTGGTATACATATTAGTAGAGCCCTTAGGATCTTTGCTTGATTACCGGCGTTGTGATGGCGATCACACTCGTGGGGGCTGGGTAATCTATAAGCACATCCTTATACAGGTCCCTGGTCGTTGAACTATCGAGACAGGGCATCGATACTCCGGAGTAGACTAGCGTATGCGCTTCTCATCCCAGTGTGGGAGACGGTCTGTCCCACAGCCGTTAGTACGTTGTACTTGGGATAGTATGCGGGTGCTCGTTAGGTTACGAGTACACTGGACAGGACTCGTCGGGAACTGTTGGTTGGTAATATACCTATCGTCAGTTATCAGTTCCCAGGTGACATGAGTACAGCTTAGTCCGCTGACTTGACACTATCACTTCGCCTCGAGTGTGTTCCCACTGTTCTTTGATTACTACCCTACCACGGCTCTACTGAGTCGTGCAAACAGGTAGTAGTTGGGAGCAGTCCCGAAGCACTTGGAGGCAGTGACGGTTAGACAGGATTCGTCTCTCCCGGTATTGGGGGTTGACATCGCGCTGTGTCTAGGAGAGCCATTACACAAGTAGTCCCTGGCCAGGGCAAGCAAGATCTACTGGTAGGTTCCAGTGTTATCTCAGGGTGTATTGGGCTACGCTCCGACACGACTTGTACCGCTATTAGGGGACTGACGTTCACCGCCCCCTAGGCCCGCCATGCGATGTATCAGACGAACAGACCGGACTGTACGAAGACTGTCACATACAGGCTCAGTAGGAGTGCAGATGGGGTTCACCTCGTCAGTCTTAAGCGATTTAAGATATGGGGTTGTCCGGCCTATGTGAAAACACAGAAACCGGACAAGTTGGAGGCACGATCAGTTCTCTGTAAATTTGTGGGATATCCTAAAGACTCACTAGGATATCTGTTCTACCACACTGAGGAACAGAAGGTGTTTGTATCTCGCCACGCTACCTTCTTAGAAAGGGAGTTTCTTGCAAAAGAAGCTAGTGGGAGTTCGGTAGAACTGGAAGAAATTCAGCGACCACAAAATGTAACTGAAAATTTGGAGGAACCGCTAGATTCAGTAACCCCAAACGAACCTCAGCCACTCCGCAGATCTGGTAGGATTTCTCATCCGCCCGAGAGATACTACAGTTTTCTCATTGACGGGGATCGAGAGGATTGCATCTTGGAAGAAGATGACCCTACCAGTTTCAGGCAGGCCATTATCAGTAGGGACTCTGATAAGTGGCAGGAAGCAATGCAATCCGAAATGGAGTCCATCTACGCCAATAAAGTGTGGACCTTGGATATTGCTCCAGACGGGGTAAAACCCGTAGGATGCAAGTGGATCTACAAAAGGACACTTGGTGTAGATGGGCAGGTGGAAACCTATAAAGCTAGACTCGTTGCAAAAGGTTTTCGTCAAAGACCTGGTTTGGACTATGACGAGACTTTTTCTCCGGTGGCTATTCTCAAATCCATTCGGATCCTACTTGCCATTGCTGCCTTCCATGACTATGAAATCTGGCAGATGGATGTTAAGACGGCTTTCCTAAACGGTTGTTTGGAAGAGTGCGTTTACATGGATCAACCAGAAGGTTTCGTAGACAGTGGGAGCAGCGGAAAGGTGTGCAAGTTGCTTAAATCCATTTATGGATTAAAGCAGGCATCGCGGAGCTGGAACATCTGTTTTGATGAGGCAATCAAGGAATTTGATTTCATCAAGAACGAAGATGAACCCTGTGTATATAAGAAGATTGTAGGACGAACTGTCGTATTCCTAGTCTTGTACGTGGACGACATTCTTTTGATAGGAAATGACATTCCTATGCTACAATCGGTCAAGCTGTTTTTGTCACAAAGGTTCTCCATGAAGGACCTGGGTGATGCCTCGTACATTCTGGGGATCAAGATCTATAGAGATAGATCCAAGAAACTGTTGGGACTTTCACAGTCCAGGTACATAGAGACCGTACTAAAGAGATTTAGTATGGAGGGTTCCAAGCGCGGTAACATACCCGCATTGCACGGAATTACCCTCTCCAAGAAGATGTCTCCTAAGACTGACGAGGAGAGGGTTCGCATGAGCACTATACCCTACGCTTCGGCGGTAGGATCTATAATGTATGCGATGCTATGTACAAGACCAGATGTAGCTTACGCGTTGAGCGCGGTAAGCCGGTATCAGTCAGACCCAGGGGAGGACCACTGGACAGCAGTGAAGAACATTCTCAAGTACCTGAGAAGGACTAAGGAGATGTTCCTGGTTTACGGTAATGGAGACCTCAGGGTCGAGTCCTTTACCGATTCAAGCTTCCAGAGTGACAAAGATGACAGCAAGTCCGTCTCGGGTTTTGTGTTTACCCTCAACGGAGGGGCGGTATGTTGGAGGAGTTCCAAGCAGGATACCGTCGCAGACTCGACGATGGAAGCTGAATACATTGCTGCAAGCGATGCCGCAAAAGAGGCGGTCTGGATTAAGAAGTTCATTAGTGAACTTCAGGTGGTTCCGTCCATTGTTGACCCAATACCTTTGTATTGCGATAACAATGGGGCTATAGCTTTAGCGAAGGAACCAAGGTCCCATCAGAAATCCAGGCACATCTTAAGGCGGTATCACCTGATCAGGGAGATCATTGATCGACAGGAGATCGAGGTGCGGAGAGTGGACACAAAGGACAACACTGCGGACCCATTCACGAAGGCTTTACCCCAGACTCAGTTCGAGCGGCTGATCGAGATGATAGGTCTTCGATACGCCAGTACATGGCCTTAGTGCAAGTGGGAGATTGTTAGTGTATATGCCCTAGAGGCCATTACTGTATCATACTAGTATGTATATTACTTGATGGAAGCTTGGGATATTCACAGTTGTATATACAATCTTGCTCGAAATGGTAGTATGCTACTTGGTTTGTCTCTGCTTTAATATGTGCATGTGTTTCTTTTAGCATATTGCTGGTATACATATTAGTAGAGCCCTTAGGATCTTTGCTTGATTACCGGCGTTGTGATGGCGATCACACTCGTGGGGGCTGGGTAATCTATAAGCACATCCTTATACAGGTCCCTGGTCGTTGGACTATCGAGACAGGGCATCGATACTCCGGAGTAGACTAGCGTATGCGCTTCTCATCCCAATGTGGGAGACGGTCTGTCCCACAGCCGTTAGTACGTTGTACTTGGGATAGTATGCGGGTGCTCGTTAGGTTACGAGTACACTGGACAGGACTCGTCGGGAACTGTTGGTTGGTAATATACCTATCGTCAGTTATCAGTTCCCAGGTGACATGAGTACAGCTTAGTCCGCTGACTTGACACTATCACTTCTCCTCGAGTGTGTTCCCACTGTTCTTTGATTACTACCCTACCACGGCTCTACTGAGTCGTGCAAACAGGTAGTAGTTGGGAGCAGTCCCGAAGCACTTGGAGGCAGTGACGGTTAGACAGGATTCGTCTCTCCCGGTATTGGGGGTTGACATCGCGCTGTGTCTAGGAGAGCCATTACACAAGTAGTCCCTGGCCAGGGCAAGCGAGATCTACTGGTAGGTTCCAGTGTTATCTCAGGGTGTATTGGGCTACGCTCCGACACGACTTGTACCGCTATTAGGGGACTGACGTTCACCGCCCCCTAGGCCCGCCATGCGATGTATCAGACGAACAGACCGGACTGTACGGAGACTGTCACATACAGGCTCAGTAGGAGTGCAGATGGGGTTCACCTCGTCAGTCTTCTTATCGACATCTACCTGGGGACCGTTACGTACAGCTAGTGCCGCTTGCGGTCTGTGGTTAAACCCACTGCCAGCGTAGTGTCGAGTCTTTAGAGTCCCACACAGAGAGCTATTCGCCTTTAGGCAAAATGAGTAGAGGTCGCATAGTTTTGCGACAGGGTTCGTTCGCATCCGCGCACTTGTGCACGTTTGCTGTCCGGACAGTTTATACTAGTGGGCTTTGGTTTAAGCCGGATCCTAGTATATGATTTGAGATTGGTTTTTCTCAGTGCATTCGTGTTCCTCGGATCACGAATGCGGGTGCGTATGCACAGTTGCTTGAGATTGAGGGAGAGGACCTTGTTTAGGGTTATTGACTATTGTCATTTTATTAACCCTATTGCTTTTGTGTGTATTATTGTTAATTGATAATTAGCTTAATTATTGTGCATGGTTGTTGTTGTTGACCATTTGACTTCATTGACTTGTTGACCATGTTGACAACTTGACCATAATCATTTCAATTGGAAGATGCTCTTTGATCCTTGCAATTTGCATTAATATTGAAATGATAATGGTCACTTCTTGATTAAACCATGACAATTTTCTAGCTAATTATGGAATTAAAATATTACACACATATTAGTGAGAATGGCTCACTAATATTTCATTATCTCATATCATTTCTCTCTCTTGCTCATCCTCTCCCTCAAGCTCTCTCCCTCTCATGTGTTGAGAAACAAAAAGCTTGAGAAAAACCTTCACTTGATCTTCTCTACTCTCTTCTAGGGTTCAAGTCTTAGCATTTCTTGCACTCTAGTTACTCCTAGCTTGGAGTTGAAGCTAAAGGTCGAGGCTTTCGGGTGGATCGTTCTTTGACGGGAGAAGACAAGCAAGGTGACATCTTTCTACCATTCCGGCGAGCAAGGAGAGAAGGAGTTCAAGCTCAAGGTATAACCTTTCTACAACTTAGCTAGTTGTAAGTTTGCTTTAGCTAGTTTTTCGTTTAGCAAAGATCCTCCCATGCTCGGTCCATGTTGCCTAAGTCGATAAAAATCCAATTTTTATTATGTTTTCCGCCTCCCCGTAAGCACCGGGGTGGGCAACGTGGACCTAACAGTGGTATCAAAGCCTAACTAAACTCAAACTAGCTAGGTAGTGAAGTGTAACGAAGTTTCGAAACCGGAAAATCCAAAAACCAAACTTTTGCAAAACCCTAGTTTCTGTTAAAATTTTTTCTGCTCTGAATGAAAAACTTTATACTTGTAAATTCGGCTCAGGGTTTTGTTTGAACACCCAAGAAAAACGATACCCTAATTCTTTAAAACCGCCGCGCTTTCGCCGCACGAGGTAGCCATGTGCCGCGAAAGCGCCGCAGTTTGTTGTCTTCTGTGCATCGTTTTTCGTGCAGTGTGTGTCTGTGTTGGTTTTGGGATTTTTAAAATATATTATAAGTGCCCAGATTTTCCAGAACTAAAATTTACTTTTGGGGTCCTATAAATCCGTATTTTTTTCCGGAACTTCACTACACTTTGACTACATCGGTTATATCTGTAATGCTTGCATGTATTGAACGTCGGCTAATCGCTATAAGACGATTAGTCGGGGTTATACATGATCTGTGATTGTTATTGGTTTGTGGATATGAATGGATTGGATTGTCGCGGGTGAATAGCCAGGGTGGATGTGAGATGGGCATTTTTCTTCTTTCATTCATTTGTACATGTAAATTGATGTAATAATATTCTTTGTATGGCCGCACAACCGGGTCGGGGTTGTAGCCGTCATTGTATAATTCTTTTTACTGTTTTTGCTCCTAGGATAGACCCATGGAGGGGGTGCACAAACTACCGGGTATCTCGAAGTGCCGAGTGGCCTACTCACGGTGGTGAGGGAGGTTGCTTCGCTTCGGGTGCTTGGCGGGTAGTTTGCCGCACCCGTAGGGGTCTTGGGTGGGGTATTGGCTATTCACCGCGACCGTGTAATCCGCTTTACGTTGCAGGCTCGAACGCATTGCGGATTCCTAGTATATCCAATGTATTCATCTGTGATCTGTAATGTCTACCATTGCTATATATTTATATATAATAACTATTTAGGCGTTGCTTATGTTTTACAGCCGCGCTAGCCCAGCCCCCGCTCTGTCGTTAGTTAAGTAACCTAACGGGTGATGACGGGGCCCCGTGGCGAATGCGAATGGCATAAGCGTACGTCATATTTTGGTTGTTTTCTGCAATGGTAGGATTAAATGATGGGACGCATTAAAAGAACTAATGCAAGAAAATAAACCTAAAAGACGTTGTTGGAACAATTTTTCAAAAAGCTGTTATTGCAAGGACGTTCATTTTTGTTTTGCATAGCGGTATTCGGTTGTGAATGCCCAGCACCTCAGTCGATGAGGCAAGGGCCGAGATCCCTTCACCGGGAGTGACCCCTTGGACAAAAGTTTGCGTCAAGGTAATAACTTCACTATAGTCGATTATGCTTGCTTTGCATCGAGGTATTCAGTTTGGAATATCCTGCACCTCATACGACGAGGAAAGAGCCGAGATCCCTTCGCAGGGAGTGACCTCTTTAGCAAAGATTTTTCGCCACTATATTTTCAAAAACTGTACCAGGTTCCTTCAACGATATCAAGTTCATTACGTTAACGGGTTTTTCGCCAAAAACCCAGCCGTAGCCCTCCGTCATTTCTTACAAGTAACACTTAGTATTCGTGCTGCGTTTGTTGACTCCGTCAAGGCGTAGTGTACGGTAGCTAAGTGCTACTTGTTTGTATTGGTATATGGGATTGATTAGGACAGTCGTATAACCTTGTTGACTCCGTCAAGGGTTATGCGGGTGGGTTTAATACAATCCAGATAATGACAGGTTGAACTTGACTAGGACTCTTTGATTTGTTGACTCCGTCAAGATCACTTGGGTCCTAGGGGCAAAAACTAGATCGGGAGTTTCAAAAGAACTGAAACTTGCAGATTTAGCATACCTTCTGGAGTATGGTGACTAGAGTGGATTCCATCTAGGTTATCACACAATGACAGTTGGATCCCGATCCCACTGATGAGTTGGTTTACTCTCGGGAGATTATTTCACTTAACGATCAATGCTATAAACCTAGTAGGTGTCTAGAAAGGTGTTAGCGGGGTTACGCCCCCAGGGAAAAGAGGTTATTTAATTAAGGAACTTCGCGAAAGCGTTGGAAAACCTCCCTCGAAGTACCGACACTGGCCTGGCTGAAAGGTTAAGCAAGTATTGTGACGTGAATTAAAACCCGGCTAGTTCTTCTTTTAAAAGGATTTAAGAAGAATTTGAGGAAACAGTGGGAGACATCCTGGTTAGATAAATTAATAAACCAATCTAATCTTGCAAGAGCATACGCTGAGTGTTTCTTTTCTCTCTCTCCAGGCAGCAACCATTTCATGCCCTAATCAAGATAATAAAATGTATTGCTTGACCGATCCGAATTCTTATTCGGGACTGGGGAAAGTTGGTTCAGCTCTAACTTGTGACAATAGTCATGAGTATGAGAATGGGAAAGGGGATTGTATGGATTTCCAGGATACCCAGTCGAAGAAGAAGCATGGTTTTGCATCTACTTCAGGTGTTCTTGTAATTGAGAACTGTTTTACGGTCAGCCCTACCTCCTGGGTACTTGATACCGGATCAGGATCTCATATCTGTAATTTATTACAGGGACTGAGAAAAAGTAGGAAAGTTGCACCGGGTGATATGTCGCTCAGAGTAGCGAACGGAGCACAAGTTTATGCGGCAGCCGTCGGTGAATATCACCTAGTATTGCCAAATGGCAAGACTATGATTTTGAACGATTGCTACTATGTACCCTCCATGGTTTGCAACATCATATCAATGTCTTTACTCGATAAAGATGGATATAACTTTGTTCTTGAAAAGAATATCATGAACATTTACCTTCATAAGGTACTGGTTGCAGAGGGTACACTGTGTAATGGTATCTACGTTCTAAATCAGAATACAGTTCTCAATGTACAAAACACACGCAAGAGGAAGAATTCAGATACGAATGAATCCTACTTGTGGCATTGTAGACTTGGTCATATCGGAGAGAAAAAACTGAGTAAGTTGCATAAAGATGGACTCTTGAATGCGTTCGAGTTTTCATCTTATGAAACTTGTCAGTCCTGTCTCAAAGGGAAGATGACCAAATCTCCGTTCACCGGACATGGAGAAAGGGCAGCAGAGCTCTTGGGACTCGTACACAGTGATGTATGCGGTCCGATGTCTATACATGCAAGGGGTGGGTTCTCGTACTTCATCACATTCACTGACGATCTCTCTAGGTTCGGATATGTGTATCTGATGAAACACAAATCTGAAGCTTTTGAGAAATTCAAGGAATTTAGAAACGAAGTAGAGAACCAGACAGACAAAAGTATGAAGATCCTCCTGTCTGACAGAGGAGGGGAGTACTTAAGCACGGAATTCCTAGATTACTTAAAAGAGAATGGTATTCTCTCTCAGCTTACTCCTCCTTATACACCACAGCACAACGGTGTTTCGGAGCGGAGGAATCGTACCCTACTGGATATGGTTCGCTCTATGATGAGTAGTGCTGAGTTGCCTCTTTCATTTTGGGGACATGCGCTTCAGACAGCGGCGTACCTATTGAACTATGTTCCATCCAAATCAGTGCCTAAGACTCCATATGAAATATGGAGTGGAAGAAATCCGTATCTTAAGCGATTTAAGATATGGGGTTGTCCGGCCTATGTGAAAACACAGAAACCGGACAAGTTGGAGGCACGATCAGTTCTCTGTAAATTTGTGGGATATCCTAAAGACTCACTAGGATATCTGTTCTACCACACTGAGGAACAGAAGGTGTTTGTATCTCGCCACGCTACCTTCTTAGAAAGGGAGTTTCTTGCAAAAGAAGCTAGTGGGAGTTCGGTAGAACTGGAAGAAATTCAGCGACCACAAAATGTAACTGAAAATTTGGAGGAACCGCTAGATTCAGTAACCCCAAACGAACCTCAGCCACTCCGCAGATCTGGTAGGATTTCTCATCCGCCCGAGAGATACTACGGTTTTCTCATTGACGGGGATCGAGAGGATTGCATCTTGGAAGAAGATGACCCTACCAGTTTCAGGCAGGCCATTATCAGTAGGGACTCTGATAAGTGGCAGGAAGCAATGCAATCCGAAATGGAGTCCATCTACGCCAATAAAGTGTGGACCTTGGATATTGCTCCAGACGGGGTAAAACCCGTAGGATGCAAGTGGATCTACAAAAGGAAACTTGGTGTAGATGGGCAGGTGGAAACCTATAAAGCTAGACTCGTTGCAAAAGGTTTTCGTCAAAGACCTGGTTTGGACTATGACGAGACTTTTTCTCCGGTGGCTATGCTCAAATCCATTCGGATCCTACTTGCCATTGCTGCCTTCCATGACTATGAAATCTGGCAGATGGATGTTAAGACGGCTTTCCTAAACGGTTGTTTGGAAGAGTGCGTTTACATGGATCAACCAGAAGGTTTCGTAGACAGTGGGAGCAGCGGAAAGGTGTGCAAGTTGCTTAAATCCATTTATGGATTAAAGCAGGCATCGCGGAGCTGGAACATCTGTTTTGATGAGGCAATCAAGGAATTTGATTTCATCAAGAACGAAGATGAACCCTGTGTATATAAGAAGATTGTAGGACGAACTGTCGTATTCCTAGTCTTGTACGTGGACGACATTCTTTTGATAGGAAATGACATTCCTATGCTACAATCGGTCAAGCTGTTTTTGTCACAAAGGTTCTCCATGAAGGACCTGGGTGATGCCTCGTACATTCTGGGGATCAAGATCTATAGAGATAGATCCAAGAAACTGTTGGGACTTTCACAGTCCAGGTACATAGAGACCGTACTAAAGAGATTTAGTATGGAGGGTTCCAAGCGCGGTAACATACCCGCATTGCACGGAATTACCCTCTCCAAGAAGATGTCTCCTAAGACTGACAAGGAGAGGGTTCGCATGAGCACTATACCCTACGCTTCGGCGGTAGGATCTATAATGTATGCGATGCTATGTACAAGACCAGATGTAGCTTACGCGTTGAGCGCGGTAAGCCGGTATCAGTCAGACCCAGGGGAGGACCACTGGACAGCAGTGAAGAACATTCTCAAGTACCTGAGAAGGACTAAGGAGATGTTCCTGGTTTACGGTAATGGAGACCTCAGGGTCGAGTCCTTTACCGATTCAAGCTTCCAGAGTGACAAAGATGACAGCAAGTCCGTCTCGGGTTTTGTGTTTACCCTCAACGGAGGGGCGGTATGTTGGAGGAGTTCCAAGCAGGATACCGTCGCAGACTCGACGATGGAAGCTGAATACATTGCTGCAAGCGATGCCGCAAAAGAGGCGGTCTGGATTAAGAAGTTCATTAGTGAACTTCAGGTGGTTCCGTCCATTGTTGACCCAATACCTTTGTATTGCGATAACAATGGGGCTATAGCTTTAGCGAAGGAACCAAGGTCCCATCAGAAATCCAGGCACATCTTAAGGCGGTATCACCTGATCAGGGAGATCATTGATCGACAGGAGATCGAGGTGCGGAGAGTGGACACAAAGGACAACACTGCGGACCCATTCACGAAGGCTTTACCCCAGACTCAGTTCGAGCGGCTGATCGAGATGATAGGTCTTCGATACGCCAGTACATGGCCTTAGTGCAAGTGGGAGATTGTTAGTGTATATGCCCTAGAGGCCATTACTGTATCATACTAGTATGTATATTACTTGATGGAAGCTTGGGATATTCACAGTTGTATATACAATCTTGCTCGAAATGGTAGTATGCTACTTGGTTTGTCTCTGCTTTAATATGTGCATGTGTTTCTTTTAGCATATTGCTGGTATACATATTAGTAGAGCCCTTAGGATCTTTGCTTGATTACCGGCGTTGTGATGGCGATCACACTCGTGGGGGCTGGGTAATCTATAAGCACATCCTTATACAGGTCCCTGGTCGTTGGACTATCGAGACAGGGCATCGATACTCCGGAGTAGACTAGCGTATGCGCTTCTCATCCCAATGTGGGAGACGGTCTGTCCCACAGCCGTTAGTACGTTGTACTTGGGATAGTATGCGGGTGCTCGTTAGGTTACGAGTACACTGGACAGGACTCGTCGGGAACTGTTGGTTGGTAATATACCTATCGTCAGTTATCAGTTCCCAGGTGACATGAGTACAGCTTAGTCCGCTGACTTGACACTATCACTTCTCCTCGAGTGTGTTCCCACTGTTCTTTGATTACTACCCTACCACGGCTCTACTGAGTCGTGCAAACAGGTAGTAGTTGGGAGCAGTCCCGAAGCACTTGGAGGCAGTGACGGTTAGACAGGATTCGTCTCTCCCGGTATTGGGGGTTGACATCGCGCTGTGTCTAGGAGAGCCATTACACAAGTAGTCCCTGGCCAGGGCAAGCGAGATCTACTGGTAGGTTCCAGTGTTATCTCAGGGTGTATTGGGCTACGCTCCGACACGACTTGTACCGCTATTAGGGGACTGACGTTCACCGCCCCCTAGGCCCGCCATGCGATGTATCAGACGAACAGACCGGACTGTACGGAGACTGTCACATACAGGCTCAGTAGGAGTGCAGATGGGGTTCACCTCGTCAGTCTTCTTATCGACATCTACCTGGGGACCGTTACGTACAGCTAGTGCCGCTTGCGGTCTGTGGTTAAACCCACTGCCAGCGTAGTGTCGAGTCTTTAGAGTCCCACATAGAGAGCTATTCGCCTTTAGGCAAAATGAGTAGAGGTCGCATAGTTTTGCGACAGGGTTCGTTCGCATCCGCGCACTTGTGCACGTTTGCTGTCCGGACAGTTTATACTAGTGGGCTTTGGTTTAAGCCGGATCCTAGTATATGATTTGAGATTGGTTTTTCTCAGTGCATTCGTGTTCCTCGGATCACGAATGCGGGTGCGTATGCACAGTTGCTTGAGATTGAGGGAGAGGACCTTGTTTAGGGTTATTGACTATTGTCATTTTATTAACCCTATTGCTTTTGTGTGTATTATTGTTAATTGATAATTAGCTTAATTATTGTGCATGGTTGTTGTTGTTGACCATTTGACTTCATTGACTTGTTGACCATGTTGACAACTTGACCATAATCATTTCAATTGGAAGATGCTCTTTGATCCTTGCAATTTGCATTAATATTGAAATGATAATGGTCACCTCTTGATTAAACCATGACAATTTTCTAGCTAATTATGGAATTAAAATATTGCACACATATTAGTGAGAATGGCTCACTAATATTTCATTATCTCATATCATTTCTCTCTCTTGCTCATCCTCTCCCTCAAGCTCTCTCCCTCTCATGTGTTGAGAAACAAAAAGCTTGAGAAAAACCTTCACTTGATCTTCTCTACTCTCTTCTAGGGTTCAAGTCTTAGCATTTCTTGCACTCTAGTTACTCCTAGCTTGGAGTTGAAGCTAAAGGTCGAGGCTTTCGGGTGGATCGTTCTTTGACGGGAGAAGATAAGCAAGGTGACATCTTTCTACCATTCCGGCGAGCAAGGAGAGAAGGAGTTCAAGCTCAAGGTATAACCTTTCTACAACTTAGCTAGTTGTAAGTTTGCTTTAGCTAGTTTTTCGTTTAGCAAAGATCCTCCCATGCTCGGTCCATGTTGCCTAAGTCGATAAAAATCCAATTTTTATTATGTTTTCCGCCTCCCCGTAAGAACCGGGGTGGGCAACGTGGACCTAACACATATAACTAACAACGGATGTGCACAATTCCAAACTAAGTGCAACGGGTGTGCATGAAAGTATCAGTCCAGTGCAACGGGTGTGCATGACAACATCTGTCCAGTGCAACTAAAATGCACAATAAGAATCCCAATCGAGTGCATCCGGTGTGCACAAAATCACATCTCATATCATGCGCCCAACATGCGCGAAAATCCAAATCGGGTGCATCCGTCCCACACGAATGAAATCGCATCCAAAATGCAGGGATAAAAATCTAAATCAAGGGCATCCAACATGCATGAGTAAAATCTCACTCAAGTGCATCCGATGCGCAAAAAATCCAAAATGGTGCATCCAGTGCACGAAATACAAATACAGAGCATCCAGTGCATGAAATACAAATCCATAACTCAAATGCATATAAAAACAACACCGAGTGTACCAAGGTGTATAAAATCCAAAAACGTGTGCAACTATGTGCATAAAATCCGTGTCAATGCACTGCAAGCACATATAAGCTATACCGAGTGCAAAATCAAATCGAATGCGTACCACACGCACAAAATCAAATCAACTGTATGAAATCCACGAAATCATAAACATGTGGAGCCAAGGCACAAAATCAATATCAAGTGCAATAGATATGCACAAATCATAAATCAACACAACGGTGTATAAAAATATGCATATTAAGTGCAATAGGTATGTACAAAAGGTAAATACCCAGTAGGTGCAACCATGGTGCGCGAAAACAATATCATGAAACTCAATCATCAAAACTCAAATCCAAGCGATATAAGCGTGATACTCGGATCACAACGCAAATCGCAACAAATGACATTGAGGTACACCCCGTACAATGTCGAAAAATGTCGGTGCGCCCCAAACTGGCAAAGCAAGAACATTCGTTTGCCTCCTGCTCACGGTCTGGCGCCATCTGTCTCTGGGTCCTCATTTTCTCTGTGGATTTCCAATCTCGCAATCCATCGGCTCGTCGGCCCGGTCAGGTGTGCTAACGGGAACGATTCCGCTCTGGCACTTCTCTGGTCATCTCCTGGCCAATTATCACGACCACTCGTAAAGCGGCACGTCACTGGCGTCGGCCTATGGCCTTCTGAATACTCATGACACATCCGATCCTCGATGTAATTCTCATCGCGGCAGTGTCCTGGAAGGAGCCTGCTCAGGGTCTCTTCCGATCTCTCCTATGCCGAACTATACAGAGGCCGGTACTCTTACCAAATCTTTTCTCGTCTTCTGGACATCTGCGTTCTCCGCACAACATTTCTTCGGGAACCGGCCGTATCCCAACGCCTCGGTACACATATCAGATCTCTAATCTCGGCGGGGAGTAACCACAGCTCATTAACATCTCGTACGAACCTCTTATTTCAACCTTCTTTATTATCGTCTGCTTCGACGTCACGTCATGCTATCTGCGTACTGCAATTGTCCTCGGCTACAGTCAATCCAGAGTCTCTCTCACGGACTCGAAATCACGAACTCGGTATCTTCATCACTCTGTAGAAGATATTTGGCCGAACACGTCCTCGGGAGCTCATCTCAACTATCGGAGGAATACTCAATACTCGTCCGCTCTCGATCAACTCACAACGCATCTGGGTGAGGTCCTCTATCCGAAGCTAGTCAGCTTACTGATCTCTTATCATATGATTCCGGACAACGTTAAACGTTTTGATCGATTCATCAAGGTCCCATAATTCCCCGAAAGCTCAACACCTGATCACAGTCTAATAATATCCAGTACATGCCATAGTATCTATGGACCAACAGTAGAAGGGCAAACCCAAGCCTCACTGATGGCACCGCTGAACTGCTGCAAACCCTAAGGTTCAGAAACGGTTCCTTGGTCATTATGTCGAGTTAGGGTTTCATTCTTCTAGAGGGTCCACAGAATTACTTGCATGTTCCTTCGAATACTTTAAACTTGGAAAAATGGGTTTCTGACATTCTTTCGAACCATTTTAACTTCGCCTACACGACATGCGAATGCCCTTCATCCGCATGCTAAACAATGCCACAATCTTCCAGGAAGGACGATACATCAACGGTCATCTCTGGATCGGTCTACTCTAGATCGGAGTAAGACTGTCCACACTGGAAATCTTCAACTCAACTGGGCCTACATCGGCGCATCAATCTGACGAATCACCTTCGTCTCTGAACTAAGTGTAGACTAGCTATCATCTGTCGCATCTCTGCCTGGAAGCTCCAGCGATCTCAGCTCGTAAAGTCTGGATGCGAAATCACATCAATCTCAGCAACAGCCGGGTCATCTGTTCACACGGTAGACGACATCATAATCTCTGAGGTAGACTATACATCAACAGTCTTCTTACAACTGGCAGCTCTAACAATGGCCCGATCATCCGGTGTAAAACCAAACATTCTCCTCAACAAGAGCTCAGAACACAATCACTACATCGAGACGTTTCCCATGTCACCAGAAAACACAATGGTCAGCTCTCGTACCAGGCGAGCTCGCCCTGACCGCATCACTAGGAGCAGCTCAAACTGCGCTCAAACCATGGTGACAGGAACCTCAAGTATGTATCGATGGAAGCAGATAAAGAGAATGAAAGGAAATGACAGATCCAGAATGGATACTTGATCATAAGAAGAAGCAGCATCAATGAGAGTATGATCATGGAAACGAATAGAATCAAGGATTTCAAATGGATGTATAATCATGGGTACGAAGAGAATCGCAGATCTCAAAATATGTACATCCTAAGGATTCTTAAGTGGAGTATTGTATCGTAAATATGCCGCGGAACATACGTACGGTACGTCACTCTACTCAAGCTACCTACTCCATCAATCAGGGTCAGCCTAAGAAACGAATGTTCGGGTCTAATACCCACCTGTTCAAGTCTAAGTTCCGTAAGGTCAACCCTAGGTTCCGAAATAAAATCACTCCCCAAACTCCACATAGTCAAACCTAGACTCGAACCAAGGTTAAACCTAGCGCTCTGATACCAACTTTGTCACGACCCGAAATTTAGCTCGTGACCGGCACTTAAATCACGCCACGTTTAAAGGCGCAACGTAATTCAAGTAAGCCTTAAACCAGAAATCTAAACCTTTTTAAGAAAACAAAAGAGGTGAAGTTTTGAAAATAAGGTATAATGAAATCAAAAGTTTTCCTAAATACATAAACAATGGAACATAAAAATGCAAGTGGGTGTTACTAGTTGAAAACATGTTTCGACTTTTTAAAAACTTGGGCAGTACCTCCTTTGTATTTTTTGATCCAAAACCACAATACATAATAATGATAAGGGCATCCCCAAGTGGGAGCTAGCTCTTCGCCAAACGGCGGATCCACAACCACGCAGATCATAAATGCAAGTATACGACACCCAACAACGAAGTTCACGACAAAAGATAATGAAATAAGCAAGACATCAAAACCACAAGTAGTGGAATACCCCTCCCTCTAAGTCTCGCAACCACAAGTCTCACTAAGTCTCATTACTTATACAAATACTAATTTGATTGATGGAGTTGACTAGATACAATATGAATAAATAAATACAAGAGGGGTACATTCCAATATGTACCACCTACCAAAGCAATCATCCGAATGCAACTGTGTGTCAGCGATACCGCTACTGATCCATGCGGCCAACCTGCAAGAACTGTGGCACAACGGGGGTGAGTTGCCAACGCGTGAGTAGAAAAATTTCAACATGTAGAAATCGAATAAACAACGACTCCTAGGTAAACTGTATCATAAAGGTAATACTATAATATCTAGTGTGACCGTATCTATATGTATGCCAACAACATAAATAAATGCCTATCAGCATGTGGATATCATCCAACCATATCATCAATGTCTGTATGCATGTGGATCTCATCCACGTGTCAACTAATGACACAACAACATCATACATGTAAATATCAAGAAAACATATGCATGTAAATATGAGAATATAAATAATCGTGTGTCCCTCGCGACACATCAAAATCATGGAACTTGAGGGTCAAGCATCGACACTCGAAACATCATGAAACCCGTTTCCAACATTGGCACGTAAATCCTTATATCTCGACTCTGTCTGCGGGATCGGCCCGCGGGCACCGGCATAACGGGTCGGCACATATCCATCTCATAACTCCGGTCGGTACCCTCCGGATAACCGCCGAGTTCAAAACACTGTCACCGGTAGGTACTACACCCTCTGCCAGGCTCATCGTCTACCCCACGATAATCATCTCTCGCCCGGGGGAACCATACCGGGTCCACAATGTACCCGCAGACGGTGCCTCCCACTCATCGAATTGGGTTTCACATGCCAATATCAGAACCGAGAAAACACATGGTGGACGTCTCGAAATATTATATCAAGAGAAACCGGGTTTTTTAAAACAATACATACTTTCTTTTTAAATGACCACGGTTCTCAAATCCAGAAATCTCATGAAAACAGCATATCTCAATGCGTATAATCGTGAAGCATGATGTATGCGACATAAAACAGAAATGCAAGCATATCCGTATATCATGCAACAGGGAACAGTGATATGACAATACCAATATATCATGTGACATATCGTAATGATGTGAACATAGCAAGTAATTCATGCAAGGAGTCATATCATGAGGCAGCAATCCTATTGTGTAGTGACATAGCAATTATCGATGATGAAGTGTGTGAGCCGGCCAATCTTTGTAAGTGTAACATACACATCATCGATAATGGTATAGGTGTACTAGCACAGGTATTTGAAATGCAATGAGAGTGACATGGACGTAGCATAAAGTAAATCGTATGCGAATGCTGACTGGTATACATATCTAACATGACCGAGTCGGTGAATCAATCGATCGGCATCCAGCCTCACAACATCACGTACGGTATAATCCATCGTACGGCATCCTCTAGTCAAGGGTATGGATCACTCATCATAAAACTCATCACGTACGGAAAATCATCTTAAGGCGGCATTAAACCATCGGGGATCCTATCATCCTATATGACAATGAGGGGTACAGACCTAACGTCTTGTACGGCATAACACTCATGATTCATGACATTCTATATATATCTATATACCTATGTCCTATGTCGCATCCATAAAAATCTCATATCGGGGGACCGGCAAAGGTATCAATCATCTCAATCGACTCACATCCGTATACCGACATATCAATCAAATCATCATATCACATCGTATGTCCTTTTCATCACATTAAGTCATCTCAATATAAACATTCTATCTTATACATTTAATGTCATGCTACCCTAAAACTCATACTTATTCTAGTGCAACTACATATCTATAAGTCATGATTCACCTCCACTTTTCATATCCCTAAAGCTTTCATCTCATATCCCAATATACATATTCAATCATTCACATCATCTCTAACTATCCTTTTAACCCTATCCATAGTTTCCTAATCTAGGTTTCCTTAACCATATTCTATGAATTGGTTTCCATCAAAAAGTTGCGGGGGTGCTATACGCCATCCACCCGACATCCCCCGTAGATATAGATCTACTCACCTTGATCCTTGCTTGCCGAAGTTGATGACGCCATGCTCCGTCATCTCGAAATCCACACGAAGATACCGACAAGCAATACAATCGCAATCGCTATTAAAATCGAATCCGGAAAATCAATACGGCACACGGATCGCCGATAGGTCAGAACCTATAGTCCACGCATGCAAAAACAACCAATCATCCCTTGTTGTTGATGTACCAATATCCAACAACCAAATACAAATCCAAATATCACAACCTAGCATTCAAAATACAGAAAACAAAACCAAAAATCACACCAATGTGCTCCCAGATTTTGACTCAGGTCAAACTAGCCAATTTTGCATATGGGGTTGCTCTAGATATAGGATAACAATTCACCAGATCAAAAATCACAAGGTTTCACTCCGACTTGGCCGCAAATTGCGGCCTATAGTAATAAATCTGTGGCCAGATGAATGAATCAGGGGCCCGGGCTTCAAGGGTTGTTTTTATGTTGCATGCACGTCTCACTGGCAAGGGAACTTGTTTTATAAAGGCCTCGGGTCATCCCAGATTTCTAAATACCATCGAAAACTGTCACAATTCCGACGTCAGGAAATTCTAAATCCGTGTATTGGTTTCTAATCCGGGTCTAGGCCATTAAAAACACCTCTCAAGTCTTGTTAACAGCCACTACACATCATCAATTCCACACAATTACCCAAACCTTTCTCTTTAGATTTCCAAACATCACTAATCTAACAAGTTTAACTCTAAGCTAAACTAGGATGCTAGGAAACAACAAACTATACAAAAAGGAAGGAATTATATCTTATTTAGGCAACTCAAGGAAACCCTAGAAGCCCAAGGTCTTCAAAATCCAACTTTGCTTGGTCCATTGTGTAGAAGATGAAGAAGGGATCAAATTTAATGAAAGGGGTTTAGGGTTTGGATGAATATTTTGAGAGGATATCACGGGTTGAAGGTGGAGGGAAGTGAGGAGGAAGATGGAGAAGAAAATGACGGGGGAGGGAAAACGTGGCTGCCCTCTCTCTCTCTCTCTTTCTTCTTTATTCTCACCCACTCTCTCACTAATTTACCCTTTTGCCCTTTTCTTTTCTTTTTCCTCACAAAACCAAAATACCATAAGAAACCAATAACAGAAATGAATCACATGCAACCAAATGCAACATGACATGGTGCACTAGCAACGGAAAACAGTAGAAACACGGATTTGGCCTAATCACGATTAGCAGTGCACTAATCGGGTTTTCATTTAAACTGCATATAATTAATTTTAAAAATGCCTAATCTTTTAAATATATTTTTAAATGAATAAATCATCTAAATTTTCAATTATTTCACAAATATTGGTATATATTTATACCTCTTTTCGAAAACCCCAAATTCGCAAATCGGGCAGTTTTCGGGAAATATATTATTTTAATATTAAATTCCAAATATAATATTTTATATTTTCTGAAATGTTACACTTTAGCTCTCTAATTTTCGAAAAATACACCATATATTGTTGTTTAAACACTATTAGAGATGCTAAGACACACTTACATGGTATTAGAGCCAAACTAGAGGTTTAGACGATGTATGTAAAATACGAAAACGAAACAACTCCGAAACTGTTAACCTGAAACCCTAGTTTCTGTCTTTTTAAAACGTTCTTTGAAAAATTTTTAAACAAGTGCTGAATGTTACATGTGATGTAATGAGAACACCAGATAAAAACGCGCCCAATCAACCGGTTTTTTGCCGGCGATAATTGTAAAATAACCGGCGTCGCCGGTCCACCCTTGATGTTTTGGGCTCGTATTTCTTTGATGTTCTGGTGTGTTTGTTTTAGTCTTTCAGGTTATGTTTATTTTTCCGAGATTACATGTGATGTTATCTTTTCTGTTAGGGAAATTCGGAATGTTTCGTAGTCTCTATTTTGACATCGTTTCGGGTTTGAGTTTGGTGTGTGATACAATATTTAGAATCTACACTAATTAGTTTTGAGAAAATTAATTGGTTGTTTGTAAATCTAACATTTCGGTCTCATTGATAATCGGGAATCTTGTTGAATTACCCGTCTTTTTTTTGAAAAGGTTTTTTAATTTCGAGACCTAAATGTAAGATTTAAGTAGTTAGGCATGAAATCCGGAATATGAGATATTCCGGGTTTGCGATGTCTAAAGAGATTGCGGATTCCAACTGTTGTAGTTTTACATTTCTTTTCTGCGACCGTAAGTGCAATATGTATATCCCTAATTTCTTTGCTATACGTCGACGACGTTGGGAATACGCATATTTACTTACATTAATGATCTGTGATGATTATTCTGTTGCTGTATTGATATGATATATAAGATCGTCGTGATTGAATAGCCAGGGTTTTTTTTATTTGAGATGAGAGTTTTTCTTTTCATTCATGTAAAATTCATTGTATGTAATATTCTTTTATTGGGACACTTCCGGGTTGAGGATAATATCGCCATTGATGTATATTATTAACTTTTCCGCATTAGGATAGACCCAAGGTGGGGAGCACAAGTGACCGGGTTCTAGGGTCCAGTGGGAGGCCATCCCAAGGAGTCGGGACCGGGCTTCCTAACTCTAGAATTGGCAGGGTTGCTTTCCGCTCTCGCAGGGGTCTAGGGATGTGGGCTTGGCTATTCATCACGACCGTAGAATCCGTATTTTTATCATTGGCTAAATCTAAAATACGGACCTCCCAATATATCCTATATTTTCATATATCTGCATCTGTTGCTGTTACTCTGTGATGTGATCATATTAACTGCGTGAGACGAATATTATTATATTATATATGTGATATATAATAAACGTTGCTTATATTTTTCATCCGCGCTAGTTCTGTCCCCGCTCTGCCGTTAGTTTATTAACCTAACGGTGCATGACGGGACCCCGTGGCGAATACCGATGGCATAAGCGTACGTTCTATTTTTCGTTTCTTTCTGTGATTCTTAGGAACTTAAATGAAGGGAATACATTAATGTGATTAATGTAAAGAAAAAGAAATCTAAAGATGTTGTTGAATCGAATTTGAATCCCACTCGGCCTTTTTATGAAAAAGCAAGTTTCAAAAATGCGGAGCTTAAGCCACTCCTTTTAAATTATTTGGTTCTACAACGAGATCAAGTTCAAAACGTTAAAGGTTTTATAAAAACCATCCGCAACCCTCCGTCATTTTAGGAAGTAAAGTACTTAGTATTCGTGCTACGTTTGTTGACCATAGCTAAGGCGTAGTGTATGGTAGTTAAGTGATGTCTTCCTACACAGCATATGATGCGATTAATTAGGACATTTATATGACTTTGTTGACCATAATTAAGGGTCATATGAGTGGGTCTAATTAATCATGAAATAATGGGAAGAACTTGACTAGTGTTTATGATTTGTTGACCATAATTAAGGTCATAAGCTGCTAGGGGTAAAAACCATATCGGGAATTTCAAAAGCTGAAATTTGCAATGAGATTGTATACCTTCTATGTTGATAGTTGGATCCCGATCCCATTGTGAGTAAGAGTTACTCCCAGGAGAGTTTTGCACTTTACAATTAGCTAATCCAGTAGGTGTCTAGAAAGGTGTCAACGGGGTTATGCCTCTAGGAAAACGAGATTAATTTTGATTAGGTCCGTGCGAAAGCACGACGAACCTCCCTCAATGTACCGACACTGGCATGGCTAACCGGTTAGCGAACTTGTAGAATTTAATTAATCCTGGTTAATTTTCTTTTTAAGGTTTGAAGGAAAATTTTATAAAGCAGTGGGAGACATCGATTAGATAAGATAAATAACCAATCTAATCTTTGCAAGAGCTTTCGCTGAGTGTATTCTTTTCTCACTCTTAATGGCAGATATCAATGACTGGACTTAAGCTTATATTAAAGAAACATAAACTGACAGGATCGAATTATAAAGAATGGCTGCGGAATGTAAACATTGCCCTTACATATGATAAGGTTGAATATGTCCTCACTGCCCCAGCCCCTCCCATCCCTGGCCCTGATTCCTCTATTGCAGAAAAGGAGATCCGCAAGACATGGGATATTGATTATGCTACAGCCAAATGCCTCACGTTCGCTTCGACGGACAATGTACATCAAAAGCAGCATGAAAAGATGGATGTTCAATCCATATTTCTCTATACCATTAGTAAAATAGGGGGTTGCCCCTACGGATGAAAATATCCGTAGGGGCAGATTTTACTTGGACCTACGGATTAATCCGTAGGGCTAAAAGGTTGCCCCTACGGGCACAGACGTCCAAGAATAAAAATATTAATTCTTAATTTGGTGTTTGCCCCTACGGAGCCGCAAACAAAGGACCTACGGGTATATCCGTAGGGGCAAGTAAATATCTATTTAACAAAACCCCAGATTGATCGCCTACGCTCACTTTCTCTCTCTCTCTCAATCGCGCGCGAGAAAAAACCCCAAATCGCCTCCGTCGTCGCCACCGTCGCCGGTTTCGTCGCCACCGCCGGTTTCGTCGCCACCGTCGTCGCCAGCGCCTGTTTCGTCGCCACCGTCGTCGCCGGTTTCGTCGCCACCGCCGGTTTCGTCGCCAAATCACCACCGTCGTCACTCCAGCCCACCAGCAGCCGTTCAGGTATAAATCTCGAGGTAAATTAAAGCATTTTTGGATTATTTTGGGCTTAGGGTTCATGGCTGGGTCTGGGTTGCGCGCGCGAGAGTTAGGGTTGGGCAGGGGTCGCGATGGCGGTCGGGGTCGGGGTCGGGGTAGGGTTAGGGTTGGGGTTCGGCTGCTGCTGGGGTGGGGCTGGGGTTAGGGTTACGGTGGGGCTGGGGTTAGGGTTACGGTAGTGGGGCTGGGGTTAGGGTTACGGTGGGGCTGGTTGAATGGCTCTTCTGATTAGTTCACAAATACAATGTTAATCATAATTTACTCGAAACAGATGGTAGAAAATCAGAAAAAGATCAAGAAAAAAATAATCGATTTTGATTTTAACATGCATGGTGTTGATGCAAGATGTAATATCTAGTAGCAGATGCTAGGTATATAGACTAAAGAATAGTTGTAAATGAACCGCTAGCAAGAAAATCCTATAATTATACGTACACATCGCTTGACTCATGAAGCCTGAAGCTATTTCTTTTGGGGGATAAAACTAGTTATATTCCTGCATTGCCTAGAAATAGCAGTGAGTTGGTTAAAACTTTTCAAACACAACCCCCTACCCCCAAAAAAAAAGAAAGAAAGAAAGGACAAGGAAAAAAAAAGAATAGCAACAAGCAATACAAGCTAGCAACCGTAAATAACTGCTGAGATTATGTCTACCTTGGCAATTTGAACAATGATGGTCTTGTTTGGATTGTTAAGATCCACTTTATGGGGGTGAGGAACACATTTTGCAACTGTATTTATGATTTTCATTCTGTCAAGTGTTGAAATAAAAATCAACACTTGACAATCAATCCAAGATGCTCAATAACTTGCTTCAAAACCATAATCTAATCTTGATGTTGCTCAATATTAGCGATTTCCATGATCACGACACATGGCAGATGACGTGTCTCATAACGCTTTATGATATCAGTATCCTATATTTGTAGTTTTAATTGTTGATTGTTATAGATGTATACCATTGCAATAATAGTTTCTGGTTGATGAATGCTATTGCAATGTAGGATGATCAGTTCTATCAATCTTGATCTCAATGGTTTAAAATCATGTTACACATACAACACGAATGCACAACAAACGCATAATTAGAGAGCGACTCGAGATATTCAGGTTAAAACCAATATATGATACTCGATGATAATATGAAACCTTCATATTCCCATCGATACCCATATATGAAACTAAAAGCGCCACTTAGTCCCCGTCTATCGGTTAACATACGTGCGATGCTCGTCGTGACCTAGAACTATACGAAGGTTGTTAAATATCGGACAGTATAGCTCGATACTAACAACCGTCGTATAGACTACGCGACGATAAAATTCAATCGTATGGTAACCCATAGATTTGTCCCGTGTGGACAAGTTAAGAATGTATAAAGCAAACGCCTTCATTCACTTGTGTTTTCATCCGTTTCGAGATATTTCGTCGGTATCTTTCCTCTGGTTCTCCGTGTACAAAGATAGATTAGATGTTCATTTCAACGTTGTTTCACAGCTTTGAAATGATTATCTATTCTATTACAGTGTACTCGGAGAACAGCGGGGAGGTGCTGCCGAAATTTACTCGAAACGGTTGAAAGCACAAGTGATGGGCGTTCGCTCTATACATTCTTAATGGGATAGAAGCCTACCCCCGACAGCCTGAACACATACATACAAACGCATAATCAGTGAGCGATTCGAGATGTTCGGGTTAAAACCAATATATGATAATATGAAACCTTCATATTCCCATCGATACCCATATATGAAACTAAAAGCGCCACTTAGTCCCCGTCTATCGGTCAACATAACGTGCGATAATTTATTCTTTTAAACGACAAACGCACACACAAAGCATATACATGGATTTTCTCCTTTGTCAGTAACTATCTCGTTCTTATATTTCTCAATATAGTCAGCATAACCTACAATTTATATGTTATTCAGTCTAACATCGCCAATGAGTACGTCAGAGTTAAGGACTGGATGTATGTGGATTGGAAACAACGTATGCAACCTAAGTTTGTCGCAGGAGTTGCTGCTTTCCTTGAATTTGCACAAGCACATAATAAGATCATAATAGAGAAGATTCTCTGTTCGTGCGATAGATGTGGCAATAAGTACTGGCAGAAGGTAGAATTGGCAGAGCTTCATATTGTAAAACATGGGTTTACTAGAATTTATTCAACTTGGAAATATCACGGGGAAGGAAAAGAATGCAGTACTGCGGTAGAAGAAGAAGGAGAACACGATAATGCGGCAGGAGAAGAAGAAAAATTCGGTAATACGGCAGGATACAGAAATTTATTTCCATCAGAAGAAATGGAGGATATGGTAGAGGCTGCCCTAGGTGAATCTATTCGTACCGAAGATGACATTCCTTCCGGTCAAGGACCGCGTGCGGATAAATATGAAAATTTCATGAATGATGCTAGGAAACCAATTTATGAGAATGCGAAGTATTCCACCCTCTCATGGTTCGTCCAACTTTTCCAAATTAAGTGCCTAAATGGATGGAGCAACAAGTCATTCACAATACTTCTTTCGTTCTTGAAAGATTCTATGCCTCCGGGAAATAATGTGCCCGAAAGCTGGTACGAAGCCCAGAAAATGATGTCTGATTTGGGTCTAAAGTGCGAGAAGATTCAAGCATGTCCTAAAAATTGCGTGTTGTACCGGAAAGAGAATTCAGATTTGAAAGAGTGTCCAACATGCGGAGAGGCCAGGTATAAGCCGAAAGATTCTGATAAGAAGCCTGATATACCTGTGAAGATAGCACGATAATTTCCCATAACACAGAGGCTACAGAGGCTATTTAGGTGCAAGAAAACAACCGAGGCAATGATTTGGCATCACCGTGCTCCTCCAAGCGAAAATGGAAAAATGAGCCATCCAAGAGATTCACCGGCATGGAAGGATTTCGATAGGAGGCACGCAATATTCAATAGCGATCCTCGCAATTTCCGGATCGGACTGGCAGCCGATGGCTTCTGCCCATTCAACTATATGGCTGGAAGTCACAGTACATGGACCGTTGTAATGATAATTTATAATCTGTCGCCTTGGTTGGCTATGGACCAATCATACTTTATGATGCCTCTTCTTATCGATGGACCAAACTCACCGGGGAACAATATCGACGTCTATCTCCGACCTCTGATTGAGGAGATGAAAACTTTGTTCATTGATGGTGTAGAGACATATGATTCAAACACAAATACAACCTTCGTACTGCGTGCGGCTTTAATGTGGACAATTAATGACTTTCCTGCGTATGGAATGCTATCAGGTTGGTCCGTACATGGTCACAAAGCATGTCCTCATTGCCATGAACACACAACATCAAAATTTTTGAATTTTAGCAGGAAGGTTTGTTATTGCGGCCATCGACGTTTTCTGCCTCCAGACCACCCCTATAGGTTAGACACGGTTCACTTTGATGGTCACCAGGAGCTTCTTGGGCCTCCATCCCATTGTCCGGAGAGGACGTGACTGCTAAATGGGATAATTACAATAACGTGACCTTCGGGATGGATCCGACGAGACAGGTCAAACCACAATATTGGAACAAGTTAAGCATTTTCTTTGAGCTTCCGTACTGGTCTACAAGTTCAGTGCGTCATTGTCTGGACGTCATGCATATAGAGAAGGGAGTATCAGAGCACATACTTAACTTGCTTCTGTGTAAAGACGGGAAATCGAAAGACAACATGAATGCCCGGATGGATCTACAAGAGTGGGGAATAAGAAGTGAACTGCACCCTAAACCGGTAGCGGGTAAACCGGGCAAGTTTGTACTTCCCAATGCCGCTTATCATATGTCACAACCGGAGAAGAAAAGATTCCTGCAGGTGTTGCATGATTTGAAAGTCCCCACAGGTTTCTCAGGATCATTCAGCAAGAAAATAAAAATTGTGAAGGGCAAGATCGATGGGCTGAAAAGTCATGATCACCATGTTATCGTGGAGCACCTTCTTCCATTAGCCCTCAGGACTTCTCTCCCCGACTCGGTTGGTCTAGTAATCAACGACCTATGTTGTTTTTTCAGGGAGTTGTATGCTAAAACACTGGAGGTTGCGACGCTGGATAAACTAGAAAATTCTATTGCGTTGATACTTTGCAAGTTTGTGCGTATTTTCCCACCGTCATTCTTCGATATCATAATACACTTGACGGTTCATCTTGCAACTGAGGCGAAGTTAGCCGGACCGGTACAATATCGATGGATGTATCCCGTCGAGAGGTACGTGTAATTTTTCGTTTCGCGCAATTTATAAATTTATTTTTGTCCTGTATGCCCGTGTTTATTTATTCAACATATTCTCATTAGGTACCTTTACACTCTTAAGAAGTATATACGCAATAAAAATCGACCAGAGGGTTCTATCATGCAAGGTTATCTTCTTGATGAAGCAACCACACTTTGTTTCCGCTATCTGGACGAGAACATTGAGACAAGGCTTAACCGACCACGAAGAATTCAAGACGGGCCATATGGTAAAGCCGAGTATAAGAGGGTAAACACTATGTTTATCAACAAGATATACCGGTTTATCTTGCTTAATTGCGCATGTCTTGAACAAATTAGAGAGTAAGTTCTTTTGGATTAATTGTTATATCTGTGTTTGTGTGTGTATGAAATGACATAATATTAATGTCACAATTATTTGTCGAAAACAGAACTCATTTTAACGAGGTACGTGAGGGGCATCCTGATTGGATCGAAGAGCGTTTGGAAAAATACCATCAGGATAAATTTTGTGATTGGGTCACAGAGCATGTAAGTTATTCGAATTACATTTTATTGCTATCAGTTTTAATCTAAACTTGTATCGTTATGTATTTATCGTAAAATTTGTTTTGTTAGATCCACGATCCGAACTTGTCTGCATCATTTGAGAGTGATTCAAGATGTTTAGCTCAATTTCCTAGTATGGAGGTTGCATATTACAAAGGATTTGGTGTCCTTGGATACAAATTTGAAGTTAAGGACATAGAAACATCTAGAACCACTCAGAATAGTGGGATTGCGACGGTAGGATCGGACGGTGTGATTTACTATGGGTACTTAAATTGTATACTCGGCATCCACTATCCCGGACGATCAGAACCCTTTTATATATTCCACTGTACTTGGTACGATCCGCGAACCGATACGGACAGGTGGAGAAGCAGTCTTGGGACTTGGAAAGATGAATATGGATTGACCAGTGTGAACACACTTCGATTTTACGGTCAGGACGATCCGTTTATCTTTCCGAACCAAGCGTTCCAAGTATACTACTCACAGTGTTTGAAGCATCCGGGGTGGAGTGTTGTATGCCGATGGAAACCTAGAGATGTCAACGATGTCCCAGAATACGAGGACAGCGATGAGGAAGAAGAAGAGAGAAGGCTTAAAGTGCTCCGACCGTCTGTTTCGAAGGACGGGTTGTCTTCGACCGATCATGAAGTTACGTGGGTTAGAAATGACATCGACGATGAAATCCAAGTAGATATGTATGATGCGCCCACGAAACGAAAAAGGTTATCAGTAACGTTATATTATTACTTCACATTTTACGCTCTAGATCATATATAGTCAATACTTTTAATGATTGTCTAATGCGTCCACGAACCGTTTATCTAGATTTGATGACGATGTCGGGAGCAGCGAGGGGCGGCAGGAGCTCCAGCCGCGGCAGAGGCAGAGGCAGAGCGGTTCGGCCGCCCGGAGAGCTCCGTAGGGAGCTTCAGAGGGCCGGTCTTGCACCCAGATCGGAGACCCCTTCGGATGCCTCCTTCCGTGTGGATTTTGCCACACCTCCAGGTATACTGCACGCATATCCATTTACAATGTAATATTACAGATATTCATGCATGTTTATGTCAAAATTACTTATATTGTCAATGTTTGATTGTCTAGTTGTTGGTCCTGCGTCCACATCTGGGACAGAGGCCACCCCCGCTCCTCCAGGTATGTTTATATATCATATAGTGTATGTATATTGATTTAGAATGCTATATCATAAATATACACATTCCTTTTGCTCTTACTTAGCAATTTTTATTATTGTCTAGCTGTAGGTGGTGACACCACCGCACCTGCGGGTATGTTTATATGTCCTATAGTGCATGCATATTGATTTAGAACGTTATATTATTGATCTACACATTCTTTTTGCAATTACTTATAAAATCTATTTTTAATTGTCTAGTTGTTGGTCCTGCGTCCACATCTGGGACAGAGGCCACCCCCGCTCCTCCAGGTATGTTTATATATCATATAGTGTATGTATATTGATTTAGAATGCTATATCATAAATATACACATTCCTTTTGCTCTTACTTAGCAATTTTTATTATTGTCTAGCTGTAGGTGGTGACACCACCGCACCTGCGGGTATGTTTATATGTCCTATAGTGCATGCATATTGATTTAGAACGTTATATTATTGATCTACACATTCTTTTTGCAATTACTTATAAAATCTATTTTTAATTGTCTAGTTGTTGGTCCTGCGTCCACATCTGGGACAGAGGCCACCCCCGCTCCTCCAGGTATGTTTATATATCATATAGTGTATGTATATTGATTTAGAATGCTATATCATAAATATACACATTCCTTTTGCTCTTACTTAGCAATTTTTATTATTGTCTAGCTGTAGGTGGTGACACCACCGCACCTGTGGGTATGTTTATATGTCCTATAGTGCATGCATATTGATTTAGAACGTTATATTATTGATCTACACTTTCTTTTTGCAATTACTTATAAAATCTATTTTTAATTGTCTAATTATAGGTGGTGCGTCCACACCTTCCACAGGGGCCACTCCTGCCGCTTCCATACCCTCCGCATCGTCTGCAGGTTAGTATGAATAAATTTAAAATATTTATTTATTTTACATATGCTCTATAGAATAAATATGAACTTCATGGAGATTTAGTGTCCATGTTTATTTTATAATTGGAGGGGATGCGTCCGGATCCGGGACCCCGGTTGTTCCTCACCGGAGGAACTATCGTCCCGCTCGTTCTGCTGCTCGGGCCCAGGCTCGTGCGCTATTCACCGGAGGTATATATCACACTTGAATTTTTGTTTAACCTTGATTTCTTAATACAACTTTGTCTTATTATTGATTGTCTTGATATTTCGTGCAGACACAAGGCCTCTCCATTCCCAGAGGGGGACTCGAGGCCCGAATCAGTCCCATAGGCTGAGGCCTGATAGAGCTAGGGGGGAGGCAGCATTCCCCCTATTTTTTACCCTTGACTATCGCTATACCGGTCCTCATGCTGAGAGGTTCGGCCGGTATTTGGGGGACGAGAGCCGGATTGTGAAGAACTATCCACTTCACGTTGAGTGGGGCGAGCAGCACCAGCGCTCATTCGCCCTCTTCTTTGATCAGGCTCGGGTATGTATTAATATATATTTTCATTTGATCTATCCAATATATTTATTATTAACACTTGCAATCTAATAACAATGTTTTTTTTGTATTTTCGGTTGGATTACGATTTTCAGCCTGTAGCCGACCCTGATCACCCGGGGAGGGTGCTCGATCTTCATGCTCTGTACAATGGCCTGATGAAGAACATGCAGGCCAAGGTCCGATACAACAGGAATGAGCTGAAGGCCGACTGCTACCCCTGTGGATAGCGACCCCCAAGGCAGAGAGAGCGGCCCTCCTATCTACTCTAGCGTTTGCGAGAGTCGACGTAGAGACATGGCCTCTATTGTGCGCTTATTTCGACTCCGAACGCAAACAAGTATGTATTTTAAATTTAATTCATTATTTATGATATAATTTATTTCTTTGAGTTTCTTAATTAGAAAACTAAATGTTAATGCGTTGTGCAGAAACAGGCCGCTCAGAATACGGAGAACAGGAAGTCGGCGAAGAGGGGTCGCCCCACTTACACAGGTGGCTCGAGGAACATTACTCGAGCCATGGAGTTATCGGTAAATTAAGAGTTATTCTCTAATATTCTGCAATATTAAGAGTTATTCTATAATATTTCTAATATTAAGAGTTACTTTCTAATATTGCAGACATCTCGGACCGTGGCGTCAGGTGGTACACCGAGCGTGCTGTCCGCATATCTTGCCGTCCACGGCACCTCGACAGATCCCGCCACGGGCGAGCTTCGATGTCCCGACGTCGCTACCCAGGAGTACTGTGTAAGTGTTAATATTTTTTCTACCCAAATTTGAAATTTTAGTTTTGGAAGGTTCAAGTTTAAATTTTATACTTATACTTTACTGCTTAATGTGGGTGTAGGAGCGGGTGGTTGAGCAGGCCCAGGCCTCGGGGATCGATTTTACCAGACAGAACGATCAGAGGCTGCTGACCCCAGTTCTGGACGCCGCACACGGAGGGCACCACGGAGGTTGGGAGAGAGGCCGGGGATTGGGCCCTAGCAGGGCCCATATGAGGTTGGACTCCACCCCGGCGGTTACTTCCTCCGTCTCCAGTGACCGGCATGTCCATCAGGAACTGGATAGCTTGAGGTCCACCGTTCAGGAGTTGAAGGAGATGCTGGTATGTATACTACTTTATAGTAAAATATCATTTCATATTATATACATATCAACATATCCATAATTAGTACGTAGCTTGAGCTTATTTGGTTTTAGACTTATGTTTGATTAATCATACATACATATGTAATTAAAATAAACAACGTTTTTCCAAACTAGATATCCAAACAGGGTTTCGAAATAACTTAATAATGAAACGAATTCGAATAATACACAGTTCTTACACGCTTCTTACACACGTTATGTCCAGACGCGACAGGGTAGATCGGCCGAGCCTCCACATGCATCTTCTTCGGGTGCGGCTCCGCAAGCCACTACATCGGCTGCGGTTCCGCAGACAGCTCCTGTAGCTCCACCGCCCACTCAGACTCCCGCAGCCGCGGCTCCGCAAGCAACTACCTCGACGGCGGCTGCGCAGACCACATCGCCAGCTCCACATGCCGCTCAGACTCCCTTATATGTAGCATTGCAGAGTGTATTGACCGAGGAGCAGGCGTGCGTTATTCTAACATTATTCGGAGGTGGAGTTGGACCGAACTAGGGTAGCTTTTTGGTTCTTATTTTTTGAAACTTGTATTTGTATCACATTGTATTACATTTTGAAACGATATTGATATCGGTTTGTATTTATATCATATTCAGTTTTTGGGTTTCTTTTGTATATTATATATATGCGTGAGATGTGATTATGAATACTGCAATATATGATTTGATTGATGTATATAGTATTGTGCACAGGGCGGGAAAAAATCTAGCAGCCCATTTTTAAAAAAAAAATACAGACAATATGTACCTACGGATTAAGCCGTAGGTATATATGTTGCCCCTACGGGCATATCCGTAGGGGCATACTATCAGGAAACCTGATATTTTCCCATCTGATATCAGTGCAGGGTGTTGGGAGTGCCCCTACGGATATGTCCGTAGAGGCCACTGTTTATCCCCTACGAATTTATCCGTAGGGGCAAAAAATCAGGTTTCCTGATATTTTCCCCCCTGATCTCAGTGCAGGGTGTTGGGAGTGCCCCTACGGACTTATCCGTAGGGGCCACTTTCTATCCCCTACGGAGGTTTCCATAGGGGTAGAACAAGGACCTACGGATTTATCCGTAGGTATATACAATATATTCAAAAAAAAAATACATATATGATTTGATTACCCCTATGGAGTACTCCGTAGGGGCTATAACACCTACAGATATATCCGTAGGGACTCTAATTTGCCCGTAGGGGCAAGTTCAGGGCCTCAACTTGTACCTGCGGCCTTTGCACCTACGGGGTCTTTTTTCGCCCCTACGTACATATCCGTAGGGGCAGTGGGTTGCCCCTACCGATAAATCCGTAGGGGCAACCCTTATTTGTAGTAGTGTACAAAGGAGTTGTATGGGGAGCAATCTCGTACCCTTCGTTACGAGGCATCTAAAAAGTTGTTTCAGATGAGGATAGCTGCTGGCATGTCGGTAGGTGATCATGTCTTGAAGATAATAGCTCTTATTGAAGAACTTGAGGGCCTGGGATGGACCATGGAGAATGAACAATATGTTGATATAGTTCTTCTGTCTCTCCCCCCGCCTATGCTCAATTCATAGTAAACTTCAATATGCACACCATGGAGAAGTCACTTCCTGAACTTCTCAATATGTTGAGAAGTGTAGAGAGCACGCTTAAGACATTGAAAACTCCCTCTCTTATTATTGGGCCATCTTCCTCTTCCGTCCCAAAAGCCAACGCTAAGGAAAAGAAGAAGAAGAAACCCACTAAGCCGAAAGAAAGAGTTAAAAAGGCAAAACGGAAAGACAAATCCAGGGATGAAGGATCGGGAAAGGGGGAATGTTTCTACTGCTACTGGTCGGGATACTACAAGCAAAATTGTATTAAGTACCTCGCTGATCTCAAGAAGAAGAAGCATGGCGATGCTTCCGCTTCAGGTGTGTTCATGACTGAAAACTGTTTTTCTATAAACTCTGCTTCCTGGGTATTAGATACCGGTTCGGGTTCTCACATATGCAATTTTGTGCAGGGACTGAGAAATAGCACAGTTTTGAAGACTGGTGATCACACTCTCCAGGTTGGAAATCGTTCTAATGTACATGCTGTATCAGTGGTAGAGTATCACCCGAGGTCGCCCTCAGGATGTAGATTGGTTTTGAACCCGTGTTATTTTGTACCAAGCATACTATGTAATATAATATCCGTTTCATTGTTATACAATGAATGATATAATTTTGTATTGCAAAATAATGTTATGAACATTAACCTGAATCAACAGTTGATTGTGTATGGTGCATTAAATAACGGTATTTATGTCCTAAATCAACATACAGTTTTCAACATACAACACACAAACAAAAGAAAATTTTCTGATATAAATGAAGCTTTTCTATGGCATTGTAGACATGGTCATATTAACAAAACAAGACTGAACAAGCTACATATAGATGGATATTTAAATCCTTTTTAATATAAATCTTATGCGACTTGTCAGTCTTGTATCAAGAGTAAAATGACCAAAACTCCGTTTATTAGACACGGAGAGAAAGCTACTGAACTCTTAGGCCTCATACATAGTGAGTATGCGGACCAATGTCTACACATGCAAGAGGCGGCTATTCTTACTTCATAATTTTTACTGATGATTTCTCGAGGTTCGGACATGTGTTCTTATTGAAACATAAGTTTGAATTTTTCGAAAAATTCAAGGAGTGTAAACTTGAAGTAGAAAAACAAACTGGTTTGAGCATCAAGAAACTTCGATCAGATCGAGGAGGAGAGTATTTAAGTATAGAGTTTTCAGACTTCCTAAAAAAGAATTGGATTCTCTCTCAGCTCACTCCTCCTTACACACCACAGCCCAACGGTGTGTCTGAACGGTGGAATCGTACCATATTAGATATGGTATGTTCCATAATGAGTGATGTTGAGTTACCACTTTCCTTTTGGGGGCATGCATTGGAGACTGAGCATATCTATTGAACAGGATTCTAACCAAAACCATGTCTACCACTCCATATGAACTATGGTATGGGAAGAGTCCATCTCTTAAACGAGTTAGGATATTGGGTTGTCCGGCTTTTGTTAAAAAGCAGAATCCAGACAAACTCGAGACACGATCGGTTCTGGGTACATTTGTGGGATATCCAAAAAATTCATATGGATATATTTTCTACCACTAGGAGGAAAAAAGAGTGTTTGTTTCTCAGCATGCCACATTTTTAGAAAATGAATTTTTAAAAAATAATACTGATGGCAATGCAGTAGAACTAGAAGAAGTTCTAGAGATACAAATTACTAATGACGATTTGGTTAAACCTGAAGTTGCAATAGAACCTGACGAACCTCAATCACTCCGTAGATCTAGTAGGACTTCTTGCCCACCGGAGAGATACTATGGTTTCCTTATTGATGGTGATAGAGAAGATTGCATCATGGAAGATGATGACCCTACTAGTTTTCAGCAAACTATCACGAATGGTGACTCAGTGAAGTGGCCGGATGCCATGAGATCCAAAATGGAGTCTATGTATACCAACAAAGTATGGACTTTGGAAGTTGTACCTTATTGGGTAAAACCCATAGGATGGAAATGGATCTTTAAGAGAAAGATCGGTGTAGATGGACAAGTAGAGACCTATAAAGCAAGGCTTGTAGCGAAAGGATTTCGTCAAAGACCAGGACTGGACTATGATGAGACTTTCTCTCCAGTGGAAATTCTTAAATCCATTTGGATCTTACTTGCTATTGTTGCTCACTACGACTATGAAATCATGCAGATGGACGTTAAAGCCGCATTTCTAAATAGTGATTTAGAAGCGTACGTTTTTATGGATTATCCAAAAGGCTTCGTTGATAATGGGAGTAGCGAGAAAGCATGTAGGTTGCTTAAATCCATTTATAGATTAAAGCATGCATCACGGAGTTAGAACATCTTCTTTGATGATGCAATCAAAGAGTTTGATTTTATAAAAAAGGCAGATGAACCTTGTATTATAAAAAGATTGTAGGGAGTGTATGTCCATGCTACCTCTCCCGGTACTTTCGGGCATGCGGAATTTGGTGAAAAACAATTTTCTAGAGGTGGTAACATGGACTTAAAACCAGATCTTTGTTAAACATCTAACTAACAACCTAACTAGGAGTTGTTAACTACTCGGTTAGGGGGTTATACCTTACTTTCTTGAACTCCTTCGTCTTCAAGCCTCGATGGTTGTCCGGATCCGCTTCACTCCGTCGTCTCCTTGCGCCGAAGATAGATCCACCTCGAAAGCTTCTACCTTTGGCTTCTTCTTCGGTCTTTGAAGAAACTAGTTCACTTGGTTTGCAAAACCTTATGAACTAGAGTGAGTAGAAAAGAGTGTGTTGGGATTTCTCTATGGTTCTTGGTTCTCAACACATGAGACAAGTGAACCATAGACTAAGAGAGGGAGAGCAAGAGGAAGGAGATGAGAGCTCAAGAACAAGAGAGAGAAAGAGAATGATAGAATGAGAGAAGACTTTTCTCTCTTCGCTCTCATAATCCATAACCATCATAACACATCATAGAAATCAAGTATTATGTGATGGTTTAAGCAACAATAGCCATATCATTTCATGCACTCATTTCTCACAAGAGAAACAAGCAAGAAAAAAGTCTTTGCCATGAAATGATAGCCATTGTCATCATGATGGTCAACTAGTCCAACCTAGTCAACCGGTCAACAAAGTCAACAAGTCAACAAAGTCAACCCCTCAATAACCATGTCACCATAATACTTAATTAATATAATTGTTAATCATATATCATATTCTCATTAGGGTTGAGCAAAAAGTCAAAAGTCAACAGTCAACGGTCAACAACCCTACTGAGAATCCTCCGCCTCTGTCTTTCCGTCAACTGTGCATACACACCCGCATCCGCGTTCCGAGGAACAGGAATACATACTGGATAAATCCAATCCCAATACGTACACTAGGATCTGGCTTAAACCAAAGCCCGCTAGTGTAAACTGTCCGGACACTGTACGTGCATAAGTGCACGGATGTGACCGAACCCTGTCGCAAAACCATGCGACCTGCCGCAAAACCATGCGACCTCTACTCTTTTGCCTAAAGGCGAATAGCTCTCTGTGTGGGACTCTAATGACTCGACACTACGCTGGCAGTGGGTTTAACCACAGACCGCAAGCGGCACTAGCTGTGCGTAACGGTCCCCAGGTAGATGCCGATAAGAAGACTGACGAGCTGAAACCCATCTGAACTCCTACTGAGCCTGAATCTGACAATCTCCGTACAGTCCAGTCTATTCGTCTGATACATCGTATGGCGGGCCTAGGGGGGCGGTAAACGTCAATCCCCTAATAGTGGTACAAGTCGTGTCGGAGTGAAGCCCAAAACACCCTGAGATAACACTGGAAGCCTACCAGTATATCTCGATTGCCCTGGCCAGGGACTACTCGTGTAATGGCTCTCCTAGACACAGCGCAATGTTAACCCCCAATACCGGGAGAGACGAATCCTGTCTAACCGTCACTGCCTCCAAGTGCTTCGGGACTGCACCCAACTACCACCTGTTTGCACGACTCCTTAGAGCCGTGGTAGGGTAGTAATCAAAGTACAGTGGGAACACACTCGAGGCGAAGTGATAGTGTCAAGTCAGCGGACTAAGCTGTACTCATGTCACCTGGGAACTGATAACTGACAATAGGTATAGTACCAACCGGTCAGTTCCCGACGAGTTCTGTCCAGTGTACTCGTAACCTAACGAGCACCCGTATACTATCTCCAGTATGACGTACTGATGGCTGTGGGACATGTTAGTGTATATGCCCTAGAGGCCATTACTGTATCATACTAGTATGTATATTACTAGATGGAAGCTTGGGATATTCACAGTTGTACAGACAATCTTGCTCAATATAGTAGTATGCTACTTGGTTTGTCTCTGCTTTAATGTGTACATGTGTGTTTATTTATTATATCACCTATACGCATTAGTAGAGCCCTTAGAATTTTTGCTTAATTACCGGCGTTGTGATGGCGATCACACTCGTGGGGGCTGGGTAATCTACAAGCACATCCTTATACACGTCCCTAGTCGTGGGAGTATCGAGATAGGGCATCGATACTCCGGAGTAGACTAGCGTATGCGCTTCTCATCCCAGCACGGGAGACGGTCTGTCCCACAACCGTCGGTACGTCGTACTTGAGATAGTATGCGGGTGCTCGTTAGGTTACGAGTACACTGGACAGGACTCGTCGGGAACTGATGGTTGGTATTATACCTATCGTCAGTTATCAGTTCCCAGATGACATGAGTACAGCTTAGTCCGCTGACTTGACACTGTCACTTCGCCTCGAGTGTGTTCCCACTGTTCTTTGATTACTACCCTACCACGGCTCTACTGAGTCGTGCAAACAGGTAGTAGTTGGTAGCAGTCCCGAAGAACTTGGAGGCAGTGACGGTTAGACAGGATTCGTCTCTCCCGGTATTGGGGGTTGACATCGCGCTGTGTCTAGGAGAGCCATTACACGAGTAGTCCCTGGCCATGGCAAGCGAGATATACTCGTAGGTTTCGAGTGTTATCTCAGGGTGTATTGGGCTTCACTCCGACACGACTTGTACCGCTATTAGGGGACTGACGTTTGCCGCCCCCTAGGCCCGCCATGCGATCTATCGGACGAACAGACCGGACTGTACGGAGATTGTCACATACAGGCTCAGTAGGAGTTCGGATGGGTTCACCTCATTGGCCTTCTTATCGACATCTACCTGGGGACCTTTACGTACAGCTAGTGCCGCTTGCGGTCTGTGGTTAAACCCACTGCCAGCATAGTGTCGAGTGTTTAGAATCCCACACAGAGGGCTATTCGCCTCTGGTTAAAACTGAGTAGAGGTCGCATGGTTTTGCGACAGGGTTCATTCTTATCCGCGCACTTGTGCACGTTTGGAGTCCGGACAGATATTACTAGCAGGCTCTGGTTTGAGCGAGATACTGGTATATGTTTTGGGGTTGATTTTATCTCATAGTATTCGTGTTCCTCGGAACAAGAATGCGGGTGTGTATGCACAGTTGGTTGAGGCGGAGGAAGAGGATTTTCATTAGGCTTTCGGAACGGGTGCGTATGCACAATTGACAGTCGTCTTTTTCCAAACCCTAATGAATTTATGATATATCAATTAATAATATTAATTAAATGAAATTGTGTCATGGTTGGGTTTGTTGACTTGTTGACCATGGTTGACTTGTTGACCATGGTTGAAGCTTTGACCATTATCATTACATATCAAAGATGCTCTTTGATTCTAGCAAAACCATTTAATGAATGTAATGATAATGGTCATTCCAAACCATCCATCAACTATTTCATTTTTATTATTATTGTTAATTTGATAATTCTTTTCATTTTTGAGTTATGGTTGTAAAATGAAAAGAATAGCTCATTTCTATCATAACACTTCTCTCTCCTCTCTTCTTCTTCCTCCTCCTCTAGTTCTAGGAGCTCCCTTCTCATGTGTTGAGAATCCATCTCCTTGAGATAAAAACACCCCAAAGCCACTCTCTACTCACTCTAGGATCAGAGGTTTAGCAAGCCAAAGATCCTAGTTCACTCAAAGTTCGAGAAAGAGCCCGAAGGTTGAACCCTCAGGTGGATCCATCTTTGACGGAAGAAGGCAACGAGGAAAGAACCATCAACCCCTACAATGGTTTCAAGAAGAAGGAGTTCAAGTTAGGTTTAACCTCTTTTCCGAGTAGCTAACTCTCTTTAGCTTTCTTGCTAGTTTAGTTTAGAAAAGATCCCGACTTTACGGTCCATGTTACCATGTTCAGAAAAATTTTTGTTTTACCGTTTCCGCAACCCCGAAAGTACCGGGAGTGGTAACGTGGGCCAAACAGTGGTATCAGAGCCTAAATAAATATAAACTAGCTAGGTAGTGAAGTGTATCGAAGTTCGAAACGGAAAAATCGAAAAACCGAGTTTCGAAAACCATAAGTTTGTGTTAAAAATTTTTCTGGTCAAAACAAAATTTGTCATACTCCAAAAATCATCTCAGGGTTTTTAGAAGAAAGCCACCAAAAACGAGCCAGCAACTCGACCAAAGAGCCGCGGAACCGCGGCCATCTTGGTGAGTCACTGGGTCGATTTTTGTGCAGTGTATTTCTGACTTGGTTTTAGGATTTTTAAGATGGTTTGTATGTACCCAGATTTTCTAGAATAGAAATTTATTTTTGAGGGCCTATAAATCCGTATTTTTTTTCCGAATTTCAATACACTTTGACTATAAAGGTTATATCTGTGATGTTCATATGTATTGAACGTCGGCTAATCGCTATATGTTGATTAGTCGAGGTTATACATATCTGTGATCTGTGATTGGTGCTGATGGTTTGTGTATATGAACTCGTTGGATTGTCGCGGATGAATAGCCGGGGTGGATGTGAGATGAGAGTTTCTTTTTCTTTCATTCATGTAATAAATTTGTAAATTGATGTAATATTATTTGTATGTCCGCACAACCGGGTCGGGGTTGTAGCCGTCATTGTATAATTCTTTTTACTGTTTTTGCTCCTAGGATAGACCCATGGAGGGGGTGCACAAACTACCGGGTATCTCGAAGTGCCGAGTGGCCTACTCATGGCGTTGAGGGAGGTTGCTTCGCTTCGGATACTTGGCGGGTAGTTTGCCGCACCCGTAGGGGTCTTGGGTGGGGTATTGGTTATTCATCGCGACCGTGCATTCCGCTTTTCGTTGCAGGCTCGAACGAATCGTGGGTTCCTAGTATATCCAAAGTGTTCATCTGTGATCTGTAATGTCTATCATTGCTGTATATCTATATATAATAACTATTTAGGCGTTGCTTATGTTTTACAGTCGCGCTAGCCCAGCCCCCGCTCTGTCGTTAGTTAAGTAACCTAAAGGGTGATGACGGGGCTCTGTGGCGAATGTGAATGGCATAAGCGTACGTCATATTTTGGTTGTTTTCTGCAATGGTAGGATTTAAATGATGGGACGCATTAAAAGAACTAATGCAAGAAAATAAACCTAAAAGACGTTGTTGGAACAAGTTTTTAAAAAAGCTGTTATTGCAAGGACGTTCAATTTTTGTTTTGCATCGAGGTATTCGGTTATGAATTCCCAGCACCTCAGTCGACGAAGCAAGGGCCGAGATCCCTTCATCGGGAGTGACCCCTTGGACAAAAGTTTGCGTCAGGGTAATAACTTCACTATAGTCGATTATTCTTGCTTACCATCGAGGTATTCAGTTTGCAATATCCTGCACCTCATTCGACGAGGAAAGAGCCGAGATCCCTTCACGGGGAGTGACCTCTTTAGCAAAAGTTTTCGCCTATATATTTTCAAAAAGGTGCATCACGTTCTTTCAACGATATCAAGTTCAATACGTTAACGGGTTTTTCGCCAAAAACCCAGCCGTAGCCCTCCGTCGTTTCAGATAATTAATACTTAGTATTCGTGCTGCGTTTGTTGATTATTCGTCAAGACACAGTGAACGGTAGCTGAGTAATAATTCTCTGTTACACTGATAGATGAGATTGGTCAGGACGGTCGCATGATTTTTTTGATTATTCGTCAAGGATCATGCGGGCGGGTCTAATGCAATCCTGGATAACGACGGGTTGAACTTAACTAGGACCTTTTGATTTGTTGATTATTCGTCAAGGTCACTTGGGTCCTAGGGGCAAAAACCACATCGGGAGTTTCAAAAGTACTGAAACTTGCAGATTTAGCATACCTTCTGGAGTGTGGTGACTAGAGTGGATTCCATCTAGGTTATCACACAATGACAGTTGGATCGGAATCTAGGTTATCACACAATGACAGTTGGATCCCGATCCCACTGATGAGTTGATTTACTCTCGGGAGATTATTTCACTTAACGATCAATGCTATAAACCTAGTAGGTGTCTAGAAAGGTGTTAGCGGGGCTACGCCCCCAGGGAAAAGAGGTTCTTAAATTAAGGAACTTCACGAAAGCGTTGGAAAACCTCCCTCGAAGTACCGACACTAGCCTGGCTGAAAGGTTAAGCAAGTATTGTGACGTGAATTAAATCCCGGATAGTTCTTCTTTTAAAAGGTTTTAAGAAGATTTTGAGGAAACAGTGGGAGACATCCTGGTTAGATAAATTAATATACCAATCAAATCTTGCAAGCGCATACGTTGAGTGTTTCTTTTCTCCCTCTCCAGGTAGCAACCATTTCACGCCCTAATCAAGATAATAAAATGTATCGCTTGACCGATCCGAATTCTTATTCGGGGCTGGGGAACGTTGGTTCAGCTCTAACTTGTGACAACAGTCATGAGTATGAGAATGGGAAAGTGGATTGTATGGATTTCCAGGATACCCAGTTGAAGAAGAAGCATGGTTTTGCATCTACTTCTGGTGTTCTTGTAATTGAGAACTGTTTTACGGTCAGCCCTACCTCCTGGGTACTTGATACCGGATCAGGATCTCATATCTGTAATTTATTGCAGGGACTGAGAAAAAGTAGGAAAGTTGCACCGGGTGATATGACGCTCAGAGTAGCGAACGGAGCACAAGTTAATGCGGCAGCCGTCGGTGAATATCACCTAGTATTGCCAAATGGCAAGACTATGATTTTGAACGATTGCTACTATGTACCCTCCATGGTTTGGAACATCATATCAGTTTCTTTACTCGATAAATATGGATATAACTTTGTTCTTGAAAAGAATATCATGAACATTTACCTTCATAAGGTACTGGTTGCAGAGGGTACACTGTGTAATGGTATCTACGTTCTAAATCAGAATACAGTTCTCAATATACAAAACACACGCAAGAGGAAGAATTCAGATACGAATGAATCCTACTTGTGGCATTGTAGACTTGGTCATATCGGAGAGAAAAGACTGAGTAAGTTGCATAAAGATGGACTCTTGAATGCGTTCGAGTTTTCATCTTATGAAACTTGTCAGTCCTGTCTCAAAAGGAAGATGACCAAATCTCCGTTCACCGGACATGGAGAAAGAGCAGCAGAGCTCTTGGGACTCATACACAGTGATGTATGTGGTCCGATGTCTACACATGCAAGGGGTGGGTTCTCCTACTTCATCACATTCACTGACGATCTCTCTAGATTCAGATATGTGTATCTGATGAAACACAAATCTGAAGCTTTTGAGAAATTCAAGGAATTCAGAAAGGATGTAGAGAATCAAATTGGCAAAAGTATTAAGATCCTCCTGTCTGATAGAGGAGGGGAGTACTTAAGCACGGAATTCCTAGATTACTTAAAAGAGAATGGTATTCTCTCTCAGCTTACTCCTCCTTATACACCACAGCACAACGGTGTATCGGAACGGAAGAATTGTACCCTATTGGATATGGTTCGCTCCATGATGAGTAGTACTGAGTTACCTCTTTCATTCTGGGGATATGCGCTTCAGACAGCGGCATACCTTTTGAATCACGTTCCGTCCAAATCTGTGCCTAAAACTCCGTATGAAATATGGAGCAGTAAGAAACCATGTCTTAAGTTTATTAAGATATGGGGTTGTCCGGCCTATGTGAAAACACAGAAACCGGACAAGTTAGAGGCACGGTCAGTTCTGTGTAAATTTGTGGGATATCCTAAAGACTCACTAGGATATCTGTTCTACCACACTGAGGAACAGAAGGTGTTTGTATCTCGCCACGCTACCTTCTTAGAAAGGGAGTTTCTTGCAAAAGAAACTAGTGGGAGTTCGGTTGAACTGGAAGAAATTCAGCGACCACAAAATGTAACTGAAAATTTGGAGGAACCGCTAGATTCAATAACCCCAAACGAACCTCAGCCACTCCGCAGATCTGGTAGGATTTCTCATCCGCCCGAGAGATACTACGGTTTTCTCATTGACGGGGATCGAGAGGATTGCATCTTGAAAGAAGATGACCCTACCAGTTTCAGGCATGCCATTATCAGTAGGGACTCTGATAAGTGGCAGGAAGCAATGCAATCAGAAATGGAGTCCATGTACGCCAATAAAGTGTGGACCTTAGATATTGCTCCACCTGGGGTAAAACCTGTTGGATGCAAATGGATCTACAAAAGAAAACTTGGTGTAGATGGGCAGGTGGAAACCTATAAGGCTAGACTCGTTGCAAAAGGTTTTCGTCAAAGACCTGGTTTGGACTATGACGAAACTTTTTCTCCGGTGGCTATGCTCAAATCCATTCGGATCCTACTTGTCATTGCTGCCTTCCATGACTATGAAATCTGGCAGATGGATGTTAAAACGGCTTTACTAAACGGTTGTTTGGAAGAGTGCGTTTACATGGATCAACCAGAAGGTTTCGTAGACAGTGGGAGCAGCGGAAAGGTGTGCAAGTTGCTTAAATCCATTTATGGATTAAAGCAGGCATCGTGGAGCTGGAACATCTGTTTTGATGAGGCAATCAAGGAATTTGATTTCATCAAGAACGAGGATGAACCTTGTGTTTCTAAGAAGATTATAGGACGAACTGTCGTATTCCTAGTCTTGTACGTGTACGACATTCTTTTGATAGGAAATGATATTCCTATGCTACAATCGGTCAAGCTATTTTTGTCACAAAGGTTCTCCATGAAGGACCTGGGTGATGCCTCGTACATTCTGGGGATCAAGATCTATAGAGATAGATCCAAGAGACTACTGGGACTTTCGCAGTCCAGGTACATAGAGACCGTAATAAAGAGATTTAGTATGGAGGGTTCCAAGAACGGTAACATACCCGCATTGCACGGAATTACCCTCTCCAAGAAGATGTCTCCTAAGACTGACGAGGAGAGGGTTCGCATGAGCACTATACCCTACGCTTCGGCGGTAGGATCTATAATGTATGCGATGCTATGTACAAGACCAGATGTAGCTTACGCGCTGAGCGCGGTAAGCCGGTATCAGTCAGACCCAGGGGAGGACCACTGGACAGCAGTGAAGAACATTCTCAAGTACCTGAGAAGGACTAAGGAGATGTTCCTGGTTTACGGTAATGGAGACCTCAGGGTCGAGTCCTTTACCGATTCAAGCTTCCAGAGTGACAAAGATGACAGCAAGTCTATCTCGGGTTTTGTGTTTACCCTCAACGGAGGGTCGGTATGTTGGAGGAGTTCCAAGCAGGATACCGTCGCAGACTCGACGATGGAGGCTGAATACATTGCTGCAAGCGATGCCACAAAAGAGGCGGTCTGGATGAAGAAGTTCATTAGTGAACTTCAGGTGGTTCCGTCCATTGTTGACCCAATACCTTTGTATTGCGATAACAATGGGGCTATAGCTTTAGCGAAGGAACCAAGGTCCCATCAGAAATCCAGGCACATCTTAAGGCGGTATCACCTGATCCGGGAGATCATTGATCGCCAGGAGATCGAGGTGCGGAGAGTGGACACAAAGGACAACACAGCGGACCCATTCACGAAGGTTTTACCCCAGACTCAGTTCGAGCGGCTGATCGAGATGATAGGTCTTCGATACGCCAGTACATGGCTTTAGTGCAAGTGGGAGATTGTTAGCGTATATGCCCTAGAGGCCATTACTGTATCATACTAGTATGTATATTACTTGATGGAAGCTTGGGATATTCACAGTTGTACAAACAATCTTGCTCAATATAGTAGTATGCTACTTGGTTTGTCTCTGCTTTAGTGTGTACATGTGTGTTTATTTATTATATCATATATACGCATTAGTAGAGACCTTAGGATTTTTGCTTGATTACCGGCGTTGTGATGGCGATCACACTCGTGGGGGCTGGGTAATCTACAAGCACATCCTTATACACGTCCCTAGTCATGAGAGTATCGAGATAGGGCATCGATACTCCGGAGTAGACTAGCGTATGCGCTTCTCATCCCAACACGGGAGACGGTCTGTCCCATAACCGTCGGTACGTCGTACTTGAGATAGTATGCGGGTGCTCGTTAGGTTACGAGTACACTGGACAGGACTCGTCGGGAACTGATGGTTGGTATTATACCTATCGTCAGTTATCAGTTCCCAGGTGACATGAGTACAGCTTAGTCCGCTGACTTGACACTGTCACTTCGCCTCGAGTGTGTTCCCACTGTTCTTTGATTACTACCCTACCACGGCTCTACTGAGTCGTGCAAACAGGTAGTAGTTGGGAGCAGTCCCGAAGCACTTGGAGGCAGTGACGGTTAGACAGGATTCGTCTCTCCCGGTATTGCGGGTTGACATCGCGCTGTGTCTAGGAGAGCCATTACACGAGTAGTCCCTGGCCAGGGCAAGCGAGATATACTTGTAGGTTTCCACTGTTATCTCAGGGTGTATTGGGCTTCACTCCGACACGACTTGTACCGCTATTAGGGGACTGACGTTTACCGCCCCCCTAGGCCCGCCATGCGATGTATCAGACGAATAGACCGGACTGTACGGAGATTTTCACATACAGGCTCAGTAGGAGTTCGGATGGGCCTTCTTATCGACATCTACCTGGGGACCGTTACGTACAGCTAGTGCCGCTTGCGGTCTGTGGTTAAACCCACTGCCAGCGTAGTGTCGAGTCTTTAGAGTCCCACACAGAGGGCTATTCGCCTCTGGGCAAAACTGAGTAGAGGTCGCATGGTTTTGCGACAGGGTTCGTTCTCATCCGCGCACTTGTGCACGTTTGGAGTCCGGACAGATATTACTTGCAGGCTCTAGTTTGAGCCAGATACTGGTATATGTTTTGGGGTTTATTTTATCTCATAGTATTCATGTTCCTCGGAACAAGAATGCGGGTGTGTATGCACAGTTGATTGAGGCGGAAGAAGAGGATTTTCATTAGGGTTTCGGAACGGGTGCGTATGCACAGTTGTCAGTCGTCTTTTTCCAAACCGTAATGAATTTATGATATATCAATTAATAATATTAATTAAATGAAATTGTGTCATTGTTGGGTTTGTTGACTTGTTGACCATGGTTGACTTGTTGACCATAGTTGAAGCTTTGACCATTATCATTACATATCAAAGATGCTCTTTGATTCTAGCAAAACCATTTAATGAATGTAATGATAATGGTCATTCCAAACCATCCATCAACTATTTCATTTTTATTATTATTGTTAATTTGATAATTCTTTTTCATTTTTGAGTTATGGTTGTAAAATGAAAAGAATAGCTCATTTCTATCATAACACTTCTCTCTCCTCTCTTCTTCTTCCTCCTCCTCTAGTTCAAGGAGCTCCCTTCTCATGTGTTGAGAATCCATCTCCTTGAGATAAAAACACCCCAAAGCCACTCTCTACTCACTCTAGGATCAGAGGTTTAGCAAGCCAAAGATCCTAGTTCATTCAAAGTTCGAGAAAGAGCCCGTAGGTTGAACCCTCAGGTGGATCCATCTTTGACGGAAGAAGGCGACGAGGAAAGAACCATCAACCCCTACAAAGGTTTCAAGAAGAAGGAGTTAAAGTTAGGTATAACCTCTTTTCCGAGTAGCTAACTCTCTTTAGCTTTCTTGCAGTTTAGTTTAGAAAAGATCCCGACTTTACGGTCCATGTTACCATGTTCAGAAAAAATTTGTTTTACCGTTCCGCAACCCCGAAAGTACCGGGAGAGGTAACGTGGGCCTAACAGGACAGACCATCTCCCACACTGGGATGAGAAGCGCATACGCTAGTCTACTCCGGAGTATCGATGCCCTGTCTCGATAGTCCTGCGACTAGGGACCTGTATAAGGATGTGCTTATAGATTACCCAGCCCCCACTAGTGTGACTGCCATCACAACGCTGGTAATCAAGCAAAGATCCTAAGGGCTCCACTAATGTGTATAGGTGATATACTAAAATAAACACATGTACACATTGAAGTAGAAACAAACCAAGTAGCATACTACTATATTGAGACAGATTGTTTATACAAGGTGAATATCCCAAGCTTCCATTAAGTAATATACAAACTAGTATGATACAGTAATGGCCTCTAGGGCATATACACTAACAATCTCCCACTTGAACTAAGGCCATGTACTGGCGTATCGAAGACCTATCATCTCGATCAGCCGCTCAAACTGAGTCTGAGGCAAGGCCTTGGTGAATGGATCTGCAGTGTTATCTTCCGAAGCAACCCTCCGAACCTCGATCTCCTGGCGATCCACGATCTCCCTGATCAGGTGATACCGCCTCAAGATGTGTCTGGATCTCTGATGGGACCTGGGTTCTTTCACTAAAGCTATAGCCCCGTTGTTGTCGCAATACAGAGGTATTAGATCAACAATGGACGGAACCACCTGAAGTTCTTTCAAGAACTTCCTTATCCAGACAGCTTCTTTTGCGGCATCAGATGCAGCGATGTATTCCGCTTCCATCGTCGAGTCTGCAACGGTTTCCTGTTTGGAACTCTTCCAACACACCGCCCCTCCATTGAGGGTAAAGACAAAACCCGACATGGACTTGGAATCATCCTTGTCACTCTGGAACCTGGAGTCAGCAAAGGCCTCGATCTGGAGGTCTTTTCCGCCATACACCAAGAACATCTCCTTAGTCCTTCTCAGGTACTTGAGTATAGGGTTCCTAGGCACACTAATGAAGTCTTGCAAGTGATCAAACACGGCCAATTTAAATTTTACAAGTGCCGAGAAACCCTAATACGGATCGTTAACTAGATATATAGGCTATGCGATGCAAGTTAACGACTTTTAACTAAAGGAAAGAAGCTACAACCTTTGTAGATCCGGTCCTCCACGTCCTAGGCTCCGCGACGATGTCCCTCCGCTGTCCAAGTCGGATCCCGAACTCTAGCATCGGCTTCTTCGAAGAAATGGGCGGGCTTGATCGTCGGCTTCGATGCCAAAGATGATGTACGTCGAGGCATCAAAAGATCAAACTCCGACTTCACCAAGTCATGAAACTTGTGAAGAAAACACCCTATACTACTTGGCAAGAGGTAGAGGATGAAGAAATAGGAAGTGGGTTCACTTTAGAATTGGATTTCTCACTTGTTTTCATCACTTGCCATTGATGTAGCAAGCTTTTCTTCATGGAAGAAGAAGATGAAGAAGAAGAAGAAGAAGATGATATGATAAGTTATTTTTAAAATAGAAAATAAAATGAATACTTATCATAATCTTAACCTTAGTTAAGTGTAGAGAATTGACTAAGGTTAGGTTGAATGGTTAGGGTTAAGGATGAGAACAAAAAGGTCATTTAGTCAAAGCTTCATGAAGCTTCAACTAAAAACAAATGAAGCCACCATTCACTTATCTTTCAATTTATTCAAAATGAATAAATAAATAAGATAAATGAATAAGTAAAACCCTAATCAACAACTTAACCATGGTTTAATTCTTTACACTTAACCAAATAAGCATGTATCATCAAACATGATACAATCAAGTGCACAAAAGTATATCACATATACAACTTGCACAAATCAAGTGAGAAAATATACTTAAAGTGAACCAATACTAGATAATGCAAAGTAATTTATCAAATATATAATTATACATTAAATCATTAAATCAACACTTGATTTAACGATCCGGTCATATCGCCTATAACCGACCAGTATCCTATGTATCGGCTTATCGAATCAATCCTTGATTCGATAACTAGGTTATATCGCATATAACCAATCGATACATCCATCGCGAGAATGAAATACGATATCACATACACGCATTATTCTCGATCCTACACATATCTCATATGCGCTCCTATTTCGTTTTGCTTGAGCCAGGAAACCACTGTGTAGGACTCTAAAGACTCGTCAATACGCCGGCAGCAGATGATGATCATATCAAACACCCATAAACCGCAAGCGGTCTGCTAAATGTAACGGCCACCCGGGTATTGAGCGATCAGAAGATCGACGAGCAAGCCCACTCACACTCCTGTGAATCCAACCAGTAACACTTACCGTACAGTCCGGTCTGTTCGTCTGATATGTCGCATATCTCGCCTAGGGGTGGTAAACGTCAGACCCCAATAGCTTGGTAAGTCATGCCGACGTAAGGTCCATAACATGTGTGAAATTACTGATAACACTTACCAGTAGGTCACCGCAACCCTGGCCAGGGATTTCCTGTTATGGCCAGTCGAGCATAGCACAACATCAACCCCCATAACCGGGAGAGACGAATCCCCTCCTATCGCTCATTGCCTCCATGTGAATCGGGACTGTACCCAAAAACCACCTGTTTGCACGACTCAGTAGAGCCGTGGTAGGGTGGAAATCAAAGCACAGTGGGAGACACACAAGACTCTATGACGATCTCGGGTCAACAGACTAAGCTGTACCAGTGTCACCAGAGAACTGCCATCTGACGTGAGGTATAATACCATCTGGGAGTTCTCGGCGAGTCCGTTCAGTGTACCCAGTCTCCACTGAGCACCCGTATACCATCTCTGATGTCAAACACCAATGGATATGGGATCATCCATCGCCCATCACATGGGTCGAGAAGATATACGCTAGTCTACTCTGGAATATCGATGCCCCGTCTCGATATTCCCTCGACTAGGAACATTGAAGGATGTACTCATGGACTATCCAAGCCCCACTAGTATGATCTGCATCACAGTCCTGAAAGTCGAGTACACATCCTAAGGGCTTTATCAACATGTAACAGAGAGACAGAAAGTATACATGTTAAGATAAAGAGCAACCAGATAGCGTACTATCATGTCGAGCAAGAAATTCCTACCTATATATGTCCCAGCATCCACTACAATATACATCCAATGTACAGTAATGGCCTCTAGGGCATACATATAACTAATAATCTCCCACTTGCACAAGGGCCATCTGTAGCAGTAGTTGTAGTATCTAATACTCAACCATCCCCTCAAAGTCTCTCTTTGGGAAAAGGCCTTCGTGAGTGGATCCGCCGTGTTGTCCTCTGAGTCTACTCTCCTAACCTCGATCATCCTGGAGATCATCTATCTCCATGATCAGGTGATGCTGCCTCAGAATATGTCTGGGTCACTGATGGGACCAGGGTTCCTTGGCCAAAGCCACACTTCCATTGTCATACAATGGTAGGAACCTAGTTCATCTTATGAACCAATATACACCCAAACTGCCTATTTGGTAGTATCCTTAATAGCGATGTTACCAGCCTTTATCGTCTAGTTTGTCACGGTATCTAGCTTGGAAATCTTCCAACATACCGTCCCTCCACTGAGGGTAAAGACAATGCCTGTGACTGACATTCAGTCGTCTTTATCACCCTGGAATTTTTCCAGTGATTCTTCCCAGGATCAATTGATACAATCTTACTACAGTTAGTGAGAATCCTAAGCTCATAGACCTAAATCTCAGGATTTAGGAGGTATCACTTTGATCTTTTATGGAAAATCTATGTGATAAGTGGAGATCGACCGATCGTAGCATAGGAAACTCTTTTCCTATCAAGAGTATGTCATCCACGTACTCTACGAGGATCATTACCATACTCCATACTACCCTTTTGTACAAACAAGGTTCATCTACCATTTTGATGAAGTCAAACTCTTTGATTACCACATCAAAAGAGATGTTCCAACTCCGCGATGCCTGCTTCATCCTGTAAAGCAACTTACACATGTTTCCGCTGCTCCCACTGTTTACGAAGCCCTATGGCTGTGTACTTATAGACTTCCTATTCTAAATCAGTATTTAGAAAAGCAGTCATGACACCCAACCACCAGATATCGCAGTCATGGTATGTAGCAATGGTAAGTAGAATCTGGATAGACTTAAGCATAGTCCCTGGAAAAGGTTTCATCATTTTCCACTCTTCGTCGATGACGAAAACCTTTAACAAGTCTAGCTTTGAAAGTCTCAACTTTTCCATCTACACCAAGTAATCTTCTCAAGATATACTTGCTCCTGATGGGGATTTAACCCTTCAGATATCGCAACCGAAGTCCATACTTTGTTGGTGCATATGGATTCCATCTCAGATTGCTAAGCATCCAGCCATTCTTACAGAGTCCCTACTCTCGATGGCCTGCTTGATACTAGATGGGTCATCATCTCATGATGCATTCCTCACTCCCACTGTCATCGAGAAACCGAGGTATCTCTCAGGCGGATGAGGAAACCTACTAGATCGGCGGAGAGGCTGTGGTTCATTGGTTACTATTGAATCATTCGGCTCTACAAAGTCATCTGCTGTCATTTGTATAGCTGGAACCTTTCCAGTTCTACATAACAGTATTTGCCTCGAGCTTGTCCGGATTATGCTTTTAGACATAGCCCGGACTACCCCAAATCTTAACCAACCTAAGATATGGGCTCTTCCCTTTCCATATCACATATGAAGCGGTAGGCTACTGATTTGATTGGAACCCTATTCAATAGGTATGCAGCTTCTCAAGCGCATAACTCCCAAAAGGAAATAGGTAACTCAGTAATACTCATCATAGAGCACACGATATCTAATATTGTGTGATTGCTCCGCCCCGATACACCGTTGTGCTGTGGTGTATTCAGAGGAGTAACACTGAGAGAGAATCTCATTCTCCTTTAGAATAGTCCTGGAATTCTATGCACAAGTATTCTCCTCCTTGATCTCATCATAGGACATAATACTTATACCCTTATTTTGGTTCTCTACTTCCAACTTATATTCTGTGAATACCTCAAAATCTTCGGACTTATGTTCCTACAGGAACATATGACTGAATCTTGAGAGATTGTCAGAGAATATAATGAAGTATAAAGAACCAGTCCTGGCATATGTAGACAGGAGACCTTACATACATCATCATGTATCAGTCCTAAGAGTTTATTAACTCTTTCTCTGTTTCCAATAAACAGGGCTATGGTCATCTAATCTTTGTGACATGACTGGCAAGTTTCACAAGATGTAAATTCAAACTGATTTAAATATGCATCTAAAATGTAACTTCAGCCAGTCGGGTCGCATTGATGTGACCTAGTCTACAATGCCTCAAGAAGGATTCGTTCATTTCTGAACTCTTCCTCTTGTGTGTGTTCTGTATACTAGAAACTGTAGTTTGATTTAGAACGTCAATGCTTTTAGATAACGTGCCTGAACCGATCAACTTTTGATATAGGAAATGTTCAAAACATTATCCAACAATACAAAATTATATCATTCTTTACTAATAAAGAGATTGATATGATTTTATATATCAGGTTCGGTATCTAATAGCGTTTGTTCAGAATCAATGTATTGGTAATACAGGGTGACAGTGACTAACAGACTTGGCTGCAACACTTGCCCCGGTTTCTGTCTCATGAAACTTATCACCCGTTCTCAGTTTTTCTACCTTTTTGTAGCCCTATGTAACAGATTACATATCTGGGATCCTGATCCGGTATCAAATACCCAGGATGCAGAGGATACTGAGAAACAGTTTTGTGTAACGAACACACCCGAAGAAGATGCATCATATGCACTTTCTTAATTTGGGCGGCATAGGAATTCTGGTATTCCCCTATTTCCTGCTCTGTCTTATAACAATTATAAGTTGGAGCAGGACCAACGTTCCCCAGCTCAGTATAACAAGCGGGTTCGGTCAATTCATCCATAATATTATCTTGATTAAGGCGTGATATAGTCGCTACCTGGAGAGAGAGAGAAGAAAACACTCTGCGTGCGCTCTTGCAAGATTAGACTGGTTATATATTTTATCTAATCAGGATGGCTCCCACTGTTTTTATCAAATCTTCCTTCAAACCTTAAAAGGAAAGACTAGATTACACTCTACAAGATCGCCAATCTTTCAGCCAGGCCAGTGTCGGTACTTTGAGGGAGGTTTCCCGTGCTTTCGCACGGACCTAATTACAGTAAACCTCGTTTTCCCAGAGGCGTAACCCCGTTGACACCTTTCTAGACACCTACTTGATCGGCTAATTGCAAAATGCAAAACTCTTCCAGGAGTAACAATTACTCGCAGTGGGTATCGGGATCCAACTATCATATAGAAGTTATGCAATCTCATTGCAAATTTCAACACTTGAAACTCCCGATAATGGTTTTTACCCCTAGCACCTATGACCTTGGCTAAGGTCAACAAATCATAGGTACTAGTCAAGTTCTACCCATCATTTCATGATTAATTAGACCCACCCACATGACCCTTGGCTAAGGTCAACAAATCCACATGACTGTCCTAACTAATCGCATCATATGCGGTGTAGGAAGACATCACTTAGCTACCATACACTGTGCCTTGACTATGGTCAACAAACACAGCACGAATACTAAGTACTCTACTTCCTAAAATGACGGAGGGTTGCGAATGGTTTTTATGAAAACCTTTAACGTTTTGAACTTGGTCTCGTTGCGGAATCAAATGGTTTTTTAAATAGAATGTTTTTGAGGCTTTTCTAGTTTTGCTAAAGGAGTCACTCCCGATGAGGGGATCGTCGGCCCTTTCCTCGTGGAATGAGGTGCGGGATATATCATATATATCACTGTGCAAAGCAGAAACTATAGAAGAAATCAAAAGAAAAACCGAGTGATGTAGCATCTGCCAGTTATTGCTAAAGGAGTCACTCCCGGTGAAGGGATCTCGGTCCTTTCCCTATCGAATAAGGTGCAGGATGTTCTACAAGGAACACCTCGATGCAAAGCAAGAACTGTAGTTACCTGTTTTATATTTTGAAATTCGATTCCACAACATCAATTAGGTTTATTTTCTTTCATTAATCTCATTAATGAATATCCCATCATTTAGGTCCACCTAATCATCTCAGATAAATATAACGTACGCTTATGCCATCCGCATTCACCTCGATGTCCCGTCTGCACCGTTAGGTTAGGTAACTAACGGCAGAGCGAGGCAGGGCTAGTGCGGGAGTAAAACATAAGCAACGTCTATATAATATATCATATATACTATATATTATATCTATCATAGAGAATCACATGATCACATCACAGATATTGCAGGAGAAGAATATCATATGAAATATTGGATATACTAGGACGCCCGTGTTTTCAATACGAGCCAGTATAAAACACGGATTCCACGGTCGTGATGAATAGCCAAACCCACATCCCTAGGCCCCTACGAGAGCGGCAAGCAACCCTACCAATTCTAGGGTTAGGAGACCCGGACTCGACTCCTCGAGTTGGTCTCCCACTGGACCCCAGAACCCGGTTACTTGTGCTCCCCTCCTTGGGTCTATCCTAATGCGGAAAAGTAAATAATATATATTAACGGTGACAACTTCCGCAACCTGGAAGTGCCCCAATAAAAGAATATTACATACAAGTTTTTACATGAATGAAAATGGAAAAACACTCATCTCACATAAAAACCCCCGGCTATTCAAACACGACGATCCAATATAACATATCCAGCAACACATAACATCACATGTCATCAACGTAAGTAAACATGCGTATCCCAATTGTCGTTGACATATAACAACGAAACCGGCGACATCACATATTACACTTACGGTCACAGAAAAGAAAGTGTTAAACTACAACAGTTGGAATCCGCAACCACCACAGACATCGCATGCCTGACCAAATGAATTACTTAGACATCACATGCCTAACAATTATAGACCCCGCATTTTAGTCTCAAAATCGAAAAAACTTTTCAATATCAAGTCGGGCAATTCAACAAGATTCCCGACATTCTGATCGAATGCTCGTCGCAAACTTCAGTAGACGGCCGCACCCCCGACGCCGTCGACAAAGTGCACCAAGGCGGAACACCGCTACCGCGAGCACCCGAACGGATGCTTTCGGCGACGGGGTTCTCCTACAGTCACTTGGTCGGGGCTATGGAGTGAGGCTGTCTATTAAGTTTACCCGGCGAGTATCCGCGTACGCTACGTGATTGCGACAGACTTTTGATCACATCAAAATTCTGTGGCAACCGATCAAGTGAGACTAAACTGCTATGTTTATAACACTCATCCAGTTATCACATAACTGTTTGCGAATTCCAAGTATTGTATCACATTCCGGATAAATAGAAAATGTTAAACTTTCCGATTGAACATTCGAACAGCCAAGTTTTCCCGAAACAGCTCAACACATGAAATACGTCTAACGGCATTCAGTTCGTGCCTTAGTACCAACGGTCCAGCCGTAGAAGGGTCAAGCCAACGCCTCACATGTGGCACGCCGTACTGCTCCATACCCGAAGGTTCAAAGGGCGGTTCAAGACGGTCACATAATCGAGTTAAGGTTTGTTGTCTTCTAGAGGGACCATCGCGTTACTTGCACTACTTAGAACGTCGTTAAACAACGGAAAAGTCCAACAATTGGAAATTTCCCAATAATGGAAAACTTGGGTATTTATATCCGGTCGAACTTTTTAACATATTCTAAGATTATCCGGAAAAGCACACAGAAAGAATTAGACAATCCGATCGATACACCGAGTCCCCAATACAACCCAGAAAATTCAACTCTTGAAAAAATATTAAAAATTCCCAGGAAACCCAGCACTGCAAACTAGGAATTACTGTGCAAAATTTATTGCAAGAGGAGACAAAAGGGCCGCGGAACCGCCGCATTAGCATGCTAATGCCGCGGTTCCGCCGCGCTTTGATGGATTCAGGGGCCCCGTTTTATACAGTAATTCTTAGAATCTTCTACTGAGTTTTCTGCATATTTTTAATTCTCAAAAATCCATGATTTTCAAAAATGTACAGAGAGCAATATTAGGGTTACGGTTTCGGTTCGATCGGATTTCTAACTCCGTCTACGCATCGCCTAAGGCTCTAGCTAGGCTCTGATACCACTGAGGGTTCCTAGGCACACTAATGAAGTCTTGCAAGTGATCAAACACGGCCAATTTAAATTTTACAAGTGGCGAGAAACCCTAATACGGATCGTTAACTAGATATATAGGCTATGCGATGCAAGTTAACGACTTTTAACTAAAGGAAAGAAGCTACAACCTTTGTAGATCCGGTCCTCCACGTCCTAAGCTCCGCGACGATGTCCCTCCGCTGTCCAAGTCGGATCCCGAACTCTAGCATCGGCTTCATCGAAGAAATGGGCGGGCTTGATCGTCGGCTTCGATGCCAAAGATGATCTACGTCGAGGCATCACAAGATCAAACTCCGACTTCACCAAGTCATGAAACTTGTGAAGAAAACACCCTATACTACTTGGCAAGAGGTAGAGGATGAAGAAATAGGAAGTGGGTTCACTTTAGAATTGGATTTCTCACTTGTTTTCATCACTTGCCATTGATGTAGCAAGCTTTTCTTCATGGAAGAAGAAGATGAAGAAGAAGAAGTTGATATGATAAGTTATTTTTAAAATCGATAATAAAATGAATACTTATCATAATCTGAACCTTAGTTAAGTGTAAAGAATTGACTAAGGTTAGGTTGAATGGTTAGGGTTAAGGATGAGAACAAAAAGGTCATTTAATCAAAGCTTCATGAAGCTTCAACTAAAAACAAATGAAGCCACCATTCACTTATCTTTCAATTTATTCAAAATGAATAAATAAATAAGATAAATGAATAAGTAAAACCCTAATCAACAACTTAACCATGGTTTAATTCTTTACACTTAACCAAATAAGCATGTATCATCAAACATGATACAATCAAGTGCACAAAAGTATATCACATATACAACTTGCACAAATCAAGTTAGAAACTCTACTTAAAGTGAACCAATACTAGTTATTGCAAAGTAATATATCAAATATATAATTATACATTAAATCATTAAATCAACACTTCTTTTAACGATCTGGTCATATCGCATATAACCGACCAGTATCCTATGTATCGGCTTATCGAATCAATCCTTGATTCGATAACTAGGTTATATCGCATATAACCAATCGATACATCCATCGCGAGAATGAAATACGATATCACATACACGCATTATTCTCGGTCCTCCACATATCTCATATGCGCTCCTATTTCGTTTTGCTTGAGCCAGGAAACCTCTGTGTAGGACTCTAAAGACTCATCAATACGCCGGCAGCAGATGATGATCATATCAAACACCCACAAGCCGCAAGCGGTCTGCTAAACGTAACGGCCACCCGGGTATTGAGCGATCAGAAGATCGACGAGCAAGCCCACTCACACTCCTGTGAATCCAACCAGTAACACTTACCGTACAATCCGGTCTGTTCGTCTGATATGTCGCATATCTCGCCTAGGGGTGGTAAACGTCAGACCCAAATAGCTTGATAAGTCATGCCGACGTAAGGTCCATAACATGTGTGAAACTACTGATAACACTTACCAATAGGTCACCGCAACCCTGGCCAGGGATTTCCTGTTATGGCCAGTCGAGCATAGCGCAACATCAACCCCCAATACCGGGAGAGACGAATCCCCTCCTATCGCTCATTGCCTCCATGTGAATCGGGACTGTACCCAAAAACCACCTGTTTGCACGACTCGGTAGAGCCGTGGTAGGGTGGAAATCAAAGCACAGTGGGAGACACACAAGGCTCTATGACGATCTCGGGTCAACAGACTAAGCTGTACCAGTGTCACCAGAGAACTGCCATCTGACGTGAGGTATAATACCATCTGGGAGATCTCGGCGAGTCCGTTCAGTGTACCCAGTCTCCACTGAGCACCCGTATACCATCTCTGATGTCAAACACCAATGGATATGGGATCATCCATCGCCCATCGCATGGGTCGAGAAGATATACGCTAGTCTACTCTGGAATATCGATGCCCCGTCTCGATATTCCCTCGACTAGGAACATTGAAGGATGTACTCATGGACTATCCAGGCCCCACTAGTATGATCTGCATCACAGTCCTGAAAGTCGAGTACACATCCTAAGGGCTTTATCAACATGTAACAGAGAGACGGAAAGTATACATGTTAAGATAAAGGGCAACCAGATAGCGTACTATCATGTCGAGCAAGAAATTCCTACATATATATGTCCTAGCATCCACTACAATATACATCCAATGTACAGTAATGGCCTCTAGGGCATACATATAACTAACATTGAGAGTGTTCTTTACCGCTATCCAGTGTTTCTCCCCTGGGTTTGACTGATACCGGCTTACCACACTCAGTGCATAAGCTACATCCGGTCTGGTACACAACATCGCATACATTATAGAGCCTACCGCAGAAGCGTAGGGTATAATAGACATGCGATCCCTCTCCAAATCAGTCTTGGGAGACATCTCTTTAGAGAGGGTGATCCCGTGACAATCCGGTAGGTTACCGCGCTTGGAATCTTCCATACTGAATCTTTTCAGTATGGTGTCGATGTAACTGGACTGTGAAAGTCCTAATATCCTCTTGGATCTATCACGATAGATCCGGATCCCCAGGATGTATGAGGCATCACCCAGGTCTTTCATGGAGAACCTGTGTGACAAGAACCCCTTGACAGATTGTAGCATAGGAATGTCATTTCCTATTAAGAGAATGTCATCCACGTATAAAACGAGGAATACTACAGTTCTCGCTACAAATCTACTATAGATGCATGGTTCATCTGGATTTTTGATAAAGCCAAATTTCTTGACTGTCTCATCAAAACAGATGTTCCAACTCCGCGATGCCTGCTTTAGTCCGTAAATGGACTTAAGCAACTTGCACAGCTTTTCGCTGCTCCCACTCTGAATGAAACCCTCTGGCTGGTCCATATAGACACACTCCTCTAAATTTCCATTTAGAAAAGCTGTCTTTACGTCCATTTGCCAAATCTCATAATCGTGGAAGGCAGCAATGGCAAGAAGGATCCGAATGGATTTCAGCATAGCTACTGGAGAAAAGGTCTCGTCATAGTCCAAACCAGGTCTTTGACGGAAACCCTTTGCTACCAGTCTAGCTTTATAGGTCTCAACCTGTCCATCTACACCAATCTTCCTTTTGAAGATCCACTTGCATCCTACGGGTTTTACCCCGTCTGGAGCAATGTCCAACGTCCATACCTTGTTGGTGTACATGGACTCCATTTCGGTCCGCATTACATCCAGCCATTTTACCGAGTCAACGCTCTGAACGGCCTGCTGGAAGCTAGTAGGCTCATCATAATCTATGATGCAATCCTCTCTATCCCCGTCTATGAGAAAACCGCAGTATCTCTCGGGCGGATGAGACTGCCTACTACTCCTGCGGAGCGTCATAGGAATGTCCTGTTCTTTTGAACCCTCTGGTTCCACTAAGCTTTCAATAATAGTTTGTGGTTATGGAATTTCTTCCAGTTCTATTTCGCTCCCACTTGTTTCCTTTTCTAAGAACTGGTGTTCCAGAAAATGGGCATTACGAGAAACAATGATCTTTTGTTCCTCTGCGTAATAGAAGAGATACCCCCTGGAGTTCTTTGGGTATCCCACAAACTTGCACAGTACTGAGCGTGCCTCGAGCTTGTCCGCATGCTGCTTTTTGACAAAAGCCGGACAACCCCAGATCTTCAGATATTGAAGATAGGGTTTCTTCCCACTCCATATTTCATATGGTGTGGTAGGCACTGTCTTAGTCGGAACTCGGTTCAAAAGGTATGCAGCTGATTCTAGCGCATACCCCCAGAATGATCGCGGTAACTCAGTGTTACTCATCATGGACCGAACCATATCCAATAGGGTTCGGTTCCGTCTCTCCGATACACCGTTATGTTGCGGAGTGTATGGAGGAGTAAGCTGAGAGAGAATTCCGTTCTCTTTTAAATAATCCAGGAACTCGGCACTTAAGTATTCTCCACCTCGATCCGATCTTAGAATCTTGATACTTTTTCCGGTTTGTTTTTCTACTTCATTCTTATACTCCTGGAATTTTCCAAAGGCTTCGGACTTATGTTTCATTAAGAAGACATAACCGTACCTTGAAAAGTCATCCGTAAAAGTAATGAAGTAAGAATAACCGCTTCGCGCATGTGTAGACATTGGACCGCTCACATCGCTGTGTACGAGTCCCAAGAGCTCGCTCGCTCTTACTCCATGTCCAGTGAACGGAGTCATTGTCATCTTTCCTTTGAGACAGGATTGACAAGTGGCATACGATTGATATTCGAACGGATTCAAATATCCTTCTGTATGTAACTTTGTCAACCTTCTCTCATTGATGTGACCCAGTCTACAATGCCATAAGAAAGTCTGATTTATTTCCGGAAACTTTCTTTTGTGTGTATTCTGGACGTTGAAAATCTGTGGTTGGTATAATACGTACATACCATTACTCAATGTACCTGACCCAATCAAAACTTGATTAAGGTGAATGTTCACAACATTACTTACAAATGCAAATTCATAACCTTCTTTAGAAACTAAAGATACAGAAATGATATTACAAGTTGCGTTGGGTACAAAAAAGCAATTACGCAAAACCAAAATATGTCCATCTGACATTCCCAGGTGATAGTCCCCCACGGCTTTAGCATCCATGCTAGCACCGTTTGCAACTCTGAGGGTCATGTCACCTGTCTTCAAAACCCTACGGTTTCTCAACGCCTGCAAAGAATTACAGATATGAGATCCCGATCCTGTATCCAATACCTAGGAAATAGAGTTTATTGAAAGACAGTTTTCAATAACATACACACCTGAAGCTGAAGCCGCAACCTGCTTCAATTCCTGTGTCCTGGCTTTCCAAGCCCTGCAATCATTCTTCCAGTGACCTTTCTTATGACAATAGAAGCATTCCTCTTTATCCACAAGCTGCCCTGCTTTCTTTGTTGCTTTTGCTTTTCCCTTCGTATCCACTTTACTAACACCGCCCCTTGGTTTGGCGGGGGCTTTCTTCTTCTTTCCCTTGGCTTTCGCCTTGGATCTAGAAGAGGAAGATCCTCCTACAAACAAAGTGGATGTTTCCCTACCTTTCTGTAGGGTGCCTTCTGCACTCCTCAGCATGTTGAGGAGTTCTGAAAGTTCAACTTCCTTTTCTTGTAAGTTGAAGTTCAGTATAAACTGGGCGTAAGTAGAAGGAAGGGACGGGAGAATCAAGTCCGTATAGAGCTCGTTCTCTAACGTGGTCCCAAGTTCCGCGAGCTCCTCAATGAAGCCAATCATCTTAAGCACGTGTTCCGCTACCGATGATCCGATGGCCAACCTTGCCGAAAATAACTTCTTCGACACTTTGTATCTTGCGATACGAGATTGCTCTCCATACAGTTCTTTTGTATGGAGAAATATGGATTCAAGGTCCATATTCTCGTGCCTCCTCTGATGTTCGTTGTCCATCGATGCAAGTACGAGGCACTTGGCCTTCGCGCTATCAATCTCCCAAGTCTTACGGATTTCCTTATCCGCGACGCTGGAGGTGGGACTTGGGATAGGGGGAGCTTTGTTGGTAAGAAGATACCCCAGCTTATCGTAAGTGATTGCCATTTTGACATTCCTCAGCCAATCATTGTAGTTTGGCCCTGTCGGTATGTTTTTATCTAGAAGTAACTTAAGTCCAGTCATGTCGATTGGTCGCTGCAATTAGGAGAGAGAAGAAGAAACACTCAGCATGATGCTCTTGCAAGTTTAGAGTGGTTTTTAGTTTGTCTAAACAGGATGGCTCCCACTGTTTCTCGAATCCCTCCTCAAACCAAAAAGGAAGAATTAGTTAGGATCAATCTCACCGTACAATACTTGCTAAACCGTTCGGCCAGGCTGGTGTCAGTACTTCGAGGGAGGTTTTCCAACGCTTTCGCGAAGTTCCTTAATTTAAGAACCTCTTTTCCCTGGGGGCGTAGCCCCGCTAACACCTTTCTAGACACCTACTAGGTTTATAGCATTGATCGTTAAGTGAGAAATTTCCCGAGGAGTAGCATATACTCACAGTAGGATCGGGATCCAAATATCATCGCGTGACGAAACTGAAGGAATCCTACCAGAATCATCACACTCCAAATGGTATGCAATACTAGCAAGTTTCAGTTCTTTTGAAACTCCCGATGTGGATTTTTGCCCCATGCTCTTATGACCTTGGCGTGAGGTCAAAATGTCATAAGTCACATGTCAAGTTCTTCCCATCATTATCCAGGTTAATTTGAACCCACCCGTACCTACCCTTGACGTAGGCCAAAATGGTAGTACGACTGTCTCAAACCAACGCATTCTATCTATGCAACAGATAAATATCCGGCAGCTACCAATCACTATGCCTTGGCGTGAGGTCAAAATACATAGCTTGAATACTACCGAATATTTAACTGAAATGATGGAGGGATATGGATGGTTTTGGCAAAACCGTGAACGTACTGAACTTGATATGATCGATGGAACGAGATAGCTTTTAAAAGGAGTGGCTCAAACTCCGCATTTAAAAGTTAGTTTTGAAAAGAACCGAGTGGTTTTTCGAAAGTGTTCTAACGACTTTTACTTGGTTTATTTTCTTGCATTAGTTCTTTTAATGCGTGATATTCTTGCATTAGTTCTTTTAATGCGTCCTATCATTTAATCCTACCATTGCAGAAAACAACCAAAATATGACGTACGCTTATGCCATTCGCATTCGCCACGGGGCCCCGTCATTACCCGTTAGGTTACTTAACTAACGACAGAGCGGGGGCTGGGCTAGCGCGGCTGTAAAACATAAGCAACGCCTAAATAATATCATATATAGATATATGCAATGATAGACATTTCAGATCACAGATGAACACATTGGATATACTAGGAATCCGCAATTCGTACGATCCTGTAACGAAAAGTAGATTACACGGTCGCGGTGAATAGCCAAACCCCACCCAAGACCCCTACGGGTGCGGCAAACTACCCGCCAAGGACCCGAAGCGAAGCAACCTCCTTCATCCCCGTGAGTAGGCCACTCGGCACTACGGCATACCCGGTAGTTTGTGCACCCCCTCCATGGGTCTATCCTAGGAGCAAAAACAGTAAAAAGAAATTATACAATGACGGCTACAACCCCGACCCGGTTGTGCGGCCATACAAATAATTATTACATCAATTTACAAATTTACATGAATTGAAAGAAAAGAAAACTCTCGTCTCACAACCCCCGGCTATTCACCCGCGATAATCCAATGAATTCATATACACATTCCAGCAACATTACAGATCACAGATTTGTATAACCCCCACTAATCGACATATAGCGATTAGTAGACGTTCAATAGAAATATCACATCACAGAAAAACCCGTCAGCTTAAGTCTTTTAGAAGTTCGATAAAAAATACGGATTTATAGGCCCCAAACACAAAATTTTCGTTCTGGAAAATCTGGGCAGAAAATACATATTCCAAAAATCCTAAAACAACCCCACAAATACACTGCACCAAAATTGGACCTCGGCCGAGTCAACTCGGCCGCGTTTCCGCGGCGCTTTGAACCGTTCATGGGACCAAATTTGGTGGTTATTCTAATAAAAGCCTGAGCCGATTTTTAAGGTGAAAATTATCAACTTTTGAACAGAATAAAAATCGGCAGAAACTTGACATTTTTGGGTTCGTTTTGCGACTTTTCTTTCATCGATCTTCTAGCTACTTTGCTAACATGTTAGATAGAGTTTAACAAGGCTCTGATACCGCTGTAAGTCCGTGCTACCTCTCCCGGTACTTTCGGCCATGCGGAATTTGGTGAAAAACAATTTTCTAGAGGTGGTAACATGGACTCAAAACCGGATCTTTGTTAAACATCTAACTAACAACCTAACTAGGAGTTGTTAACTACTCAGTTAGGGGATTATACCTTACTTTCTTGAACTCCTTCGTCTTCAAGTCTCGATGATTGTCCGGATCGGCTTCACTCCGTCGTCTCCTTGCGCCGAAGATAGATCCACCTCGAAAGCTTCTACCTTTGGCTTCTTCTTCGGTCTTTGAAGAAACTAGTTCACTTGGTTTGCTAAACCTTGTGAACTAGAGTGAGTAGAGAAGAGTGTGTTGGGATTTCTCTATGGTTCTTGGTTCTCAATACATGAGACAAGTGAACCATAGACTAAGAGAGGGAGAGCAAGAGGAAGGAGATGAGAGCTCAAGAACAAGAGAGAGAATGAGAATGATAGAATAAGAGAAGACTTTTCTCTCTTGGCTCTCATAATCCATAACCATCATAACACATCATAGCAATCAAGTATTATGTGATGGTTTAAGCAACAATAGCCATTCTATTTCATGCACTCATTTCTCACAAGAGAAACAACCAAGAAAAAAGTCTTTGCCATGAAATGATAGCCATTGTCATCATGATGGTCAACTAGTCCAACCTAGTCAACCGGTCAATAAAGTCAACAAGTCAACAAAGTCAACCCCTCAATAACCATATCACCATAATACTTAATTAATATAATTGTTAATCATATATCATATTCTCATTAGGGATGAGCAAAAAGTCAATAGTCAACAGTCAACAGTCAACAACCCTAATGGGAATCCTTCGCCTCTGTCTTTCCGTCAACTGTGCATACACACCTGCATCCGCGTTCCGAGGAACACGAATACATACTGGATAAATCCAATCCCAATACGTACACTAGGATCTGGCTTAAACCAAATCCCGCTAGTGTAAACTGTCTGGACACTGTACGTGCATAAGTGCACGGATGTGACCGAACCCTGTCGCAAAACCATACGACCTGCCGCAAAACCATGCGACCTCTACTCTTTTGCCTAAAGGAGAATAGCTCTCTGTGTGGGACTCTAAAGACTCGACACTACGCTGGCAGTGGGTTTAACCACAGACCGCAAGTGGCACTAGCTGTGCGTAACGGTCCCAAGGTAGATGCCGACAAGAAGACTGACGAGGTGAAACCTATCTGAACTCCTACTGAGCCTGAATGTGACAATCTCCGTACAGTCCGGTCTGTTCGTCTGATACATCGCATGGCGGGCCTAGGGGGCGGTAAACGTCAGTCCCCTAATAGCGGTACAAGTCGTGTCGGAGTGAAACCCAAAACACCCAGAGATAACACTGGAAGCCTACCAGTATATCTCGATTGCCCTGGCCAGGGACTACTCGTGTAATGGCTCTCCTCGACACAGCGCGATGTCAACCCCCAATACCGGGAGAGACGAATCCTGTCTAACCGTCACTGCCTCCAAGTGCTTCGGGACTGCACCCAACTACCACCTGTTTGCACGACTCCTTAGAGCTGTGGTAGGGTAGTAATCAAAGTACAGTGGGAACACACTCGAGGCGAAGTGACAGTGTCAAGTCAGCGGACTAAGCTGTACTCATGTCACCTGGGAACTGATAACTGACGATAGGTATAATACCAACCGGTCAGTTCCCGACGAGTCCTGTCCAGTGTACTCCTAACCTAACGAGCACCCGTATACTATCTCCAGTACGACGTACTGATGGCTGTGGGAAGACCATCTCCCACACTGGGATGAGAAGCGCATACGCTAGTCTACTCCGGAGTATCGATGCCCTGTTTCGATAGTCCTGCGACTAGGGACCTGTATAAGGATGTGCTTATAGATTGCCCAGCCCCCACTAGTGTGACTGCCATCACAACGCTGGTAATCTAGCAAAGATCCTGAGGGCTCCACTAATGTGTATAGGTGATATACTAAAATAAACACATGTACTGTCACGACCCGAAATTACGGAACATGACCGGCACTTAGACTACGAACGTCTCAAGGCGCACGTATTCTAAGTAAGCCGAAACCCAGAAATCCAAACCAAGAGATGTAGTAGAGTGTAGGAAAAACCATACCAAATCAACCTGTATGCATCATAATATACAACGCCTAAAGGCGAGGATCACAACAGAAATGAAACTCAACCAGCAAGAACCCATCGAAATATAACACGCGACTCTAAGGTCGAAATAATAAACATCACTGGTCTCTATCTCAAATAAGTACAAGTTTGGTTGATGGAAATTCTAGATACAACTGAAATATAATATACAAGGTATAATGATGGGTAAGATACAATAAACCCACCTACTAGCAAGTCACCCGAAAGGTACAGTGCCCGCAAAGCCCGTAATGAAATCCGTACGGCAACACCTGCAAGAAACTGGGGCACAACGGGGGTGAGTTGCCAACTCGTGAGTAGAAAAAGATCTACGAACAGAAAATTGCATGTATGACGCAATCCTAGGTCATACGATCAATATATAAATAATCCTCAAATATATAACAAGTAATCTCTAACCATGGCTAGTATAAATATCTAACCCAAGTGTAATCCCATATGTCTGTGCCAGTGCATCAGGTGGCAATATATCATATGAATGATGTATGAATGCATGAAACAGAATGCATGTACTGAAGAAAACTACTTTTGTAACTTTGTGAGATTTGTGTATTTATTAAAATGAGGTATCACGATGAAATCAGCATAAAACAGTGCCTAGCATCGGCACAAAACATAAGTCTCAGTATCTCGATACCTCTGTATCACAATCTATGTACCTCAATATCTCGAATTCTCAATGTCTCAATCACAAAATCTAGGACGCCTTCAGTCCAGATCGGCCCCTACCATCCATTTCATGACTACGACGGTTTCCTCCGGATTTCCGACGTGTCGGGTAAAATCACCGGTCGGTCGTGCTCCCCTGCCAGGCTCAACGCCATCTCCAGCGATCTTCTTGCCCCGGGGTACCGCACCGGGTCCACCATGTACCAGCAATCGGTCTCATCCGCCTCCTCGATTCGGGTTTCATATATCACTCTCAGCACCGAGAAAACACATGGTAAACGCCCTGAAATATCATATCAAGGGTAAACGGGTTTTTAAAACATTTACATAATCTCTTTGAAATACCCATGGTTCCCAAATCCAGAAATAACATAGAAACAACATATCTCAATGCGTATAATCAGGAAGCATGATGTATGTGACATATAAAGGGAATGCAAGTGTAACAGTATGTCCTGCAACATGGAATAATAGTATGCACATACAAGGGTCATATCCTGATGCAATAATCCTACTGTGTAGTGACATGGCAATTACCGAGGAAGATGCGTGTGAGCTGGCAAGTAAGTGTATGTGGAACATACGCATCATCGGTAATGGTGCTGGTGTCCTAGCAGCCTGATATCAATAATAGAATATGAATCATAACAGTATGCGATGCAGAGCAACAATAATAATATGCGGGAGCTGAAATACTGAACACCATGATCGCTAAACTGCATCCAATGTCATAATGGTCATATAGCTACACTACTACAAGGCTGAGCTAAAGCTAACAGTAGGTAAGGGAAACCGCCTAACCTCTGAGTCGATACATATAAATATACATATATAGTCGGTGATCCCTCCTCGATCATATCACATCCGATACCATATCTCTATAATTGGTTATTCCCAAGTCAAATAGGAGGATCAAACATCAAATTATAGCTCGTACGTAAATCCGTCGTACGGCCTCCCCAAATCTGGGTACGGGTCAATATCACATTTGTCATATCATTCATCGAGTATTCTCTTTATCAATTATCATCATCTGGGTACTGACCTATGTCTAGTACAATTCTAACATCATCACTATAATCAAGATCTAACTACTGATCGACAGTCTAGTATAGATCGATATTATCCTCATATATCATCACCAGAGTATACATCACCTAAGGTGGCCTATCACAAGTATCATGTCATATCATATCATATCATCCTATCGTGTATCATAATCACTTGTCGATCACATAATATATATGTCGCTATTACTATGGCAACATCATCCCCAAAATCCTCTAAAGTATCATGATGTATCAAAATCATGAATTTTACCATCATAACAGGTCATATCGCCGATATCATAATCTCAGATCAACTCATCGACTCATATCAATCCCATGTATCATCCTCAAATCCGTAATAAACACATAGCCTCATACCAAAGTGAACACATGTCCATAACGAATCCCATAAGCATATATGAAGTGAGGATGTATGCAAGTATGTATATGTGTGCATGTATGTGTAGTGCACCCACTACCCTATGGTTTCGTAACTTTTCACCAATCCAATATACCAATATCCATTTAACATAAATAATAATCCCAACAATAATAATATTTATAGGTGTGTATATGCATCCGTATACACCACCTCGGACTGCGGGGGTGCTATACGCCATCCACCCGACTTCTCCCCGTAGATATAAATCTACTCACCTTGATATGTGTGCCGGTGTCGATGTTGCCATTTGCATCTCCAACGCTCCGACGCCACGTAGGGTACCTTCAAGGATATCATACGCTAAAGCTCATAAAAACCATGACGGAAACCAAAATGGTGCACACTACGCCCATAGGTAAAAACCTGTGACCTTGTGTGCAAACACTGCCAAAATCCACTGTCGTTGACGTCCAAACGCCACCCGACAGAAACGAATCATCGAATACCAAAATCCATATGAAAACACGTCGTAAATCATACGCCAACTCATGAAAATGAACCCAGATTTTATCCTAACAGGAAACAGTCAAAACTGGACATACCGGGGGTCAATTTTACATGAAAAGGGGCTGTGCACGCAAAACGAGGCAATTTTACACTGCTCTGGCCGCAAATTGCGGCCAGGAGGATTAAATTTGCGGCCGGGACTTTGAGAGGGTGGCTAGGTCTTTGGGTAGGGGTTCCAGGGTGCCTGCACAGCTCACATCCAAGTCAATTTTTCCCTAGGAGGCCCCGGGTGAAAGCAGATCTCAGAAAGGTCTCAAAATCGACAAAAACGCTAAAATATGCCAAGTCGAATAACTCTGTTAAATACTAGGAATCTGGAGTAATATTGTTTACAATGGTCTTAAAAACACCTAATAAGGTTATACTAACGATCAAAACCAATAATAGGTCAAGTTTCACTCAAATTCACTAAAACTAGCACCATATCACAAAACTAATACTATATCTCAATATAAAAGTAAACTATCAGTTAATAACCCAAAACTTAACAAGATAGGAGTTGGTTGTGAGATTATACCTCAAGAAACTCCTAGAATGCAGGGGAAAAGAGGATGAAGGAAGTAGGGGTGTTGTACTGCTGCTGGACTACTGCTATAGTTGCTGGTGTTGCTTCGCTGATGCTGCTGCTTGCAATTGTTTCTGATGCTGGTTTTGTGTGAGTCTTGTGGTTTTGGTGTTGTGGGAAAGGTTGTGGTGGGAAAGATTTGTGGTGGTGTTTGGGTTGTTAAAGATGCTGCAGGAAGTATGGTGTAGTGGTGGCTGTTGGAGCAGTTGAAGTGGAGAAATTGGGCTGAAGCTGTTTTTAACAGCAGTTTGTTGCTGTGGGTTTAGTTTGGGCTGCTGCTATTGCTTGAAATCACCTTTTCCTCTTGTTATTCTGTGTGTGAGGCAGCAGGAGAAAAGTTGGGCTGTGGTTAATATGGGGTGGGTGTAGGGTGCGGCTGGTGTAGAGCAGGTTTGGGGCTAAGGTGTCATATCAGCTGCTGTTGCAGCAGTTGATGTGGATGTTGCTTTCAGCAGCTGATGTTGAATTCCTGGGCTGAAGCTACTGATGTATGATAGGTGTGGGGCTGATGGTGGCTAAAATGATGGTCTAGGTGTTGGGCTAAGGTGCTAGGGTGGTGGCTGAAGTCAGCTATTGTGGCTGAAAGTGTTGATAAGGGGGTGTGTAGGTCAGCTATGGGGGGGCTGATGCTGTTACATCAGTTGTTGTTGCTGATGCATGGTGTGTAGATGTTGGGCTTTGGGGTTAGGAGCAGGTGTAGGGTTGGCTGAAGTATTGTTTCAGCTGCTGATGTTGGCTGATGTAGCAGCTGATGTGTTGCTATGGGGCTGAATTTGGAGAATTTGGGGCTGATGTGTGAGAGGGGGGTAAAGAACACAAGGACTAATGAAATGGGATGGATCATGGCACACCCTAATCACTTCTCTCTTTCTCCAAAACAATGCTCACAAGACACCAAGCCACCATGGCTCACTTCTCCCTACACAGTCGATATAACCCCAGCTCTAATCAAACCCCATTAACCTAACCAAAACACTAATTAATCCAATTACCCTAATCAAATGGTTCACTGCACCATGGTCACCTAACATGGTCCAACCCTAGGCCACCATGAGTCCAAAACATGAACCAAATGCGACAGGTGTGGAAATGTCATGTGCACATTGCACAAAAGCCAAAAATCCGGTTAGCGATCTTCAATCGTAATTAACACTAAAGTCGCATATAATTCATCATAAAAACTATAAAATGACATATTTTCACAAAATACCCTATTTTAGACTTTCCAAAATTTTCTCCGGAATTTTCACCATTTATCGGTATTTAATCACACCGACTATTAAAATATTCATTAAAAATTATGAAAATTCCCAAAAATAATATTTTATTTTTTTGAAATGTTACAATCTTGCCCCCTTAAAGAAATTTGGTCCCCGGATTTAAATTTAAACCTCCCAATTCTAAAACATTTCAAATAAATGTCCAAACCAATGGGGCTCCGAAATAATCAGTACATAAAAGGCATCATAACGCAATACATGCGCATGAGTAACGAGCAGATAACTCGAAGTCAAAACTCCGTCAAGCATCTCGCATTCATCAGAGTCAAGGTGAAAACACGAATGCCAAATCTAAAGCAAAACCGATATGCTATAAATCGGAACTATACATGTAAATACCAAATCTGTACATGTAAATATCTGAAGGGAATGCATGCCAAATTCTTTAAAGTCGATGTGCAATGCGCATAACACTGCACCGTGGCGGACGTCTCTATAAGAAAATAGCCATATACGTATATATCTTTTGTTTAATATGCACGATCCGCCGTTTTGAAAACAACTTAAAAGGGTTCCCTGTTTTAAACGTTTCTTGTCATATCGGACACGTATGTAAATAATGAAACTATAGCTTGCTTTTGGAATCCCTTTGAAATCTATCAATGCACACAAAATATACCCAGGCACTGTCATCTGACCAGTCCTGCTTAGTACGAAAATCAATCGCAATATCATAAAAATGTACTGCTCCCTAAGAAATAAATCCAAAAAAGTGCATATAAAAACCCTGTGCGTCCGGTGCGCTCGGAAATCAAAATCCATGAATGTGCCATACATGCGTACAAAAACAATATCTAAGTACATCGGGTGTGCACAAAACATCTGTCAAGGCAACAGGTGTGCCTGACAGCAAAAACATGTGCATCTGACATGCACGAAGAATCTCGGTTTAGTGCATCCGGTGTGCACCAAATCGTACCACATAACATGCGCCCAACATGCGCTAAAAATCCAAATCCGATGCATCCATCATGCACGAAACAAATATCGAGCATCACCATCGAAATAGAAGTCCAGTGCATCCAAGTGCACAAAATATGAATCATTGCACTGTAAGCATATGTGAACTATACCGAGTGCAAAAACCAAATCGTATGCGTACATACGCACAAAATCAACTCAACTGTATGAAACCCCATAAAATCACAAATATGTGAAACCAAGGCACGAAAACGCTATCAAGTGCAACAACTGCGTAAAACTTGCGAATACCCAGCAGGTGCAAACATGGTGCATGAAAACAAATATCATGAAACCTAATCATCAAGACCAATCATGCGAATAACTGCTCAAAATACCAAAACAAGTATGGCGGAATAGTCCGCTCAAGCGCATCCTCCAAGAATCTCGGGCCATCTGTCGCGGACACTAGTGGGATGTCTTGTCGATGACCATGAACTCTGGCCTGCTGGTGTGCGTAACATTGACCACTCTGGGTCCAAGTCTTCTCAGTGAATTACCAATCTCTCGATCCATCGGCTCATCGGCCCTTTAAGTGTGCTAACAGGGACGATTCCGTTCTGGCACTTCTCTAGCCATCTTTCGGCCAATCATCGCGACCACTCGTAAAGCAACATGTCACTGGCGTCGGCCTCTGGCTCTCTGAATGTACGTGATACATCTGATCCTGGGTGCAAGTATCATTACAGCAGTGTCCTGGAAGGAATCCTACTCAAGGTCTCTTCCAAATCTCGTCTCTGCTTAACTGTCCGGAAGTCATCGTCCTTACTATATCTGCTCCTTGTTCCGGAATGGCCGCATACTCATCGCGACTCCTTCTGGAAGGTATATCCAGTTACAAGGCCTCGGTATGCGCATCGAATTTCTAATGTCGGCGGAGTGGAACTTCGTCTCATCCAGACCTTTCACGAACCTCTTACTCCACTTTCCTCTAATGTCGACTGCTTCGGACTCGTATCGTCGTGGCTGCATGGACTGAGCTCCAATGGCTATCCTCGTTTCCGGAGTCTCTCAAGAAGTGCATCTCACCATCTAACATCCGAATGAATTCGAACCATTCGATCGATTCGTCAAAACCTCATAATCCTCCAAGATCTCAACATCTTGGGTACAGTATAATAGTATCGTGTACATACCACAGCATCGGTAGTCCAGCCGTAGAAGGGCAAACCCAAGCCTCACTAATGGCGCCGCAGAACTGCCGCAAACCCTAAGGTTCAAAGGTTTTCACACGGTCATTAAGTCGAGTTAGGGTTTCATTCTTCTAGAGGGTCCATAGAATTGCCTGCATGTCCTTCCGAATACTTTAAACTTGGAATAATAGGTTCCTGACATTCGATCGCCTCTGTAGACTCTCAACGTCTCCGCGTGAAGTCGTCTCTAGCTGGAATCAATCTATCTGATGACCTCGCATCGGGGTAGCAAACAATCCACATGTCCTAGTCATTTATTCTTGGTCACTAGCGACCTTCTATCATCTCTTAGTACTACTCATACTGCAATAGCCCTAAGATCTGGGGTAATAACTCGTTCGCAGCAATAACTGGTTCGCTCGTCTGCACACTGAACCGTGCCTCAATCATCATGAGCAAGCAATACGCCAACGGTCAACAAGGTCTGGCTGGCCTCTACCGGTGGCTCAATCTTCTGGTGCAAATCTGCACATCCGAGTAATCTCATACGGTGATCAATCCCACGCTCGTGGTGCAAAATACAAACAAAAGACACACCTCTGCAATCGTTTGTCGCCGGAATCACGCCCTGGTCTGTCCTCGTTCGTAACGAGCTTATGCTGACCGCAACTTTAGCCATAGCTCTCCCTGCCCGTAATCGTGGCAGCAAAACCATGACTGGTACCGATGAGGCTAGATCAGGAAGGAATGTGATACTAAACAAGGAAATGTACATCCTAAGGCTTCTTAAGTGGAGTAGCATATCGTAAATATGCCGCAGACATACCACGGTACGTCACTCTACTTTAGTCACCTATTCCATCAACCAAGGGTCATCCTATACTCCGAAGGTAAAACCAAACGCTCTGATACCAACTTTGTCACGACTCGAAATTACGGAACATGACCGGCACTTAGACTACGAACGTCTCAAGGTGCACGTATTCTAAGTAAGCCGAAACCCAGAAATCCAAACCAAGAGAAGTAGTAGAGTGTAGGAAAAACCATAACAAATCAACCTGTATGCATCATAATATACAACGCCTAAAGGTGAGGATCACAACAGAAATGAAACTCAACCAGCAAGAACCCATCGAAATATAACACGCGACTCTAAGGTCGAAAGAATAAACATCACTGTTCTCTATCTCAAATAAGTACAAGTTTGGTTGATGGAAATTCTAGATACAACTGAAATATAATATACAAGGTATAATGATGGGTAAGATACAATAAACCCACCTACTAGCAAGTCACCCGAAAAGTATAGTGCCCGCAAAGCCGTAATGAAATCCGTACGGCAACACCTGCAAGAAACTGGGGCACAACGGGGGTGAGTTGCCAACTCGTGAGTAGAAAAAGTTCTACGAACAGAAAATCGCATGCATGACGCAATCCTAGGTCATACGATCAATATATAAATAATCCTCAAATATATAACCAGTAATCTTTAACCATGGCTAATGTAAATATCTAACCCAAGTGTAATCCCATATGTCTGTGCCAGTGCATCAGGTGGCAATATATCATATGAATGATGTATGAATGCATGAAACAGAATGCATGTACTGAAGAAAACTGCTTTTGTAACTTTGTGAGATTTCTGTATTTATTAAAATGAGGTATCACGATGCAATCAGCATAAAACAGTGCCTAGCATCGGCACAAAACATAAGTCTCAGTATCTCGATACCTCTGTATCACAATCTCTGTACTTCAATATCTCGAAATCTCAATGTCTCAATCACAAAATCTAGGGCGCCGTCAGTCTAGATCTGCCCCTACCATCCATCTCATGACTACGAAGGTATCCTCCGGATATCTGACGTGTCGGATAAAATCACCGGTCGGTCGTGCTCCCCTGCCAGGCTCAACGCCATCTCCTGCGATCTTCTTGCCCCGGGGTACCGCACCGGGTCCACCATGTACCCGCAATCGGTCTCATCCGCCTCTTCGATTCGGGTTTCATATGTCACTCTCAGCACCGAGAAAACACATGGTGAACGCACTGAAATATCATATCAAGGGTAACCGGGTTTTTAAAACATTTACATAATCTCTTTGAAATACCCACGGTTCCCAAATCCAGAAATAACATAGAAACAACATATCTCAATGCGTATAATCAGGAAGCATGATGTATGTGACATATAAAGGGAATGCAAGTGTAACAGTATGTCCTGCAACATGGAATAATAGTATGCACATACAAGGGTCATATCCTGATGCAATAATACTACTGTGTAGTGACATGGCAATTACCGATGAAGATGTGTGTGAGCTGGCAAGTAAGTGTATGTGGAACATACGCATCATCGGTAATGGTGCCGGTGTCCTAGCAGCATGATATCAATAATAGAATATGAATCATAACAGTATGCGATGCAGAGCAACAATAATAATATGCGGGAGCTGAAATACTGAACACCATGATCGCTAAACTGCATCCAATGTCATAAAGGTCATATAGCTACACTACTACACGGCTGAGCTAAAGCTAACAGTAGGTAAGGGAAACCGCCTAACCTCTGAGTCGATACATATAAATATACATATATAGTCGGTGATCCCGCCTCGATCATATCACATCCGATACCATATCTCTATAATTGGTTATTCCCAAGTCAAGTAGGAGGATCAAACATCAAATTATAGCTCGTACGTAAATCCGTCGTACGGCCTCCCCAAATCTGGGTACGGGTCAATATCACATTTGTCATATCATTCATCGAGTATTCTCTTTATCAATTATCATCATCTGGGTACTGACCTATGTCTAGTACAATTCTAACATCATCACTATAATCAAGATCTAACTACTGATCGACAGTCTAGTATAGATCGATATTATCCTCATATATCATCACCAGAGTATACATCACCTAAGGTGGCCTATCACAAGTATCCTGTCATATCATATCATATCATCCTATCGTGTATCATAATCACATGTCGATCACATAATATATATGTCGCTATTACTATGTAAACATCATCCCCAAAATCCTCTAAAGTATCAAGATGTATCTAAATCATGAATTTTAACATCATAACAGGTCATATCGCCGATATCATAATCTCAGATCAACTCATCGACTCATATCAATCCCATGTATCATCCTCAAATCCGTAATAAACACATAGCCTCATACCAAAGTGAACACATGTCCATAATGAATCCTATAAGCATATATAAAGTGAGGATGTATGCAAGTATGTATATGTGTGCATGTATGTGTAGTGCACCCACTACCCTATGGTTTCGTAACTTTTCACCAATCCAATATACCAATATCCATTTAACATCAATAATAATCCCAACAACAATAATATTTATAGGTGTGTATACGCATCCGTATACACCACCTCGGACTGCGGGGGTGCTATACGCCATCCACCCGACTTCTCCCCGTAGATATAAATCTACTCACCTTGATATGTGTGCCGGTGTCGATGTTGCCGTTTGCATCTCCAACGCTCCGACGCCACGTGGGGTACCTACAAGGATATCACACGCTAAAGCTCATAAAAACCATGTCGGAAACCAAAATGGTGCACACTACGCCCTTAGGTAAAAACCTGTGACCTTGTGTGCAAACACTGCCAAAATCCACTGTCGTTGACGTCCAAACGCCACCCGACAGAAACGAATCAACGAATACCAAAATCCATACGAAAACACGTCGTAAATCATACGCCAACTCATGAAAATGAACCCAGATTTTATCCTAACAGGAAACGGTCAAAACTGGACATACCGGGGGTCAATTTTACATGAAAAGGGGCTGTGCACGCAAAACGAGGCAATTTTACACTGCTTTGGCCGTAAATTGCGGCCAAGAGGATTAAATTTGCGGCCGGGACTTTGTGAGGGTGGCTAGGGCTTTGGGTAGGGGTTCCAGGGTACCTGCACAGCTCACATCCAAGTCAATTTTTCCCTGGGAGGCCCCGGGTGAACGCAGATCTCAGAAAGGTCTCAAAATCGACAAAAACGCTAAAATACGCCAAGTCGAATAACTCTTGTAAATACTAGGAATCTGGAGTAATATTGGTTACAATGGTCTCAAAAACACCTAATAAGGTTATACTAACGATCAAAACCAATACTAGGTCAAGTTTCACTCAAATTCACTAAAACTAGCACCATATCACAAAACTAATACTATATCTCAATATAAAAGTAAACTATCAGTTAATAACCCAAAACTTAACAAGATAGGAGTTGGTTGTGAGATTATACCTCAAGAAACTCCTAGAATGCAGGGGAAAAGAGGATGAAGGAAGTAGGGGTGTTGTACGGCTGCCGGACTACTGCTATAGTTGCTGGTGTTGCTTGGCTGATGCTGCTGCTTGCAATTGTTTCTGATGCTGGTTTTGTGTCAGTCTTGTGGTTTTGGTGTTGTGGGAAAGGTTGTGGTGGGAAAGATTTGTGGTGGTGTTTGGGTTGTTAAAGATGCTGCAGGAAGTATGGTGTAGTGGTGGCTGTTGGAGCAGTTGAGGTGGAGAAATTGGGCTGAAGCTGTTTTTAACAGCTGTTTGTTGCTGTGGGTTTAGTTTGGGCTGCTGCTGTTGCTTGAAATCCCCATTTCCTCTTGTTATTCTATGTGTGAGGCAGCAGGAGAAAAGTTGGGCTGTGGTTAATATGGGGTGGGTGTAGGGTGCGGCTGGTGTAGAGCAGGTTTGGGGCTAAGGTGTCATATCAGCTGCTGTTGCAGCAGTTGATGTGGCTGTTGCTTTCAGCAGCTGATGTTGAATTCCTGGGCTGAAGCTATTGATGTATGATAGGTGTGGGGCTGATGGTGGCTGAAATGATGGTGTAGGTGTTGGGCTAAGGTGCTAGGGTGGTGGCTGAAGTCAGCTATTGTGGCTGAAGGTGTTGATAAGGGGATGTGTAGGTCAGCTATGGAGGCTGATGCTGTTACATCAATTGTTGTTGCTGATGCGTGGTGTGTAGATGTTGGGCTTTGGGGTTAGGACCAGGTGTAGGGTTGGCTGAAGTATTGTTTCAGCTGCTAATGTTGGCTGATGTAGCAGCTGATGTGTTGCTATGGGGCTGAATTTGGAGAATTTGGGGCTGATGTGTGAGAGGGGGGTAAAGAACACAATGACTAATGAAATGGGATGGATCATGGCACACCCTAACCACCTCTCTCTTTATCCAAAACAATGCTCACAAGACACCAAGCCACCATGGCTCACTTCTCCCTACACAGTCGACATAACCCCAGCTTTAATCAAACCCCATTAACCTAACCAAAACACTAATTAATCCAATTACCATAATCAAATGGTTCACCCCACCATGGTCACCTAACATGGTCCAACCCTAGGCCACCATGAGTCCAAAACATGAACCAAATGCGACAGGTGTGGAAATGTCATGTGCACATTGCACAAAAGCCAAAAATCCGGTTAGCGATCTTCAATCGTAATTAACACTAAAGTCGCATATAATTCATCATAAAAACTATAAAATGACATATATTCACAAAATACCCTATTTTAGAATTTCCAAAATTTTCTCCGGAATTTTCACCATTTATCGGTATTTAATCACACCGACTATTAAAATATTCATTAAAAATTATGAAAATTCCCAAAAATAATATTTTATTTTTTTGAAATGTTACATGTACACATTGAAGTAGAAACAATCCAAGTAGCATACTACTATATTGAGCAAGATTGTTTATACAAGGTGAATATCCCAAGCTTCCATTAAGTAATATACAAACTGGTATGATACAGTAATGGCCTCTAGGGCATATACACTAACAGGGTGTACTATCACATTCCTCTTATTGTATGTGGATAACATTCTCTTGATAGGAAATGATGTTCCTATGCTACAATCGGTCAAACTATTCGTATCACAAAGATTCTCCTTGAAGGACCTGGGTGATGCCTCATACATTTTAGGCATTAAGATTTATAGAGATAGATCTAAGAGCTTGGTGGGATTGTCCCAAACAAGGTACGTTAAAACCATCCTAAAGAGGTTTGGTATGGATGATTCTAAACGAGATTCTTTACCCGCTTGTCACGGAATCACTCTCTCCAAGGACTTTTGTTAAAATTCTGATGAAGAGAGAGCTCGCATGAGTATTATACCCTACGCTTCTGCCGTAGGATCTATAATGTATGCGATGTTATGTACTCGCCCTGATGTAGCTTATGCACTAGGTGTAGTAAGAAGGTATCAATCCAATCCAGGGGAGAAACACTGGACAGCTGTGAAGAACATTCTTAAGTACTTGCGAAGGACTAAAGAAATGTTCTTGGCATATGGTAATAGGGATCTCCAGATGGAGGCTTTTACCGATTCGAGCTTCCAGAGTGATAAGTATGACAACAAATCTATCTCGGGGTTTGTATTTACCCTCATTGGAGGGGCGGTTTGTTGGAAGAGTTCCAAACAGAATACCGTTGCAGACATAACGATGGAAGCTGAGTATATTGCTGCAAATGATGCTGCCAAGGAAGCCATATGGATGAGGAAGTTTATCTTGGAACTAGGAGTAGTTTCCACCATTATTGATCTAATACCATTGTTTTGTGATAATAATGGGGTTATGGAATTGGCCAAAGAGCCTAGGTCCCATCAACGATCCAGACACATTCTGAGGCGATATCATTTGATCCGCGAGATAGTTGATCGCCGCGAGATCGTGATTCGGAGAGTAACACAAAGAATAACACCGCGGATCCACTCACCAAGGCCCTTCCACAGCCGCAACATGTGCGACTATTTGAGATGTTGGGTATGAGATATGCCAATAATTAGCCTTATTGCAAGTGGGAGATTGTTGGATATATGTAAGCCTTAGAGGCCATTATTTGATAGCGGATGCTTGGACATGTATATATAAGAGAAGACTTTCTTGCTCGACATGATAGTAAGCTATCTGATTACTCTTTATCTTAACATGTTCACTTGATTGTGCATACCGTTCATTTGGTACATGCTGATAAAGCCCTTAGGATATCGGCTTGACTTCCATGATTATGATGCGGATCATACTAGTGGGGCATGTGTAGTCTATAAGCATATCCTTAAATGTTCCTAGTCGTGGGTGTATCGAGACGGGGCATCGATATTCCAGAGTAGACTAGCGTATACGTTTCTTGACCTAGTTGAGGGGGTGATGGATGATCCCATATCCATTGGTGTTTGATACCGAAGATTGTATACGGGTGTTCATTGGAGACTGAGTACACTGAACGGACTCACTAAGAACTCATATATGGTATTATATCTATCGTCGAATAGCAGTTCTCAGGTGACACTTGTACAGGTTGTTGGGATTCCTTAGCACCCTACTGGGTTTTCAAGACAGCAAGCATGCCAATTTCAAAAATTCTAGAGTTCTAATGAACCATAACCTAGGATCTAGCTAGAGTAAATAGACAATCAAACATGTAATCAAACATTACCACAAATGAATAAGGAATACAATCTTTGTAGACCGGTCCTTCACTTCTAGAGCTCTGTGTAGTAGTCCCTTTGCTGCGAGTAGAGATCTCCTGAACTCTAGTATGGGTTCCCTTGGAGAAATGAATAAGCTTGCTCGAAGTCTTCGAGGCCGAAGATGATCTACGTCAAGGAGACTCAAACCCATGCTACCTCTTCACTAATGGTAGATTAGTGAAGCAAACACCCTAAACTAAATGGCTAATATAGTAGAGGATGATGAAGTAGGAAATAAGCTCACTTTAGATTTATTTTTCTCACAATATTTCATCATCATTTTCAAAGCTAGAAAGCTTTCATGAGGAAGAAGAAGATGAAAATGATAAAAAATGAGATGAAGCTCATAAGGTTAGAAATGTAACCATGGGTGAGTATATGTCATACATTAACTCTTGCAGAGACTTAACCATGGCATATGATAATGGTTAGGTTAAAAAATATCTTGAGCAAAACAAAAAGGGTGGACTAAGTCAATGGTTCAACAAGTTTCCACTAAACTTAACCATGACAATTTCCACCATTTTTGAATTACTTAATATTAAATAAAACCTTAACATTAACCTAGCATGGTGTGAGTCTCATACACCTTTGTTGCATGTATAACCTTGGATGACACACTAATATATATCACATATATATATGTGTGCAATAAAGGAAACAATACAATTAACATATATCATATATATTTTAAGTGTATCATAAGTGAGAAAAAGAAATGCTTAAGTAAGATAATATTAGTTAATGTAATTTAATATATAAAATATATAATTATACATTAAATTATTAAATCTATACTTGATTTAAAAATCCGGATATATCACATATAACCGACTAACATCTAATGTAACAACTTATCGAATCAACACATAATCTGATGACCCGGCTATATCACATATAACCGATTAATGTCACAAATCGCGAGAATAGAATGCGGTATTACATACGCGCATTAATCTCGTTCCCACACATATCACATATGTGATCCTACTCCGTTTCGCATGAACTAGGATAGCACTGTGTAGGACTCTAAAGACTCGTCGATACGCCGGCAGTAGGTGATGATCATATCAAACACCCACAAGCCGCAAGCATTCTGCCAAATGTAACGTCCACCCGGGTATTGAGTGATCAGAAGATCAACAAGCAAGCCTGCTCAAACTCCTGCGAATCCAATCAGTAACACTACCGTACAGTCCGGTCTCTTCGTCTGATATGTCGCATATCTCGTCTAGCGGTGGTAAATGTAAGACCTAAGTAACTCGATAAGTCGTGCCAATGTGAGGATCATAATGGGTCGAGAAACTACTGATAACACATACCAGTATATCTCAGAAGTAGCCCTGGCCAGGGACTTCCTGTTATAGCCAATCGAGTACAACGCAACATCAACTACCTATACCGGGATAGATGAATCCCCTCCTATCGCTCATTGACTCCATGTGACTCGGGACTGTACCCAAAAACCACCATTTTGCATGTTCTCTTGAACGTGGTAAGGTGGAAATCAAAGCACAGTGGGAATCACACAAGACTCTATGACGATCTCGGGTCGACAGACTAATCTGTACAAGTGTCACTAGAGAACTGCCATCTGACGTGAGGTATAATACTATCTGGGAGTTATCGGCGAGTCCGTCCAGTGTACCCAGTCTCCACTGAGCACCCGTATACCATCTCTGATGTCAAACACCAATGGATATGGGATCATCCATCGCCCATCTACATGGGTCAAGAAGCTATACGCTAGTCTACTCTGGTATATCGATGCCCTGTCTCGATATACCCACGACTAGGAACATTAAAGGATGTACTCACGGACTACCTTTGTCCAACTATTATGATCCGCATCATAATCCAGGTAGTCAAGTACACATCCTAAGGGCTTTACCAACATCTAACAGGGAGACAATCGGTGTATATGTTAAGATAAAGAGTAACCAGATAGCATACTATCATGTCGAGCAGGAAAGTCCTCCCTATGTATGTCCAAGCATCCACTATAATATACATCATATGTACAATAATGGCCTCTAGGGCATACATATAACTAACAATCTCCCACTTGCACTAGGGCCATCATATAGCAGTGGTGGTAGTATCCCATACTCAACCATCCCATAAAAGTCTCTCTTAGGAAAATGCCTTTGTGAGTGGATCCACCGTGTTTTCCTCTGAGTCTACTCTCCGGACCTCGATCCCCTGGAGATCATCCATCTCTATGATCAGGTGATACTGCCTTAAAATATGTCTGGATCACTGATGGGACGGGGGTTCCTAGGCATAAGCCATAACTCCATTGTCACACAATGGTAGGAACGAAGTTCATCTCATAAACTAGTATACACCTAAACTGCCTCTTTGGTAGCATCGTTGGTAGCGATGTATCCAGCCTTTATCTTTTAGTTTGCCACGGTATCTAGCTTGGAACTCTTCCAACATGCCATCCCTTCACTGAGGGTAAAGACAATGCCTGTGACTGACATTCAGTCAGGCTTACCACCGTGGAAGCTATCCAGTGATTCTCCCCAGGATCAATTGATACCATCTCACTACACCTAGTGAGAGTCCTAACTTCCATATAGATCTATCTCATAGATCCAAAACCCAGGATTTAGGAGGTATCACCTTGATCCTATATAGAGAATCAATGTGATAAGAGGAGATTGACCGATTGTAGTATAGGAAATTCCTTTCCTATCAAGAGTATGTCATCTACGTACAATACGAGGAATACCACCATACTCTCTAATACCTTTTTGTATATACAAGCTTCATCTTCCATTTTGATGAAGTCAAACGCTTTGACTACTTCATCAAAATAGAAGTTCCAACTCCGCGATGCCTGCTTTAATCCATAAAGCAACTTGCACATGTTTCCGCTGCTCCCACTGTTTACGAAGCCCTCTGGATGTGTACTTATAGACGCTCTCTTCTAAATCATTATTTAGAAAAGCAGTCATGACACCCAACCGCCAGATATCATAGTCATGGTATGTAGCAATAGAAAGTAGGATCCGGATGGACTTAAGCATAGCCACTGGAGAAAAGATTTCATCATAATCCACACCTGGTCGATGACGAGAACCTTTTACAACATGTCTAGCTTTGAAAGTGTTAACTTTTCCATCTACACCAATTAATCTTCTCAAGATATATTTTCTCCTGATGGGGATTTAAGCCTTCAGATAAAGCAACCAAAGTCCATACTTTGTTGGTGTATATGGATTCCATCTCAGATCGCTTAGCATCCAGCCATTCTTACAGAGTCCCCACTCTTGATAGCCTGCTCGAAACTAGTCGGGTCATCATTTCATGATGTAATCCTCGCTCCCACTGTCATAGAGAAAACTGAAGTATCTGTCAGGTGGATGAGGAACCCTACCAGATCAGCGGAGAGGCTGATATCCGCTGGGAACTATTGAATCCTCCGGTTCTACCAAATCATCAGCTGTAGTTTGTATAGCTGGAACTCCTTCCAGTTCTATCTCATGACCATAAATTTCTTTCCAAAGTAAATTCCTTTTCTAAAAAGGTGGCATGCCGAGAAATAAAACACATTTTGTTCCTCAGTGCGGTAGAACATATTCCCTTGCGTATGCTTGGGATATCCAACAAACTTCCATAGAATTGACCTTGCCATGAGCTTGTCCGGATTTTGCTTTGACATAGGCCGGACAACCTCAAATCTTAACTTGCTTAAGACATGGACTCTTCCCATACCATATCTCATATGGGGTGGTAGGCACCTGATTTGGTTGGAACCCTATTCAATAGGTATGCAGCTTCTCAAGTGCATAACTCCCAAAAGGAAATAGGCAACTCAGTAGTACTCATCATAGAGCGCACCATATCAAATAGGGTGCGATTTCTCCGCCCTGATACACCGATGTGCTGTGGTGTAATCGGAGGAGTAATGCTGAGAGAGAATCTCATTCCCTTTTAGAATAGTCCAGGAATTCCGTGCTCAAATATTCTCCTCCCTGATTACATCAAAGGACATAATACTTATACCCGTTTTGGTTCTCTACGTTTGACTTATATTCTTTGAATTTCTCAAAAGGTTTAGACTTGTGTTTCAACAGGAACATATGTCCGAATCTTAAGAGATCATCAGTGAATATAATGAAGTACAAAGAACCAGTCCTGCCATGTGTAGACAGGGGACCTACATACATCATCATGTATAAATCCCAAGAGTTCACCAACTCTTTCTCTATTTCCAGTAAACGGAGCTATGGTCATTTTATCTTTGTGAGATGACTGGCAAGTTTCATAAGATGTAAATTCAAACTAATTTAAATAAGCATCTTAATGTAACTTAGCTGTTCGGTTCGCATTGATATGACCTAGTCTATAATGCCTCAAGAAGGATTCATTCATTTCTGAACTCTTCCTCTTGTATGTGTTTTATACGTTAAGAACCATGGTTTGATTTAGAACCTATATGCCATTAAATAATGTGCCTGAACCGATCAATTCTTGATATAGGAAATGTTTAAAACATTATCCAACAATAAAAAATATATCCTTCTTTACTTAATGAAGAGACAGATTTGATTTTGTATATCTGGTTCGGTATCTAATAACATTCGTTTAGAATCAATGTATTTAGTAATACAGGGTGATAACCGCCAACATCTTGGCTGCAACAATTGCATCGTTTCTAACTCTTGAAACTTATCACCCATTCCCAGTTCCCTACCTATCTGTAGCCCACGTAACAGATTACATATGTGGGATCCTGATCCTTTATCTCATACCCAGGACGTAGAGGATACCGAGAAACAATTCTCGGTAATGAACACACCCGAAAAAGATGTTAGGATACCTAGCGCGGCAGCAAGGTTTCGGGAGGTATCGTTCAAGACAATTTAAAATTTTGCCGTTCTAGACAACCCTAACCATGAATCTTTAACTAGAGATTTAAACAAAACTACATGTTAACAACTTAACATCTAAGTGATTAGGGATTACAACCTTTGTAGTCCATTCCATCGCTTCATAAGCTCCGAGTTATGGTCCCTTTACTGCAATCATCAAGCTCCCGGACTCTAGAGAGGCTCCATGAGGTGAATGATTCATGCTTGCATGAAGTCTTCACTATCCAAGATGATCTACCTTGAGGAGTCACAAACCCAAGCTATCTCTTCACTAATTAGGGATTAGTGAAGCTAACACACTAATCTATATGACTAGTATTGAAGAGGATGATGAAGTAGGAATTTTGCACTCTTTAGTTTTCTTATTCTCATAATGTCTTATCAATTCATCACAAGCTAGAGTGCAAAATGAGAGAGCAAGAAGAAGATGATCAAGTGATGAATGAATTATTGTTGTGAGGTTAGAAATGCAACCATGGGTTAAGAATGTCATGCTTAACCCATGTAGAGAATAGACCACGAGCTAAGGTTAGGGTTAGGTTAATAAATATCTTAGAAATATCCAAAGGGGTGGACTTAGTCAACTATGATAAATATCTTAGGATAAATCCACACATTTGGAATTATCTAAAAATAAAATGTAAACCTAATCTTAACCCTAGCATGGTTTAACTCTCATTAACCTTAGTTGCATTTATAACCTAGCATGTTCAATTATACATATCATATTTATATAATTACATAACAAAAGAAAAGAATACAATAAACATATATCACATATATATCAATGTATCCTAAGTGAGAAAAAGAATTGATTAAGTGATCTTATATTAGTTAATGTAATGTAATATATCACATATATAATTATACATTAAATTATTAAATCAATACTTCATTTAATAATACGGCTATATTACATATAACCGACTAATATAATATGCATCATTTTATCGAATCAGCACTTGATCTGATAACCCGGCTATATCACATATACCCGGCCGATATCACATATCGCGAGAATAGAATACTGTATCACATAATCGTATCAATCCCAGTCCCGCACATATCACATATGTGCTCCTACTCCGTTTCGCTTGAGCTAGGAAACCTCTGTGTAGGACTTTAAAGACTCGTCAATACTCATGCAGTGGGTGATGATCATATCAAACACCCACAAGCTGCAATCGGTCAGCTAAACGTAATAGCCAGCTGGGTATTGAGCGATCAGAAGATCAACAAGCAGGCCTGCACACACTCCTGTGAATCCAATCAGTAACACTACCGTACAGTCCGGTCTCTTCGTCCGATATGTCGCATATCCAGTCTAGGGGTGGTGAACGTCAGACCCCAATAACCGATAAGTCGTGTGTATGTGAGGCTCATAACGGGTCGAGAAACTACTGATAACACTTACCAGTAGAACTCCATATCATCCCTGGCCAGGGACTTCCAATTATAGCCAATCAAACACAGCACAACATCATCCCCCAATATCGGGAGAGACGAAACCCCCCAATCGCTCATTGCATTCATGTGATTCGGGACTGTACCCAAAAGCCACCGTTTTGCACGTTCTCATGAACGTGGTAAGGTGGATATCAAACCACAGTGGGAATCACACAAGACACTATGACGATCTCGGGTCTACAGACTAACCTGTAGCAGTGTCACCAGAGAACTGCTATCTGACGATAGGTATAATACCATCTAGGAGTTCTCGGCAAGTCCGTTCAGTGTACCCAGTCTCCACTGAGCACCCGTACACCATCTTAGATGTCAAACAGCAATGAATGTGGGATCATCCATCGCCCATCATATGGGTCAAGATGCGTATACGCTAGTCTACTCTGAAGTATCGATGCCCTGTCTCGATACACCCTCGACTAGGAACAGTTATAGGTTGTACTCTTGGACTACCCTAACCCCACTAGTAAGATCTGCATCATAGTCCCAATAGTCAATTACGTATCCTAAGGTCTTTATCAACATGTGAGAGCAAGACAATAAACCAATACAAGTTAACATGTTAAGACAAAGTGAAACCAGATAGCATACTATCATGTCGAGAAAGAAAGTCCTCTCTATATATATCTAAGCATCCACTACAATATACATCATATGTACAATAATGGCCTTTAGGGCATATACGTAACCAACAATCTCCCACTTGCACTAAGGCCAGCTGTTGTAGTATCTCATACCCAACATCCCGAAGAGTCTCTCAAATTGTATCTGGGGTATGGCCTTCGTGAGTGGATCCGTAGTGTTGTCCTTCGTGTCAACTCTCCCGACCTCGATCTCTCGGCGATCAACTATCTCCCGGATCAGGTGATACTGCCTCAGAATATGCCTGGATCTCTGATGGGACCTGGGTTCCTTGGCCAAAGCCACAGCTCCATTGTTATCACAATATAAAGGTATTGGATGCTCAATGGATGGAACCACTCTAAGTTCAGTGATAAAGTTGTTCATCCAGACAGCCTCTTTAGCAGAATCGTTGGCATCGATGTATTCAGCCTCCATCGTCAAGTTTGCCAAGGTTTCATGTTTGGAACTCTTCCAACAAACCGCCCCTCCATTGAAGCTAAAGACAAATCCCGAGTGCGACTTAGAGTCGTCCGTATCACATTAGAAGCTCGAATCGGTAAAGAACTCCACCTGGAGTTCTCCGTTACCATACACCAAGAACATCTCTTTTGTCATTCTCAAGTACTTTAGAATGTTCTTCATAGCTGTCCAGTGACTCTCTCCTGGATCTACTTGATACCTACTCACTACACTTAGTGAGTATGCTACATCGGGTTTGGTACATAGCATCGCGTACATGATAGAGCCTACTTCCAAAGCATAGGGTATCCCTTGCATGCGAGCTCTTTCCAAATCAGTCTTAGGAGACATCTCTTTGAAGAGTGTGAGTCCAAAGATCGTGGGTAAATTCCCATTCTTGGATTCTTCCATACTAAACCTCTTTAGTATAGTGTCAATGTACCTAGATTGGGACAATCCCAGTATCCGTTTAGATCTATCTCTATAGATCTTAATCCCCAATATGCAGGAGGCATCACCTAGATCTTTCATTGAGAATCTATGCGATAAGAAGAGCTTGACCGAGTGCATCATAGGAACACCATTTCCTATCAGGAGTATGTCATCCACGTACAATACGAGGCAGACAACCTTACTCTCTGCCACCTTCTTGTATATACAAGGTTCATCTACGTTTTTGATGAAGTCAAACACTTTGACTACCACGTCAAAACAGATGTTCCAACTTCGCGATACTTGCTTTAACCCGTAGATGGATTTAAGTAGCTTGCACACCTTCCCACTGCTCCCACTGTCTACGAAGCCCTCTGGCTGAGTCATATACACACACACACCTCTAAATCACCATTTAGAAAGGCGGTCTTAACATCCATTTACCAGATTTTATAGTCATGGTATGCAGCAATGGCAAGTAGGATCCGGATGGACTTAAGCAGAGCCACTGGAGAAAAGGTTTCGTCATAATCCACACCTGGTCGTTGACGAAAACCCTTTGCAACAAGTCTAGCTTTGAAAGTCTCAACTTTTCCATCTACACCAAGTTTCTTCTTAAAGATCCATTTGCTCCCAATGGGTTTTACCCCTTCAGGAGCAACTTCCAAAGTCCATACTTTGTTGGTGTACATGGATTCCATCTCAGATCACATTGCATCCAGCGACTTCACAGAGTCCCCACTCGTGATGGCCTGCTCGAAGCTAGTCGGGTCATCATCTTCCATGCTGCAATCCTCGCTCCCATCATCAATGAGAAAACCGTAGTATCTCTCAGGTGGATGAGGAACCATACTAGATTGGCGGATAGGTTGAGGTTCGTCGGGAACTACTGAATTCTCTGGTTCCAACAAATCATCAGTTGCAGTTTGTGCTGCTGGAACTTCTTCCAGCTCTACCTCTCCGCCACTAATTTCTTTTACAAGAAATTCCTTTTCTAAAAAGGTGGCATATTGAGAAACAAACACCTTTTGTTCCTCAATTTGGTAGAAGATATATCCATAGGAATCTTTAGGATATCCCACAAACTTACACAGACCTGATCTTGCCTCGAGCTTGTTTAGATTTTGCTTTTTAACATAGGCCGGACAACCCCATATCTTAACTCGTTTAAGAGATGGTCTCTTCCCATTCCATATCTCATATAGAGTGGCAGGCACCGATTTGGTTGGAACTCTATTCAATAGGTATGCGGCCGTCTCCAGTGCATAACCCCAAAAGGAAATAGGTAATTCAGCGGTGCTCATCATTGAGCGCACCATATCTAATAGGGTGCGATTCCTCCGTTCCGATACACCGTTGTGCTGTGGTGTATACGGAGGAGTAAGCTGAGAGAGAATCCCATTCTCTTTTAGATAGTCCCAGAACTCATTGCTCAAGAATTCTCCTCCTCGATCAGATCAAAGGATCTTATACTTTTACCCATATGGTTCTCCACTTCGTTCTTATATTCTTTGAATTTCTTAAAAGCTTCAGACTTGTGTTTCAACAGGAACACATGTCCCTATCTTGAGAGATTGTCAGTGAATGTAATGAAGTATGAGGAACCATTCCTTGCATGTATAGAAATGGGACCGCATACATCACTATGTATCAGTCCTAAGAGTTCCGTAACTCTTTCTTCGTATCCACTAAACGGAGTTTTGGTCATCTTGCTTTTAAGACATGACTGGCAAGTGTCATAAGATGAAAATTCGAACGGATTCAAATATCCATCCATATGTAACTTAGCTAGTCGTGTCGCATTGATATGACCTAGTCTACAATGCCACAAGAAGGATTCGTTCATTTCTTAACTCTTCATCTTGTGTGTGTTTTGTACATTAAGAACTGTAGTTTGATTTAGAACATATATGCCATTATTTAACGAGCCTGATCCAATAAACTTTTGATTCAGTAAGATATTCATAACATTATCCTGTACTACAAAACTATATCCTTCTTTTCTCAATAAAGAAACTGATATAAGATTGCATATCAGGGTCGGAATGTAATAGCATTTGTTCAGAATCAATGTATTACCATTTGGCAATACAAGGTGATATTTGCCAACTGCTTTGGCAGCGACATTTGAACCATTCCCTACATTTTTGGAATGATCACCTATTCCCAGTTCCCTACTTTTCCTTAGCCCATGTAACATATTACATATGTGGGATCCCGATCCGGTATCTAATACCCAGGACGTAGAGTGAACTGAGAAACAGTTCTCGATAACTAACACACCCGAAGAAGATGCTTCAATGTGCTTATTCTTCATTTGGGCGGCATGGGAATCCGGATATTCCCCTATTTCTTGATCAGTCTTATAACAATTATAAGAAAGAACGGAACCAACGTTCCCTTGCTCAGTATAACAAGTGGGTTCAGTCAATACATCCATATTATTATCTTGATTAAGGCCTGACATGGTCGCTACCTGGAGAGAGAGAGAGAGAAGAAAACACTTTAGCGTATACTCTTGCAAGATTAGATTGGTTATTATCTTATCTAATCTGGATGGCTTCTAATGTTTTCATCAAATCTTTCTTCAAACCCTAAAAGGTAAGACTAGCCGGGATTAATTACACCTTACAAGTTCGCCAATCTTTCGGCCAGGCCAATGTCGGTACTTTGAGAGAGGTTCCCCATGCTTTCGCACGGACCTAATTAAAATAAACCTCGTTTTCGCATAGGCATAACCCCGTTAACACCTTTATAGACACCTACTTGATCGGCTAATTTGAAGGAGTTTCTACAGCACCACTAGTAGGGTTTGGTAGCATCACACATGCCATATTAAAATATTATAGGGTGCTAAAGAAACTATCCTAAAGATCATACTAGAAAAGCTAGGGTAACAAAACTTTAACACAAATACAAGTAGTAAAAGCTAGGGTTTGAGAATACAACCTTTATAGCTCCCTACGGTAGACTCCTTGACTACTTGAAAGTTGAAAGAAGCTCCATTGAGATCCTCTAGGTCCACGACAATCCATCTGGAGTCCTCTTTGTCCAAGCTAGAAGCTCCACTTGATCAAGAGAAGAAGTAGAACTCAACACACTAAACTAGTTGGCTAGAGTATTATAGAATGTTGATGTGTTTTGTTTTCTCACTTAAAGACCCTAACTTGATCACTCTTTCACTCACTAATGGAAGCTAGAGAGCAAGAGAGAGGAGGAAGAAGATGAAAGCAATATGAGAGCTCAAGATAATGATAAGTATTATGTTAAAAATGAGAAATGAAAATATATATATTTTCTCTTTCCCATTCTTAACCCAAGTTAATAAATATCTTTGATATTTATTTTGGAACACTAATGGCCATGAAAAATAACCCATGGTTAACTTAAGGTTTAGTGGAGGAATATAATAATCAACAATGGATGAAAAATCATTTCCATTATTCCAAAAGATAAATATCAATATATTTATTAAGGTATGAGTCTTATATTGCCACCATCTCAAGTATCAACAACTATGATAGAAATGTGTATGCATGTATGTATGCATGCACATCCATATGTGCATCAAAAAGAACATGTGCATGCATGCATGCAAACTACAAAAGACAAAAGGGTCTAAAGTGAAAAGCTAAAGGTCAATGTTAAATCAACACTTGATTTAGCAAACTGGTCATATCATATAAGACCTGACCAATAGCAAACCGCCCGATTAATATACGGTATCATATATGCGGATTTAATCGGCTCCCCGCGCATATCCCATATGCACACCACATCGTTTCGCCTGGACTAGGTAATTCCATTGTGGGACTCTAAGACTCGTCAATACGCCGGCAGAGGATGATGATCATATTAAGCACCCCCAAGCCGTAAGAGGTCAGCTAAACGTAACGGCCACCCGGCTATTGAGTGATCAAAAGAAAACAAGCGAACCTGTTACAACTCCCATCGAGCCAACCGGCAACACTACCGCACAGTCCGGTCTCTTCATCAGATATGGCTGCATATCGAGTCTATGGATGGTAACGTTGACCCCAATAACTCAATAATTCGTGCCGATGAATGGTCTATAATAGATCGAGAAACTACCGATAACACTTATCAATAAATCTCAACAGCCCTGGCCAAGGACTTTCTGATATAGCCAATCGTGCACAGCACAGCATCAACCCCCAATACCGGGAGAGACGAAACCCTTCCTATCGCTCATCGTCTTCGTGTGTATCGGGATTGTACCCAAAAGCCACCTGTTTGCACGACTCAGCAGAACTTTGGTAGGGTGGTGATCAAAGTACAGTGGGAGAACACACAAGACTCTATGACGATCTCGGGCCTACAGACTAACCTGTACTAGTGTCACCTGAGAACTGCTATCCGACGATAGATATAATACCATATAGGAGTTCTCGGCGAGTCCGTCCAGTGTACCCAGTCACCACTGAGCACCCGTATACGATCTCGATGTCAAACATCAATGGATGTGGGAACATCCATCGCCCATCATATGGGTCTAGTATCATATACGCTAGTCTACTCTGGTATATCGATGCCCCGTCTCGATACACCTACGACTAGGGACATTTCAGGATATGCTTATAAACAATAGACGTCCCATTAGTATGATCTCCATCATAATCACAGTAGTCAAGCAAATATCCTCAGGGCTTTATCAATATGTGTAAATGAATAATAGCATGATTAAGTCAACATGTCAGATAAAGAAGAACCATATAGCATACCATCATGTCGAGCAAGAATGTACACTGAATATATATATATATATATATAAATGTATAAATACATCCACTATCATATAATGGTCTTTAGGGCATACATATATCCAACAATCTCCCACTTGCACTAAGGCCAGTTATTGGCGTATCTCATACCCAATATCTCAAAAGGTCGCTCATGCTGCGGCTGAGGGAGGGCCTTGGTGAGTGGATCCGCTGTGTTATTCTTTGTGTCTACTCTCCTAATCACGATCTCACGGTGATCTACAATCTCCCGGATGAAATGAAAGCGCCTCAGGATTTCTCTGGATCGCTGATGGGACCTGGGCTCCTTGGCTAACGCCATAGCCCCATTATTATCACAATACAATGGTATTGGATCAATAATGGTTGGAACTACTCCTTGCTCCAAGACGAACTTCTTCATCCAGGCGGCTTCCTTGGCGGCATCATTTGCAGCAATGTACTCAGCTTCCATCGTAGAGTCTGCAACGGTATCCTATTTGGAACTCTTCCAACTTACCGCCACTCTATTGAGGGTAAATACAAACCCAGAGATAGACTTGCTATCGTCCTTATCACTCTGGAAGCTCGAATCGGTAAAGCCCTCCATTTGGAGATCTCCATTACCATACACCAAGAACAATTCTTTAGTCCTCGCAAGTACTTAAGAATGTTCTTCACAGCTATCCAATGATTCTCCCCTGGGTTGGATTGATACCTGCTTACTACACTAAGTGTATAAGCTACATCTGGGCGTGTACATAACATTGCATACATTATAGATCCTACTGCCGAAGCATAGGGTATAATGCTCATGCGAGCTCTCTCTTCATCGGTCTTTAGGCAAGAGTCCTTAGAGAGAGTGACCCCATAGCAAGCGGGTAACGCACCCCTCTTGGAGTCTTCCATTCTAAACCTTTTTAGGATGGTGTTGATATAACTAGTTTGGGACAATCCCAATAACCTTTTGGATCTATCCTTATAGATTTGAATGCCCAGAATGTATGTGGCATCACCAGGTCCTTCATGGAGAACCATAGTGATAAGAAAGATTTGACCGACTGTAGCATAGGAATATCATTTCCTATCAGGAGAATGTCATCCACGTACAATACGAGGAATGTGACAGCTCTCCTTACAGTCTTCTTATAAACACAAGATTCATCTGGATTTTTGACGAAATCAAACTCTTTGATAACATCATCGAAAAAGATGTTCCAACTCCGTGATGCCCGCTTTAATCCATAAATTGATTTAAGCAATCTACATACTTTCCCGCTGCTCCCACTGTCAACGAAGCCCTCTGGCTGATCCATATAAATGCATTCTTCTAAATCTCCATTTAGAAATGCTGTTTTAACGTCCATCTGCCAGATTTCATAGTCGTAGTGAGCAGCAATAGCAAGTATGATCCGAATGGATTTAAGCATGGCTACGGGAGAAAAAGTTTCGTCATAGTCCAGACCTGGTGTTTGACGAAAACCCTTCGCCACAAGTCTTGCCTTATAGGTCTCTGCCTGCCCATCTACACCAATCTTTCTTTTAAAGATCCATTTGCATCCCACAGGTTTTACCCCAGGGGGTACAATGTCCAAAGTCCATACTTTGTTGGTGTATATAGACTCCATTTCAGATCTCATGGCATCCAGCCACTTCACAGAGTCTCCACTCGTGATAGCTTGCTGAAAGCTGGTAGGATCATCATCTTCCATGATGCAGTCTTCTCTGTCACCATCAATGAGGAAACCGTAGTACCTCTCCGGTGGGCGAGAAGTCCTACAAGACCTACGAAGTGGCCGAGGTTCTTTAGTTTCTATTGCAACAGCCGGTTCAACCAAGTCGTCATTTGTTGTTTGTGTCTTTAGAACCTCTTCTAGATCTACCACACTGCCATCAGTATCATTTGTGAAAAACTCTTTTTCCAAGAATGTGGCATACTGAGAAACAAACACCTTTTGTTCCTCCTTGTGGTAGAATAGATATCCATAAGAATTCTTTGGATATGCCACAAAATTACACATGACCGACCGTGTCTCGAGTTTGTCTGGATTCTGCTTTTTAACATAGGCCGGACATCCCTAAATCTTAATTCGTTTAAGAGATGGTCTCTTCCCATGCCATATCTCATATGGCATGGTAGACACGGTTTTGGTTGGGACCCTATTCAGTAGAAATGCTGCAATTTCTAATGCATGCCTCCAAAATGAGACGGATAACTCAGCATCACTCATTATGGAACAGACCATATCTAATAGGGTCTGATTCCGTCGTTCTGACACACCGTTGTGCTGTGGTGAGTAAGGAGGAGTGAGCTGAGAGAGAATCTCATTCTCTTTTAGGAAGTTTGCAAACTTTGTATTGAGATACTCCCCACCACGATCTGATCGATGCATTTTGATGCTCAAGCCGGTTTGTTTTTCTACTTCGAGTTTATATTCAGTGAATTTCTTAAAAGTTTCGGACTTGTGCTTTAATAAAAATACATGACCAAATCTTGAGAAATCATCAGTGAAAGTAATGAAATATGAAAAACCGCCTCTAGCCTGTGTAGACATTGGCCCGCATACATCACTATGTATGAGGCATAAGAGCTCAGTAGCTCTTTCTCCGTGTCCGGTAAATGGAGTTTTGGTCATTTTACCCTTGATATAAGACTGGCAAGTCGCATAAGATTTATATTCAAAAGGGTTTAAATATCCATCTTTGTGTAACTTGTTTAGTCTTGTTTCGTTAATATGACCAAGTCTACAGTGCCAAAGAAAAGCTTCATTTATTTCTGAAAGTTTACTTTTATTAGTGTGTTGTATGCTGAAAACTGTGTGTTGATTTAGGACGTATATCCCGTTATTAAGTGTACCATACCCAACCAACATTTGATTCAGGTGAATGTTCATAACATTGTTCTGCAATACAAAATTATATCCTTCATTGTCTAACAAATAAACAGATATTATATTACAAAGCATACTAGGTACATAATAACATGGGTTCAAAACCAATATACACCTAGACGGCAACCCCAAGTGATACTCTCCTACTGCAACTGTATGTATATTGGAACCATTTCCAACGCGGAGAGTATGATCACCTGTCTTCAAAACCTTGCTATTTCTCAGCCCCTGCATAGAATTGCAAATTTGAGAACCTGAACCGGTATCTAATACCCAGGAAGCAGAGTTTATTGAAAAACAATTTTCTGTCACAAACACACCTGAAGCGGAAGCATCCCCATGCTTCTTCTTGAGATCCAAGTACTCCGTGCAGTTGCGCTTCCAGTGTCCTGTTTTGTAGCAGTGATAACATTCCCCTTTCCCCGATTCCCCAGCTTTGGACTTGTCTTTCCCCTTAACCTTTTTAACTCTAACCTTAGGTTTGGTGGGTTTCTTCTTCATCTTTTCCTTGGCCTTAGCTTTCGGGCGAGAAGAAGAAGATGGCCCAACACTCAAAACGGGAGTCTTCACTGACTTCAACATGCTCTCTGCAGTCCTTAACATATTAAGGAGTTCAGGTAGTTTCTTCTCCATGTTGTGCATATTGAAGTTAACTATAAATTGAGCAAAGGTGGAGGGGAGAGACTGCAGAATAATATCTGTATATTGCTCATTGTCCATTGTCAATCCAAGGTCCTCAAGATCCTCTATAAGAGCTATCATCTTCAGAACATGGTCTCCTACTGGTGTGCCAGGGGCCATTCGCATCTGAAACAGCTTTCTGGATGCTTCATACAGTAATACACGGGATTGCTCTCCATACAACTCCTTTGTATAGAGAAATATGGCTTGTACGTCCAAATTCTCGTGATGCTTCTGATGTGTTTTATCCATCGATGCAAGCGCGAGGCACTTGGCCGTGGCACAGTCAGCGTCCCATGTCTTGCGGACTTCCTTATCCAACCGAAGATTTAGGACATGGGACGGGCGGGGCTGGAGCCGTGAGGATATATGATACCTTATCATAAGTCAAGGCAATGTTAAGATTCCTCAGCCAGTCTTTATAATTGGTCCCATTCAGTTTATTTTTATCTAGTAGAAGCTTGAGCCCTGTCATTGGTATCTGCCATTAAGAGAAAGAAAAAAATACACTCAGCGAAAGCTCTTGCAAAGATCAGATTGTTTATTATCTTATCTAATCGATGTCTCCCACTGCTTTAATCAAGTTTTCCTTTCAAACCTTAAAAAGAAAACTAGCCAGGATTAATTACAGTCTACAACTTCGCTAACCGTTCAGCCAGGCCAGTGTCGGTACTTGAGGGAGGTTCCCCGTGCTTTTGCACGGACCTAATTAATGGAAACCTTGTCTTCCCAGAGGTGTTGCCCCGTTAACACCTTTCTAAACACCTAATGGGTTAGCTAATTGTAAACTGCAAAATTCTCCTGGGAGCAACTATTGCCCACAGTGGGATCGGGATCTAACCATCATATCGAAGGTATGCAATCTCATTGCAAATTTCAACTATTGAAATTCCCGATATGGTTTTTACCCCTAATACCCATGACCTTAACTATGGTCAACAAATCATAAGCACTAGTCAATTTCTGCCCGTCATTTCTTGATTAATTAGACCCACTCACATGACCCTTAACTATGGTCAACAAAATCGCATGAATGTCCTAATTAATCTGCATCATATGCAGTGTAGGAAGACATCACTTAGCTACCGTACACTACGCCTTAACTATAGTGAACAAACGTAGCACCAATACTAAGTACTCTACTTCCTAAAATGACGGAGGGTTGCGAATGGATTTTAAGAAAACCTTTAATGGTTTGAACTTGATATCGTTGTAGAATCAAATGGTTTTCAAAAGGAGTGGCTTAAGCTCCGCAGTTTTTGAAATTTAGCTTTTTCGTAAAAAGCCGAGTGGTTTTCAAATCCGATTCTACGTCTTTTTAGGTTTATTTTTCTTCACATTAATCATATTAATGTTGTCCCATCATTTAAGTCCTTAAGCCATCACAGAAAAGAAACGAAAATACAACGTACGCTTATACCATCCGCATTTGCCGCAATGTTCCGTTATGCACCGTTAGGTTACTTAACTAACGGCATACCGGGACGGGACTGGCGTGGGTGTAAAACATAAGCAACTTCTATTATATATCTCATATATAATATAGCATTCGTCTCAGATATATTAAGCGATCACATCAAAAAATATAGGTAGCAGAAACACAAATATGATAATATAGGATATACTAGGATGTCCGTATTTAGTATTTAGCCAACAATAGAAAATACGGACTCCACAGTCGTAATGAATAGCCCATCCTACACCCTAGACCCCTATGAAAGCGGCAAGCGACCCTACCAATTCTAGAGTTAGGAGACCCGGTCTCGACTCCTCTAGATGGTCTCCCACTGGACTCTAGAACCCAGTCACTTGCGCTCTCCTCCTTGGGTCTATCCTAATGCGGAAAAGTAAATAATATACATCAATGGTGACATCATCCTCAACCCGGAAGTGCCCCAAATAAAAGAATATTACATTACAAATGAATTTTACATGAATGAAAATTAAAACTCTCATCTCACATAAAACCCCTGGCTATTCGATCACGACAATCCTATACATCACAACACAGCAACACATAACATCACTTGTCATCAACGTAAGCAAGTATGCGTACCCCAATTGCCATTGACATATAGCAACGAAACCGGCGATACGCATACTACGCTTACGGTCGCAGAAACAAGTATCATATACTACTAGGAGATGTTAAACCCTTCGATCGAATCATCGAACACCCGCATTCCCCAGTAAGCTCAACTCATGAGCACCGTTAAACAATACCCAAAATCTATGCCACAGTATTAAATGGACCAACCGTAGAAGGGCAGACCCAAGCCTCATTTGTGGCGCCACTAACTACGGTAAACTCTAAGGTTCAGTCGTGGTTTGGTGGTCATATCTCGAGTTAGGGTTACTTTCTTCTAGAGGGACATAGGAATACCTGCATTAGTTATCGAGTACGTTCAACCTGGAAGATACGAGTGTTTGATAATTCGATCGACCTGTTTAACGTCGCCAAAGTTACCAATACAATGCTATAAAAAATATGAATACGAAGTACTCCGCAAATAGTCCACTTCCAAATTTTCATCACATGCAATTCTGGACTTTATAAACAATACCAAAAACCCCAGAATATGATGTACAGAGCACTAGAGCAAAACGAGAAGGAGAGGAGCACAGTGGGTCGGCGACGCCGGAATTGTTGGCTTGGTTGCCGGCCAAATCCGAGCCCTCCCTTCGTATTGCACCTGTGTTCTTACATCATCCTAAATGCCACTCTGCAGTTGCTGAAATAATTTTTTGAACACATTTTAAAAAATTTCAAGAGAGCAATTTCAAGTGTTTCTAATTTCGTATTTTTGCGGGGTTTTTCGTTTTCGTATTGTCGTAACATCGTCTAGGTTTCTAGTTAGGCTCTGATACCATGAAGGAGTTCTTACAGCACCACTAGTAGGGTTTGGTAGCATCACACATGCCATATTAAAAAATTATAGGGTGCTAAAGAAACTATCCTAAGGATGATACTAGAAAAGCTAGGGTAACAAAACTTTAACATAAATACAAGTAGTAAAAGCTAGGGTTTGAGAATACAACCTTTGTATCTCCCTACGCTAGACTCCTTGACTCCTTGAAAGTTGAAAGAAGCTCACTTGAGATCCTCTAAGTCCACGACGATCCAACCGGAGTCCTCTTTGTCCAAGCTAGAAGCTCCACTTGATCAAGAGAAGAAGTAGAACTCAACACTCTAAACTAGTTGGCTAAAGTAGTATAGAATGTTGATGTGGTTTGTTTTCTCACTTAAAGACCCTAACTTGATCACTTTTTCACTCACTAATGGAAGCTAGAGAGCAAGAAAGAGGAGGATGAAGATGAAGGCAATATGAGAGCTCAAGATAATGATAAGCCTTATGTTAAAAATGAGAAATGAATATATATATATATATATATATATATATTTTCTCTTTCTCATTCTTAACCCAAGTTAACAAATATCTTTGATATTTATTTTGGAACACTAATGGCCATGAAAAATAACCCATGGTTAACTTAAGGTTTAGTGGAGGAATATAATAATCAACCATGGATGAAAAATCATTTCCATTATTCCAAAAGATAAATATCAATATATGTATTGAGGTGTGAGTTTTATATTGCCACCATCTCATGTATCAACAACCATGATAGAAATGTATATGAATGTATGTATGCATGCACATCCATATGTGCATCAAAAAGAACATGTGCATACATGCATGCATACTACAAAAGACAAAAGGGTCTAAAGTAAAAAGCTAATGGTCAATGTTAAATCCACACTTGATTTAGCAAACCGGTCATATTACATACGACCTGACCAATAGCAAACTGCCCGATTAATATACGGTATCATATACACGCATTTAATCGGGTCCCCACGCATATCCCATATGCACACCACATCGTTTCGCCTGGACTAGGTAATTCCATTGTGGGACTCTAAGACTCGTCAATACGCCGGCAGTGGATGATGATCATATCAAGCACCCTCAAGCCGTAAAAGGTTAGCTAAACATAACGGCCATCCAGGTATTGAGCGATCAGAAGAAAACAAGCGAACCTGTCACAACTCCCGTCGAGCCAACCGGCAACACTACCGTACAGTCCGGACTCTTCGTCAGATATGCTGCATATCGAGTCTAAGGATGGTAACGTCGACCCCAATAACTCAATAAGTCATGCCGATGAATGGTCTATAACAGAACGAGAAACTACGGATAACACTTTTCAGTAAATCTCAACAACTCTGGCAAGGGATTTACTGATATAGCCAATTGTGCACAGCACAGCATCAACCCCCAATACCGGGAGAGACGAAACCTATCCTATCGCTCATAGTCTTCGTGTGTCTCGAGACTGTACCCAAAAGCCACCTGTTTGCACGACTCGGCAGAGCCGTGGTAGGGTGGTGATCAAAGTACAGTGGGAGAACACACAAGACTCTATGACGATCTCGGGTCTACAGACTAACCTGTACCAGTGTCACCAAAGAACTGCTATCCTTCAATAGATATAATACAATATAGGAGTTCTCGGCGAGTCCGTCCAATGTACGCAGTCACCACTGAGCACCCGTATACGATCTCGATGTCAAACATCAATGGATGTGGGAACATCCATCGCCCATCATATAGGTCTAGTATCTTTTATATACGCTAGTCTACTCTGGTATATCGATCCCCGTCTCGATACACCCACGACTAGGGACATTTCAGTATGCTTATAAACTATAGACGTCCCACAAGTATGATCTCCATCATAATCACAGTAGTTAAGAAAATATCCTCTGGGCTTTATCAACATGTTTAAATGAATAATAGCATGATCAAGTCAACATGTCAGACAAAGAAGAACCAGATAGCATACTATCATGTCGAGCAAGAATGTACACTGAATATATATATATATATATATATATACATGTATAAATACATCCACTATCATATAATGGTCTCTAGGGCATACATATATCCAACATAATTGTGAGGTGTAAAATTCTCCCAGGAGTAACTCTTACTCGCAGTGGGTATTGGTATCCAACTATCTCATAGAAAGTATGCAATCTCATTGCAAATTTCAACACCTGAAATTCCAGATAATACTTTTACCCCTAGTGACTTATGACCTTAACTATGGTCAACAAATCATAAGCACTAGTCATGATCTACCCGTCATTTCTTGATTATTTAGACCCACCCACATGACCCTTAACTATGGTCAACAAAGTCATATGACTGTCCTAATTAATCACATCATATGCTATATAGGAAGACATCACTCAGCTACCGTACACTACGCCTTAACTATGGTCAACAAACACAGCACGAATACTAAGTACTCTATTTCCTAAAATGACGGAGGGTTACAATAGATTTTTCAGAAAACCATTTACGTAATGAACTTGATATCGTTGTAGAAACAAGTGATTTTGAAAAAGGAGTATTTTTTAGGCTTTTACTAGATTCGCTAAAGAGGTCACTCCCGATGAAGCGATCTCGGCTCTTTCCTTATCGAATAAGGTGCAGGATATTTCACAAATACCGCTATGCAAAGCAAGAACTATAGAAGCAATCAAAAACAAAACCGAGTGAGTTGTAGCATCTGCTAGTATCGCTAAAGAGGTCACTCCCGGTGATGGGATCTCGGCTCTTTCCTTATCGAATAGGGTGCAGGATATTCTACAAGGAATACCGCTATGCGAAGCAAAAACTAGAGCTACCCTTTTGAAAATTTGATTCTACAACATCTTTTAGTTTTCTTTTCTTTCATTAATCTTATTAATGACATCCCATCATTTATTCTTCCTAAGCATCACAGAAGAAACGAAAATACAACGTACGTTTATGCCATCCACATTCGCCTCAGTGTCCCGTTATGCACCGTTATGTTACTTAACTAACGGCATACCGCGGTGGGACTAGCGTGGGTGTAAAACATAAGCAACGTATATTATATATCATATATACAATAATAAAGCATTCGTCTCACGCATATAAAATGATCACATCACAGTTTATCAGCAGCAGAAGATAACATATGAAATATTGGATATACTAGGAGGTCCGTGTTTTATTTTGAGCCTGTATAAAACACGGATTCAACGGTCGCGATGAATAGCCAAACCCACATCCCTAGACCCCTACGAGAGCGGCAAGTAACCCTCCTAATTCTAGGGTTAGGAGACCCGGTCTCGACTTCTCGAGATGGCCTCCCACTGGACCCTAGAACCCGGTTACTTGTGCTCCCCTTCTTGGGTCTATCCTAATGCGGAAAAGTAAATAATATACAATGGTGACATCATCCTCAACCCGGAAGTGCCCCAATAAAAGAATATTACATACATTGAATTTTGCATGAATGAAAATGAAAAACTCTCATCTCACATAAAACCCCCTGCTATTCAAAACACGACGATCCATTATAACATATCACAGCAACACATAATATCACATGTCATCAATGTAAGTAAATATGTGTATCACAATTGTCGTTGAGATATAGCAACAAAAACGACGATACACCACATATTACACTTACGGTCGCAGAAAAGAAAGTGAAAACTACAGCATTTGGAATCCACAATCATCTTAGACATCATAAACCCGAAATAACACATATTACGGATTTCATGCCTAACTATATGAATGCCACATATTGTATCACATTTCAGATAACTAGACAATGTTAAACTTTCCGATCAAATAAACAAACACCCATGATTTCCCAATTGAGCTCCACACTTGAGCGTAGTTCAAAAAGTCCCAGAACATGCCACAGCTCCTACGAACCAGCCGTAGAAGGGTCAACCAATGCCTTACATGTGGCACCGCTGAACTACCACAAACCCTAGGGTTTAGTGGCGGTTCTTACGGTCACATAATCGAGTTAAGATTTCATCTTCTAGAGGGTCCACAGAATCGCTTGCATGATTTTCTGAAAGTTTTAAACTAAGGAAAAATCCAACACTAGGAAAAATTTCCAGCAAGGGAAAAAGTGAGTTATTGATATCCGTTCGAACATTTTAACATTGTCTAAATAACCCGAAAACAAACTAGAATTACGAATACAAAACACTCCGAATTGCCTCTGTAAAAAGATAACATCACATGCAAATTTAGTAAAAACAAACAACACCTGAAATACCAAACCCCAGAGACCGGAACACCCTAAAAAATTGGACCCTGAACTCCACTATATGGCCGATCTGGCCTGATTTTTTGCTATGGTGCTCAGCCAAAATCCGAGGGGAGGTGCCCAATTTTCTACAGTGTTCATACTATATCACATATAACATTATGTAACTGTTTAAAAAAAATTCGACTCTCAGAAAATTTCGACAGAAACTAGGGTTCGTATTCGGGTGTTTCGGAGTTGTTTCGGTTTCGTAATCCTACACTTATCCGTCTAATTCTCTAGCTAGGCTCTGATACAACTGTTAGGATACCTAGCGCTGCAGCAAGGTTTCGGGAGGTATCGTCCATGCCAATTTAAAATTTTGCCATTCTAGATAACCCTAACCATGAACCTTTAACTAGAGATTTAAAGAAAACTACAGGTTAACAACTTAACATATAAGTGATTAGGGATTACAACCTTTGTAGTCCATTCCTTCGCTTCATAAGCTCCGAGTTATGGTCCCTTCGCTGCGATCATCAAGCTCCCGGACTCTAAAAAGGCTCGATGAGGTGAATGATTCATGCTTGCATGAAGTCTTCACTATTCAAGATGATCCACCTTGAGGAGTCACAAACCCAAGCTATCTCTTCACTAATTAGGGATTAGTGAAGCTAACACACTAATCTATATGGCTAGTATAGAAGAGGATGATGAAGTAGGAATTTTGCACTATTTAGTTTTCTTTTTCTCATAATGTTTTATCAATTCATCACAAGCTAGAGTGCAAAATGAGAGAGCAAGAAGAAGATGATCAAGTGATGAATGAATTATTGTTGTGAGGTTAGAAATGCAACCATGGGTTAAGAATGTCATGCTTAAACCTTGTAGAGAATAAACCATGAGCTAGGGTTAGGGTTAGGTTAATAAATATCTTAGAAATATCCAAAGGGGTGGACTTAGTCAACTATGATAAATATCTTAGGATAAATCCACACATTTTGAATTATCTAAAAATAAAATGTAAACCCTAATCTTAACCCTAACATGGTTTAACTCTCATTAACCTTAGTTGTATTTATAACCTAGCATGTTACAATTATACATATCACATATATATAATTACATAACAAAAGAAAAGAATACAATAAATATATATCACATATATATCAATGTATCCTAAGTGAGAAAAAGAATTGCTTAAGTGAGCTTATATTAGTTAATGTAATATAATATATCACATATATAATTATACATTAAATTATTAAATCAATACTTGATTTAATAATCCGGCTATATTACATATAACCGACTAATATAATATGTATCATTTTATCGAATCAACATTTGATCTGATAACCCGGCTATTTCACGTATACCCGGCCGATATCACATATTGCGAGAATAGAATACGGTATCACATACTCGTATCAATCCCAGTCCCGCACATATTACATATGTGCTCCTACTCCGTTTCGCTTGAGCTAGGAAATCTCTGTGTAGGACTCTAAAGACTCGTCAATACGCATGCAGTGGGTGATGATCATATCAAACACCCATAAGCCGCAATCGGTCAGCTAAACGTAACAGCCAGCCGGGTATTGAGCGATCAGAAAATTAACAAGCAGGCCTGCACACACTCCTGTGAATCCAATCAGTAACACTACCGTACAGTCCGGTCTCTTCGTCCGATATGTCGCATATCCAGTCTAAGGGTGGTGAACGTCAGACCCAAGTAACCGATAAGTCGTGTCTATGTGAGGGTCATAACGGGTCAAGAAACTACTGATAACACTTACCAGTAGATCTCCATATCAGCCCTGGTCAAGGACTTCCAATTATAGCCAATCAAACACAGCGCAACATCAACCCCCAATATCGGGATAGACGAAACCCCCCAATCGCTCATTGCCTTCATATGATTCGGGACTGTACCCAAAAGCCACCGTTTTGCACGTTCTCTTAAACATGGTAAGGTGGAAATCAAACCACAGTGGGAATCACACACGACACTATGACGATCTCGGGTCTACAGACTAACCTGTACCAGTGTCACTAGAGAACTGCTATCTGACGATAGGTATAATACCATCTAGGAGTTCTCGGCAAGTCCGTTCAGTGTACCCAGTCTCCACTGAGCACCCGTACACCATCTTAGATGTCAAACACCAATGAATGTGGGATCATCCATCGCCCATCATATGGGTCAAGATGCGTATACGCTAGTCTGCTCTGGAGTATCGATGCCCTGTCTCGATACACTCTCGACTAGGAACAATTATAGGATGTACTCTTGGACTACCCTGGCCCCACTAGCATGATCTGCATCATAGTCCTAGTAGTCAAGTACATATCATAAGGGCTTTATCAACATGTGAGAGAAAGACAGTAAACCAATACAAGTCAACATATTAAGACAAAGTGAAACCAGATAGCATACAATCATGTCGAGTAAGAAAGTCCTCTCTATATATATCAAAGCTTCAACTACATTATACATCACATGTATAATAATGGCCTCTAGGACATATACATAACTAACAGAAGATGCATCAACATGTACTTTCTTCGTTTGGGCGGCATGGGAATCCTGGTAATCCCCTATTTCCTGCTCGGTCTTATAATAAATATAAAGTAGAGCGGGACCAACGTTTCTCAAGCTCAGTATAACAAGCGGGTTTGGTTAATACATCCATATTATTATCTTGGTTAAGGCATGGCATGGTCTCTACCTAGAGAGAGAGAGAAGAAAACACTCTGCGTGTGCTCTTGTAAGATTAGATTGGTTATATACTTTATCTAATCAGGATGGCTCCCACTGTTTTTATCGAATCTTCCTTCAAACCTTAAAAGGAATGACTAGCCGGGATTAATTACACCCTACAAGTTCGCCAATCTTTCAGCCAGGCTAGTGCTGGTACTTTGAGGGAGGTTCCCCATGCTTTCGCACGGACCTAATTAAAATAAAGCTCGTTTTCCTAGGGGCGTAACCCCGTTGACATCTTTCTAGACGCCTACTTGATCGGCTAATTGTAAAGTGCAAAACTCTCCCAAGAGTAATAATTACTCGCAGTGGGTATCAGGATCTAACTATCTCATAGAAAGTATGCAATCTCATTGCAAATTTCAATACTTGAAACTCCCGATAATGGTTTTTACCCCTAGTACTTATGACCTTAACAATGGTCAACATATCATCAGCACTAGTCAAGTTCTACCCGTCATTTCATGAATAATTAGACCCACCCACATGACCCTCAAATATGGTCGACATAATCACATGACTGTCCTAATTAATCACATCATATGATGTATAGGAAGACATCACTTAGTTACCGTACACTGCGCCTTAACTATAGTCAACATACGCAACATAAATACTAAGTACTCTACTTCCTAAAATGACGGAGGGTTGGGGATGGTTTTTATGAAAACCATTTATGCTTTGAACTTGACATCGTTGTAGAATCAAATGATTTAAAATGGAGTGTTTTTTAGGCTTTTGCTAGTTTCGCTAAATAGGTCACTCCCGGTGAAGGGATCTCGGCTCTTTCCTCGTCGAATGAGGTGCAGGATATTCACAATACTACTATGTAAAGAAAGAACTAGAAAGGCAATTAAAAGACAAAACCGAGGGTTGTAGCATCTGCCAGTTATTGCTAAAGAGGTCACTCCCGGTGAAGGGATCTCGGCTCTTTCCTTATCGAATAAACTGCAGGATATTCTACTACGAATAACGCTATGCAAAGCAAGAACTAGAGCTACCTGTTTTTTTATTAAATTCGATTCCACAACATCTTTAGGTTTATTTTCTTTCATTAATCTCATTAATGAAGTCCCATCATTTAAGTTACCTAAGCATCACAGATAAATACAACGTATGCTTATACCATTCACATTCGCCACGAAGTCCCGTCATGCACCATTAGGTTAGGTAACTAACGGCAGAGCGGGGAAAGGCTAGCGCCGGTGTAAAACATAAGCAACGTCTATATAATATACCACGTATACTATATACAGTATCCATCTCATCATATACAGTGATCATATCACAGAATATCGCAGCAGAAATCAACATATGAAATATTGGATATACTAGGATTTCTGGGTTTTAAATTAAGCCAGTATAAAACACGGATTCCACGGTCATGATGAATAGCCAATCCCATATCCCTAGACCTTTATGAGAGCGGCAAGCAACCCTACCAATTCTAGAGTTAGGAGACCCGGACTCGACACCTCGAGATGGTCTCCCACTGGACTCTTAGAACCCGGTTACTTGAGCTCCCCTCCTTGGGTCCATCCTAATGCGGAAAAGTAAATAATATACATCAACGGTGACATCTTCCTCAACCCGGAAGTGCCCCAATAAAATAATATTACGTACAAGTTTTTACATGAATGAAAATGAAAAACTCTCCTCTCACATAAAAAAAAACCCCGGCTATTCAAACACGACGATCCAATATAACATATCACAGCAACACAGAACATCACATGTCATCAATGTAAGTAAATATGCGTATCCCAATTGTCGTTGACGTATAGCAACGAAACCGGCGATATACCACATATTACACTTACGGTCGCAGAAAAGAAAGTGAAAAATACAACAGTTGGAATCCGCAATCACCTTAGACATCATAAACCCGGAATATCTCATATTCCGGATTTCATGCCTAACAATATGAATTCCTTAGACATCACATGCCTAACAATTATAAACCCCGCATTTTAGTCATGATATTGAAAACACTTTCCAATAATAAGTCGGGCAATTCAACAAGATTCCCGACATCCTGATCGAATGCTTGTCGGGAACTTTAGTAGACGGCCGTACCCTCGATGCCGTCGACGAAGTGCACTTAGGCGGAACACCGTGGCTGCGAGCACCCGGACGGATGCTTTTGGCATTGGCGTTCTCCTACAGTCACTTGGTCAGGGCTTTGGGGCGTGGCTATCTAGTAAAGTTACCTGGCGAGTATCTGCGTACGCTACGTGATTGCGACAGACTTTTGATCACATCAAAATCCCGTAGCAACCGATCATGTGAGACTAAATTGCTAGATTTATAATATTCAAATATTGTGGATTCCAAGTATTGTATCCCATCACAAATATCCGGACGACGTTAAACTTTTTGATCGATTCATCAAACTCTCACAATTTCCCGATAGTTCAACACTTGAGCACAGTTTAATAATACCCAGAACATGCCATAACACCTATGCACCAACCGTAGAAGGGCAGACCCAAGCCTCATTAATGGCTCCACGGAACTACCGCAAACCCTAATGTTCGAAAGCGGTTCCATGGTCATTATGTCGAGCTAGGGTTTCAATCTTCTAGAGGGTCCACAGAATCGCTTGCATGATTTTCCGAATACCTTGAACTTGGAAAAATGGGTTTTTGACATTCGATCGAACTTTTTTACTTCGCCAAGATAACATGTGAAAACCCAAAACCATGTTAAACTATGAATACGAAACACTCTGAGTTGCCTATCCAGTAAGACTACATCTCATGCAATTGTAGAAAAAACAAACAACACCTGAAGAACCAAAACCCAAAGACTGGGACACCTACAAAATTTGGAGTCAAAATTCAACAAAACACCTGAGGAGCTCAGAAATTTTGCACTCCTGGCCAGCCCAAATCCGAGCAGAGGGGAACAAATTTTGGTAGTGTTCATTCTGTATATCATACAACATTCTGCAGTTGTTTAAAAAAATTTTAGAAGCCATTTTAAAATCGACAAAAACTGGGGTTTGGTATCGGGTGTTTCAGAGTCATTTCGGTTTCATAATCTAACAAACATCGTCTAATACTCTAGCCCGGCTCTGATACCACTGTTAGGATTCCTTAGCACCCTACTGGGTTTTCAAGACATCAAGCATGCCAATTTCAAAATTTCTAAAGTGCTAATGAACCCTAACCTAAGATCTAGCTAGAGTAAATAGACAATCAAATATGTAATCAAACATTACAACAAGTGAACAAGGAATACAATCTTTGTAGACCGGTCCTTCACTTCTAAAGCTCCGTGTAGTGGTCCCTTTACTGCGAGTAAAGATCTCCCGAACTCTAGTATGGGTTCCCTTGGAGAAATGAACAATCTTGCTCGAAGTCTTCAAGGCCGAATATGATCTACGTCGAGGAGACTCATGCTCATGCAACCTCTTCACAAATGGTAGATTAGTGAAGCAAACACTCTAAACTAAATGGCTAATATAGTAGAGGATGATGAAGTAGGAAATTGGCTCACTTTAGATTTATTTTTCTCACAATATTACATCACCATTTTCAAAGCTAGAAAGCATTCATGAGGAAGAAGAAGATGAAAATGATGAAAAATGAGATGAAGCTCATGAGGTTAGAAATGTAACCATGGGTGAGTATATGTCATACATTAACTCTTGTAGATGTTAGTGTATATGCCCTAGAGGCCATTACTGTATCATACTAGTTTGTATATTACTTAATGGAAACTTGAGATATTCACCTTGTATAGACAGTCTTGCTCAAAATAGTAGTATGCTACTTGGTTTGTTTCTACTTTAATGTGTACATGTGTTTATTTTAGTATATCACCTATACACATTAGTGGAGCCCTTAGGATCTTTGCTTGATTACCAGCGTTGTGATGGCAGTCACACCCGTGGGGGCTGGGTAATCCACAAGCACATCCTTAAGCAGGTCCCTAGTCGTAGGACTATCGAGACAGGGCATCGATACTCCGGAGTAGACTAGCGTATGCGCTTCTCATCCCAGTGTGGGAGACGGTCTGTCCCACAGCCGTCAGTACGTCGTACTTGAGATAGTATGCGGGTGCTCGTTAGGTTACGAGTACATTGGACAGGACTCGTCGGGAACTGTTGGTTGGTACTATACCTATCGTCAGTTATCAGTTCCCAGGTGACATGAGTACAGCTTAGTCCGCTGACTTGACACTGTCACTTCGCCTCGAGTGTGTTCCCACTTTACTTGGATTACTACCCTACCACGGCTCAAAGGAGTAGTGAAAACAGGTAGTAGTTGGGTGCAGTCCCGAAGCACTTGGAGGCAGTGATGGTTAGACAGGATTCGTCTCTCCAGGTATTAGGGGTTGATATCGTGCTGTGTCTAGGAGAGCCATTACACAAAGTCCCTGGCCAGGGCAAGCGAGATATACTGGTAGGTTTCCAGTGTTATCTTAAGGTGTTCTGGGCTACACTCCGACACGACTTGTACTGCTATTAGGGGACTGACGTTTACCGCCCCATAGGCCCGCCATGCGATATTCTCAGACGAACAGACCGGACTGTACGCAGATTGTCACATTCAGGCTCAGTAGGAGTTCAGATGGGTTTTCACCTCGTCCGTCTTCTTATCGGCATCTACCTGGGGGCCTTTATGCACAGCTAGTGCTGCTTGCGGTCTGTGGTTAAACCCACTGCCAGCGTAGTGTCGAGTCTTTAGAGTCCCACAGAGAGAGCTATTCGCCTTTAGGCAAAAGAGTAGAGGTCGCATGGTTTTGCGACAGGGTTCGGTCACATCCGTGCACTTGTGGACGTTTAGTGTCCGGGCAGTTAACACTAGCGGGCTTTGGTTTAAGCCAGATCCTAGTGTACGTTTTGGGATTGGTTTTATCTCGTTTGTATTCGTGTTCCTCGGAACGCGGATGCGAGTGTGTATGCACAGTTGACAGAGAGACAGAGGCAGAGGATTCTTATTAGGGTTGTTGACTGTTGACTTTTTGCTAAACCCTAATGAGAATAAGAAATATGATTAACAGTAATATTAATTAAGTATTATTGTGACATGGTTGTTGATGGTTGACTTTGTTGACTTGTTGACTTGGTTGACTAGGTTGGACTTGTTGACCTTCATCATTACAATGGCTATCATTTCATGGCAAAGAATTTTGCTTGCTTGTTTCTTTTTGCAAAATGTGTGCATGAAATGATATGGCCATTTTGACTTGAACCATCACATAATACTCAATTACTATTATTTGTTATGATGATTTTGGATTATGAGAGCTTGGATGAAAAAAGTCTTGCTCATTCTTTCATTTTCCTCTCTCTCTCATGCTTGAGCTCTCCCTCTTCCTCTTGCTCTCTCTAGTTCATTCTTCACTTGTTTCATGTGTTGAGAAGCAAGAACCATAGAGATAAAACCCAACACACTCCTCTACTCATCCTAGTTCACAAGGTTTAGCAAACCAAGTGTTCTAATTTCTTCTAGTTTGAAGTGAAGCCAAAGGTAGATACTTTCAGGTGGATCCATCTTCGGCATAAAGAGACGACGAGGAGAGAACCATCCGACCACCACAAGGAGACCAAGAGAAGGAGTTCAAGTTAAGGTATAACCCCTAACCGAGTAGGTAAAACTCTTGTTAGGTTTGTTAGATAGTTGTTTAACAAAGATCCGTATTTTGAGTCCATGTTACCACCAAAAGAAAATTTGTTTTTCACCATTTCCGCAAGCCCGTAAGTACCGGGAGAGGTAACGTAGACTTACAGTGGTATCAGAGCCAGGTTAAACACTATCTAACATGTTAGATAAGTAACTAGAAGTTCGATCGGAGAAAAAGTCATGAAACATGCCCGAAAAATCAAGTTTCTGCCGATTCTGTTTTCTGTCAAAAAATAAAAAATCTTACACTAAAAATCGGCTCAGGCTTTTTAAAACACACTGTAGAAAAATGGTCCCACGACTCGATCAATGAGCCGCGGAACCGCGGCAGGAGCATGCTCCCGCCGCGGAACCGCGGCCGAGTTGACTCGGTCGTGGGCGATTTTTCTTGCAGTGTGTTCAGTGGGGTGTTTTGGGATTTTTACAATATGTTTTTTCTGCCCAGATTTTCCAGAACGCAAAATTTGTTTTTGGGGCTTAAAAATCCGTATTTTGATCGAACTTCTAAAGACTTAAGCTAGCGGGTTATATCTATGATGTGATATGTGTATTGAACGTCTGCTAATCGCTATACGTCGATTAGTGGGGATTATACATATCTGTGATCTGTAATGTTGATGGTATGTGTATATGAATTCATTGGATTGTCGCGGATGAATAGCCGGGGGGGGTTGTGAGATGACAGTTTTCTTTATCTTTTCAATTCATGTAATTTGTAATTGATGTAATATTATTTATGGCCACACAACCGGGATGGGGTTGTAGCCGTCATTGTTTAATTTTTTTACTGTTTTTGATCCTACGATAGACCCAAGGTAGGGTGCACAAACTACCGGGTATCTCGAAGTGCCGAGTAGCCTACTCACGGTGTTGAGGGAGGTTGCTTCGCTTCAGGTACTTGGCAGGTAGTTTGCCCCACCCGTAGGGGTCTAGGGTAGGGTCTTGGCTATTCATCGCGACCGTGTAATCCGCTCTTCGTTACAGGCTCGTACGGATTGCGGATTCCTAGAATATCTAATGTGTTCATCTGTGATCTGGAATGGCTATCATTGCATGTGACGAATGTGTATATCTATATATGATATCTATTTAGGCGTTGCTTATGTTTTGCATCCGTGCTAGTCCAGCCCCTGCTCTGTCGTTAGTTAAGTAACCTAACGGGTAATGACGGGGCCCCGTGGCGAATGCGGATGGAATAAGCGTACGTCATATTTTTGTTGTTTTCTGCAATGGTAGGATTAAATGATGGGACGCATTAAATTAATGCAAGAAAATAAACCAAAGTTGAGTCGTTGGAACACTTTCAAAACCACTCGGTTTCTTTTCAAAAACAACTTTTAAACGCGGAGCTTAAGCCACTCCTTTTAAAAGCTATCTCGTTCCATCGATTATATCAAGTTCACTACATTCACGGTTTCGCCAAAACTATTTGTAGCCCTCCGTCGTTTCACATGGATGGTCAATAGTATTCAAGCTATGTTTGTTGGCCAAAGTCAAGGCATAGTGATTGGTAGCTATTGGATATTCATGTGCAGCATAGATAGATGTGTTGGTTTGGGACAGTCGTACTGCCTTTTTGGCCAAAGTCAAGGGTAGGTGCGGGTGGGTTCAAATTAACCTGGAGAATGACGGTTAGAACTTGACATGTGACTTATGATTTGTTGGCCAAAGTCAAGGTCATAAGAGCATGGGGCAAAAATCCACATTGGGAGTTTCAAAAGAACTGAAACTTGCTAGCATTGCATACCATTTAGAGTGTGATGATTCTGGTAGGATTCCTTCAGTTTTGTCACGCAATAATATTTGCATCCCGATCCTACTGTGAGTATATGCTAGTCCTCGGGAAATTTCTCACTTAACGATCAATGCTATAAACCAAGTAGGTGTCTAGAAAGGTGTTAGCGGGGCTGCACCCACAGGGAAAAGAGCTTATTTAATTAAGGAACTTCGCGAAAGCGTTGGAAAACCTCCTTCGAAGTACCGACACTAACCTGGCTGAACGGTTAAGCATGTATTGTACGGTGAGATTGATCTCGACTAATTCTTCCATTTTGGTTTGAGGAGGGATTCGAGAGACAGTGGGAGCCATCCTGTTTAGACAAATTAAAAACCACTCTAAACTTTCAAGAGCATCATGCTAAACTGTTTCTTCTCTCTCTCCTAATTGCAGCGACCAAATATCATGACTGGACTTAAGTTACTACTAGATAAAAACATACTGACAGGGCCAAACTACAAAGATTGGCTCAGGAATGTCAAAATGGCAATCACTTATAACAAGTTGGGGTATCTCCTCACCACCAAAGCTCCCCCTGTCCCAGGTCCCAAAACAAGCGTCGCGGATAGGGAAAACCGTAAGACCTGGGAAATCGATTGCGCGAAGGCCAAGTGCCTCGTGCTTGCCTCTATGGACAATGAACATCAGAGGAGGCACGAGAATATGGACCTTGAATCCATATTTCTCCATACAAAAGAACTGTATGGAGAGCAATCCCGTATCGCCAGATACGAAGTCTCGAAAAAGCTGTTTTCGGCGAGATTGGCCGTCGGATCATCGGTAGCGGAACACGTGCTTAAGATGATTGGCTTCATTGAGGAGCTCGCGGACCTTGGGACCACGTAAGAGAACGAGCTCTACACGGACTTGATTCTCCAGTCCCTTCCTTCCACTTACGCCCAGTTTATCCTGAACTTCAACTTAAAAGAAAAAGAAGTTGAACTTTCAGAACTCCTCAACAAGCTGAGGAGTGCAGAGGGCACCCTACAGAAGGGTAGGGAAACATCCACTTTGTTTGTAGGAGGATCTTCCTCTTCTAGGTCCAAGGCGAAAGCCAAGGGAAAGAAGAAGAAATCCCCCGCCAAACCAAGGGGCAGTGTTAGTAAAGTGGATACGAAGGGAAAGACAAAGGCAACAAAGGTAGCGGGAAAGCTAGCAGGAAATGAAGAATGCTTTTACTGTCACAAGAGTGAATACTGGAAAAAGGATTGCAGGACTTGGAAGGCCAAAACCCAGGATCTGAAGCAAGTTGCGGCTTCAGCTTCAGGTATGTATGTTATTGAAAACTGTCTATCAATAAACTCTACATCCTGGGTATTGGATACCGGATCAGGATCTCATATCTTTAATTCTTTACAGGCACTGAGAAGGCGTAGGGTTTTGAAGGCAGGTGATATGACCCTCAAAGTTGCAAACGGAGCTGGCATTGATGCTGAGTCCGTAGGGGACTATCACCAGGGGTTGTCAGATGGACCCGTTTTGGTTTTGCGTGATTGTTATTTTGTACCCAATGCAACCTGTAATATCATATCTGTATCTTTATTATCTAAAGAAGGTTATGAATTTGCATTTGTAAGTAATGTTGTGAACATTCACCTTGATCAAGTTTTGATTGGGTCAGGTTCAATAAGCAATGGTATATACGTATTAAACCAACCAAATATTTTTAATGTCCAGAATACACACAAAAGAAAGTCTCCGGAAATAAATCAGGCTTTCTTATGGCATTGTAGACTGGGTCACATCAATGAGAGAAGGTTGACGAAGTTACATACAGAAGGATATTTGGATCCGTTCGAATATCAATCATATGCAACTTGTCAATCCTGTCTCAAAGGAAAGATGACAAAGACTCCATTCACTGGACAGGGAGTAAGAGCGAGCGAGCTCTTGGGACTCGTACACAGCGACGTGTGCGGTCCAATGTCTACGCATGCACGAAGCGGTTATTCTTACTTCATTACTTTTACGGATGACTTTTCATGGTACGGATATGTCTTCTTAATGAAACATAAATCCGAAGCCTTTGGAAAATTCCAGGAATATAAGAATGAAGTAGAAAAACAAACAGGAAAAAGTATCAAGACACTGAGATCTGATCGAGGTGGTGAATACTTAAGTGCCGAGTTCCCGGATTACTTAAAAGAGAATGGAATTCTCTCTCAGCTTACTCCTCCATACACTCCGCAACATAACGGTGTATCGGAGAGATAGAACCGGACCCTATTGGATATGGTACGTTCCATGATGAGTAACGCTGAGTTACCACGATCATTCTGGGGATATGCACTAGAATCAGCTACATACCTTTTGAACCGAGTTCCAACAAAGACTGTGCCTACCACACTATATCAGATGTGGTGTAGGAAGAAACCCTATCTTAAGCATATTAAGACATGGGGATGTCCAGCTTTTGTCAAAAAGCAGCACGCGGACAAACTCGAGGCACGCTCAGTACAGTGCAAGTTTGTGGGATATCCAAAGAACTCCAAGGGATATTTCTTCTATTGCGAAGAGGGACAAAAGGTTTTTGTCTCTCGTCATGCCCACTTCTTGGAAACTGAGATTTTGGAAAATCAGATAAGTGGGAGCGCAATAGAACTGGAAGAAATTACAGAACCACGAGCTATTACTGAAAGCTTAATAGAACCAGAGGGTTCGAAAGATCAGGACATTCCTACGCTGCTCCGCAGGAGTAGTAGGCAGTCTCATCCGCCCGAGAGATACTACGATTTTCTCATAGACGGGGATAGAGAAGATTGCATCATTGATTATGATGAGCCGACTAGCTTCCAGCAGGCCATTCAGAGCGTTGACTCGGTAAAATGGCTGGATTCAATGATGACCGAAATGGAGTCCATATACACCAACAAAGTATGGACGTTGGACGTTGCTCCAGATGGGGTAAAACCCGTAGGATGCAAGTGGATCTTCAAATGGAAGATTGGTGTAGATGGACAGGTTGAGACCTATAAGGCTAGACTTGTTGCAAAGGGTTTTCGTCAAAGGCCTGGTTTGGACTATGACGAGACCTTTTCTCCAGTGGCTATGCTGAAATCCATTTGGATCCTTCTTGCCATTGCTGCCTTCCATGATTATGAGATTTGGCAGATGGACGTAAAGACCGCTTTTCTAAATGGAAATTTAGAGGAGTGTGTCTATATGGACCAGCCAGAGGGTTTCATTCAGAGTGGGAGCAGCGGAAAGGTGTGCAAGGTGCTTAAGTCCATCTATGGAATAAAGCAGGCATCGTGGAGTTGGAACATCTGTTTTGATGAGACAGTCAAAGAATTTGGCTTTATCAAAAATCCAGATGAACCATGCATCTATAGTAGATTTGTAGCAAGAATTGCCATATTCCTCGTTTTGTACGTGTATGACATTCTTTTAATAGGAAATGACATTCCTATGCAACAATCTGTCAAGGGGTTCTTATCACACAGGTTCTCCATGAAAGACCTGGGTGATGCCTCATACATTCTGGGGATCCGGATCTTTCGTGACAGATCCAAGAGGATATTAGGACTTTCACAGTCCAGGTACATCGACACCATACTGAGAAGATTCAGTATGGAAGATTTCAAGGGCGGTAATCTACCGGCTTGTCACGGGATCACCCTCTCTAAAGAGATGTCTCCCAAGACTGATTTGGAAAGGGATCACATGTCAATTATACCCTACGCTTCTGCGGTAGGCTCTCTAATGTATGAGATGTTTTGTACCAGACCAGATGTAGCTTATGCACTGAGTGTGGTAAGACGGTATCAGTCAAACCCTGGGGAGAAGCACTGGATAGCGGTAAAGAACATTCTCAAGTACCTGAGAAGGACTAAGGAGCTGTTCTTGGTGTATGGCGGAAAAGACCTCCAGATCGAGGCCTTTGCTGACTCCAGCTTCCAGAGTGACAAGGATGACTCCAAGTCCCTGTCGGGTTATGCCTTTACCCTCAATGGAGTGGCGGTTTGTTGGAAGAGTTCCAAACAGGAAACCGTTACTGACTCGACGATGGAAGCGGAATATATCGCTGCTGCAGATGCCGCAAAAGAAGCCGTCTCGATAGGGAAGTTCTTGACAGAACTTTAGGTGGTTCCGTCCATTGTTGATCCAATACCTCTGTATTGCAGCAACAACGGGGTTATAACTTTAGCAAAGGAACCCAGGTCCTATCAGAAGTCTAGACACATCTTGATGCGGTATCTCCTGATTAGGGAGAGCGTGGGTCGCCACGAGATCGAGGTTCGGAGAGTTTCTACGGAAGATAACACTGCTTATCCATTCACGAAGGCCTTACCCCAGACTAAGTTCGAGCGGCTGATCGAGATGATAGGTCTTCGATACGCCAGTACATGGCCTTAGTGCAAGTGGGAGATTGTTATTGTATATGCCCTAGAGGCCATTACTGTATCATACTAGTTTGTATATTACTTAATGGAAGCTTGGGATATTCACCTTGTATAGACAATCTTGCTCAAAATAGTAGTATGCTACTTGGTTTGTTTCTACTTTAATGTGTACATGTATTTATTTTAGTATATCACCTATACACATTAGTGGAGACCTTAGGATCTTTGCTTGATTACCAGCGTTGTGATGGCAGTCACACCCGTGGGGGCTGGGTAATCCACAAGCATATCCTTATGCAGGTCCCTAGTCGTAGGACTATTGAGACAGGGCATCGATACTCCGGAGTAGACTAGCGTATGCGCTTCTCATCCCAGTATGGGAGACGGTCTGTCCCACAGCCGTCAGTACGTCGTACTTGAGATAGTATGCGGGTGCTCGTTAGGTTACGAGTATACTGGACAGGACTCATTGGGAACTGTTGGTTGGTACTATACCTATCATCAGTTATCAGTTCCCAGGTGACATGAGTACAGCTTAGTCCGCTGACTTGACACTGTCACTTCGCCTCGAGTGTGTTCCCACTGTACTTAGATTACTACCCTACCACGGCTCAAAGGAGTCGTGCAAACAGGTAGTAGTTGGGTGCAGTCCCGAAGCACTTGGAGGCAGTGACGGTTAGACAGGATTCGTCTCTCTCGGTATTGGGGGTTGATATCGCGCTGTGTCTAGGAGAGCCATTACACAAAGTCCCTGGTCAGGGCAAGCGAGATATACTGGTAGGTTTCCAGTGTTATCTCAGGGTGTTCTGGGCTACACTTCGACATGACTTGTATCGCTATTAGGGGACCGACGTTTACCGCCCCCTTGTCCCGCCATGCGATATTCTCAGACGAACAGACTGGACTGTACGCAGATTGTCACATTCAGGCTCAGTAGGAGTTCAGATGGGTTTTCACCTCGTCCGTCTTCTTATCGGCATCTACCTGGGGGCCGTTATGCACAGCTAGTGCCGCATGCGGTCTGTGGTTAAACCCACTGCCAGCGTAGTGTCGAGTCTTTAGAGTCCCACAGAGAGAGCTATTCTCCTTTAGGCAAAAGAGTAGATGTTGCATGGTTTTGCGACAGGGTTCGGTCACATCCGTGCACTTGTGCACGTTTAGTGTCCGGGCAGTTAACACTAGAAGGCTTTGGTTTAAGCCAGATCCTAGTGTACATTTTGGGATTGGTTTTATCTCGTTTGTTTTCGTGTTCCTCGGAACGCGGAAGCGGGTGTGTATGCACAGTTGACAGAGAGATAGAGGCAGAGGATTCTCATTAGGGTTGTTGACTGTTGACTTTTTACTAAATCCTAATGAGAATAAGAAACATGATTAACAATAATATTAATTAAGTATTATTGTGACATGGTTGTTGATGGTTGACTTTGTTGACTTGTTGACTTGGTTGACCGGTTGACTAGGTTGGACTTGTTGACCTTCATCTCTAAAATGGCTATCATTTCATGGCAAAGACTTTTGCTTGCTTGTTTCTATTTGCAAAATGAGTGCATGAAATGATATGGCCATTTTGACTTGAACCATCACATAATACTCAATTACTATTATTTGTTATGATGATTTTGGATTATGAGAGCTTGGATGAAAAAAGTCTTGCTCATTCTTTCATTTTCCTCTCTCTCTCATGCTTGAGCTCTCCCTCTTCCTCTTGCTCTCTCTCTAGTTCATGGTTCACTTGTCTCATGTGTTGAGAAGCAAGAACCATAGAGATAAAACCCAACACACTCCTCTACTCATCCTAGTTTACAAGGTTTAGCAAACCAAGTGTTCTAGTTTCTTCTAGTCTGAAGTGAAGCCAAAGGTAGATACTTTCAGGTGGATCCATCTTCGACACAAAGAGACGACGAGGAGAGAACCATCCGACCACCACAAGGAGACTAAGAGAAGGAGTTCAAGTTAAGGTATAACCCCTAACCGAGTAGGTAAAACTCTTGTTAGGTTTGATAGATAGTTGTTTAACAAAGATCCGTATTTTGAGTCCATATTACCACCAAAAGAAAAATTGTTTTTCACCATTTCCGCAAGCCTGTAAGTCCCGGGAGAGGTAAGGTGGACCTACAGTAGAGACTTAACCATGGCATAGGATAATGGTTAGGTTAAAAAATATCTTGAGCAAAACAAAAAGGGTGGACTAAGTCGACGGTTCTACAAGTTTCCACTAAACTTAACCATGACAATTTCCACCATTTTTGAATTACTTAATAATAAATAAAACCTTAACATTAACCTAGTATGGTGTGAATCTCATACACCCTTGTATCATGTATAACCTTGCATGACACACTGATATATATCACATATATATATATGTGTGCAATAAAGAAAACAATACAATTAACATATATCACATATATGTTAAGTGTATCATAAGTGAGAAAAAGAAATGCTTAAGTGAGCTAATATTAGTTAATGTAATTTAATATATTATATATATAATTATACATTAAATTATTAAATGAATACTTGATTTAATAATGCGGCTATATCACATATAACCGACTAACATCTAATGTAACAACTTATCGAATCAACACTTGATCCGATGACCCGTCTATATCACATATAACTGACTGATTTCATAAATCGTGAGAATAGAATGCGGTATCACATACGCGTATTAATCTCGGTCCGCACATATCACATATGTGCTCCTACTCTGTTTCGCATGAACCAGGAAACCTCTGTATAGGACTCTAAAGACTCGTCAATACGCCGGCAGTAGGTGATGATCAAATCAAACACCCACAAGCCGCAAGCGGTCTGCCAAACGTAACGGCCACCCGGGTATTGAGCGATCATAAGATCAACAAGCAAGCCTGCTCATACTCCTACGAATCCAATCAGAAACACTACCGTACAGTCCGGACTCTTCGTCTGATATGTCGCATATCTCGTCTAGGGGTGGTAAACATCAGACCCGAGTAACTCGATAAGTCATGCCGATGTGAGGCTCATAATAGGTCGAGAAACTAATGATAACACTTACCGGTATATCTCAGAAGCAGCCCTGGCCAGGGACTTCCTGTTATAGCCAATCGAGCACAGCGCAACATCAACTCTCTATACCGGGAGAGACGAATCCCCTCCTATCGCTCATTGCCTCCATGTGACTCGGGACTGTACCTAAAAACCACCGTTTTGCACTTTTTCTTGAACGTGGTAAGGTGGAATTCAAAGCATAGTGGGAATCGCACAAGACTCAATGACGATCTCGGGACGACAGACTAACCTGTACCAGTGTCACCAAAGAACTGCCATCTGACGTGAGGTATAATACCATCTGGGAGTTCTCGACCAGTTCGTCCAGTATACCCATTCTCCACTGAGCACCCGAATACCATCTTTGATGTCAAACACCAATGGATATGGGATCATCCATCGCCCATCTACAAGGGTCGAGAAGCTATACGCTAGTATACTCTGGTATATCGATGCCCTGTCTCGATACACCCATGACTAGGAATATTAAAGGATGTACTCACGGACTACCTTTGTGCCACTAGTATGATCCGCATCATAATCTAGGTAGTTAAGTACACATTCTAAGGGCTTTACCAACATGTAACAGAGAGACAATCAGTGTACATGTTAAGATAAGAAGTAACCAGATAGCATACTATCATGTCGAACAAGAAAGTCCTCCCTATGTATGTCTAAGCATCCACTATAATATACATCATATGTACAATAATGGCCTCTAGGGTATACATATAACTAACACAGGTTAGTCTGTAGACCCGACATCGTCATAGAGTCTTGTGTGTTCTTCTACTGTGCTTTGATTTCCACCCTACCACGGCCCTACTGAGTCGTGCAAACAGGTGTCTTTTGGGTACATTCCGAAAGACATAGAGGCAATGAGCGATAGGAGGGGTTTCGTCTCTCCCGGTATTGGGAGTTGATGTTGTACTATGCACGGTTGGCTATAACTGGAAGTCCCAGACCAGGGCTGATGAGATTTACTGAGAAGTGTTATCAGTAGTTTCTTGACCTGTTATAGGCCATACATCAGCATGACTTAATGAGTTATTGGGGTAGACGATACCATCCCTAGACTCCATATGCAACATATCAGACGAAGAGATTGGACTATATGGTAAGTGTTGCCAATGGCTCTACGGGAGTTTTGACAGGTTCTCTTGTTGTTCTTCTGTTCGTATAATACCTGGGAGTCGTTACGTGCAGTTATTACCGCTGACGGTTTGTGGGTATCTGATATGATCACTACATACTTCTAGCGTATTAACGAGTCTTAAAGTCCGACAAAAGGGTTTCCGAGCTCAGGCGAAATGAAGTGGGGCATATATGGAGATATGTGTGGGAACTTGATTAAATACGAGTATATGATACCGTATTTTAATCTGGCGTTTTTTATTAGTCGGGTTATATATGATATGACTGGATTATTAAATCAAGTGTTGATTTAATATAATGATTAATTTCTCATTAGTAATTCCTTTCTTTATGTGTGCATGTATGTATGTATATTTGTATGGATTTATATACACATATACATGCGTGCATGTGTCATGGTTGATGATATATTGGACATGGCTATGCTAGACTCACATGGAAATATATTAGATAATTATTGATTTTAAGTTAATGGAAATTAAATAATGATCTCATGGTTGATCTTATGAGTCTAATATAATTTCATTTTCTCATTCTCTCAAGCTTAGCCATTCCTCCATCCTCTTCCTGCAAGCTCTCTACCTTTTTCTAGTGAGTGAATGAGAAAGAAAAAGAAAGGTTTAATAGTGGGAAAAATCCCACTTCATCAATCTATATTAGCCTAGCACACTTATATAGGTTGTTTGCCTCACTTCTACTTAGTAAAGTGAAGCAAGAGCTTGAGTTTAAGGAACTCCGAGGTTGATCATCGTGGACAACGAAGGTTACAAGCTGTTGTAGTTCTTTTCCCCTTAGTGTTAGACACCCTTGTATATGATACTTACCATAATCTCTAGTTCGATTCGTGGTTTATGTGCTTTAGCTCTCTAATTTACGAAAAATACACTATATATTGTTGTTTAAACACTAGGAGAGATACTAAGACACACTTACAGCCATGCCACATACACTTTAGAATTCGACATTTCAATCATACAACCTGATAACTTGTAGCTAAATAGCATTGCTTAGCACTCTTTATCTCACCTGCTAGTTTAGATATTGCATTTCTTACTTAGTTAGATGCCACATTCATATATACATTCTGGTTATGCACTGTAGATTGGCTTTTTGTCGGTATTCATTGTTTTAAATATTGACTCATGTTTATAAGATTTCGGTTTTCATGAGATTTTTGGATTTGGGAAACCACATATGAACTTTAAAAACTTATGATCATTTTAAAAGAAAGATGCGGTTTTCCATGATATGATGTGTGGCGTCCACCATGAGTTTTCTCGGTTCTGAGCTATATGTATACCCGATTCGAGGAGAGAGGAGGCACCGTCTACGGGTACATGGTGGACCTGGTGCGGTAACCCAGGACAAGAAGATCGTATAGAAAGACGTTGAGCCTGGCAGGGGAGCACTACCGATCGGTGATAGTTTGGCTCGGCGGATATCCGAAGGATACTGACCGTAGTCGTTAGATAAGATGGATATGAAGGCCGATCCGATGAGACGACAGCTGAGATATGAGGATTATGTGTCACTGCTGGACACGGTTTTCATGATGTTTTCGAGTGTCGATACTGGGCACTCAGGTTTTATCATGATTTAGTGTGTCATTGCTCGACACACGTTGGATGATGCATTTATACATGATACACATGACAAGTTATCACATTATAACACGGACACGAGTATATTGGTATTATACTTATGCTTATACTATTACCCTGGTACCACTCGACGTCACTATATTATTATTATATTACTGTATGACCTAGGATATCGTCATACATTCGTTTTCTACCCGGTGATGTCTTCTACTCATGAGTTGGAAACTCACCCCCGTTGTGCCACAGTTTTCTTGCAGGTTGACTACACAGGTTCCGTAGCAGCTTTGCTAGCACAGCAATTCCTTCTGGATGATTTGGTAAGTGGGGTACACTTGCATCGTGTAATATCCAGTTCATTTATAAATATCTTCCGTATTTTAAATAAATGTCAAAATTTTTCTATTTAAAATTTTGCAATTAATGTTTCCTATATTTTTCTAAATATAATTTGTAAATTTATATTTCCTAACCTAGACCTCAAACCCAAACCCTAAACCGTTTTATTTTCCTAACCCCAAAGCCCAGCCCAGCCCAGCCCAGCCCACCCAAGCCTAAAGCCCACGAACCCAACCTAACCCCTACACGACCCGACTCCCCCGCTTCCTCTTCTTCTTCTCCTCCTTCTCCTTCTCTTTCCCGCCTTTTTCGAACTGAGCTCCCTACAACCCGCTCTTCCCCGCGACCTTTTCCTCGTACCCACATCCCCTCGAGATCTGTGCTCACCCCATGACCGAGCCCCTCCAACAGCCACCCGCACGAGATCCGCGCCTCTTCCTAGATACTGTGGCCACTCTCTCAACAACCTTCCCTCATCTCTCTCACTCCCCCTCACTGCACCAAGCCACCATCGGCGTACTCTCCGCCCCACTAACCTACTTGCTTCATTCCAACAAACCACCACCCTCCTCCTCCAAGAAACCCAACTTACATAACCCATCAACCGAGCTCCCTGAAAGTCGCCGCCGCGAGCACCGACCACCACTATCATCGTCCCTCGCATTGACCTTCAAGCCTCACCTCCGACCACCCTCCCGACAACCCGACAAGCCCCAGTTTCCCCCTTCCATCAACAACCGAGCTCCTTCCTTCACAAACCAGCACCTGTGACCCTTCGTCGCCTACTTCGACACCCGCAGCCGCTACCCCATCGCCTGGACCATCGCCACCACAACCTCATCGTCTTCGCCACCGCCACCAGCAACTCCCCCGACCCCTCTGTAAGTGCACGGCGGCGCGCCGGCCGTCAATCAGATGTCGGAATGCGGAAACGAAACTTTTCTAAAAACTAGAAACCGGCACCACCGCTCACAAAAATCCCGAATCGGGCCATTAACCTAACTCTAGCAAACTAGAAAAAGGGAAGGAAGCTATACCGAGCGATCCGTGTCCTTCGGTCTTCGGCCTCCACTCTGATCTCCTCGCGGAACCTCCGGTCATCATCTCCTCGTCGGAACGGGCACCACATCGCCGGGTTCTTTTACGGGCTCCCACCTCTGGACCGAGGTAACTCGGGCATGAAGTTGGCGAGCCGACATGCCCAAGAAATGCTGTAGGCAAGTGTAGAATCCATTGTCTCTAGTGGTTGTGAAGTTTCTTTTGATGGAGGGAAGAAGAAGAATAAGCTTTGGAGATGGGTATGGATTTTATAGCAAAGCATAATTTCATATGATAATTTCTCCCACATCAAAAAGAACCCTCTCCCCCCTCTAATAATGTGGCCGACCATTACAAATATGGTGGAGGGAAAACAAACAACAAGGGAGCTGAGTGTAGGAAAAGGAAGTGGTAACCATAAACCAAAAGCAAGCCTCACATCATAATCCAAATCAATCCAATCTCATTAATGCAAAACCATGATCACTAGAAAAAGCAAAGATGCTATAATTATCATAATCTCTCATATCACAAATAAACCCCCTCCACAATGCTAATTTGCACAACTGCAAATTAGCCCCTCCATCAGAAAAATCCGGCCGTGAAGGAACAAAGGAAAACTGGCCGGAACGGAATGCAAACTGGCAATTTCAGAAAACTGATCCCGTAATAAATTACAGGAAAACCCCGCGACTGTATATACATACCCACATTTGTATTCCCATTGAATACAAATGCAAAGAGATAAAATCTACACAGTACAATACTAGGATCCGGCTTAAACCAAAGCCCGCTAGTATTATCCGTCTGATCATGATCCGTGCAATACCGCACGTATCTGATCGAACCCTGCCATATCTCCATACGGCCTCTACAGCGTTTCGCCCGAAACTTGAGAAAATGGTCTGTGGGGGACTCTAAAGACTCATCAATACTTTGGTTGTGGATTTAACCACTAGCACGTCAGAGGTATTAGCCTATACGTAACGGGCTACCAGGTATTGACCAAAAGGGACGTTGATGAGCGAACTTATCCTGACACCCTACTGAGCCTGTCAGTGACAATATCCGTACAGTCCGGTCCGTTCGTCTATGAGCATCGCATGGCGGGCTTAGGGGGTTGGTAAAAGTCAGACCCCCAAAAGCGGTACAAGTCGTGTCGGAGTGTAGCCCAGAACACCCTGAGATACTACTGGAATACCTACCAGTAAATCTCCTGTCTTGGCCAAGGACTTTCATGTACTGGCTCTCCTAGACACAGCGCGACCTCACCCCTAATACCGGGAGAGACGAACCCCTGCAGATCCGCTCACTGCCTCCATGTAGCTCGGGACTGTACCCAACTAAAACCTGTTTGCACAACTCCTTTAAGCGTGGTAGGGTAGTAATCAAAGCACAGTGGGAACTCACTCGAGACAAATGACGATCTCAGGTCGATGAACTAACCTGTACACATGTCACCAGGGAACTGCCATCTGACGTCAGGTATAATACCAACTAGCATGTTCCCGGCGAGTCCTGTCCGGTATACTCATAACCTATTGAGCACCTGTATACATCTTAGGTGATCCAACTGACACCAGCGGCTTGTGAGTCCGGCCACCGCCCATCGTCGGGGTCTCGACTATATACACTAGTCTACTCTAGAGTATCGATGCCCTGTCTCGAAACTCCCACGACTAGGGACCTTTTAAGGATGTGCTTATAGACCCCAGCTCCCACGTATATGATCGCCCTCATACTGCTGGCAGTCAAGCAAGAATCCTAGGGGCTCTATCAACGTGCAATAGTGATCAGTAAGGTCACCTAAAGCAGTACACGATGATAAAGAAAAACCAGATAGCATACTATCATCTTGAGTAAGACTGTCCTACCGGCATAGGACCTCCCTCAATCATTGCAATCACGTGCCTCTGATCCAATAATTGACTCTGAGGGCACTATCTCCAACAATCTCCCACTTGCACTCAAGGCTAATTATTGCGATGTCGTATACTAACAGCCCGTGTGATACCGAACACCCAACTCCTCTACTAGTTAGTCTCACAAAGCTCATTTGCGAAACTATTGCGTTCGAGGAATAGCCTCAGTGAGTGGATCCGCTGTGATGTTTCTTTCTATGTCTCTCTTTATCTCAAGTTCGCGGAGAAAGCCATCTCTTGAAATGGGCAATACCTGTCTTAGAATATGCTTGGATGTCTGATGGGACCTAGCTCATAAATGAACTCCAAATCCAAACTTCTTAGACGGTATCGTCAACTGAACTTAATCAGTATCCTGCGCCATCCTTCCCTCAATATCCACCTGGACCACCTGTCCAAAATACTGCCCCTCGTCAGAGGGAAAACTATAACTCTGACAGTCACTCTGCCGTCCAGGTCACCTTGGAAGCCTGGAATGATAACTGTCTCCCGAATGAGGCTGATGTTATCATATCCCTAGAACATCCACTTTTGTTCTAAAGCTGCTTCCGAATGTTTCTCCAGGATAGGATCAATATCAACTTATTGCATCTACTTCAAAAACAACATCTGGTATGGTACTTGACATCTCATGATTGAATCAATTGCTTAAGCAAGTGATCTGCCAATCATGTACATCCCTCTCCCCTTTAGTCTGTAAGACACCTTTAGAGAGGGTGACTCCATCACCTGCAGGTACACCACCATGCCAGGAGTCGTCCATTCTAAATACTCTTAAAATGCTGTCAAGTACCCTGATTGGGACACTTCCCAAATCTAGATCTAAAACCATAGATCCAGTAACCAGAATGTCTGATATAATATCCAATCCCTATGTGGAGAAACCACTGTGTGACAACCAAAGTTTAACCGACTGTAGTATAGGAATTTCACTTCCTACTCTGTGTATGTCATCCAAATACCAGGACATCACACCCTACTACCTTCTTAACAGATCCATCTCCTTTTCTGATGAAGTCAAACCTATGACTGTCATATCAGAAATAGATGATCTATCTCCGCTATATCCGCTTTAGTCTATAAATAGACAAAAGCCACTTGTCCACCAATGCTTCCGCTTCTCCCACTGACTACGACAACCCTCTGGCAGATTCATATACACGTACGCTTCTAAAGCTAGTTTAGAACGATGCTATACTCATCCTCCTGCCGGGTCTCACAGTCTGGAACAACGGCAATGGCAAGTCTGGGTAAACAAGAACCCCCCTGCCACCGTCCTTGAGCATACCAAAGTACCTCTCGAGCGCCTGAGGTTACCCACCATATCTGCGGAGTGGCCAATAGAATGTCAAACCAGATTGAATCTTTAGGTTCTTATCAAATTTTCAGTAATCGTTTGCGGTTCTGGAATCACTTCCAGTTCTACCATACTCCCACTACTGTTTTCTAAAAAAATCCATTTTTGTTAAAACTGTGGCGAGTCAAGAACAATATCACTATTGATCTTCCAGATAGTAAAAAGTCAACCCTCGTCATAGCCCGGGTCAATCCACAAACAGCCATTACGGAAACGTGCCTTGAGTTATCCAAAGTCTGGTTTTAAGCATAAGCCGGACAACTCCCCGTACCTTAACATCGTTAAGATATGAACTGTTCTATATCCAATATAGAAACAGAGGCACTGATTTAATTGAACCAGATTCAAATCATGCAGCTGTCTCCAGTGTATGTCAACTAAATGGAAAGAGGCCGATCAGCATTACTCAACTTAGGAGTACTTCCAATTATGAGTAACCTGAAAGAGAAGCAAGTTTCTCAAAACCATTACTATCAACTGAATACCATACACAAGTATCTACATTTTCGATCACTTTGAAGAATCTTGATACTTGCAACACCTAGTACTCTACTTTATTCTTATACCTATAACTTCTCAAAACTTGGACCTTGTGTAACACCTTAGGATGTGTTTAATGACTAATTATATTTAAATAAAGGGTTTTTAATAAAAATTTTACCAAATTGTGTTTCAAATATTTTTCCTAATTTAATAAATATTTTTCTAAAATTTTCCTAGGCTTGCACACACATGTGCATGTAAACTAGGGTTTTTAAATGAGGTATTACCATGATTAGTAACCATGGTGGGTTAATCATGGGGATTAAGTCTTTTGGGTTTTAATTAAGTTTAATTAGTTTATTAGTTAATTAATAGTTGCTTTAATTTGAATTCCTATGGGGGTTGACTTGGTGAGAGAGAGAGAGAGTGCATCATGGCTTAAGCCATGCTTGCAATTAATGAGGAGAGAGAGAGGAGGGGTTGACATTGGGGTGATGATTTTCCTCTCATTTGTTTTGTTCCTTCTCACAACTTCACTCACACACACACACACTTACCTCACAGCAGCAGCAGCAGCAACCCTCTCATCTCAGCAGCACAGCAGCAGCAGGCTGTGTAAGCAGCAGCAACAACAGTGAGAGCAACAGCAGCCACAACTCCAGCTGCAGCCCCTTCCCTTCACTCCTTTGTAAGTCGATGTAGTACACCCCAGTACTTATGGGGAGGCGGAATTTTCAAAAACGATCAAGTTTAAACAACGAACATCGACTAACCGCTTGAATCGAAGCTAAACAAATAATAACCAAACACATAGCTAAACTAAACTAAAGTGTTAAGGGATTATACCGATCGAAACTAGTCCTTCGTCTTTGTGTCCTCCTTTGTTCTCCTCGGCCTTCTCTAGGTAGTAGACGATCCACCCGAGAGCGAAACTCCAAGCTAAACCTCTAACTTGAGGTAACTAATCAACTTTGATTGCTAATCAAAGATGAAAGGATGATGTAGAGTGTAGGTTATGGATTGTTTAGTCTAACTAATCCTTTGATCTCAACACATGAGGATTAAGGATTAGGGTTTGAAGATGAGAGCTTGAGGAGAGAGAATGTGAGATAAGATAATGAGAGAAGAGAGAGAGTGTATCATAATATTATGAAGCATTCTTATTTTTCAATAATGAATAAAAAGAAATGAATAAGCATGCTTCATGAAATATCTAGTGGTGATTCATTAGCATGAGTCATTAAGCAATAAATGTGCATTAATGAAATGAATGAATCACCACCATGACTCACTCTCTTATCCAAAAGAAACCTCCTTAGTCACATCTTCTAGAAGCTTCTCGAGTAATTACGAGAACGCCCCTCCGATCCGTAAAAATACGGAAAAACTTTAGACTGTAAAAATCCAATAACCGGATACCAGTAACTGGCTTAAACCAAAGCCGACTGGTAAAAACTGTTCGAAAGTCGTACGCGCGTAAACGCACGTATGCGTCCGAACCCTTTGTTGCAAAACCATGCAACCTCTATATCGTTTCGCCTGGAGTAGGAAACTCTCTGTGTGGGACTCTAGAGACTCGACTACTACGCTGGCAGTGGGTTTAACCACAGACCGCAAGCGGCACTAGCTGTACGTAACGGTCCCCAGGTAGTTGTCGATAAGAAGGCCGATGAGTAAACCCATCCGAACTCCTACTGAGTCTGATGTGACAATCTCCATACAGTCCGGTCCGTTCGTCCAAGACTATCGCATATCGGGCCTAGGGGGGCGGCAAGCGTCAGTCCCCTAATAGCGGTATAAGTCGTGTCGGAGTGAAGCCCATTACACCCTGAGAAACTACTGGAACCTACCAGCAAATCTCGCTTGCCCTGGCCAGGGACTTTGCGTAATGGCTCTCTGACACAGCACGATATCTACTCCCAATACCGGGAGGGACGAATCCTGTCTAACCGCCACTGCCTCCAAGTGCTCGGGACTGCACCCAACTGCCACCTGTTTGCACGACTCCTTTGAGCCGTGGTAGGGTAGCAATCTAAGAACAGTGGGACACACTCGAGGCGAAGTAGCAGTGTCAAGTCTGCGGACTACGCTGTACTCATGTCACCTGGGAACTGTTCACTGACGACTGGTATCAAACCAACCAACAGTTTCCTGTGAGTCCTGTCCGGTGTACCCGTAACCTAACGAGCACCTGTATACTATCTCCAGTACGACGTACTGACGGCTGTGGGACAGACCATCTCCCCAACTGGGATGAGAAGCGTACACACTAGTCTACTCCGGAGTATCGATGCTCTGTCTCGATAATCCAACGACCAGGGACCTGAATAAGGATGTGCTTGTAGACTACCCAGCCCCCACTAGTGTGACTGCCATCACAACGCTGGTAGACAAGCAAGATCCTAAGAGCTCTATCAATACGTACACTCACATATTAAGATAGAAAAACCAAGTAGCATACTACCATGTTTAGCAAGACTGTTATATACATGTGAATATCCCAAGCTTCCATTAAGTAATATACAAGCTAGTATGATACAGTAATGGCCTTCTAGGGCATAAACACTAACATCCTTCTTCTTCCTCCAGCTCCCTAGGGTCGAGTGTGGGGTATATTTCCTAAACTTACTCCCTAGTTTACTTGTTTAGTGTAATTTTGCTTCGGTTAGTGGTTATTGATGCGATTTAGTGCGATATGAGGTGTTTAGCGGGAACCTTGAGCAAGTGATGTGTGATTTGGTTTCAGTAGGTTGTTAGAGTGTTGTTAAAGCCATTTCAACCCAGCTTAGCCCCCAATTGCACTAAAATACCACCAGATCCCTATTTGATGCAAATTCATCGTTTTTAAGAAAAATTTGAGTTTCTGAAAACTGCTATCGACCCGATGAGTTCAGATTAATTTTGAGAAGACTGCAGTATACTTGTTAGGTGCTGATACCCCAGGTAGAACCCGACCCCCAAACTCCGTACAGTGGCCGCCGAAATATTCGATCTGGCCGAAATTTGCGGCCAGATGGGTAGGGTTTGGGTTGGGGTTTGGTCCTATAGGTGTCTGTTGCAACCCTTAGACTCATGGCATGTGCAATTTTGTTTGGTTTTTACTGCAGAAAAATCTGGGACTAAATACCTGTTTTTCCGTATTTCTAAACCTTCGCGACACGCGTGATACGTGTGTGGGTTTGTGGTTTCTGCGTATCGCGACGCGTCAGGGTAGTTTCAGGCGCATGATCACACGTTTTAGCGTATCGCGCACACACGCGATTGGTTTGCGACACGGGTTTCTAGTTTGACCGTAATATCACGTTTTTGTGAAATTGAGCTTATGTGTGATATATGTTATATGATTCTAGGTTCGCAGGCGAGTGAGACGGACGCTGTGAAGAAGGGGAAGCAAGTCGTCGGCTACACTTAGTGCGAGACTTCGGTGAGTAGATTTAACATCTACGGGGATATCGCCCGCATGGCGTTATGCGTCAGGGCTGATAGGACCTTGTTATTATATGTTGCATTTACCTCATGGACTGTCATTGCATATTGCATTCCGTGCTGTATGTATGCTTAGAATTGATAGAACACCGCACTATTACTAACGGTTCATGTTGCACGAGCACTAATCTGCATGCTACACACACACCGTTAGTAATTGCCATGACACACTCACTGTAGAACTGCCATGATTATATTGTTGTAGTTCATTTCATATATGATTCGTTATGATTTTTATAGAAACTGGAAACCGCGAGATGTCTTTGAAAACTGAAACTATTTTAAAAGGCGGTTCTCCCATGTACCTACATTATGACTTGATGTATCTAACATATCGCATTGGATTTACTTCTTGGCGTTGGATTTTTATGTGATTTCTGGTTTTGAGGACCGTGGGATTTTTAAGAAAGGATGCAATATTTGAAAACCCGGTTCCTCGTGATATGATATTTTGGTGCATCCACCACACGCGTTTTCTCGGTGCTGAGACGTGTGCTTGAAACCCGATTCGAGGAGATGGATGATCCGTTTGCGGGTTCGTGGTGGACCCGGTATGGTTCCCCGGGGCGAGAAATGTTTTTCGTGGAGTAGACGATGAGCCTGGCAGGGTGGTGAGTACCTACCGGGGATTGGTTGGACCTGGCGGTTATCCAGAGGATACTGACCAAAGTCGAGAGATGGATGCGGGATGACCCGTACTGCCGGGGCCGAGGGCCGATACTGCAGACGGAGCCGGTGGGCTGATCCGGACTGACGGAGCCCGATATATGAGGATTTGCGTGTCGATGCTGGACACGAGTATTTTATGATATTTTCGGTGCCGATGTTGGGCACTCGTGATTTCTCAGAGATTTACAGGATTTGAGGGCCGATGGGTGTGCCGGCGCCTGAGTTATTTGGGATTTGGGTGCTGTTGTGGGCACCGATTGTTTTCCACGTTGATATTCCGTGTAGATATTGTCTATCCCATGCTCAGCATTGATTACCATATATCTCATCCTGTAGTCATTTTACCTGACAGAGCATCTGCATGATTATTGCACATACTGCTTATCATGCATTGATATCATCTGCTGGCATTTGTTAGAGTAGCGCAGTACGTGCATGCTCGCGATTATCTTTATATGTTATCTCTATTCACGAGTTGGCAATTCATCCCCGTTGTGCCACAGTATTTGCAGGTTGCCCTCAGCATAGTCGCGGCAGGCTGTCTTTTGCATCTTTTGGCTACAAATACCACTACAGTTGCGGCAAGAGCTGTTTTGCATTTAGGTGGGTTGTGGTATCTGATTACTTTTATTGTATCCCTTTCTGTATCTAGTATTCTCCATCCACCATATATGTACTGGACATAGATACTGTGTGAGGACGATGATGTATATTTTGTATTCTGGTGTCGACCTCATAGGAGCCGACCGTTTTTCTATGCAGTTTATATTCTGTGATGTCTACTTATTGCTTATCCTTCGCTACGGCGTCGTATATTACTCTTGTGATGTTGGTTTCCGCCGTTGGGCGTGATTGCTCCCGTTTGGGGATGTTTCATTTCATCATATTTCATTTTTCACTCATATCATGTTTTGTACCCGGTCTCGGGGCTACTTTTACAAAGGAAATGCTGCTAAAATTAATTAAATGAGTAAGTAACTTTAAAGGAACTTATTGAATTATTTAAGGTTTTTTTTTTCTAAATGCTTTAACTAAATGTTTTCAACACTCACTATTTCTTTAAAGGGTTTTGATTTCTGGGTTCGGCTTACTTAGTCGCGTTACTCCTGTAGACGTAGCGTGGTTAAGTGCCGGTCACGAGTCGAAATACTCGGGTCGTGACACCTTGTGTCTCTACGAAACACATGTCTATGAACGAGAGAAGTCACAAGTAAACAGAATATAGTACGAGTACCATCCCCTATGTACTGGACAACATACAATACTCTGTATAAGTCCTTTGAGTCGAATAACTCATTCCCTGTGCGTCGTAGGTTGAAAACTGTACTTATGGTTAAGAAGAATTACACCGCTGTTTAATGCTCCTTACCTAACCATCCACTGATATAGGTAAATGTCATAGACATAATTTCAAAAACGTATATCTCACTCTATGAAATTAGACGTACAGATATATCAATTTGAAATTGGTGCACAACAACGGATATTCAAAACCAAATATTTGCCGTCCGGCAAACTACCCAGGTGATTTACTCAAATATCACCAATTACAACGAATTCCGATATAATGAGGATAATCACCTAATTCCCAATAACTTTCTCCCACTCATCATCTGTAAAACCATACAGATGTGAGAATCATACCTGGTAAATACATACCCTAGAGTAAGGGCTAATTGGGAAATCAGTTTTCTTTTAACAGTACACAGTGAATATGAAACATGTAAATGTTTCGATGGGGCATCCCGGTATTCTTAGTAATGCCTCTTCCATTATCCAGATTCACAACTATAACCGTATATTTCTTTGCCACCTCTCCAAATCCCTTTATATGTCTTTAGTCGTTACTTTCTGCACACCCTTTTAGGCCAAATGGTTTTCTTCCTTGCCTACCGTTCGGCACCAGCCTATGGTTTGGAAGAAGACTATCCAATAAGCATAATGGGTGTACTGTCCTAATCGTAGGAGCACTCGCAATGCGAGAGAAGGTGAAGATAAAAGACACCTGAATAAACCTTATTCCTATTTCTCCTGAACCAGAATCCATCCTCGAACTGGAACAAGTTCCTTTCGAGTTCGTATATAACCATACGATGGAGTATCCAAATAAACTGTGGATCTTCATAGTGATACGGAGTGTTCTGGAGAAATACGAAGGTGAAGTGGGAGTGGTAATGAAATACTTGGTTTGGTCGTGAATAGCAGTCTCAATTTACTTTGCCCTCTTACTAATCCCTTGATATGTCTTTACTTAATACCTTTTGTACACCTTCGCTAGGCTAATTAGTTTTCTTGATTCCCTACCGTTCGGCACTTGCCTGTGGTTTGGAAGAAGACTATCGAATTTGTGTAGTAGGTGTACTATCTTCTAAACCAAGGAGTACTCGCAACCTAAGAGAAAGTAAAAGGAAAAGACAACTGAATAGTCCTATCTGTTTTCTCCAGAACCAGAAACCATCCTCGAATAAATTCCATCGAGTTCGTATATAACCATACGATGGTTTTGTCCAATGGAAGTGGACGTTCGTAGTAATACGGGGTGTCCTAGAGAAAAGGGTAAAAGTAGGAGTGGCAATGAGGTATGCAACTCTGACAATCCAAAAGCCAGTGTTTAAGAAGGTTCGGTTAATTTTGGTCACTGAGTCATAGTCAAGGGTCGGGTCATTGTCGCTGCCAAAGAGAGAGAGAAAAGAAACACTCAGCATGCACTCTAACCTAGATCAGAATGGTTATCGCTTTATCTAATCAGGAAACCTCCCACTGTAACCTCAAATTTTTCCCCAAACCTGAAAGAAGAGTTGGTCGGGATCACCCGAGGAGTAAACCAACTCATCAGTTGGAATCGGGATCCAACTATCATCGCATGATAACGTGATGGAATCCGCTCACGTTATCACACTCCAGAAGGTATGCGCATATCTGGCAAGTTTCAGTTTCTTTAGAAACTCCCGATGTGATTTTTACCCCATGCTCTTATGACCTTGACTTTGGCCAACAAATCATAAGTCACATGTCATGTTCTATCTGTCATTCTCCAAGTTAATTTGAACCCACCCGTACAAGCCCTTGACTTTGGCCAACAAGGATATACGACTGTCCCAAACCAACGTATCTATCTATGCTGCATATGAATACCCAATAGCTACCAATCACTGTACCTTGACTTTGGCCAACAAACACAGCTTGAATACTTATTGACTATCCATATGAAACGACGGAGGGCTACGAATGGTTTCTGGCGAAAACCTTTAACGTAATGAACTTGATATCGTTGAAGGAACCGGATAGCTTTTTATAGTGACGAAAACCTTTGCTAAAGAGGTCACTCCTGGTGAAGGGATCTCTGCTCTTTCCCCGTAGAATGAGGTGAAGGATATTCCAATTGAATACCACGATGCAAAGCAAAAGTAATCGGTTATAGTGAAGTTATTGCCCTGACGCAAACTTTTGTCCAAGAGGTCACTCTCGGTGAAGGGATCGGCCCTTGCCTCGTCGACTGAGGAGCATGATATTCCAACTGAATACCACGATGGAAAACAAAAGAGAACGTCCTTGCAATAACAGCTTTTTGAAAAGTGTTCCAACAACATCAGAATAGGTTTGTTTTGCTTGCATTGATCCGAATCAACGCAGTCCCATCAATTGATCACACCACAAAAGAACGAAAATAATGATGTACGTATATGCCATCCGCATTCGCCATTGGGTCCCGTCATCACCCGTTAGGTTACTTAACTAATGACAGAGCGGGGACTGGACTAGCGTGGATTCAAAACATATACAACATCTACTAGTATATATATCAATATATAATATTCGCTCAAGGCGTGATAAAATGCAACATCACAGAAATGTAATAAGCATCACAGAACAATACAGATATCTGGGATCCCGGGTTTCATAGAGCCGCTACTAAAACCCGACGTTCCCCTGGTCGTGTGGATAGCCTGTGAAATGAAATCCTAGACCCCTATGGGCGCGACAAGTTACCCGCCAAAACCTGAAGCGAGGCAGCCCCCTTCAGCGACGTGAATGGACCACCCAGCACTTCACGGAATCCGGTAACTTGGGCACCCCTCCTGGGTCAACCTATACCCCCTACGAGTGCGGCGAATAGCCCGCCAATTCTAGAGTAAATCCCCCTCCGTCTCAATGCCATGAGATGCGGGCCCGTTTCCCTCTAGAACCCGGCTATCCGTGCACCCCACCTTGGGGTAATCCTAGTACAGAAAGTAAAATATATACAACGGGTACATCGACCTCATCCCGGTCGTGCGCTAAAAGAATAATATACAAACAGGCAGTGACGGCAGTCCACATGTCGAACGCTCGCCCCGCAATATCAAATGTACATATAAAACAAAACTGTACTACCATTGCATCCAGGCTATCCCCCACGACCAATCCGCAACATCACAGCACAACACAAAACATCAACGTGAAAGTCACGTTCGCAAATCCGTCTAAAAGGGCTATAGTAGATAGACTGGTTTTACCGATCGAGTGACATTCAAGGTCGGTGATATAATGTAAATACTGTGAAACATGTTTAAAATTTTCGATCGACTGAATTTACCGAATTGGGCCCCAAGCACTACTGTAGCACTCCAAGAAAATCTGGGCCCAAAAAGAATATTCCAAAAACCTTATTTCCAAGTCTAAGACCCTCTGGAAAAAATTTGTGCACCAAGGACTCAACATGGCCACGGAACCGCGGCCAATGCATGGGTTTGGCCGCGGTTCCGCGGTGGAACAGTGAAGTCATGCCACCAAATTTTTGCAGAACTCTTAGAATTCCCTGCATGTTATTTTTCAACAACCTGAAAAAATTTTCGAGCCCAAAAAAAATTCGAAAGAAACTCATGCAAATGGAAACGCGGTTTTTGAAAATTCATTCGATCGAACTTGTAAACACATTAGAGCAAGCTAGAATAGGTTAATGGCGTGGCTCTGATACCATTGTAAGTGCACGGTGGCGGCCCGGTCGTCAATCCGACGCCGGAATGCGGAAATGAAACTTTTCTAAAAACTAGAAACCGGCACCACCGCGCACAAAAATCCCGAATCGGGCCATTAACCTAACTCTAGCAAACTAGAAAAAGGGAAGGAAGCTATACCGAGCGATCCGTATCCTTCAGTATTCGGCCTCCACTCCGATCTCCTCGCGGAACCTCCGGTCTTCATCTCCTTGTCGGAACGGGCACCACATCGCCGGGTTCTTTTACGGGCTCCCACCTCTGGACCGAGGCAACTCGGGCACGAAGTTGGCGAGCCGATGTGCCCAAGAAATGCTGTAGGCAAGTGTAGAATCCATTGTCTCTAGGGGTTGTGAAGTTGCCTTTGATGGAGGGAAGAAGAAGAATAAGCTTTGGAGATGGTTATGGATTTTGTAGCAAAGCATAATTTCATATGATAATTTCTCCCACATCAAAAAGATCCCTCTCCCCCTCTCATAATGTGGCCGGCCATTACAAATATGGTGGAGGGAAAACAAACAACAAGGGAGGTGAGTGTAGGAAAAGGAAATGGTGAACATAAACCAAAAGCAAGCCACACATCATAATCCAAATCATTCCAATCTCATTAATACAAAACTATGATCACTAGAAAAAGCAAAGATGCTCTAATTATCATAATCTCTCATATCACAAATAAACCCCCTCCACAATGCTAATTTGCACTACTGCAAATTAGCGCCTCCATCAGAAAAATCTGGCCGTGAAGGAACTAAGGAAAACTGGCAGGAACGGAATGCAAACCGGCAACTTCAGAAAACTGATCCAGTAATAAATTACAGGAAAACCCCGCGACTGTATATACATACCCGCATTTGTATTCCCACTGAATACAAATGCAAAGAGACAAAATCTACACAGTACAATACTAGGATCCGGCTTAAACCAAAGCCCGCTAGTATTATCCGTCCGATCTTGATCCGTGTAATACTGCACGTATCTGATCGAACCATGCCATATCTACATACGGCCTCTACAGCGTTTCGCCCGAAACTTGACAAAACGGTCTGTGGGGGACTCTAAAGAGTCGTCAATACTTTGGTTGTGGATTTAACCACTAGCACGTCAGAAGTATTAGCCTATACGTAACGGGCTACCACGTATTGACCAAAAGGGACGTCGATGAGCGAACTCATCCTGACACCCTACTGAGCCTGTCAGTGACAATATCCGTACAGTCCGGTCCGTTCGTCTATGAGCATCGCATGGCAGGCCTAGGGTGTTGGTAAAAGTCTGACCCCCAAAAGCGGTACAAGTCATGTCGGAGTGTAGCCAAGAACACCCTGAGATACTACTGGAATACCTACCAGTAAATCTCCTACCTTGACCAAGGACTTTCATGTACTGGCTCTCCTAGACACAGCGCGACCTCACCCCCAATACCGGGAAAGACGAAACCCTACAAATCCGCTCACTGCCTCCATGTGGCTCGGGACTGTACCCAACTAAAACCTGTTTGCACAACTCTTTTGAGCGTGGTAGGGTAGTAATCAAAGCACAGTGGGAACTCACACGAGACAAATGACGATCTCAGGTCGATGAACTAACCTGTACACATGTCACCAGGGAACTGCCATCTGACGTCAGGTATAATACCAACTAGCATGTTCCCGGCGAGTCCTGTCCGGTGTACTCATAACCCAATGAGCACCTGTATACATCTTAGGTGATCCAACTGACACCAGTGGCTTGTGAGACCGGACACCGCCCTTCGTCGGGGTCTCCACTGTATACACTAGTCTACTCTGGAGTATCGATGCCCTGTCCCGAAACTCCCACGACTAGGGACCTTTTAAGGATGTGCTTATAGACCCTAGCTCCTACGTATATGATCGCACTCATACTGCTGGCAGTCAAGTAAGAATCCTAGGGGCTCTATCAACGTGCAATAGTGATCAGTAAGGTCACCTAAAGCAGTATACGATGATAAAGATATACGAGATAGCATACTATCATCTTGAGTAAGACTGTCCAACAGGCATAGGTCCTCCCTCAATCATTGCAATCGCGTGCCTGTGATCCAATAATTGACTCTGAGGGAACTATCTCCAATGCCCTCATCTCCTCGCCTAGCTCCTTCTCCAACTGAGATTCCTTGCTATGCCACCACCCAAACTCTGGCCACCATCACAGCGGAGCAACCGTCGACGGATACCCCTGGATCACCGTTGCGTTGCCACTGGCCCCGGACCTAGCAGTGTCGCGTCGTACCACAGACAAGCCAAAGTTCCAAGCCAAATTGAGGCCCGACATTTCTTCAAACACGTGCATTTATCGCTATCCTCACTGTTTCAGATGCCGCCATCAAAATATAAACCGTTGTCTCAGTTTCTGTAGCTGTTGCGGTCGTCAACGCAGTTGCCTTCGCAATATCGCACACGTTCGTCGCAACCCCTATCGTGCTCGAGCCTCGCGTCACGCCGTGCCAGTTTTGTGACGTTTATCGTTGTCTTGTCTGTCGAGACGAATAATCTGTAGGTTTGTCACTTCTATATCTGTAACACCTGAGTCTGTGTTAGTAGTAGTTGCGTGTTAATGTGGGGTATTTTGGTAAAAAGTTTACCAAAACAGCTCATTTCAGCCCCACACATCACCACATTTCAACCCTTGACCAACATCACATCAGCCCAAAGAAAGAAATCAGCAATATCACATCTTTTTAGCAACCAAAAGTCAATTTCAGCAACACCTATAACCCCATAGCTCAGCAATAGCTATATCAACAGCAGCACCTGCAGGGTTCCTAGGCACCCTAGTGAGGTCTCCCAAGCCATCAACCATGGCAATTTCAAAAATTATGGTGCCTACAAACCCTAGTGTACGGATCGATAACTAGATGTCTAGGCGAAAATGAAAGTAGCTAACAACTTAGCTAAAGTAAATACGGAAATACAACCTTTGTAGATCCGTTTGCTCCACCTCCATGGCTCCGCAACGATCTCCTCTCCGCTGTCCAAATCAAATCCGGAACTCAAGTATCGGTATCATCGAAGAATGGGCGAGCTTGATCGTCGGTTCAATGCCGAAGATGATCTACGTCGAGATATCGCAAGAACAAGCTCCAACTTCACCGAGCCGAAAAACTTGTGAAGGAAACACCCTATACTATTTGGCAATAGATAGAGGATGAAGAAATAGGAAGTGGGTAAACTTTAGTTTTGGATTTCTCACACTTTTCCATTGCTTGCCATTGGAGTAGCAAGCTATATCCATGGAAGAAGAAGATGAAGAAGAAGAAGATATGATAACTCCTTAATTAAAATAGAAAAGATAATACAAATACTTATCATATCTTTGACCATGGTTTAGTGTAGAGACTTAACCTAGGTTAGATAGTGGTTAGGGTTAGATAAAAGTCAAGAATGGTGGACTAAGTTCAAAGCTTCAAGAAGCTTTCAAGTAAAAGACAAAACTAGCAACCATTCTTATCACTTTATCTTTTCTTTTTCCAAAATAAATAAAAGGAATAAATAAATGATTAAGTAAATGAAAAAGAAACCCTAATCACTAATTAACCATGGTTTAACACTTTACACAAAACCAAGCAAGAATGTATCATCAAACATGATACAATCATGTGCACAAAACTATATCGAATATACAATGTGCACATCCATGTGAGAAAATCCATTTAAAGTAAACCGACACTAGTTAATGCAAAGCAATATATCAAATATATATAATTATGTATTAAATCATTAAATCAACACTTGATTTAACGATCCGGTCATATCGCATATAACCGGCTAGTATCCAATGTGTCGGCTTATCGAATCAATCCTTGATTCGATAACTAGGTTACATCACATATAACCATTCGATACATTGCTCGCGAGAATCAAATACGGTATCACATACACGCATTATTCTCGGTCCCGTACATATCTCATATGCACTCCTATTTCGTTTCGCTTGAACCAGGAAACCTCTGTGTAGGACTCTAAAGACTCGTCAATACGCCGGTAGCAGGTGATGATCATATCATGCACCCACAAGCCGCAAGCGGTCTGCCAAACGTAACGGCCACCCGGGTATTGAGCGATCAGAAGATCGACGAGCAAGCCCGCTCACACTCCTGCGAATCCGACTAGTAACACTACCATATAGTCCGGTCTGTTCGTCTGATATGTCGCATATCTCGCCTAGGGGTGGTAAACGTCAGACCCCAATAGCTCAATAAATCATGCCGACTTGAGGTCCATAACATTCGTGAAACTACTGATAACACTTACCAGTATATCACTGCAACCCTGGCCAGGGATTTCCTGTTATAGCCAATCGAACACAGCGCAACATCAACTCCCAATACCGGGAGAGACGAATCCCCTCCTATCGCTCATTGCCTCCATGTGACTCGGGACTGTACCCAAAAACCACCGTTTTGCACGCCCTCTTGGACGTGGTAAGATGGAAATCAAAGCACAGTGGGAACCACACAAGACTCTATGATGATCTCGGGTCAACAGACTACTCTGTACCAGTGTCACCAGAGAACTGCCATCTGACGTGAGGTATAATACCATCTGGGAGTTCTCGGCGAGTCCGTCCAGTGTACCCAGTCTCTACTGAGCACCCGTATATCATCTCCGATGTCAAACACCAATGGATATGGGATCATCCATCGCCCATCTGTATGGGCCGAGAAGGTACACGCTAGTCTACTCCGGTATATCGATGCCCCGTCTCGATACACCCACGACTAGGGACTTTGAAGGATGTACTTATGGACTACCATGTCCCCACTAGTATGATCCGCATCATAGTCCAGGTAGTCAAGTACAGATCCTAAGGGCTTTACCAACATGTAACAGAGAGACAAACAGCATACACGTTAAGGTAAAGAGCAACCAGATAGTATACTATCATGTCGAGCAAGAAAGTCCTCCCTATATACGTCCCAGCATCCACTACAATATACATCCCATGTATAGTAATGGCCTCTAGGGCATACATATAACTAACAATCTCCCACTTGCACTAGGGCCATCTATAGCAGTGGTTGCAGTATCTCATACTCAACCATCCCATAAAAGTCTCTCTCTGGGAACAGGCCTTTGTGAGTGGATCCGCTGTGTTGTCCTCTAAGTCTGCTCTCCTTTCCTCGATCACCCTGGAGATCAACCATCTCCATGATCAGGTGATACTGCCTTAGAATAAGTCTGGATTCACTGATGGGACCGGCGTTCCTTGGCATAAGCCACAACTCCATTGTCACACAATGGTAGGAACGTTGTTCATCTCATGAACCATTATACATCCAAACAGCCTCTTTGGTAGCATCTTAATTAGCGATGTATCGTGCCTTTATCGTCTAGTATGTCACGGTATCTAGCTTGGAACTCTTCCAACATACCGTCCCTTTACTTAGGGTAAAGACAATGCCTGCGACTGACATTCAGTCGTCTTTATCACCCTGGAACACTTCCAGTGATTCTCCCCAGGATCAATTGATACCTTCTCACTACAACTAGTGAGTTTCCTAACATCCACTTAGATCTATCTCATAGATCCAAAATCCAGGATTTAGCAGGTATCACCTTGATCCTATATGGAGAATCATTGTGATAAACGGAGATTGATCGAGCGTAGCATAGGAAACTCCTTCCCTATCAAGAGTATGTCATCCACGTACTCTACGAGGATCACCACCATACTCCCTACTACCTTTTTGTTTATACAAGGTTCATCTACCATTTTGATGATGTCAACTTCTTTGACTAACACATCAAAACAGACGTTCCAACTCTGCGATGCCTGCTTTATCCTATAAAGCATCTTGTTCACGTTTCCGCTGCTCCCACTGTTTACGAAGCCCTCTGGCTGTGTACTTACAGACGTTCTCTTCTAAAACATCATTTAGAAAAGATGTCATGGCACCCAACCGCCAGATATCGTAATCATGGTATGTAGCCGTGGCAAGTAGGATCTGGATGGACTTAAGCATAGATACTGGAAAAGGTTTCATCATTATCCACGCCTGGTCAATGATGTAAACTTTTAACAAGTCTAGCTTTGAAAGTCTCAACTTTTCCATGTACACCAAGTAATCTTCTCAAGATATACTTGCTCCTGATGGGAATTTAACCCTTCAGATATAGCAACTAAAGTCCATACTTTGTTGGTGTATAAGGATTCCATCTCAGATCGCTAAACATCCAGCCATTCTTACAGAGTCCCACTCCTGATGGCCAGCTCGAAACTAGTTAGGTCATCATCTCATGATGCAATCCTCGCTCCCACTGTCATAAAGAAACCGAAGTTTCTCTCAGGTGGGTGAGGAACCCTACTAGATCGGCGGAGAGGCTGAGGTTCGTTGGTTTCTACTGAATCCTTTGGTTTTACCAAATCAGCTGCTGTCATTTGTATAGCTGGAACCTTTCCAGTTGTACATTACAGACCTTGCCTCGAGCTTGTCCGGATTTTGCTTTTAGACATAGGCCGGACAACCCCAAATCTTAACTAACTTAAGATATGGGCTCTTCCCTTTCCATATCACATATGAAGCGGTAGGCAACTGATTTGATTGGAACCCTATTCAATAGGTATGCAGCTTCTCAAGTGCATAACTCCCAAAAGGAAATAGGTAACTCAGTATTACTCATCATAGAGCACACCTTATCTCATAGGGTGTGATCTGCTCCGCCCCGATATACCATCGTGCTATGGTGTATACGGAGGAGTAATGCTGAGAGAGAATCTCATTCTCCTTTAGAATAGTCCAATGTTTCCGTGCTCAAGTATTCTCCTCCTTGATCTCATCAAAGGACATAATACTTTTACCCGTATATTGGTTCTCTACTTCTCGCTTATATTCTGTGAATATCTCAAAAGGTTCGGACTTGTGTTTCAACAGGAACATAGGTCTGAATCTAAAGAGATCATCAGAGAACGTAATGAAGTACAAAGAACCGGTCTTGGTATGTGTAGACAGGGGACCTACATACATCAACATGTATCATCCCAAGAGTTCAGTAACTCTATCTCTGTTTCCAATAAACAGAGCTGTGGTCATCTTATCTTTGTGACATGACTGGCGAGTTTCACAAGATGTAAATTCAAACAAATTTAAATATGCATCTTTATGTAACTCTAGCTAGTCGGGTCATATTGATCTGACCTAGTCTACAATACCTCAAGAAGAATTCGTTCATTTCTGAACTATTCCTCTTGTGTGTGTTCCGTATATTAAGAACTGTAGTTTGATTTAGAACATTAATGCTTTTAGATAACGTGCCTGAACCGATCAACTTTTGATATAGGAAATGTTCAAAACATTATCCAACAATACAAAATTTTATCATTTCTTTACTAATAAAGAGACTGATATGATTTTGTATATCAGGTTCGGTATCTAATAACATTCGTTCAGAATCAATGTATTACAATACAGGGTGACAGTGACCAACAGACTTGGCTGCAACACTTGCCCCGTTTTCTGTCTCATGAAACTTATCACCCGTTCTCAGTTTTTCTACCCTGTTGTAGCCCTATGTAACATCTTACATATCTGGGATCCTGATCCTGTATCATATACCAAGGATGCGGAGGATACTGAGAAACAGTTCTGTATAACGAACACACCCGAAGATGATGCATCAGCATGCACTCTCTTCGTTTGGGCGGCACGGGAAATCTGATATTCCCCAATTTCCTGCTCTGTCTTATAACAATTATAAGTTGGAGCGGGACCAACGTTCCCCAGCTCAGTATAACAAGCGGGTTCGGTCAATAATCCGTATTATTATCTTGATTAAGGCGTGATATGGTCGCTACCAGGAGAGAGAGAGAAGAAAACACTCAGCGTGCGCTCTTGCAAGAATAGATTGGTTTTATTTTATCTAATCAGGATGGCTCCCACTGCTTTTTATCAAGTCTTCCTTCAAACCCTAAAAGGAAAGACTAGCTGGGATTAATTACACACTACAAGTTCGCCAATCTTTCAGCCAGGCCAGTGTCGGTACTTTGAGGGAGGTCCCCCGTGCTTTCGCACGAACCTAATTACAGTAAACCTCGTTTTCCCAGAGGCGTAACCCCGTTGACACCTTTCTAGACACCTACTTGATCGGCTAATTGTAATGTATAAAACTCTCCCAGGAGTAACACTTACTCGCAGCGGGTATCGGGATCCAACTATCTCATAGAAGGTATGCAATCTCATTGCAAATTTCAACACTTGAAATTCCCGATAATATTTTGCCCCTAACCTCCTATGACCTTGACAAAGGCCAACAAACCATAGGATGCTAGTCAAGTTCAACCCGTCATTTCCTGATTGAATTAAACCCACCCGTACGGCCCTTGACAAAGGCCAACAAGGTCGCACGACTACCCTAACTCAATCTGCATCATATGCATAAGCAGATAAGCACCAGTTAGCTACCGCACACTGCGCCTTGACAAAGGCCAACAAACGCAGCACGAATACTAACTACTACTTATCTGAAATGACGGAGGGCTACGACAGGTTTTTATGAAAACCTATTGCGTAATGAACTTGATATCGTTGTAGAATCAAATGAAGTTTAAAATGGAGTGCTTTTGAGGCTTTTCTAGTTTTGCTAAAGGAGTCACTCCCGGTGAAGGGATCGTCGGTCCTTTCCTCGTCGAATGAGGTGCGGGATATATCACATATATCACTATGCAAAGCAAAAACACTTAAAAAACAATCAAAAACAAACCGAGGGTGTAGCATTGGCCAGTTATTGCTAAAGGAGTCACTCCCGGTGAAGGGATCTCGGTCCTTTCCTTATCGAATAAGGTGCAGGATATATCACATATACCGCTGTGCAAAGCAAGAACTGTAGCTACCTGTTTTATTTTGAAATTCGATTCTACAACATCTTAGGTTTCTTTTATTTTCATTAATCACATTAATGAAGTCCCATCATTTAAGTACCTAAACATCACAGATAGATATGACGTACACTTATGCCATCCGCATTCGCCTCGATGTCCCCTCGTGCACCGTTAGGTTAGGTAACTAACGGCAGAGCGGGGCAGGGCTAGCGCGGGTGTAAAACATAAGTAACGTCTATATAATATATCATATATACTATATATAATACCTGTCACAGAACATCACATGATCACAGATAAATCACAGCAGAAGAAACATATGAAATATTGGATATACTAGGACGTCCGTGTTTTCAATACGAGCCAGTATAAAACACGGATTCCATGGTCGTGATGAATAGCCAATCCCACACCCCTAGACCCCTACGAGAGCGGCAAGCAACCCTGCCAATTCTAGGGTTAGGAGACCCGGACTCGACTCCTCGAGTTGGTCTCCCACTGGACCCCAGAACCCGGTTACTTGTGCTCCCCTCCTTGGGTCTATCCTAGTGCAGAAAAATAAATAATATACAAACGGTGACTACTTCCGCAACCTGGAAGTGCCCCAATAAAAGAATATTACATACAAGTTTTTACATGAATGAAAATGAAAAACACTCATCTCACATAAAAACCCCCGGCTATTCAACACGACGATCCAATATAACATATCCAGCAACACATAACATCTCATGTCATCAACGTAAGTAAATATGCCCATCCCAATTGTCGTTGACATATAGCAACGAAACCGGCGATATCACATATTACACTTACGGTCACAGAAAAGAAAGTGTAAAACTACAACAGTTGGAATCCGCAACCACCTCAGACATCGCATGCCTGACCAAATGAATACCTTAGACATCGCATGCCTAACAATTATAAACCCCGCATTTTAGTCTCAAAATCGAAAACACTTTTCAATACCAAGTCGGGCAATTCAACAAGATTCCCGACATCCTGATCGAATACTCGTCGCAAACTTTAGTAGGCGGCCGCACCCCCGACACCGTCGACAAAGTGCACCAAGGCGGAACACCGCTACCGCGAGCACCCGAACGGATGCTTTCGGCGACGGGGTTCTCCTACAGTCACTTGGTCGGGGCTATGGAGTGAGGCTGTCTATTAAGTTTACCCGGCGAGTATCCGCGTACACTACGTGATTGCGACGGACTTTTGATCATATCAAAATCCCGTGGCAACCGATCAAATGAGACTAAACTGCTACGTTTATAACATTCATTCAGTTATCATATAACTATTGTGAATTCCAATTATTGTATCCCATTCCAGATAAACAGAAAATGTTAAACTTTTCGATCGAGCAATCGAACACCCAAGTTTTCCCGATACAGATCAACACATGAAACAAGTCTAACAACATTCCGTTCGTGCCTCAGTACCAACGGTCCAGCCGTAGAAGGGTCAAGCCAACGCCTCACATGTGGCACGCCGTACTGCCCCAAACCCGAAGGTTCAAAGGGCAGTTCAAGACGGTCACATAATCGAGTTAAGGTTTGTTGTCTTCTAGAGGGTCCATCGCGTTACTTGCACTACTTAGAACGTCGTTAAACTACGGAAAAATCCAACACTTGGAAATTTCCCGACAGGGGAAAAATCGGGTATTTATATCCGGTCGAACCTTTTAGCATATTCTAAAATTTATCCGGAAAACACATGGACAGAATTAGACTTTCCGATCGAAACAATGATTCCCAAAACAACTCAGAACAACTCAACTCTTGAGTTCAGTTTAAATATTCCAGGAAAATGAACATTGAATTTTACGAGTTACTGTGAAATTTGACACGTGTCGGCTTCTTATTGGCGGCGCTTCCGCCGCACAAACCCCCTTTGTGCGGCCCTTCCGCCGCGCTTTTGTGGAATCAGGGTACCAAATTTCACAGTAATTCTTAAAAAAGCTTGCTTGTTTTTCTGGATATTTTTAATCATGAAAAATCCACATTTTTAAAATCGGGACAGAGAGCATTTTAGCTTTGGGTTTTCGGGTTCGATCGGGTTTCTAATTCCGTCCGGGGATCGCCTAAGGCTCTAGCTAGGCTCTGATACCACTGCAGGGTTCCTAGGCACCCTAGTGAGGTCTCCCAAGCCATCAACCATGGCAATTTCAAAAATTATGGTGCCTACAAACCCTAGTGTACGGATCGATAACTAGATGTCTAGGCGAAAATGAAAGTAGCTAACAACTTAGCTAAAGTAAATACGGAAATACAACCTTTGTAGATCCGTTTGCTCCACCTCCATGGCTCCGCAACGATCTCCTCTCCGCTGTCCAAATCAAATCCGGAACTCAAGTATCGGTATCATCGAAGAATGGGCGAGCTTGATCGTCGGTTCAATGCCGAAGATGATCTACGTCGAGATATCGCAAGAACAAGCTCCAACTTCACCGAGCCGAAAAACTTGTGAAGGAAACACCCTATACTATTTGGCAATAGATAGAGGATGAAGAAATAGGAAGTGGGTAAACTTTAGTTTTGGATTTCTCACACTTTTCCATTGCTTGCCATTGGAGTAGCAAGCTATATCCATGGAAGAAGAAGATGAAGAAGAAGAAGATATGATAACTCCTTAATTAAAATAGAAAAGATAATACAAATACTTATCATATCTTTGACCATGGTTTAGTGTAGAGACTTAACCTAGGTTAGATAGTGGTTAGGGTTAGATAAAAGTCAAGAATGGTGGACTAAGTTCAAAGCTTCAAGAAGCTTTCAAGTAAAAGACAAAACTAGCAACCATTCTTATCACTTTATCTTTTCTTTTTCCAAAATAAATAAAAGGAATAAATAAATGATTAAGTAAATGAAAAAGAAACCCTAATCACTAATTAACCATGGTTTAACACTTTACACAAAACCAAGCAAGAATGTATCATCAAACATGATACAATCATGTGCACAAAACTATATCGAATATACAATGTGCACATCCATGTGAGAAAATCCATTTAAAGTAAACCGACACTAGTTAATGCAAAGCAATATATCAAATATATATAATTATGTATTAAATCATTAAATCAACACTTGATTTAACGATCCGGTCATATCGCATATAACCGGCTAGTATCCAATGTGTCGGCTTATCGAATCAATCCTTGATTCGATAACTAGGTTACATCACATATAACCATTCGATACATTGCTCGCGAGAATCAAATACGGTATCACATACACGCATTATTCTCGGTCCCGTACATATCTCATATGCACTCCTATTTCGTTTCGCTTGAACCAGGAAACCTCTGTGTAGGACTCTAAAGACTCGTCAATACGCCGGTAGCAGGTGATGATCATATCATGCACCCACAAGCCGCAAGCGGTCTGCCAAACGTAACGGCCACCCGGGTATTGAGCGATCAGAAGATCGACGAGCAAGCCCGCTCACACTCCTGCGAATCCGACTAGTAACACTACCATATAGTCCGGTCTGTTCGTCTGATATGTCGCATATCTCGCCTAGGGGTGGTAAACGTCAGACCCCAATAGCTCAATAAATCATGCCGACTTGAGGTCCATAACATTCGTGAAACTACTGATAACACTTACCAGTATATCACTGCAACCCTGGCCAGGGATTTCCTGTTATAGCCAATCGAACACAGCGCAACATCAACTCCCAATACCGGGAGAGACGAATCCCCTCCTATCGCTCATTGCCTCCATGTGACTCGGGACTGTACCCAAAAACCACCGTTTTGCACGCCCTCTTGGACGTGGTAAGATGGAAATCAAAGCACAGTGGGAACCACACAAGACTCTATGACGATCTCGGGTCAACAGACTACTCTGTACCAGTGTCACCAGAGAACTGCCATCTGACGTGAGGTATAATACCATCTGGGAGTTCTCGGCGAGTCCGTCCAGTGTACCCAGTCTCTACTGAGCACCCGTATATCATCTCCGATGTCAAACACCAATGGATATGGGATCATCCATCGCCCATCTGTATGGGCCGAGAAGGTACACGCTAGTCTACTCTGGTATATCGATGCCCCGTCTCGATACACCCACGACTAGGGACTTTGAAGGATGTACTTATGGACTACCATGTCCCCACTAGTATGATCCGCATCATAGTCCAGGTAGTCAAGTACAGATCCTAAGGGCTTTACCAACATGTAACAGAGAGACAAACAGCATACACGTTAAGGTAAAGAGCAACCAGATAGTATACTATCATGTCGAGCAAGAAAGTCCTCCCTATATACGTCCCAGCATCCACTACAATATACATCCCATGTATAGTAATGGCCTCTAGGGCATACATATAACTAACAGCACCAACATCACATCAGCCCAAATTCTACCTAATTTCAGCCATAAGGTTAGCAATAGCTGCTGCAACAGCCACCAAACTCCATAAAAATAGCTGCAGCATCAACCATACCAGCCCATAGCATCACACCAGCCAATAGCTTCAGCACAAAACACCACACACCACACCACAACAACACTCACAACAACACGTTTCAGCTACAACAACACTGACATCAACTTCATCATCCTATAACAGCAGCAACACATTTTCAGCAGCAACAGCTGTTACATCAATCCCAACTCTTTACATAACACCTCCCCCACAACACACAACCCTTCCCTTAACATTACCTCAACCCTTTCCACTGCAACAAACAACAACAGCAACATTTCAGCTCCAAAACAAAGCAAGTGAAACAGCAACAGCTTTAGCCAGTTAAAGATCGGCCTCTGCTGCCCATCACAGCTCATTTCCAGTCATGTTTTGCAGCACCAGGAGTTGTTGCAACAGCACACACTCTCCTACTCCTTCTCTTCTCCTTCATCTAGGGTCTTTTGAGGTATAACCCCCTTAACCCGTCTCCTAATTGCTAAATTTATGGTCATCTAGCTTAGTTGGTGTTTATTGCATGCTTTAGTGGTAATTTTGGGTGAATTAAGAGAATTTGGAGAATGTAATGGTTGTGATAGTTAGAGTAACCCAAGTGGGTGCTGTTGAGACCAGTTAACCAGAGAATTTCCCCAGATTTCATATGAATACCCGATTTATCCGACTTGGCGTAAATTAGCAGTTTTAGCGACTTTTTAGCCTTTCTAAAATCTGCTTTTGACCCGATCCACTCAGGTAAAAATTGAGAAGACTGTAGCATAGAGAGACTACCAGAGACACACACACAAAGCATGGGGACCCACCTCATACTTGAGGCCGCCGGTTTATTCATTCTGGACGCAAATTGCGGCCCGAGTAGGGGGTAGGGTGATGGATTTTTGGGAGTAGGGTCATGCTGGGTAGGTTAGTCTGTTGGTATCTGCAACTTTTTGTGTTGGGTCCAGAGGAAAAATCTGGAGCTAATAACGTGTTTCCGATATTTTAAGTCTCGTGCGACACACGCGTGATACGCGTGGTTCTGTGGCGCACTGCACGACACAGCGCGTCGGTGTAGGTTCTGGTGGGTTTGTGCACGTTGCATCGTGTTGTGTGCGCGTCGCGTCATGTCCTGTGCACACGCGTTTAGTTTCACGCACGCGTATCCTTTTTATCGATATATCCTGTTTTGCAGGATTTTTCCTTATATGGTGACGTTTGTAAATTCTAGGTTTGCCGACGGGGACTTCGAGCGCAGCGGAGAAAGGGAAGCAGGTAGTCGGACGCACTTAGCACGGGATCACGGATGAGTAGATTTAACATCTACGGGGGACGATCGTTTGGATGGCGCAAGTCGCCTGATAGATTTAGTAAACTGGAAAATAGTAAACTGGATAATCACTGGTGACATTAGAATTATAATACTTGCGTAATAATTGCTGCAATTAGATCAATATGTTATACCCATATACGCAAACTCATTTGCAGAACACATGCACCATTACCGGGTTTTTATATGTAGCACGAGCACTATTCATGTGGACACACACCCTGGTAATTGCCATGTCACAACACTAGATAACTGCAAATCTGAAACATGTTAATTGCTTAGAACTGTGCTATTGCAATAAATATATTAAATGAAATCATAAGAATAGCTATTCTCGGGCAAATGCATTAATTCACTTGCTCATGCTTAGTATAAATCATACATTGCAAATTGATACCTTATGCATTCATTATCATTGACATATGAACCCATGATGATTTCATGAGATTTATGATATTTCTGGATTTCGGGGAAAGCCGCAAGATTTTCAAACTTACGATCTTTTAAATATAAAAATTACGGTTTTCTAGTGATGTAAAGTGTCGTCCACCATGAGTTTGCTGTGGTTTTTTAGACCCATTTCGAGGAGGTGGATGAACCGTCTCGGGTACATGACGGGCCCGGTACGGTACCCCGGGGCAAGAAGACCGCAGGAGATGGCGTTGAGCCTGGCAGGGGACGGATTACCTACCGGTGACTTCATTTGGCATGGCGGATATCCAGAGGATACCGACCGTGGCCGCTAGATTGAGATATGGATATTTGACATGGATCAGCCGGATGGCTGAGGCCAGAGATGCTTGACATGGATATATGAGATTTAGACAGTTTTGAGGTGTCGTTGCTGGACACGGATTTTATTGATTTCATGGATATTATGCTGATGTTTAAAAGAAGTTTTCAAAACAAATGAAGGAACAATTTTTATACCTCCATGATGAGATCTTGAGTTGACTCATGTGGCATACATACCTGTTATTGCATCCATGTGACATACTGGTTAGAACCCTGATGATGCATACATACCTGCTAGTACACATAACCATACCTATTAGAGATGCTAGAATACTTGTATGCATGCATACGATAGCCTTAGTAAATGTTATTTATTACTCACGAGCTGGCAACTCACCCCCGTTGTGCCCCAGCTTTTCTGCAGGTCTGTTCCGTCAGTACTGTAGCGGCGGACACTTTTGCTCACTTTACCTTTTTTGCTTAGACTCGAGGCTTTTGCTCATAGGTGGGTTGTTATCATTTTGTACCACCTTATATATGCTCATTGTATCTAGAGTACTCCATCTACTGCTGTCACGGCTCCTACTACTATTTCAGCTGTACCAGTTATTTGGATTACTGTATCTTGACTTAGAGACGAGGTTGTGAGACTTGGGAATTTTATGCTATGTTATTTGGGGTCGAGCTCACTTGAGTCAACATGTTATTTTACCCATGCTTCATACTTATTTATGCACATTGTTATTTTACATTGCGTGGGATTTGTGACCGCCTTGAGGCGAAGAGCTAGCTCCCGCTTGGGGATGCCATATTCATGTTATTTATTTATATTTCGGTTTTGCGCCCGTTTGGGGCCTCGTTTACGAAGGAAATTCTGCAGGAATTTTGGAAAGAGGAAGGATATTTTAAGAAGGTACTTGATGTGGATTAATGGTGAAAAATGTTTTAAATAGATTGGTTTTCCTTCACTCAAATTCTTAATTGGGTTTTGTATTCTGGGCTTCGGCTTACTTATTTTACGGACGCCTTGAGACGTTTCGTAACTTATGTGCCGGTCGCGTTCCGTACCTTGCGGGCCGTGACAAGTTGGTATCAGAGCGATAGGTTTCACCTTTCCGAGTGTAGGATGACCCTTAGTTGATTGAGTAAGTGACTTAAGCAGGGTAGCGTAGCGTGCGTATGTCCACGGCATACTTGCGATGCGGTACTCCGCCTAGGTGACTTTAGGATATACTTACTTGAAATTCCTTCTTCAATTCCGTGTATCCTACGATCTTATTGCACCGATCTTATTGTCCCGTTCCTGTACTAGCTACTATGCCGCCAAAGACTACCAGAGCGCAGAGGGCTGTCGCCCGAGACGAGATTCGAGCTAGCTCGTCCGAGACTAGGACTGAGCAGGGTAGTATGCCTACACCACAGGGACAAACTGATCTGCCTTTCCCAGGCCGTGTTGATAGGCTGTAGACTGGTATGGAGGAGTTGCGACAGATGATATGGAGTATGCAGGAGCTAAGCCAGATGATGGGATCCTTCGTTGCGGCCAGTCGTGCACCGAGGCCGGAGGACGTACCCACTACATTCTAGACTACTATGATACCTGCTCCTACTACTACCACCGTGACCATCCCGGTTTCGCAACAGGAGTTCATGAGACTAAGACCTCCAGTCTTCACGGGTACCGAGGTAGCAGAGGACCCGCAGACGTTCCTTGACAGTTTGGCCAGAATCTGCCGCTCGCTGAGGTGTTCTGATGACCGAAGGGTAGAGCTGGCGAGTTTCCGACTAGAAGGCCTCGCACAGATATTGTGGGAGTCGGTTCTGAGAGGTCGAACTGCAGGTCTACCGCCCATGACCTGGACCGAGTTCACAACAGTTTTTCTAGCCCGTTTCCTTCCGGAAAGCGTTCGTGACGCCAGAGCTCTTAGTTTTGAGACCTTGATCAAGACACCAGGGATGACGGTGTCTGAGTATGACGTCCAGTTTACACAGTTGTCCTGATATGCTCCGTATCTGGTGGATACCGAAGCGAAGAGGGTGAAAAAGTTCATACAGGGAATTGATGCCCAACTATATCTTGCCAATGGCGCCCAGCAATTCGACACTTATTCAGTGGCTATGGATACGGCACTGCGGATGGAGGCACGTATTTCAGCAACTTCGGCTGTTACCGGGCCGAAGAGGATTCGTACCGGCACGCCAGATCAAAGGCAGCATGCCAGATTCCTTCCGAGAGATAGGGCCGGCAGAGGGTTTGGACGCGGTAAGCTGTATGGATCATACACACAAGGACAACAGTCATCGCCAGGATGTTATGGGTTCGGGAGTCTGCACCATCGTGTTAGAGATTGTCCAACGAGACGACAGGGAGCAGCGACAGTTCCGTATGTGACCCTACCACCATCACCGCCCCTTCCTCAGAGAGCTTTACTTCCTGCCACAAGCAATGCTCCACGCCAGCTAGGTGCAACCAGAGGCCGTGGACGCGGCGGACCGATCCAGAGAGGACGAGGAGGCAGAGGTCGAGGCCAAGGACAGCCCGCTATCGGTGGAGGACAGGCCCGAGTGTTCGCTTTGACACAGCAGGATACACAGGCATCCAACGCCGTTGTGACAGGTACCTTGCCGGATTGTTCTTTCGATGCACGGGTATTATTCGACCCAGGTTCCACACATTCGTATGTCTCTTCACACTTTGCACCGATGATGGGTCGTGAGTCGTCGTCGTTAGATCAGCCGCTTGTTGTTACCACTCCTGTGGGAGAGTCATTTGTTACTTGGCACGTGTTCCGATCCTGTACCGTCCGTATTGGCAAGCGAGAGCTGCCTGTCGACTTGATCCTTCTTGAGATGTTGGACTTCGATGTCCTTTTGGGCATGGATTGGTTCGCCACATGCTATGCGTCTGTGGACTGCCGCGAGAAAACAGTTAGATTTTGTTTTCCCGGCTAGTCGGCTTTTGTTGTGAAGGGGGACCGTGGTGCCACCCCTCACATGTTGATTTCTTCTCTTCGCGCTGTTCAGCTGTTGAGAAAGGGATGTCAGGGATTCTTAGCTTATGTCAGTGATATTAGAGCTACAGATGTTCCATTGGACTAGGTCCCGGTTGTTTGTGAGTTCCCTGATGTTTTCCCTGATGAGCTGCCTGGACTGCCACCTGAGCGTGATGTCTAGTTCTGTATTGATTTGATTCCCGGCTCGGGGCCTATTTCTATACCGCCTTATCGGATGGCCCCGGCGGAACTTAATGAATTGAAGGTTCAGCTGCAAGATTTGTTAGATAAGGGCCTTATTCGACCTAGCGTTTCTCCATGGGGTGCTCCGGTCCTGTTTGTCAAGAAGAAGGACGGAAGTTTACTCTTATGTATCGACTACCGCCAGCTGAACAAGGTTACCCTACGGAACAGATATCCGTTGCCACGCATTGATGATTTGTTCAACCAGCTTCAGGGTGCGGGGTATTTTTCTAGGATCGACTTGCGATCGGGGTACCATCAGCTGCGAGTCCGACAGGAGGATGTACCGAAGACAGCCTTCCGTACACGCTATGGCCACTATGAATTTCCGGTGATGTCGTTCGGACTCACCGACGCCCCAGCTGCATTCATGGATTTGATGAACCGTATATTCAGGCCGTATCTCGACTTGTTCATTATAGTGTTCATCGATGATATTTTGGTGTATTCCCGGAGCCGAGAGGAGCACGAGTAGCATTTGCGGATTACTTTGCAGACCTTGAGGGAGCACCGGATTTTCGCAAAATTTTCCAAGTGTGCATTCTTGTTGGGCAGCATTGGTTTCTTGGGTCACGTGATTACGAGAGACGGCATATGTGTGGACCCGAAGAAGATCGAGGCCGTCCAGCAGTGGCCCAGACCGACATCGGTTACGGAGATCCGTACTTTTCTAGGCCTGGCGGGCTACTACAGGCGATTTGTACAGGATTTCTCCCGTATTGCTGCACCTTTGACCGGTTTGACCCGGAAGGGAGTTCCTTTCGTTTGGACGGAGGAGTGCGAGCATAGTTTTCAGCAGCTACGGACCTGTTTGACTACGGCACTAGTATTATCATTGCCTTCAGGATCAGGCGGATTCGTGGTTTATTGTGACGCTTCACGGGTGGGGCTAGGATGTGTATTGATGTAGCATGACAGGGTGATCGCATATGCTTCGCGGCAACTGAAGAAACATGAACAGAACTACCCCACTCACGATTTGGAGATGGCTGCAGTGGTCTTTGCACTTAAGATCTGGCGACATTACCTATACGGCGAGTCGTGCCAGATATTCACTGACCACAAGAGCTTAAAATATATATTTCAGCAACGAGACCTGAATCTGAGACAGCGTCGTTGGATGGAGCTGGTGAAAGATTACGACTGTGAGATCTTATACCACCCGGGCAAGGCAAATGTTGTAGCGGATGCTCTGAGCAGGAGGCCCGGGGGTAGTCTATCATATATGTGCGCAGTGCAGAGGCTGTCGTCAGCAGATTGGCAGACCTTATGCGACAGCCGAGTTGAGTTCGAGTTCACTCCGACAGGGGGACAGCTTGCGCATGTTCGTGCACGTCTGCTGTTACTTGACCGTATTCGAGAAGCACAGTCCAGTGATGACCGACTCTCAGAGATCATGGAGCAGATTAGGCAGGGCAGAGATTCCGAGTTCATGATCGACGATCAGGGAGTACTACGATTTGGGACTCGATTGTACGTACCAGATTCCGAGGGGCTGCGGCGAGAGATTTTTGACGAGGCGCATAGATCTACATACAGCGTTCATCCAGGTTCCACCAAGATGTACAGTGATTTGAGAGATGTCTATTGGTGGGACGGTATGTAGAGGGATGTCACCGACTTCGTATCGAGATGCCTGACTTGTCAGCAAGTCAAGGCCGAGCACCAGAAACCAGCAGGAGAGTTGCAGCCTTTGCCCATTCCAGAGTGGAAATGGGAGCAGATTTTGATGGACTTTGTTGTGGGTCTACCCAGGACCAGTCGAGGGTACGACTCCATTTGGGTGATCGTGGATCGATTGATGAAAGCGGCTCACTTCCTGCCAGTGAACACCACTTTCAGCTTCGCTCAGAATGCCCAACTTTACATCGACGAGATCGTACGGTTGCATGGAGTACCGACTTGTATCGTGTCAGATCGAGGCACCCATTTTACCGGCCAACTATGGCAGAGACTTCAGGAGGCATTGGGCACTCGTTTGAGTTTCAGCACAGCATTTCATCCGCAAACCGACGAACAGTCCGAGCGGACCATTCAGACTCTCGAGGACATGCTTCGAGCGTGTGTTTTAGACTTCGGAGGTAGCTGGGATCGTCATTTACGTTTAGTAGAGTTCTCCTACAACAACAGCTTCCAGGATACTATTCAGATGGCACCTTTCGAGGCATTGTATGGGAGGAGATGCAGATCGCCCATTTGTTGGACTGAGCTGAGCGGAAGCAGTATTTTTGGGCCGCAGGTCGTGCAGGAGACGACCGAGAAAGTGCAGTTGATTCGAGACCGGATGAGAGCAGCTCAGAGCAGGCAGAAATCGTATGCAGATAGGCGCCGTCGCAGATTAGAGTTCGTGGTTGGCGATCATGTCTTTCTGAGGGTCTCTCCGATGAAGGGCGTGATGCGATTTGGACGAAAGAGAAAGCTTAGCCCTAGATTCGTAGGTCCCTTCGAGATCCTCGAGCGCATCGGCGCAGTTGCATATCGTTTGGCGCTTCCACCCAGTTTTTCAGATGTTCACCCCATCTTCCACGTGTCAATGCTACGCAGATATCTTCATGACCCTTCCCACACGATTCAACATCAGACCGTTCAACATTAGCCCAACCTTTCGTTCACCATGCAGCCAATTGAGATATTAGATCGGCAGGTGAAGAAACTTCGATCAAAAGTCCTGCCGTCGGTGAAGGTTCTTTGGTGCAGCCCGAATGATGAGGAGATCACTTGGGAGGCCGAGGGAGAGATGCGGAAGAAATTCCCTCATCTTTTTCAAGCTGCGCGTAGTTGCATATTTTAAAATTCGGGGACGAATTTTCTTAAGGGGGAAAGACTGTAACACCTGAGTCTGTGTTAGTAGTAGTTGCGTGTTAATGTGGGGTCTTTTGGTAAAATGTTTACCAAAACAGCTCATTTCACCCCCACACATCAGCACATTTCAACCCCTGACCAACATCACTTAAGCCCAAAGAAAGAAATCAGCCATATCACATCTTTTCAGCCACCAAAAGTCAATTTCAGCAACACCTATAACCCCATAGCTCAGCAGTAGCTATATCAACAGCAGAACCAACATCACATCAGCCCAAATTCTGCCCAATTTCAGCCATAAGGTCAGCAATAGCTGCTGCAACAGCCACCAAACTCCATAAAAACAGTTGCAGCATCAACCATACCAGCCCATAGCATCACACCAGCCCATAGCTTCAGCCAAAACACCACACACCACACCACAACAACACTCACAACAACACGTTTCAGCTACAACAACACTCACATCAACTTCATCAGCCTATAACAGCAGCAACACATTTTCAGCAGCAACAGCTGTTACATCAGCCCCAACTCTTTACATAACACCTCCACCACAACACACAACCCTTCCCTTAACATTACCTCAACCCTTGCCACTGCAACAAACAACAACAGCAACATTTCAGCTCCAAAACAAAGCAACTGAAACAGCATCAGCTTCAGCCAGTTAAAGATCAGCCTCTGCTGCCCATCACAGCTCATTTCCAGTCAAGTTTTGCAGCACCAGGAGATGTAGCAACAGCACACACTCTCCTACTCCTTCTCTTCTCCTTCATCTAGGGTCTTTTGAGGTATAACCCCCTTAACCCGTCTCCTAATTGCTAGAGTTATGGTCATCTAGCTTAGTTGGTGTTTATTGCATGCTTTAGTGGTAATTTTGGGTGAATTAAGAGAATTTTGAGAATGTAATGGTTGAGATAGTTAGAGTAACCCAAGTGGGTGCTGTTGAGACCAGTTAACCAGAGAATTTCCCCAGATTTCATAAGAATACCCGATTTATCCGACTTTGCATAAATTAGCAGTTTTAGCGACTTTTTAGCCTTTCTGAAATATGCTTTTGACCCGATCCACTCAGGTAAAAATTGAGAAAACTGTAGCTTAGTGAGATAAGCAGAGACACACACACAAAGTACGGGGACCCACCTCATACTTGAGGCCGCCGGTTTATTCATTCTGGCCGCAAATTGCGGCCAGAGTAGGGGTAGGGTGTTGGATTTTTGGGAGTAGGGTCATGCTGGGTAGGTTAGTCTGTTGGTATCTGCAACTTTTTGTGTTGGGTCCAGAGGCAAAATTTGGAGCTAATAACGTGTTTCCGATGTTTTAAGTCTCCTGCGACACGCGCGTGATACGCGTGGTTCTGTGGCGCGCTACGTGACACAGCGCGTCGGTGTAGGTTCTGGTGGGTTTGTGCGCGTCGCGTCGTGTCGTGTGCACACGCGTTTAGTTTCATGCACGCGTATCCTTTTTATCGATATATCGTGTTTTGCAGGATTTTTTCTTATATGGTGACTTTTGTAAATTCTAGGTTCGCCGGCGGGGACTTCAGCGCAGCGGAGAAAGGAAAGCAGGTAGTCGAACACACTTAGCACGGGATCACGGGTGAGTAGATTTAACATCTACGGGGGACGATCGTTTGGATGGCGCAAGTCACCCGATAGATTTAGTAAACTGGAAAATAGTAAACTGGATAATCACTCGTGACATTAGAATAATAATACTTGCATGATAATTGCTGCAATTAGATCAATATGTTATACCCATATACGCAAACTCATTTGTAGGACACATACACCATTACCAGGTTTTTATATGTAGCATGAGCACTATTCATGTGGACACACACCCTGGTAATTGCCATGTCACAACACTAGATAACTGCAAATTTGAAACATGTTAATTGCTTAGAACTGTGCTTTTGCAATAAATATATTAAATGAAATCATAAGAATTGCTATTCTCGTGCAAATGCATTAATTCACTTGCTCATGCTTAGTATAAATCATACATTGCAAATTCATACCTTATACATTAATTATCATTGACATATGCACCCATGATGATTTCATGAGATTTATGATATTTCTGGATTTCGGGGAAAGCCGCAAGATTTTCGAACTTACTATCTTTTAAATATAAAAGTTGCGGTTTTCTAGTGATATAAAGTGTCATCCACCATGAGTTTGCTGTGGTTTTCTAGACCCGTTTCGAGGAGGTGGATGAACCGTCTCGGGTACATGATGGGACGGGTACGGTACCCCGGGGCAAGAAGATCGCAGGAAATTGCGTTGAGCCTGGCAGGGGAAGGATTACCTACCGGTGACTTCATTTGGCATGGCGGATATCCAGAGGAGACCGACCGTGGACGCTAGATTGAGATATGGATATTTGACATGGATCAGCCGGTTGGCTGAGGCCAGAGATGCTTGACATTGATATATGAGATTTAGACAGTTTTGAGGTGTCGTTGCTGGACACGGATTTTATTGATTTCATGGATATTATGCTGATGTTTAAAAGATGTTTTCAAAACAAATGAAGGAAATACCTCCATGATGAGATCTTGAGTTGACTCATGTGGCATACATACCTGTTATTACATCCATGTGACATACTGATTAGAACCCTGATGATGCATACATACCTGCTAGTACACATAGCCATACCTGTTAGAGATGCTAGAATACTTGTGTGCATGCATACGATAGCCTTAGTAAATGTTATTTATTACTCACGAGCTGGCAACTTATGTTAGTGTTTATGCCCTAGAGGCCATTACTGTATCATACTAGTTTGTATATTACTTAATGGAAGCTTGGGATATTCACCTTGTATAAACAATCTTGCTCAATATAGTAGTATGCTACTTGGTTTGTTTCTATTTCAATGTGTACATGTGTTTATTTTGCGATATCACCTATACGCATTAGTGGAGCCCTTAGGATCTTTGCTTGATTACCAGCGTTGTGATGGCAGTCACATTAGTAGGGGCTGGGTAATCTATAAGCACATCCTTATACTGGTCCCTAGTCGCAGGACTATCGAGACAGGGCATCGTTACTCCGGAGTAGACTAGCGTATGCGTTTCTCATCCTAGTGTGGGAGATGTTCTATCCCACAGCCATCAGTACGTCGTACTGGAGATAGTATACGGGTGCTCGTTGCGTTACGAGTACACTGGACATGACTCGTCGGGAACTGACAGGTTGGAATTATACCTATCATCAGTTATCAGTTCCCAGGTGACATGAGTACAGCTTAGTCCGCTGACTTGACACTGGCACTTCGCCTCGAGTGTGTTCCCACTGCATTTTGATCACTACCCTACCACGGCTCAAAGGAGTCGTGCAAACAGGTAATGGTTGGGTGCAGTCCCGAAGCACTTGGAGGCAGTGACGGTTAGACATGATTCGTCTCTCCCGGTATTGGGGGTTGACATCACGCTGTGTCTAGGAGAGCCATTACACGAGTAGTCCCTGGCCAGGGCAAGCGAGATATACTGGTAGGTTTCCAGTGTTATCTCAGGGTGTTTTGGGCTTCACTCCGACACGACTTGTACCGCTATTAGGGGACTGACGTTTTACCGCCCCCTAGGCCCGACATGCGATGTATCAGACGAACAGACCGGACTGTACGGAGACTGTCACATTCAGACTCAGTAGGAGTTCAGATGGGGTTCACCTCGTCAGCCTTCTTGTCGGCTTCTACCTGGGGACCGTTATGCACAGCTAGTGCCGCTTGCGGTCTGTGGTTAAACCCACTGCCAGCGTAGTGTCGAGTCTTTAGAGTCCCACACAGAGGGTATTCGCCTTTGGGCAAAACAGAGTAGAGGTCGCATGGTTTTGCGACAGGGTTCGTTCTCATCCGCGCACTTGTGCACGTTTGGAGTCCGGACGGATTATACTAGCAGGCTCTGGTTTGAGCCAGATACTGGTATATGTTTTGGGGTTGCTTTTATCTCTCAGTATTCTTGTTCCTCGGAACGAGAATGCAGGTGTGTATGCACAGTTGTTTGAGGCGGAGGAAGAGGTCTTTCATTAGGGTTTCGGAACGGGTGCGCATGCACAGTTGACAGTCGTCTTTTTCCAAACCCTAATGGATTTATGAAATATCAATTAATAATAGTAATTAAATGAAATTGTGTCATGGTTGATTTGTGTTGACTTGTTGACCATGGTTGACTTGTTGACCATGGTTGAATGTTTGACCATCATCATTGCTTTGCAAGGATACCCCTTGATTCTAGCTTACATTCATTTAATGTAGTGATGGTAGTGGTCATTCCAAATACAACCATCAACTATTTCATTTTGAATTATTATTATTAATTAGAGATATCTTTTTCTTTTTGTTATGGTTGCAAGAAGAAAAAGAGCTCATTCTATCATATTCATTCTCTCTCCTCATTTCATCTTCTTTTTCCTCAAGCTCTAGGAGAATCCTTCTCATGTGTTGAGAATCCCTCTCCTAGAAAAGAAAACACCCCATAGATACTCTCTACTCTCTCTAGGGTTCAAGGTTTAGCAAGCCGGTGATCCTAGTTCACTCCAAGTTCGAGGAAGAGCCCGAAGGTTGAACCCTCAAGTGGATCCATCTTCGACGGAAGAAGGCGACGAGGAGAGAACCATCAACCTCTACTAGGTTTCAAGAAGAAGGAGTTCAAGTTAGGTATAACCACTTTGCCGAGTAGTTAACTCTCCTTTGCATGTTTGCTAGTTTAGTTTAGAAAAGATCCCGACTTATGTTAGTCCATGTTGCCCCATGCGCTGAAAACTTGATTTTTATACCGTTTCCGCCTCCCTGTAAGAACCAGGGGTCGCAACGTGGACTTACAGTGGTATCAGAGCCTAACTAAACTTAAACTAGCTTGGTAGCGAAGTGTATGGAAGTACGAAACGAAAAAATCGCAAAACCGGAAAATCAAAAACCCTAAGTTTCTGTTGAATTTTTTTGTGCAATAATGTAAAACTTTATACTCCTAAAATCGGCTCAGGGTTTTGTGAGAACACCCACCAAAAACGATCCCATAATTCCTTCAAACCGCCGCGGATCCGCGGCCTCAGCTATTCTTGTCGCCGCGGATCCGCCGCCGTTTGGGCTCTTCATGTGATCGTGTTTTGTGCAGTGTTATTCTGGTAGGGTTTTGGGATTTTTCAAATATGTTATATGTGCCCAGATTTTCCAGAACAGAAATTTGCTTTTGGGGTCCTATAAATCCGTATTTTTTTTCGAACTTCGCTACACTTTGTCTATATTGGTTATATCTGTGATGTATGAATGTATTGAACGTCGGCTAATCGCTATAAGTCGATTAGTCGGGGTTATACATCTCTGTGATCTGTGTTTGATATTGGAATGTGTATATGAATGTGTTGGACTGTCGCGGGTGAATAGCCGGGGTGGATGTGAGATGAGCTTTTGTTTTTTCTTTCATTCATTGCAAATGTAAATTGATGTAATATTATTATTTGTATGGCCGCACAACCGGGTCGGGGTTGTAGCCGTCATTGTATAATTCTTTTTACTGTTTTTGCTCCTAGGATAGACCCATGGAGGGGTGCACAAACTGCCGGGTACTTGGCGGGTAGTTTGCCGCACCCGTAGGGGTCTTGGGTGGGGTTTTGGCTATTCACCGCGACCGTGTAATCCGTTTTTCGTTGCAGGCTCGAACGGATTGCGGATTTCTAGTATATCCAATGTATTCATCTGTGATCTGTAATGTCTATCATTGCTATATAAATAACTATTTAGGCGTTGCTTATGTTTTACAGCCGCTCTAGCCCAGCCCCCGCTCTGTCGTTAGTTAAGTAACCTAACGGGTAATGACGGGGCCCCGTGGCGAATGCGAATGGCATAAGCGTACGTCATATTTTGGTTGTTTTCTGCAATGGTAGGATTAAATGATGGGACGCATTAAAAGAACTAATGCAAGAATATCACGCATTAAAAGAACTAATGCAAGATAATAAACCAAGTTAAAATCGTTGGAACACTTTCAAAAAACCCACTCGGTTCTTTTCAAAACTAACTTTTAAATGCGGAGCTTGAGCCACTCCTTCTAAAAGCTATCTCGTTCCATCGATTATATCAAGTTCACTACGTTCACGGTTTTACCAAAACCATTCGTAGCCCTCCGTCGTTTCGCATGAATAGGCAATAGTATTCAAGCTATGTATTTTGGCCAAAGTCAAGGCATAGTGATTGGTAGCTATTGGGTGTTCATGTGTAGCATAGATAGATGTGTTGGTTTGGGACAGTCGTACTGCCATTTTGTCCAAAGTCAAGGGTAGGTACGGGTGGATCCAAATTAACCTGGATAGTGACGGGTAGAACTTGACATGTGACTTATGATATTTTGGCCAAAGTCAAGGTCATAAGAGCATGGGGCAAAAATCCACATCAGGAGTTTCATAAGTACTGAAACTTGCTAGATTTGCATACCATTTGGAGTGTGGTGATTCTGGTAGGATTCCTTCAGTTTTGTCACGCGATGATATTTGGATCCCGATCCTACTGTGAGTATATGCTACTCCTCGGGAAATTTCTCACTAAACGATCAATGCTATAAACCTAGTAGGTGCCTAGAAAGGTGTTAGCGGGGCTACGACCCCAAGGAAAAGAGGTTATTTAATTAAGGAATTTCGCGAAAGCGTTGGAAAACCTCCCTCGAAGTACCGACACTGGCCTGGCTGAACGGTTAAGCAAGTATTTGTTGGAGATAGTGCCCTCATAGTCAATTATTGGATCGCAGGTACGTGATTGCAATGATTGCGGAGGACCTATCCCGGTAGGACAGTCTTACTCGAGATGATAGTATGCTATCTGGTTTGCCTTTATCAGTCGTGTACATGTTCAGGTGACTGATTGCATGTTACACTTTGATAGAGCCCTTAGGATCTTGCTTTACTACCAACAGTATGATGGCGATCATATACGTGAGAGTTGGGTAGTTTATATGCATATCCTTAATTGTGGTCCCTAGTCATGGGAGTTTCGAGACAGGGCATCGATACTCCGGAGTAGACTAGTGTGTACAGTCGAGACCCCGACGAGGGGCGGTGGCCGGTCTCACAAGCCACTGGTGTCAGTTGGATCACCTAAGATGTATACAGGTGCTCATTGGGTTATGAGTACACCGGACAGGACTCGCCGGGAATCTGCTAGTTAGTACTATACCTATCGTCAGATAGCAGTTCCCTGGTGACATGTGTACAGGTTAGTTCATCGACCTGAGGTCGTCATTTGTCTCGTGTGAGTTCCCACTGTGCTTTGATTTCTACCCTACCACGGCTCAAAGGAGTCGTGCAAACAGGTAGCTTTTGGGTACAGTCCCGAGCCACATGGAGGCATGTGAGCGGATCGGCAGGGGATTCGTCTCTCCCGGTATTGGGGGCGAGGTCGTGCTGTGTCTAGGAGAGCCATTACACAAATCCATGGCCATGGTAGGAGATTTACTGGTAGGTACTCCAGTAGTATCTCAGGGTGTATTTGGGCTTCACTCCGACACGACTTATACTGCTATTGGGGGTCTGACGTTGCTAGCCCCCTAGGCAGATATGCGATACTCATTGACGAACGGACCGGACTGTATATACATTGTCACTGTTAGGCTCAGTAGGGTTTTCGGAGGAGTTCGCTCATCGGTCTCCCTTGAGTTCGCTCCTCGGCCACCCTTGAGGTCAGTCCATGGGCAGCCGTTACGCATTGCTAGTGCCGCTGACGGTTTGTGGTTAAACCCACTGCCATGGTGCCGACGAGTCATTAGAGTCCCCCCACAGGCAGTTTCCCAAGTTCGGGCGAAACGTTGTAGAGGCCGTATGGTTTTATGGCAGGGTTCGGAAAATACACGTGCGTTTACGCACGTGTTATTTTTCGGGCAGATAATACTGGTCGGCTTTGGTTTAAGCCGGATCCAAGTATTATATTGAGTAGGTATAATATCTTTGTCTCAGTTGCATTTGTATTCGGTCGTAATACAAATGCGGGTATATTTATACAGTTTCGGGGTTGTCCTGAAATTCGTTTCAGGATCACTTTTGGAAGTTGCCAGTTTCCAGTTTTCTATCAGTCGTCTTTTAACATTTGGTTAAAGACGGATTTATCTTTTCTACAGATAAGGTGAGTCAGTGTTCTAGAATTTTCTAGATGAGGCGACTAGGCTTATTGGTGTAGGGTTTTCATTGGTTGCATTTATTAAGTGGTGACTATGCTTAATGACTCATGCTTTGTAGTTAATGCATTTTGTTTTGGCTAAAGATATTTAAGTGAGAAGCTTTTGGTTTATGGTCACCTCCCTCCTCCTACGGTCACCTCCCTCTTCCTTATAAGGTGGCCGGCCCCTCTCTCTCTCTCTTGATCGATCTCATTTCACTTGAGGTTTCATTTCGGTTAGAAAAGATATGATAGTTTTGGGGTGTATGGAATTCACAGTTCATTTCATTCCATCACCCAATTCCCTCGGCAACTTCATTAACCGATCGTCCACGGATTTGGACGAAGTGAGACAAAGTCATCTACTCATTCTCTACATCAATCTTGGTCGTCTCTTTTAGCAAACTTGACGATCGAGTTGCCTCGAGTCAGAGGCGGGAGCCCGTTTAAAGAACCGATCATGTGGTGCCACCTCGACGAGGAGATCGGCGATCGACGAGATCGGAGCAGCCGCAACGGAGCGTGGGATGATGGTTGAAGAACGAAGGACTCGGATCGTTCGGTATAACCATTCTACACTCTTTACAGTATGTTAGTTTAGCAATAATGGAAGATCCGGGTTAAAGTATACGATAGCGCCAAGTTAAAAGTTTTTGTTCCGCATTTGGCGTCTGTAGACTGCCGGGGCGCTAGCGTAGACTTACATTGGTATCAGAGCCTCACCATTTTGCTATACTAACTTGTGCTAACGCGTTCAAAACATCGATTCGACCGAAAATCAAAAACGACAAAATCCTTGCACGACAGTTTCTGTTGATTTTAAACGGTGTCGAAATTAATTTCTGGATGTCTTAAAAATCCGTGCAGGGAATTCTAAGAACGACGAAGAAATTTGGGCACGTGACACAATGATACCGCCGCGGAAAGGCGGTCAAACCATTGGTTTGACCGCGCTTCCGCGGCCAAACATTGAGCTCGTGGCCCCAAATTTTTCCAGTGGGTTCTTGGTGGGATTTTGTGGTTTTTGGTATATAAAGTTTTGGCCCAGATTTTGTTACTATTCACCAGTAAGCTGTGGGGCCCACTTTTTAATATTTGGTCTTTGATCGATCGAAATTTAAACACGTTAGTTTACAGTGTTTACATTATATCTCCGACCGGGAATGTCATTTGATCGGTAAACCGCGTCCGATTGCTATAGCTCTTTTAGACGGGTTTGCGAACGTGACATTCGCGTTGATGTTCTGTGTTGTGCTGTAATGTTGCAGATTTGTCGTGGTGGATAGCAGTGTGCAATGATAGTACAGTTTGAGTTTATTTGTACATTTGATATTGCGGGGCGAGCGTCCAACTTGTGGACAGCCGTCACTGCTTGTTGTATAATATTATTTTGGGGCACGACCAGGTTGCGGTCGATGTACCTATTGTACTATTTTTCATTACTGTACTAGGTTTTACCCCGCGACGGAGTGCACGGATAGCCGGGTTCGGGAAAGCAACAGGTCCGCATCTCATGGCTTTGAGAGGCAGAGGGGCCCCACTTCAGAATTGGCAGACTATTCGCCGCACTCGTAGGGGGTACAGGTTGACCCAAGAAGGGGTGCCCAAGATTACCGGATTCCGTGAAGTGCCGGGTGTTCCATTCACTATGCTGTGGGGACTACCTCGCTTCAGGTTTTGGCGGGTAACTTGCCGCACCCGTAGGGGTCTAGGTTTCATTGCACAGGCTATCCACACGACAGGGGAACGTCGAGTTTCAGTAGCGGCTCTGTGAAACTCGGGGATCCCAGATATCTGTATTGTTCTGTAATGCTTATTACTTTTCTGTAATGTTGCATATTATCACGCCTGGAGCGATTATGTATATTGGTTTATATACTATTAGATGTTGTATATGTTTCACACCCGCGCTAGTCCAGTCCCCGCTCTGTCGTTAGTTAAGTAACCTAACGGGTGATGACGGGACCCAGTGACGAATGCGGATGGCATATACGTACATTTTATTTTCGTTCTTTTCTGGTGTGATTATTTGATGGGACTGCGTTGATTCTGATCAATGCAAAGTTAAACAAACCTGTATACAGTTGTTGGAACAATTTAAAAAGTGTTATTGCAAAGACGTTTTCTTTTGTTATGCATAGCGGTATTCAGTGGAATATCCAGCACCTCATTCGACGGGGCAAGGGTTGATATCCCTTCGCCGGGACTGACCCCTTGGGCAGAAGTTTGCGTCAGGGTAATAACTTCACTATAGTCGATTACATGTTGCTTTGCATAGCGGTATTCAGTGGAATATCCTGCACCTCATTCCACGAGGAAAGAGCCGAGATCCCTTTACCGGGAGTGACCTCTTTAGCAAAAGGTTTTCGCCACTATATTTTAAAAAGCTATCAGGTTCCTTCAGCGATATCAAGTTCACTACGCTAAAGGTTTTTCGCCAAAAACCAGTCGTAGCCCTCCGTCACTTCTTTTGGGTATTCAGTAGTATTCAAGCTACGTATTTTGACCAACGCCAAGGCATAGTGTTTGGTAGCTGCTGGGTATTCAATTGTTGCATAGATAGATGAGTTAGTTTGGGACAGTCGTTCTGCCATTTTGGCCAACGTCAAGGGCATGTGCGGGTGGGTTCAAATTGACAAGATAGTGACGGGTAGAACTTGGCATGTGACTTATGACATTTTGACCAACGCCAAGGTTATAAGAGCATGGGGCAAAAATGATATCAGGAGTTTCTAAAGAAACTGAAACTTGCCGAGTATGCGCATACCTTCTGGAGTATGAGTAACGTGGATGCATTCCATCACGTTATCATGCGATGAGAGTTGGATCCTGATTCCCACTGATGAGTTGGTTTACTCTTCGGGCGATCCCGATTGATTCTTCTTTAGGTTTGGAGGAGAATTTGACAGGACAGTGGGAGGTTTCCGGATTAGATAAAATGATGACCATTCTGATCTAGGTTAGAGTGCACGCAGAGTGTTTCTTCTCTCTCTCTCTCTTTGGCAGCGACCTTTGACCGACCCTAGACTATGACTCAGTAACCAGGTTGACCGAACCTTCTTAAAATACTGGCTTTTGGATTGTCTGAGTTGCATAAGTCATTGCCACTCCTTCTTTTACCCTTTGAATTTCTCAGAACACCCGTATTACTACGGATATCCACTTCCATTGGATAGATCCATCGTATGGTTATATACGAACTCGAAGGGACTTATTCGGGGATGGATCCAGGTTCAGGAGAAATAGAATTGGTTTATTCAGTTGTCTTTTATTATCACCTTCTCTCAGGTTGCGAGAGCTCCTTGGTTTAGGAGAGTACACCTATTACGCCTATTGGATAGTCTTATTCCAAACCATAGGCTGGTGCCGAAAGGTAGGGAATGAAGAAAACCAATTAGCCTAAGTAGGGTGTGCAGAAGGTAATATGTAAAGACAAAATAAAGGGATTAGAAAGAAGGCAAAGTAAATTGCGACTGATATCATTCACGACCAAAACCGCGTACTTCATCGCCACTCCTATTTCACCTTTAAAAAGAATAAGGTATTATTCAGTTGTCTTTTATCGTCACCTTCTCTCGAGATGCGAGTACTACTTGGTTTAGGTGGGTACACCTATTATGCTTACTGGATAGTCTTCTTCCAAACCATAGGCTGGTGCCGAACGGTAGGGAAGGAAGAAAACCATTTAGCCTAACCATGGTGTACAGAAGGTAACGACTAAAGACAAATAAAGGGATTTGGAGAGATGGCAATAAAATATACGGTTGAAGTCATGAACTGGATTATGGAAGAGGCATTACTATGAATACCAGGATACCCCTACGAAACATTTTCATGTTTCAGTGCATTGTTAAAGGAAAAACTGTTTTCCCGATTATACACTTACTCCAAGGGTATGTATTTACCAGGTTTCATTCTCATATCTGTATGGTTTTACAGATGATGAGTGGGAGTAAGATATTGGGAATTAGGTGATCATCCTCATTATATCGGAATTCGTTGTAATTGGTGATATTTGAGGAAATCGCCAGGGTACAGTTTTCCACCTACAACGCACAGGTTTTGAGTTGTTTAACTCAGCGGACTTATACAGAGTATTGTATGTTGTCCAAGTGTCCATCAGGACAAAGGGGTAGGTCCTCGTACTATGTTCTGTTTACTTATAACTTCTCTAGTTTTTAGACAAGTGTTTCGTAGAAATACAAAGTCTAAGTTTTGAGAAGTTGTGGGTATAAGAATAAAGTAGAGAACCAGGTATCACAAGTATCGGGATTCTTCAAAGAGATCGAAGATGTAGATTCTTGTGATTGGTATTCAGATGATAGTGATGGTTTTGAGAAACGTGTTTCTCTTTCAGGTTACTCATAATTGGATGGTTTCCTAAGTTGAGTAATGCTGATTAGCCTTTTTCCATTAAGTTGATATGCACTGGAGACAGCTGCATGATTTGAATATGGTTCCAATTAAATAAGTGCCAAAGTTTCTGTATTGGATATAGAATGGATCGTACCTTAAAAGAAATTAAGGTATGGGGAGTTGTCCAGCTTATGCTTAAAACCAGACTCTGGATAACTCAGGGCACGTTTCTGTAATGGCTGTTTGTGGGTTGACCCTGGCTATGACGAGGGTTGATACTCTACCATTTGGAAGATCAATAGTGATATTGTTCTTGACTCGCCACAGTTTTAGTAAAATGGATATTTTTCAGAAAACAGTAGTGGGAGTATGGTAGAACTGGAAGTGATTCCAAAACCGCGAACGATTACGGAAAATTTAATAGGACCTATACATTCAATCAGGTTTGACATTCCAATAGCCACTCCGCAGATTTGGTGGGTAACCTCAGACACCCGAGAGGTACTTCGGTAGCCTCAGAGACGGTGACTGGGAGGTTCTTATCTACCCAGACTTGACACTACTGTTGTTCCAGGATATGAGACCCGGTAGGAGGGTTGTCATAGTCAGTGGGAGCAACGGAAGCATGGTGGGCAAGTAGCTTATGTCTATTTATATACTTGAGCAGTTATAGCGGAGATAGATCATCTAATTTTGATGTGACAGTCATGGGTTTGACTTCAATCAGAATAGGGGATGGATCAGTTAAGAAGGTAGTAGAGTGTGATGTCATGGTATCTGGATGACATACACAGAGTAGGAAGTAAAATTCCTATACTACGATCGGTTGTACTGTGGTCGTCACACAGTTGTTTCTCCAGACACGATATGGATATAATATTTGACATTCTGGTTTCTAGATCTATGGTTTTAGATCTGGATTTGGGTAGTTTCCCAATGTAGGTACTTTGACAGATATTCTAATGGTTTTTAGAATAGTTGACTCCTAGCATGGTGGTGTACCTGCAGGTGATGGAGTCACCCTCTCTAAAGGTGTCGTATAGACTAAAGGGGAGAGGGATGTTCATGATTGGCAGATCACTTGCTTAGGCAATTGAGTCAATCATGAGATGTCAAGTACCACACCAAATGTTGGTTTTGCACTAGATGCAATAAGTTTGTATTAATCCAATCCTGGAGAAATATAAGGAAGCAGTTTTAGAACATAAGTATATGTTCTACGGATTTGATGACGGCAGCCTCCTTCGGGAGACGGTTATCATTCCAGGCTTCAAAGGTGACGTGGATGACAGAGTGACTGTCAGAGTTTTAGTTTTCCCTCTGACGAGGGACAGTATTATGGACAGGTGGTCCAAGAGGATACTGTGGGAAGCAAGGTGCCCGATACTGATTAGGTTCAGTGATCGATTCAGTCTAAGAAGTTTGGATATGGAGTTCATTTATGAACTAAGGTCCTATCAGATATCCAGACTTGTTCTAAGACAAGTATTACTCAATTTGGGAGATGGTTTTCTCCGCGAACTTGAGATTAAGAGAGATATAGAAAGATACTTCTAGGCGGATCCACTCACTGAGGCTATTTCTCGAACACAATAGTTTTACAAACGGGCTTTGTGAAACTGATTAGTAGAGGAGTTGGATGTTCGTTTTCACAAGGGCTGTGAGTAGTCGACATCGCAATATTAGCCTTGAGTGCAAGTGGGAGATTGTTGGAGATAGTGCCCTCATAGTCAATTATTGGATCGCAGGTACGTGATTGCAATGATTGCGGAGGACCTATCCCGGTAGGACAGTCTTACTCGAGATGATAGTATGCTATCTGGTTTGCCTTTATCAGTCGTGTACATGTTCAGGTGACTGATTGCATGTTACACTTTGATAGAGCCCTTAGGATCTTGCTTTACTACCAACAGTATGATGGCGATCATATACGTGAGAGTTGGGTAGTTTATATGCATATCCTTAATTGTGGTCCCTAGTCATGGGAGTTTCGAGACAGGGCATCGATACTCCGGAGTAGACTAGTGTGTACAGTCGAGACCCCGACGAGGGGCGGTGGCCGGTCTCACAAGCCACTGGTGTCAGTTGGATCACCTAAGATGTATACAGGTGCTCATTGGGTTATGAGTACACCGGACAGGACTCGCCGGGAATCTGCTAGTTAGTACTATACCTATCGTCAGATAGCAGTTCCCTGGTGACATGTGTACAGGTTAGTTCATCGACCTGAGGTCGTCATTTGTCTCGTGTGAGTTCCCACTGTGCTTTGATTTCTACCCTACCACGGCTCAAAGGAGTCGTGCAAACAGGTAGCTTTTGGGTACAGTCCCGAGCCACATGGAGGCACGTGAGCGGATCGGCAGGGGATTCGTCTCTCCCGGTATTGGGGGCGAGGTCGTGCTGTGTCTAGGAGAGCCATTACACAAATCCATGGCCATGGTAGGAGATTTACTGGTAGGTACTCCAGTAGTATCTCAGGGTGTATTTGGGCTTCACTCCGACACGACTTATACTGCTATTGGGGGTCTGACGTTGCTAGCCCCCTAGGCAGATATGCGATACTCATTGACGAACGGACCGGACTGTATATACATTGTCACTGTTAGGCTCAGTAGGGTTTTCGGAGGAGTTCGCTCATCGGTCTCCCTTGAGTTCGCTCCTCGGCCACCCTTGAGGTCAGTCCATGGGCAGCCGTTACGCATTGCTAGTGCCGCTGACGGTTTGTGGTTAAACCCACTGCCATGGTGCCGACGAGTCATTAGAGTCCCCCCACAGGCAGTTTCCCAAGTTCGGGCGAAACGTTGTAGAGGCCGTATGGTTTTATGGCAGGGTTCGGAAAATACACGTGCGTTTACGTACGTGTTATTTTTCGGGCAGATAATACTGGTCGGCTTTGGTTTAAGCCGGATCCAAGTATTATATTGAGTAGGTATAATATCTTTGTCTCAGTTGCATTTGTATTCGGTCGTAATACAAATGCGGGTATATTTATACAGTTTCGGGGTTGTCCTGAAATTCGTTTCAGGATCACTTTTGGAAGTTGCCAGTTTCCAGTTTTCTATCAGCCGTCTTTTAACATTTGGTTAAAGACGGATTTATCTTTTCTACAGATAAGGTGAGTCAGTGTTCTAGAATTTTCTAGATGAGGTGACTAGGCTTATTGGTGTAGGGTTTTCATTGGTTGCATTTATTAAGTGGTGACTATGCTTAATGACTCATGCTTTGTAGTTAATGCATTTTGTTTTGGCTAAAGATATTTAAGTGAGAAGCTTTTGGTTTATGGTCACCTCCCTCCTCCTACGGTCACCTCCCTCTTCCTTATAAGGTGGCCGGCCCCTCTCTCTCTCTCTTGATCGATCTCATTTCACTTGAGGTTTCATTTCGGTTAGAAAAGATATGATAGTTTTGGGGTGTATGGAATTCACAGTTCATTTCATTCCATCACCCAATTCCCTCGGCAACTTCATTAACCGATCGTCCACGGATTTGGACGAAGTGAGACAAAGTCATCTACTCATTCTCTACATCAATCTTGGTCGTCTCTTTTAGCAAACTTGACGATCGAGTTGCCTCGAGTCAGAGGCGGGAGCCCGTTTAAAGAACCGATCATGTGGTGCCACCTCGACGAGGAGATCGGCGATCGACGAGATCGGAGCAGCCGCAACGGAGCGTGGGATGATGGTTGAAGAACGAAGGACTCGGATCGTTCGGTATAACCATTCTACACTCTTTACAGTATGTTAGTTTAGCAATAATGGAAGATCCGGGTTAAAGTATACGATAGCGCCAAGTTAAAAGTTTTTGTTCCGCATTTGGCGTCTGTAGACTGCCGGGGCGCTAGCGTAGACTTACAGTATTGTGCGGTGGGATTGATCTCGACTAATTCTTCCTTTATGGTTTGAGGAGGGATTCGAGAGACAGTGGAAGCCATCCTGTTTAGACAAATTAAAAACCATTCTAAACTTGCAAGAGCATCATGCTAAAGTGTTTCTTCTCTCTCCCCCTGCAGCGACCTAATCGAAATGACTGGACTTAAGTTACTTCTAGATAAAAACATACTTACAGGGCCAAACTACAAAGATTGGCTCAGGAATGTCAAAATGGCAATCACTTACGACAAGCTGGGGTATCTTCTTACCACCAAAGCTCCCCCCGTCCCAGGTCCCACCTCCAGCGTCGCGGAAAAGGAAATCCACAAGACTTGGGAGATTGATTGCGCGAAGGCCAAGTGCCTCGTGCTTGCCTCTATGGACAACGAACATCAGAGGAGGCACGAGAATATGGACTTGGAATCCATATTTCTTCATACAAAAGAACTGTATGGAGATCAGTCTCGTATCGCAAGATACGAAGTGTCGAAGAAGTTATTTTCGGCAAAGTTGGCCGTCGGATCATCGGTAGCGGACCACGTGCTTAAGATGATTGGCTACATTGAGAAGCTCGCGGAACTTGGGACTACGTTGGAAAGTGAACTCTATACGGATTTAGTTCTCCAGTCCCTTCCATCCATTTACGCCCAGTTTATACTGAACTTCAACTTACAAGAAAAGGAAGTTGAACTTTCAGAACTCCTCAACATGCTGAGGAGCGCAGAGGGCACCCTACAGAAAGGTAGGGAAACACCCGCTTTGTTTGTAGGAGGATCTTCTTCCTCTAGGTCCAAGGCGAAAGCCAAGGGAAAGAGGAAGAAAGCCCCCGCCAAACCAAGAGGCGGTGTTAGTAAAGTGGGTACGAAGGGAAAGGAAAAGGCAACAAAGATTGCGGGGAAGCTTGTGGGAAAGGAAGAATGCTTCTATTGTCATAAGAGTGGACACTGGAAGAAAGATTGCAGGGCTTGGAAGGCCAGGACACAGGAACTGAAGCAGGTTGCGGCTTCAGCTTCAGGTGTGTATGTTATTGAAAACTGTCTTTCTATAAAATCTACTTCCTGGGTATTGGATACCGGATCAGGATCTCATATCTGTAATTCTTTGCAGGCGTTGAGAAACCGTAGGTTTTTGAAGGCAGGTGACATAACCCTCAGAGTTGCGAACGGAGCTAGCATGGATGCTAAAGCCGTGGGGGACTATCACCTGGGAATGTCAGATGGGCATGTTTTGGTTTTGCGTAATTGCTTTTTTGTACCCAACGCAACTTGTAATATCATTTCTGTATCTTTGGTTTCTAAAGAAGGTTATGAATTTACGTTTGTAAGTAATGTTGTAAACATTCACCTTAATCAAGTTCTGATTGGGTCAGGTACACTGAGCAATGGTATATACGTGTTGAACCAACCACAAATTTTCAATGTCCAGAATACACACAAAAGAAAGTCTCCAGATATCAATCAGACTTTCTTATGGCATTGTAGACTGGGTCTCATCAACGAGAGAAGGTTGACTAAGTTACATACAGAAGGATATTTGGATCCGTTCGAATATCAATCATATGCCACTTGTCAATCCTGTCTCAAAGGAAAGATGATAAAGACTCCGTTCACTGGACACGGAGTAAGAGCAAGCGAGCTCTTGGGACTCGTACACAGCGACGTGTGCGGTCCAATGTCTACACATGCGCGAAGCGGTTATTCTTACTTCATTACTTTTACGGATGATTTTTCAAGGTACGGTTATGTCTTCTTAATGAAACATAAGTCCGAAGCCTTTGAAAAGTTCCAGGAATATAAGAATGAAGTAGAAAAACAAACCGGCAAAAGTATCAAGATTCTAAGATCGGATCGAGGTGGAGAATACTTAAGTGCCGAGTTCCTGAATTATTTAAAAGAGAACGGAATTCTCTCTCAGCTTACTCCTCCATACACTCCGCAACATAACGGTGTATCGGAGAGACGGAACCGAACCCTATTGGATATGGTACGGTCCATGATGAGTAACGCTGAGTTACCGCGATCATTCTGGGGGTATGCGCTAGAATCAGCTGCGTACCTTTTGAACCGAGTTCCTACTAAGACTGTGCCTACTACACCATATGAGATGTGGTGTGGGAAGAGGCCCCATCTCAGTCACATTAAGACTTGGGGAAGTCCAGCTTTTGTTAAAAAGCAGCATGCGGACAAGCTCGAGGCGCGCTCAGTACTGTGTAAGTTTGTGGGATATCCAAAGAATTCCAAGGGATATCTCTTCTACTACGAAGAGGAACAAAAAGTTCTTGTTTCTCGTCATGCCCACTTTCTAGAACACCAGTTCTTAGAAAAAGAATTAAGTGGGAGCGCAGTAGAACTGGAAGAAATTCCAGAACCACAAACTATTACTGAAAGCTTAGTGGAACCAGAGGGTTCAAATGAACAGGACATTCCTACGCCGCTCCGCAGGAGTAGTAGGCAGTCTCATCCGCCCGAGAGATACTACGGTTTTCTCATAGACGGGGATAGAGAGGATTGCATCATAGATTATGATAAGCCTACTAGCTTCCAGCAGGCCGTTCAGAGCGTTGACTCGGTAAAATGGCTGGATGCAATGCGGACCGAAATGGAGTCCATGTACACCAACAAAGTATGGACGTTGGACATTGCTCCAGACGGGGTAAAACCCGTAGGATGCAAGTGGATCTTCAAAAGGAAGATTGGTGTAGATGGACAGGTTGAGACCTATAAAGCTAGACTTGTAGCAAAGGGTTTCCGTCAAAGACCTGGCTTGGACTATGACGAAACCTTTTCTCTAGTGGCTATGCTGAAATCCATTCGGATCCTTCTTGCCATTGCTGCCTTCCACGATTATGAGATTTGGCAGATGGACGTAAATACCGCTTTTCTAAATGGAAATTTAGAGGAGTGTGTCTATATGGACCAACCAGAGGGTTTCATTCAGAGTGGGAGCAGCGGAAAGGTGTGCAAGTTGCTTAAGTCCATCTATGGACTAAAGCAGGCATCGCGGAGTTGGAACATCTGCTTTGATGAGACGGTCAAGGAATTTGGCTTTATCAAAAATCCAGATGAACCATGCATCTATAGTAGATTTGTAGCGAGAACTGTAGTATTCCTCATTTTATACGTGGATGACATTCTCTTAATAGGAAATGACATTCCTATGCTACAATCTGTCAAGGGGTTCTTGTCACAAAGGTTCTCCATGAAAGACCTGGGTGATGCCTCATACATCCTGGGGATCCGGATCCATCGTGATAGATCCAAGAGGATATTAGGACTTTCACAGTCCAGGTACATCGACACAATACTGAAAAGATTCAGTATGGAAGATTCCAAGCGCGGTAACCTACCGGCTTGTCACGGGATCACCCTCTCTAAAGTGATGTCCCCCAAGACTGATTTGGAGAGGGATCACATGTCTATTATACCTTCGCTTCTGCGGTAGGCTCTATAATGTATGCGATGTTGTGTACCAGACCGGATGTAGCTTATGCACTGAGTGTGGTAAGCCGGTATCAGTCAAACCCTGGGGAGAAACACTGGATAGCGGTAAAGAACATTCTCAAGTACCTTAGAAGGACTAAGGAGATGTTCTTGGTGTATGGCGGAAAAGACCTCCAGATCGAGGCCTTTGCTGACTCCAGCTTCCAGAGTGACAAGGATGATTCCAAGTCCATGTCGGGTTTTGTCTTTACCCTCAATGGAGGGGCGGTGTGTTGGAAGAGTTCCAAACAGGAAACCGTTGCAGACTCGACTATGGAAGCGGAATACATCGCTGCATCTGATGCCGCAAAAGAAGCTGTATGGATGAGGAAGTTCTTGAAAGAACTTCAGGTGGTGCCGTCCATTGTTGACCCAATACCTCTGTATTGCGACAACAACGGGGTTATAGCTTTAGCAAAGGAACCCAGGTCCCATCAGAGATCAAGGCACATCTTGAGGCGGTATCACCTGATCAGGGAGATCGTGGATCGCAAGGAGGTCGAGGTTCGGAGGGTTGCTTCAGAAGAAAACACTGCAGATCCATTCACCAAGGCACTGCCCCATACTCAGTTCGAGCGGCTGACCGAGATGATAGGTCTTCGATACGCCAGTATATGGCCTTAGTGCAAGTGGGAGATTGTTAGTGTATATGCCCTAGAGGCCATTACTGTATCATACTAGTTTGTATATTACTTAATGGAAGCTTGGGATATTCACCTTGTATAAACAATCTTTCTCAATATAGTAGTATGCTACTTGGTTTGTTTCTACTTCAATGTGTACACGTGTTTATTTTGCGATATCACCTATACGCATTAGTGGAGCCCTTAGGATCTTTGCTTGATTACCAGCGTTGTGATGGCAGTCACACTAGTGGGGGCTGGGTAATCTATAAGCACATCCTTATACTGGTCCCTAGTCGCAGGACTATCGAGACAGGGCATCGATACTCCGGAGTAGACTAGCATATATGCTTCTCATCCCAGTGTGGGAGATGGTCTGTCCCACAGCCATCAGTACGTCGTACTGGAGATAGTATACGGGTGCTCATTGGGTTACGAGTACACTGGACAGGACTCGTCGGGAACTGACAGGTTGGTATTATACCTATCGTCAGTTATCAGTTCCCAGGTGACATGAGTACAGCTTAGTCCGCTGACTTGACACTGGCACTTCTCCTCGAGTGTGTTCTCACTGCATTTTGATCACTACCCTACCATGGCTCAAAGGAGTCCTGCAAACAGGTAATGGTTGGGTGCAGTCCCGAAGCACTTGGAGGCAGTGACGGTTAGACATGATTCGTCTCTCCCGGTATTGGGGGTTGACATCGCGCTGTGTCTAGGAGAGCCATTACACGAGTAGTCCCTGGCCAGGGCAAGCGAGATATACTGGTAGGTTTCCAGTGTTATCTCAGGGTGTTTTGGGCTTCACTCCGACACGACTTGTACCGCTATTAGGGGACTGACGTTTTACCGCCCCCTAGGCCCGACATGCGATGTATCAGACGAACAGACCGGACTGTACGGAGACTGTCACATTCAGACTCAGTAGGAGTTCAGATGGGGCTCACCTCATCAGCCTTCTTGTCGGCTTCTACCTTGGGACCATTACGCACAGCTAGTGCCGCTTGCGGTCTGTGGTTAAACCCACTGCCAGCGTAGTGTCGAGTCTTTAGAGTCCCACACAGAGGGTATTCGCCTTTTGGCAAAACAGAGTAGAGGTCGCATGGTTTTGCGACAGGGTTCGTTCTCATCCGCGCATTTGTGCACGTTTGGAGTCCGGACGGATTATATTAGCAGGCTCAAGTTTGAGCCAGATACTGGTATATGTTTTGGGGTTGCTTTTATCTCTCAGTATTCTTGTTCCTCGGAACGAGAATGCAGGTGTGTATGCACAGTTGTTTGAGGCGGAGGAAGAGGTCTTTCATTAGGGTTTCGGAACGGGTGCGTATGCACAGTTGACAGTCGTCTTTTTCCAAACCCTAATGGATTTATGAAATATCAATTAATAATAGTAATTAAATGAAATTGTGTCATGGTTGATTTGTGTTGACTTGTTGACCATGGTTGACTTGTTGACCATGGTTGAATGTTTGACCATCATCATTGCTTTTCAAGGATACTCCTTGATTCTAGCTTACATTCATTTAATGTAGTGATGGTAGTGGTCATTCCAAATACAACCATCAACTATTTCATTTTGAATTATTATTATTAAATAGAGATATCTTTTTCTTTTTGTTATGGTTGCAAGAAGAAAAAGAGCTCATTCTATCATATTCATTCTCTCTCCTTATTTCATCTTCTTCTTCCTCAAGCTCTAGGAGAATCCTTCTCATGTGTTGAGAATCCCTCTCCTAGAAAAGAAAACACCCCATAGATACTCTCTACTCTCTCTAGGGTTCAAGGTTTAGCAAGCCGGAGATCCTAGTTCACTCCAAGTTCGAGGAAGAGCCCGAAGGTTGAACCCTCAAGTGGATCCATCTTCGACGGAAGAAGGCGACGAGGAGAGAACCATCAACCTCTACTAGGTTTCAAGAAGAAGGAGTTCAAGTTAGGTATAACCACTTTGCCGAGTAGTTAACTCTCCTTTGCATGTTTGCTAGTTTAGTTTAGAAAAGATCCCGACTTATGTTAGTCCATGTTGCCCCATGCGCTAAAAACTTGATTTTTATACCGTTTCCGCCTCCCCGTAAGAACCGGGGGTCGCAACGTTGACTTACAACTTACCCCGTTGTGCCCCAGCTTTTTGCAGGTCCGTTCCGTCAGCACTGTAGCGGTGGACACTTTTGCTCATTTTGCCCTTTTTGCTTGGACTAGACGCTTTTGCTCATAGGTGGGTTGTTATCATTTTGTACCACCTTATATATGCTCATTGTATCTAGAGTACTCCATCTACTGCTGCCACTGCTACTACTACTATTTCAGCTGTACCAGTTATTTGGATTACTGTATCATGACTTAAAGACGAGGTTGTGAGACTTAGGAATTTTATGCTATGTTATTTGGGGTCGAGCTCACTTGAGTCGACATGTTATTTTACCCATGCTTCATACTTATTTATGCACATTGTTATTTTACATTGCGTGGGATTTGTGACCGCCTTGAGGCGAAGAGCTAGCTCCCGCTTGAGGATGCCATTTTCATGTTATTTATTTATATTTCGATTTTGCGCCCGTTTGGGGCCTGGTTTACAAAGGAAATTTTGCAGGAATTTTGGAAAGAGGAAGGATATTTTAAGAAGGGACTTGATGTGGATTAATGGTGAAAAATGTTTTAAATAAATTGGTTTTCCTTCACTCAAATTCTTATTTGGGTTTTGTATTCTGGGCTTCGGCTTACTTATTTTACGGACGCCTTGAGACGTTTCGTAAATTAAGTGCCGGTCGCGTTCCGTACCTTGCGAGCCGTGACAATATCAGCGACCGAGACAAGTGAAAATTCTTCACTTTTTGCTCATGCTAATTTACTAGTTAGATTAAATAACCAAGTTAAAGGTTTAATCGCACGTGGGTGTATGTGTGTGTATCGTAAATTATACTGGAATTTTTTCTAGCAAACCATTGCGTTGATTGTATGGAATCAAACCAAACTCGGGTCTATCAACCGTAATGATATCATTAGAATGTACATGAATTAATTGTTGTTATAATCAGTGGATAAAACTGACGACGATCGATACTCATATTTATAACCTAAGATCGAAGCCATACATGAATGGAAACTTTGGTTAAAGTGTCCACGTTTTGTGATCATCAAATCCCTTACTGATTATTGAATGTCATGTAAGGTTTTGAGTTAAAAAATATCGTGTTTATATTCATGTAATGTTGCCCCCAAAAGGCGTTGTTGAATCTGGAATTCACCGCACATGCCACGTTCTAAAATCTATATTAAACGGAATGCATCTTGTAACCTAATGTTCTAGGGCTCGTATCGAAGCCAACAGATAAACCTACAGTTTCTCATTGTTGATCTCTGAATTTTAATAAATTATAATGATGAAAACTGAGACGATTCATGGCTCTAGACTGCCGTCCAGAGCTAGAGTCTTTACCTTTACCCATTTTGGAACGCATGTTTCTTCCTGTTTAAATGCGCCAGTGTGCGGAATCATACATAGAAGAGTAGATAATTGAATTAGCATTCTAACGGTGCTGGTCTCATTGCATTCCAGTGTCTTTTGATATTTATAACACTTTTTAAACCGTCGATGTGTGCTGCAGTTTCGTGCAGAACCAGAATGTATACCTTAACCTTAGGCAGTGCATATCTCACTGCGTACAGCGGATGTTATTGATCCGTTTATACATTGGAAACATAAAATATAAATCTAAATATTACATAACAGTAGTATCGCCTAATTATGATCCCAATGTTAGTTATATGCATGCCCTAGAGGCCATTATTGTACATATGATGTATATTATAGTGGATGCTTGGACATACATAGCGAGGACATTCTTGCTCGACATGATAGTATGCTATCTGGTTGCTCTTTATCTTAACATGTACACTTACTGTCTCTCTGTTACATATTGATAAAGCCCTTAGAATGTGTACTTGACTTCCAGGATTATGATAGAGATCAAACTAGTGGATTATGGGTAGTCTGTGAGTACATCCTTCAATTATTCCTAGTCGTGGGAGTATCGAGATAGGGCATCGATATTCCAGAGTAGACTAGAGTATACGCTTCTTGACCCATATGATGTGAGATGGATGATCCTACATCTATTGGTGTTCGACATCAGAGAATGTATACGGGTGCTCAGTGGAGATTGGGTACACTGAACATGACACACCGAGAACTCCTAGATGGTATTATACATCACGTCAGATAGCATTTCTCTGGTGACACCGTACATGTTAGTCTATTGATCCGAGATCGTCATAGTGCCTTGTATTTCTCCCACTGTGCTTTGATTTCCACCTTACCACGGCTCCACTGAGTCATGCAAACAGGTGGTTTTTGGGCACAGTCCCGAGTCACATGGAGGTAATGAGCAATGCGAAGGGATTTTGTCTCTCCCGTTATTGGGGGTTGATGTTGCGCTATACTCGATTGGCCATAATAGGAAAATCCCTAGCCAGGGTTGCTGAGATCTACTGGTAAGTGTTATAAGTAGTTTTCTCGAACCGTTATAAACCTTGCATCAGCATGACTTATCAGGCTATTGGGGTCTTACGTTTTACCACCCCCAGGCTGTGATATGCGACATATCAGACGAAGATACCGGACTGTACGGTAGTGTTACTGATTGGATTCGCAGGAGTATGAGCAGGCTTGCTTGTTGATCTTCTGATCGCTCAATACCCGGGTGGCCGTTACGTTTAGCAGACCGCTTGTGGCTTGTGGGTGATTGATATGATCACCGCCTACTGCCGGCGTATTGACGAGTCTTTAGAGTCTTACACAGAGGTTTCCTGGCTCAAGCGAAACAAAGTAAGAGCACATATGTGATACGTTCGGGACTGAGATTAATACGTGTATATGATGTCGTATCCTAATTTCGCGATATATGATATCGTTCAGTTATATGTGATATAGCTGGGTTATCGAATCAAGTGTTGATTCGATAAGACTATACACAAGATATTTGTCGGTTATATATGATATAGCCGGATTATTAAATCAAGTGTTGATTTAATAATTTAATGTATAATTATATATTTGATATATTAACATACATTAACTAATATTGGCTCACTCAAATATTTCTTTTTCTAACATGTGACACATTTAATATATATGTAATATATGTTATTATGTCATGCTTGTTTATATATGCAACATGGGTGTATGAGACTTACACTATACTTAAGATAATATTAGTGTTTTTATTTATTTAAGTAATTCAAAATTGAGTGAAAGTTTGTCATGCTTGGAAGCTTGGAGAAGCTTAATGCATTTTTGACCTAGTCCACTAATTTTGTCTCACTTGAGATATTTATTAACCAAACCATTATCTTAAACCATAGTTTAGTCTCTACAAGTGTTAATATGAGATATTATCTCACCATGGTTGCTATTCTCATATTGATATTCGTTCACCATTCTTTGTCCACTTCATCTTCTTCCTTATCTCCAAAAGCTTTGTTGGGTTGGGAGAGATGAAGAAACCATGTGAGAAAAATTAATCTAAAGTGAGCCCAATTCCTACCTCATCATCCTCTAGTTTAGGCTGTTTGCTTCACTAATCCCTCATTAGTGAAGAGATAGCTTGGGTTAGAGTCTCCTCGACGTAGGTCATTTTCGGCCTTCAAGACTTCAAGCATGCTCGTTCATTTCGCTTTGTGAAGCCTATCTTGAGTCTGGGAGATCACTACTTGGAGCGAAGGGATTTCTACACGGAGGTATTGAAGTGAAGGACCGGTCTACAAAGGTTGTATTCCTTGTTCACTTTATATGTAAAGTTGTTTACATTCTAGTTAGCTCCTAAAACTCTAGTTGGATCCGAGGTTAGGTTGTTTGGAACACTAGAAATTTTATTATACGGCATGATTGATGCCTTGTGAAACTTTGTGGTCGTGCAAAAAAACCCTACAGTGGTATTAGAGCCGAGTTAGAGCATTTGGAGTTGTCTAGGTGATGTTAGTAATACAAAACCGAAACAACTCCAAAACAATCGAAGAAAAACCCCATTCTCTATCGATTTTTTCTGAGCCCCTTAAATTTTTTTAAGCAATTGCAGAGTGCTCTTTAGTGTATTGTATAAAGATCAGAAGAAAACGAGCTCATTCTATCGGTTTTCACCCAGCGAAAAGCCTATTTAATCCGGCCTGGCCGGTTTTTTGATATGGAAATGGCCTCGGTTTTATTTGGTGCTCTGGTCTCTGGGGTTTGGTGTTTCAGGTGTTGCTTATTTTTACTGATATTGCATGTGATCTTATATTTCTGTAAAGGAAATTCGGGATGTTTCGCAGTCGTAATTCTAACATAATTTCAGGTTAATTAGACGACGTTAAAAAGTTCGGACAGATATCAATAACCCAATTTTACCCTCGCTGGAAATTTTCCAACAGTTGGATTTTTTCCAAGTTTGAAATCTTCAGAAAATCATGTAGGTGTTTTCTATGGATCCTCTAGAAGACGAAACCCTAACTTGATTCTGTGACCGTCGGAACCGCCATCAAACCCTAGGGCTTGTGGTAGTTCCGTAGCGCCGCAGGTGAGGCAAGGGTTGACCATTCTACGATTGGTCCATAGGTGTTGTGGTATGTCCTGGGTACTTTTTAAACTCCGCTCAAGTGTTGAACTCTTTAGGAAATTTTGGGTATTTGTTGATTCGATCGAAAAGTTTAACATTGTCTAGCTATCTGTGATTGTGATACAATACTTGGAATCCACAATATTTAGTTTTGTGAAAACTAATTTGAATTTTATAAATCTAGCACTTTAGTCTCATTTGATCGGTTGCTACGGAATTTTGATGTGGATTAAAAGTCCGTCGCAATTACGTAGTGTACGCGGATACTCGCCGGGTACCTTTACTAGATAGCCATGCCCTATAGCCCCAACCTAGTGACTGTAGGAGAACCGCGTTACCAAAAGCATCCGTTAGGGTGCTCGCGGCCGCGGTGTTCCGCCTAAGTGCACTTCGTCGACGATATCAGGTGGTGCGTCCGTTTACTAAAGTTTCCAACGAGCATTTGATCATGTCGGGAATCTTGTTAAATTGCCCGACTTGTTATTTAAAGTGTTTTCAATATCGAGATTAAAATGCGGGGTTTATAATTGTTAGGCATGTGATGTCTAAAGAATTCATTTGGTTAGGCATGAAATCCGAAGTATGTGACACATTGGTTTTATGATGTCTAAGGAGGTTGCGGATTCCAATTGTTGTAGTTTTCATTTTCCTTTCTGCGAATGTAAGTGTAATATTTGGAGTATCGCAGTTTTCATTGCGATATGTCAACAGCAATTGGGATAGCATATTTAGTTACGTTGATGACATGTGATGTTATGTGTTGCTGTGATATGTTATATTGGATCGTCGTGTTTGAATAGCCGGGGTTTTTTATGTGAGATGAGAGTTTTTCATTTTCATTCATGTAAAAACTTGTATGTAATATTCTTTTATTGGGGCACTTCCGGGTTGAGGATGATGTCACCATTGATGTATATTATTTACTTTTCTATATTAGGATAGACCCAAGGAGGCGAGCACAAGTAACAGGGTTCTAGGGTCCAGTGGGAGACCATCTCGAGGAGTCGAGACCGGGTCTCCTAACTCTAGAATTGGTAGGGTTGCTTGCCGCTCTTGTAGGGGTCTAGGGATGTAGGTTTGGCTATTCATCACGACTGTAGAATCCGTGTTTTTTACTGGCTTAATTTAAAACACGGAAATCCTAGAATATCCAATATTTCATATGTTTTCTTCTGCTGTTGATATTCTGTGATGTGATCACTTGATATTCTGAGACGAATGCTTATATTATATATATGATATATAATAAATATTGTTGTTTTTGTTCCTTCTGATGATGCTTAGGAAGCATAAATTATAGGATTTCATTAATGAGATTAATGAAAGAAAATAAACCTAAATGATGTTGCAGAATCGAATTTGAAACTCACTCGGCCTTTTTATGAAAAAGCAAGTTTCAAATTACGGAGCTTAAGCCACTCCTTCTAAAACCATTCGATTTTACAACGATATCAAGTCAAAGCATTAAAAGGTTGTCTTAATAACCATTCACAACCCTCTGTCATTTTAGAAAGTAGAGTACTTAGTATTCGTGCTGCGTATGTTGATCATAGTCAAGGCGTAGTGTACGGTAGCTATGTGATGTCTTCCTACATAGTATATGATGCGATTAGTTAGGACATTCATGTAATTATGTTGACTATAGTTAAGGGTCAAATAGGTGGGTCTAATTAATCACGAAATGACGGGTAGAACTTGATAGTGCTTATGATATGTTGACCATAGTTAAGGTCATAAGTGCTAGGTGTAAAAACCATTATCGGGAATTTCAAGTGTTGAAATTTGCAATAAGATTGTATACCTTCTATGTAATGGTTGGATCCCGATACCCACTGCGAGTAAGTGTTACCCCTGGGAGAGTTTTTCACTTTACAATTAGCTAACCTATTAGGTGTTTAGAAAGGTGTCAATGGGGTTATGCCTCTGGGAAAATGGAGTTTACTTTAATTAGGTCCGTGCGAAAGCACGGGGAACCTCCCTCAAAGTACCGAAACTGGCCTGGCTGAACGGTTAGCGAACTTGTAGGGTGTAAATAATCCCGGCTAGTCTTTCATTTTAGGGTTTGAAGGAAGATTTGATAAAAACAGTGGGAGCCATCTTGATTAGATAAAATAAATAACCAATCTGATCTTGCAAAAGAGCGCATGCAGAGTGTTTTCTTCTCTCTCTCTCTCTCCTGGTAGCGACCGTTACAAGCCTTAATCAAGATAATAATATGGATGTATTAACCGAACCTGCTTATTATACTGAGCTGGGGAATGTTAGTTCCGCTCTGTCTTATAATTGTTATAAGTCTGAGCAGGAAATAGGGGAATATCCAGGATTCCCATGCCACCCAATCAAGAAATGAGCATGTTGATGCACCTTCTTCAGGTGTTTTCATTACCGAGAACTGTTTCTCAGTATACTTTACGTCTTGGGTATTAGATACCGGATCAGGATCCCACATATGTAATCTGTTACACGGGCTACAAAAAGGTAGAGAACTGGGTTTAGGTGATAGTGCAATTGTTGCAGCCAAGTAATTTGGTAAATATCACCATATATTAAATACATTGATTCTGAACGAATGTTATTACATACCGAACTTGATATACAACATTACATCAGTTTCCTTATTAAGTTAAAGAAGGATATAATTTGTATTGCTGGAAAATGTTGTGAACATTTTCATTAATCAAGTGTTGATTGGATCAGGCACGTTATGAAATAGCATATACGTTCTAAATCAAACCACAGTTCAAAGTATACAGAACACACACAAGAGGAGTAGTTCAGAAATGAACGAATCCTTCTTGTGGCATTGTAGACTAGGTCATATCAATGCGACACGACTAGCTAAGTTACATAAGGTTGAAAATGAAAATCTGTTCGAATTTTCATCTTATGATACTTGCCAGTCTTATCTCAAAGGTAAAATGACCAATACTCCGTTTACTGGAAACAGAGAAAGAGTTATTGAACTCTTAGGACGAATACATGATGATGTATACAGTCCTATGTCTACAAATGCCAAGGTTGGTTCTTTGTACTTCATTACATTCATCGACGATCTTTCAAGACTCGGACATGTGTTCCTGTTGAAACACGAATATGAAACTTTTGAGAAATTCAATGAATATAAACTTGAAGTTAAGAACCAGACGGGTAGAAGTATTAAAGTCCTTCGATGTGATCGAGGAGGAGAATACTTGGGCAAGGAGTTCCTGAATTATCTAAAAGAGAATGGGATTCTCTCTCTGCTTACTCATTCAGATACACCACAGCACAACGGTGTATCGGGGCGGAGGTGTCACACCCAATTAGATATGGTGTGCTCTATGATGAGTACTGCTGAGTTGCCTGTTTCCTTTTGGGGTTATGCACTTGAGAAGCTGCATACTTATTGAATAGGGTTCCATCCAAATCAGTGCCTACCACTCCATATGAGATATGGAATGGGAAGAGACCATGTCTTAAACGAGTTAAGAAATGGGGTTGTCCGGCCTATGTTAAAAGGCAAAATCCGGACAAGCTCGAGGCAAGGTCAGTTCTGTATAAGTTTGTTGGATATCCCAAACATTTGCGAGGTTATATCTTCTACCTAACTGAGGAGGAAAAGGTGTTTTGTTTCTCAGCATGCTACCTTTTTAGAAAAAGAATTTCTTGTGAAGAAATTTGTGGTCATGAGGTAGAACTGGAAGAAGTTCCGGCTAGACAAACTAACAGCTGATGATTTGGTGAAACCAAAGGATTCAATAGTCTCCAATAAACCTCAACCTCTTCGCGAATATGGTAAGGTTCCTCATCCAATTGAGAGATACTACGGTCTTCTCGGTGACAGTGGGAACGAGGATTGCATCATTGTAGATGATGTCCTAACCAGGTTCAGGCAGGCCATCACGAGTGGGGACTCTATGAATTGGCTGGATGCTATACAATCAAAGATGGAATCCATGTACACCGACAAAGTATGACTTTGAATGTTGCACCTGATGTAAGTCGATGTACAACACCCCAATACTTGTGGGGAGGCGGAAATTTTAAAAACGAACTTGTTTAAAACACAAACATCGACTAACCGCTTGAATCGAAGCTAAATGATAACTAACTACAAACATAGAAGTTCTATACTACTATGTTTAGAGATTATACCTAACGAAACGTGTCCTTCATCTTTGCGAACTCCTCCTCCTCCTCCTCGGCCTTCTCGAAGTAGTAGAAGATCCACCCGAGATCTTTACTCCAAGCTTAGCCTCTAAACTTGAGGCAACTAAACTTCTTTAAGTGCTAATCAAAGAAGCTAGGTGAAATAGAGAGTGGGTTATGGATTAAGTAGTCTAACTAATCCTTGTACTCAACACATGAGAGGGGAGGATTAGAGTTTGAAGAGGGAGAGCTTGAGGAGAGAGAAGGTGAGAATAATAATGAATTGAGAATAATGAGTTATGATAATATATATCAAGAATTTCTTTTAATCAAGAAAAGAAAAAGAAATAAATTTAACAACCATGCTTGATAATATCTAGTGATGATTCATCTCCATGAGACATTAAGCATTTATGATGTATTAATGACATGGATGAATCATCCATATGACTCACTAATCACATTCATTGTATATGCCACCTAAACCTACTTAGTCACCACCTTCTAGAAGCTTCTCGCGCAATTACGAGAACGCCCCTCCTTTCCGCAAAAATACGGAAAAACTTTAGACTGTATAAATCCAAAAACCGGATACCAGTAACTGGCTTAAACCAAAGCCGACTGGTAAAAACTGTCCGAACGACGTATGTGTGTAAACACACGTACGCGTCCGAACCCTTTGTCGTAAAACCATACGACCTCTATATCGTTTCGCCTGGAGTAGGGAAACTCTCTGTGTGGGACTCTAGAGACTCGACTACTATGCTGGCAATGGGTTTAACCACAGACCGCAAGCGGCACTAGCTGTACGTAACGGTCCCCAGGTAGATGTCGATAAGAAGGCCGATGAGGAAACCCATCCGAACTCCTACTGAGTCTGATGTGACAATCTCCATACAGTCCGGTCCGTTCGTCCAGGACTATCGCATATCGGGCCTAGGGGCGGCAAGCGTCAGTCCCCTAATAGCGGTATAAGTCGTGTCGGAGGGAAGCCCATTACACCCTGAGAAACTACTGGAACCTACCAGCAAATCTCGCTTGCCCTGGCCAGGGACTTTGCATAATGGCTCTCTGACACAGCGCGATATCAACTCCCAATACCGGGAGAGATGAATCCTGTCTAACCGCTACTGCCTCCAAGTGCTCGGGACTGCACCCAACTGCTACCTGTTTGCACGACTCCTTTGAGCCGTGGTAGGGTAGCAATCTAAGAACAGTGGGACACACTCGAGGCGAAGTAGCAGTGTCAAGTCTGCGGACTATGCTGTACTCATGTCACCTTGGAACTGTTCACTGACGACTGGTATAAAACCAACCAACAGTTCCCTGTGAGTCCTATCCGGTGTACCCGTAACCTAACGAGCACCTGTATACTATCTCCAGTACGACGTACTGACGGCTGTGGGACAGACCATCTCCCCAACTGGGATGAGAAGCGTACACACTAGTCTACTCCGGAGTATCGATGCTCTGTCTCGATAATCCAACGACTAGGGACCTGAATAAGGATGTGCTTGTAGACTACCCAGCCCCCACTAGTGTGACTGCCATCACAACGCTGGTAGTCAAGCAAGATCCTAAGAGCTCTATCAATATGTATACTCACATATTAAGATAGAAAAACCAAGTAGCATACTACCATGTTTAGCAAGACTGTTATATACATGTGAATATCCCAAGCTTCCATTAAGTAATATACAAACTAGTATGATACAATAATGGCCCCTAGGGCATATACACTAACAATCTCCCACTTGCACTAGGGCCATGTACTGGCATATCGAAGACCGATGATCTCGAGTAGCCTCTCGAACTGAATCTGAGGTAGGGCCTTCGTGAATGGATCAGCAATGTTCTCTTCAGAAGCAACTCTCCGAACCTCGATCTCCTGACGATCAATGATCTCCCTGATCAGGTGATACCGCCTTAAGATGTGTCTGGACTTCTGATGGGACCTTGGTTCCTTCGCTAAAGCTATAGCTCCGTTGTTGTCGCAATACAGAGGTATTGGATCAACTATGGTAGGAACCACTGAAGTTCTGTTAGGAACTTCTTCATCCAGACTGCTTCTTTTGCGGCATCGCAAGCAGCTATATACTCCGCTTCCATCGTTGAGTCAGCAACGGTGTCCTGCTTGGAGCTCTTCCAGCACACCGCCCCTCCATTGAGGGTAAAGACATAACCCGACATGGACTTGGAATCGTCCTTATCACTCTGGAAGCCGGAATCAGCAAAGGCCTCCAACCTGAGGTCTTTTCCACCGTAAACCAAGAACATCTCCTCAGTCCTTCTCAGGTACTTGAGAATGTTCTTTACTGCTATCCAGTGCTTCTTCCCTGGGTCTGACTGATACCGGCTTACCACGCTCAGTGCGTAAGCTACATCTGGTCTGGTGCACAACATCGCATACATTATAGAGCCTACCGCAGAAGCGTAGGGTATAATAGACATGCGTTCCCTTTCCAAATCAGTCTTGGGAGACATCTCTTTGGAGAGGGTGATTCCGTGACAAGACAGTAAATTACCGCGCTTAGAATCTTCCATACTGAATCTTTTCAGTACAGTGTCGATATACCTGGACTGCGAAAGTCCCAACAACCTCTTGGATCTATCACGATAGATCCGGATCCCCAGAATGTAAGAGGCATCACCCAGGTCTTTCATGGAGAACCTGTGTGACAAGAATCCTTTGACAGATTGTAGCATAGGAATGTCATTTCCTATCAATAGAATGTCATCCACGTACAAGACGAGAAATACGACACTTCTGGCTGCAACTTTACTATATATGCACGGTTCATCTGGATTTTTGATAAAGTCATATTCTTTGACTATCTCACCAAAACAGATGTTCCAACTCCGCGATACCTGCTTTAGTCCATAAATGGACTTAAGCAGCTTGCATACTTTCCCGCTGCTCCCACTTTGATTGAAACCCTCTGGCTGATCCATATAGACGCACTCTTCTAAATTTCCATTCAGAAAAGCCGTCTTTACGTCCATCTGCCAGATTTCATAATCATAGAAGGCAGCAATAGCAAGAAGGACCCGAATGGATTTGAGCATAGCCACTGGAGAAAAAGTTTCGTCATAGTCCAAACCAGGTCTTTGACGAAAACCCTTTGCAACAAGTCTAGATTTATAGGTTTCTACCTGTCCATCTACACCAATCTTTTTCTTGAAGATCCATTTGCACCCTATGGGTTTTACCCCATCTGGAGCAAAGTCCAAAGTCCATACTTTGTTGGTGTACATGGACTCCATTTCGGTCCGCATTGCATCTAGCCATCATACCGAGTCGCCGCTCTGGATGGCCTGCTGGAAGTCAGTAGGTTCATCATCATCTATGATGCAATCCTCTCTATCCCCATCTATGAGAAAACCGTAGTATCTCTCAGGCGGATGAGATGTCCTACTACTCCTGCGGAGGGGTGCGGGAATGTCCTGTTCTTCTTGAACTTCCGGTTCTACCAAACTTTCAGTAGCAGTTTGTGGTTCTGGAATTTCTTCCAGTTCTATTTCGCTCCCACTTATTTCCTTTTCTAAAAATTGATATTCTAGAAAATGGGCATTACGAGAAACAAACACCTTTTGTTCTTCTGCGTAATAGAATAGATACCCCTTGGAGTTCTTTGGATATCCCACAAACATACACTTTACTGATCGTGCCTTGAGCTTGTCCACATGCTGCTTTTTAACAAAAGCTGGACATCCCCATATTTTCATATACTGAAGATAGGGTTTCTTCCCACTCCACATCTAATATGGGGTTGTAGGCACAGTCTTGGTAGGAACCATGTTCAAAAGATATGCCGCTGATTCTAGCGCATAACCCCAGAAAGATCGTGGTAACTCAGCATTACTCATCATGGATCGTACCATATCCAATAGGGTTCGATTCCGTCTCTCCGATACACCGTTGTGCTATGGAGTGTATGGAGGAGTAAGCTGAGAGAGAATTCCTTTCTCTTTTACGTAACCTAGGAACTCGGCACTCAATTATTCACCACCTCGATCAGATCTAAGTGTCTTGATACTTTTTCCGGTTTGGTTTTCTACTTCATTCTTATACTCTTGGAATTTCTCAAAAGCCTCGGATTTATGTTTCATCAGATAAATGAATCCGTATCTTGAGTAATCATCCGTGAAAGTAATGAAATAGGAAAAACCACCTCTTGCATGTGTAGACATTGGACCACATACATCGTTGTGCATGAGTCCTAAGAGCTCGCTCGCTCTTACTCCTTGTCCAGTAAATGGAGTCTTTGTCATCTTTCCTTTGAGACAAGATTGACATGTGTCATAAGTTTGATATTCGAACGAGTCCAAATATCCTTGTCTATGCAACTTAGTTAACCTTCTCTCATTGATGTGACCCAGTCTACAATGCCATAAGAAAGCTTTATTTAAATCTGGAGACTTTCTTTTTAGTGTGTTCTGGACATTGAAAATTTGGAGTTGGTTTAAAACATATATACCGTTATTTAGTGTACCGGACCCAATCAAACCATGATTAAGGTGGATGTTAACAACATCTCTTACAAACGTGAAATCATAACCTTTATTTGATAAAAAGGAAACTGATATGATATTACACGTTAAGCTTGGTACAAAAAAACAGTTATGTAAAACCAAAATGTGTCCACTCGTCAATCCTAGGTGATAATCCCCGACGGACGCAGCTCCCACGCTATCTCCGTTAGCAACCTTTAGGGTCATATCACCTTCCTTCAGCACTCTACGGTTTCTCAGTGCCTGCAATGAATTGCAAATATGAGATCCTGATCCGGTATCCAATTCCCAGGAAGTAGAGTTGATTGACAAACAATTCTCAATTACAAACACACCTGAAGTCGAAACCACAGCTTGCTTCGGTTCCTGGTTCTTGGCGTTCCACGCCCTGCAATCTTTCTTCCAGTGCCCTTTCCTGTGACAACGGAAGCACTCATCCTGGCCCACTACCGGTACCGCAAACTTTTTCTTTCCCTTCCCTCCCACCTTACTAACACATCCTCTAGGTTTGGTGGCGGCCTTCTTCTTCCTTCCTTTGGCCCTAGCCTTGGACCCGGAAGAAGATGCACCGCTAACAAACATAGCTGGTGTTTCCCTTGCTTTCTGCAAGGTGCCCTCTGCACTCCTTAACATGTTAAGGAGTTCCGGAAGTTCAACTTCTTTTCTTTGAATGTTGAAGTTCATGATAAACTGGGCGTAGGTGGAAGGAAGGGACTGGAGAATAAGGTCTGTATAGAGCTCATTATCCAAAGTCGTCCCAAGGTCTGCGAGCTCTTCTATATAGCCGATCATCTTTAAGACATGTTCTCCTACCGATGACCCGACAGCCAACCTCGCTCGAAACAAGTTCTTTGAGGTCTCGTATCTTGCTATACGAGATTGCTCTCCATAAAGTTCCTTTGTATGGAGAAATATGGCATCTAGTTCCATATCCTCGTGCCTCCTCTGATGTTCATTGTTCATCGAGGCAAGCACGATGCACTTGGCATTCGCGCAATCTAAATCCCAGGTTTTGTGGATTTCCTTATCCGCATTGCTGGATTTGGGACCAGGGACAGCAGGTGCCGTAGCGGTGAGGACGTACCCCAATTTGTCATAGGTCAAAGCCATTTTGACATTCCGCAGCCAATCTTTATAGTTTGGCCCTGTCAGTATATTTTTCTCTAAAAGTAACTTAAGTCCAATCATTTTTAGGGTCGGTGCAATTAGGAGAGAGAGTAGAAAAGTCTTTAGCATGATGCTCTTGCAAGTTTAGAGTGGTTTTTAGTTTATCTAAACTGGATGGCTCCCACTGTTTCTCGAATCCTTCCTCAAACCATAAAAGAAGAATTAGCCAGGACTATTTTCACCGTACAATACTTGCTTAACCGTTCAGCCAGGCTAGTGTCGATACTTCGAGGGAGGTTTTCCAACGCTTTCGCGAAGTTCCTTAATTAAAGAACCTCTTTTCTCTGGGGGCGTAACCCCGCTGACACTTTTCTTGACACTTACTTGGTTTATAGCATTGATCGTTAAGTGACGAATATCCTGATAAGTAGCATATACTCACAGTAGGATCGGGATCCAAATATCATCGTCTGATAATGTTGTAGAAATGCTACCAACATTCATCAAACTCAAAATGGTATGCATCTCTTTGCAAATTTCAGTTTCTTTAGAAATTCCCGATATATATTTTTGCCCCATGCTTTTATGACCTTGGCGTTGGTCAAAATATCACAAGTCACATGTCAAGTTCTACCCATCATTATCTTGTTAATTTGAACCCATTCGTACATATCCTTGATGTTGGCCAAAATGATCATACGACTGTCCCAAACTAACTCATCTATCTATGCAACAAATGAATATCCAGCAGCTACCAAACATTATGCCTTGGCGTTGGTCAAAATACATAGCTTGAATACTACTGAATACCCAGATGAAATGACGGAGGGCTACGAATGGTTTTGGCGAAACCGTGAACGTAGTGAACTTGATATAACCGAAGGAACCTGATAGCTTTTAAAAGGAGTGGTTAAAGCTCCGCATTTAAAAATATCTGTTTTTAAAATTAACCGAGTGGTTTCTTTTAAATTGTTCCAACGATTAAAACTTTGGTTTGTTTTCTTTGCATTATAGATAATGCGTCCCATCATTAACCTATCATTGCAGAGAACAACGAAAATATGACGTCCTCTTATGCCATCCGCATTCGCCACTGGGTCCCGTCATTACCCGTTAGGTTACTTAACTAACGACAGAGCGGGGACTGGGCTAGCGCGGGTGTAAAACATAAGTGATGTCTAAAATAGCTATCATATATATAGATATTTTACATTCGCCTGATGCAATGATATTCATTCCAGATCACAGATGAACTTAATTGGATTTGCAAGCAATCCGTGTTTGTTTTGAGCCTGCAACAAAAGATGGATTACACAGTTGTGATGAATAGCCATTACCCCACCCAAGACCCCTAAGGGTGCGGAAAACTACCCGCCCGGCAGTTTGTGCACCCCACCTTGGGTCTGTCCTAGGAGCAAAAACAGTAAAATGAAATAATACAACGGTGGCTACAACCGCAACCTGGATTTGCCCCGCAAAATAATATTACAACAAATTACATTTACATCAAATGAATTGAATAATAACCCATCACATAACCCCGGCTATACATCACAACAGTCCAACATAGTTCATATGCACAAACAGATAAAATCCATTTCAGAAATGTGCAACCCCCTGCCAACCGAAATACTAGCAGTTAGGGGAGGTTTACGAACACATTATACAATCACAGATATAATCCAACAAGCAAATACTGTATAATTTCGATCGATTAAACACATTTAATTTTGCTCCAATACTTCTCTATAAATCTGAAACCTGAGCAAAAATTAAAACTTTCCAGAAAATACCAAATATCACAGAGAAGCAACACAGGAAAATTGGGTTCCTGAATCGCCAACTCGGCGGCGGAATCGCGGCGGATCGGTGGGATCCGCCGCGGTTCCGTGGCGCTTTAGGCGATTCTGGGGCCCAATTTTCTTGGGTGTTCTTATACTGTCTTTTCAAGCTTTCTGAACATCCCTGAAAAATTTTTGGACTTCATTTCTAAATCGACAGAAACTTAAGATTTCGGGCTTTTCCGGTTTCGTTTTTTCCGTTCGAAATTCAAACAAATTTGAAAGTAAGTTATTTATTGTTTAGCGAGTCTCTGATACCACTGTAAGTCGATATACAACACACCAATACTTGTGGGGAGGCGAAAATTTTAAAAACGAACTTGTTTAAAACACAAACATCGACTAACCGCTTGAATCGAAGCTAAACGATAACTAACTACAAACAGAGAAGTTCTATACTGCTATGTTTAGGGATTATACCTAACGAAACGTGTCCTTCGTCTTTGCGAACTCCTCCTCCTCCTCCTCGGCCTTCTCGAAGTAGTAGAAGATCCACCCGAGAGCTTTACTCCAAGCTTAGCCTCTAAACTTGAGGCAACTAAACTTCTTTAAGTGCTAATCAAAGAAGCTAGGTGAAATAGAGAGAGGGTTATGGATTAAGTAGTCTAACTAATCCTTGTACTCAACACATGAGAGGGGAGGATTAGGGTTTGAAGAGGGAGAGCTTGAGGAGAGAGAAGGTGAGAATAATAATGAATTGAGAATAATGAGTTATGATAATATATATCAAGCATTTCTTTTAATCAAGAAAAGAAAAAGAAATCAATTTAACAACCATGCTTGATAATATTTAGTGATGATTCATCTCCATGAGTTATTAAGCATTTATGATGTATTAATGACATGGATGAATCATCCATATGACTCACTAATCACATTCATTATATATGCCACCTAAACCTACTTAGTCACCACCTTCTAGAAGCTTCTCGCGCAATTACGAGAACGCTCCTCCTTTCCGCAAAAACACGGAGAAACTTTAGACTGTATAAATCCAAAAACCGGATACCAGTAACTGGCTTAAACCAAAGCCGACTGGTAAAAACTGTCCGAACGACGTATGTGTGTAAACACACGTACGCGTCCGAACCCTTTGTCGTAAAACCATACGACCTCTATATCGTTTCGCCTGGAGTAGGGAAACTCTCTGTGTGGGACTCTAGAGACTCGACTACTATGCTGGCAATGGGTTTAACCACAGACCGCAAGCGGCACTAGCTGTACGTAACGGTCCCCAGGTAGATGTCGATAAGAAGGCCGATGAGGAAACCCATCCGAACTCCTACTGAGTCTGATGTGACAATCTCCATACAGTCCGGTCCGTTCGTCCAGGACTATCGCATATCGGGCCTAGGGGCGGCAAGCGTCAGTCCCCTAATAGCGGTATAAGTCGTGTCGGAGGGAAGCCCATTACACCCTGAGAAACTATTAGAACCTACCAGCAAATCTCGCTTGCCCTGGCCAGGGACTTTGCATAATGGCTCCCTGACACAGCGCGATATCAACTCCCAATACCGGGAGAGACGAATCCTGTCTAACCGCCACTGCTTCCAAGTGCTCGGGACTGCACCCAACTGCTACCTGTTTTCACGAATCCTTTGAGCCGTGGTAGGGTAGCAATCTAAGAACAGTGGGACACACTCGAGGCGATGTAGCAGTGTCAAGTCTGCGGACTATGCTGTACTCATGTCACCTGGGAACTGTTCACTGACGACTGGTAAAAAACCAACCAACAGTTCCCTGTGAGTCCTGTCCGGTGTACCCGTAACCTAACGAGCACTTGTATACTATCTCCAGTACGACGTACTGACGGCAGTGGGACAGACCATCTCCCCAACTGGGATGAGAAGCGTACACACTACTCTACTCCGGAGTATCGATGCTCTGTCTCGATAATCCAACGACTAGGGACCTGAATAAGGATGTGCTTGTAGACTACCCAGCCCCCTTTAGTGTGACTGCCATCACAACGCTAGTAGTCAAGCAAGATCCTAAGAGCTCTATCAATACGTAGACTCACATATTAAGATAGAAAAACCAAGTAGCATACTACCATGTTTAGCAAGACTGTTATATACATGTGAATATCCCAAGCTTCCATTAAGTAATATACAAACTAGTATGATACAATAATGGCCCCTAGAGCATATACACTAACACCTGAAGGGGTAAAACCTATCAAGAGCAAGTGGATCTTGAGAAGATTCTTGGTGTAGATGGAAAAGTTGAGACTTTCAAAGCAATGCTTAAGTCCATGAGGATAAAAGCAAGCACCGCGGAATTGGAACATCTTTTTTGATGTGGCAGTCAAAGTATTTGACTTCGTCAAAAAGGTAAATGAACCTTGTATATACAAGAAGGTTGTAGAGAGTAAGGTTGTCTTTTAAGTATTGTACGTAGATGACAAGCTCCACTTATCACGAGGATTCTCCAAGGAAGATCTGCAGGATACCTACTACATCTTGTGGAATTTAATCTATGATGATAGATTTATGTGGATGTTGGGAGTGTCCCAAATCCAGGTGCATTAACACCAAACTAAAAGGTTTTAGTATGGAGGATTCTAAGCGTGGTGGTTCGCCCACTTACTCATGAATAACTCTCTCCAAAAGATATCTCTCGATACTGATTTGGAGAGAGCTCACGTGCAAAGGATAGCCTATGCTTCGGCAGTAGGCTCTATCATTTATGCGATGTTATGTACCAGATCAGATGTAGTTAAATCACTTGGTGTAGTGATCAGGAATCAATCGGATCTTGGGAGAATCACTGGACAGCTGTAGAGGACATTCTTAAGTACTTGAGAAGCACTAAGAGAATGTTCTTGGTTCGAGCTTCCAGAGTGATAAAGTTGACTGATAGTCAGTCTCGGGCTTTATCTTTACCCTCAGTGGAGGGACGGTATGTTGGAAGAGTTCCAAGCTAGATACTGTGATAAACTAGACGATAAAGGCTGAATACATTGCTACCAACGATGCTACTAAAGAGCTTGTCTGGATATTTCTTGATCATGAGATGAACATGGTTCCTACCATTGAGTGTCCAATAACTGTTATTGTGACAACAATGGAGTTGGGCTTTGGCCTAGGAACGCAGGTCCCATCAGCGTTCCAGACATATTCTGAGACAGTATCACCTGATCTTGGAGATGGTTGATCTCCAGGGGATCGAGGTCAGGAGAGTTGACACGAAGGAAAACACGGCGGATCCACTCACAAAAGGCCTTTCCCAAGAGAGACTTTTATGGGACATTGGGTATGAGATACTACAACAAATGGCCCTAGTGCAAGTGGGAGATTGTTAGTTATATGTATACCCTAGAAGCTATTATTATACATATGATGTATATTATTGTGGGTGCTTGGACAAACATAGGGACGACTTTCTTGCTCGACATGATAGTATGCTATCTGGTTGCTCTTTATCTTAACATGTACACTTACTGTCTCTCTGTTACATGTTGATAAAGCCCTTAGGATGTGTACTTGACTTCCAGGATTATGATAGAGATCATACTAGTGGGTTCTGGGTAGTCTGTGAGTACATCCTTCAATAGTTTTTAGTCATGGGAGTATCGAGAAAGGGCATCGATATTCCAGAGTAGACTAGCGTATACTCTTCTTGACCCATATGATAGGCGATGAATGATCCCACATCCATTGGTGTTTGACATCAGAGAAGGTATACGGGTGGTCAGTGGAGACTGGGTACACTGAACAAGACTTTCCGAGAACTCCTAGATGGTATTATACCTCAGGTCAGATAGCAGTTTTCTGGTGACACTGGTATAGGTTAGTCTGTCGACCCGAGATCGTCATAGAGACTTGTGTTTCTCTCACTGTGCTTTGATTTCAACCCTACCACGGCTCTATTGAGTCGTGCAAACAGGTGGTTTTTGGGCACAGTCCCGAGTCATATGGAGGCAATGAGCGATGTGAGGGGATTTCGTCTCTCCCGGTATTGTGGGTTGATTTTGCGCTATGCTCGATTGGCCATAACAGGAAATCCCTGGCCAGGGTTGCTGAGATCTACTGGTAAGTGTTATCAGTAGTTTTCTCGAATCATTATGGACCTTGCATCGGCGTGACTTATCAGGCTATTGGGGTCTGACGTTTTACCACCCCCAGGCTGTGATATGCGACATATAAGACGAAGAGACCGTACTGTATGATAGTGTTACTGATTGGATTCGCAGGAGTATGAGCAGGCTTGTTTGTTGATCTTCTGATCGCTCAATACCTGGGTGGCCGTTACGTTTAGCAGACCGCTTGTGGCTTGTGGGTGATTGATATGATCACCGCCTACTGCCGGCGTATTGACGAGTCTTTAGAGTCCTACACAGAGGTTTCCTGGCTCAAGCGAAACAAAGTAGGAGCACATATGTGATACGTTCGGGACTGAGATTAATACGTGTATATGATGCCGTATCCTAATCTTGCGATATATGATATCGTTCAGTTATATGTGATATAGCTGGGTTATCGAATCAAGTGTTGATTCGATAAGATGATACACATGATATTAGTCGGTTATATGTGATATAGCCAGATTATTAAATCAAGTGTTGATTTAATAATTTAATGTATAATTATATATTTGATATATTAACATATATTAACTAATATTGGCTCACTCAAATATTTCTTTTTCTAACATGTGACACATTTAATATATATGTGATATATGTTATTATGTCATGCTTGTTTATATATGCAACATGGGTGTAAGAGACTTACACTATACTTAAGATAATATTAGTGTTTTTATTTATTTAAGTAATTCTAAATTGAGTGAAAGTTTGTCATGCTTGGAAGCTTGGAGAAGCTTAATGCATTTTTGACCTAGTCCACTAATTTTGTCTCACTTGAGATATTTATTAACCAAACCATTATCTTAAACCATAGTTTAGTCTCTACAAGTGTTAATATGAGATATTATCTCACCATGGTTGCAATTCTTATATTGATATTCATTCACCATTCTTTCTCCACTTCATCTTCTTCCTTATCTCCAAAAGCTTTCTAGGGTTTGGAAAGATGAAGAAAACATGTGAGAAAAATTAATCTAATGTGAGCCCATTCCTACTTCATCATCCTATACTAGACTAGCCATTTAGTTTAGGGTGTTTCCTTCACTAATCCCTCATTAGTGAAGAAATAGCTTGGGTTAGAGTCTCCGCGACGTAGATCATCTTCGACCTCGAAGACTTCAAGCATGCTCGTTCATTTCGCTTTGTGAAGCCCATCTTGAGTTCGGGAGATCACTACTTGGAGCGAAGGGACTTCTACACGGAGCTATTGAAATGAAGAACCGATCTACAAAGGTTGTATTTCTTGTTCACTTTGTATGTAAAGTTGTTTACATTTTAGTTAGCTCCTAAAACTCTCGTTTGATCCTAGATTAGGTTGTTTGGCACACTAGAAATTTTATTATACGGCATGTTTGATGCCCTGTGGAACCTTGTAGTCGTGCAAAAGAACCCTACACCCAACAGGGAGTAAAACGTGTTACGAAACGGACTTCCAGTTCAGAAATTGGATTTCTAGCAGAAAACACTTAAAATGGAATGACCATAACTTACAAACCAGAAACCCGTTTTACTCCAAACCAATTTTTCTGTAGAGATAATTTAATAAACTATATACGATTTTTATATTGTTTCGCCAAATTATGCACGTGTGATTTTATGTGATTTTGATAATCCAACCGACACCGGTTGCTCATATGTATTCAGTTGTGTATTTACTGTATCCCCATCATATTGCATGACTGTTATACCCGTGTAACTAATGTTCATTTGCATTGATACCCTAATGAATTTATTAGATTACCAAGTGATAAATGTTAGTGATTGGATCATGGCAAGTACGTTAGTGTAAAAGCGTGATTGAATAATGGATGTGACGCGTACTTGTACACAATCCGCGGAACCAGTCAGTTATTGCATTGTCGATGCCTATGGGACATATATAAGTGTAACTATAACTGGTATGGGACGGGTATCTGGCTATAGTGCCCTCAAGTCAATTATTGAATCACAGGCACGTGATTGCAATGATTGAGGGATGACCTATACCGGTAGAACAGTCTTGCGCAAGATGATAGTATGCTATCTGGTTTGTCTTTATCAACGTGTACATGCTTCAGGTGACATTACAGATCACTATTACATGTTGATAGAGCCCATAGGATTCTTGCTTGACTACCAGCAGTATGATGGCTATTATATACACGAGAGTTGGGTGGTCTATAAGTGCATCCTTAAAGTGTCCCTAGTCGTAGGAGTTTCGAGACCAGGCATCGATACTCCAAGAGTAGACTAGTGTATACGGATCGAGACCCCAACGAGGGGCGGTGGCCGGTCTCACAAGCCATTAGTGTGAGTTAGTTCACCTAAGATGTATACAGGTGCTCATTGGGTTATGAGTACACCGGACGGACTCGTCGGGAATATGCTAGTTGGTATTATACCTATTGTCAGATAGCAGTTCTCAGGTGACATGTGTACAGGTTAGTCTATCGACCTGAGATCGTCATTTGTCTCATATGAGTTCCCACTGTGCTTTGATTACTACCCTACCACGTCTCAAAAGAGTCGTGCAAACAGGTTTTAATTGGGTACAGTCCCGAGCCACATGGAGGCAGTGAGCGGATTTTCAAGGGATTCGTCTCTCCTGGTATTGGGGGTTGATGTCGCGGTGTGCACGGGTGGCCATCACCAGAAATACTCGGCCGGGGTAGACGAGAATTACCGATTTAGGATCGGAAGTTTCTCAGACGGTAACAGGTTTCATGCCGACACTAAATGTCAAGTTAGTAGAGGTTTGACTTTATCCACCCCCTAGACTAGATATGCGATACTCATAGACGAACGGACCGGACTGTACGAATATTGTCACTGTCAGGCTCAGTAGGGTTTCAGGATGGGTTTGCTCGTCGGCCACCATTTCGCTCAATAACTGGGTAGCCGTTACGTACAGCTAGTGCCACTTACGTGCTTGTGGTTAAACCCACTGCAGAGTATTGAAGTGTCTTTAGAGTCCCACACAGAGGGGATTGCTGCTTCGGGCAAAACGTTGTAGAGGCCGTATGGTTTTATAGCATGGTTCGATCATATACGTGCACTTGTGCACGGATCATGATCGGATGGATAATTCTAGTGGGCTTTGGTTTAAGCCGGATCCTAGTATTATATTGTTGGATTATTTTCGTCTCGTTGTATTCGTATTCTGTCAGAATACGGATGCGGGTATGTATATACGGATTAGGGGAATTCTTGTAATTCATTACAAGATTACTTTAGTTTTTTCCATTTATTTTATTGTTTTAAACATTTAGTTTAAATGTTTAATTGGTGGAAAGTGTGAGTGCAAGTCTTGTCCTTGTGGATTGAATCATGGTGCATGCACTTGGAGACTCATGGTGTTGGGTCTTGTGGTAATTCATTATGACATGAATAGTTTTTTGTTTTGGGGCTAAGATTATTGTGGGCGATATTTTGTTGGTGTGAAGGCAGATACGTTCTGGTGAGGCTTTTCAGTAGTTGTTAAAAAGAACTCACAAAATATCACACACAAGACTAAGCCATTTCTTCACTTGCTTCTTTCTTGAGTTCACACTTTCCTCCATGGCAACTTCTTTCACCTCTACCCAAACCCTCTCATGAGTTGAGAATCCTTGGGTGTATTGAGACAAAGTATTCACACACACTCTCTACTTCATCTTGGCTATCTAGGTTAGCAAACTAGATACCCGAGTTGCTTCGGTTTTGAGGCGGGAGCCCGTATTACGAACTCTCGACGTGGATCGTCTTCAATAGGGGAGACCGGAGATCGAACTTGATCGAAGAAGCCGTGAGGAGGTTGGGACAGAGGTTTAAGACCGAAGGACATGGATCGATCGGTATAACCTCTCTAAACTCTTTTTATATAACTAGTATAGGGTTAATAGTACGATCCGTCGATTAGGGTTTCGTTAGCGCCGGTTTTTTTAAAGTTTTTATTCCACGTTTGGCCACAGATTGATGGCCGGGGCGCTGCCGAAACCCAACATGTTATCAGAGCCAAACCATTAACCACATACTGGTTGGTTTAGATGATGTTAAAGTATCGAAACCGAAAGAACTTCGAAATATCACTTGATGTATTCCATTCTCTGTCAAAATTTTCCGAGTCTTCTAAAATTATTTTAGCAACTGCAGAAGACTACTATGGTGACCACTAGAACACACCTCAAATACGAGCCTATTTCACCCGACTAGAACCGGCCACATATGCAAAAATTCCGGCCTGGCCGGTTTTAGAAGTGAGTTAGGACTTGTAATTTTGGGTATGGTCTATTCTCTGGAATATTAGTTCAGTGGTGTTGCTAGTTTAGCCCAGTTTGGATATGGTTTTATCTAGTAGTTTAGGGCTATTCGGGGTTATTTCGAACTCTATATTTCTAACACTGTTTAATGTTTTACTGTACATGTATTACTATCTGCGACCGTGAATGTCATTAGAGTGGTACAACTTATCTAATTGCTATAGTTCTTTTAGACGGGTTTGCGAACGTGACATTCACGTTGATGTTCTGTGTTGTGCTGTGTTGTTGCGGAATCTTCATGTTGGATAGCTTGGGTACAATGTTAGTACAGTTTAGTTTATTTGTACATTTTATATCGTGGGGCGAGCATCCGACATGTTGTTTGGGGTATGACCGGGTTGAGATCGATGTCACCGTTGTACATATTTTCTTTTTTGTAATAGGATTTCCCCGCAATAGAGTGCACGGATAGCAGGGATCTGGAGGGCAACGGGTCCGTATCTCATGGCATTGAGAAAGAGGGGGCCTTACTCTAGAATTGGCGGGCTATTCGCCGCACTCGTAGGGGTGCTCAAGTTACCGGATTCCGTGATGTGCTGGGTGGCCCATTCACTTTGATGAAGGGGGCTGCCACGCTTCTGGTTTTGGCGGGTAACTTGCCGCACTTGTAAGGGTCTAGGTTTTCATTGCACAGCTTATCCACACGACCAGGGGAACGTCGGGTTTCACTTGCGGCTCAAAGAAAACCCGAGGCTCCCAGATTTTCTGTGTTGTTCTGTGATGTTGCATTTATCATGCCTGGAGAGATTATTATGTATTGCTATATATATATTAGTAGATGTTGTATATGTTTTACACCCGCGCTAGTCCATCCCCCGCTCTGTCGTTAGTTAAGTAACCTAACGGGTGATGACGGGGCCCAGTGGCGAATGCGGATGGTATATACGTACATCATATTTTCGTTCTTTTGTGGTGTGATTAATTGATGGGGCTGCGTTGATTCAGATCAATGCAAGAAAAACATACCTAAATGATGTTGTTGGAAAATTTTTTAAAAAGCTGTTATTACAAGGACGTTTTCTTTTGTTTTGCACAGCGGTATTCGGTTATGAATATCCAGCACCTCATTCTATGAGGCAAGAGCCGAGATCCCCTCACCGGGAGTGACCTCTTAGGCAGAAGTTTGCGTCAGGGTAATAACTTCACTGTGGTCGATTACTTTTTGCTTTGCATCGTGGTATTCAGTGGGAATACCCTGCACCTCATTCGACGAGGAAAGAGCCGAGATCCCTTCACCGGGAGTGACCACTTTAGCAATAGTTTTCGCCACTATATATTTATAAAAAGCTATTCGGTTCCTTCAATGATATCAAGTTCATTACGTTAATGGTTTTTCGCCAAAAACCATTCGTAGCTGATTGAATTTGTTTGATTCCCGATTGTGTAGTATTTGGAAAATTGCATTTAGAAATCACAACCAAAAATATTTTGACCGCAATCAATAACGGTGTCGGATGTAGCGCGTTAGTAAGTGTGGATCGTCCACAGGGAAAGTGAGATCCGTTCAATTTCTGAATTAGATGAGTCGATAATTTAAGGAAAGAAAAGAAAACAATTCATGATTTGTAATTGAAGATTAAGAATAAGAAAAATCTAGATCTAAAAGAAAGCTTTAAAAACAAGAATTGAGATGTGTGGTAATTTCCAATCAACAATCAAGATTAGAAGTATGGCTCGTAGGAGTAGATCGGATCTATAGATGTGATGAGATATAATGATTACTCATTCTTATCCATTAACGAACTGATACTAGATCGACGCAAATTCATCGAGGTTTAAGGATCTTGCGAGGAAACTAGTGATTTCACAACTCATCCTTTGTCCTTTCGATGGATCGCATTCAAATTCTAGCTTCTAGTTAATCAAATGGTCAATAGTTGTTCCCTAGTTTCGAGTGAACACGATCAAGAAAGGTTCATCTCGAAACTAGGTCATTAATCATTTGATTCACTAGAATTTCCAATCGTTATAGGATTTAAGAATTGTAAAAATATCTAAATCATCATCATCTAAAGATCATCACAACTCCTACACGAGCGGAGATTACTCAAACATCATGATCACAAACACAATCACAAATTGAGATCTAATCATTATGCTTGAATTAAAAGATAAGCAAGAATATAGAAAATTCACCTTTATTTATCGACAAATTTTGTTACAACTCTCTTGAATTTACAAAAGGAAGGAACTAGATCGTCGATTTCGGCTTCGCTCGGCTCCTTGAGTCGCGGATCGGCGTAGATCTCTTGCTCCGTTGAAATCCGGCGTCGCTTGCTTAAGATTGAAGGATTTCTTCCTTGAATTGATCTCGGGATCTTGATCTTGAGGTTGAATTGGAATTGGGGTAAGGGTTTGGCACAAGTTTTGTCACTAAACTTGTGGGTGGAAGAAGATGAATGAATTCTTGAACACTTTTCACCCTAGCTCTAGGCTCTCTTTTATAGACTCCCATATTCTAGATCTAGGATTTTAATTTTAAATTTCCCTCCAAAAGTTTGTTAGCAAAAGATTTGAATTTTCCTCCAAAAGTTTGTTAAGAGAGCCTTCCAGAAATAGTTTGTTAAGCCGAGCCTTCTAGATGCGCCACGTAGACATTCTACAATGTTCTGGAAGCTTAGGCCGTTAGCTGCGACACGTGGAGAAAATCTGGGCATCTGAAGCCATCAAAGCGCCACGGTTCCGCGGCGCAAGCCAGCTCCTGCCGCGGAACCGCGGCGGTTTAGAAGCTTCAGGGCTTGTAATTTCTGCTATGGGCTTGGGCTGATTTATGGGCCTTGTTTTGATATGTTGAATTTTATTTAGCCTTCTGTATCGCTACCAGATCTTTAGCCTTTGAGTTGGCGTATCTTTTATCAGCTCTTTTCTCAATTTGTGGTCTGCTTCTGGAATTTGCTGCATTTGACTCCAAGACAAGAGTTGCGCTATACAAGAATGATGCGATGCCATGATAAACACACAATTTCCCTAAAAGTGTCGGTTTTGAAGTCTAACACAGGCAATCTGGTATTTCAGAGATGTTTTGCAAATATGTGCAATATGATTACCGAACACTTCTAGATGAGTGCAAATGATAGGGAAATTGCCGTGTTAAAAATGCAGTATTTTCGAATGATCAAATTCCCCCAAACTTATTTTCGATCATCTCGATCGAACTGTTTTATTAAAAAGAGAAGGAGAAAATAAAGAAAGAGAAAAGCACACTTTCGTAGGCAACACGATTGCACTGGGCACGTGCAACAAGCCTTTAAACCTCTAGGTGTCCCTAGTAGGAGGAGTGTTGTCTCCTGAGGGTTTTCAGCGGATTGCACCCACAAAATCAAATAATAAAAGGAAGATCATGAATATTACATTTAAAGACAAGAATTGTAAAAGAAAAGCCTTGAAAATTAGGGTTTCCAACTAAGCTAGCTTTTCGGTTGTCATGAGCCCTATCTTAATGGTCATGAAAAGATGTTAGAAATCACGTCCTACCTCAATAAAACATCATATTATTCTTCATTCCTTTTTTTTCCAAACATTGATCATATCACCCTGCGTGTGTGTAAAGAACATCCCTACACCCGGAGAATTCAATTCAAGCTATCATACTCTTGTCCATCAGCCTCAGTACTTTTTAATTACTGAATATTAGGATTGCTCACACACTTTCATGCGACCGTAAATACTTCTTGAGGTACTAACCGACCGATTACTCATGTGCTTGCTTATTTGGTGTATTTTCCTCGTCTTGCACCACCTCAGGCGTAGCAGTGACTCCCAGACCAGTTGGCCTTAGGGCACTAGGTGAAGAGGCACCCTCGCTATATATTTTTTTATTGCCCTCGGCGATAACAAAACCAGTGTCAATTTTTCTCAACACTTTATATTTTTTATTCACTTTTCTTTTTTATTTCCTTCATACATCGGCTTTAAGACACGAGCATTTCAAGGTATTCTCTACTATCCCGGGCTTCAAGACGTGTGTAAGTGCGAATAGCAGGGTATCAACGTTCAAAATGTTTGGCTTTCAGAATAGAAACTATTTTTCAGACTTACTTTTATCCTCAGATTAGTGACTTCCTTCATCTTACTAACACTTGGGACAACGGCTCATAACTACTTATTACTAGTTCGTATAAGAAAACTTCTAATTTTCTTAGTTTTCTTAAATTTTTCTAATCTCATGGATGTAAATGTTCACTATCTAATCTTTTATTATCATAAATATTAAATATTAAATATTTTGAAATTTTGAATTTTTTTTAAATTTTTATGAGTTTTGAAAAATTTTGAATTTTTATGGATTTTGCAAATTTTTAAATTTTTATAGCTTATAATGGGTTTTGAAAAATTATTTACAAAAAATGATGAGCCAAAAGAAAAATATTTACACAAAAATTTTTATGGGTTTTTAAAGAAATGTTTTTTGCTTATGCAAATGATATGCAAATGATGCAAAACTAAGCACAAAGCTCCCCCAAACTTGTTTTCAACAGTGTCCTCACTGTTGCAATCTGCTAAATCTCGAAAAACCTGTAAGCTTGGGAGGAATTTATTAGTGGGGGCAAAATATTTAAGTGAAGACCCTCCACTAAACTTATTCTTGGCTTAAAATTTTTGTAAAAATTTTCCTTCCAAGAGCCAGAGAAAAAAAAATGTCTCACCCCCAAACTTGAGTTATGCAATGATAAGCTTTGAAAATCTTATGAGGGGGTCGAAAATCAGTGGTCGATGCCAAGCTTTGCAAAGACCGAATGTCAACACCAACCATTCGAAAATTTTATCAATGCAGTGCTCTGGTTGGTGGAAGAAGAAGTGGGGCAAGGTTAAGTGGTGGAATAGAGTGTGTGTGCGTCTCATTTTGGAGAGACGATACAGTGAATGTGATGGATTACTCGCATTCTTTTTATAGTTCAGAAGAAGGGGTGTTGGTTCAATTTCAATGATTGGGACATGATTCATCTCAACTCCCGTGTTATTCAAAAATGCGAGTTCATCAGCGAAGATCTCCTCAAAAATTTCATCAATACCCCGAAGAATAATGTCATCACAAAGTACGGGGTGATCTTCAGACTCTAAGAACAGTTCATAATCGGTGTTAATTGTTGACCTGGACATCTCGGTGGAAGAGTCCGTATGTGTATGATACATAGTTAGGTTAAACAACAACGTATGAAAAAGAGTTAAGATCAGTATCAGGAGGATCATCAAATTCGCTGCTGTCGACATCCATTAAGTCGACAGAACAAACATGAGCAGTTGGTTCGGAGGGTAAACTTCCAAACTTGTAAATGTTCAGCTCTATTGACCTATTCCCGAAGGATAGGGTCATAGAACCATTACGACAGTTGATGATAGCGTTGGAAGTGGCCAAAAAGGGGCGACCTAAAATCACCGGAATTTGATTCCGTGGGTTCGCTACAGGCTGTGTATCAAGTACAATAAAATCCACAGGGAATACGAATTCCCCAATTTTTATTAACACATCCTTCTAGTTCACCCCTAGGTTTGGTGCTTGATCGGTCAGCCATCTGGAGAGTGCAATGGGCTGGTTTCAACTCTCTGATCCCTAATTGCTCATAGACTGAGTATGGAAGCAGGTTAACACTTGCGCCTAAATCTAGTAGAGCACGGTTAATGTGTTTCTCCCCGATAGAATGGAAATCGTAGGATATTCAGGATCCTTACGTTTCCTCGGTAATTGTTGGGGGAAAGCCGTATCTACTGTCTTTGCCATGAATATCTTCTTGGGCACTTGAGTCTTCCTCTTTCTAGTGCACAAGTCCTTAAGAGTTTTCGCATAAGCGGGGACTTGTTGGATAGCATCTAGAAGAGGGATGTTGATGTTAACTTGCTTAAACATGTCCATAATCTTCTCCATATGTGGACTCGAAGTGTTAGCCCTTAACCGGTTCGGGTAAGGTGCTTTAGCAATAAGCGCTGGGTCCATCATAGGAGAAGGAAGTGTGTGTGGACCCGATCCCAGAATAGAAGTGGGGATCGTTTGTGGAGGAGTAGAAGAGGTGGGCTGAGGTGTCGAGCCTAGAGGGAAATGGAGAATAGGCTCGCGAGAAGGCAGTGGGGTAGAAGAACAAGAATTAGACGTAGAAGTGTGTGTGTGAGGAAAGGTCTCAGCCGGGGTGTTGATAGGATTTTCAATATCATCAACTTCTTCCCCAACATGGTTATCCAGCACTCTCCCATATCTCAACGTGGTGATTGCATTCACATGATGTGAATAGCCAGGATTGGGTAAGGGTTGAGCTGGGAGTTTCCCTTTTTCTCTCGTACTCATTTCGGCCTTAACTCGTGCAATCTCAGCTTCCATCGTTTTGATACTCTTAGCTTGGGACGCTGAATTTTTCTTTATCTCACCGATAGAAGACTTAACCTTGGCCGACACATCCATGAAATTTGACAAGAGTGATTTCATGGTTTGAGCGAATTGACAGAATTCGTCAGAACAGATCGACTGCATAGGATTAGATGGTGCAGGAGGGTTGACCTGGTTTTGGAAATTTTGTGACTGGTAGGGGTGCTGGGTGAGTGAAGTGGTTGCTGTTGTGGAGGAAGGACCCTTTGGAATTGATTCGGGTTTGGAACCGTGTTTTGGGATTGGTTCCAAGCAAAATTCGGGTGATTCCTCCAACCCTGATTGTATGTGGAAGAAAAAGGGTCGTTTCCAGGTCTTTGCTGAAGTGCTGCATTAATGTGACCTTGAAACTGAGAGTTTAATGGACATTCTTCCGTTAAGTGATCAGAACAGCACCCACAAACAGTTTTGGGGAGCGACATTGGGTTTAGGGAGGCTGCTAAGAATTTGTGTTCCATAGCGTCGAGCTTCTTTTGCATTGCTGCCATCTCAGCTCGAACACCTATGGACACATCTATTTGGTGTACGCCACCCCTACTCGATGGCTGGGTTCCAGTCTCCCACTGTAGTGACTTTTCAGCGAACTCTTCTAAAAATTTCCATGCTTCCCCATCATCCTTGGTCATAAAGGTGCCTTGACATATGTTTTCAAGGTTTTGTTTAGTGGTAGGGTTATTGCCCTCATATATGATTAGACAAAGTTCCCATCTCTGGATGCCGTGATGTGGGCATTGAACCAAAAGATCCTTGAATCGTTCAAAGCATTTAGAGAATGGTTCTGCCGGAAGCTGGGAGAATTGATATAGTTCGCTATGGATTCGAGCTGTCTTTTGCATAGGGTAGAATTTCTTAAGGAATGCCGCAACGAATTCTTCCCAATTCGTGATGGAATGTGCGGTGGTGTTATACAGCCACTTCTCGGCTATATCGCACAAGATAAATGGAAGAAGTCGTAGACGCATGGCATCCACAGAAAGTTGTGATGTACCCATCATTGTGCATACGTTTTCAAATTTGGTAATAAAAACGTAAGCGTCTTCAGTCTCGAGACCGTGGAATTTGGGTGGAAGGTTGATGTACTAGGGTTTAATCTCAAAGTTATCCCCGTTGGCTGGTGGAATGGATAAGCAAGTCGAGAGAGGACCTCGCAAAGGGTAGCACCTCTCTTGGAGAGAGATGCGGGGAGGATTCTACGCACCAACGGGCGGCGGCAGAGCAGCGGTAAAGAGGTTTGATGGAGACTGATCCATCGGTGTGGGTGTGGTGGTGGGTAAAAGAAAGGTAAATGGAGAAATACCGACTTCGGAGTCGATCGAGGGGACGCGGACAAGTCGGGCACTAGAATCCCGTGTCCAGCCTATCTTGCACTAAAAGGGGCTAGTATAAGTGGCAGCGTGATTTATAATTAGGAGAAATGAAGTGAATGCGGTGTTTGTTTTGAAAAATGATACGGATTTTGAAAAGATGATGCGATCACAACAAATGCAACAAGCAACCCTAAAATTTATGGTCACCTAGGTCAAAACTCTAGACCGCTCCTAACTTTCAAAAGACAAGTCGCAGGATAAAATCCTCCACTGCCTCTTTGTTTCTCCTATGGCCAGGTAAGTGCCAGGTAAGTGGGAGGTTCTCCAATACGTAAGTAGTGGGCCTAATTAAGTAACCACTAGCTTTTGACACACTTGCCTTTGACACCACAAAAAGAAACGCGGATAAGCAATGAATTACCCACGGCCTTCTCTTGTCCTAAGTGAGCGCGACGGTCCTTAGAGTCATCTCTAGATATTTTTTAGTTAATGAGGGTAATGCGGATGTAAGTTTGTAATTTTTGGGGCTTAGGAAGGGTAATGAACTCCCCACTTAATCTGGATTTGGTCGTGCCCCTTAATATCCGTATTAATTATGCAAACAACCACAAAATCAAAAACAAGCACAATTTATTTTGCTTTTTGCGGCGCTGCGATTTTTGCAAAGAAGCCTGCAACAAATTGTTAATTGGAGCATATTTAGGAAAGAGATAAGAAAGATAGAGGTTACCTGCTAAATATTGTACAGAGATCTCCTAGAACTGCCACGCTTCTGCCGCACAAGTCGCCTAATGCCGCGGTTCCGCCGCACCTTGAGCTCCTCTCTGCACCAAATTTTACCAGAGCACTCCTGATCACTTCCTTAGCTCTCTGGAAATCTCCAAATATTTTTCCAATTGCACAGCAAGCTCCAGATTTCCTTGCAAAGAACCACAACAACTCGTTTAGTGTTTTGCGCGAGTTTTGATCTAAAAAGTATTGATGGAAAAAACTTTTCAACTCAAATTTCAAAAAATGAACAAATAGCACACGATCCCCGGCAACGGCGCCAATTGATTGAATTTGTTTGATTCCTGATTGTGTAGTATTTGGAAAATTGTATTTAGAAATCACAACCAAAAATATTTTGACCGCAATCAATAACGGTGTCGGATGTAGCGCGTTAGTAAGTGCGGATCGTCCACAGGGAAAGTGAGATCCGTTCAATTTCCGAATTAGATGAGTCGAAAATTTAAGGAAAGAAAAGAAAACAATTCATGATTTGTAATTGAAGATCAAGAATAAGAAAAATCTAGATCTAAAAGAAAAACATTAAAAACAAGAATTGAGATGTGTGATAATTTCCAATCAACAATCAAGATTAGAAGTATGGCTCGTAGGAGTAGATCGGATCTATAGATGTGATGAGATCTAATGATTACTCATTCTTATCCATTAACGAATTGATACTAGATCGACGCAAATTCATCGAGGTTTAAGGATCTTGCGAGGAAACTAGTGATTTCGCAACTCATCCTTTGTCCTTTCGATGGATCGCATTCAAATTCTAGCTTCTAGTTAATCAAATGGTCAATAGTTGTTCCCTAGTTTCGAGTGAACACGATCAAGAAAACTTCATCTCGAAACTAGGTTATTAATCATTTGATTCACTAGAATTTCCAATCGTTATAGGTTTTAAGAATTGTAAAAATATCTAAATCATCATCATCTAAAGATCGTCACAACTCCTACACGAGTTGAGATTACTTAAATATCATGATCACAAATACAATCACAAATTGAGATCTAATCATTATGCTTGAATTAAAAGATAAGCAAGAATATAGAAAATTCACCTTTATTTATCGACAAATTTTGTTACAACTCTCTTGAATTTAAAAAAGGAAGAAACTAGATAGTCGATTTCGGCTTCGCTCGGCTCCTTGAGTCGCGGATCGGCATGGATCTCTTGCTCCGTTGAAATCCGGCGTCGATTGCTAAAGGTTGAAGGATTTCTTGCTTGAATTGATCTCGGGATCTTGATCTAGAGGTTGAATTGGAATTGAGTTAAGGGTTTGGCACAAGTTTTGTCACCAAACTTGTGGGTGGAAGAAGATGAATGAATTCTTGAACACTTTTCACCCTAGCTCTAGGCTCTCTTTTATAGACTCCCAAATTCTAGATCTAGGATTTGAAATTTAAATTTCCCTCCAAAATTTTGTTAGAAAAAGATTTGAATTTCCCTCCAAAAGTTTGTTAAGAGAGCCTTCTAGAAATATTTTGTTAAGCCGAGCCTTCTAGATGCGCCACGTAGACATTCTACAATGTTCTGGAAGCTTAGGCCGTTAGCTGCGACACGTGGAGAAAATCTGGGCATCTGAAGCCATCCAAGCGCCGTGGTTCCGCGGCGCAAGCCAACAAACCGCCGCGGAACCGCGGCGGTTTAGAAGCTTCAGGGCTTGTAATTTCTGCTATGGGCTTGGGCTGATTTATGGGCCTTGTTTTGATATGTTGAATTTTATTTAGCCTTCTGTATCGCTACCAGATCTTTAGCCTTTGAGTTGGCTTATCTTTTATCAGCTATTTTCTCAATTTGGTCTCTGCTTCTGGAATTTCCTGCATTGGACTCTAAGACAAGAGTTGCGCTATACAAGAATGATGCGATGCCATGATAAACACACAATTTCCTTAAAAGTGCCGGTTTTGAAGTCTAACACATGCAATCTGGTATTTCAGAGATGTTTTGCAAATATGTGCAATATGATTACCGAACACTTCTAGATGACTGCAAATGATAGGGAAATTGCCGTGTTAAAAATGCAGTATTTTCAACTGATCAGTAGCCCTCCGTCATTTCAGACGGGTTGCACTTAGTATTCAAACTATGTTTGTTGGCCTTCGTCATGGCATAATGTATGGTAGCTATTTGTTACTTATCTGTTGCATAGATAGATGCGTTGGTTTGGGACAGTCTACTACTATTTTGGCCTTTGTCAAACGTATGTACGGGTGGGTTCAAATTAACCTGGAAAATAACGGGTAGATCTTGATATGTGACTTATGATATGTTGCCCTTCGTCAAGGTCATAAGAGTATGGGGTAAAAATCACATCGGGAGTTTCAGGAAACTTGCTAGGCATGTGCATACCTTCTGGAGTGTGATAAGTTGAGTGGATTCCATCAGGTTATCATACGATGATAGTTGGGTCCCGATTGCCACTGGTGAGTCGGTTTACTCCTCGGGTGATTTTTAGATGATCCCGACTAATTCTTCTTTCAGGTTTGGAGGAGAATTTGAGGATACGGTGGGAGACATCCTGATTAGATAAAGTGATTGACCATTCTGATCTAGGTTATAGTGCACGCTGAGTGTTTCTTTTCTCTCTATCTTTGGCAGCGACCATGGCCCGACCCTAGACTATAACTCATTAACCAAGTTAACCAGACCTTCTTAAAACACATTGGCTTTTGAATTGTTAGAGTTGCATACTTCATTGCCACTCCTACTTTTACCCTTTGCATTTTTCCGGAACATTCCGTATCACTACGAAGATCCACATTTATTGGATATGACCATTGTATAATTACTTACGAACTTGAAGAAACTTGTTTCAGATTCGAGGATGGTTTCCGGTTCTAGAGAATTGAATAGGACTATTCAGTTGTCTTTTCGTTTTACCTTCTCTCAGGATGTGAGGGCTCCTAGGATTAGGAGAGGGTACACCTATTGCGCTTATTGGATAGTCTTCTTCCAAACTATAGGCAGGTACTGAAAGGTGGGTAAGAAAGAAAACCAATTAGCCTAAGTGTGGTGTGCAGAAGATAATAAGTAAAGACAAATAAAGAGATTAGAAAGAAGGAAAAGTAAATTGAGACTGCTATCATTCACGAAACTGCGTATATTATCGCCACTCCTACTTCAACTTTGCATTTCTCCAGAACTCCCCGTATCACTATGAAAAACCACATTTATTGGATAATCCATCATATAGTTATATACGAACTCGAAATAACTTGTTCCAGTTCAAGGATGGATTCTGGTTCAGGAGAAATAGAATAAGGTTTATTCAGTTGTCTTTTATCCTTACCTTCTCTCAAATTGCGAGTACTCCTATGATTAAGAGAGTACACTAATTACGCTTATTGGATAGTCTTCTTCCAAACCATAGGCTGGTGCCGAATGGTAGGGAGGGAAGAAAACCATTTAGCCTAAGGGTGGTGTACAGAAGGTAATGAGTAAAGAAAAATAAAGGGATTTGGAGAGATGGCAAAGAAATATACGGTTACAGTGATGAATCTGGATAATGGAAGAGGCATTACTAGGAATACCCGGCTACCCATTCGAAACATTTTAATGTTTCAGTTTCACTATGCGTTGTTAATTGAAAACTGATTTCCTAATTAGATCTTTACTCCAGGGTATGTATTTACCAGGTTTGATTCTCACATCTGTATAGTTTTACATATAGTGAGTGGGAATAAGTTATTGGGAATTAGTTGATTATATCCTCTTTATATCAGAATTTGTTTTAATTGGTGATATTTGAGGAAATCCACTGGGGTTTTGCCTGACGACAAATATTTGGTTTTGAATATCAGTTGTTATGCACCAATTTCAAACTGATATATCTGTATGTTTATTTTATAAAGTGAGATATAACTTTTTGAAATTATGTCAATGACATTTACCTATATCTGTTGATGATTGGGTAAGGAGCACTAAACAGCGGTGTAATTCTTCTTAACCATAGTACAGTTTTCAACCTATGACGCACAGGGTTTGAGTTATTCAACTCAGGGGACTTATACAAAGTATTGTATGTTGTCCAGTGTCCATTATGAAAAAGGGGTTGGTGCTCGTACTATATCCTGTTTACTTGTGACTTCTCCTGTTGTAGACAAGTGTTTCGTAGAAATACAGGGTCTAAGTGTTGAGAAGTTATAGATATAAGAATAAAGTAGAAAACCATGTGTTGCAAGTATCTGGATTCTTCAAAGTGATAGAAGATATAGATACTTGTGTTTGGTATTCAGTCTGTAATAATGGTTTTGAGAACTTGCTTCACTTTCAGGTTACTCATATCTGGATGCATTCCTAAGTTGAGTAATGCCGATCGGCCTCTCTCCATTTAGTTGACATGCACTGGGCACAGTTGCAAGATTTGAATCTGGTTCCAATTAAATCAGTGCCTCTGTTTCTATATTTTATATAGAATGGTTCAAATCATAACGATGTTAAGGTATATGGAGTTGTCTGGCTTATGCTTAAAACCAGACTATGGATAACTCAAGGCACGTTTCTATAATGGAAGTTTGTGGGTTATCCTGTGCTATGACGAGGGTTAACTTTCTACCATCTGGAAGTTCAATAGCGATATTGTTCTTGACTCGACACAGTTTTAGCAAAATGGATTTTTTCAGAAAACAGTAGTGGGAGTATGGTAGAACCAGAAGTAATTCCAGAACCGCAAACGATTACTAAAAATTTAATAGAACCTAAAGATTCAATGAGGGTTTGACATTCCATTAGCCACTCCGCAGATATGGTGGGTAACCTCATGCGCCCGAGAGGTACTTCGGTATCCTCAAAGACGGTGACAAGGAGGTTTTTGTTTACACAAACATGCCATTACTGTTGTTCTAAACTAGGAGACACGGCATGAGGATCAGTATAGCGTCGTTCTAAACTAGCTTTAAAAGCGCACGTGTATATGACTCTGCCAGAGGGTTGTTGTAGTCAGTGGGAGTAGCGGAAGCATAGTGGACAAGAAGCTTGTGTCTATTTATAGACTAAAGAAAAGTATAGTGGAGATAGATCATCTATTTTTGATGTGACAGTCATAAGTTTTGACTTCATCAGAATAGGAGATGGATCTGTTAAGAAGGTAGTAGGGTGTGATGTCCTGGTATTTGGATGACATGCACTTTGTAGGAAGTGAAATTCCTATACTATGATCGGTTATACTGTGGTTTTCACACAGTGGTTTCTCCACATAAGATATGGATATTATATAAGGCATTCTGGTTACTAGATCTATGGTTTTAGATCTAGATTTGGGTAGTTTCCCAATCTGGGTACTTTGACAGTATTCTAAAGGTGTTTTAGAATGGACGACTCCGGGCATGGTGGTGAACCTGCAGGTAATGGAGTCACCCTCTCTAAAGCTGTCTTATAGACTGAGGGGAGAGGGATGTGCATGATTGGTATATCACTCGCTTAGGCAATTGAGTCAATCATGAGATGTCAAGTACCACACCAGATGTTGTTTTTGCACAAGTTGCAATAAGTTTATATATTAATCCAATCCTGGAGAAACGTTCGGAAGCAGTTTATGAACATAAGTGGATGTTCTAGGGATTTGGTAACGGCATCCTCTTTCGGGAGACGGTTATCATTCCAAGCTTCCAAGGTGACCTAGATGATAGAGTGACTGCCAGAGTTATAGTTTTCCCTCTTGTCGAGGGGCAGTAGTTTGGATAGGTGGTCCAAGCGGATACTGAGGGAGGCATGGCGTAGCATACTAATTAAATTCAGTTGACGATATAGTCTAAAAAGTTTAGTGGATTTGGAGTTCATTTGTGAACTGGGTCCCATCAGATATCCAGATATATTCTAAGACAGGTATTGCACATTTCAGGAAATGGCTTTCTCCGCAAACTTGAGATAAAGAGAGACATAGAAAGAAATATTGGAGTGGATCCACTCACTGAGGCTATTTCTCGAACGCAATAGTTTTACAAACGAGCTTTGTGAAACTGATTAGTACAGAAGTAGGGTGATCGGTATCATACGGCTGTGAGTATGCGACACCGCAATAATTGGCCTTAAGTGCAAGTGGGAGATTGTTGGCTATAGTGCCCTCAAGTCAATTATTGGATCACAGCCACGTGATTGCAATGATTGAAGGAGGACCTATACCGGTAGAACAGTCTTGCTCAAGATGATAGTATGCTATCTAGGTTGTCTTTATCAACGTGTACATGCTTCTGGTGACATTACAGATCACTATTACATGTTAATAGAGCCCATATGATTCTTGCTTGACTATCAGCAGTATGATGGCGATCATATAAGTGAGAGTTGGGTGGTCTATAAGCACATCCTTAATGTGTCCCTTGTCGTGGGAATTTCGAGACCGGGCATCGATACTCTAAGAGTAGACTAGTGTATATGGATCGAGACCCCGACGAGGGGCGGTGGCCGGTCTCATAAGCCATTGGTGTCAGTTGGTTCACCTAAGATGCATACGGGTGCTCATTATGTTATGAGTACACCGGCCGGACTCGCCGGGAACATGCTAGTTAGTATTATTATACCTATTGTCAGATAGCAGTTCCCAGGTGACATGTATACAGGTTAGTCTAACGACCTGAGATCGTCATTTGTCTCGTATGAGTCCCCACTGTGCTTTGAATACTACCCAACCACGGTTCAAAGGAGTCGTGCAAACAGGTTTTAGTTGGGTACAGTCCTGAGCCACATGGAGACAGTGAGCGGATCGTTAGGGGATTCGTCTATCCCGGTATTGGGGGTTGATGTCGCGGTGTGCACGGGTGTCCATCACCAGAAATCCTCGGCTCGGGTAGACGAGAATTACCGATCTAGGATCGGTAGTTTCTCAAACGGTGACAGGTTTCATGCCGACACTAAAGGTCAAGTTATTAGAGGTTTGACTTTATCCACCCCCCTAGACTCGATATGCGATACTCATAGACGAACGGACCGGACTGTACGGATATTGTCATTGTCAGGCTTAGTAGGGTTTTAGGATGGGTTTGCTCGTCGGCCTCCCTTTCGCTCAAAACCTGGGTAGCCGTTACGTACAGCTAGTGCCACTGACGTGCTTGTGGTTAAATCCACTGCCAGAGTATTGACGAGTATTTAGAGTCCCACACAGAGGATTTCGCTGCTTAGGGCGAAATGTTGTAGAGGCCATATGGTTTTATGGCAGGGTTCGATTATATACGTGCACTTGTGCACGGATCATGATCGTACGGATAATACTAGTGGGCTTTGGTTTAAGCCGGATCCTAGTATTATATTGTTGGATTATTTTCGTCTCTTTGTATTCGCATTCAGTCAGAATACGGATGCGGGTATGTATATACGGATTAGGGGTATTCTTGTAATTCGTTACAAGATTACTTTAGTTGTTGCCATTTATTTTTTTGTTTTAAATATTTAGTTTAAATGTTTAATCGGTGGAAAGTGTGAGTGCAAGTCTTGGCCTTGTGCATTGATTCATGGTGCATGCACTTGGCGACTCATGGTGTTGGGTCTTGTGATAATTCAATGTGACATGAATTATTTTTTTGTTTTGGGGCTAAGATTATTGTGGGGGATATATTGTTGGTGTGAAGGCAGATACTTTATGGTGGGGCTTTTCTTTAGTTGTTAAAAAGAGCTTACAAAATATCACACACAGGACTTCATCATTTCTTAACTTGCTACTTTCTTGAGCTCACACTTTCCTCCATGGAAACTTCTTTCACCTCCACCCAAACCCACTCATGAGTTGAGAATCCTTGGGTGTATTGAGACAAAATATTTACACACACTCTCTACTTCATCTTGGATTTCTTTGTTAGCAAATTAGATACCCGAGTTGCTTCGGTTTTGAGGCGGGAGCCCATATTACGAACCCTCGACGTGGATCGTCTACGACGGGGAAGACCGGAGATCGAACTTGATCGAGGAAGCCGCGAGGAGCTTGGGACAGAGGTTGAAGACCGATGGACACGGATCGATCGGTATAACCTCTCTAAACTCTTTTTATATAACTAGTACAGGGTTAATGGTACGATCCGTCGATTAGGGTTTCGTTAGTGCCGGATTTTTAAAAGTTTTTATTCCGCGTTTGGCCACGGATTGATGGCCAGGGTACTGTCGTAACCCAATAGGGTATGGACGTACTTATATTAGTGTCATAGGTAAGACATCGAGCACTGGCCATTTATCTTGGATATCAGTCGAGACATACTTGATGGAGACCCTATCTCCAGTTTTGACGTAGGCTTGTCATGGAGCGGCCAGTATTTAGATTCATGGTCGGTGTATAATGTAGACCGCGGGGTGTGGGGTAGTTTGAGTGTGAGTTCAATCAACGGAATCTCAGCAGTCCTACTGCAGGCATATTTTGTGATTTCAGGATTTGTTACTAAAAGTGTTTCTGATTCTTACTGATCGTAATTCGGGCCCGTGTTCCTTGCCCCTGGGGCTTACCCTTGGGTTGGGGATACTTTTGCGGTGGTTGATGCTCACACTTGGACTGACGATAAGTTTAGTGACTTGGACATTGAGACTTACAGACTGACTTGAGTGGCATGGACATTGCATTGATTACTGATTCGATACACATTCTTTACTGTTGACCTGTACTGGTTATTTCATGCTCATGTCATTACTCAATGTTACTGATTCATGTTTATCATCATTGCACATATTACATATTTATATATATTCTCTCTAATGACCTGAGTATGCATGCTCAGAGTGAGAAGTGGACTTAGCTCAGATCAGGACCTTCCTTGCCTCAAGAATATTGCGGACATCTAGATCAGCGACGTCAGTGCTATCATGCCCTTGATTCCATCTAGTTAGTCTCGTATCTGATTTGATAGAATTAGTGACTGCATTTCTCATTACCTGTGCTATGATTACTGATTACCACGTAATGCTAGAAGCCGAAGTATGACTACGGCAGGATATTTCCTTGACCGTAGGAGCATGGCTGGCCTTGTCAACCCTCGTATTCTATATTTTGGGAAGTAGGGCGTGACATGGCTTTGTTGGTATCAGAGCTAGGTTGGATTAGAATGAGATTACAGTTCAGTCTAGGGATCTCTTGACTTATATCCAGTGATGTTGCTCTTCACTTCCATATAATCCGCATTACGTTACCGTTTAAAGTCTTGTCCTACCACTAGATCTTGCTTTCAGTTATTAATCCGATATCCTATCTTAATTCATGTACCTTATGCTATCCGAAAATTTATTGTTTCGGGACCATGGCTTCCAACGACTCTTCTTCCACCTTCACTACCCAGAGTCAGACCGTCGAGATTTTGGGTGTACTGCAAGGTTTGATGGAAGCCTAAGAGCGAACAAACGATTTCTTAGCTGAAGGACTAAGAAGGCAAATGGCTCAGGCACCAACGGGAGTCCCCAATCGTAGGGGAATCCCTGTTAAGCAAAAAGGAGGTACACAAATGAAGCACCCATTCTTTCCACAACATTGAAAGCAGTGGAGAACCCAACGTTGTGACTATTGCAAGAGGCCAGGACACCTACATAGGGACTGTCGCTGGGCTAAAGGGCAGTGCTTGATTTGTGGATCCGGCGAACATCTTGTCAATGGTTGTCCTAGAAGGAAAGAGCTGCATGGAGGAGATTCGTCAACAGCTTCCACATCTGCTTGAGCGATTTGGCTGTTTTCGTATCTTAAATTTTGAGGATGAAACGGACCCAACACAAGATTCAAACTTTCTTTACGAGATTGCAGAGATTTAGATATCGACACGGAGTTATCACCTTTCCTGCTTTCAATATAGACATTGTTACTCTATTTAGTATCTATTTCCTTTCATTTTAATCTTGTATCTGTTGAACTTCATAGTTCAAATGCAATAAAGTTGTGAATTGTGACAAACTATTTTTGTTTGACTCACTATATTTAGACCCTAAACTTAGTTGATCCAATGGTTCATCACCGCACCCCTGACTCACTTTTTCGATTAGCCTGTGTCATGCCGCATACCCCTGTCTAAAATTTTCAAACCCTATACTCTTTGTTAACTTATATCTCTCCCTGATTTTGAATCCGATTTCCATCCTTTATCTTTTTATCATTCGGGACAACCCAATTCCTTTTCACATTTCTTCCATTCGGGTGCTTTCTCACGGCGTCGATCATCGATATATATACCGCAATCCATTCTCCGGCTAGTCTACTGTATATTACTAGTGTTTTTTTTTCTATTGACATAGTTATAATTAGTAACGTTTACTATTTTAAATTTAGAGTTTTTCCTATTTATAATTAGTTAGATTTCCATTATATGTTAGTAAGTATTTTTAGTTTTACTTACTGTCCCGAAGTTCTCTACTATTTCCAAGGTTTTCAATTGTTTTGGTCTACATTGTATATTTTAATTTCTAGTGAATTTTCCATACTAATGCTTTTCTTATTGTTATTCTTTTTAATATATTGTGTTATTCTTCATACTTCTTGTTTGGACTTTTCTCTACTTTTAACTACAGAATGCCACCTTAATTTAACTACTACTCTACTTTACTTTAGCATTCTATTATAATGTTATCGTTTATATTCAGTTAGTTTATTCGTGATCTCTTGTTTAACTCTTAAAATTAGGTTTATTAACAGTTTAGTTTTTCTCTTATACACGTTTTATCTTGATTATCTACATAGTTTCTCTTTACTTTATTCTTGTTTATGCTACCTATTTTCATTTTCATAACTTCGTATGGTTACTTATGAATGTACTTCATTTCTATGCTAATATAATTATCGTTATTCCGCATGATAGTAGTTTGTTTATTTATTTCATACCTATATCATCTCTGTCCCAGTTCATCTTTATTCCCTTATATTTTATTTTCTCCGGACTTTAATATATATAAACTATTCTTTGTCTTTATTTTATCAATTGTAATCTAGCTTGGCGACTAGTCATATTTATACCATATGAATTGCCCTCCCTCACAATATTTTCTTACCTTATCAGTATCCCTCCTCTGTTGTTTTGTGCTTGCTCAATTTATATAAGTTTGTTTTGTTTTGTCTACGATATTTTCATTCTTGGTTATTTCCTGTATATGATTTTCTTACTGGTATTCGTCATGCTATGTTACGTTTATATTATAGCTTCATATCGCTTTTATACTATTACCCTAAATTACATATTGTTCTTATATATTTTTCACCTTACATTCATAATATTATTAATCCAATATAAGGTTCATTCTTTTTCCGATTTAAACTACTAATATATCCACACTTTAAATATATCTTATCAAGTCAAAATAGGAAGGAAATTTCAATTCTTTCTTATCAATGCTTTTAGTTTACATGTCACTTTTAATGCTTTCAGTACTAGCTCATTTATTCTTCGTTTTATTTTTTCGACACATTTACCTTATAAGTATTCTAAAGTTATTTTGTACTTGTTTGAGTTGTACTTTCACCAAAGTAGTTTTGGTTCTTAAGGATTATCAACCAATCTTTCACCATTGTTATTTGTTGTCATTCTATTCTTCTTTGTACTGTATATATAGTTCATTACTATTAATTGTTATGCCTTTGTTCTTACTTATGACTATTCTTTTTAGCTACGCTATTTCTTATATATATATAAATATTTGATTTTCATCTAGTTGCTTTTACGTAAATCACTATATAGTAGTATTTGATTTATTTTTGTTGTTTTTCGCATGGCATTTTATAGCTTATCGTTTATTTTAAATTTCGAGGACAAAATTTTATATAAGTGGGGTATGATATAATACCCCGTTCCCCTATAAATATCTTTCGTATTTTAAATAAATGTTTTCCCTAAAAAAATTCTATTTAAAATTTCGCAATTAATGTTTCCTATATTTTTCTAAATATAATTTCAAAATTTATATTTCCTAACCTAAACCTTAAACCCAAACCCTAAACCCTTTTATTTTCCTAACCCCAAAGCCTAGCCCATCCCAGCCCCAGCTTAAAGCCCACGAACCCAACCGAACCCCAACTCTACCCGACCCGACCCGACCCGACTCCCCCGCTTCCTCTTCTTCTTCTTCGCCTTCTCCTTCTCTTTCCTGCCTTTTTGGCACTGAGCTCCCCACGACGCGCTCCTCCCCGCGACATCTTCCTCTTCCTCATACCCATGTCCCCTCGAGACCCGTGCTCACCCGATGACCGAGCCTCTCCCACGGCTACCCGCATGAGATCCACGCCTCTTCCCAGATACTGCATCCACTCTCTCAAAAACTTTCCCTCATCTCTCCCACTCCCCCTCACTGCACCAAGCCACCGTTGGCGTACTCTCCGCCGCCACCAACCTACTTGCTTCATTGCAACGAACCACCACCACCATCCTCGAAACAACCCAACTCACCTAACCCATCAACCGAGCTCCCCGCAACTCGCCGCCACGAGCACTGACTACCACCATCGTCGTCGCTCGCATCGACCTTCAAGACTCACCTCCAACAACCCTCTCGACACCCCGTTGAGCCCCAGTTTCCTCCCTCCATCAACAACCGAGTTCCTTCCTTCACAAACCAGCACCTGCAGCGACCCTTCGTCACCCACTTTAACACCCGCAGCCGCTGCCCTATAGCCTGGACCATCGCCTCCATGACCTCATCGTCTTCTCCACCGCCACCAATAACTCCCCCGACCCCTCATCTCCTCGCCTAGCTCCTTCTCCAATCGAGATTCCTCGCTGTGCCACCACCCTAACTCTGGCCACCATCACAGCAGAGCAACCATCGATGGATACCCCTGGACCGCCGCTGCCTCGCCGCTGCCCCCGTGCCCAGCACTGTAGCGTCGTACCATAGCCGAGCCCAAGTTCCAAGCCAAATCAAAGCTCGACATTTCGTTAAACAGGTGCATTTAAGGAGATCCCTGCTGTTTCAGCTGCTGCAATCAAAATCTAAACCATGGTCTCAGTCTCTTTAGCTGTTGCGGTCGTCAACGTAGTCGCCATTGCAATATCGCACACGTTCGTCGCAACCCTATCACGCTCGAGCCTCGTGTTATGTCGTGCCGGTTCTGCGACGTTTATCGCTGTCTCGTATGTCGAGATGAATAATTTGCAGGTTCGTCGCTTCTATATCAGCAACAGAGGCAAGTGAAAATTCTTCACTTGTTGCTCAAGCTAATTTACTTGTTAGATTAAATAACCAAGTTAATGGTTTAATCGCACGTGGGTGTATGTGTGTGTATCGTAAATTATAATGGAATTTTTTTAGCAAACCATTGCGTTGATTGTATGGAATCGAACCCAACTCGGGTCTATCAACTATAATGATATCATTTAGAATTTACATGAATTAATTGTTATTATAATCAGTGGATAAAACTGACGACGATCGATACTCGTATTTATAACCTAAGTTCGAAGAGATACATGAATGGAAACTCTAGTTAAAGAGTGCACGTTTTGTGAATGTCGAATCCCTTCCTGATTATTGAATGTCGTTTAGGGTTTTGAGTTAAAAATATCGTGTTTATAATCATGTAATGTTGCCCCCAAAAGGCGACGTTGAACCTGGAATTCACCGCACATGCCACGTTCTAAAATCTATATTAAACAGAATGCAGCTTATAACCTAATGTTCTTGGGCTCGTATCGAAGCAAACAGATAAACCTACAATATCCCATAGTTTATCTTTGAATTTTAATAAGTTATAACGACGGAAACTGAGGCGATTCATGGCTCTAGGCAGTCCAGAGCCAAAGTCCCCACCTTTACCCGTTTTGGAACGTATGTTTCTCCTTGTTTAAGTACGCAAGTTCGCGGAACCATAAATAGAAGTGTAGATAATTGAATTAGATTTCTAACGGTGCTAGTCTCATTGAATTCCAGTGTCGTTTGATATTTATAACACTTTTAAACCGTCGAAGTGTGCAGCAGTTTCGTGTTGAACCAGAATGTATACCTTAACCTTAGGTAGTGCATATCTCACTGCGTATATCGGATATTATTCATCCGTCTGATACGTTGGAAATATAACAGATAAATATAAATATTACATAACAGTAGAATCTCCTAATTATGACCCAACAAGGAGTAAAACGTGTTACAAAATGGTCTTCCGGTTTAGAAATTGGATTTCCAGCAGTAAACACTTAAAATGGAATGACCATTACTCACAAACCTGAAACCCGTTTGACTCGAAACCAATTTTTCTTTAGAGATAATTTAATACACTGCTACATTTTTTATATTGTTTCTCAAAATTATGCACGTGTTATTTTATGTGATTTTTCTAATCCAACCGACATCGGTTGCTCATATGTATTCAGTTATGCATTTATTGTATCCCCATCATGTTCCATGACTGTTATACCCTTTTAACAAGTGTTCATTTGCATCGATACCCTAGTGAATTTCTTAGATTACCAAGTGATAAATGTTAGTGATTGGATTGTGGTAATTACGATAGTGTAAAAGCATGATTGAATAATGGAAGTGACACGTACTTGTACACAATCAGCGGAACCGATCAGTTATTGTATTGTCGACGCCTATGGGATATATAAGAGTAACTATTGTAGGGTTCTTGGGCACAACCACAAGGTTCATCAAGGCATCAAACATGCCGTATTTAAAAATTTAGTGTGCCAAACAACCCTAACCTAGGATCTTTACAAGAGAATTAGGGTTAATACTAAGATGTAAACAACTTTACATAGAAGTGAATGAGGAATACAACCTTAGTAGACCGGTCCTTCACTTCTAAAGCTCCGTGTGGTAGTCCCTTCGCTATGAGTATCGATCTCCCGAACTCTAGTATGGGTTCTCCCGGAGAAATGAACAAGCTTGCTCGAAGTCTTCGAGGCCGAAGATGGTCTACGTCAAGGAGACTTAAGTTCATGCCAGCTCTTCACTAATTGTGAAATTAGTGAAGCAAACACCCTAAACTAAATGGTAAGTAGTAGAGGATGATGATGTAGGAAGTGGGCTCTCATTAGATTTATTTTTCTCACAATATTTTCTCATCTTGAGAAAGCTAGTGAGCTTTTCTCATGAGGAAGAAGAAGCACAAGTGAAGAAATGAGAGAATGAACTCATGAGGTGAGAATAGCAACCATGGGTGAGTTAGTGTCATACACTCATCCATGTAGAGAATAAACCATGGCTTGTTAATAATGGTTAGGTTAATAAACATCTATAAGTAAAACAAACTTAGTGGACTTGGTCAATGGTTCCACAAGCTTCTACAAGCTTTAACCATGCGACTTAATTCCACTAATTTTGATTAACTTAGATAAATAAAAACCCATCACATTATTAAGAATGGTGCAAGTCTCATACACCCATGTCACATGTGGCATCTAGCATGACACAAAAGTTGTACATTAATCTATATCACATATATATTATATGCACAAAATGTTAGAAAAGAAATCATAAGTGAGCTAATATTAGTTAATGTAATCTAGTCTATCTAATATACAATTATACATTAAATTATTAAATCAACACTTGATTTAATAATCCGGCTATATCACATATAACCGAGTAATATCAAATGCAACAACTTATTGAATCAACACTTGATCCGATAATCCGGCCATATCACATATAACCGACTGATGTCACAAATCGTGAGAATAGAATGCGGTATCACATACGCGCATCGGTCCCGCACATATCACATATGTGCTCCTACTCTGTTTCGCATGAACCAGGAAACCTCTGTGTAGGACTCTAAAGACTCGTCAATACGCCAGCAGTAGGTGATGACCATATCTAACACCCACTAGCCGCAAGCGGTCTGCTAAACGTAACGGCCACCCGGGTATTGATCGATCAGAAGATCAACAAGGAAGCCTGCTCATACTCCTGCGAATCCAATCAGTAACACTACCGTACAGTCCGGTCTCTTCATCTGATATGTCGCATATCTCGTCAAGGGGTGGTAAATGTCAGACCCTAGTAACTCGATAAGTCATGCTGATATGAGGCTCATAACAGGTCGAGAAACTAATGGTAACACTTACCAGTAAATCTTTAAAGCAGCCCTGGCCAGGGATTTCCCTGTTATGGCCAATCGAGCACAGCGCAACATCAACCCCTAATACCGGGAGAGACGAAACCCCTCCTATCGCTCATTGCCTCCATGTGATTCGGGACTGTACCTAAAAACCACCATTTTGCACGTCCTCTTGAACGTGGTAATGTGGAAATCAAAGCACACTTGGAATCACACAAGACACTATGACGATCTCGGGTCAACGGACTAACCTGTACCAGTGTCACCAGAGAACTGCCATCTGACGTGAGGTATAATACCATCTGGGAGTTCTCGACGAGTCCGTCCAGTGTACCCAGTCTTCACTGAGCACCCGTATACCATCTCTGATGTCAAACACTAATGGATATAGGATCATCCATCGCCCATCTACATGGGTCGAGAAGCTATACGCTAGTCTACTCTGGTATATCGATGCCCCGTCTCGATACACCCACGACTAGGGACATTAAAGGATATACTCATGGACTACCTTTGTCCTACTAGTATGATCCTCATCATAATCTAGGTAGTCAAGTATGGATCCTAAGGGCTTTACCAACATGCAACAGAGAGACAATCAGTGTACATGTTTAGATAAAGAGTAACCAGATAGCATACTATCATGTCGAGCAAGGAACTTCTCCCTATATATGTCCAAGCATTCACTACAATGTACATCTCATGTACAGTAAAGGCCTCTAGGGCATACATATAACTAAGAATCTCCCACTTACATTAGGGCCATCATATAGCAGTGGTTGTAGTATCTCATACTCAACCATCCCATAAAAGTCTCTCTCTGGGAAAATGCCTTTGTGAGTGGATCCGCTGTGTTGTCCTATGAGTCTACTCTCCTAACCTCGATCTCCCTGGAGATCAACCATCTCGATGATCAGGTGATACTGCCTTAGAATATGTCTGGGTCACTGATGGGACGGGGGTTCCTAGGACAAAGCCACAACTACATTGTCACACAATGATAGGAACGAAGTTCATCTCATGAAATTATATACACCTAGACTACCTCTTTGGTAGTATCGTTGGTAGCGATGTATGAAGCCTTTATCGTCTAGTTTGCCACGGTATGTAGCTTGGAACTCTTCCAACATACCGTCCCTCCACTGAGGGTAAAGACAATGCCTGTGACTGACATTCAGTCGACCTTACCACCTTGGAAGCTATCCAGTGATTCTCCCCAGGATCTATTGATACCTTCTCACTACATCTGGTGAGAATCCTAACATCCTCTTAGATCTATCTCATAGATCCAAAACCCACGATTTAGAAGGTATCACCTTGATCCTATATGGAGAATCAATATGATAAGAGGAGATTGACCGAGTGTAGCATAGGAAACACTTTTCCTATCAAGAGTATGTCATCCACGTACCATACGAGGAAGACCACCTTACTCTCCACTACCCTTTTGTATATACAAGGTTCATCTACCATTTTGATGAAGTCAAACGCTTTGACTATCACATCAAAACAGATGTTCCAACTCTGCGATGCCTGCTTTAACCCGTAAAGAAACTTGCACACGTTTCCGCTTCTCCCACTGTCTATGAAGCCCTCTGGCTGTGTACTTATAGATGCTCTCTTCTAAATCAGTATTTAGAAAAGCAGTCATGACACCTAACCACCAGATATCGCAGTCATGGTATGTAGCAATGGCATGTAGGATCTGGATGGACTTAAGCATAGCTATTAGAAAAGGTTTCATCATTATCCACACCTAGTCGATGACGAGAATCTTTTACAACAAGTCTAGCTTTGAAAGTCTCAACTTTTCCATCTACACCAAGTAATCTTCTCAAGATATACTTGCTCCTGATAAGGATTTAACCCTTCATATATAGCAACTAAAGTCCATACTTTGTTGGTGTACATAGATCCCATTTTAGATCACATAGCATCCAGCCATTCTTACAGAGTCTCCACTCTTTATGGCCTGCTCGAAACTAGTTCGGTTAGCATCTCATGATGAAATTCTCGCTCCCACTGTCATAGAGAAAACCGAAGTATCTCTCAGGCGGATGAGGAACCCTACCAGATCGGCGGAGAGGCTGAGGTTCGTTGGGAGCTATTGAATCCTGCAGTTCTACCAAATCATCAGCTGTAGTTTTCATAACTGGAACTTCTTCCAGTTCTACCTCATGTCCACAAATTTGTTTCCAAAATAAATTCTTTTTCTAGAAAGGTGGCATGCCGAGAAATAAAACACCGTTTGTTCCTCGGTGTGATAGAAGATATTCTCTTGCGAATGCTTGGGATGTCCAACAAACTTCCACAGAATTGACCTTGCCTCGAGCTTGTCCGGATTTTGCTTTTGACATAGGCCGGACAGCCTCAAATCTTAACTTACTTAAGACATGGGCTCTTTCCATACCATATCACATATGGAGTGGTAGGCACCTGATTTGGTTTGAACGGTATTCAATAGGTATGCAGCTTCACAAGTGCATAACCCCACAAAGAAATAGGCAACTCAGTAGTACTCGTCATAGAGCACACCATATCTAATTGGGTGCGATTGCTCCACTCTGATACACCGTTGTGTTGTGGTGTATTCGGATGAATAATGTTGAGAGAGAATCTCATTCTTCTTTAGAATAGTCCAGGATCTCTGTGCTCAAGTATTCTCCTCCCTGATCTCATCATAGGACATAATACTTATACCCGTTTTGGTTCTCTACTTCTGACTTATATTCTTTGAATTTCTCAAAATCTTCAGACATGTGTTTCAACAGGAACATATGTCCGAATCTTGAGAGATCATCAGTGAATGTAATGAAGTACAAAGAACCGGTCCTGGCATGTGTAGACAGGGGACTTTCATACATCATTATGTATCAGTCCCAAGAGTTCACTAACACTTTCTCTGTTTCAAGTAAACGGAGTTGTGGTCATCTTATCTTTGTGATATGACTGGCTAGTTTCATAAGATTTAAATTCAAACTAATTTAAATATGCATCTTAATGTAACTTAGCTAGTCGGGTCGCATTGATATGACCTAGTCTACAATGCCTCAAGAAGGATTCGTTCATTTCTGAACTCTTCCTCTTATGTGTGTTCTGTACGTTGAGAACTGTAGTTTGATTTAGAACGTATTTGCGTTTAGATAACATGCCTGAACCGATCAACTCTTGATATAGGAAATGTTCAAAACATTATCCAACAATACAAAATTATATCTTTCTTTACTTAATAAAGAGACCGATATGATGTTGTATATCAGGTTCGCTATCTAATAAAATTCGTTCAGAATCAATGTATTTGGTAATACAGGGTGATAACTGCCAACACCTTGGCTGCAACAATTGCACCGTTTCCAACTCTTGAAACTTTATCACCCGTTCTCAGTTCTCTACCTATCTGTAGCCCATGTAACAGATTACATATGTGGGATCCTGATCCGGTATCACATACCCAGGACGTAAAGGATACTAAGAATCAGTTCTCGGTAATGAACACACCCGAAGAAGATGCATCATCATGTACTTTCTTCGTTTGGGCGGCGCGGGAATCTTAGCAACCCCCTATTTCCTGCTCGGTCTTATAACAATTATAAGTTGAAGCGGGACCACCGTTCCCCAGCTCAGTATAACAAGCGTGTTCGGTCAATACATCCATATTATCATCTTGATTAAGGCGTGACATGGTCGCTACCTGGAGAGAGAGAGAGAAGAAAACACTCTGCGTGCGCTCTTGCAAGATTAGATTGGTTATATATTTTATCTAATCAGGATGGCTCCCACCGTTTTTATCAAATCTTCCTTCAAACCTTAAAAGGAAAGACTAGCCAGGATTAATTACACCCTACAAGTTCGCCAATCTTTCAGCCAGGCCAATGCCGGTACTTTGAGAGAGGTTCCCCGTGCTTTCGCACAGACCTAATTAAAATAAACTTCGTTTTTCCAGGGGCGTAACCCCGTTGACACTTTTCTAGACACCTACTTGATCGGCTAATTGTAAAGTGCAAAACTCTCTCAGGAGTAACAATTACTCGCAGTGGGCATCAGGATCCAACTATCTCATAGAAGGTATGCAATCTCATTGCAAATTTCAACGCTCGAAACTCCCGATAATGGTTTTTACCCCTAGTGGCTTATGATCTTGGCTTTGGTCAACAAATCACAAGCGCTAGTCAAGTTCTACCCGACATTTCGTGATTAATTAGACCCAGCCATATGACCCTTGGCTAAGATCAACAAAGTCACATGATTGTCCTAATTAATCGCATCATATGCTTTGTAGGAAGACATCACTTAGCTACCGCACACTACGCCTTGGCTAAAGTCAACAAACGTACCACGAATACTAAGTACTCTACTTCCTAAAATGACGGAGGGATGCGGATGGTTTTTAAGGAAAAGCTTTAACGCTTTGAACTTGATATCGTTGTAGAATCAAATGATTTGAAATGGAGTGTTTTTGAGGCCTTTGATAGTTTCTCTAAAGAGGTCACTCCCGGTAAAGGGATCTCGGCTCATTCCTCGTCGAATGAGGTGTAGGATATTCACCACTATGCAAAGCAAGAACTAGAAAAGCAATCAAAAGAAGAAACCGAAGGTTGTAGCATCTGCCAGTTATTGCTAAAGAGGTCACTCTCGGTGAAGGGATCTCAGCTCTTTCCTTATCGAATAAGGTGCTGAATATTATACAAGGAATACCGCTATGCAAAGTAACAACTAGAGCTACCTGTTTTTGAAAATTCGATTATACAACATCTTTAAGTTTATTTGCTTTCATTAATCTCATTAATGAATGTCCCATCATTTAAGTTACCTAAACATCACAAATAAATACAACGTGCGCTTATGCCATCCGCATTCGCCACGAAGTCCCGTCGTGCACCGTTAAGTTAGGTAACTAACAGCAGAGCGGGACAGGGATAGCACGGGTGAAAAACATAAGCAACGTCTATAATATATCATATATATTATAATGTATCCATCTCAGAATATAAAGTGATCACATCACAGAATATCAGCAGTAGAAGACAACATATGAAATATTGGATATACTAGGATTTCCGGATTTTAATTTTAGCCTGTATAAAACACGGATTCCATGGTCACGATGAATAGCCAAACCCATATCCCTAGACCCCTATGAGAGCGGAAAGTAACCCTACCTATTCTAGAGTTACGAGACCCGGACTCGACGCCTCGGGATGGTCTCCCGCTGGACTCTAAAACCCGGTTACATGTGCTTCCCTCCCTTGGTCTATCCTAATGCGGAAAAGTAAATAATATACATCAACGGTGACATCTTCCTCAACCCGGAAGTTCCCCAATAAAAGAATATTACATACAAGTTTTTACTTGAATGACAATGAAAAACTCTCATCGCACATTAAAAAAACCCCGGCTATTCAAACACGACGATCCAATATAACATATCACAGCAACACATAACATCACATGACATCAACGTAAGTAAATATGCGTATCCCAATTGTCGTTGACGTATAGCAACGAAACCGGCGATACACCACATATTACACTTACGGTCGCAGAAAAGAAAGTGAAAACTACAACAATTGCAATCCGCAACCTCCTTAGACATCAAAAACCCGAAATATCACATATTCCGAATTTCATGCCTAACAATATGAATTCCTTAAACATCGCATGCCTAACAATTATAAACCCGGCATTTTAGTCTCGATATTGAAAAAACTTTCCAATAATAAGTCGGGCAATTCAATAAGATTCCTGACATCCTGATCGAATGCTCGTCGGAAACTTTAGTAGACGGCCGCACCCCCCGATGCCGTCGACGAAGTGCACTTAGGCAGAACACCGCGGCCACGAGCACCCTGATGGATGCTTTTGAAAATGGAGTTCTCCTACAGTCACTTGGTCGGGGCGATTGGGCGTGGCTATCAAGTAAGGTTACCCGGCAAGTATCTGCGTACACTACGTAATTGCGACGGACTTTTGATCAACATCAAAATTCCGTGGCAACCGATCAAATGAGTCTAAACCGCTAGATTTACAAAATTCAAACTAGTTATCACATAACTAATTATAATGGATTCAAAATATTGTATCACAATCACAGAAAGCTAGGCGACGTTAAATATTTCGATCGAATCAACGAATTCCCAAATTTCCCAGAGAGCTCAACACTTAAGCAGAATTAAAAATGCCCAAAATCATGCCCCAGAACCTACGGACCAACAGCTGAAGGGCCCGACCCAAGCCTCTTAAGCGGCGCCGCGGATCCACTGCCAAAACCATGTTTTGGCCGCGGATCCACGGTCACTTAGACGAGTTAGGGTTTCGTTCTTCAGGTGTGTCCATAGAATTACCTGCATGATTTTCTGAATATTGTTTACATGGAAAAATCCAACTTTTTGAAAAATTTCCAAAGAAGTCCGTTTCGGGTTTCGGGGTTCGATCGGAATTCTAACTTCGTCTAGACAACGCCTAATGCTCTAGCTAGGCTCTGATACCACTGACGGGTTCTTGGGCATAACCACAAGGTTCCACAAGGCATCAAACATGCCATATTTAAAAATTTAGTGTGCCAAACAACCCTAACCTAAGAACTTTACTAGAGAATTAGGGTTAATACTAAGATGTAAACAACTTTACATAGAAGTGAATGAGGAATACAACCTTTGTAGACCAGTCCTTCACTTCTAAAGCTCCGTGTAGCAGTCCCTTCGCTGTGAGTATCGATCTCCCAAACTCTAGTATGGGTTCTCCCGGAGAAATAAACAAGCTTGCACGAAGTCTTCGAGGCCGAAGATGATCTACGTCGAGGAGACTCAAGCTCATGCTATCTCTTCACTAATTGTGAAATTAGTGAAGCAAACACCCAAAACTAAATAGCAAGTAGTAGAGGATGATGAAGTAGTAAGTAGGCTCTCTTTAGATTTATTTTTCTCACAATATTTTCTCACCTTGAGAAAAGCTAGTGAGCTTTTCTCTTGAGGAAGAAGAAGCTCAAGTGAAGAGATGAGAGAATGAACTCATGAGGTGAGAATAGCAACCATGGGTGAGTTAGTGTCATACACTAACCCATGTAAAGAATAAACCATGTCTAGTTAATAATGGTTACGTTAATAAATATCTATAAGTAAAACAAACTTAGTGGACTTGGTCAATGGTTCCACAAGCTTCTACAAGCTTTAACCATGTGACTTAATCCAACTAATTTTGATTAACTTAGATAAATACAAACCCATCACATTATTAAATATGGTGCAATCTTCATACACCCATGTTATATATGGCATCTAGCATGACACAAAAGTTGTACATTAATATATATCACATATATATTATATGCACAAAATGTGAGAAAAGAAATCATAAGTGAGCTAATATTAGTTAATGTAATCTAGTATATCTAATATACAATTATACATTAAATTATTAAATCAACACTTGATTTAATAATCCGGCTATATCATATATAACCGACTAATATCAAATGCAACAACTTATCGAATCAACACTTCATCCGGTAATCCAGCTATATCATATATAACCGACCGATTTCACAAATCGCGAGAATAGAATGTGGTATCACATACGCCATCAATCTCGGTCCCGCACATATCACATATGTGCTCCTACTCCGTTTCGCATGAACCAGGAAATTTCTGTGTAGGACTCTAAAGACTCATCAATACGCCGGCAGTAGGTGATGATCATATCAAACACACACAAGCCGCAAGCGGTCTGTTAAAGGTAACGGCAATCCGGGTATCGAGCGATCAGATGATCAACAAGCAAGCCTGCTCATACTCCTAGAAATCCAATCAGTAACACTACCGTACAGTCCGGTCTCTTCATCTGATATGTTGCATATCTTGTCTAGGGGTGTTAAACGTCAGACCCCAAGAACTCGATAAGTCCTGCCGATATGAGGCTCATAACGGGTCGAGAAACTATCGGTAACACTTACCGGTAAATCTCTAAAGCAGCCCTGGCCTGGGACTTCCCTGTTATGGCCAATTGAGCACAACGCAACATCAACCCCCAATACCCGGAGAGACGATACCCCTCCTATCGCTCATTGCCTCCATGTGACTCGGGATTATACCCAAAAACCACCGTTTTGCACGTCCTCTTGAACGTGGTAAGGTAAAAATCAAAGCACAGTGGGAATCACACCAGACTCTATGACGATCTCGGGTCAACTGACTAACCTGTACCAGTGTCACCAGAGAACTGCCATCTGACATGAGGTATAATACCATCTGGGAGTTCTCGACGAGTCCGTCTAGTGTACCCGGTCTCCACCGAGCATCCGTATACCATCTCTGATGTCAAACACCAATGGATATGGGATCATCCATCTCCCATCTACATGGGTCGAGAAGCTTTACGCTAGTCTGCTCTGGTATATCGATGCCCCGTCTCGATACACCCACGACTAGGGACATTAAAGGATGTGCTCATGGACTACCTTTGTCCTACTAGTATTATCCTCATCATAATCTAGGCAGTCACGTACGCATCCTAAGGGCTTTACCAATATGTAACAGAGAGACAATCAGTGTACATGTTTAGATAAAGAATAACCAGATAGCATACTATCATGTCGAGCAAGAAAGTCCTCCCTATATCTGTCCAAGCATCCACTACAATGTACATCTCATGTACAGTAATGGCCTCTACGGCATATATATAACTAACAACTATAACTGGTATGGGACGGGTATGGAAGCACTTATATTAGTGTCATAGGTAAGATATCGAGCACTGTCCATTTATCTTGGATACCAGTCGAGACATGCTTGATGGAGACACTGTCTCCAGTTCTCGCTTAGACTTATCATAGAGCGACTAGTATTTAGATTCATGATCGGTGTTTGATGTAGAACGTAGGGTGTGGGGTAGTTTGAGTGTGAGTTCGATCAACGGAATCTCAGGAGTCCCACTGCCGGCATATTTCGTGATTTCGGGATTTGTTACTGATAGTGTTTCTGATTCTTACTGATCGTGATTCGGATCCGTGTTCCCTTTCCCCTGGGGCTTACCCTTGGGTTGGGTATACTTCTGCGGTGGTTGACGCTCACACTTGGAACGACGATAAGTTTAGTGACTTGGACATTGAAACTTAGAGACTGATTGATTGAGTGACAAGGACATTGCATTGATTACTGATTCGATATACATGCTTTACTGTGGACCGGTACCGGTTATTTCATGCTCATGTCATTGTTCAATATTACTGCGTCATGTTTATCATCATTGCACATATTACATATTTATATATATTGGTATTGTGTCGCTCTGACGACCTGAGCATGCATGCTCAGAGTGAGAAGTGGACTTAGCTCGGATATGGACTTTCCTTGCCTCGAGAATATTGCAGACATCTAGATGAGCGACGTCGGTGCTATCACGCCCTTGATTCAATCTGTTAAGTCTCGTATCTGATTTGATAGAATTAGTGACTGCATTTCTCATTACATTTTCTATGATTACTGATTTCCACGTAATGCTAGAAGCCGAAGTGTGACTACGGCAGGATATTTCCTTGACCGTAGGAGCATAGCTGGCCTTGTCACCCCTCGTATTCTGTATTTTAGGAAGCGGGGCATGACACATCGTGACCACCAGTTGTGCTTGTATATTTATTTAGTTGTATCTAGTTAAACCTCCATCAACCAGACTATGTATATTTGTAGACTTAGAAACCACAGTTTGTATATTCTTTCGGACTTAGAGTCACGCATATGTATTTATTCTTATTTCCGGTTTCTTGATGATGTTTTGGTTTCTTTATTTTCTTCTGTGTTTGATCTTCGCCCTTGGCGTCATATACCTGTGTTTGTGTGGGTTTCCGCTAATTTAGAGAAGAGCTAGCTCCCGCATGGGGATGCCTTTTATTATTGCTTGTATTGCTTTCGGGTTAAAATTTACAAAGGAGGTGCTGCCCAAATTTGTAATGACGAAAACGTTTTAACTATGGAATATAATCCACATGTGTTTCATATAATATTACTTATGTTTTAATGAAAGAACCTGATTTCATTAAACCTTTATTTCAAAACTTCACCTCCACTATTTTCCCTAAAATATTTAGATTTCTAGGTTTTTGGCTTACTTGGATTAGGTGGTGTCCTATTGACTTCACGTGATTCAAGTGCCAGTAACGTGCCTTTTCCGGGTCATGACAAAGTTGGTATCAGAGCATTAAGTTTAATCTTGGTTCGAGTCTAAGTTTCACTATGTGGAGTCAAGGGCGTATATATATTTCGGAACCTAGGCTTGACCTTATGGAACATAGACTTGGCTGAGGGGGTATTAGACCCGAACATTTGTCACGTAGGTTGACCTTGGTTGATGGAGTAGGTAATTTAAGTAGAGTGATGTACCATGTGTATATTCCGCGGCATACTTACGATACGCTGCTCCGCTTAAGTGGCCTTAGGATGTACATTTCTTAGGCACTGTATTTTTATTCGTTCTTATGATCTATCCTTATCGATATTGGATTGTGGTTTCCATTACCTTGGCTATATGAGCAGAGAGAGTTGCGGCTAGAGATACGGTTAGAGCGAGCTCGTCAAGGACGAGGACTGACCAGGATGTATTCTAGTGTACAAACGCATTGATTAATTGTTTACTAGGATTTCTCGTTGACGTGAACGTTCGGGATCTGCACGAGATGATCGGGCCATTGCTAGAGGCCAGCCAGATTATGAAAACTGTTGATGTACCGTCTACTCCAGAAGATCGATTTGTTGTCTACCGTGCTGACAGACGAGCCAGTTGTTGCTGAGTTTGATAAGATATCGGCCTCAGACCTTTGAAGCTAATGCAACATGAGTTTATACACATGGATGTGATAGAAGATCGCTAGTTACCCTTGGATAAGTGACTAGAACATTTTGTTTGTTCGGATGCTCCGATGCGAGGTCATCAAATTGACTAGCTTTAGCTAGAAGGGAAACTCATTTAGGTGTGTTGTGAGTCGATCGAGAAAGGACGAGCAAAAGCATATTCCTCCGATGACTTGGATGAGTTTTTGAGGATGTATTTGCCTGATTCCTTCTACAGGGTATTGGAGATGTCGAGTTCGTAGCTTCGAAAGAGACTCTAGATATAACTATAGCTATTTGGAACACAGTCCACACAGCTATGAAGAGATGATTCCGAATTGGTCCATATTGAAGGGAAGCGGAGTAAGAGGTTCGTGCGAGATTTTAACGAGTTGTCTATCCACTCCGTTGATGTCAGAGGTTTGCTACGTATGCAGAGGCATTGGAGGCAGCCATAATTCTAGAGGAAGGTAATGATGAGAATGCAGCTGTCCCGGAACAAGAAACAAATTATTTAAAGAGTGCCAACTTCCAGAAAATTCGGTAGAAATGAGATTGGAAGAGACACTAACAGGTTCTTTCTGGATTAACACACGTTAGAGACTTGGACCCAGGATCGGTAGTATCGCACTCTCAGTGGGCCAGTGTTGGATATATGTATGCCCTAGAGGCCATTATATGATAGTGGATGTATCAGTATGTGTATATATATATTTAGAGGACATTCTTGCTCGACATGATAGTATGCTATCTGGTTTAATTTATCTTGACATGATCGTTTGATCATGCTTCTTACTCATTTGTTACATATTGATAAAACTCTTAGGATATTTGCTTGACTACTGGGACAATGATGCGGATCATACTAGTGGGACACGTGTAGTTTATAAGCATATCCTTGAACTGTTCCTAGTCATGGGTGTATCGAGACAGGACATCGATATTCCAGAGTAGACTAGCGTATACCATTCTTGTTCCATTTCTTGGGCGATGGATGATCCCATATCCATCTAGTGTGCTGACACAAAGATTGTATACGGGTGCTCAGTGGAGACTGGGTACACTGAACGGACTCACCGAAAACTCCTATGTGGTATTATATCCTACGTCGGATAGAAGTTCTCAGGCGACACTGGTACAGGTTAGTCTGTAGACCCGAGATCGTCATAGAGTCTTGTGTGTCCTCCCACTGTACTTTGATCTCCACCCTATCACGGCTCTACTGAGTCGTGAAAACATGTGGATTTTGGGTACGGTCCCGAGGCACATGGAGGCGATGAGCGATAGGAGGAGCTTCGTCTCTCCCGGTATTGGGGGTTGATGTTGCGTTATGCTCGATTGGCTATAACAGGAAGTCCTTTGGCCAGGGCTGTTTCGATTTACTGATAAGTGTTATCAGTAGTTTCTCAATCTGTTATGAGCCATACACCGGCATGAATTATTGAGTTATTTGGGTCGACGATACCATCCCTAGACTCGATATGCTGCATATCTGACGAAGAGACCGGACTCTACGGTAAGTGTTGCCAGTTGGCTCGACGGGAGTTTTGACAGCTTCGCATGTTTTTCTTCTGATCGCTCAATACCTGGGTGGCCATTACGTTTAGCTGACCGCTTGCAGCTTATGGGTGTTTGATGTGATCATCACCTACTGCCGGCGTAAAGACGAGTCTTAGAGTCCCACACAGGAGATTACTAGCTCAGGCGAAACGATGTGGTCTACATATGAGATATGCGCGGGGAACCGATTAAATGCGTGTATGTGATATCGTATATTAATCGGGCGTTTTTCTATTGGTCGAGTTGTATGTGATATGACTGGTTTGTTAAATCAAGTGTTGATTTAACATTGACTTTATAGCTCACTTTTGTTAAACCCTTTTCTACATTGATGTATGCATGCATGTATGCACATGTTGATGTGTATGGACACATACATGCATACATGGTATCATGGTTGTTGATACACTTATGGTGGCAATGCAAGACTCATATGGGAGTAATTATGTATATATATATATATATATATATATATATATATATATATATATTTGGATTGAAGAAAAGGAAAATTCTCTCATGGTTGATAATTCTACATACTTCCTTCACTTAACCCTTGCTTTAACCTTGAGTTTATTTTCCTTAGTTGCTTTGACTCCAAAATAAATATCTAGATATTTATTAACCCATGGTTAATTTTGAGAGTGACTATTATTTATATTATTCATTCTCATTTTTATTGTGGGATGATTATCTTTTGAGCTCAACCATTTGCTATCTCCTTCTTCTTCCTCCAAGCACTCTTGAGATTTCTCGTGAGTGAGGTTTACAAAAAGAAAGGGTTTTGAAGTGAGAAAACAAACCACATCATCATTGTATACTAGTTTAGCCCATTAGTTTAGAGTGTTAGCTCCACTTCCTCATTGATCAAGTGTAGCAAGGAGCTTTGTGCAAAGGGGCTTCGGGTGGATCATCGTGGACTTGGATGGACTCTAGCGAGCCGGTTCAAACTCTCAAGGATCCATGGAGTCAAGAGAAAAGGTCTACAAAGGTTGTATTCTCTTCACTTATTGATAGTTTTCTTGTTGTATGAGATACTAGTTTGTTGTTACCCTAAATATTCTAGTTCGATTCATGGTTAGATTGTTTAGCACCTCCCCAAAATTTTATTGTGGCATGTGTGATACTTCCAAACCCTAGGCATGGTGCTAAGGAATCCCATCAGTGGTATTAGTTGTCGACCTATGGTGGTTCTCACTGTGTGACAGTGTAGCGAAGCATAGGCTCTTACCCCAGGGTGTCCCGAGACCGGAAGGTGTTCCGGCAAGTTGTAGTCCTCCCGAGGGGGCATGCGTAAAAGGTAGTTGTTGAGGGACCCGTTGGTATTATGGCAACCCTATTGGATGGGATGGCTGCCTGACCAACAATAGTATCAGAGCCAAGCTAGAACTTTAGAGTAACCTAGACGACGTTAAAAACTTCGAACGGACATCGATTGCTCCGAGAAAATATTCTCTGGAAAATTTTCAAAATGTTGGAATTTTTCACATTAAAAATATTCAAAAAATCATATAGGTAATTCTATGGACCCTCTAGAAGAACGATACCCTAACTCGATTAAATGACTACAGAACTGCGGCTAAAACGAGCTTTTAGCAGTGGTTCCGCGGCGCCATTTGTGAGGCACGGGTCGGCCCTTCTACGGTTGATCCATAGGTACCAGGGCATGTTTCTGGGCATTTTTAATACTGCTAGAGTGTTGAGCTTTTCTGTGAATTTTTAGGTAATCGATTAATCAATCGAATGGTTTAACATCGCCTAGTATTCGTGAATGTGATACAATAAATGGAATCTACACTAATTAGTTTTGTGAAAAGTAATTAGTTGGGTGTAAATCTAATATTTTGGCCTCGGTAGAATTGAGAATTTTGTTGAATTACCCGACTTCTTTTGAAAAGGTGTTTTCATAGTTGAGACCCAAATGTAAGATTTGCATCGTTAGGCATGAAATCCTGAATATGTGATATTCCGGGTTTATGATGTCTAAAGGCAGTGTCGATTGCAATTGTTGTAGTTTTTCATTTTCTTTTCTGCGACCGTAAGTGTAGTATGTGGTGTATCGCCGGTTTCGTTACTATACATCAACGACAATCGAGGTACGCATACTTACTTACATTGATGATATGTGATGTTATGTGTTGCTGAGATATGATGTGCAGGATCGTCGTGATGGAATAGCCGGGGTTTTTATGTGAGATGAGAGTTTTTATTTTCATTCATGTAAAAAATAATTGTATGTAATATTCTTTTATTTGGGGAACTTCCGGGTTGAGAATGATGTCACCATTATTGTATATTAATTACTTTTCCGCATTAGGATAGACCCAAGGAGGGGAACATAAGTGACCGGGTTCTACGGTTCAGTGGGAGGCCATCTCGAGGAGGCGAGACCGGGTCTCCTAAACTCTAGAATTGGTAGGGTCACTTGCCTCTCTTGTAGGGGTCTAGGGGTGTGGGCTTGGCTATTCATCACGACCGTGGAATCCGTATTTTCTATTATTAGCTAAATACAAAATACGGACCTCCTAGATATCCAATATTTTCATATGTGCTTCTGCTGTTGATATTCTGTGATGTGATCGTTTTATATGATGATACGAATAGTGGTTTATATATATGATATATAATAAACGTTGCTTATGTTTTACATCCATGCTAGTCCCGCCCCGCTATGCCGTTAGTTAAGTAACCTAACAGTGCATAACGGGACATTGTGGCGAATGCGAATGGCATAAGTGTACGTTCTATTTTCATTTCTTTCTATGATGGCTTAAGGACTTAAATGATTGGACTACATTAATGAGATTAATGTAAAGAAAAATGAACCAAAAAGTTGCTGCAGAATCGGATTTGAAACCCACTCAGCCTTTTTATGAAAAAGCAAGATTTCAAAGTGTGGAGCTTAAGCCACTCCTTTTAAACCCATTTGATTTTCCAACGATATCAAGTTTAAAGCGTTAAAAGTTTTCTTAAAACTATTTGCAACCCTCCATCATTTTAGGAAGTAGAGTACTTAGTATTCGTGCTGCGTATTTTAACTATAGTTAAGGCGCAGTGTACGGTAGCTAAGTGATGTCCTCCTACACCGCATATGATGCGATTAGTTAGGACATTCATGTGATTATGTTGACTATAGTTGAGGGTCATATGATTAGGTCCGGTTAATCACGAAATGACAGGAAGAACTTGACTAGTACTTATGATTTGTTGACTATAGTTAAGGTCATGAGTATTAGGGGTAAAACCATATCGCGAGTTTCAAGAGTTGAAATTTGCAATGAGATTGCATACTTTCTATGTGATAGTAGGATCCTGATCCCACTGTGAGCAAGAGTTTCTCCCGGAAGAGTTTTGCACTTTATAATTAGTAAACCAATTAGGTGTCTAGAAAGGTGTCAACGAAGCTACACCTCTGGGAAATTGAGGTTTATTCTAATTAGGTCCGTGTGAAAGCATGGGGAACCTCCCTCAAAGTACCGGCACTGGCCTGGCTGAACGGTTAGTGAAGTTGTAGAATGTAATTAATCCCGGCTAATTTTCTTTTTAACGGTTTTAAGAAAAATTTGATAAAAGCAGTGGGAGACATCGATTAGAAAAGATAATAACCAATCTGATCTTTGCAAGAGCTTTCGCTGAGTGTATTCTTTTCTCTCTCTTAATAGCAGATACTAATGTCAAGCCTTAAGCTTCTACTAGATAAAAACAAGCTGACCGGACCGAACTACAAAGGCTTGCGGAGGAACATTAACATTACTCTCACATATGATAAAGTATCATATGTCCTTACTGCCTCAGCCCCACCTACCCCTGGCCCTGAATCTTCTGTTGCGGATAAGGAGATCCGCAAAACGTGGGATATTGACTGTGCCACAGCCAAATGCCTCACGCTTGCATCGATGGACAATACACATCAAAAGCAGCACGAGCAGATAGATGTTCAATCCATCTTTCTCCATATAAAAGAGTTATATGGGGAGCAATCTCGGACCCTGAGATATGAAGCATCTCAAAATCTGTTTCAGATGAGGATGGCTCCTGGCACACCAGTAGGCGATTACGTTTTGAAGATGATAGCTCTTATAGAAGAGCTTGAGGACCTCGGATGGACGATGGATAACGAACAATATACTGATATTGTTCTACAGTCTCTTCCCTCCTCCTTTGCTCCATTTATAGTGAATTTCAACATGCATAACAAGGACAAATCAGTACCCGAACTTCTCAATATGTTGAGAAGTGCGGAGAGCACGCTTAAAGCGAAGTCTCCCTCTCTTCTTGTTGGACAATCTTCTTCTTCCGTCCGAAAAGCCAAGGCCAAGGGAAAGAATAAGAAGAAATCCACCAAACCGAGAGGTGGAATCAAGAAGGCGAAGGGGAAAGACAAATCCAAAGTTGCGGAGTCGGGGAAAGGAGAATGTTTTCATTGCAAGAAGATGGGGCACTAGAAGCGGAACTATACTGAGTACCTTGAATGCAAGAAAAAGAAGCATAGTGATGCTTCAGCTTCAGGTGTATTCATGACTAAAAACTGTTTTTCTATTAACTCTGCTTCCTGGCTATTAGATACCGGTTCGGGTTCTCATATCTACAATTCTGTGCAGACGTTGAGAAATAGCAGAGTTTTGAAGACCGGTGATCACACTCTCCGAGTTGGAAATGGTTCCAATGTACGTGTAGTTTCAGTATGAGAGTATCACCTAGGGTTGCCGTCGGGTTGTATATTGGTTTTGGACCCATGTTATTTTGTACCAAGCATGCTTTGTAATATTATATCTGTTTCTTTGTTAGACAATGAAGGATATCATTTTGTATTGCAGCACAATGTTATGAACATTAAACTTAATCAAGAGTTGATTGGTTGTGGTACACTTAATAACAGGATATACGTTCTTAATCAACACACAATTTTCAACATACAACACACAAATAAAAGAAAATTTTCAGATATAAATGATGTTTTTCTTTGGCATTGTAGACTTGGTCATATTAATGAAACAAGACTAAACATGCATCATAAAGATGGATATTTAAATCCTTTTGAGTATAAATCTTATACGACTTGTCAGTCTTGTATCAAAGGGAAAATAACCAAAACTCCGTTTACTGGACACGGAGAAAGAGCCACCGAGCTCTTGGGCCTCATACATACTGATGTATGTGGGCCAATGTCTACACATACGAGAGGCGGTTTTTCTTATTTCATAACTTTTACTGATGATTTCTCAAGATTCAGTCATGTGTTTTTAATAAAGCATTAATCTGAAGCTTTCGAGAAATTAAAGGAGTACAAACTTGAAGTAGAAAAACAAACAGGAATGAGCATCAAGATACTTTGATCAGATCGAGGTGGAGAGTACCTTAGTACTGAGTTCTTGAACTTTCTAAAAGAGATTGAAATTCTCTCTCAACTCACTCCCCCTTACACACCACAACACAACGGTGTGTCAGAGCGGCGGAATCGTACCCTATTAGATATGGTACGATCCATGATGAGTGATACTGAGTTACCTCTCTCCTTTTCGGGGCATGCGTTGAAGACTGCAGCTTTTCTGTTGAACAAAGTTCCAACCAAGACCGTGTCTACCACTCCATATAAAACATGGTATGGGAAGAGACCATCTCTTAAACGAGTTAAGATTTGGGGTTGTCCGTCTTTTGTCAAAAAGCTGAATCCATACAAACTCGAGACACGATTGGTCAAGTCTATATTTATGGGATATCCGAAACATTCATTTGGGTATCTTTTCTACCACGAGAAGGAACAAAAGGTGTTTGTTTCTCAGTATGCCACATTTTTAGAGAATGGGATTTTTCCAAATGATACTGATGGAAATATGGTAGATCTGTTAGTGTTTATACCCTAGAGGCCATTACTGTATCATACTAGTTTGTATATTACTTAATAGAAGCTTGGGATATTCACAGTTGTATTGACAGTCTTGCTAAAAATGGTAGTATGCTACTTGGTTTGTGCCTACTTTAATGTGTGCATATGTTTCTTTTATCGTATTGCTTATACATATTAGTAGAGCCCTTAGGATCTTTGGTTGATTACCAGCGTTGTGATGGCAGTCACACTAGTGGGGGCTGGATAGTCTATAATCAACATCCTATACAGGTCCTTGGTCGTAGGATTATCGAGACAGGGCATCGATACCCCGGAGTAGACTAGTGTATGCGCTTCTCATCCCAGCATAGGGAGATGGTCTGTCCCACAGCCATCAGTACGTCGTACTGGAGATAGTACGCATGTGCTCGTTAGGTTACGGGTACACCGGACAGAACTCGCCGGGAACTGCAGGTTGGATTTATACCCATCGTCAGATAGCAGTTCCCAGGTGACATAAGTACAGCTTAGTCCGTCGGCTTGATACTTCTACTTCGCCTCGGGTGTGTTCCCACTGTACTTAGATTACTACCCTACCACGGCTCAAAGGAGTCGTGAAAACAGGTAGTAGTTGGATGCAGTCCCGAAGCACTTGGAGGCAGTGGCAGTTAGACAGGATTCGTCTCTCCCGGTATTGGGGGTTGATATCGCGCTGTGTATGGAGAGCCATTACGCAAAGTCCCTGCCAGGGCAAGCGAGATTTACTGGTAGCTTCCAGTAGTTTCTCAAGGTGTAATGGGCTTCACTCCGACACGACTTATACCGCTATTAGGGGTCTGACATTTACCGACCCCTAGGCCCGATATGCGATAGTCCTAGATAAACAGACCGGACTGTACGGAGATTGTTACATCAGGCTCAGTAGGAGTTCGGATGGGTTCCTCATCGTCCTTCTTATCGACATCTACCTGGGGACTGTTACGTACAGATAGTACCGCTTGTGGCCGTATGGTTTTACGGCAGGGCCGCATGGTTTTACAGCAGGGCCGCAATCACTTATGTACACTTGTGCACGTATTATGATCGGGCAGATAATACTAGCGGGCTTTGGTTTAAGCCAGATTCTAGTATTATACAGATGGATTTATTCAGTCAAAGATTATCCGTGTTTATCGGAAATACGGATAGGAGAGGCAGTCTCGTAATTTGTTGGGAAGTTTCTAGAAGAAGGTGACTTATTTTTTTTTAATTCTTTTTAGGATTTAAACAAATGAGGTGGAGAGATGAGGTGTAGGTTTTCATTAAATGGATATTGACTCATGAGATGATTCATCTCAAATGAATTAAATGAAGCATGCGAGATATTTGTTATGATATTTTGATGCTTCATATTATTCTAAAGATGAGAAATTATTCTTTTTATTATCACAAAAGTTTTCTCTCTCCTTAAGTGTTCATCTTCTTCCTCAAACCTTAATAGCTCTCATGAGTTGAGAAACCTAGGGTTTAAGTGACTAACTAATCCATCTTATTACTCTACACCCTCTAGGACTTCTAGATTAGCGATCTAGAAGCCGTAGTTATCTCAGATTCGAGATAGGAGCTCGGACTATAGACTCTCGGGTGGATCATCTTTGACTCGAGGAGGCGTTTATGGTGCCCTTGTTCCATAGAGCCTACGAGGTGTGGAGGACAGCGATGAAGACCCGAAGGACAAGTAACGTAAGGTATAACTTCGAATCCGAGTAGTTAAACCTCTCGTAGTTTGCTAGTAATGGTTTAGACACGCCCCGTATGCTCAAGTCCGTGTTACGAAGGTTTGATAATTGTTTTTCATATATTTCGCCTCCCCGCAAGCTCGTGCGGTGCGTGACATAGAGTTACAGTGGTATCAGAGCCTACTAAACCTTTACTAGCTTGTTAGCAACTAATTAGAACTTCGATCGTCCGAAAAACGCGAAAACATAACCCCGGACCCCTCAAGTTTCTGTCAATTTTAAACGTGTCGAAAAAATTATTTGATAGGGTTGAAAATTCACAGCAGGGAATTCTAAGAATACTGTAGAAATACGAACTGCTAACTAGATTGGACTGCCGCGGAAGCACGGCGGATTGGTGCGATCCGCCGCGGATCTGCAGCCGAGTCAACTCAGAGTTGACTCGTATTTGCACAGTAACTCTTAGTTTTGGGTGTTCTGTTTTTCTGTATATTTTGTTTCTGCCCAGGTTACTTCAGTGCTGGCCTGCATTTGGGGTAGCGACGGAAAAAGGTTGTCGATCGATATTCTAAATTATTTGCTAATCGGGTTTTATCTGTAATGTTTAATGTGTTCATAAATCTCCCCTAATTGCTAGTATGTCGGTTAGCAAGGAGTTGCACATTTCTGTAATGGTTTTTACTAGCTTGTGTATATGAACTTCATTGGATCGTTGTGATGATTAGCTGGGGTTTGAGATGGGTTTTTATTTTCATTCATTCGATGTAAATTGTAAAATGATGTAATATTCTTTTGCGGGGCACATCCGGGCTGAGGTTGTAGCCACCGTTGTATTATTTCATGTACTGTTTTCTGCTCCTAGGATAGACCAAAGGTGGGGTGCACAAACTACCGGGTACTTTGAAGTGTTTAGTGGCATACTCACGTTGTTGAGGGAGACCGCTTCACTTCGGGTACTTGGCGGGTAGTTTGCCGTACCCGTAGGGGTCTAGGGTGGGGTAATGGCTATTCATCACAACTGTGTAATCCGTTTTTCGTTGCAGGCTCAAAGGAAACGCGGATTGCTTGTATATCCAATAATGTTCATCAGTGATCTGGAATACCTATTATTGTGTCTGACGAATGTACAATATCTATATATGATAGCTATTAGACGTCACTTATGTTTTACACCCGCGCTAGCCCAGCCCCCGCTCTGTCGTTAGTTAAGTAACCTAACGGGTGAATGACGGGGCCCAGTGGCGAATGCGGATGGCATAAGAGGACGTTGTATTTTTGTTGTTTTCTGCAATGATAAAATAAATGATGGCACGCATTATTTTAATGCAAAGAAAACAAACCAAAGTTGAATCGTTGGAACAAATTTTAAAGAAACCACTCGGTTATTTTAAAAGAGCAGATTTTTTAATTGCGGAGCTTTAACCACTCTTTTTAAAAAGCTATCAGGTTCCTTCGATTATATCAAGTTCACTACGTTCACGGTTTCGCCAAAACCAGTCATTGCCCTCTGTCATTTCTTATGGATGGTCAGTAGTATTCAAGCTATGTTTGTTGGCCTTCTTCAAGGCATAGTGTTTGGTAGCTGCTGGGGTATTCATTTGTTGCATAGATAGATGAGTTGGTTTGGGACAGTCATATTACCTTGTTGGCCTTCGTCAAGGGTATGTATGGGTGGGTTCAAATTAACAAGATAATGATGGACAGAATTTGACATGTGACTTATAATTTGTTGGCCTTCGTCAAGGTCAAAAGAACATGGGGCAGAAATCCACATCGGGAGTTTCTAAAGAAATTGAAACTTGCTAGTGTTGCATACCATTTGGAGTTTGATGAATGTTGGTAGGATTCCTTCAGCATTATCACACGATGATATTTGGATCCAGATCCTACTGTGAGTATCCGCTACTCATCAGGAGATTCATCACTTAACGATCAATGCTATAAACCAAGTAGATGTCTAGAACAGTGTCAGCGGGGCTACGCCTCTAGAGAAAGGAGGTTATTTAATTAAGGAACTTCGCGAAAGCGTCGTAAAACCTCCCTCGAAGTACCGACACTAGCCTGGCTGAACGGTTAAGCATGTATTGTACGGTGAGATCAGTCATGGCTAATTCTTCTTTTATGGTTTGAGGAAGGATTCGAGAAACAGTGGGAGCCATCATGTTTAGATAAACTAAAAATCCAATCTAAACTTACAAGAGTATCATGCTAAAGTGTTCTCTCTCTCTCTCATTGCAGCGACCTTGTGACAATGACTAGGTTACATCTAGATAACAAATTGACAGAATCTGACTTTTATGACTAGCAAAGGTCTGTCCAGATGTCCATTGCCTATGACAAGCTGTACCACCCTATTACTACTCAAGATCCTGCCGTCCCACGTCCAGTTTCCACCGTCGTGGATATGGATATTCGTCAGACAAGGGAAAAGGATAATGCGTATGCCAAGTGCCTCGTGTTGGCTTCAGTTAATGGTATATACCAGATGCAGCACGAGAAGATGGACTTAGTTTCCATCTTTCTCCATAATAAAGATTTATATGGAGAGCAATCTCGTATCGCAAAATATGAGACCTCGAACGAATTATTTCAAGCGAGGTTGGCTATCGGGTCATCTGTAGGGTCGACGTCATTACGATGACTAGCTATGTTAATGAGCTCAGGGTCCTGGAGACTACGTTGGGAAACAGGTCATATGCTGACTTATTTCCACAGTCCCTACCCTCTACTTACACCCTGAAAGAAACCAGGGAGACGCCCGCTCTGCTTAATGGGGGACCTTCTTCTTCTGCATCCAGGGCGAAAGCAAAGGGTGAAAAGAAGAAGATCACCACAAAGCCGATATACGGTGTCAGTGATGTAGAAGGAAAGGGAAGAGTAAAAGTTTCGGGATTTGGTGTAGGGAAGGAGGGATGTTCCTATTGTTATGGGAACGGGCATTGGCAGAAGGATTGCAGGGCTTTGGAAGCCAGTAGCCAGGATGCGAAGTATGTTGTGGCTTTGGCCTTGAGTGTGTTTGTGATTGAGAACTGTTTGTCAATTAACTCTACTTCCTGGGTATTAGATACCGGAGCAGGATCTCATATCTGTAATTCATTACATACTTTAAGAAACCGTAGAGTTATCAGGGTAGGTGATTTTTCTCTCAGAGTTGCAAACGAGCGTGGACGCTGAATCCATGGGAGAATATCGCCTAGGTTTGACAAGTGGGCAGATATCGATTCTACGTAACTGTTTGTATGTATCTAGTTTGACTTGTAATATCATATCAGTGTCCTCACTTTCAAGAGAGAGATATGATTTTACATTCGTAAGCGATGTAGTTCACATCCACCTAAATCAAGTTCTGATTGGGTCCGGTACATTAGATGACGGTATATACGTATTGAATCAAGCTCCGGTTTTCAATTTCCAGAACACACTTAAAAGAATGTCTCCTGAAATAAATCAGGCTTTCTTATGGCATTGTAGACTAGTTCACATCAATGAAACACGGTTGACTAAGTTACATAGAGAAGGATATTTGAATCCGTTCGGATATCAATCTTATGGTACTTGTGAATCTTGTCTCATGGGAAAGATGACAAAGACTCTGTTTACTGGACAAGGAGTAAGAGCGAGCGAGCTCTTGGGACTCGTACACAGTGACGTGTGCGGTCCAATGTCTACACAAGCGCGAGGTGGTTATTCTTACTTCATTACTTTTACGGATGATTTCTCTAGGTATGAACATATCTTCTTGATGAAGCATAAATCCGAGGCTTTTGAGAAATTCCGGGAATACAAGAATGAAGTGGAAAAACAGACAGGCAAAAGTATCAAGACACTGAGATCTGATCGAGGTGGTGAATACTTAAGTGCCGAGTTCCTGGGTTACATAAAAGAGAATGGAATTCTCTCTCAGCTTACTCCTCCATACACACCACAACACAACGGTGTATCGGAAAGGAGGAATCGAACCCTATTGGATATGGTTCGTTCCATGATGAGTAAGGCTGAGTTACCACGATCTTTCTGGGGTTATGCACTAGAATCAGCTGCATATCTTTTGAACAAGGTTCCAACCAAAACTGTGCCTACCACACCATATCAGATGTGGAGTGGGAAGAAACCCTATCTTCAGTACCTGAAGACATGAGGATGTCCAGCTTTTGTAAAAAAGCAGCATCCGAATAAGCTCGAGGCACGCTCAATACAGTGTAAGTTTGTGGGATATCCAAAGAACTCCAAGGGGTATTATTATTATTACGCAGAGGAACAAAAGGTTATTGTTTCTCGTCATGCCCACTTCTTTGAAGCTGAATTTTTAGAAAATCAGTAGAGTGGGAGCGCAATCGAACTGGAAGAAATTCCAGAACCACAAGCTGTTACTGAAAGTATGGTAGAACCAGAAGATTCAAAAGAAAAGGGACATACCAGCGCCTATCTGCAGAAGTAGTAGGCAGTCTCATCCGCCCGAGAGATACTACGGTTTTCTCATAGACTGGGATCGAGAAGATTGCATCATTGATAATGATGACCCTACTAGCTTCCAGCAAGCCATTCAGAGCGGCGACTCCGTAAAATGGCTGGATGCAATGCGGACCGAAATGGAGTCCACGTACACTAACAAAGTATGGAATTTGGACATTGCTCCCAATGGGGTAAAACCCGTAGGATGCAAATGGATCTTCAGAAATAAGATTGGTGTAGATGGACAGGTTGAAACCTATAAAGCTAGACTTGTTGCAAAGGGTTTTCGTCAAAGACCTGGTTTGTACTATGATGAAACCTTTTCTCCAGTGGCTATGCTCAAATCCATTCGGGTCGTTCTTGCCATTGCTGCCTTCCATGATTACGAGATCTGGCAGATGGACGTAAAGACGGCTTTTCTAAATGGTAATGTAGAAGAGTGGGTCTATATGGATCAACTAGAGGGATTCATTCAGAGTGGGAGCAGCGGTAAAGTGTGCAAGTTGCTTAAGTCCATTTATGGACTAAAGCAGACATCGAGGAGTTGGAACATCTGTTTTGATGATATTGTCAAAGAATTCGACTTTATCAAGAATCCAGATGAACCATGCATATACAGTAAGATTGTAGGGAGAGTTGTTGTATTGCTCGTCTTGTACGTGGATGACATTCTCCTAATAGGAAATGATATTCCTATGTTAAAGTCAGTCAAAAGATTCTTGTCACAGAAGTTCTCCATAAAGGACCTGGGTGATGCCATCTACATTCTGGGGATCCAGATCTATCGTGATAGATCAAAGAGGATGTTGGGACTGTCACGACCCAAAATTGGCCCGTGACGGCCCTAATACTACGCAACGCCCTAAGACGTAACGTAGTAAAAGAAAGCCACAACCCAGAAATCTAAACCATAAAAATACGGAAAAGATAATATAAGTTTTGAAACATTTGAAATCGCAACCCAAATTCTTTAAAAGTCTTACTTTCTTTCTTTAAAATTTTAGCAACACCCCTTTTTGTAAAAACCAGCCAAGATGAATACAATACAAATATACGACGCCGTAGCGAAAAAATAAAGACAGTAGAGAGAAAGCTGTATATAAAAGACAACAAATCCACAATAATATACAAATACGTCCTCACCAAGTCTCTAAGTCCACAACACAATAGTAAATGGAGAGTACAAATACAACGAAGGTACAATAGGAAATACAGATAATCATCTAACCCACCTAAGCAAAACGGTATACTGTGAGCTGATGCGGTATTTGTGGCAAAAGATTGTAGCTGAATAGCTGAATAGCTGAATAGATGAATAGCCTGTCTCGACTACTCTGGGGAACAACCTGAAACACCTGTGGCACAACGGGGTGCGTTGCCAACTCGTGAATAGTATAAAACATATGCAGGTAATCGCAGGAATGCACGTACAACATGAATCTAAGATAAGCGATTACGGTAATAACATGCCATGCAATGCTGAATAAAGGAGAGTACACCAGCAGGTACAATCAATATGTGAAGCAATAGTAACATGACAATAATATGCAATAACCATGCAGAAGGGATATAAGAATGTAAATATGCAACTATCATAAGGGTACACTAACAGGTACTGCCAATATATGAAACTGTGCATAAAATAAATAAGGGTGAAGTATATGGTGGAATATGTCATTTCCACGGAAACCTGACATCGTGGCGGGATCACAATCCATCAAGACCCTCAAATCCCAAATCCTCAAATCAGCCCCCAAACTGCGCTCTCACATCATATAAGTCTCACATCAACTCAACGTACAATATCGAGTAGCTCCTCTATATCTCGAATGTACAAATCAACCATCTCTTTCATATCCAATATCCAATGTCAATGAATCACCTATATCCCAAGTCGAATCTCAAGTAAGTGTCTAACATCCTAAAGGTAAATACACAGAAATCAGTATGATGGGGGCAATACACATATATTAGCATCCCATTCCACTAATATTGGTGTAAGGGTATATATAACAACGGCTAAATCCCCTGTTATATATACAAAGGTGTTAAAGAAATATCATGAAAACAGTGTGCCAAGCATCGACACAGAAATCCTGACCACGTATCATACGCTATCCCGAAAGCACGAGTGCCTAGCTCTGACCCTCGCCTTTCGACGTATGCATACGTACATGACTCCAAGCGGTGTCTCCGTGATCCCCCGCCGAGTCATCAGTACTGTCACCGGTAGGTACTCGCCCGCCTCCAGGCTCAATCGGCAAAATCCATCGATCTTCTTGCCGAGGGGAACCATACCGGGCCCCACCATGTACTCACATACGGCAACCGCACCTCGTATGGAGTATATAATCAGCACCGATAAAACTCATGGTGGACGCGCAAATATCATCTCAAGGAAACCGGGTTCTTCAATGTAAGCATAATTTCATGAACTCCCGCGGTTCCCAAATCCAGAAATCATCATGTGAAATCCAAATAACAATGCGCAAATCCAGGAATACATATATGCGATATATCATAAATACGAGCATATAAATAAGAATATGTAGCTGAAATCAGATGTATGCGAAACCAATAAGGTACAGCTAAGTAACATCAATAACTATAAATATGCGACAGCAACTGAATATGTGTATGACATACAGGTGTAGCAATGTACAGGTATCTACCTATAAGAACTGATGTCGTATACCCCCCTGGGTATAAGAAAAATATGAGTAAGATATCCCCCCGGTATAAGTAAAATATCTAAAAGGTATACTTGTAGCTGTATCGCAAGGTGTAAATGTACCTATCACTAAAGGTATGATACACAATAGGTATACCGGTAGCTAGATGTCAGTGTGGTAAGCAATAGAAGCTATAAGGGGTAGTGTGTGACATGGCAATTATTGACGGTGTGTGTGTAGCATACAATCCGTGCTCGTGCAACATGAACCGCACAAAAATATGTGCAGTGTCCTACGACTGCTAGTCACAGTATAATTACATCAAGGAAATAAAGTAAAGGCGCAATTCTACAATAACGTAGAATGTGCGACAGGTATTTGAATCCTAGCCCAGACGCATAACGCCATGTGGGCGATTCCCCTGTAGATGTTAAATTTACTCACCTACACTCCACGCTAGGTGAATCCTACCATCTGTTCCCCCTGTAGGTGTGTCCGTAGCTCCTGCCTGCAAACCTGCAAATACGACAAGAAATCATATATAAGCCAAAATATTCCGTGAAACGCGATATCGAATCGAAACGAGAAACTCGCGTCGCGAACTAATCGCGCGTGTGCACGATACGCTGAATCGTGTGTGTACGCGTCAAAAACCATCGCGACACACCGTGATACGCTGGATCACAGAACCCACTCACGCATCGCGCGTATCGCGCAAACACAACGGACACCAAAAACGATATATGACCCCAGATTTTCCTACAGGTAAGATATCACAAAACTAGACATGCCAAAGACCTAGACAACACAGCAGGGAACCCTACACAAAACCCCCAACACCCCAGTCCCCTTCTGGGCCGCAATTGGCGGCCAATATGAAGAATTTGGCGGTCTGGGTAGGGAGATAGGGGCTCGTGCTCTGGTGGTGGCATCTAGACCTAGGTATCATGTCCCAGTCTTCTCAATTTCACTCTGTAAGGTCCGGGTCCATAGCAGATTCCAGATGTCACAATTATCACCTTAAAACACCAATTTTGCACAACTAAGAAACCTTATGGTATTTTAGTGTAATCTGGGGATTTCTCAGTTGAAGTGGCCCTATTAACACTTAAATAAATTAGGGTAGCTAACACAATCAACAATTTCCCAAAATTCCAATTAAACACTACAATCTAGCACTAAATTAACTAATTTAACACTAACCGACACCAATAAGCATACATGCTAGGAAAAGGAGATAAGGGTTCAGAAAATATACCCTATTGGACCTTAAAGAGCCCTAGAAGGCAGGTGAAGAAGTGGAGAAGGGCTTCTGCGAGAGCTGGGGTTCCTGTTGCTGCTGTTGCTGCCTGCTGTTGCTGATGCTGCTGATGGTGCTGCTTGCTGCTGCTTCTGCTATTTGCTGCTGCTGCTGAAGCTTGCTGCTACTGCTGAAGCTTCAGGTGAGTGTGTGTGTGGGTGAGTGTGAGAGAGTGAGAGAATGAGAGATGGAAAATGAGATGGAGAAATGAGCACACACAAAGACCCCCTTCTCACACTCTCTCTCCTCATTAAATGAGGCATGGCAAAGGCCATGATGCCCCATGCTCTCTCTCTCAAAGTCAACCATGAACCAAAACAAAAAATTCAAAATAAAACCCTTTTTAAATTCATTTTCACCTTTAAAACTATCATGACTAATTACAACCATGACACTTAAACAATATTGAAACTAGATTAGGGAGAAATGGTTAGTTAACCATGGTTGCTAATCATGTTTAACCCCCAAAACAACCCTAGCTATCATGCACAAGTGTGTGCAAGCCTAACCAAATTCTAATAAAATACACAATAATTTGGATAAAATATTTAAAAACCAATTTGGTAAACTTTTTATTAAAAACCACACATTAAGATATAATTAGCTACAAAACACATTCTAAGGTGTTACAATCTCCCTCCTTAAAAGAAATTCGTCCCCGATTTTAAAAAATATACAAATACGCGTAACTTCAAAGAGAAGATTAAAATCCTCAAATCTCGCTCCCAGCCTCCCAAGTGACTATCTCACTATACGGCTACGCCCAAGAAAACCCATCACAGATGGCAAGCCCTTGACCGATGTCCCTCCACCTGCCGAGCCATTAACACACATGGCTGCTGGTAACGGAAGATCGCGTCCAGCTAAATGGTCTGGTGCCAAAACATGTGAGACAGGTCAAGAAGGTAATTGTAGAGTATCATCACAGGGAATACGGGGTGAAAATCCAATAATCTAGGCGGAAGTGCCAATTTAAAGGCAACGAAACTAACTCGCTTATAGGATCTCAGAAGGACCTAAATCCTGGGATAAGCTTCCCAACATCCAACACGTCCTTCATCGGAAAGTCCATAGGAATATATGATCTGTCCCTGCGAACTCGAGTCTATGGCTAACACAGTCGGCATAAGACCTCAGTTCGCAATGGACAATTCCCATCCTGACCTAACACAGTTGGACTATCTCCGAAGTCTCTAGACTAGCTGGGGTCCAAGGTCCTACTTACGCAGAGTCAGAAAAACAACAGACTGGCAATCGACACGACCTAACCCCTAAACCTAAAGGTGGCCAATTAGAGTGTCTCCTGATAACAGCTATCGAAGGAGAACCCTAACGATGGCGAGTGACGATCTCAAGCTGCTGACAACAAACAACACAAACACACAAATTAACAAAGAACAACTGAGCAAACTGAGTATAACCGGACCACAAGAATCCGAATGGAGTCACACCCTGATTAAACTTGGGTAGAAACCATAAAGAAATTCATGGAGATCTGCTCCCACTCCAACTTCGGAACGGAAAAAGGTTGCAACACCCCAGCCGGCCTCAGATGCTCGACTCAAGCACACAACAAGACTGACACCTTGAAACGAAACCTGAAACTTCTCTTTACATCCCTGTCCACTGGTAACTATCTCACAAGTCATGCCAAAGCTGGTGGAACTTGAATGAATATACAGAGTTGACTGATGCGCTTACTCTAGGATTGCACGTCTCTACCTGATAATGTCAGGTACACAAACGCGTCCCTAAATTAGCACACCATTGTCACAATTCAAGGTCTTCGAATCATTACCCAGCCGAATATGCTCAAGTATCTCTAATGTACGAGCATCGACGGGCAGTGCCTCGCGAAAACGATTTAAGGGAAGTGGTCGGGCGCGGACATGAGCAAGTTGTCCACTCCGTAGAGACGAGCTTAAGCTGTACTCAACGATCACACAAGGACTGTAAATCTGCAGAAGACTATCACAACAATCAAGTCCGCTGCAGGAAGATGTACATTAAGCTTCAGTGGTTCGTGGAAAATCTGACATGACTCTCAAATAAGTAGTGTCTCCAAACCTCCAACACAAAACCACCGCGGCCATCTCCAGATCATGAGTGGAATATCCTTCTCGTACTTCCTCCAAATGTAGGGAAGCAAAAGCGATGACTCTGTAGTGTCACATCATTACACCCTTGAGCCCACTCAAGAAACATTACAGTTAAACAACAAAGTCGCCCGAACCAAAAGCAAAGAAAGACTGATGCAGTTGTTAACAGAATCTTCAACTGCCGAAAACTCCGTACACATGCCTCGGTCCACAGAAAAGAAACCTCCGTTCTGGTCAATTCAGTCGACGGTGCAGCACTACTCTAGCAATCCTGCATGAAACGGCGGTAAAACCTGCTAAGCCCAACAATCCGCAGATCTCCGTCCTGCACGCAAGTCTGGGCCTAAGCTGTACGGCCACGATCTCCCTCGGAACAATACGAAACCGTCTCCCGTGACTATAAGACCTAGGAGCCAACACAAAACAAGCCTGAAGAAACACTCCGAGAATTTAGCAAACTGCCGGTGCTCTCCCAGTATCTGCAAAACAAATCCTCAAGTGCTGCTCCTGTTCCTCAAGACACATTAGTTAGAACAGAATGTCGTAAATAACACAACAATAACTGGTCGAGAAACGGCCTGAAGAAATCTGGTTCATCATATCTACAAATGCTGCTAGGGCATCAGTGAATCCAACGGCTCACTAAAAACACACACAAAGCCCGTAGCACGCATAAGGCAGTCTTCGGAATGCCATCATCCCGAATCCGCAATAATGATGACCTGATCCCAAGCAAATTTAGAAAATGTGTCGCACTCTGGAGCTGATCGAAGAAATCGTCACGGCGAGATGAAGGATACCTATCCGCACCATAAGCCGGTTCAATTGACGATCCGTCGATACTCAACCCTAAGCTGCCGTCTTCCTCCTTGACGAACAGAAATAGGAGCTTCCAAAAGCGAAACACTCAGACGCACAAACTCCCCAAACCACAACTCTGCAGCTAATCCTTTAGCTCCCAAGCTTCGCCGGCTCATCCGGAACAACGTCGAAAAAACTCTCGCACTAAAGAAACCCGGTCCCACAATCCACTGTGGCTCCGGTATCACGAATGAACGCCAAGAATCCACGACATCTCCTCAGTAGCCGACTAGCGAAAAGGCTGAATTCAAGATGTGAGAGGCGGCACAACTATCCACCTGCACAACAAGAACTGACTTGCCGGGAAAAAAACCCTGACTGTTTCCTCACGGTAGTCCACAGACGCCTAGCACGTAGTTAACCAGTCCATGCCCAGGAGAACGTCAAATCCAACATCTCTAGAAGGGCCAAAACGACGGAGGAATCTCTATCTCCTATCCGATTGGCACAAAACTGAAATACGTGTCGTGCAACAAAAGAATCGCTGACAGAATTCAACACCACTACGACTAATCTACCCAACCACGGTACAAGCAAGAAAACAAACGAATATATGGAAGAACATATAAATCAAGGGTACCTGAAAACTCCACATTGGACGTCTGCGCGTCCCGATGAGTAGAAGCAAACTCCTGTGTCTGCCCTCTACTCGCAGATGGATGAACTCCTCTAGTAGACTGAGCCCTCTGAGCGAATCTTCCATGTCCACGGCCTCTCTAAAAACGATCCTGACGAGGTGCTAAGGAACAATTCCTGACGAAGTGCTGAAGGCTCCCGCATCGAAAACATCCACGTGCTGACTGCTGACCATCCTGGGGATGAGAGCTGAACGACTGTCCTCGTCCTAAGCCTCTGCTGCTCCCGCGACGGCGACGAAATCTGTCTCGACGACCAAACCTCTGTCTCTGGGCTGGTACGCTGGTACGAGTCCTCCACTGTCCTGGAATATGTGCCTCGTCAACTGGAACTGCAACCACTGGTGCTATGTAGGTGACAGACTGCTGCATGCTGACCGTAAGCGACAACTGAGTGACATGGGTGACAACCTCCTGTCGTAGCTCCCGAACGATATCAACCAAAGAACTCATCGTCTGGCGGAAGTCCTGCATCTCTACCAAAAGTCTATCCATAGTATATGTCGTAGGCTGATCCGTCTGCACCTGTGCAACTAGGGTGCCATCCTGGTCAGTACTCGTCTCACCCGAGCCAACTCTGACCTCGGCCCTCGCTGCATCCCTCTGAGTCCCCATAGTCATCGGCGGCAAGGCTATAAATAGATATAAGATGAGATTCGATAAGAACAAGGAAATCGAATCTCAAGGATATGAATCATCAAGGAAGGAATGTCAAGCAAATTGTACTTAGGTTACTTTAGGCGAAGTATCGCATCGTGGGTATGCTGCAGACATACACACACTACGTTACTTTGCTTAAGCTACCTACTCCATCATACTAAGGTCATCCTACACTCCGAAGGTAAAACCAAGCGCTCTGATACCAACTTTGTCACGACCCAAAATTGGCCCGCGACGGCCCTAATACTACGCAACTCCCTAAGACGTAACGTAGTAAAAGAAAGCCACAACCCAGAAGTCTAAACCATAAAAATACGGAAAAGATAATATAAGTTTTGAAACATTTGAAATCGCAACCCAAATTCTTTAAAAGTCTTACTTTCTTTCTTGAAAATTTTAGCAACACCCCTTTTTGGAAAAACTAGCCAAGATGAATACAATACAAATATACGACGCCGTAGCGAAAAAATAAAGACAGTAGAGAGAAAGCTATTTATAAAAGACAACAAATCCACAATAATATACAAATACGACCTCACCAAGTCTCTAAGTCCACAATACAATAGTAGATGGAGAGTACAAATACAACGAAGGTACAATAGGAAATACAGATAATCATCTAGCCCACCTAAGCAAAACGGTATACTGTGAGCTGATGCGGTATTTGTGGCAAAAGATTGTAGCTGAATAGCTGAATAGCTGAATAGCCTGCCTCGACTACTCTGGGGAACAACCTGAAACACCTGTGGCACAACGGGGGTGAGTTGCCAACTCGTGAATAGTATAAAACATATGCAGGTAATCGGAGGAATGCACGTACAACATGAATCTAAGATAAGCGATTACGGTAATAACATGCCATGCAATGCTGAATAAAGGAGAGTACACTAGCAGGTACAATCAATATGTGAAGCAATAGTAACATGACAATAATATGCAATAACCATGCAGTAGGGATATGAGAATGTAAATATGCAACTATCATAAGGGTACACTAACAGGTACTGCCAATATATGAAACTGTGCATAAAATAGATAAGGGTGAAGTATATGGTGGAATATGTCATTTCCACGAAAACATGACATCGTGGCGGGATCACAATCCATCAAGACCCTCAAATCCCAAATCCTCAAATCAGCCCCCAAACTGGGCTCTCACATCATATAAGTCTCACATCACCTCAATGTACAATATCGAGTAGCTCCCCTATATCTCGAATGTACAAATCAACCATCTCTTTCATATCCAATATCCAATGTCAATGAATCACCAATATCCCAAGTCGAATCTCAAGTAAGTGTCTAACATCCTAAAGGTAAGTACACAGAAATCAGTATGATGGGGGCAATACACATATATTAGCGTCCCATTCCACTAATATTGGTGTAAGGGTATATATAACAACGGCTAAATCCCCTGTTATATATACAAAGGTGTTAAAGAAATATCATGAAAACAGTGTGCCAAGCATCGACACAGAAATCCTGACCACGTATCATACGCTATCCCGAAAGCACGAGTGCCTAGCTCTGACCCTCGCCTTTCGACGTATGCTTACGTACATGACTCCAAGCGGTGTCTCCGTGATACCCCGCCGAGTCATCAGTACTGTCACCGGTAGGTACTCGCCCGCCTCCAGGCTCAATCGGCAAAATCCATCGATCTTCTTGCCGAGGGGAACCATACCGGGCCCCACCATGTACTCTCATACGGCAACCACACCTCGTATGGAGTATATAATCAGCACCGATAAAACTCATGGTGGACGCGCAAATATCATCTCAAGGAAACCGGGTTCTTCAATGTATGCATAATTTCATGAACTCCCGCGGTTCCCAAATCCAGAAATCATCATGTGAAATCCAAATAACAATGCGCAAATCCAGGAATACATATATGCGATATATCAGAAATACGAGCATATAAATAAGAATATGTAGCTGAAATCAGATGTATGCGAAACCAATAAGGTACAGCTAAGTAACATCAATAACTGTAAATATGCGACAGCAACTGAATATGTGTATGACATACAAGTGTAGCAATGTACAGGTATCTACCTATAAGAACTGATGTCGTATACCCCCCTGGGTATAAGAAAAATATGAGTAAGATATCCCCCCGGTATAAGTAAAATATCTAAAAGGTATACTTGTAGCTGTATCGCAAGGTGTAAATGTACCTATCACTAAAGGTATGATACACAATAGGTATACCGGTAGCTAGATGTCAGTGTGGTAAGCAATAGAAGCTATAAGGGGTAGTGTGTGACATGGCAATTATTGACGGTGTGTGTGTAGCATACAATCCGTGCTCGTGCAACATGAACCGTCAATAATATGTGCAGTGTCCTACGGCTACTAGTCACAGTATAATTACATCAAGGAAATAAAGTAAAGGCGCAATTCTACAATGATGTAGAATGTGCGACAGGTATTTGAATCCTAGCCCAGACGCATAACGCCATGCGGGCGATTCCCCTGTAGATGTTAAATCTACTCACCTACACTCCACGCTAGGTGAATCCTACCATCTGTTCCCCCTGTAGGTGTGTCCGTAGCTCCTGCCTGCAAACCTGCAAATATGACAAGAAATCATATATAAGCCAAAATATTCCGCGAAACGCGATATCAATTCGAAACGAGAAACTCGCGTCGTGAACTAATCGCGCGTGTGCACGATACGCTGAATCGTGTGTGTACGCGTCTAAAACCATCGCGACACGCCGCGATACGCTGGATCACAAAACCCACTCACGTATCGCGCGTATCGCGCAAACACAACGGACACCAAAAACGATATATGACCCCAGATTTTCCTACAGGTAAGATATCACAAAACTAGACATGCCAAAGACCTAGACAACACAGCAGGGAACCCTACACAAAACCCCCAACACCCCAGTCCCTTTCTGGGCCGCAATTGGTGGCCAATATGAAGAATTTGGCGGCCTGGGTAGGGAGATAGGGGCTCGTGCTCTGGTGGTGGTATCTAGACCTAGGTATCATGTGCCAGTCTTCTCAATTTCACTCTGTAAGGTCCGGGTCCATAGCAGATTCCAGATGTCACAATTATCACCTTAAAACACCAATTTTGCACAACTAAGAAACCTTATGGTATTTTAGTGTAATCTGGGGATTTTTCAGTTGAAGTGGCCCTATTAACACTTAAATAAATTAGGGTAGCTAACACAATCAACAATTTCCCAAAATTCCACTTAAACACCATAATCTAGCACTAAATTAAGTAATTTAACACTAACCGACACCAATAAGCATACAAGCTAGGAAAAGGAGATAAGGGTTCAGAAAATATACCCTATTGGACGTTAAAGAGCCCTAGAAGGCAGGTGAAGAAGTGGAGAAGGGCTTCTGCGAGAGCTGGGGTTCCTGTTGCTGCCAACTGTTGCTTATGCTGCTGATGGTGCTGCTTGCTGCTGCTTCTGCTCCTTGCTGCTGCTGCTGCTGAAGCTTCAGGTGAGTGTGTGTGTGGGTGAGTGTGAGAGAGTGAGAGAATGAGAGATGGAAAATGAGATGGAGAAATGAGCACACACAAAGACCCCCTTCTCACTCTCTCTCTCCTTATTAAATGAGGCATGGCAAAGGCCATGATGCCCCATGCTCTCTCTCTCTCTCAAAGTCAACCATGAACCAAAACAAAAAATTCAAAATAAAACCCTTTTTAAATTCATTTTCACCTTTAAAACTATCATGACTAATTACAACCATGACACTTAAACAATATTAAAACTAGATTAGGGAGAAATGGTTAGTTAACCATGGTTGCTAATCATGTTTAACCCCAAAAACAACCCTAGCTATCATGCACAAGTGTGTGCAAGCCTAAAAAAATTCTAATAAAATACACAATAATTTGGATAAAATATTTAAAAACCAATTTGGTAAACTTTTTATTAAAAACCACACATTAAGATATAATTAGCTACAAGACACATTCTAAGGTGTTACATGGACTTTCACAGTCCAGGTATATAGACACCATATTGAAAAGATTCAGTAAGGAAGATTCTAAGCACTGTAACCTACCGGCTTGTCACGGAATCAACCTCTCCAAGGAGATGTCTCCCAAGACTGATTTGGAAAGGGATCGCATGTCGATTATACCCTACGCTTCTGTGGTAGGCTCTATAATGTATGCGATGTTATGTACCAGACCAGATGTAGCTACGCATTGAGCGTTATAAGCCGGTGTCAGGCAAACCAAGGGGTGAAGCACTGGATAGAAGTAAAGAACATTCTCAAGTACCTGAGGAGGACTAAGGACATGTTCTTGGTGTATGGCGGAAAAGACCTCCAGATCGAGGCCTTTGCCGACTCCAGCTTCTAGAGTGACAAGGATGACTCCAAGTCCGTGTCGGGTTATGTCTTTACCCTCAATGGAGGGGCGGTCTGTTGGAAGTGTTCAAAGCAGGACACCGTTGCTAACTCAACGATGGAAGTGGATTACATAGCTGCTTGCGATGCCGCAAAAGAAGCTGTCTGGATGAAGAAGTTCCTAACAGAACTTCAGGTGGTTCCTACCAGTGTTGATCCAATACCTCTGTATTGCGACAACAACGGCGCTATAGCTTTAGCGAAGGAACCTAGGTCCCATCAGAAGTCCAGACACATCTTAAGGCGGTATCACCTGATCAGGGAGATCGTAGATCAGGGAGATCGAGGTAAAGAGAGTAGATACGGAGAATAACACTGCTGATCCATTCATAAAGGCCATTCCTCAGACGCAGTTCGAGAGGCTATTTGAGATGATAGGTCTGCGATATGCCAGTACATGGCCCTAGTGCATATGGGAGATTGTTAGTGTTTATGCCCTAGAGGCCATTACTGTATAATACTAGTTTGTATATTACTTAATGGAAGCTTGGGATATTTACAGTTGTATTGACAGTCTTGCTAAAAATGGTAGTATGCTACTTGGTTTGTGCCTACTTTAATGTGTGCATATGTTTCTTTTAACGTATCGCTTATACATATTAGTAGAGCCCTTAGGATTTTTGCTTGATTACCAGCGTTGTGATGGCAGTCACACTAGTGGGGGCTGGGTAGTCCATAAGCAACATCCTATACAGGTCCCTGGTCGTAGGATTATCAAGACAGGGCATCGATACTCCGAAGTAGACTAGTGTATGCGCTTCTCATCCTAGCATAGGGAGATGGTCTGTCCCACAGCCATCAGTACGTCGTACTGGAGATAGTATGCAGGTGCTTGTTAGGTTACGGGTACACCGGACAGGACTTACCGGGAACTGCAGGTTGGATTTATACCCATCGTCAGATAGCTGTTCCCAGGTGACATGAGTACAGCTTAGTCCGTCGACTTAATACTGCTACTTCGCCTCGGGTGTGTTCCCAATGTACGTAGATTACTACCCTACCACGACTCAAAGGAGTCGTGCAAACAGGTAGTAGTTGGATGCAGTCCCGAAGCACTTGGAGGCAGTGGCGGTTAGACGGGATTCGTCTCTCCCGGTATTGGGGGTTGATATTGCGCTGTGTATGGAGAGCCATTACGCAAAGTCCCTGGCCAGGGCAAGCTAGATTTACTGGTAGCTTCCAGTATTTTCTCAAAGTGTAATGGGCTTCACTCCGACACGACTTATACCGCTATTAGGGGTCTGACGTTTACCGCCCCCATAGGCTCGATATGCGATAGTTCTAGACGAACTGACCGGACTGTACGGAGATTGTCACATCAAGCTCAGTAAGAGTTCGAATGGGTTCCTCATCGTCCTTCTTATCGACATCTACCCGGGGACCGTTACGTACAGCTAGTTCCACTTGCGGCCTGCAGTTAAACCCACTGCCAGCTTAGAGTTGAGTCTTTAAAGTTCCACACAGAGAGTTTCCCTGCACCGGGCAAAAGGTGTAGAGGCCGTATGGTTTTACGGCAGGGCCGCGAACACTTACATGCACTTGTGCACGTATTATGATGGGGCAGATAATACTAGCGGGCTTTGGTTTAAGCCAGATTCTAGTATTATACAGATGGATTTATTTAGTCAAAAATTATCCGTGTTTTTCGAAAATACGGATAGGAGGGGTAGTCTCGTAATTTTCCCGGAAGCTTCTAGAAGAAGGTGACTCATTGTAGCGTCTTGAAAAGTCGTTTTGGTGTTTTCCTGAAATTCGGTGAAAATTCGGTATTTTTCCGAAAACCGTCTTTCTCGTTATTTTGCAGTTTAGGGCTAATTATACCTAAAATGGATAGGTAATTGCTTGTTTTTAGTAGCTAATGATTTAATTATGAAATTCTGGTCGTTTAAAAATTTTCCCTAATTTTTCAATTTTTTAATATTATTTTAAGCCGGTAAGAAAATACATTAAATTAGCGATAAATACAAATTTTTCCGGGCTAATTTTAATCTCTAAAATTATGATAATTAAAATCTAGTGGTAACATAAATTTTTTGTAATTTATTTTGATTTTTAACAAATTTTTATGATATGAAACGAATTTATTGAATTTTGAGCTAAAACTTGCAATTTTTGATTTGTAGGGGGCCTTTTTGCATAAAATTTCTTTTGTAGAACCCCTCTCTCTTTTCCCTCAGCCCTAGGACAGCCCCACCTTGTGAAAGTCCAGAAATTTCTGGCCTCATTTCTTTGTTCTCTTTCTTGGGTTGAATTAGTGGTTTATTGAATTATTTTAAATATAGTTAATAAGGTATGGTGCTTTGACTTTTGGAGACTTGACCCTTGACTTTCCCACTCACCCACACCCCTCCCCTCACCTCCTAACCTCGCCGAAACCTGCACCTCCCCCTTCTTCATCTCTTTTCTTTTCATTTTGTTCAAATTTCTTCAAGAAAACACATCAAAATTTCAAATTAAAGCTTGCAAATTAAAACCCTCCTTCATCTTTCTTTTCCTTCACCTCCCGAGCTTGGATCTTGATGCTTGAGGCCATCATTTGGAGAAAAATCTATTCTTGCTAGATCTCTAGTGAGGTATAATCCCTTGCTAATTAAATTCTTTTGATTAAGTTTCTTAAGTTAGATGGTTGTAGTGTTAATTTAGTGTATTTCTAATCTAATTTATAAAAGAGTAGTTTGTTTAAACTAGGGTTTTGAAGCCATGATAGTTAATTAAATTGGTTTTTAGTTAATCTAGTTGTTAATTAACTAATCTATATGGTTACCTTGTTATGTGGTTTTTAAATTATGCTAATTTAGTTAATTTTAGAAGTGTGATTTGGTTGTAAATTGTTGTTTTAGGAAAATCTAGAAAGGGGTTAGTGTATGGAAATGGGTTGTGAAGCATGATTAATGAGTTGAATTAAGGTTTAGAAACCATTATTTAGTTGATTAAACCTAATTTGTTATCTAGTTGTTTTGCTAACCTATCTAGAAGGTTAACTTGCTAATTGGGTTTGAAATTAGTGTTAGTTAAGTTTTTCTAGTATGGAATTTGATTTGCAATTGCTTTTGAGAAAAATCAAGAAAGGGTTGGTTGTGGAATTTAGGTTTTGGAGCATGGTTAATGTGTTGAAATTTTGTGTAGTGGTTATCTAATGGTGTGACTTGGGTGATTATGCTAGATTGTAGTCGTTTTGTCGCAAATCGGCGATTTTTGCACCGATTTTGGAATGCAAATGCTTACTAGTTTTGTTATAAAATTATGTGATGAATTATTTTTGATATCTTGATGATTGTAATGGCTTGTCCTATGACGTTTAGGATGCGTGAGTGCGGATTTTTGCGTAGTCGGGTAGTAGTTTTGCCGGGCGACCAAATCGGCGTTTTTTGGCAGTTTTTGCGATTTTCGCGTGTGTTCCGCGCACTTTGTGCACGTTGTACCTAGCTAGCGAACTTTGGTAGTTTCGTTGGGGTTTTGCGTCGTTCTTGTTATGTAACCTTATGTTTGGTATTGATGTAAATTCCAGGTTCGGTCGCGGAGACGTCAGACGCGGCGCGAAAGGGAAAGGCGGTGATTGGACACAGCTAGCCAGGGATTCCGGTGAGTAGATGTAATATCTACGGGGGACTATCGTTGGATGGCGCAAGCCGCCCGATAGTTTTAGTAACTTACAAGACCCTTAGTGATGTTAGTAATTAGGGGTGAAATACTTATTTGACTATTTGCTGCATCCATGCATTATATTGACATACCTATACGAAACCATTTTATAGGACACCTGCACCATTGCCAGGGTTTTTATATGCAGCACGAGCACTATTCATGCTTACACACACACCCTGGTAATTGCCATGCCACCACACTAGATAACCTTTAAATTTAAACCTTTTACCAATTGATACTTAAACTTGTGCTATTGCCTTTAATTCCTTAAAATGGAACCGTAGAATTGCTATTCATGTGCATGTACTTCATCATATTAATTGTTCATGCTTAATCCATTGATCACACATCGCAACTTGATTATTGATATCATACGCATTCATTATCATTGATATATGCACTTATGAGGATTTCTTGAGATTTTATGATATTGCTGGATTTCGGGGGAAAACCGCAAAATTTCTAAACTTATTATATTTTTAAAATATGTAAATTGCGGTTTTCTAGTGATGTAAGTATCGTCCACCATGAGTTTGCTGTGGTTTTGGAAATCCGTGTCGAGGAGTGGAGGAACCGGCACGGGTACATGGTGGGCCCGGTAAGGTACCCCGGGGCAAGAGGAATGTGGTGTTGACGTTGAGCCTGGCAGGGGACGGATTACCTACCGGTGACTGTTTGGGACGGCGGATATCCAGAGGATACCGACCGTGGCCGCTAGATGATGAGATATTGATATTTGAGATGGGTCAGCCGGACGGCTGAGGCCAGACATACATTTATGAGATTTGAGACAGCTTTTGAGTGTCGTTGCTGGACACCGGTTCTCATCGATTCTTTGAGTATTATGCTGGCATTCTAAAAAAAAAGTTTCAAAAACAAAAAGAGATAAATGTTTCTTATATATACCCATTGAGACCTCAGATATTCATGTTGCATACATATTAGTACACTGATGTTGTATACACACCTGCTAGTGCATCCCGTCATACCTGTATTTTAGATGCTAGGATGCTTGTGTGCATGCATACGATAGCCTTTGTAGATGTTATTTATTACTCACGAGTTGGCAACTCACCCCCGTTGTGCCACAGTCTTTTGCAGGTCCGCTCCGTCAGTTCAGTAGCGGCGGGCGCACTTGTTCTTTTTCCTCTTTTGCCTGAGCTCGAGATTTGCTCATAGGTGGGTTATGTTATTATTTTTGTACCACCTTGTATTTTTCTTTGTATCTAGTGTACTCCATCTACTGTTTCTACCAGTTTTATTGTATATTGACCTAGAGATGAGACTGTGAAGTTTGTGGACTGTTATGCTGTATTTTGGGGTCGAGCTCACTTGAGTCGACATGATGTTTTCTTATGCTTTATTATGATTATTATGCTTGTTGTCATTTATATTGCGTGGGATTTGTGACTGCCATGTGGCGAAGAGCTAGCTCCCGCTTGGGGATGCCCTATTTTGTTGGATTCATGTATATTTTTGTTGTACCCATTTTGGGCGCTAGTATTTACAAAGGAGACTCTGCCGAAATTTTCGGAAAAATTGGTATTGTTTTTAAAAAGGGTTTTACATGACTTATTTGATAACTCGCTTTCAATTGATTGGGTTTTCTTCACTCTTTTGCTTAATTGGTTTTGTTTTCTGGGCTTTGGCTTACTTATTTTACGAACGTCTTTAGACATTTCGTAAACTTAAGTGCCAGTCGCGTTCCGTACCCTGCGGGTCGTGACAAAGTTGGTATCAGAGCGATAGGTTTTACCTTTGTGAGTGTAGGATGACCCTTGGTAGATGGAGTAAGTGACTTAAGCAGGGTAACGTAGCGTGCGTATGTCCGCGGCATACTTACGATACGGTACTCCGCCTAAGTGACTTTAGGATATACTTGCTTGAAAAATTCCTTCTTCAATTCCGTGTATCCTATGATCCTATTGCACTGTCCTTACTATCTGTTTTCCTGTAACAGCCACTATGCCGCCGAAGGCTACGAGGGCACAGAGGGCTGCCGCCAGAGACGAGATTTGACCTGGCTCGTCCAAGACTAGGACTGAGCAGGGTGGTATGCCTACGCCGCAGGACAGACCGATCCACCTTCCCCAGGCCGTATGGATAGGCTCGAGACTGGTATGGAGGAGTTGCGACAGATGATGGGAGGCATGCAGGAGCTACGTCAGATGGTAGGATCCCTAGTTGCAGCCAGTCGTACACCGAGGCCGGATGGCGTACCTACTACATCACAGACGACCATGATACCTGCTCCTACTACTACCACCGTAGCCATTCCGGTTTCGCTACAGGATTTCATGAGGCTGAGACCTCCAGTATTCACCGGCACCGAGGCAGCGGAGGACCCACAGACGTTCCTTGACAGTTTAGCCAGGATCTGCCGTTCGCTGAGATGTTCGGATGATCGATGGGTAGAGCTTGCGAGTTTCCGACTAGAGGGTCTCGCGCAGACATGGTGGGAGTCAGTCTTGAGAGGTCGAGCTGCAGGTCTACCGCCTATGACTTGGGCCGAGTTTACAGCGGTCTTTCTAGCCCGTTTCCTTCCAGAGAGCGTTCGTGACGCCAGAGCTCGCATCTTTGAGGCCTTAGTCAAGACACCTGGGATGACGGTGTCTGAGTATGACATCCAGTTTACACAGTTATCCCGATATGCTCAGTATTTGGTGGATACCGAGGAGAAGATTGTGAAGAGGTTCGTACAGGGACTTGATGCCCAGCTATATCTTGCCATTGGCGCCCAGCACTATGACACTTATTCAGCTGCTATGGATACGGCATTGCGGATGGAGGCACGCATATCACGGACTTCGGCCGTTTCTGGGCCGAAGAGGATTCACACCGATGTACCGTCTCAGAGGCAGCGCGCCAGATTCTTTCCGAGAGATAGGCCTGGCAGAGGATTTGGGCGGGGACAGTTATATGGTTCTTATCCCCAGGGGCAGCATCCGTCGCCAGGGTGTTTTGGGTGCGGGAGTTTGCACCATCTTGTCAGAGACTGTCCGGTGAGATGACAGGGAGCAGCGATAGTTCCGCATGTGACACTACCACCATCACCACCCCCTCCTCAGAGAGCCCTACTTCCTACCCCAGGCGATGCTCCACGCCAGTTAGGTGCACCCAGAGGCCGTGGACGCGGCGGTCCTGTTCAGAGAGGACGAGGAGGCAGAGGCCGAGGTCGAGGTCAGCCCGCTATCGGTGGAGGACAGGCCTGAGTTTTTACTTTGACACCGCAGGATGCGCAGGCATCCAATGCCGTTGTGACAGGTACCTTGCCAGTTTGTTCTTTCGACGCACGGGTATTATTCGACCCAGGTTCCACACATTCGTACGTATCTACACACTTTGCACCGATGTTGGGCCGTGAGTCGTCGTCGTTAGATCTGCCGCTTGTTGTTAGTACTCCGGTAGGCGAGTCGTTTGTCGCTCGTTTTGTTTTTCGTTTGTGTTCCGTTCGTATCGGGGAGAGGGATTCATCAGTTGATTTGATACTCCTCGATATGTTGGACTTTGATGTGCTTCTGGGCATGGATTGGCTAGCCACTTGTTATGCTTCGGTGGACTGCCGTGAGAAGGCAGTCCGATTTAGCTTTCCGGGAGAGCCAGTCCTTGTTATTCGGGGAGACCGCAGTGTCACCCTTCCCAGCTTAATTTCGTCTCTTCACGCTGGTCAGCTCTTGCGGAAGGGATATCAGGGATTCTTAGCGTGTATTTGTGATACTCGAGCTGCAGAGGTTCCGTTGGACCGGGTCCCGGTTGTTTCTGAGTTCCCTGATGTTTTCCCTGATGAGCTACCTGGGCTACCGCCTGAGCGCGATGTTGAGTTCTGCATTGATTTGATTCCCGGCTCGGGGCCTATTTCTATACCTCCTTATCGGATGGCCCCGGCAGTGCTTCGAGAGCTGAAGGATCAGTTGCAGGATTTGTTAGATAAGGGGCTTATTCGACCGAGTGTTTCTCCGTGGGGTGCTCCGGTCCTGTTTGTCAAGAAGAAGGATGGAAGTTTGCGCTTATGTATCGACTACCGCCAGCTGAACAAAGTTACCGTTCGGAACAGATATCCGTTGCCGCGCATTGATGATTTGTTCGACCAGCTTCAGGGTGCGGGGTATTTTTCGAGGATCGACTTGCGATCAGGATACCATCAGCTGCGTGTTCGACAGGAGGATATACCGAGGACAGCTTTCCGCACGCGCTACGGCCACTACGAGTTTTTGTTGATGTCGTTCGGACTCACCAACGCCCCAGCAGCATTCATGGATTTGATGAACCGTACATTCAAGCCGTATCTTGACTTGTTCATCATCGTGTTTATCGATGATATCTTGGTGTACTCCCGGAGCAGAGAGGAGCACGAGCAGCACTTGCGGATTACGTTACAGACTCTGAGGGAGCACCAGCTGTTCGCGAAGTTCTCCAAGTGTGCATTCTGGCTGGACAGCGTCGGTTTCTTGGGTCACGTGGTTACGAGAGACGGCATTTGTGTGGACCCGAAGAAGATTGAGGCTGTTCATCAGTGGCCCCGACCTACATCGGTGACTGAGATCCGTAGTTTTCTAGGCTTGGCGGGCTACTACAGGCGTTTTGTTCAGGACTTCTCCCGTATAGCTGCACCGTTGACCGGTTTGACCCGGAAGGGAGTTCCTTTCGTTTGGACAGAGGAGTGCGAGCGCAGTTTTCAGCAGCTACGGACTTGTTTGACTACGACGCCGGTATTATCTTTACCTTCGGGATCAGGCGGATTTGTTGTCTACTGTGATGCTTCGCGAGTGGGATTAGGATGCGTATTGATGCAGCATGGCCGGGTGATCGCTTATGCTTCTCGGCAGTTGAAGAAGCATGAACAGAACTACCCCACTCATGATTTGGAGATGGCTGCAGTGGTCTTTGCACTGAAGATTTGGCGACATTACCTTTACGGCGAGTCGTGTCAGATATTCACCGATCACAAGAGCTTAAAGTACATATTTCAGCAGCGAGACCTGAACCTCAGACAGCGTCGTTGGATGGAGTTGGTGAAAGACTACAACTGCGAGATCTTATATCACCCCGGCAAGGCGAATGTGGTGGCAGATGCGTTGAGTAGGAGGCCGGGGGTAGTCTATCATTTTTGCGCGTAGTGCAGAGGCAGTCGTCAGCAGATTGGCAGATGTTATGCGACAGCCGAGTTGAGTTCGAGTTCACTCAGACAGGGGGACAGCTCGCGCATGTTCGTGCACGCCCACAGTTGCTTGACCGTATATATGAGGCACATCGCAGTGACGACCGTTGCTCAGAGATCATGGCACAGATGGGACATGGCAGATTTTCCGAGTTCGTGGTTGACGATCAGGGGATTTTACGATATGGATCTAGATTGTGCGTACCAGATGCTGATGGATTGCGGCGCGAAATTCTTGAGGAGGCACACCGATCAGTGTATAGTGTCCACCCCGGTTCCACCAAGATGTACCATGATATGAGAGAGACCTACTGGTGGGACGGGAGACATTGCGGAGTTCGTTTCGAGATGCCTGACTTGTCAGCAAGTCAAGGACGAGCACCAGAGGCCCGCAGGAGAGCTACAGCCGTTACCCATTCCAGAGTGGAAATGGGAACAGATTTCGATGGATTTCATTGTGGGTCTACCCAGGACCAGTCGAGGGTACGACTCCATCTGGATGATCGTGGATAGATTGACGAAAGCGGCTCACTTCCTGCCAGTGAAGACGACTTTCAGCTTCGCTCAGTATGCTCAGCTCTATATTGACGAGATCGTGCGACTACATGGCGTACCGACTTGTATCGTGTCAGATCGAGGCACTCAGTTCACCAGCCGGCTTTGGCAGAGACTTCAGGAGGCTTTGGGCACTCGTTTGAGCTTCAGCACAGCGTTTCATCCGCAGACAGACGGACAGTCAGAGCGAACCATTCAGACTCTCGAGGACATGCTCAGAGCGTGCGTTTTAGACTTTGGTGGTAGCTGGGATCGTCATTTACCTCTAGTGGAGTTCTCCTACAACAACAGCTTCCAGGATACTATTCAGATGGCACCTTTCGAGGTATTGTATGGGAGGAGATGCAGATCACCCGTTTGTTGGACAGAGCTCAGCGAGAGCAGCATTTTGGGGCCGCAGCTTGTTGAGGAGACGACAGCGAAGATACAGTTGATCCGAGACCGGATGAGAGCGGCTCAGAGCAGGCAGAAATCCTATGCAGACAGGCGCCGTCGCAGATTAGAGTTCGCAGTTGGCGACCATGTTTTTCTGAAAGTCTCTCCGATGAAGGGCGTGATGCGTTTTGGGCGAAAGGGGAAGCTTAGCCCTAGATTCGTAGGTCCCTTCGAGATCCTCGAGCGGGTTGGCGCTGTTGCTTATCGTTTGGCTCTTCCACCCAGCTTTCCCGATGTTCACCCCGTCTTCCATTTTTCGATGCTCCGCAAGTACCTTCACGAGCCTTCGCATGCGATTCAGCACCCGACAGTCCAGCTAGAGCGCGACCTTTATTTTGCAGAGCAGCCGGTGGCCATCCTGGATCGGCAGGTGAAGAAGTTGAGGTTGAAGATTAGACCAACCGTCAAGGTCCTTTGGCGTAGCCCGAGCAGCGAGGAGGTTACCTGGGAGACCGAGGGCGAGATGAGGAAGAAATATCCCCATCTCTTTGAAGGTACGCGTAGCTATATTTTTAAATTCGGGGACCGAATTTCTTTAAGGGGGGAAGATTGTAGCGTCTTGAAAAGTCGTTTTGGTTTTTTCCTGAAATTCGGTGAAAATTCGGTATTTTTCCGAAAACCGTCTTTCTCGTTATTTTGCAGTTTAGGGCTAATTATACCTAAAATGGATAGGTAATTGATTGTTTTTAGTAGCTAATGAGTTAATTATGAAATTCTGGTCGTTTAAAAATTTTCCCTAATTTTTCAATTTTTTAATATTATTTTAAGCCGGTAAGAAAATATATTAAATTAGCGATAAATACAAATTTTTCCGGGCTAATTTTAATCTCTAAAATTATGATAATTAAAATCTAGTGGTAACATAAATTTTTAGTAATTTATTTTGATTTTTAAGAAATTTTTATGATATGAAACGAATTTATTGAATTTTGAGCTAAAACTTACAATTTTTGACTTGTAGGGGGCCTTTTTGCATAAAATTTCTTTTGTAAAACCCCTCTCTCTTTTCCCTCAGCCCTAGGACAGCCCCACCTTGTGCAAGTCCAGAAATTTCTGGCCTCATTTCTTTGTTCTCTTTCTTGGGTTGAATTAGTGGTTTATTGAATTATTTTAAATATAGTTAATAAGGTATGGTGCTTTGACTTTTGGAGACTTGACCCTTGACTTTCCCACTCACCCACACCCCTCCCCTCACCTCCTAACCTGGCCGAAACCTGCACCTCCACATTCTTCATCTCTTTTCTTTTCATTTTGTTCAAATTTCTTCAAGAAAACACATCAAAATTTCAAATTAAAGCTTGCAAATTAAAACCCTCCTTCATCTTTCTTTTCCTTCACCTCCCGAGATTGGATCTTGATGCTTGAGGCCATCATTTGGAGCAAAATCTATTCTTGCTAGATCTCTAGTGAGGTATAATCCCTTGCTAATTAAATTCTTTTGATTAAGTTTCTTAAGTTAGATGGTTGTAGTGTTAATTTAGTGTATTTCTAATCTAATTTATAAAAGAGTAGTTTGTTTAAACTATGGTTTGGAAGCCATGATAGTTAATTAAATTGGTTTGTAGTTAATCTAGTTGTTAATTAACTAATCTATATGGTTACCTTGTTATGTGGTTTTTAAATTATGCTAATTTAGTTAATTTTAAAAGTGTGAGTTGGTTGTAAATTGTTGTTTTAGGAAAATCTAGAAAGGGGTTAGTGTATGGAAATGGGTTGTGAAGCATGATTAATGAGTTGAATTAAGGTTTAGAAACCATTATTTAGTTGATTAAACCTAATTTGTTATCTAGTTGTTTTGCTAACCTATCTAGATGGTTAACTTGCTAATTGGGTTTGAAATTAGTGTTAGTTAAGTTTTTCTAGTATGGATTTTGATTTGCAATTGCTTTTGAGAAAAATCAAGAAAGGGTTGGTTGTGGAATTTAGGTTTTGGAGCATGGTTAATGTGTTGAAATTTTGTGTAGTGGTTATCTAATGGTGTGACTTGGGTGATTATGCTAGATTGTAGTCGTTTTGTCGCAAATCGGCGATTTTTGCACCGATTTTGGAATGCAAATGCTTACTAGTTTTGTTATAAAATTATGTGATGAATTATTTTTGATATCTTGTTGATTGTAATGGCTTTTCCTATGACGTTTAGGATGCGTGAGTGCGGATTTTTGCGTAGTCGGGTAGTAGTTTTGCCGGGCGACCAAATCGGCGTTTTTTGGCAGTTTTTGCGATTTTCGCGTGTGTTCCGCGCACTTTGTGCACGTTGTACCTAGCTAGCGAACTTTGGTAGTTTCGTTGGGGTTTTGCGTCGTTCTTGTTATGTAACCTTATGTTTGGTATTGATGTAAATTCCAGGTTCGGTCGCGGAGACGTCAGACGCGGCGCGAAAGGGAAAGGCGGTGATTGGACACAGCTAGCCAGGGATTCCGGTGAGTAGATGTAATATCTACGGGGGACTATCGTTGGATGGCGCAAGCCGCCCGATAGTTTTAGTAACTTACAAGACCCTTAGTGATGTTAGTAATTAGGGGTGAAATACTTATTTGACTATTTGCTGCATCCATGCATTATATTGACATACCTATACGAAACCATTTTATAGGACACCGGCACCATTGCCAGGGTTTTTATATGCAGCAAGAACACTATTCATGCTTACACACACACCCTGGTAATTGCCATGCCACCACACTAGATAACCTTTAAATTTAAACCTTTTACCAATTGATACTTAAACTTGTGCTATTGCCTTTAATTCCTTAAAATGGAACCGTAGAATTGCTATTCATGTGCATGTACTTCATCATATTAATTGTTCATGCTTAATCCATTGATCACACATCGCAACTTGATTATTGATATCATACGCATTCATTATCATTGATATATGCACTTATGAGGATTTCTTGAGATTTTATGATATTGCTGGATTTCGGGGGAAAACCGCAAAATTTCTAAACTTATTATATTTTTAAAATATGTAAATTGCGGTTTTCTAGTGATGTAAGTGTCGTCCACCATGAGTTTGCTGTGGTTTTGGAAATCCGTGTCGAGGAGTGGAGGAACCGGCACGGGTACATGGTGGGCCCGGTAAGGTACCCGGGGTAAGAGGAATGTGGTGTTGACGTTGAGCCTGGCAGGGGACGGATTACCTACCGGTGACTGTTTGGGACGGCGGATATCCAGAGGATACCGACCATGGCCGCTAGATGATGAGATATTGATATTTGAGATGGGTCAGCCGAACGGCTGAGGCCAGACATACATTTATGAGATTTGAGACAGCTTTTGGGTGTCGTTGCTGGACACCGGTTCTCGTCGATTCTTTGAGTTTTATGCTGGCATTCTAAAAAAAAAGTTTCAAAAACAAAAAGAGATAATGTTTCTTATATATACCCATTGAGACCTCAGATATTCATGTTGCATACATATTAGTACACTGATGTTGTATACACACCTGCTAGTGCATCCCGTCATACCTGTATTTTAGATGCTAGGATACTTGTGTGCATGCATACGATAGCCTTTGTAGATGTTATTTATTACTCACGAGTTGGCAACTCACCCCCGTTGTGCCACAGTCTTTTGCAGGTCCGCTCCGTCAGTTCAGTAGCGGCGGGCGCACTTGTTCTTTTGCCTCTTTTGCCTGAGCTCGAGATTTGCTCATAGGTGGGTTATGTTATTATTTTTGTACCACCTTGTATTTTTCTTTGTATCTAGTGTACTCCATCTACTGTTTCTACCAGTTTTATTGTATATTGACCTAGAGATGAGACTGTGAGGTTTGTGGACTTTTATGCTGTATTTTCGGGTCGAGCTCACTTGAGTCGACATGATGTTTTCTTATGCTTTATTATGATTATTATGCTTGTTGTCATTTATATTGCGTGGGATTTGTGACCGCCTTGTGGCGAAGAGCTAGCTCCCGCTTGGAGATGCCCTATTTTGTTGGATTCATGTATATTTTTGTTGTACCCATTTTGGGGGCCATTATTTACAAAGGAGACTCTGCCGAAATTTTCGGAAAAATTGGTATTGTTTTTAAAAAGGGTTTTACATGACTTATTTGATAATTCGCTTTCAATTGATTGGGTTTTCTTCACTCTTTTGCTTAATTGGTTTTGTTTTCTGGGCTTTGGCTTACTTATTTTACGGACGTCTTTAGACGTTTCGTAAACTTAAGTGCCAGTCACGTTCCGTACCCTGCGGGTCGTGACACTCATTTGTGTTTAATTATTTTTAGGATTTAAATAAATGAGGTGGAGAGATGGGGTGTAGGTTTTCATTAAATGGATAATGACTCATGAGATGATTCATCTCAAATGAATTAAATGAAGCATGCTAGATATTTGTTATGATATTTTGATGCTTCATATTATTCTAAAGATGAGACATTATTCTTTTTATTATCATAAAAGCTTTCTCTCTCCTAAAGTCTTCATGTTCTTCTTCAAACCCTAATAGCTCTCATGAGTTGAGAAACCTAGGGTTTAAGTGACTAACTAATCCATCTTATTACTCTACACCCTCTAGGACTTCTAGATTAGCGATCTAGAAGCAGTAGTTATCTCAGATTCGAGATAAGAGCTCGGACTATAGACTCTCGGGTGGATTGTCTTTGACTCGAGGAGGCGTTTATGGTGCCCTTGTTCAATAGAGCCTACGAGGTGTGGAAGACAGCGATGAAGACCCGCAGGACAAGTAACGTGAGGTATAACTTCGAATCTGAGTAGTTAAACCTCTCGTAGTTTGCTAGTACTGGTTTAGACACGATCCGTGTGCTCAAGTCCTTGTTATGAAGCTTTGATAATTGTTTTTCATATATTCCGCCTCCCCGCAAGCTCGTGGGATGCGTGACATGGACTTACAAGATATGCAAGTTACAAATGACGACTTAGTTGAACTTGATGTTGCAACATAATCTTATGAACCTCAGCCACTCTGTAGATCTGGTAGGACTTCTCGCCCACTGGAGAGATACTATGGTTTTCTTTTTGATGATGATAGAGAATATTGCATCATGGATGATGATGACCCTGCCAGTTTTCAGCAAGCTATCACGAGTGGTGACTCTGTCAAGTGGCTGGATACCATGAGATCCGAAATGGAGTCTATGTACAACAACAAAGTATGGACTTTGGAGGATGTACCCTCTGGGGTAAAACCCGTAGGGTGCAAATGGATCTTTAAAAGAAAGATAGGTGTAGATGGGCAGGTGGAGACCTATAAGGCAAGGTTGGTAACGAAAGGCTTTCGTCAAAGACTAGGACTGGACTATGACGAGACTTTCTCTCCTGTAGCCATGCTTAAATCCATTAGAATCCTACTAGCTATTGTTGCTCACTACGACTATGATATCTGGCAGATGGACGTTAAAACTGCATTTTTAAATGGTGATTTAGATGAATGCGTTTATATGGATCAGCCAGAGGGCTTCATTGATAGTGGGAGCAGTGGGAAAGCATGTAGGTTGCTTAAATCCATTTATGGATTAAAGAAGGCATTATGGAGTTGGAACATCTGTTTTGATGATGTTATCAAAGAGTTTGATTTCGTCAAAAATCCAGATGAACCTTGTGTTTATAAGAAGACTGTAGGGTGAACTGTCGCATTCCTCGTATTGTACGTGGATGACATTCTTCTGATAGGAAATGACATTCCTATGCTAGAGTCGGTCAAATCATTCTTATCACAAAGGTTCTCCATGAAGGACCTAGGTGATGCCACATACATTTTGGGCATACGGATCTATAGAGATAGATCCAAACTGTTATTGGGATTGTCCCAAACCAAGTACATCAACACCATCCTAAAGAGGTTTAGTATGGAAGACTCCAAGCAGGGTGCCTTACCCGCTTGCCATGGAGTCACTCTTTCTAAGGACTTTTGCCCATAGTCTAATGAAAAGAGAGCTCGCATGAGCATTATTCCCTACGCTTCAGCCGTAGGATGAATAATGTATGCGATGTTGTGTACACGCCCTGATGTAGCTTATACACTGAATGTAGTAAGCAGGTATCAGTCAAACCCAGGGGAGAATCATTGGACTGTTGTGAAGAACATTCATAAGTACTTGCGAGGGACTAAAGAATTGTTCTTGGTGTATGGTTACGGGGATCTCCAAATGGACGCCTTTACCGATTCGAGCTTCCAGAGTGATAAAGATGACAGCAAGTCTATCTCAGGGTTCGCATTTACCCTCAACGGAGGGGCGGTGAGTTGGAAGAGTTCCAAACAGGATACCGTTGCAGACTCTACGATGGAAGCTGAGTACATTGCTGCAAATGATGCAGCGAAGGAAGCCGTCTAGATGAGGTAGTTCATATCGGAGCTAGGAGTAGTTCCAACCATTATTCATCCAATACCATTGTATTGTGATAATAATGGGGCTGTGGCGTTGGCCAAAGAGCCCATGACCCATCAGAAGTTCAGACACATCCTGAGGCGATATCATTTGATCCGGGAGATAGTTGATCTCCACGAGATCGAGATTAGGAGAGTAGATACAAAGAATAACACCGCGGATCCACTCACCAAGGCCCCCCCTCAGCCGCAGCATGAAGGAGTTTTTGAGATGTTGGGTATGAGATACGCCAATAATTGGCTTTAGTGCAAGTGGGAGATTGTTGGATATATGTATGCCCTAGAGGCCATTATATGATAGTGGATGTATCAGTATGTGTATATATATATATTCAGAGGAAATTCTTGCTCGACATGATATTATGCTATCTGGTTTACTTTATCTTGACATGTCCGTTTGATCATGCTTCTTACTCATTTCGTACATGTTGATAAAGCCCTTAGGATATTTGCTTAACTACTGGGACTATGATGCAGATCATACTAGTGGGAAACGTGTAGTTTATAAGCATATCCTTGAACTGTTCCTAGTCGTGGGTGCATCGAGACAGGGCATCGATATTCCAGAGTAGACTAGCGTATACCATTCTTGTCCCATTTGATGTGCGATGGATGATCCCATATCCATCTGATTTGCTGACACCAAAGATTGTATACGGGTGCTCTGTGGAGACTAGGTACACTGAACGGAATCGCAGAGAACTCTTATGTGGTATTATATCTCACGTCGGATAGCAGTTCTCAGGTGACACTGGTACAGGTAAGTCTGTAGACCCGAGATCGTCATAGAGTCTTATATGTCCTCCCACTATACTTTGATCTCCACCCTACCATGGCTCAACTGAGTCGTGGAAACAGGTGGATTTTGGGTACAGTCCCGAGGAACATGGAGGCGATGAGCGATAGGAGGGGTTTCGTCTCTCCCGGTATTGGGGGTTGATGTTGCGCTATGCTCGATTGGCTATAACAGGAAGTCCCTGGCCAGGGCTGTTGAGATTTACTGATAAGTGTTATCAGTAGTTTCTCGATCTGTTATGAGCCATACACCGGCATGACTTATTAAGTTATTGGGGTCGACGATACCATCCCTAGACTCGATATGCAGCATATCTGACGAAGTGACCGGACTCTATGGTAAGTGTTGCCAGTTGGCTTGACGGGAGTTTTGACAGCTTCTCTTGTTTTTCTTCTGATCGCTCAATACTCGGGCGGCCGTTACGTTTAGCTGACCTCTTGCGGTTTGTGGGTGTTTGATCTGATCATCACCTACTGCCGGCGTATTGAAGAGTCGTAGAGTCCCACACAGGAGTTTCCTAGCTCAGGAGAAACGATGTGGTGTGCATATGAGATATGCGTGGGGACCCGATTAAATGCGTGTATATGATACGGTATATTAATCAGGCATTTTTCTATTGGTCGAGTCGTATGTGATATGCCCGGTTTGTTAAATCAAGTGTTGATTTAACATTGACTTTATAGCTCACTTTTGTTAAACCCTTTTCTACTTTGATGTATGCATGCATGTATGTACATGTTGATACACTAATGGTGGCAATGCAAGACTCACATGTGTGTGTGTGTGTGTGTATTTATTTTTGGATTAAAGAAAAGGAAAATTCTCTCATGGTTGATAATTCTACACACTTCCTTCACTTAACCCTTGCTTTGCCCTTGAGTTTATTTTCCTTAGTTTCTTTGACTCCAAAATAAATATCTAGATATTTATTAACCCATGGTTAATTGTGAGAGTGACTTTTATTTATATTATTCATTCTCATTTTTATTGTGAGATGATTGTCTTTTGAGCTCAAGCATTTGCCATCTTCTTCTTCCTCCAAGCTCTCTTGAGATTTCTAGTGAGTGAGGTTTACAAAAAGAAAGGGTTTTGAAGTGAGAAAACAAACCACATCATCATTCTATACTAGTTTAGCCTATTAGTTTAGAGTGTTAGCTCCACTTCCTCATTGATCAAGTGTAGCAAGGAGTTTTGTGAAAAGGGGCTTCGGGTGGATCATCGTGGACTTGGAAGAACTCTAGCGAGCCGGTTCAAACACTCAAGGATCCAAGGAGTCAAGAGAAGAGGTCAACAAAGGTTGTATTCTCTTCAATTAGTGATAGTTTTCTTGTTGTATGAGATACTAGTTTGTTGTTACCCTAAATATTCTAGTTTGAATTTTGGTTAGATTGTTTAGCACCTCCCCAAAATTTTATTGTGGCATGTGTGATGCTTCCAAACTCTAGGCATGGTGCTAAGGAATCCCATCAGCCAGAGGCTGCCATCACTGATGTGCTACATTAAGGGTAGCCATGTTAATTGGCCAGGAGATGTTCAAAGATGTGTCTGAACGGAACTGTTTCCGTCGCCATTCCCCAACGGCTATCGAGCCAAGGAGTCGTGCATATGGTGATCCACAAGAAGAAATGAGGACCTAAGAGCAGAGGACGCTAGACCGTGGGTAGGAAGCAAGTAGATATTCTTGCTCTGCCATCCTTGGGTGCACCGGCACTTTTCGACATTGATGTCAGTTATTTACGAATTCCGTCTTGGTGATTCGGATATCGCGTTTTCATCGTTTTGATTCTAGCATTTTGAGGATTTTGTTTCATGATTGATATTTCCTATGTGCACCACAGTTGCACTTGATTTGTATTTTTATTTATCATTTGTACTGATTTCGTTTTTGTGTATATCTATTGCACTCGATTTCAATTTTATGCCTTCCGAGATACTTAATTTTGATTTCGTGCATATAGTATGCACATGATTTGACTTATGCATTCGATGTATTTTGCATCCACTTTCAGTACTTTGATATGGTTTTTTGCACGCAGTTGCACAAGTTTATGAGTTTATATACCACGTTATACTTGATTTTGAATTGGTGTATGTTTTATACCGTTGATTTTGATTTTGATACTCGTTGTTCGTTCCCGTGCAACCCGTGCACCTTTTGCACTTGATTTACATTCTTATGCACACTTAATGAGATTTTGTGCACACCAGATTCACTTAATCGAGATTCTTCGTGAATATTAGATGCACCTGGTATTGTTGTCGTGCACACCCGTAGCACTTAAATTTTGCTTCTGTGCATATTTGTGGCACTTGTATTTGATTTTTATTTCTGTGCACACCATACGCACGTGGCATATTTATATATATTATTTGAGATCGACTTCCTTCGAGCATCAGGTTTATGACATATATTGTATTATATAGTAACTGGGCAGGACTAGTCTGAGGACAGTACCTTAGTATTTTTGCATGCACCGATATTTACTGAAGGCATTTCAAAGGAGCTATAGTCTCAATAATTTCTTACGTGCTCATGAGTGACACGAAAAATTTACAAAGAAAGCCCATCTCAATCATTTTCAAAAGGCAGGACGTATATGTTAAACAAAAGATATATAGATATATATAGCTATTTTCTTTATAATGAACGTCCGCTACTTGTGCCATGATAATCGCATCACACGGAGATTTGAAAAGAATTTGCATACTTTTATTCAGTGGTCTTGACGATTTCACAGTGATGCGTGTTACATATATGGTGTGGTCCTAATTATATTATACTTGATTTTAACAATGGATTTTGAAACTGGTACTTTTGCATTAACTCCCAGGATGGAGTAATGCGTGACGGAGTTCCGATTTTGAGTTTTGCGCTCGTTTTCATGCGCATGCGTAGGCTATGATATATCTTTTGTATTCGTGATTTCGGAGCTCCGATGACTTAATTGTTTTACTGAAATATTTTAGTAATTGGGGAGTTTAAATTTAAATTTGGGGAACGAATTTATTTAAGGGGTCAAGATTGTAACATTTCAGAAAAAAATTTATTATTTTTGGAATTAAATAATTAAAATAATAAGTTTTAGGAATATTATAAATAGTATGGAAATTAGTTTTAATGGGATATTATGATGATATATATAGTTTGGAAAATATTTAGAAATTTATATGAATTGTTGATTATGGAGGCATTTATTTGATTTGGACATTTATAAGTTATTATACAATTATTTGTATATAGGTTTAATGCTAAACTTGATTAATATTTCACTAATTATGTATTAACCATGTTCATGTATCATGACATGCAACATGTTATGTGATGAGTTTAGTCCAAGTCTTTTGAACCATGGCTTCATTTGCATTTAAATGGTTTTTGTTTTTAATTTGGAAATGAAAAAGGAAAGCAAAGATTAAATTGTGGGGACAAGACCATGGATGAGAGAGAGAGGGAGAGAGAGGGAGTGAGAAGGTTCTAGCACCATGAGCCCCATTCTACATATTTCTTCACCTCTTCATTCTCTTTTCATTTTACTCATCTCCCATTCCTTCTTCTCCTCCTCCTTCATCCTCCACTACCTCACTACCATCCAATTCCACCCTCAAAACCATCCTAAAACCTATAACCACCTTCACAAAAATCCTTTCTTACTTCACCACAAACACCATGGTAGGATCAACTTGAGGCTTTGAGCACTTTGGCTATCTTAGAAGTTTCTTGGGTTACTCTTGGAAGGTAAATCCTGCACTTTTAGTTATGTAATTAGTTTTCCTAACCTCTTATAGTAAATTATTGTTGAACTAGTTAAGGGTTATGATCTTGGAAAATTCTATGATGAGGTTTAAGGATATTTTGAGTTGTGAAGGTGAATTTGAGGTTTAGTTAGTGACCACAACCCTTTTAGTGATATAATTATGGATTAAACTTGAGTTTAGAGTCCCAAACTTGAACTTGAAGTTTTCCGATATCGGGTTTTTGGTTAAATTGTGGTGATCAATTTGGATCTGGGTTGAATAGGAGACTCTGAAAAAAATTGCAAACACAGTGAGACGAGCAGGCACATACGAGCATACCCTAGAAACCCGAACCCTTTTCCCCAAGTCTCGGATGCAGATTTATTAAAAATGGCCGCAATTTGCGGCCGGATTTTAGAGTTAGGGTGTGACTTTTGGTTGACAGCTCAATCATTTTATAAATAGACCTACCCTATGTGCAGAATGTCGTAATATCACCTAGGGTAATATCTGGGAGTGTTTTTCAAAGTTGATGTTTTCGTTTTGCGATTTTTATTGACTTGAGTTTTGGTATTTGAGTTTCGACTCAGTCGTTTGACGTTTGTACGTCGTCGTCGAGAGTTGTTTGGTTATTCTTGCATGCATAGACCATAGGTTCTAACCAATGTATGTCTCGTTTGACGGCAAATTTTCGTATTCGATTCTTGTTTACGATACGATGCCCGTTAAACTGTAGGTACCTTCGCATGGACTTTGGGACGACAAGGGAGAGCAAGGTATTCATCGACTTCGGCTAAAGCGGGGATAGTAGGTGAGTAGATGTTTATCTACGGGGGAAGTCGGGTGGATAGCGTATAGCACCCCCGCAACCGTAGATTAGGATATTTATATATATTTATATATATTTCAATGTGGGATATGGATACTTAGCTAATAGGGTTCTAAGAGACTATAGGTTAGAATGAGCGTATTCGTAGGAAGGTATACCCTTAGCCTTTTTCCACTTAGTCTTGAACCTTTGGGATACATGATATCATATATATATATATATGTATGTCTTAATATATATATATATATATATATATATATATATATACACATACGTGTAAGATGAGGATATGATATGTGAGAAGGATATGAGTCGATATGACCAGACATGATGTCATGAGTGTAAGTCTATGTCACGCACCACACGTGTTCGCGGGGAAGCGGAATATATGAAAAACAATTTTCAATGCTTTGTAACACGGACTTGAGCACACGAATCTTGTCTAAACCATTACTAACAAACTATGAGAGGTTTAACTACTCGGATTCGAAGTTATACCTCACGTTACATGTCCTTCGGGTCTTCATCGCTGTCCTCTACACCTCGTCGGCTCTATGGATCATGGCCACTTCAACGGCCTCCTCGAGTCAAAGACGATCCACCCGAGAGTCTATAGTTCGAGCTCCTATCTCGAATCTCAGATAACTACGGCTTCTAGTTTGCTAATCTAGAAGCCCTAGAGGGTGTAGAGAATTTAGATGGATAACTTAGTCACTTTAAACCCTAAGATTCTCAACACATGAGAGCTATTAGGGTTTGAGGAAGAAGATGAATACTTGAGGAGAGAGAAGTGTTTTGTGATAATGAATGAACCATTCTCATTTATGAATATCATGAAGCATAATAATATCATCTAAATTAATATATATCTAATAGTCATCATGCTTCAATTAATTCACAAGGTGAATCATCTAATGAGTCACCTAATGAGTCATGGATTATTTAATGAAACATACATCTCATCCTCCACCTCATTTAGTTTAAATCCTAAAAAGAATTAAACACAAATGAGTCATCTTCTTCTAGAAGCTTCCCGAGAAACTACGAGACTGCCTCTCCCATCCGTATTTCCGAAAAACACGGATAATCTTTGACTGAATAAATCCATCTGTATAATACTAGAATCTGACATAAACCAAAGCCCGCTAGTATTATCTGCCCGATCATAGTACGTGCACAAGTAGACGTAAGTGATCGCGACCATACCGTAAAACCATTCGGCATCTACACGTTTTGCCCAGTGCAGGGAAACTCTCTGTGTGGGACTCTAAAGACTCGACACTACGCTAGCAGTGGGTTTAACTACAGGCCGCAAGCGGTAATAGTTGTACGTAACGGTCCCCAGGTAGATGTCGATAAGAAGGTCGATGAGGAAACCCATCCGAACTCTTAATGAGTCTGTATATGACAATCTCCGTATAGTCCGGTCTGTTCGTCTAGGACTATCGCATATCGGGCATAGGGGGCGGTAAACGTCAGACCCCTAATAGTTGTATAAGTTGTGTCGGAGTGTAGCCCATTACACCTTGAGAAACTACTGGAACCTACCAGTAAATCTCGCTTGCCCTGACCAGGGACTTTACGTAAAGGCTCTCTATACACAGCGCGAAATCAACTCCCAATACAGGGAGAGACGAATCATGTCTAACCGCCACTGCCTCCAAGTGCTTCGGGACTGCACCCAACTACTACCTGTTTGCACGACTCCTTTGAGCCGTGGTATGGTAGTAATCTAAGTACAGTGGGAATATACCCAAGGCGGAGTACCAGTGTCAAGTCGACGGACTAAGCTGTACTCATGTCACCTGGGAACTGCTATCTGGGTATAGTACCAACCTGCAGTTCCCGACGAGTCATGTCCGGTATACCCGTAACCTAACGAGCACCTGCATACTATCTCCAGTATGACGTACTGATGGCTGTGGGACAGACCATCTCCCCAACTGGGATGAGAAGCGTATACACCGGTCTACTCCGGAGTATCGACGCCCCGTCTCGATAATCCTACGACCAGGGACCTGTATAGGATGTTTCTTATAGACTATCCAGCCCCCACTAGTATGACTGCTATCACAACGCTGGTAATCAAGCAAAGATCCTAAGGGCTCTACTAATATGTATAAGTGATATGTTAAAAGAAACATATGCACATATTAAAGTAGAAACAAACCAAGTAGCATACTACCATTTTTAGCAAGACTGTCAATACAACTGTGAATATCCCAAGCTTCCATTAAGTAATATACAAACTAGTATGATACAGTAATGTCCTCTAGGGCATAAACACTAACAATCTCCCACTTGCACTAGGGCCATGTACTGGTATATCGCAGACCTATCATTTCGAATAGCCTCTCGAACTGGGTCTGAGGAATGGCCTTTGTGAATGGATCAGCAGTTTTCTTCTCCGTATTTACTCTCTACACCTCAATCTCCCATCGATCTACGATCTCCCTGATCAGGTGATACCGCCTTAAGATGTGTCTGGACTTCTGATGGGACCTGGGTTCCTTCGCTAACTCTATAGCGCCGTTGTTGTCGTAATACAGAGATATTGGATCAACACTGGTAGGAACTACCTGAAGTTCTGTGAGGAACTTCTTCATCCAGACAGCTTCTTTTGCGGCATCGCAAGCAGCTATGTACTCCGGTTCCATCGTTGAGTCAGCAACGGTGTCCTGCTTGGAACTCTTCCAACAGACCGCCCTTCCATTGTGGGTAAAGACATAACCCGACATGGACTTGGAGTCATCCTTGTCACTCTGGAAGCTGGAGTCAGCAAAGGCCTCGATCTGGAGGTCTTTTCCTCCATACACCAAGAACATCTCCTTAGTCCTCCTCAGGTACATGAAAATGTTCTTTATTTCTAAACAGTGCTTCTCCCCTGGGTTTGACTGATACCGGCTTACAACGCTCAATGCGTATGCTACATCTGGTCTGATACATAACATCGCATACATTATAGAGCCTACCGCAGAAGCGTAGAGTATAATCGACATGCGAGCCATTTCCAAATCAGTCTTGGGAGACATCTCTTTGGAGAGGGTGATTCCGTGACAAGCCGGTAGGTTACCGCGCTTAGAATCTTCCATACCGAATCTTTTCAATATGGTGTCTATGTACCTGGACAGCAAAAGTCCAACATCCTCTTTGATCTATCACGATAGATCTGGATGCCCAGAATGTAGGTGGCATCACCCAGTTCCTTCATGCAGAACTTCTGTGATAAGAATCGTTTGACTGACTGTAGCATAGGAATATCATTTCCTATTAGGGGAATGTCATCCACGTACAAGATGAGGAATACTACAGCTCCCCCTACAATCTTGCTGTATATATGCATGGTTCATCTGGATTCTTGATAAAGTCGAATTCTTTGACTGTATCATCAAAACAGATGTTCTAACTCCGCGATGCCTGCTTTAGTCCATAAATGGACTTAAGCAACTTGCACACTTTACCGCTGCTCCCACTCTGAATTAATCCCTCTGAATAATCCATATAGACGCATTCTTCCAAATTACCATTTAGAAAAGCCATCTTTACGTCCATCTGCCAGATCTCATAATCATGAAAGGCAGCAATGGCAAGAAGGACCCGAATGGATTTGAGCATAGCCACTGGAGAAACGGTTTCGTCATAGTCTAACCCAGGTCTTTGTAGAAAACCCTTTGCAACAAGTCTAGCCTTATAGGTTTCAACCTGTCCATCTACACCAATCTTCTTTCTGAAGATCTATTTGCATCCTACGGATTTTACCCCATCTGGAGCAATGTCCAAAGTCCGTACTTTGTTAGTGTACATGGACTCCATTTCGGTCCGCATTGCATCCAGCCATTTTACTGAGTCGCCGCTCTGAATGGATTGCTGGAATCTATTAGGGTCATCATTGTCAATGATGTAATCTTCTCTATCCCCATCTATAAGAAAACCGTAGTATCTCTCGGACGGATGAGACTGCCTACTACTTCTACGGATAGGCGCTGGGATGTCCTTTTCTTCTGAACCTTCTTGTTCTACCAAACTTTCAGCAACAGCTTGTTGTTAGTTATATGTATGCCCTAGAGGCCATTACTGTACATAGGATGTATATTGTAGTGGATGCTGGGACATATATAGGGAGGACTTTCTTGCTCGACATGATAGTATGCTATCTGGTTACTCTTTACCTTAACGTGTATACTGATTGTCTCTCTGTTACATGTTGGTAAAGCCCTTAGGATGTGTACTTGACTACCTGGACTGTGATGCGGATCATACTAGTGGGGACATGGTAGTCTATAAGTACATCCTTCAAAGTCCCTAGTCGTGGGTGTATCGAGACGGGGCATCGATATACCAGAGTAGACTAGCGTATACCTTCTCGACCCATACAGATGGGCGATGGATGATCCCATATCCATTGGTGTTTGACATCAGAGATGATATACGGGTGCTCAGTGGAGACTGGGTACACTGGACGGACTCGACGAGAACTCCTAGATGGTATTATACCTCATGTCAGATGGCAAATCTCTGGTGACACTGGTACAGAGTAGTCTGTTGACCCGAGATCGTCATAGAGTCTTGTGTGGTTCCCACTGTGCTTTGATTTCCATCTTACCACGTCCAAGAGGGCGTGCAAAACGGTGGTTTTTGGGTACAGTCCCGAGTCACATGGAGGCAATGAGCGATAGGAGGGGATTCGTCTCTCACGGTATAGGGAGTTGATGTTGCGCTGTGTTCGATTGGCTATAACAGGAAATCCCTGGCCAGTGTTGCTGAGATTTACTGGTAAGTGTTACCAGTAGTTTCTCGAATAGTTATAGACCTCGTATCGACACGACTTATCGAGCTATTGGGGTCTGACGTTAACCACCCCTAGGCGAGATATGCGACATATCAGACGATCAGACCGGACGGTACGGTAGTGTTACTGGTCGGATTCACTGGAGTCTGAGCGGGCTTGCTCGTCGATCTTCAGATCGCTCAATACCCGGGTGGCCGTTACGTTTAGCAGACCGCTTGCGGCTTATGGGTGTTTGATATGATCATCGCCTGCTGCCGGCGTATTGACGCGTCTTTAGAGTCCTACACAGAGGTTTCCTGGCTCAAGCGAAACGAAATAGGAGCGCATATGAGATATGTGCGGGACCGAGAATAATACCAGTATGTGATACTGTATTCGATTCTCGCGATGTGACATTGATCGGTTATATGCGATATAGCCGGGTTATCGGATCAAGTGTTGATTCGATAAGATGTTACTAATGATACCAGTCGGTTATGTGCGACATGACCGGATCGTTAAATCAAGTGTTGATTTAATGATTTAATGCATAATTATATATTTGATATATCACTTTGCATTAACTAGTATCGGTTCACTTTAAATGGATTTTCTCGCTCGGTTGTGCGCATTACATATGCGATATGATTTTGTGCACTTGTTTGTATCATATTTGATGATACATGCAAATTAGGGTTTGTGTAAAGAATTAAACCTTGGTTAAAGAAATGGTTAGGGTTTTTATTTGATTATTCATTTATTCATTTGTTTTTATTTTTGGAAAATAAATTGCATAAAATAGAATGCTGGCTACTTTTGTTTTCTTTCATGAAGCTTCATGAACTTTTGACTTAGTCACCATTTTGTCTCATGCTTAACCCTAACCAATTCAATTAACTCAAGTTAATTCTCTACACCTAACCATGGTGAGAATTATGATAAGAATGGTTTTTTATTTATTCAATAATACTTATCATAATAATGATCATCTTCTTGCTTTCTTCTTCTTCTTCATTTCAAGAAGAAAAGCTTGACTTCATCAATGGTGGATTGATGATTTGAGTGAGAAATCCAATTCTAAAGTCTACCCACTTCCTATTTCTTCATCCTCTACCTCTTGCCAAGTAGTAGAGTGTGTTTCCTTCACAAGTTATCATGGTTCGGTGAAGGTGGAGCTTGATTTAGCGATGCCTCGACGTAGATCATCTTCGGCATGGACATCGACGACCTAGCTCGCTTTTCCTCCGACGAAGCCGACTCTAGAGCCCGGATTCCTTTTGGACAGCGGAGACAACTTCGTTGCGGAGCTATGGAGGTGGAGCACCGGATCTACAAAGGTTGTATTTCCGATATCCCATTAGTTAAGTGTTAGCTAGTTTCTTATTCGCCTAGAAATCTAGCCGACGATCCGTACATTAGGGTTTCTCGGCACCGAATTTTTTTGAAACGGGCATGTTCGATGCCTTTAGAGACCTCACTAGGGTGCCTAGGAACCCTACAGTGGTATCGGAGCCTAGCTAGAGCCTTAGGCGAAGTCTAGACGGAATTTGAAGTCCGAATGAACCCGAAACCCCGAATCAAACTTGCTCTCTGTCCAGATTTTAAAATTGTGGATTTTTCAAGATTAAAAATATCCAGAAAATCAAGTAGGGTTTTCTAAGAATTACTGTAAATTTCGGGGGCCTAAATCAACTTTTCGACCGCGGAACCGCGGCATGTGCTATGCACTACGCGGCGGTTCAGCGGCGGTTTTGTCGTTTTGTGTGTTTTTCTTTTCACAGTAATTCTCAGATTTCTGTTCTGGTTTTCCTGGGATATTTTAATATTCATTATACAGTTGAGTTTTCAGGGGTTGTTTTGGGTTTTCATGAGTTCGATCGGATTATCAAATTTTGTCTATTTGGCTTTCCGGATAATTTTTTAGAATATGTTAAAAAGTTCGACCGGATATAAATACCCAATTTTTCCCCTGTCGGGAAATTTCCAAGTGTTGGATTTTTCCGTAGTCTAACGACGTTCTAAGTAGTGCAAGTAACGCGATGGACCCTCTAGAAGACAACAAACCTTAACTCGATTATGTGACCGTCTTGAACTGCCCTTTGAACCTTCGGGTTTGGGGCAGTACGGCGTGCCATATGTGAGGCGTTGGCTTGACCCTTCTACGGCTGGACCGTTGGTACTGAGGCACGAACTGAATGTTGTTAGACTTGTTTCATGTGTTGATCTGTATCGGGAAAACTTGGGTGTTCGAATGTTCAATCGGAAAGTTTAACGTTTTCTAATTATCTGGAATGGGATACAATAATTGGAATTCACAAAAGTTATGTGATAACTGAATGAATGTTATAAACATAGCACTTTAGTCTCACTTGATCGGTTGCCACGGAATTTTGATGTGATCAAAAGTCCGTCGCAATCACGTAGCGTACGCGGATATTCGCCGGATAAACTTATTAGACAGCTACATTCCTTAGCCCCGACCAAGTGACTGTAGGAGAACCCCGTCGCCGAAAGCATCCGTTCGGGTGCTCGCGGCAGCGGTGTTCCGCCTTGGTGCACTTCGTCGACGGTATCGGGGGTGCGGCCGCCTACTGAAGTTTGCGACGAGCATTCGATCAGGATGTCGGGAATCTTGTTGAATTGCCCGACTTAATATTGAAAAGAGTTTTCGATTTTGAGACTAAAATGCGGGGTTTATAATTGTTAGGCATGCGATGTCTAAGTAATTCATTTGGTCAGGCATGCGATGTCTGAGGTGGTTGCGGATTCCAATTGTTGTAGTTTTACACTTTCTTTTCTGTGACCGTAAGTGTAATATGTGATATCGCCGGTTTCGTTGCTATATGTCAACGACAATTGGGATGCGCATATTTACTTACGTTGATGACATGTGATGTTATGTGTTGCTGGATATGTTATATTGGATCGTCGTGTTTGAATAGCCGGGGGGTTTTTATGTGAGATGAGTGTTTTTCATTTTCATTCATGTAAAAACTTGTATGTAATATTCTTTTATTGGGGCGCTTCCAGGTTGCGGAAGTAGTCACCGTTTGTATATTATTTACTTTTCCGCACTAGGATAGACCCAAGGAGGAGGGCACAAGTAACCGGGTTCTGGAGTCCAGTGGGAGACCAACTCGAGGAGTCGAGTCCGGGTCTGCTAACTCCAGAATTGGTAGGGTTGCTTGCCGCTCTCGTAGGGGTCTAGGGGTGTGGGTTTGTCTATTCATCACGACCGTGGAATCCGTGTTTTATACTGGCTCGTATTGAAAACACGGACGTCCTAGTATATCCAATATTTCATATGTTTCTTCTGCTGTGCTTTATCTGTGATGAGATCATGCGATGTTCTGTGATGGATATAGTATATAGTATATATGATATATTATATAGCCGTTACTTATGTTTTACACCCGCGCTAGCCCTGCCCCGCTCTGCCGTTAGTTACCTAACCTAACGGTGCACGAGGGGACATCGAGGCGAATGCGGATGGCATAAGTGTACGTCGTATTTATCTGTGATATTTAGGTACATTAAATGATGGGACTTCATTAATATGATTAATGAAATAAAAGAAACCTAAGATGTTGTAGAATCGAATTTCAAAATAAAACAGGTAGCTACAGTTCTTGCTTTGCACAGCGGTATATGTGATATATCCTGCACCTTATTCGATAAGGAAAGGACCGAGATCCCTTCACCGGGAGTGACTCCTTTAGCAATAACTGGCAGATGCTACACACTCGGTTTGTCTTTTGATAGCTTTTAAGTGTTTTTGCTTTGCACAGCGATATATATGATATATCCAGCACCTCATTCGACGAGGAAAGGACCGACGATCCCTTCACCGGGAGTGACTCCTTTAGCAAAACTAGTAAAGCCTAAAAAACACTCCATTTTTAAAATTCATTCGATCCTACAACGATATCAAGTTCATTACCCAATAGGTTTTCAGAAAAACCTGTCGTAGCCCTCCGTCATTTCAGATAAGTACTAGTTAGTATTCGTGCTACGTTTGTTGACCTTAGCCAAGGCGTAGTGTGCGGTAGCTGATTAGTGCTTATCTGTATAAGCATATGATGCGATTGAGTTAGGGTAGTCGTGCGACTTTGTTGACCTTAGCCAAGGGTCGTGCGGGTGGGTTTAATTCAATCGGGAAATGACGGGTTGAACTTGGCTAGCACTTATGATTTGTTGACCTTAGCCAAGGTCATAAGATGCTAGGGGCAAAATATTATCGGGAATTTCAAGTGTTGAAATTTGCAATGAGATTGCATACCATCTATGAGATAGTTGGATCCCGATACCCGCTGCGAGTAAGAGTTACTCCTGGGAGAGTTTTATACATTACAATTAGCCGATCAAGTAGGTGTCTAGAAAGGTGTTAACGAGGTTACGCCTCTGGGAAAATGAGGTTTACATAATTAGGTTCGTGCGAAAGCACGGGGGACCTCCCTCAAAGTACCGACACTGGCCTAGCTGAAAGATTGGCGAACTTGTAGTGTGTAATTAATCCCGGCTAGTCTTTCCTTTTAGGGTTTGAAGTAAGATTTGATAAAAAGCAGTGGGAGCCATCCTGATTAGATAAAATAAAACCAATCTATTCTTGCAAGAGCGCACGCTGAGTGTTTTCTTCTCTCTCTCTCCTGGTAGCGACCATGTCACGCCTTAATCAAGATAATAATACGGATTATTGACCGAACCCGCTTGTTATACTGAGCTGGGGAACGTTGGTCCCGTTCCAACTTCTAATAGTTATAAGACAGAGCAGGAAATTGGGGAATACCAGATTTCCCGTGCCGCCCAAACGAAGAGAGTGCATGTTGATGCATCATCTTCGGGTGTGTTCGTTACACAGAACTGTTTCTCAGTATCCTCTGAATCCTGGGTATATGATACCGGATCAGGATCCCAGATATGTAATCTGTTATATAGGGCTACAAAAAGGTAGAAAAACTGAGAACGGGTGATAAGTTTCATGAGGCAGAAAACGGGGCAAGAGTTGCAGCCAAGTCTGTCGGTCACTGTCACCCTGTATTATCAGTACATTGATTCTGAACAAATGCTATTAGATACCGAACCTGATATACAAAATCATATCAGTTTCTTTACAAGTAAAGAAATGATAAAATTTTGTATTGCTGGATAATGTTTTGAACATTTCCTATATCAAAAGTTGATCGATTCAGGCACGTTATCTAAAAGCATTAATGTTCTAAATCAAACTGCAGTTCTTAGTATATGGAACACACACAAGAGGAAGAGTTCAGAAATGAACGAATCCTTCTTGAGGTATTGTAGACTAGGTCAGATTAATGTGACCCGACTAGCTAGAGTTACATAAAGATGCATATTTAAATTAGTTTGAATTTATATCTTGTGGAACTCGCCAGTCATGTCACAAAGATAAGATGACCATAGCTCCGTTTACTGAAAAAACAGAGAAAGAGTTAATGAACTCTTGGGACTGATACATGATGATGTATGTAAGGTCTCCTGTCTACACATGCCAGGACTGGTTCTTTATACTTCATTATATTCTCTGATAATCTCTCGAGATTCAGTCATATGTTCCTGTTGGAACTTGAGTCCGAACCTTTTGAGATATTCACAGAATATGATTTAGAAGTAGAGAACCAGAATACGGGTATAAGTATTATGTCCTATGATGAGATCAGGGAGGAGAATACTTGTGCATGGAATTCCTGGACTATTCTAAAGGAGAATGAGATTCTCTCTCAGCATTACTCCTCCGTATACACCATAGCACGATGGTATATCGGGGCGGAGCAATCACACCCTATATGATAAGGTGTGCTCTATGATGAGTACTACTGAGTTACCTTTTTCCTTAAGGGGGTTATGCACTTGAGAAGTTGCATACCTATTGAACAGGGTTTCAATCAAATCAAAGCCTACCATTTCATATGTGATATGGAAAGGGAAGAGCCCATCTCTTAAGTCAGTTAAGATTTGGGATTGTCCGGCCTATGTCTGAAAAGCAAAATCCGGACAAGCTCGAGGCAAGATCTGTTATGTAGAACTGGAAATGTTCCAGCTATACAGACTGCAGCTGATGATTTAATAGAACCAAAGGATTCAGTAGATTCCAACGAACCTCAGCCTCTCCGCCGATCTAGTAGGGTTCCTCACCCACCTGAGAGATACTTCTGTTTCTCTATGACAGTGGGAGCGAGGATCGCATCATGAGATGATGACCCAACTAGCTTCGAGCTGGCCATCAGGAGTAAGACTCTGTAAGAATGGCTGGATGCTTAGCGATCTGAGATGGAATCCTTGTACACCAACAAAGTATGGACTTTAGTTGCTATATCTGAAGGGTTAAATCCCCATCAGGAGCAAGTATATCTTGAGAAGATTACTTGGTGTAAATGGAAAAGTTGAGACTTTCAAAGCTAGACTTGTTAAAGGTTTTCGTCATTGACCAAGCACGGATAATGATGAAACCTTTTCAATTAGCTATGCTTAAGTCCATCCAGATCCTACTTGCCACGGCTACATACCATAACTACGATATCTGGCGGTTGGGTGTCTTGACTGCTTTTCTAAATACTGATTTAGAAGAGTGCGTCTATAAGTACACAGCCAGAGGGCCTCGTAGACAGTGGGAGCAGCGGAAACGTGTGTAAGATGCTTTATATGATAAAGCAGGCATCGCGGAGTTGGAACATCTGTTTTGATGGATTATTCAAAGAAGTTGACATCATCAAAATGGTAGATGAACCTTGTATATACAAAAAGGTAGTAGGGAGTATGGTGGTGATCCTCGTAGAGTACGTGGATGACATACTCTTGATAGGGAAGGAGTTTCCTATGCTACGCTCGATCAATCTCCGTTTATCACAATGATTCTCCATATAGGATCAAAGTGATACCTGCTAAATCCTGGATTTTGGATCTATGAGATAGATCTAAGTGGATGTTAGGGTTCTCACTAGTTGTAGTGAGATGGTATCAATCGATCCTGGGGAGAATCACTGGAAGTGTTCCAGGGTGATAAAGACGACTGAATGTCAGTCGCAGGCATTGTCTTTACCCTCAGTAAAGGGACGGTATGTTGGAAGAGTTCCAAGCTAGATACCGTGGCATACTAGACGATAAAGGCAGGATACATCGCTACTAAAGATGCTACCAAAGAGGCTGTTTGGGTGCATAATGGTTCATGAGATGAACTATGTTCCTACCATTGTGAGACAATGGAGTTGTGGCTTATGCCAAGGAACGTCCGTCCCATCAGTGATCCAGACATATTCTAAGGCAGTATCACCTGATCATGGAGATGGTTGATCTCCAGGGTGATCGAGGCAAGGAGAGCAGACTCAGAGGATAACACGGCGGATCCACTCACGAAGGCCTATTCCCAGAGAGAGACTTTTATGGGATGGTTGAGTATGAGATACTTCGACCACTGCTACAGATGGCCCTAGTGCAAGTGGGAGATTGTTAGTTATATGTATGCCCTAGAGGCTATTACTGTACATAGGATGTATATTGTAGTGGATGCTGGGACATATATAGGGAGGACTTTCTTGCTCGACATGATAGTATGCTATCTGGTTACTCTTTACCTTAACGTGTATACTGATTGTCTCTCTGTTACATGTTGGTAAAGCCCTTAGGATGTGTACTTGACTACCTGGACTGTGATGCGGATCATACTAGTGGGGACATGGTAGTCTATAAGTACATCCTTCAAAGTCCCTAGTCGTGGGTGTATCGAGACGGGGCATCGATATACCAGAGTAGACTAGCGTATACCTTCTCGACCCATACAGATAGGCAATGGATGATCCCATATCCATTGGTGTTTGACATCAGAGATGATATACGGGTGCTCAATGGAGACTGGGTACACTGGACGGACTCGCCGAGAACTCCTAGATGGTATTATACCTCACGTCAGATGGCAGTTCTCTGGTGACACTGGTACAGAGTAGTCTGTTGACCCGAGATCGTCATAGAGTCTTGTGTGGTTCCCACTGTGCTTTGATTTCCATCTTACCACGTCCAAGAGGGCGTGCAAAATGGTGGTTTTTGGGTACAGTCCCGAGTCATATGGAGGCAACGAGCGATAGGAGGGGATTCCTCTCTCCCGGTATAGGGAATTGATGTTGCGCTGTGTTCGATTGGCTATAACAGGAAATCCCTGGCCAGGGTTGCTGAGATTTACTGGTAAGTGTTACCAGTAGTTTCTCGAATAGTTATAGACCTCGTATCGACACGACTTATCGAGCTATTAGGGTCTGACGTTAACCACCCCTAGGCGAGATATGCGACATATCAGACGATCAGACCGGACTGTACGGTAGTGTTACTGGTCGGATTCACTGGAGTGTGAGCGGGCTTGCTCGTCGATCTTCAGATCGCTCAATACCCGGGTGGCCGTTACGTTTAGCAGACCGCTTGCGGCTTGTGGGTGTTTGATATGATCATCGCCTGCTGCCGGCGTATTGACGAGTCTTTAGAGTCCTACACAGAGGTTTCCTGGCTCAAGCGAAACGAAATAGGAGCGCATATGAGATATGTGCGGGACCGAGAATAATACCAGTATGTGATACTGTATTCGATTCTCGCGATGTGACATTGATCGGTTATATGCGATATAGCCGGGTTATCGGATCAAGTGTTGATTCGATAAGATGTTACTAATGATACCAGTCGGTTATGTGCGACATGACCGGATCGTTAAATCAAGTGTTGATTTAATGATTTAATGCATAATTATATATTTGATATATCACTTTGCATTAACTAGTATCGGTTCACTTTAAATGGATTTTCTCGCTCGGTTGTGCGCATTGCATATGCGATATGATTTTGTGCACTTGTTTGTATCATATTTGATGATACATGCAAATTAGGGTTTGTGTAAAGAATTAAACCTTGGTTAAAGAAATGGTTAGGGTTTTTATTTGATTATTCATTTATTCATTTGTTTTTATTTTTGGAAAATAAATTGCATAAAATAGAATGGTGGCTACTTTTGTTTTCTTTCATGAAGCTTCATGAACTTTTGACTTAGTCACCATTTTGTCTCATGCATAACCCTAACCAATTAAATTAACTCAAGTTAATTCTCTACACCTAACCATGGTGAGAATTATGATAAGAATGGTTTTTTATTTATTCAATAATACTTATCATAATAATGATCATCTTCTTGCTTTCTTCTTCTTCTTCATTTCAAGAAGAAAAGCTTGACTACATCAATGGTGGATTGATGATTTGAGTGAGAAATACAATTCTAAAGTCTACCCACTTCCTATTTCTTCATCCTCTACCTCTTTCCAAGTAGTAGAGTGTGTTTCCTTCACAAGTTATCATGGTTCGGTGAAGGTGGAGCTTGATTTAGCGATGCCTCGACGTAGATCATCTTCGGCATGGACATCGACGACCTAGCTCGCTTTTCCTCCGACGAAGCCGACTCTAGAGCCCGGATTCCTTTTGGACAGCGGAGACGACTTCGTTGCGGAGCTATGGAGGTGGAGCACCGGATCTACAAAGGTTGTATTTCCGATATCCCATTAGTTAAGTGTTAGCTAGTTTCTTATTCGCCTAGAAATCTAGCCGACGATCCGTACATTAGGGTTTCTCGGCACCGAATTTTTTTGAAACGGGCATGTTCGATGCCTTTAGAGACCTCACTAGGGTGCCTAGGAACCCTACACTTGTGGTTCTGGAATTTCTTCCAGTTCTATTGCGCTCCAACTCTTCTGATTTTCTAAAAGTTCAGCTTCCAAGAAGTGGACATGACGAGAAACAAAAACCTTTTGTTCCTCTGTGTAATAGAAATAATACCCCTTGGAGTTCTTTGGATATCCCACAAACTTACACTGTACTGAGCGTGCCTCGAGCTTGTCCGCATGCTGCTTTTTAACAAAAGCTGGACATCCCCATGTCCTACAGTGTTTAAGACAGGGTTTCTTCCCACTCCATATCTGATATGGTGTGGTAGTCACAGTATTGGTTGGAACCTGGTTCAGATGATATGCAGCCGATTCTAGTGCATAACCCTAGAAAGATCGCGGTAACTCAGCCTTACTCATTATGGAACGAACCATATCCAATAGGGTTCGATTCCGCCTTTCCGATACACCGTTGTGTTGTGGTGTGTATGGAGGAGTAAGCTGAGAGAGAATTCCACTCTCTTTTAAGTATCCCAAGAACTCGGCACTTAAGTATTCACCACCTCGATCAGATCTCAGTGTCTTGATATTTTTGCCTGTTTGGTTTTCCACTTCATTCATGTATTTTTGGAATTTCTCAAAGGCCTCGGATTTATACTACATCAGGAAGATATGTCCATACCTAGAGAAATCATCCGTAAAAGTAATGAAGTAGGAATAACCACCTCGCGCATGTGTAGACATTGGACCACACACATCGCTGTGTATGAATCCCAAGTGCTCGCTTTCTCTTACTCCGTGTCCAGTAAATGGAGTCTTTGTCATCTTTCCCATGAGACAAGATTCACAAGTAGCATAAGCTTGATATTCGAACGAATTCAAATATCCTTCTCTATGTAACTTAGTCAACCGTGTTTCATTGATGTAACATAGTCTACAATGCCATAAGAAAGCTTGATTTATTTCTGGAGACTTTCTTTTAAGTGTGTTCTGGACATTGAAAACCTGAGCTTGATTCAATACTTATATACCGTCATCTAATGTATCGGACCCTATCAAAATTTGATATTGGTGGATGTGAACCACAGCGCTTATGAATGTAAAATCATATCCTTCTCTCGAAAGTGAGGATACTGATATGATATTACAAATCAAACTATGTACATACAAACAGTTACGTAGAATCAATATCTGCCCACTTGTCAAACCTTGGCGATATTCTCCCACGGATTCAGTGTCCATGCTCATTCCGTCCGCAACTCTGAGAGACAAATCGCCTACCCTGATAACTCTACGGTTTCTCAAAGCATATAATGAATTATAGATATGAGATCCTGCTTCGGTAGTATCTAGTACCCAGAAAGTAGAGTTAATTGACAAACAGTTCTCAATTACAAACATACTCGAGGCCGAAGCCACAACATGCTTCGAATCCTAGTAACTGGCTTCCAAAGCCCTGCAATCCTTCTGCCAATGCCCGTTCCCATAATAATAGGAACATCCCTCCTTACCTACACCATGTCCCGAAACTTTTTCCTTTCCCTTTGCTTCTACCTCACAGAAACTGCTTATCGTCTTTGTGGTGGTCTTCTTCTTTTCACCCTTTACTTTCGCCTTGGATGTATAAGAAGAAGTTCCCCCATTAAGCAAAGCGGGTGTCTCTCTGATTTCCTTCAGGGTATAAGTAGAGGGTAGGGACTGTGGAAACAAGTCAGCATATGACCTGTTTCCTAACGTGGTCTCCAGGTCCGTGAGCTTATCAATATAGCTAGTCATTGTAAAGACGTTGTCCCCTACAGATAACCCGACAGCCAACCTCGCTTGAAACAATTCGTTCGAGGTCTCATATCTTGCGATACGAGATTGCTCTCCATATAAATCTTTGTTATGGTGGAAGATGGAAACTAAGTCCATTTTCTCGTGCTGCTTCTGGTATACACCATCAACTGAAGCCAACACGAGGCACTTGGCATTCGCACTGTCCTTTTCCCTTGTTTGACGGATATCCATATCCGCGACGGTGGAAACTGTACCTGGGACAGCGGGGGCTTGAGTAGTAATAGGGTGGTCCAGCTTGTCATAGGCAATGGACATCTGGACAGACCTTTGCCAGTCATAAAAGTCAGATTCAGTCAATTTGTTATCTAGATGTAACCTAGTCATGGTCATATGGTTGCTGCAATTAAGAGAGAGAGAAGAAAACAATTTAGCATGATGCTCTTGAAAGTTTAGATTGGTTTTTAATTTATCTAAATAGGATGGCTCCCACTGTTTCTCGAATCCTTCCTCATACCATAAAAGAAGAATTAGTCAGGACTGATCTCACCGTACAATACTTGCTTAACCGTTCAGCCAGGCTAGTGTCGGTACTTCGAGGGAGGTTTTACGACGCTTTCGCTAAGTTCCTTAATTAAATAAAATCTTTTCCCTGGAGGAGTAGCCCTGCTGACACTGTTCTAGACACCTACTTGGTTTATAGCATTGATCGTTAAGTGATGAATCTCCTGATGAGTAGCATATACTCGCAGTAGGATTGGGATCCAAATATCATCGTGTGATAATGCTGAAGGAATCATACCAACATAATCAAACTCCAAATAGTATGCAATACCAGCAAGTTTCAGTTTCTTTAGAAACTCCCGATGTGGATTTTTGCCCCATGCTCTTATGACCTTGACTAAGGGCCAACAAATCATAAGTCACATGTCAAGTTCTACCGTCATTATCCAGGTTGATTTGAACCCACCCGTATATACTCTTTACTAAGGGCCAACAAAGTAATACGACTGTCCCAAACCAACGCATCTATCTATGCTACATGTGAACACCCCAGCAGCTACCAATCACTATATCTTGACTAAGGGCCAAACAAACATGCTTGAATACTACAGACCATTCATATGAAATGACGGAGGGCTACGACTGGTTTTGGCGAAATCGTGAACGTAGTGAACTCGATAAAATCGAAGGAACCTGATATCTTTTTAAAAAGGAGTGGTTAAAGCTCCGCAATTAAAATCTGTTGTTTTTAAAATAACCGAGTGGTTTCTTTTAAATTGTTCCAACGATTTAAACTTTGGTTTATTTTCTTTGCATTAATATAATGCGTCCCATCGTCTATCCTATCGTTGCAGAAAACAACGAAAATACAACGTCCGCTTATGACATCTGCATTCGCCACTGGGTCCCGTCATTCACCCGTTAGGTTACTTAACTAACGACAGAGCGGGGGCTGGGCTAGCGCGGATGCAAAACATAAGCAACGCCAACTGGATATCATGAATAGATATTGTACATTCATCAGACGCAATAATAGGCATTCCAGATCACAGATGAACGTATTGGATATACTAGGAATCTGCGTTTCGTTTGAGCCTGCAACAAAAGACGGATTACGCTGTCGTGATGAATAGCCGAACCCCACCCTAGACCCCTACGGGTACGGTAAACTACCCGCCAAGTACCCGATGTGAAGCGGTCTCCCTCAACGACATGAGTAGGCCACTAAGCACATCAAAGTACCCGGTAGTTTTTGCACCCCAGCTTGGTCTATCCTAGGAGCAAAAAACAGTAATTGAAATAATACAACGGTGGCTACAACCTCAACCCGGATGTGCCCCACAAAAGAATATTTCAACATATTAAAATTTACATCGAATGAAAGATAAAAACTCTCATCTGCCATCCCCGGCTATTCATCCACGACGATCCAATGAAGTTCATATACACAAACCAATATCCATTACAGAAATGTGCAACCCCCAACTAACCGACATACTAGCAATTAGCAGAGCTTTACGAACACATCAAATACAACTTGAAACATCAAACAACATAAAACTGCGACTTCGAAACACCCGGTATTTGCCACAGTAAAGAGTTTACAGTAAAATCAAAATTGGCAAAAATAAACAACACCTGAAGCCCTGGATTAAAGTAAAAAAGCCACACACCAAAAATGAAACATTTCCTTCATGCCCAGGCCGAGCTCGCAGGAAAAATATTCAATGCGGCCGGCACGTTTTTCGAGGAAATGTCTCGTTTTTTTGTGTTGTTCTATTTACTGTTCAAATAGCACTATGTACTTGTTTAAATAATTTTCAGAGCTTGATTGAAAATCGACAGAAACTTGAATCTTGGGATCGATGTTTTTCGGGTCGTTTCGTCGTAGTTTAATTTTTTGTTTAATATTTTAGCTATGGTTTAGTAGGCTCTGATACCACAGTAAGTCCATGTCACGCACCCAACGTGTTCCTAGGGAGGCGGAATATATGAAAAACAATTATCAAAGCTTCGTAACACGGACTTGAGCACACGGATCGTGTCTAAACCATTACTAACAAACTACGGGAGGTTTAACTACTCGGATTCGAAGTTATACCTCACGTTACATGTCCTTCGGGTCTTCATTGCTGTCCTCCATACCTCGTCGGCTCTATAGAACATGGGCACCTCAACGGCATCCTCGAGTCAAAGACGATCCACACGAGAGTCTATAGTTCAAGCTCTTATCTCGAATCTGAGATAACTACGGCTTCTAGTTTGTAGAAGTCCTAGAGGGTATAGAGTATTTAAATGGATTACTTAGTCACTTTAAACCCTAGGATTCTTAACACATGAGAGCTATTAGGGTTTGAGGAAGAAGATGAAGACTTGAGGAGAGAGAAGTGTTTTGTGATAACGAATGAACCATTCTCATTTGTGAATATCATGAAGCATAATAATATCATCTAAATTAATATCTATCCAATAGTCATCATGCTTCAATTAATTCACAAGATGAATCATCTAATGAGCCACCTAATGAGTCATGGATCATTTAATGAAACATACACCTCATCCTCCACCTCATTTAGTTTAAATCCTAAAAAGAATTAAACACAAATGAGTCACCTTCTTCTAGAAGCTTCCCGAGAAATTACGTGACTGCCCCTCCCTTCCATATTTCCGAAAAACACGGATAATCTTTGACTGAATAAATCCATCTGTATAATACTAGAATCTGGATTAAACCAAAGCCCGCTAGTATTATCTGCCCGATCATAGTACGTGCACAAGTGTACGTAAGTGATCGCGGCCCTGCCGTAAAACCATACGGCCTCTACACCTTTTGCCCGTTGCAGGGAAACTCTCTGTGTGGGACTCTAAAGACTCGACACTACGCTGGCAGTGTGTTTAACCACAGGCCGCAAGCGGTACTAGCTGTACGTAACGATCCCCAGGTAGATGTCGATAAGGAAACCCATCCGAACTCCTACGGAGCCTGTATGTGACAATCTCCGTACATTTCGGTCTGTTCTTCTAGGACAATCGCATATCGGGCCTACGGGGCGGTAAACGTCAGACCCCTAATAGCGGTATATGTCATGTCGGAGTGTAGCCCATTACACCTTGAGAAACTAGTGGAACCTACCAGTAAATCTCGTTTGCCCTGGCCAGGGACTTTGCGTAATGGCTCTCTATACACAGCGTGATATCAACCCGCAATACTGGGAGAGATGAATCCTGTCTAACCGCCACTGCCTCCAAGTGCTTCGGAACTGCACCCAACTACTACCTGTTTGCACGACTCCTTTAAGCCATGGTAGGGTAGTAATCTAAGTACAGTGGGAACACACCCGAGGCGAAGTAACAGTATCAAGTTGATGGACTAAGCTGTACTCATATCACCTAGGAACTGCTATCTGACGATGGGTAAAGTACCAACCTGCAGTTCCCGGCGAGTCTTGTCCGGTTACCCGTAACCTAACGAGCACCTTCTTACTATCTCCAGTATGACGTAATGATGGCTGTGGGACAGACCATCTCCGCAACTGGGATGAGAAGCGTATACACTAGTCTACTTCAGAGTATCGACGCCCTATCTCGATAATCGTACGACCAGGGACCTGTATAGGATGTTACTTATAGACTACCCAGCTCCCACTAGTGTGACTGCCATCACAACGCTGGTAATTAAGCAAAGATCCTAAGGGCTCTACTAATATGTATAAGCGATATGTTAAAAGAAACATATGCATATATTAAAGTAGAAACAAACCAAGTAGCATACTACCATTTTTAGCAAGACTGTCAATACAACTGTGAATATCCCAAGCTTCTATTAAATAATATACAAACTAGTATGATACAGTAATGGCCTCTAGGGCATAAACACTAACAAGGAGGTCATGATATATGATTTGAAACCGAAACACCATGTTATGATATGAGTTATTACATGATCATTGGGCGATATACATATAACATGTGATGACATGTGACTAGATGAAATGATAGAATGTACGTGACCATGGATCCGTACCCTTGAATGATGATATCGTACGACGGATGATACCATACGAGATATGATATATATGATTATTGACCCGTATTTTCGATTCGATGATATCGTATGACAGATGATACTATAAGTCGATGTCGCACACCCCGCATGTTCACGGGGAGGTGAAGTTTGCAAAAAACGATTTTTATGTGCTTCGCAACACCGACTAAACTCCAGGATCGATACTAAACCCTAACTAACAAAACATCTATGAGGTTTAACTACTATGTAAGAAAGTTATACCCATGTATCAAGTTCTTCTTCTTCTTGTACTCCTTCCCCTCTTCTTGTGCTCCTTGATGAGTGTAAGGATCGCGCCTCCTCTTCGGCCTCCTCACGTCAAAGAAGTTCCACTTGAGAGTGTCTACCTTGAGCTCCTACCTCTAAGATGAGGTAACTAGGATACCTAGTGTGCAAATCTATGTAGACTAGAGGATGTAGAGAGTGATTATGGATAGATAATATCCCTAGGTTTCTCAACACATAAGACAATTAGGGTTTGGGGGAGAAGAACAAAGAGCTTGAGGAGAGAGAGTGTTTATGATAATAATGAAATGAATATGGCTACTTGTGATGACTATCAAGCATGCCAAAGTATCTAACAAAATATCTTACATAATATCTAAGTCCACTCTTGCCTCAATACTCATCCATGAGTCACCATGTAGCCATGCTTCATTTATCACAAAAAATAACACCTCATACCTCCACCTCATTAACCATTTAACCTAAATGGTAATACAAGTAATGAGGTGTCTTCTTCTATAAGAATTCTTGAGTAAATTACAAGAATACCCCTCACTGTATATACATACCCGTACCCGTATTCCGAAAAACATGAATACAATGAGACGAAGCTAATCCAATAATCTAATATTAGGATCTGGCTTACAACAAAGCCCACTAGTATTATCCGCCCGAACATCATACGTGCACAAGTACAGGTATATGTTCGAACCCTATAGCAAAACAATACGACCTCTATATCGTTTCACCCAATGCAGGGAAACTCTCTGTGTGGGACTCTAAAGACTCGACAGTACGCTGGCAGTGGGTTTAACCATAAGCACGTCAGCGGTACTAGCCGAACGTAATGGCTACCCAGGTATATGTCGATAAGAAGACCGATGAGCATATTCATCTGAACTCCAACTGAGCCTATCTGTAACAATCTCTGTACAGTCCGGTCTCTTGGTTAAGAGTATCGCATATCGGGCCTAGCGGGACGGTAGCCTTCAGACCCATAATAGCGCATATGTCATGCCGGATTAAAGCCCAAAAACACCCTGAGAAACTACTGGAGTACCAACCAGTAAATCTCGCTTGTCCTGGCCAGGGACTTTGTGTAATGGCTGTTGGAGATAGTGCCCTCATAGTCAATTATTGGATCGCAGATACGTGATTGCAATGATTGCGGAGGACCTATCCCGGTAGGACAGTCTTACTCGAAATGATAGTATGCTATCTGGCTTGCCTTTATCAGTCGTGTACATGTTCAGGTGACTGATTGCATGTTACACTTTGATAGAGCCCTTAGGATCTTGCTTTACTACCAACTGTATGATGGCGATCATATACGTGAGAGTTGGGTAGTTTATATGCATATCCTTAATTGTGGTCCCTAGTCGTGGGAGTTTCGAGACAGGGCATCGATACTCCGGAGTAGACTAGTGTGTACAGTCGAGACCCCGACGAGGGGCGGTGGCCGGTCTCACAAGCCACTGGTGTCAGTTGGATCACCTAAGATGTATACAGGTGCTCATTGGGTTATGAGTACACCGGACAGGACTCGCCGGGAATCTGCTAGTTAGTACTATACCTATCGTCAGATAGCAGTTCCCTGGTGACATGTGTACAGGTTAGTTCATCGACCTGAGGTCGTCATTTGTCTCGTGTGAGTTCCCACTGTGCTTTGATTTCTACCCTACCACGGCTCAAAGGAGTCGTGCAAACAGGTAGCTTTTGGGTACAGTCCCGAGCCATATGGAGGCACGTGAGCGGATCGGCAGGGGATTCGTCTCTCCCGGTATTGGGGGCGAGATCGTGCTGTGTCTAGGAGAGCCATTACGCAAAGCCCTCGGCCGAGGCAGGAGATTTACTGGTAGGTATTCCAGTAGTATCTCAGGGCGTTCTGGGCTACACTCCGACACGACTTATACTGCTAATGGGGGTCTGACGTTACTAGCCCCCTAGGCGGATATGCGATACTCATTGACGAACGGACCGGACTGTATATACATTGTCACTGTTAGGCTCAGTAGGGTTTTCGGAGGAGTTCGCTCATCGGTCTCCCTTGAGTTCGCTCCTCGGCCATCCTTGAGGTCAGTCCATGGGCAGCCGTTACGCATAGCTAGTGCCACTGACGGTTTGTGGTTAAACCCACTGCCAGGGTGCTGACGAGTCATTAGAGTCCCCCACAGACAGTTTCCCAAGTTCGGGCGAAACGTTGTAGAGGCCGTATGGTTTTATGGCAGGGTTCGGAAAATGCACGTGCGTTTACGCACGTGTCGATTTTCGGACAGATGATACTGGTCGGCTTTGGTTTAAGCCGGATCCGAGTATTATATTAAGTAGGTATAATATCTTTGTCTCAGTTGCATTTGTATTCGGTCGTAATACAAATGCGGGTATATTTATACAGTTTCGGGGTTGTCCTGAAATTCGTTTCAGGATCACTTTTGGAAGTTGCCAGTTTCCAGTTTTCTATCAGCCGTCTTTTAACATTCGGTTAAAGACGGATTTGTCTTTTCTTGAGATGAGTGTGGATTCTTCTAGAAGGTTCTAGATGAGGTGACTAGGATTAAATGGTGTTAAGTTCTTATTGGTTGCATTTATTAGATGATGACTAGCCTAATGACTCATGCTTTGTGATTAATTCCTTTTGGATTGCTTAAGATATTTTGAAGTGAGAAGCTTTTAGCTTAAGGTCACCCCCTTCTCCTACGGTCACCTCCCTCTTTCTATATATGGCTTGCCCTCTCTCTCTCCTCATGCTTACTCTCACTTGAGGTTTCATTTCGGTTAGAAAAGATATGATAGTTTTGGGGTGTATGGAATTCACAGTTCATTTCATTCCATCACCCAATTTCCACGGCAACTTCATTAACCGATCGTCCACGGATTTGGACGAAGTGAGACAAAGTCATCTACTCATTCTCTACATCAATCTTGGTCGTCTCTTTTAGCAAACTTGACGATCGAGTTGCCTCGAGTCAGAGGCGGGAGCCCGTTTAAAGAACCGATCATGTGGTGCCACTTCGACGAGGACATCGGAGATCGACGAGATCGGAGCAGCCGCAACGGAGCGTGGGATGATGGTTGAAGAACGAAGGACTCGGATCGTTCGGTATAACATTCCTACACTCTTTACAGTTTGTTAGTTTAGCAATAATGGCAGATCCGGGTTAAAGTATACGATAGCGCCAGTTTAAAAGTTGTTGTTCCGCATTTGGCGTCTGTAGACTGCCGGGGCGCTAGCGTAGACTTACAGTGGTATCAGAGCCTAACCATTTTGCTATACTAACTTGTGCTAACGTGTTCAAAACATCGATCGAACCGAAACTCAAAAACGACAAAATCCTATATTGACAGTTTCTGTTGTTTTTAAACGGTCTCAAAAATTATTTCTGGATGTCTTAAAAATCCGTGCAGGGAATTCTAAGACCCACGACAAAATTTGGGGTCGTGATCCCTCCAAGTCGCCGCGGAAGGGCGGCCAAACCCATGGTTTGGCCGCGCAACCGCGGCCACGTGGGGAGCACGTGCTCCCAAATTTTGTCAGTAGGTTCTGTTTGGGATTTTGGGGTTTTTGGTATATAAAGTTTTGGCCCAGATTTTGTTACTGTTCACCAGTAAGCTGTGGGGCCCACTTTTTAATATTTGGTCTTTGGTCGATCGAAATTTAAACACGTTAGTTTACAGTGCTTATATTATATCTCCGACCGGGAATGTCATTTGATCGGTAAACCGCGTCCGATAGCTATAGTTCTTTTAGACGGGTTTGCGAACGTGACATTCGTGTTGATGTTCTGTGTTGTGCTGTAATGTTGCGGATTTGTCGTGGTGGATAGCAGTGTGCAATGATAGTACAGTTTGAGTTTATTTGTACATTTGATATTGCGGGGCGAGCGTCCAACTTGTGGACTGCCGTCACTGCCTGTTGTATAATATTCTTTTGGGGCACGACCAGGTTGCGGTCGATGTACCTGTTGTACTATTTTTCATTACTGTACTAGGTTTTGCCCCGAGACGGAGTGCACGGATAGCCGGGTTCGGGAAAGCAACGGGTCCGCATCTCATGGCTTTGAGACGCAGAGGGGCCCCACTTCAGAATTGGCAGACTATTCGCTGCACTCGTAGGGGGTACAGGTTGACCCAAGGAGGGGTGCTCAATTTACCGGATTCCGTGAAGTGCCGGGTGTTCCATTCACTATGCAGTGGGGACTACCTCGCTTCAGGTTTTGGCGGGTAACTTGCCGCACCCGTAGGGGTCTAGGTTTCATTGCACAGGCTATCCACACGACAGGGGAACGTCGAGTTTGAGCAGCGGCTCTGTGAAACTCGGGGATCCCAGATATCTGTATTGTTCTGTGATGCTTATTACTTTTCTGTAATGCTGCATATTATCACGTCTGGAGCGATTATGTATATTGGTTTATATACGATTAGATGTTGTATATGTTTTACACCCGCGCTAGTCCAGTCCCCGCTCTGTCGTTAGTTAAGTAACCTAACGAGTGATGACGGGACCCAGTGACGAATGCGGATGGCATATACGTACATTTTATTTTCGTTCTTTTCTGGTGTGATTATTGATGGGACTGCGTTGATTCTGATCAATGCAAAGTATAACAAACCTGTTTGAGTTGTTGGAACAAATTTAAAAAGTGTTGTTGCAAAGACGTTTCCTTTTGTTATGCATAGCGGTATTCAGTGGAATATCCTGCACCTCATTCGACGGGGCAAGGGCCGATATCCCTTCACCGGGACTGACCCCTTGGGCAGAAGTTTGCGTCAGCGTAATAACTTCACTATAGTCGATTACAAGTTGCTTTGCATAGCGGTATTCAGTGGAATATCCTGCACCTCATTCCACGAGGAAAGAGCCGAGATCCCTTTACCGGGAGTGACCTCTTTAGCAAAAGGTTTTCGCCACTATATTTTAAAAAAAAGCTATCAGGTTCCTTCAGCGATATCAAGTTCACTACGCTAAAGGTTTTTCGCCAAAAACCAGCCGTAGCCCTCCGTCACTTCTTTTGGGTATTCAGTAGTATTCAAGCTATGTATTTTGACCTAACGCCAAGGCATAGTGTTTGGTAGCTGCTGGGTATTCAATTGTTGCATAGATAGATGAGTTGGTTTGGGACAGCCGTTCTGCCATTTTGACCTAACGCCAAGGGCATGTGCGGGTGGGTTCAAATTAACAAGATAGTGATGGGTAGAACTTGGCATGTGACTTATGACATTTTGACCTAACGCCAAGGTTATAAGAGCATGGGGCAAAAACTATATCAGGAGTTTCTAAAGAAACTGAAACTTGCCGAGTATGCGCATACCTTCTGGAGTATGAGTAACGTGGATGCATTCCATCACGTTATCATGCGATGAGAGTTGGATCCTGATTCCCACTGATGAGTTGGTTTACTCTTCGGGTGATCCCGATTAATTCTTCTTTAGGTTTGGAGGAGAATTTGACAGGACAGTGGGAGGTTTCCGGGTTAGATAAAATGATGACCATTCTGATCTAGGTTAGAGTGCACGCAGAGTGTTTCTTTTCTCTCTCTCTCTTTGGCAGCGACCTTTGACCGACCCTAGACTATGACTCAGTGACCAGGTTGACCGAACCTTCTTAAAATACTGGCTTTTGGATTGTCTGAGTTGCATAAGTCATTGCCACTCCTTCTTTTACCCTTTGCATTTCTCAGAACACCCGTATTACTACGGATATCCACTTCCATTGGATAGATCCATCGTATGGTTATATACGAACTCGAAGGGACTTCTTCGGGGATGGATCCAGGTTCAGGAGAAATAGAATTGGTTTATTCAGTTGTCTTTTATTATCACCTTCTCTCAGGTTGCGAGAGCTCCTTGGTTTAGGAGAGTACACCTATTACGCCTATTGGATAGTCTTATTCCAAACCATAGGCTGGTGCCGAAAGGTAGGGAATGAAGAAAACCAATTAGCCTAAGTAGGGTGTACAGAAGGTAATATGTAAAGACAAAATAAAGGAATTAGAAAGAGGGCAAAGTAAATTGCGACTGATATCATTCACGACCAAAACCGCGTGCTTCATCGCCACTCCTATTTCACCTTTAAAAGAATAAGGTATTATTCAGCTGTCTTTTATCGTCACCTTCTCTCGAGATGCGAGTACTCCTTGGTTTAGGAGGGTACACCTATTATGCTTACTGGATAGTCTTCTTCCAAACCATAGGCTGGTGCCGAACGGTAGGGAAGGAAGAAAACCAGTTAGCCTAACGATGGTGTACAGAAGGTAACGACTAAAGACAAATAAAGGGATTTGGAGAGATGACAATAATATATACGGTTGAAGTCATGAATTGGATTATGGAAGAGGCATTGCTATGAATACCAGGATACCCCTACGAAACATTTTCATGTTTCAGTGCATTGTTAAAGAAAAACTGTTTTCCCGATTAGACACTTACTCCAAGGGTATGTATTTACCAGGTTTCATTCTCATATCTGTATGGTTTTATAGATGATGATTGGGAGTAAGATATTGGGAATTAGGTGATCATCCTCATTATATCGGAATTCGTTGTAATTGGTGATAGTTGAGGAAATCGCCAGGGTACAGTTTTCCACCGACAACGCACAAGTTATGAGTTGTTTAACTCAGCGGACTTATACAGAGTATTGTATGTTGTCCAGTGTCCATCAGGACAAAGGGGTAGGTCCTCGTACTATGTTCTGTTTACTTATAACTTCTCTAGTATTTAGACAAGTGTTTCGTAGAAATACAAGGTCTAAGTTTTGAGAAGTTATGGGTATAAGAATAAAGTAGAGAACCAAGTATCACAAGTATCGGGATTCTTCAAAGAGATCGAAGATGTAGATTCTTGTGAATGGTATTAAGATGATAGTGATGGTTTTGAGAAACGTATTTCTCTTTCAGGTTACTCATAATTGGATGGATTCCTAAGTTGAGTAATGCTGATTAGCCTCTTTCCATTAAGTTGATATGCACTGGAGACAGATGCATGGATTTGAATATGGTTCCAAATTAAATTAGTGCCAAAGTTTCTATATTGGATATAGAATAGTTCGTACATTAAAAGAAATTAAGGTACGGGGAGTTGTCCAGCTTATGATTAAAACCAGACACTGGATAACTCAAGGCACGATTCTGTAATGGCTGTTTGTGGGTTGACCCTGGCTACGACGAGGGTTGATATTCTACCATTTGGAAGATCAATAGTGATATTGTTCTTAAATCGCCACAGTTTTAGTAAAAATGGAAATTTTTCAGAAAACAGTAGTGGGAGTATGGTAGAACTGGAAGTGATTCCAGAACCACGAACGATTACGGAAAATTTAATAGGACCTATACATTCAATCAGGTTTGACATTCCAATTGCCACTCCGCAGGTGTGGTAGGTTACCTCAGACACCCGAGAGGTACTTCGGTAGCCTCAAGGACGGTGACAGGGAGGTTATTATCTACCAAGACTTGACACTACTGTTGTTCCAGGATATGAGACCCGGTAGGAGGGTTGTCGAAATCAGTGGGAGCAGCGGAAGCATAGTGGGCAAGATGCTTATATCTATTTATAGACTTGAGCAGTTATAGCGGAGATAGATCATCTAATTTTGATGTGACAGTCATGGGTTTGACTTCAATCAGAATAGGGGATGGATCAGTTAAGGAGGTAGTAGGGTGTGATGTCATGGTATCTTGATGACATACACAGAGTAGGAAGTAAAATTCCTATACTACGATCGGTTGGACTGTGGTCGTCGCACAGTTGTTTCTCCAGACAGGATATGGATATAATATTTGACATTCTGGTTTCTAGATCTATGGTTTTAGATCTGGATTTGGGTAGTTTCCTAATATGGGTACTTTGACAGATATTCTAATGGTTTTTGGAATAGTTGACTCCTAGCATGGTGGTGTACCTGCAGGTGATGGAGTCACCCTCTCTAAAGGTGTCGTATAGACTAAAGGGGAGAGGGATGTGCATGATTGGCAGATCACTTGCTTAGGCAATTGAGACAATCATGTGATGTCAAGTACCACACCAAATGTTGGTTTTGCACTAGATGCAATAAGTTTGTATTAATCCAATCCTGGAGAAACATAAGGAAGCAGTTTTAGAACATTAGTACATGTTCTATGGATTTGATAACGGCAGCCTCTTTCGGGAGACGGTTATCATTCCAGGCTTCAAAGGTGACATGGATGACAGAGTGTTTGTCAGAGTTTTAGTTTTCCCTCTGACGAGGGACAGTATTATGGACAGGTGGTTCCAGAGGATACTGTGGGTGGCATGGTGCCAGATACTGATTAGGTTCAGTGATCGATTCAGTCTAAGAAGTTTGGATATGGAGTTCATTTATGAACTAAGGTCCCATCAGATATCCAGACATGTTCTAAGACAGGTACTACTCAATTCGGGAGATGGCTTTCTCCGCGAACTTGAGATTAAGAGAGATACAGAAAGAAACTTCAAGGCGGATCCACTCACCGAGGCTATTTCTCGAACACAATAGTTTTACAAACGGGCTTTGTGAAACTGATTAGTAGAGGAGTTGGATGTTCGGTTTCACACGGGCTGTGAGTAGTCGACATCGAAATATTAGCCTTGAGTGCAAGTGGGAGATTGTTGGAGATAGTGCCCTCATAGTCAATTATTGGATCGCAGGTACGTGATTGCAATGATTGCGGAGGACCTATCCCGGTAGGACAGTCTTACTCGAAATGATAGTATGCTATCTGGCTTGCCTTTATCAGTCGTGTACATGTTCAGGTGACTGATTGCATGTTACACTTTGATAGAGCCCTTAGGATCTTGCTTTACTACCAACTGTATGATGGCGATCATATACGTGAGAGTTGGGTAGTTTATATGCATATCCTTAATTGTGGTCCCTAGTCGTGGGAGTTTCGAGACAGGGCATCGATACTCCGGAGTAGACTAGTGTGTACAGTCGAGACCCCGACGAGGGGCGGTGGCCGGTCTCACAAGCCACTGGTGTCAGTTGGATCACCTAAGATGTATACAGGTGCTCATTGGGTTATGAGTACACCGGACAGGACTCGCCGGGAATCTGCTAGTTAGTACTATACCTATCGTCAGATAGCAGTTCCCTGGTGACATGTGTACAGGTTAGTTCATCGACCTGAGGTCGTCATTTGTCTCGTGTGAGTTCCCACTGTGCTTTGATTTCTACCCTACCACGGCTCAAAGGAGTCGTGCAAACAGGTAGCTTTTGGGTACAGTCCCGAGCCATATGGAGGCACGTGAGCGGATCGGCAGGGGATTCGTCTCTCCCGGTATTGGGGGCGAGATCGTGCTGTGTCTAGGAGAGCCATTACGCAAAGCCCTCGGCCGAGGCAGGAGATTTACTGGTAGGTATTCCAGTAGTATCTCAGGGCGTTCTGGGCTACACTCCGACACGACTTATACTGCTAATGGGGGTCTGACGTTACTAGCCCCCTAGGCGGATATGCGATACTCATTGACGAACGGACCGGACTGTATATACATTGTCACTGTTAGGCTCAGTAGGGTTTTCGGAGGAGTTCGCTCATCGGTCTCCCTTGAGTTCGCTCCTCGGCCATCCTTGAGGTCAGTCCATGGGCAGCCGTTACGCATAGCTAGTGCCACTGACGGTTTGTGGTTAAACCCACTGCCAGGGTGCTGACGAGTCATTAGAGTCCCCCACAGACAGTTTCCCAAGTTCGGGCGAAACGTTGTAGAGGCCGTATGGTTTTATGGCAGGGTTCGGAAAATGCACGTGCGTTTACGCACGTGTCGATTTTCGGACAGATGATACTGGTCGGCTTTGGTTTAAGCCGGATCCGAGTATTATATTAAGTAGGTATAATATCTTTGTCTCAGTTGCATTTGTATTCGGTCGTAATACAAATGCGGGTATATTTATACATTTTCGGGGTTGTCCTGAAATTCGTTTCAGGATCACTTTTGGAAGTTGCCAGTTTCCAGTTTTCTATCAGCCGTCTTTTAACATTCGGTTAAAGACGGATTTGTCTTTTCTTGAGATGAGTGTGGATTCTTCTAGAAGGTTCTAGATGAGGTGACTAGGATTAAATGGTGTTAAGTTCTTATTGGTTGCATTTATTAGATGATGACTAGCCTAATGACTCATGCTTTGTGATTAATTCCTTTTGGATTGCTTAAGATATTTTGAAGTGAGAAGCTTTTAGCTTAAGGTCACCCCCTTCTCCTACGGTCACCTCCCTCTTGCTATATATGGCTTGCCCTCTCTCTCTCCTCATGCTTACTCTCACTTGAGGTTTCATTTCGGTTAGAAAAGATATGATAGTTTTGGGGTGTATGGAATTCACAGTTCATTTCATTCCATCACCCAATTTCCACGGCAACTTCATTAACCGATCGTCCACGGATTTGGACGAAGTGAGACAAAGTCATCTACTCATTCTCTACATCAATCTTGGTCGTCTCTTTTAGCAAACTTGACGATCGAGTTGCCTCGAGTCAGAGGCGGGAGCCCGTTTAAAGAACCGATCATGTGGTGCCACTTCGACGAGGACATCGGAGATCGACGAGATCGGAGCAGCCGCAACGGAGCGTGGGATGATGGTTGAAGAACGAAGGACTCGGATCGTTCGGTATAACATTCCTACACTCTTTACAGTTTGTTAGTTTAGCAATAATGGCAGATCCGGGTTAAAGTATACGATAGCGCCAGTTTAAAAGTTGTTGTTCCGCATTTGGCGTCTGTAGACTGCCGGGGCGCTAGCGTAGACTTACAGTGGTATCAGAGCCTAACCATTTTGCTATACTAACTTGTGCTAACGTGTTCAAAACATCGATCGAACCGAAACTCAAAAACGACAAAATCCTATATTGACAGTTTCTGTTGTTTTTAAACGGTCTCAAAAATTATTTCTGGATGTCTTAAAAATCCGTGCAGGGAATTCTAAGACCCACGACAAAATTTGGGGTCGTGATCCCTCCAAGTCGCCGCGGAAGGGCGGCCAAACCCATGGTTTGGCCGCGCAACCGCGGCCACGTGGGGAGCACGTGCTCCCAAATTTTGTCAGTAGGTTCTGTTTGGGATTTTGGGGTTTTTGGTATATAAAGTTTTGGCCCAGATTTTGTTACTGTTCACCAGTAAGCTGTGGGGCCCACTTTTTAATATTTGGTCTTTGGTCGATCGAAATTTAAACACGTTAGTTTACAGTGCTTACATTATATCTCCGACCGGGAATGTCATTTGATCGGTAAACCGCGTCCGATAGCTATAGTTCTTTTAGACGGGTTTGCGAACGTGACATTCGCGTTGATGTTCTGTGTTGTGCTGTAATGTTGCGGATTTGTCGTGGTGGATAGCAGTGTGCAATGATAGTACAGTTTGAGTTTATTTGTACATTTGATATTGCGGGGCGAGCGTCCAACTTGTGGACTGCCGTCACTGCCTGTTGTATAATATTCTTTTGGGGCACGACCAGGTTGCGGTCGATGTACCTGTTGTACTATTTTTCATTACTGTACTAGGTTTTGCCCCGAGACGGAGTGCACGGATAGCCGGGTTCGGGAAAGCAACGGGTCCGCATCTCATGGCTTTGAGACGCAGAGGGGCCCCACTTCAGAATTGGCAGACTATTCGCTGCACTCGTAGGGGGTACAGGTTGACCTAAGGAGGGGTGCTCAATTTACCGGATTCCGTGAAGTGCCGGGTGTTCCATTCACTATGCAGTGGGGACTACCTCGCTTCAGGTTTTGGCGGGTAACTTGCCGCACCCGTAGGGGTCTAGGTTTCATTGCACAGGCTATCCACACGACAGGGGAACGTCGAGTTTGAGCAGCGGCTCTGTGAAACTCGGGGATCCCAGATATCTGTATTGTTCTGTGATGCTTATTACTTTTCTGTAATGCTGCATATTATCACGTCTGGAGCGATTATGTATATTGGTTTATATACTATTAGATGTTGTATATGTTTTACACCCGCGCTAGTCCAGTCCCCGCTCTGTCGTTAGTTAAGTAACCTAACGAGTGATGACGGGACCCAGTGACGAATGCGGATGGCATATACGTACATTTTATTTTCGTTCTTTTCTGGTGTGATTATTGATGGGACTGCGTTGATTCTGATCAATGCAAAGTATAACAAACCTGTTTGAGTTGTTGGAACAAATTTAAAAAGTGTTGTTGCAAAGACGTTTCCTTTTGTTATGCATAGCGGTATTCAGTGGAATATCCTGCACCTCATTCGACGGGGCAAGGGCCGATATCCCTTCACCGGGACTGACCCCTTGGGCAGAAGTTTGCGTCAGCGTAATAACTTCACTATAGTCGATTACAAGTTGCTTTGCATAGCGGTATTCAGTGGAATATCCTGCACCTCATTCCACGAGGAAAGAGCCGAGATCCCTTTACCGGGAGTGACCTCTTTAGCAAAAGGTTTTCGCCACTATATTTTAAAAAAAAGCTATCAGGTTCCTTCAGCGATATCAAGTTCACTACGCTAAAGGTTTTTCGCCAAAAACCAGCCGTAGCCCTCCGTCACTTCTTTTGGGTATTCAGTAGTATTCAAGCTATGTATTTTGACCTAACGCCAAGGCATAGTGTTTGGTAGCTGCTGGGTATTCAATTGTTGCATAGATAGATGAGTTGGTTTGGGACAGCCGTTCTGCCATTTTGACCTAACGCCAAGGGCATGTGCGGGTGGGTTCAAATTAACAAGATAGTGATGGGTAGAACTTGGCATGTGACTTATGACATTTTGACCTAACGCCAAGGTTATAAGAGCATGGGGCAAAAACTATATCAGGAGTTTCTAAAGAAACTGAAACTTGCCGAGTATGCGCATACCTTCTGGAGTATGAGTAACGTGGATGCATTCCATCACGTTATCATGCGATGAGAGTTGGATCCTGATTCCCACTGATGAGTTGGTTTACTCTTCGGGTGATCCCGATTAATTCTTCTTTAGGTTTGGAGGAGAATTTGACAGGACAGTGGGAGGTTTCCGGGTTAGATAAAATGATGACCATTCTGATCTAGGTTAGAGTGCACGCAGAGTGTTTCTTTTCTCTCTCTCTCTTTGGCAGCGACCTTTGACCGACCCTAGACTATGACTCAGTGACCAGGTTGACCGAACCTTCTTAAAATACTGGCTTTTGGATTGTCTGAGTTGCATAAGTCATTGCCACTCCTTCTTTTACCCTTTGCATTTCTCAGAACACCCGTATTACTACGGATATCCACTTCCATTGGATAGATCCATCGTATGGTTATATACGAACTCGAAGGGACTTCTTCGGGGATGGATCCAGGTTCAGGAGAAATAGAATTGGTTTATTCAGTTGTCTTTTATTATCACCTTCTCTCAGGTTGCGAGAGCTCCTTGGTTTAGGAGAGTACACCTATTACGCCTATTGGATAGTCTTATTCCAAACCATAGGCTGGTGCCGAAAGGTAGGGAATGAAGAAAACCAATTAGCCTAAGTAGGGTGTGCAGAAGGTAATATGTAAAGACAAAATAAAGGAATTAGAAAGAGGGCAAAGTAAATTGCGACTGATATCATTCACGACCAAAACCGCGTGCTTCATCGCCACTCCTATTTCACCTTTAAAAGAATAAGGTATTATTCAGCTGTCTTTTATCGTCACCTTCTCTCGAGATGCGAGTACTCCTTGGTTTAGGAGGGTACACCTATTATGCTTACTGGATAGTCTTCTTCCAAACCATAGGCTGGTGCCGAACGGTAGGGAAGGAAGAAAACCAGTTAGCCTAACGATGGTGTACAGAAGGTAACGACTAAAGACAAATAAAGGGATTTGGAGAGATGACAATAATATATACGGTTGAAGTCATGAATTGGATTATGGAAGAGGCATTGCTATGAATACCAGGATACCCCTACGAAACATTTTCATGTTTCAGTGCATTGTTAAAGAAAAACTGTTTTCCCGATTAGACACTTACTCCAAGGGTATGTATTTACCAGGTTTCATTCTCATATCTGTATGGTTTTACAGATGATGATTGGGAGTAAGATATTGGGAATTAGGTGATCATCCTCATTATATCGGAATTCGTTGTAATTGGTGATAGTTGAGGAAATCGCCAGGGTACAGTTTTCCACCGACAACGCACAAGTTATGAGTTGTTTAACTCAGCGGACTTATACAGAGTAATGTATGTTGTCCAGTGTCCATCAGGACAAAGGGGTAGGTCCTCGTACTATGTTCTGTTTACTTATAACTTCTCTAGTATTTAGACAAGTGTTTCATAGAAATACAAGGTCTAAGTTTTGAGAAGTTATGGGTATAAGAATAAAGTAGAGAACCAAGTATCACAAGTATCGGGATTCTTCAAAGAGATCGAAGATGTAGATTCTTTTGAGTGGTATTCAGATGATAGTGATGGTTTTGAGAAACGTATTTCTCTTTCAGGTTACTCATAATTGGATGGATTCCTAAGTTGAGTAATGCTGATTAGCCTCTTTCCATTAAGTTGATATGCACTGGAGACAGATGCATGGATTTGAATATGGTTCCAAATTAAATTAGTGCCAAAGTTTCTATATTGGATATAGAATAGTTCGTACATTAAAAGAAATTAAGGTACGGGGAGTTGTCCAGCTTATGATTAAAACCATACACTGGATAACTCAAGGCACGATTCTGTAATGGCTGTTTGTGGGTTGACCCTGGCTACGACGAGGGTTGATATTCTACCATTTGGAAGATCAATAGTGATATTGTTCTTAAATCGCCACAGTTTTAGTAAAAATGGAAATTTTTCAGAAAACAGTAGTGGGAGTATGGTAGAACTGGAAGTGATTCCAGAACCACGAACGATTACGGAAAATTTAATAGGACCTATACATTCAATCAGGTTTGACATTCCAATTGCCACTCCGCAGGTGTGGTAGGTTACCTCAGACACCCAAGAGGTACTTCGGTAGCCTCAAGGACGGTGACAGGGAGGTTATTATCTACCAAGACTTGACACTACTGTTGTTCCAGGATATGAGACCCGGTAGGAGGGTTGTCGAAATCAGTGGGAGCAGCGGAAGCATAGTGGGCAAGATGCTTATATCTATTTATAGACTTGAGCAGTTATAGCGGAGATAGATCATCTAATTTTGATGTGACAGTCATGGGTTTGACTTCAATCAGAATAGGGGATGGATCAGTTAAGGAGGTAGTAGGGTGTGATGTCATGGTATCTTGATGACATACACAGAGTAGGAAGTAAAATTCCTATACTACGATCGGTTGGACTGTGGTCGTCGCACAGTTGTTTCTCCAGACAGGATATGGATATAATATTTGACATTCTGGTTTCTAGATCTATGGTTTTAGATCTGGATTTGGGTAGTTTCCCAATATGGGTACTTTGACAGATATTCTAATGGTTTTTGGAATAGTTGACTCCTAGCATGGTGGTGTACCTGCAGGTGATGGAGTCACCCTCTCTAAAGGTGTCGTATAGACTAAAGGGGAGAGGGATGTGCATGATTGGCAGATCACTTGCTTAGGCAATTGAGACAATCATGTGATGTCAAGTACCACACCAAATGTTGGTTTTGCACTAGATGCAATAAGTTTGTATTAATCCAATCCTGGAGAAACATAAGGAAGCAGTTTTAGAACATTAGTACATGTTCTATGGATTTGATAACGGCAGCCTCTTTCGGGAGACGGTTATCATTCCAGGCTTCAAAGGTGACATGGATGACAGAGTGTTTGTCAGAGTTTTAGTTTTCCCTCTGACGAGGGACAGTATTATGGACAGGTGGTTCCAGAGGATACTGTGGGTGGCATGGTGCCAGATACTGATTAGGTTCAGTGATCGATTCAGTCTAAGAAGTTTGGATATGGAGTTCATTTATGAACTAAGGTCCCATCAGATATCCAGACATGTTCTAAGACAGGTACTACTCAATTCGGGAGATGGCTTTCTCCGCGAACTTGAGATTAAAAGAGATACAGAAAGAAACTTCAAGGCGGATCCACTCACCGAGGCTATTTCTCGAACACAATAGTTTTACAAACGGGCTTTGTGAAACTGATTAGTAGAGGAGTTGGATGTTCGGTTTCACACGGGCTGTGAGTAGTCGACATCGCAATATTAGCCTTGAGTGCAAGTGGGAGATTGTTGGAGATAGTGCCCTCATAGTCAATTATTGGATCGTAGGTACGTGATTGCAATGATTGCGGAGGACCTATCCCGGTAGGACAGTCTTACTCGAAATGATAGTATGCTATCTGGCTTGCCTTTATCAGTCGTGTACATGTTCAGGTGACTGATTGCATGTTACACTTTGATAGAGCCCTTAGGATCTTGCTTTACTACCAACTGTATGATGGCGATCATATACGTGAGAGTTGGGTAGTTTATATGCATATCCTTAATTGTGGTCCCTAGTCGTGGGAGTTTCGAGACAGGGCATCGATACTCCGGAGTAGACTAGTGTGTACAGTCGAGACCCCGACGAGGGGCGGTGGCCGGTCTCACAAGCCACTGGTGTCAGTTGGATCACCTAAGATGTATACAGGTGCTCATTGGGTTATGAGTACACCGGACAGGACTCGCCGGGAATCTGCTAGTTAGTACTATACCTATCGTCAGATAGCAGTTCCCTGGTGACATGTGTACAGGTTAGTTCATCGACCTGAGGTCGTCATTTGTCTCGTGTGAGTTCCCACTGTGCTTTGATTTCTACCCTACCACGGCTCAAAGGAGTCGTGCAAACAGGTAGCTTTTGGGTACAGTCCCGAGCCATATGGAGGCACGTGAGCGGATCGGCAGGGGATTCGTCTCTCCCGGTATTGGGGGCGAGATCGTGCTGTGTCTAGGAGAGCCATTACGCAAAGCCCTCGGCCGAGGCAGGAGATTTACTGGTAGGTATTCCAGTAGTATCTCAGGGCGTTCTGGGCTACACTCCGACACGACTTATACTGCTAATGGGGGTCTAACGTTACTAGCCCCCTAGGCGGATATGCGATACTCATTGACGAACGGACCGGACTGTATATACATTGTCACTGTTAGGCTCAGTAGGGTTTTCGGAGGAGTTCGCTCATCGGTCTCCCTTGAGTTCGCTCCTCGGCCATCCTTGAGGTCAGTCCATGGGCAGCCGTTACGCATAGCTAGTGCCACTGACGGTTTGTGGTTAAACCCACTGCAAGGGTGCTGACGAGTCATTAGAGTCCCCCACAGACAGTTTCCCAAGTTCGGGCGAAACGTTGTAGAGGCCGTATGGTTTTATGGCAGGGTTCGGAAAAATGCACGTGCGTTTACGCACGTGTCGATTTTCGGACAGATGATACTGGTCGGCTTTGGTTTAAGCCGGATCCGAGTATTATATTAAGTAGGTATAATATCTTTGTCTCAGTTGCATTTGTATTCGGTCGTAATACAAATGCGGGTATATTTATACAGTTTCGGGGTTGTCCTGAAATTCGTTTCAGGATCACTTTTGGAAGTTGCCAGTTTCCAGTTTTCTATCAGCCGTCTTTTAACATTCGGTTAAAGACGGATTTGTCTTTTCTTGAGATGAGTGTGGATTCTTCTAGAAGGTTCTAGATGAGGTGACTAGGATTAAATGGTGTTAAGTTCTTATTGGTTGCATTTATTAGATGATGACTAGCCTAATGACTCATGCTTTGTGATTAATTCCTTTTGGATTGCTTAAGATATTTTGAAGTGAGAAGGTTTTAGCTTAAGGTCACCCCCTTCTCCTACGGTCACCTCCCTCTTGCTATATATGGCTTGCCCTCTCTCTCTCCTCATGCTTACTCTCACTTGAGGTTTAATTCGGTTAGAAAAGATATGATAGTTTTGGGGTGTATGGAATTCACAGTTCATTTCATTCCATCACCCAATTTCCACGGCAACTTCATTAACCGATCGTCCACGGATTTGGACGAAGTGAGACAAAGTCATCTACTCATTCTCTACATCAATCTTGGTCGTCTCTTTTAGCAAACTTGACGATCGAGTTGCCTCGAGTCAGAGGCGGGAGCCCGTTTAAAGAACCGATCATGTGGTGCCACTTCGACGAGGACATCGGAGATCGACGAGATCGGAGCAGCCGCAACGGAGCGTGGGATGATGGTTGAAGAACGAAGGACTCGGATCGTTCGGTATAACATTCCTACACTCTTTACAGTTTGTTAGTTTAGCAATAATGGCAGATCCGGGTTAAAGTATACGATAGCGCCAGTTTAAAAGTTTTTGTTCCGCATTTGGCGTCTGTAGACTGCCGGGGCGCTAGCGTAGACTTACAATGGCTTTCCGAACACAGTGCGACATCAACCCCCAATACCGGGAGAGACGAATCCTATCTAATCACCACTGCCTCTAAGAGCTTCGGGACTGCACCCAACAACTACCTGTTTGCATGACTCATCAGAGCCGTGGTAGGGTAGTAATATAAGAACAGTGGGAACACACTCAAGGCGAAATTGCAGTGTCAAGTCAACGGGCTACGCTGTACTCATGTCACCTGGGAACTGCTACCTGACGATAGGTATAGTACAAACCAACAGTTCCCCACGAGTCTGTCCAGTGTAAATCATAACCCAATAAGCACCTGCATACTATCTCCAGTACGACGTACAAATGGTTGTGGGATAGACCATCTCCCTTGATGGGATGAGAAGCGTATACACTAGTCTGCTCTGGAGTATAGATACCCTGTCTCGATAATCCTACGATTAGGGACCTGTATAAGGATGTGCTTATAGACTACCCAGCCCCCACTAGTGTGACTGCCATCATAACGCTGGTAATCAACCAAAGATCCTAAGGGCTCTACCAATATGTATTAGCGATACGTTAAAAGAAACATATAGACATATTAAGATATAAACAAACCAAGCAGCATACTACCATATTGAGCAAGACTGTCATAAAATCCATCCATATCCCAAGCTTCCAAAATGTAATATACAAACAAGTACGATACAATAATGGCCTCTACGACATATATCACTAAAAATCTCCCACTTGCACTAAGGCCATGTGTTGGCATATCGCAGACCTATCATCTCGAATAGCCTCTTGAACTGCGTCTGAGGGATGGCCTTTGTGAGTAGATCTGCAGTGTTGTTCTCCGTATCAACTCTCTTTACCTCGATCTCCTGGCGATCCACGATCTCCCTAATCAGGTGATATCGCTTCAAGATATGTCTGGACTTCTGATGGGACCTGGGTTCCTTCGCTAAAGCTATAGCTCGGTTGTTGTCATAATACAGAGGTATTGGATCAACAATGGACGAAACCACCAGAAGTTCTATTAAGAACTTCCTCATCCAGACTGCTTCTTTTACGGCGTCACATACGGCGGTATACTTCGCTTCCGTCGTCGAGTCAGCAAAGGTGTCCTGCTTGGAGCTCTTCCAATAGACCGCCCCTCAATTGAGGGTAAAGACATAACCCGACATGGACTTGGAGTCATCCTTGTCACTCTGGAAGCTGGAGTCAGCAAAGGCCTCAATATGGAGGTCTTTTTTGCCATACACCAAGAACATCTCCTTTGTCCTTCTCAGGTACTTGAGAATGTTCTTTACTGTTATCCAGTGCTTCTCCCTAGGATTTGACTGATACAGGATTACCATGCTTGGTGCGTAAGAAATATCTGGTTTGGTACACAACATCGCATACATTATAGAGCCTACCGCAGAAGCGTAGGGTATAGTTGACATGCGATCCCTTTCCGAATCAGTCTTGAAAGATATCTCTTTGGAGAGGGTGATTCCGTGACAAGCCGGTAGATTACCGTGCTTTGAATCTTCCATACTGAATCTTTTCAGTATGGTGTCGATATACCTGGACTGTGAAAGTCCCAACATCCTCTTAGATCTATCACGATAGATCTGGATCTCCAGAATGTAAGAGGCATCACCCAGGTCTTTCATGGAGAACCTTTGTGGCAAGAATCCTTTGACTGATTGTAGTATAGGAATGTCATTTCCTATCAAGAGAATGTCATCCACATATAAGACGAGGAATACCACAATTCTCTCTACAATCTTACTATAGATGCATGGTTAATCTGGATTTTTGATAAAGTCAAATTCTTTGACCGTCTCATCAAAACAGATGTTCCAATTCCGCGATGCCTGCTTTAATCCATAAATGGATTTAAGCAACTTGCACACTTTCTCGCTGCTCCTACTCTGAATGAAACCTTCTGGCTGATCCATATAGACGCACTCTTCTAAATTTCTATTTAGAAAAACGGTCTTTACGTCCATCTGCCAAATCTCATAATCATGGAAGGCAGCAATGGCAAGAAGGATCCAAATGGATTTGAGCATAGCCACTATGGAAAAGGTTTCATCATAGTCCAAACCAGGTCTTTGACGAAAACCTTTTGCAACAATTCTAGTCTTATAGGTTTCAACCTGTCCATCTACACCAATCTTCTTTTTGAAGATCCATTTGCAGCCTACGGGTTTTACCCTTTTCTGGAGCAATGTCCAAAGTCCATACTTTGTTGGTGTACATGGACTCCATCTCGGTCAGCATTGCATCCAGCCATTTTACCGAGTCTCCGCTCTGAATTGTTTGCTGGAACCTAGTAGGCTCATCAATATTAATGATGCAATCCTCTCTATCCTCATCAATGAGAAAACCGTAGTATCCCTCAGGCGGATGAGACAGCCTACTACTCCTGCAGAGTGGCACGGGGATGTCCTGTTCCTTTGAAACCTCAGGTTCTACCATGCTTTCATTAATAGCTTGTGGTTCTGGAATTTCTTCCGGTTCTATTGCGCTCATACTTATCTCTTTTTCTAAAAATTGAGTTTCTAAGAAGTGGGCATGACGAGAAACAAAAACCTTTTATTCCTCTGCGTAATAGAAAAGATATCCCATGGGGTTCTTTGGGTATCCCACAAACTTACACAGTACTGAGCGTGCCTCGAGTTTGTCCGCATGCTGCTTTTTGACAAAAGCTAGACAACTCCATATCTTCAGATACTGAAGATAGGGTTTTTTCCTACTCCATATCTGATATGGTGTGGTATACACAGTCTTGGTAAGAACCTTGTTCAAAATATATGCAGCTGATTCTAGCGCATAACCCCAGAAGGATCGCGGTAACTCATCATGGAACGTACCATATCCAATAGGGTTCTGTTCCGCCTTTCCTATACACCGTTGTGTTGTGTTGTGTATGGAGAAGTAAGCTGAGAGAGAATTCTATTCTCTTTTAAGTAATGCAGGAACTCGGCACTTAAGTATTCACCACCTCGATCAGATCTCAGTGTCTTGATACTTTTGCCAGTTTGTTTTTCCACTTCATTCTTATATTCTCGGAATATCTTAAAGGCCTCGAATTTATTTTTCTTCAAGAAAACATGTCCATACCTAGAGAAATCATTCGTACAAGTAATGAAATAGTAATAACCACTTCTTGCATATGTAGACATTGGATCATACACGTCGCTGTGTATGAGTCCTAAGAGCTCGCTCGCTCTTACTCCCTGTCCAGGGAACGGAGTCTTTGTCATCTTTCTTTTGAGACATGAATGTCAAGTTGCATAAGAATGATATTCGAACGGATCCAAATATCCTTCTTTATGTAACTTGGTCAACCATGTTTCATTGATATGACCTACTCGACAATTCCATAAGAAAACTTGATTTAATTCTGTTGACTTTCTTTTGTGTGTTTTCTGGACGTTGAAAATATGTAGTTGGTTTAATACGTATATACCGTTGTTTAGTGTATCCGACCCAATCAAACCATGATTTAGGTGGATGTTTACGACATCTCTTACAAATGTAAAATCATAAGTTTCTTTAGATAACAAAGATACAGAAATGGCATTACAAGCCAAACTAGGTACACAAAAACAGCTGCGCAAAACCAAAATATGTCCACTTATCAATCCTAAGTGATATTCCCCTACGGAGACAGCATCGACGCTCGCTCCGTTAGCAACCATGAGGGTCATATCACCCGCCTTCAAAACTCTACAGCTTCTCAGTGCCTATAAAGAATTACAGATATGAGATCCTGATCCAGTATCCAATACCCAAGAAGTAGAGTTGATTGACTGACAGTTTTCAATCACAAACACACCTGAAGCCGAAGCCATAACCTACTTTGAACCCTGGTTCTGGGCTTTCCAGCCCTGCAATCTTTCTTCCAATGGCCCTTCTTATGACAGTAGAAGCATTCTTCCTTCCCTACTATCGGCCCCCAACATTTGCCTTGCTCCTTTCCTCTACCTTACTAACACCGCCTTTTGTCTTGGTGGGGGCCTTCTTCTTCTTCCCCTTGGCTTTCGCCTTTTATCTAGAATAGGAAGATCCCCCAACAAGTAGAGCGGGTGTCTCCCTGGAATTCTGTAGAGTGCCCTCTGCGCTCATGAATATGTTGAGGAGTTCTGAAAGTGTAACTTCTTTCGCTTGAATGTTAAAATTCAAGATGAACTGGGCGTAGGTAAAGGGGAAGGACTGTAGAATCAAGTCTGTATATAGCTCGTTCTCCAACGTGGTCCCCAGGTCCGCGATCTCTTCAATCAAGCTGATCATTTTAAGGACGTGGTCCCCTACAAATGACCCGATAGCCAGCCTCGCTTGAAATAATTTCTTCGAGGTCCCGTATCTTGCGATACGAGATTGCGTTCCATATAAATCTTTGGTATAGAAGAAGATGGATTCAAGATCCATCTTCTCGTGCTGCCTCTGGTGTTCATTATCCATAGAAGCCAGCACGAGGCACTTGGCTTTTGTACTGTCAATTTCCCATGTCTTATGGATCTCAATATCCGCGATGCTGGAATTTCGACTTGGGACGGCGGGGACTTTAGTAGTAAGAAGATAGCCCAGTTTGTCATATGTGATGGCCATCTGGACATTCCTGAGCCAGTCATTATAGTCTGGCCCCGTCAATATGTTTTTATCTAAAAGTAAGTTAAGGCCGGTCATCTTGGTCGCTGCAGTTAGGAGAGAGAGAAGAAACACTTTATCATGATGCTCTTGAAAGTTTAGATTGGTTTTTAGTTTATCTAAACAGGATGGCTCCCACTATTTCTCGAATCCTTCTTCAAACCATAAAAGAAAAATTAGTCGGGATTAATCGCACCCTACAATTCTTACTTTAACTTTTCGGCCAGGCTCGTGTTGGTACTTCGAGGGAGGTTTTACAACACTTTCGCGAAGTTCCTTAATTAAATAACCACTTTTCCCTGGAGGCATAGCCCCACTAACACCGTTCTTGATACCTACTTAGTTTATAGCATTAATTGCAAAGTGGAAAATTCTCCCGAGGAGTAGCGGATACTCACAGTAGGATCGGGATCTAAATATCATTGTGTGATAACCTTGAAGGAATCCTACCAAAATTATCACACTCCAAATGGTATGCAACACCAGCATGTTTTAGTTTCTTTAGAAACTCCCGATGTGGATTTTTGCCCCAAGCTCTTATGACCTTGACGAAGGCCAACATATCATAAGTAGCAAGTCAAGTTCTACCCGTCATTATCCAGGTTAATTTAAACCCACTCGTACATACTCTTGATGAAGGGCAAAATAGTAGTACGACTGTCCCAAACCAACTCATCTATCTATGCAACAGATGAATATTCAGCATCTACCAATCACTATAGCTTAGCGAAGGTCAAAATATATAGCTTGAATAGTACTGAATATCCATCTGAAATGATGGAGGGCTACGAATGGTTTTGGCTAAACCGTGAAAGTAATGAACTTGATATGATCGAAGGAACCATGATAGCTTTTTAAAGTTGTAGTTTAGGCTCCGCATTTAAAAGTTTGCTTTTTGGAAAAAACCGAGTGGTTTTTGAAATTGTTCCAACGATTCAGCTTTGCTTTGTTTGCTTTGCATTATTCAATTAATGCAGTCCCATAATTTAACCTACCATTGCAGAAAGAAATGAAAATACCACGTACTCTTATGCTATCCGCATTCGCTATTGGGCCCCGTCTAACACCGTTAGGTTACTTAACTAACGCAAGAGCGGGAGCTAGACTAGCGCGAGTGCAAAACATAAGCAACGTCTACTATATAGCATATATATAATATCCATTCGTCTCACGCAATAATAGGCATTCCAGATCACAGATGAATATAATGGATATAATAGGAATTCCGCGTTTTGTTTAAGCCTGTAACGAAAGACGGATTCCACGGTCATGATGAATAGCAGAACCCCATTCTAGACCCTTACGGGTGCGGCAAACTACACGCCAAATTCCTAAAGTGAAGCAACCTCCCTCAGTAAAATGAGTAGGCCACTCGGCACTTCAAAGAACCCGGTAGTTTGTGCACCCTACCGTGGGTCTATCCTAGGAGCAAAAACAGTAAATGAAATAATACAACGATGGCTACAACCTCAACCCGGATGTGCCCCACAAAATAATATTACATCAATATTAAAATTTACATCGAATGAAAGAAAGAAAACTCTCTTCTCACATCCCCCGGCTATTCATCATTGAGGATCCAATATTCCATATCCACAAACCAACAAAAACAGCAATACGGATATGTGCAACCCCCAACTAACCGACATATAGCAATCAGCAGAAGTTTACAAACACATATAACAACCTGAAACTATAAACGATGTTAAAACTGCGACTTCAAAATACTCCGTATTGCAACAACAGAAAGATAACAGTATAAGCAATCTTAGAAAAATCAAACATAACCTGAAACCCTAATTCCAAGAGACTAGAACACAGAACAAAACACGAGACAAAAATTCTATATGGGGCCGGCGAGGCCGGGAAAAGTGCTACTTTGGATGGCCAAAAATTGGAATCAGGATCTCATGTTCTGGTGGTGTTCAAGATACAAGTAATAGAGCACTCTACAAATGTTTTAAAAAAATTTTGAGTCTCTGAAAAATTCGAAAGAAACATGGAATCATGGTTTCTTGTTTTGGAGTTATTTCCGTTTCATAGTTTTACTTATCGTTTAATTTGTTAGTTAAGGGTTTATTTTTCTCTGATACCACTGTAAGTCAATGTCGCGCACCCCACAAGTTCGCGGGGAGGCGGAGTTTGCAAAAAACGAAATTTATATGCTTCGCAACACCGACTAAACTCCAGGATATATACTAAACCCTTACTAACAAAACATCTATGAGGTTTAACTACTATGTAAGTGTAAGTGCATGGCGGCGCCCCGGCCGTCAATCCGACGCCGGAATGCGGAAGCGAAAAAATTTGCGAACATGCAAACTGGCACCACCGCGCACTATAAACCTGGATCGGGCCATTAATCTAGTCCTAGCTAAGTTAAGAACGGGTAGAGAGATATCCCGAGCGATCCGTGTCCTTCGGTCTTCTCGTCGTCGTCCCGATCTCCCCGCGGAATCTCCGGCCTCCACCTCCTCGTCGGAAAGGGCACCACGTTGCCAGCTGCTTTTACGGGCTCCCACCTCTGGACCGAAGCAACTCGGGCATGAAGTTGGCGAGCCGACGTGCCCAAGGATTTCTGTAGTATACGTGAAGTGCTCTATGTCTCATTTGGGTTTGTAGGATGTTGCCTTTTGGTAGAGGAAATGATATATGAACTTCTGTAGAGGAACTTGGGGATTTTTGCAAGCATGAGAGAACCAAAAATCCCCCACATACAATGGGCAGCCCCCTCTCCTTGGCCGGCCATGGCAAGGTGAGAAAAATGAGAGAGAGGAATGTGAGTGGCAAAAGGAATATGGATCTCTCCAATAATCGAGAGAGAGAAATGGTTATCATTAACGAAAGAAATGATCACAAATAAAGTCCAATACTCCACCAACCATCACCCTTCATCATCATCAACAATCATGACTCTAAAAGTCAAGCAATCATTGTCAAAAAAAGTCAAATGATGGTGCAACCATCATGAAGCAAGGATATGCAAATAACACCCTCCACAAATGCAAATAAGCCCTCCTCCACTAATCTTCAGCCAATGAAAGATACAAAGAAATATGGCCGAAACGAAAAACAAACTGGCAACTCCGGAAAACTGATCCCGTAATAAATTACAGGAAAACCCCGCTACTGTATATACATACCCGCATTTGTATTCCGACTGAAATACAAATGCAATGAGACAAAATCTACACTGTACTATACTAGGATCCGGCTTAAACCAAAGCCCGCTAGTATAACTGTCCGATCATGATCCGTGCAATACCGCACCTATCTGATCGAACCCTGCCATATTATCTCCGTACGGCCTCTACAGCGTTTCGTCCGAAACTTGAGCAACTGTCTGTAGGGGACTCTAAAGACTCGTCAACACCTTGGTTGTGGATTTAACCACTAGCACGTCATAGGTATTAGCCTATACGTAACGGGCTACCAGGCATTGACCAAAAGGGACGTCTGTGAGCGAACTCATACTGACACCCTTCCGAGCCTGTCAGTGACAATATCCATACAGTCCGGTCCGTTCGTCTATGAGCATCGCATGGCGGGCCTAGGGGGTTGGTGAATGTCAGAACCCCAAAAGCGGTACAAGTCGTGTCGAAGATCAGCCCAGAACACCCTGGGATACTACTGGAATACCTACCAGTAAATCTCCTGCCTTGGCAAAGGACTTTTCATGTACTGGCTCTCCTAGACAAAGCGCGAACTCACCCCCAATACCGGGAGAGACGAACCTATGCAGATCCGCTCACTGCCTCCATGTGGCTCGGGACTGTACCCAACTAAAACCTGTTTGTAGGACTCCTTTGAGCCGTGGTAGGGTAGTAATCAAAGCACGGTGGGAACTCACACGAGACAAATGACGATCTCAGGTCGATGAACTAACCTGTACACATGTCACCAGGGAACTGCTATCTGACATCAGGTATAATCCCAACTAACATGTTCCCGGCGAGTCCTGTCCGGTGTACTCATAACCCAATGAGCACCAGTATACATCTTAGGTGAACCAACTGACACCAGTGGCTTATGAGACCGGCTACCGCCCCTCGTCGGGGTCTCGACTATATACACTAGTCTACTCTGGAGTATCGATGCCCTGTCTCGAAACTCCCACGACTAGGGACCTTTTAAGGATGTGCTTATAGACTACCAGCTCCCACGTATATGATCGCCCTCATACTGCTGGCAATCAAGCAAGAATCCTAGGGGCTCTATCAACGTGCAATAGTGACCTGTAAGGTCACCTAAAGCAGTACACGATGATAAAGGTAAACCAGATAGCATACTATCATCTTGAGTAAGATTATCCTACTGGGACAGGTCCTCCCTCAATCATTGCAATCACGTGCCTGTGATCCAATAATTGACTCTGAGGGCACTATCTTCAACAATCTCCCACTTGCACTCAAGGCTAATTATTGCGATGTCGTATACTCATAGCCCGTGTAATACCGAACACCCAACTCCTCTACCAGTCAGTCTCACAAAGCTCGTTTGCGAAACTATTGCGTTCGAGGAATAGCCTCAGTGAGTGGATCCGCTCCGATGTTTCTTACTATGTCTCTCTATATCTCAAGTTCGCGGAGAAAGCCATCTCCCAAAATGAGCAATACCTGTCTTAGAATGTGTCTGGATGTCTGATGGGACCTAGATCATAAATGAACTCAAAATCCAATCTTCTTAGACTGTATCGTCAACTGAACCTAATCAGTATCCTGCGGCATGCCTCCCTCAGTATCCTCCTGGACCACCTGTCCAAAATACTGTTAGTGTATATGCCCTAGAGGCCATTACTGTATCATACTAGTTTGTATATTACTTAATGGAAGCTTGGGATATTCACCTTGTATAAACAATCTTGCTCAATATAGTAGTATGTTACTTGGTTTGTTTCTACTTCAATGTGTACATGTGTTTATTTTTGTATATCACCTATACACATGTCACGACCCGAAAGAGCACGTGACTGGCCCTTGAACCATATGAAGTCTATAGGACTCCATCTGATCCAAGTAAGCCAAAAGCCCAGAATTCTAAAACCATTTAAAGAGTAAGTAAAGAAAACTGGTTTAAAGAAGTGAAGGAAAATATGTTTGAAGTCAAGGTCTTTAAATAACTAAGCCGAATGTGCATTTTTAAAAGGTAAAGTCTTTTCTAAAAATTTCGGCAGAGTTTCTTTTGTAAATACTGGCCCCGAACGGGGTACAACAAGAACAACATATATACAATGATAAAAGGCATCCCCAAGCGGGAGCTAGCTGTTCGTCAATCGACGGTCACAACCACGCAAGCAACAATAATATACAACGCCGAAAGGCGAGGATCAAATCCAAAAGAAACACAGTAAGCATGAAAACCGCAATACTACTAAGCGCGACTCTAAGGTCAAATAAAACATCACTAAAGTCTGAGTCTGAAACAATATACAAGTTTTGGTTGATGGAAAAATCTAGATACAAGGAATAATACAAGTACAATGGTGGTTCTTGATGCAAAAGAAACCACCTACCAAATGCAATTCACCCGCAAGGAAGCAATGTGCCAGAAATGCCGCAATGAAACCTGTACGGCAAACCTGCAAGAACTGTGGCACAACGGGGGGGTGAGTTGCCAACTCGTGAATAGAGAACAACTACAAGCAGAAACCGAACGCAGGACATAATCCTAGGTCAAAACGATCAGTACAAAATCCTCAATAAAAACATGCAACCTATAACAAGGCTAGGGTAAATATCTAACCCGAGTGCAATCTCATGTGCCTGTGTCAGTGCCTCAGGTAGCAATATATCATATGAATGAGTTATGAATGCATGAGAACAGAATACATGTAAATGAAGAAACTGTTTTCATAATTTTGTGAGATTTCCTTTGTATTTTTAAAATGAGGTATCATAATGAAATCAGCATAAAACAGTGCCTAACATCGGCACAAAACGTAATCCAAATATCTCGATATCTCTGTATCACAGTCTCTGTACCTCAATATCTCGAAATCTCAATGTCTCAATCACAAAATCTAGGGCGCCGCCAGTCCAGACCGGCCCCTACCATCAATCTCAAGACCACGACGGTATCCTCCGGATATCCGACGCGTCAGGTAAAATCACCGGTCGGTAGTGCTCCCCTGCCAGGCTCAACGTCATCACCACATTCATCTTGCCCCGAGGTACCGCACCGGGTCCACCATGTACCCGAAACGGTTCATCCGTCTCCTCGAATCGGGTTTCCAAATCCATCAGCAAACTCATGGTGGACGACTCATACATCATGGGAAAACCGCACTTTTTATTTTAAAAGAGAGAGAATGTTTATTTGTGTTTTTGCGGTTTTCCTCCAAATCCAGAAAATCTCACAGAAATCCAAATCCAAAACCTCAGTAACACGTAAAATAGTGAATATATGCATGAGAATCCATGAATGCGGCATAACAATGAATAACAGTATGCATGAAGTAGCAGGTAATAACTACAATGTCTAAACTATTAGCTAATAGGTTATGACAAGCAATAGTATTTTCTAAGGTGTACGTGACATGGCAATTACCGATGAAGATGTGTGTGAGCCGGCAAGTAAGTGTACGTAGTACATACGCAACATCGGTAATGGTGCTGGTGTCCTAACAGCATGATATCAATAATGGAGTATGAAACATAATATAAGAATGCGATGCAAAGCGAACCACAAAAAGAGTGGGAGCTGAATCTAGACGCAACTATAACTAATCTGCATTAATCTAATATAAGTCCTACAAATGGTGCCTTTTGAAATATCACGAATCATGGGGTTTTGAAAATAGGGGCTACGGTGTTTTTATGAAAAGATACGCCTTTTGAAATGTCCGTAGATCCCTTGACCTGTCTTTTAAAATACCCACGACCCGCTAGTTTTGAAATAGGTAGGAGTCTAATCTAATCTAACAACTACACTAAACTATACAGCTGAACTAACAAGCTGAGCTACAGGTAAGGAAACCGCCTAACATCTGAGTCGATATATATAAATATATATAAGTCGGTGATCCCGTCTCAATAGTATCGCGTACGATACAGTATATCATATGACATCCTCAAGTCATGAGTGCGGATCTATCGTCAATGTAAAGCTCATACGGTAAATCGTCGTACGGCATCCCAATCGCTGGGTACGGGTCAATATCACACTATCTCATCACATCTCAGGTATCACTATTATCGTATCACATAAGCTGGGGTACTGATCTAAGTCTAGTACAACTGATGCCATCTACAAAGTATGAATGCGGGGGGTAAACACACATCCCAAGCCCGCAAGAAACACATTTCGTATCCCAAATACGAATCATATCACATCACCGATCTCGCGGCACAAAGCCCAATATCATCGACTCATCTCCAAAGTCATCCAATATCATCAACACAGTGCCAGTATAAGTAATTTGCAAGGGTGTGCGTGTAGGTGTAATTCTATTCTAGGGTTCGCGACTATGAACTACACTAGTCATTTCTAACCCTACACTATCCATAATACACCTAACTATCATATATAATAACAACTACGGACTGCGGGGGTGCTATACGCCATCCACCTGACTTCCCCCAGTAGATATAATCTACTCACCTTGCGTCTCCATCTTTCGATGTCACCACACGTTTGCTTGTCGTCCCGTAGTCTTCATAGGGTACCTACACATCAAAATATCGTATATGCGCTTTAAAACCAAATCAAAGCTAAAACGGCACACGAAACCCAAAACGATACGATAAGAGGCCTATAGGTTAGAACCTATGGCACGCCTTCAAAACCATCAATAAATCCTCTATATCGTCGTATAAAGGCCAAATAGTCGAGGTAAAACACAAGACAAAAATTCAGACTTAAAAATACGGAATACGGAAACATGAATCCAAAACAGCAACTTAGGAAATATGTTCCAGATTTCACCCTAGGTCCAATTAGACAATTCTATGTATACCAGGGGCCTAAACTACAGATAAGGGAACACCAAAACCAAAACGAGCCAATTCCATCATGGTCTGGCCCCAATTTGCGGCCAGAATGAAGGAATTTACGGCCTGGAAATGGAAGTAGGGGCTGGGGTCTTGGTGGTAGCTTCCTGGGTGCCTGCACATGTCACTGTCCAATCAATTTTAATTTAGGGTGTCTCGGGTGATAGCAGATTCAATATACCCTTCACAGATTTCATAAATTCTCCGATATCGGTTTCTAAAATCCTCTTTATGGGTTTAAGCTTCAGGTTAGGGTTTCAATTCATACACTTGGGTGTTTGTATAAGCTCAATTGAACTCAATTTCACATACAACACAAGTTTCCCTCAACCCTAACTAGGTTTTACCTCAAGTCACCAATTCACACAATATCGGTTCAAAACTAAACATGGGGTATAAGTAATACTAAAACTAAGCTAATGGTTCAGAAAAATACCTCATTTGGCAACTCAAGAATTTTCTTGAGTTGCCCCTAGTGGCCAAAATCCATGCTTTCATGGCCCATCATGTAGGTCTTGAGCTTGTGCATCTTTTTAGTGAAATGAGATTGGGGTTTTGAGTTTGTTTTAAAGGTGTTGTGAGGGGTTGAAGAGGGGAGGGAGATGAAGGAGGAGGAGCAGCAGCAAGCAAGGAAGGGGGAGAGAGAAATGAGTGTTGAAAATGGAGGAGAATGGCTAAGTCTTTAGTCAATGGTGCCCATACCTCTCTCTCTCTCACCTACTACCAATTTCTTTAATCTTTTTCCATTTCTTTTCCTTTCCTTTTCTTATTCTCTCAAAAATCCTTCTCCCAAGAATTGTAAACCCAAAGAGAACCATGGCAAGAAAATGCACAAGTGTGAAAAAGTGATATGTGCATGTGTTGCACAAAAAAGCTAAAAACCGATTAGCGATTTTTAATCGCGATTAGCACTAAATTAGTGTCAAATTAATCACAAAAACTTTAAAATGTCATAATTCTCTAATTTACCCTATTTTAGAATTTTCCATAATTTTCCATAATTTTTCTCATTTATTTGTATTTAATAATTCCAAAATATTAAAATATTCAATAAAATAATATTAAATTATAAAAATTCCCAAAATTAATATTTTATCTTTTTTGAAATGTTACAATCTACCCCCCTTAAAGAAATTCGGTCCCCGAATTTAAATTTAAACCCCCAATACTAAAACAATTTTAGTAATACTCCAATTTGTCGGGGCTCCGAAAACATCAATACATAGAGAATATCATAAAAATGTACTGCTCTACTAGAAATCAATCCCCAAAATGCATACATAAGAATATCCTGTGCGTCTGGGGCACAAGGAATCAAAATCCATATATGTGTCAAACAGGTGTACAAAACAACATTTAGGTGCAACTGGTGTGCACGAAACATCTGTCGTAGGCAACGTGTGTGCCTGACAGTAAAAAAATAAATCAGGTGCATGTGACATGCACGAAGAATCCCGATTTAGTGCATCTGGCGTGCACCAAAATCGTATATCAAAACACTAAAGGTGCATGAAAACTCTGCTGGAAGTGTAAATCAAATCACTGTATAAGATGGGCGTGAATTCACAATCAATACCTCGAATGTAATAACTATGCGCAAAATATAAATATCCAGTGGGTGCATGAAACAAATATCATGAAACTCAGTCATCAAAACTAAATCATGCAAACAGAACGCCCAAAATACCGAAATCCAAAACGACGGATACGTGAAAATCGAATCACAAAATCACAAATCATAAATACCGTCGTCGGTAGTTCCTCCATCGAGGTCGAGAAGGAGTCGGTGCATCCAATGCTAGCAGCGCAAGATATCTACTTGCCTCTTGCTCACGGTCTGGCGTCCTCTGACTCTGGGTCCTTATCTTCTCTGCGGATTACCTATCTCGCAGTCGATCGGCTCATCGGCCCTGTCAGGTGTGCTAACGGGGAGGATTCCGTTCTAGCACTTCTCTGGTTACCTATCGGTCAATCCTCACGACCACTCGTGAGGCAGCCTATCACTGGCGTCGGCCTCTGGCTCTCTGAATGCACGTCACACATCTGATCCTGGGTGCAAACAACATTGCAGCAATGTCCTGGAAGGAATCCTGCTCAAGGTCTCTTCCGATCTAGCCTATGCCGAACTGTACAGAGGCTGGCTCTCCTGCATAATCTCTTCTCACTCGATAGACATCTTGTTGGAGATAGTGCCCTCAGAGTCAATTATTGGATCACAGGCACGTGATTGCAATGATTGAGGGAGGACCTATCCCGGGAGGACAGTCTTACTCGAGATGATAGTATGCTATCTGGTTTACCTTTATCATCGTGTACTGCTTTAGGTGACCTGGCATGTCGCTATTACACGTTGATAGAGCCCCTAAGATTCTTGCTTGACTGCCAGCAGTATGATGGCGATCATATACGTGGGAGCTGGTAGTCTATAAGCACATCCTTAAAAGGTCCCTAGTCGTAGGAGTTTCGAGACAGGGCATCGATACTCCATTAGTAGACTAGTGTATACAGTCGAGACCCCGACGAGGGGCGGTGGCCGGTCTCACAAGCCACTGGTGTCCGTTGGTTCACCTAAGATGTATACAGGTGCTCATTGGGTTATGAGTACACCGGACAGGACTCGCCGGGAACCTTCCAGTTGGGATTATACCAGACGTCAGATGGCAGTTCCCTGGTGACATGTGTACAGGTTAGTTCATCGACTTGAGATCGTCATTTGTCTCGTGTGAGTTCCTACTGTGCTTTGATTACTACCCTACCACGGCTCAAAGGAGTCGTGCAAACAGGTTTTAATTGGGTACAGTCCCGAGCCACATGGAGGCAGTGAGCGGATCTGCAGGGGTTCGTCTCTGCCGGTATTGGGGGTGAGGTCGCGCTGTGTCTAGGAGAGCCATTATGCAAAGCCCTCGGCCGAGACAGGAGATTTACTGGTAGGTATTCCAGTAGTATCTCAGGGCGTTCTGGGTTACACTCCGACACGACTTGTACCGCTTTTGGGGGTCTGACTTTTACCAACCCCCTAGGCCCGACATGCGATGCTCATAGACGAACGGACCGGACTGTACGGATATTGTCACTGACAGGCTCAGTAGGGTGTCAGGATGAGTTCGCTCATCGACATCCCTTTTGGTCAATAGCTGGTGGCCCGTCATGTATTGGCTAATACCTCTGACGTGCTGGTGGTTAAATCCACAGCCATAGTATTGACGAGTCTTTAGAGTCCACCACACTTACAGTTACTCAAGCTTTCGGGCGAAACGCTGTAGAGGCCGTATGGAGATAAGGCAGGGTCCGATCAGATACATGCGGTATTGCACGGATCAGGATCGGACAGTTTTGTACTAGTTGTCGTATAGTTATATGGCAGGGTTCGATCAGATACGTGCTGTATTGCACGGATCAGGATCGAACGGATTTTACTAGCCGGCTTTTGTTTAAGCCGGTACTAGTTTAGTACAGTGTAGATTTTGTCTCCTTGCATTTGTATCCAGTCGGAATACAGATGCGGGTGTGTATGCACAGTATCGGGGTTTTCCTGTAATTTATTACGGGACCAGTTTTCTGGAGTTGCCAGTTTGCATTCCGTTCCGGCCGGTTTTCCTTTGTTCTTTCCCGGCCGGACTTTTCCGATGGAGGGGGTTATTTGCAGTTTTGCAAATAACACATTGTGGAGGATTTTCTTGCAAATGTATTTATCATGATAACTTATTTAGATACCATTCCTTTCATTCTTCTTTTCATGCTTTATGAAGATTAGAAGTGATGAGAAAGGATTTGATCTTTGATTAGAGTTGATGTGAGGTTGTAATGATGGTTTAGGATGTGGTCACCCTTCTTGCTCTCCTACACTCACCTCCCTCTTGTTTGATATACATTCTTTCCTCCACCATTTTATTCTTGGATGATAAGTTTTTTCATAAGTGAGAAAGAGAGGAAAAAGAAAGAGAGAAGAAGAAAAAGAGAGCTTCATTCTTGAGAGTTTCTTTCTTTCATGCTAGAAAAATGCAAGCACCATTTTTCTAATCCTTGTTTTCCTCCATCATCCTCAATGGCAACAACATAACCCCAAGGAGACAAACATCTTCTACACTACATTCTACAGCATATCTTGAGCATGTCGAGTTGCCGGCTTCATGCCCGAGTTGCCTCGGTATTGAGGCGGGAGCCCGTAAAAGACGCAGGCGATGTGGTGCCCTTTCCGGCGAGGAGGCGACGATATGGAGACAAGACTTTCCGCGGGAGATCGGGACGATGAAGAGAAGACCGGAGGACTCGGATCACTCGGTATACTTCTTTTCCCATCTCTTGATTTCTAGCATTAGGTTAATGGTAAACGATCCGGGTTTTTCTTTGTCCGCGGTAGCGCCGGTTTCCGAGTAAGGAAAATTTTTGATTCCTCATTTTGGCCTCGAGTACGAGGCCGGGGTGCTGCCGTGGCGCAACATGATATCAGAGCCACGCCATTAACCTTACCTAGCTTGTTCTAATGTGTTTTGCTTATCCGATCGACCGAAATTCCAAAAAAACTCATTTTGTTCACATCAGTTTTCTGTTGGAATTTTTTGGTGTCAAAATTTTTTTCAGGCTGTAGAAAACTGCTGTACATGACATTCTAAGACCTCTGTAAAAATTCGACAGTTTCAGTCGACGGCCTGAGCGCGGAACCGCGGCCAAACCCCCCCCCCGGGCCGCGGTTCCGCCGCACTCTCATCTCTTCACTCTGTCAAAATTTTACAGTGGGCTTGTGGGCTGTTTTTAGGGGTTTTGGGATATTAAATTTGGGCCCAGATCTTCTGTGACTGCTACAGTTTTACTTGAGGGCCCACTTGTTAATTGTTTGATCGATCGGATATTTTTAAACACATTATTTCACAGTATTTACATTATATCTGCGACCGTGAATGTCACTTGATCGGTAAATCCCGTCTAACTGCTATAGCCCGGTTAGACGGATTTGCGAACGTGACTTTCACGTTGATGTTCTATGTTTATGCTGTGTTGTTGCGGATCGGTCGTGGGGGATAGCCTGGATGCAATGCTAGTACAGTTTTGTTGTATTATGTACATTTGATATTGCGGGGCGAGCGTCCGACATGTGGACTGCCGTCACTGCCTGATTGTATTATTCTTTTGGGGCACGACCTGGTTGCAGTCGATGTACCCGGTGTATGTATATTTTACTTTCTGTACTAGGATTACCCCGCGGAGGGGTGCATGGATAGCCGGGTTCTAGAGGGCAACGGGCCCGCATCTCATGGCATTGAGACGGAGGGGGATTCACTCTAGGATTGGCGGGCTATTCGCCGCACTCGTAGGGGGTACAGGTTGACCCAGGAGGGGTGCCCAAGTTACCGGATTCCGTGAAGTGCTGGGTGGTCCATTCACGGTGCTGGAGGGGGCTGCCTCGCTTCAGGTTTTGGCGGGTGACTTGCCGCGCCCGTAGGGGTCTAGGATTTCATTGCACAGGCTATCCACACGACCAGGGAAACGTCGGGTTTCAGCAGCGGCTCTGTGAAACCCGGGGCTTCCAGATATCTGTATTATTCTGTGATGCTGTACATTTCTGTGATGCTGCATTTTATCACGCCTTGAGCGAAATATAATATATTGGTATATATATTAGTAGATGTTGTATATGTTTTACATCCGCGCTAGTCCAGTCCCCGCTCTGCCGTTAGTTAGCTAACCTAACGGGTGATGACGGGACCCAGTGGCGAATGCGGATGGCATATACGTACGTCAGTATATTTTCGTTCTTTGTGGTGTGATTTATTGATGGGACTGCGTTGATTCGGATCAATGCAAGCTAAACAAACCTATTCTGATGTTGTTGGAACATTTTTCAAAAAGCTGTTATTGCAAGGACGTTCACTTTTGTTTTGCATCATGGTATTCATTTGGAATATCCTGCTCCTCAGTCGACGAGGCAAGGGCCGAGATCCCTTCACCGGGAGTGACCCCTTGGACAGAAGTTTGCGTCAGGGCATTAACTTCACTATAGCCGATTACTTTTGCTTTGCACTGTGGTATTCATTTGGAATATCCTGCACCTCATTCTACGGGGAAAGAGCCGAGATCCCTTCACCGGGAGTGACCTCTTTAGTAAAGGTTTTCGTCACTATATTTTTATAAAAGGCTATGCAGGTCCTTCAACGATATCATGTTCATTACGTTAAAGGTTTTTCGCCAAAAACCATTCGTAGCCCTCCGTCATTTCCTACGGGTATTATTTAGTATTCGTACTGCGTTTGTTGACCTAGTCAAGACGTAGTGTTCGGTAGCTAAGTGATACTTGTTTGTTGCATAAATGGGATTGGTTAGGACAGTCGTGCGGCCTTGTTGACCTAGTCAAGGGCACGTACGGGTGGGTTTAATGCAATCCAGAATAATGACGGGTTGAACTTGACTGGCGGTTTATGGTTTGTTGACCTAGTCAAGGTCATAAACCGCTTGGGGTAAAAACACACATCGGGAGTTTCAAAAGAACTGAAACTTGCCAGGCATGCGCATACCTTCTGGAGTGTGGTGACTTGAGTGGATTCCGTCAAGTTATCATGCGATGATAGTTGGATCCCGATTCCCACTGATGAGTTATTTTACTCCTCGGGTGACCCCGACTAATTCTTCTTTCAGGTTTGGAGGAGAATTTGAGGTACAGTGGGAGGTTTCCAGATTAGACAAAGTGATAACCATTCTGATCTAGGTTAGAGTGCACGCTGAGTGTTTCTTTTCTCTCTCTCTGGCAGCGACCATTGACCCGACCCTGGACTATGACTCAGTGACCAAGTTGACCGAACCATCTTAACACAGGCTTTTGGATTGTCAGAGTTGCAGACCTCATTGCCACTCCTACTTTTACCCTTTTCTCCAGGACACCCCGTATTACTACGAACGTCCACTTCCATTGGACAAAACCATCGTATGGTTATATACGAACTCGAAGGACTTCGAGGATGGTTTTCGGTTTTGGAGAAAACGGATAGGACTATTCAGTTGTCTTTTCTTTTCACCTTCTCTCAGGTTGCGAGTACTCCTTGGTTTAGGAGATAGTACACCTATTACGCAAATTGGATAGTCTTCTTCCAAACCTTAGGCTGGTGCCGAACGGTGGGGAATGAAGAAAACCAATTAGCATAACGATGGTGTGCAGAAGGTATTAAGTTAAGACAAAGCAAGGGATTAGTAGGAGGGCAAAGTAAATTGCGACTGATATTCACGACCAAACCAAGTATTTCTTCGCCAATCCTAAATCACCTTTGTATTTCTACAGGACACTCCGTATCACTACGAAGATCCACAGTTTATTGGATACTCCATCGTATGGTTATATACGAACTCGAAAGGAACTTGTTCCAGTTCGGGGATGGATTCTGGTTCAGGAGAAATAGGAATAAAGTACATTCGGGTGTCTTTTATCTTCACCTTCTCTCGCGTTGCGAGTTCTCCTAGGATTAGGACAGTACACCCTTTATGCCTTTTGGATAGTCTTCTTCCAAACCATAGGCTGGTGCCGAACGGTAGGGAAGGAAGAAAACCATTTGGCCTAAAGGGGTGTACAGAAGGTAATGACTAAAGACATAGAAAGGGATTTGGAGAGGTGACAAAGAATTATACGGTTACAGTTGTGAATCTGGACAATGGAAGAGGCATTACTAGGAATACCAGAATACCCCACCGAAACATTTCAATGTTTCAGTTTCACTGTGTAATGTTAAAAGAAAACTGATTTCCCGATTAGATACTTACTCCAGAGTATGTATTTACCAGGTATGATTCTCACATCTGTATGGTTTTACAGATGATGAGTGGGAGTAAGTTATTGGGAATAGGGTGATCATCCTCATTATATCGGGATTCGTTGTAATCGGTGATATTTTAGGAGATCATCTGGGCTGTTTGCCGGTCGGCAAATAAATGGTTTTGAATATCCGCTGTTGTGCACCAATTTCAAATTGATATATCTGTACGTCTATTTTCATAGAGTGAGATATACCTTTTGATATTATGTCGATGACATTTACCTATATCAGTGGATGGTTAGGTAAGGAGCATTAAACAGCGGTGTAATTCTTCTTAACCATAAGTACAGTTTTCAACCTACAACACACAGTGAAAGAGTTGTTAGACTCAGCGGACTTATACAGAGTATTGTATGTTGTCCAGTGTCCATTAGGACAGAGGGGTTAGTCCTCGTACTATATTCGGTTTACTTATGACTTCTCTAGTTTTTAGACAAGTGTTTCGAAGAAACACAGGGTCCGAATTTTGAGAAATTATAGGTATTTGGATAAAGTAGAGAACCAGGTATAGCAAGTATCGGGATTCTTCAAAGAGATCGAAGATGTAGATACTTGTGTATGGTATTCAGTTGATAGTAATGATAAAGAGAAATTGCTTCTCTTTCAGGTTACTCATAATTGGAAGCATTCCTAAGTTGAGTAACGCTGATCGGCCTCCTTCCATTTAGTTGACATGCACTGTAGACAGCTGCATGATTTGAATCTGGTTCAATTAAATCAGTGCCTCTGGTTCTATATTGGATATAGAACAGTTCATATCTTAACGTTGTTAAGGTACGGGGAGTTGTCCGGCTTATGATTAAAACCAGACTCTGGATAACTCAAGGCACGTTTCTGTAATGGCTGTTTGTGGGTTGACCCAGGCTATGACGAGGGTTAACTTTCTACCATCTGGAAGATCAATAGTGATATTGTTCTTCACTCGCCACAATTTTAAAAGAAATGGATTTTTTCAGAAAACAGTAGTGGGAGTATGGTAGAACTGGATGTGATTCCAGAACCGCAAACGATTACTGGAGACTTGATAAGGAAACTAAAGATTCAATCTGATTTGACATTCCATTGGCCACTCCGCAGATACGGTGGGTAACTTCAGGCACCCGAGAGGTACTCCGGTAGCCTCAAGGACGGTGACAGAGAAGTTCTTGTTTACCCACACTTGCCATTGCTGTTGTTCCAGGCCGCGAGACCCGGCAGGAGGATGAGTATAGCGTCGTTCTAAACTAGCTTTGGAAGTGCAGGTCTATATGACTCTGCCAGAGGGTTGTCGTAGTCAGTGGGAGCAGCGGAAGCATTGGTGGACATCCGGCTTATGTCTATTTATAGACTAAAGCAGATGTAGCGGAGATAGATCATCTATTTCTGATGTGACAGTCATAGGTTTGACGTCATCAGAATAAGGGGTGGATCTGTTGAGAAGGTAGTAGGAAGTGATATTCCTATACTACGATCGGTTATACTTTGGTCGTCACACAGTGTTTTCTCCGTATGGGATTTGGACATTATGTCAGACATACTGGTTACTAGATCTATGGTTTTAGATCTAGATTTGGGTGGTTTCCCAATCTGGGTACTTAGACAGCATTCTAAGAGTTTTTAGAATGAACGACTCCTGGCATGGTAGTGTACCTGCAGGTAATGGAGTCACCCTCTCTAAAGGTGTCTTACAGACTAAAGAGGAGAGGGATGTGCATGATTAGCAGATCACTTGCTTAGGCAATTGAGTCAATCATGAGATGTCAAGTACCACACCAGATGTTGTTCTTGCACTAGATGCAATAAGTTGACATTGATCCAATCCTGGAGAAACAGTCGGAAGCAGTTTTAGAACATAGGTGGATGTTCTAGGGATATGATAACGACAGCCTCATTTGGGAGACAGTTATCATTCCAGGCTTCCAAGGTGACATGAACAACAAGGAGGTTGTCAGAGTTATATTTTTCCTTCTGACGAGGGGCAGTATTTTGGACAGGTGGTCCAAGGCAATACTGAGGGTGGCATGGCGCAGGATACTGATTAAGTTCAGTTGACGATACAGTCTAAGAAGTTTGGATTTGGAGTTCATTTATGAGCTAGGTCCCATCAGACATCCAGACATTCTAAGACAGGTATTGCTCATTTCGGGAGATGGTTTTCTCCGCGAACTTGAGATATAGAGAGACATAGAAAGAAACATCACAGCGGATCCACTCACTGAGGCTATTCCTCGAACGCAATAGTTTCGCAAACGAGCTTTGTGAGACTGACTAGTAGAGGAGTTGGGTGTTCGGTATCACACGGGCTGTGAGTATGCGGCATCGCAATAATTAGCCGTGAGTGCAAGTGGGAGATTGTTGGAGATAGTGCCCTCAGAGTCAATTATTGGATCACAGGCACGTGATTGCAATGATTGAGGGAGGACCTATCCCGGGAGGACAGTCTTACTCGAGATGATAGTATGCTATCTGGTTTACCTTTATCATCGTGTACTGCTTTCGGTGACCTGGCATGTCGCTATTACACGTTGATAGAGCCCCTCGAATTCTTGCTTGACTGCCAGCAGTAAGATGGCGATCATATACGTGGGAGCTGGTAGTCTATAAGCACATCCTTAAAAGGTCCCTAGTCGTAGGAGTTTCGAGACAGGGCATCGATACTCCATTAGTAGACTAGTATATACAGTCGAGACCCCGACGAGGGGCGGTGGCCGGTCTCACAAACCACTGGTGTCCGTTGGTTCACCTAAGATGTATACAGGTGCTCATTGGGTTATGAGTACACCGGACAGGACTCGCCGGGAACCTTCCAGTTGGGATTATACCAGACGTCAGATGGCAGTTCCCTGGTGACATGTGTACAGGTTAGTTCATCGACCTGAGATCGTCATTTGTCTCGTGTGAGTTCCCACTGTGCTTTGATTACTACCCTACCACGGCTCAAAGGAGTCGTGAAAACAGGTTTTAGTTAGGTACAGTCCCGAGCCACATGGAGGCAGTGAGCGGATCTGCAGGGGTTCGTCTCTCCCGGTATTGGGGGTGAGGTCGCGCTGTGTCTAGGAGAGCCATTACGCAAAGCCCTCGGCCGAGGCAGGAGATTTACTGGTAGGTATTCCAGTAGTATCTCAGGGCGTTCTGGGTTACACTCCGACACGACTTGTACCTCTTTTGGGGGTCTGACTTTTACCAACCCCCTAGGCCCGACATGCGATGCTCAGAGACGAACGGACCGGACTGTACGGATATTGTCACTGACAGGCTCAGTAGGGTGTCAGGATGAGTTCGCTCATCGACATCCCTTTTGGTCAATAACTGGTGGCCCGTCATGTATTGGCTAATACCTCTGACGTGCTGGTGGTTAAATCCACAGCCATAGTATTGACGAGTCTTTAGAGTCTACCACACTTACAGTTACTCAAGCTTTCGGGCGAAACGCTGTAGAGGCCGTATGGAGATATGGCAGGGTCCGATCAGATACATGCGGTATTGCATGGATCAGGATCGGACAGTTTTGTACTAGTGGCCGTATAGTTATATGGCAGGGTTCGATCAGATACGTGCGGTATTGCACGGATCAGGATCGAACGGATTTTACTAGCCGGCTTTGGTTTAAGCCGGTACTAGTTTAGTACAGTGTAGATTTTGTCTCATTGCATTTGTATCCGGTCGGAATACAGATGTGGGTGTGTATGCACAGTATCGGGGTTTTCCTGTAATTTATTACGGGACCAGTTTTCTGGAGTTGCCAGTTTGCATTCCGTTCCGGCCGGTTTTCCTTTGTTCTTTCCCGGCCGGACTTTTCCGATGGAGGGGGTTATTTGCAGTTTTGCAAATAACACATTGTGGAGGATTTTCTTGCAAATGTATTTATCATGATAACTTATTTAGATACCATTCCTTTCATTCTTCTTTTCATGCTTTATGAAGATTAGAAGTGATGAGAAAGGATTTGATCTTTGATTAGAGTTGATGTGAGGTTGTGATGATGGTTTAGGATGTGGTCACCCTTCTTGCTCTCCTACACTCACCTCCCTCTTGTTTGATATACATTCTTTCCTCCACCATTTTATTCTTGGATGATAAGTTTTTTCATAAGTGAGAAAGAGAGGAAAAAGAAAGAGAGAAGAAGAAGAAGAGAGCTTCATTCTTGAGAGTTTCTTTCTTTCATGCTAGAAAAATGCAAGCACCATTTTTCTAATCCTTGTTTTCCTCCATCATCCTCAATGGCAACAACATAACCCCAAGGAGACAAACATCTTCTACACAACATTCTACAGCATATCTTGAGCATGTCGAGTTGCCGGCTTCATGCCCGAGTTGCCTCGGTATTGAGGCGGGAGCCCGTAAAAGACGCAGGCGATGTGGTGCCCTTTCCGACGAGGAGGCGACGATATGGAGACAAGACTTTCCGCGGGAGATCGGGACGATGAAGAGAAGACCGGAGGACTCGGATCACTCGGTATACTTCTTTTCCCATCTCTTGATTGCTAGCATTAGGTTAATGGTAAACGATCCGGGTTTTTCTTTGTCCGCGGTAGCGCCGGTTTCCGAGTAAGGAAAATTTTTGATTCCGCATTTTGGCCTCGAGTACGAGGCCGGGGCGCTGCCGTGGCACAACACATCTATGTCCCCAGCATAAAATTTTCTCGGAAATTGGTCACATCCCAACGTCTCTGTAAGCATATCAGGTCTCTAGTCTCGATGGGAAGTAATGACAGCCCGTCAGCGTCTCGCTCGAACCTCTGGTTCCACCTGTCTCTATCGTCGTCCACTATGACGTCACGCCATGCATATCTACGCACTGCACTGTTCTCGGCCACGGTCAATCTGAAGTCTCTCACACGGACTCGAAATCGCGTACTCTGTAGCTTGATCATTCTGTAGAAGATGTCTGGCCGAACAGGCCCTCGGGGACACGCCCCAACCATCGGAGGAATACTCAACACTCGTCCATCCTTGATCAATTCGCAACGCATCTGGGTAAGTTCCTTTATCCGAACCTGGTCAACTACCTCGTCGACAATGCCGAACTCTGGCCTGCTGGGTGTGCGCAATATGACCACCCCTGGGTCTAGGTCTTCTCGTATCGCATTCCAGAAAGGTCCTATCGAGATTTCTCTCTCAAATCTCTTTCCTGCAGGATTGCCCGGAAGTCATCATCCATTGCTGAAGCAAATTCTTATTCCGGAACGGCTGCATACTTATCGCGCTTCTTTCTGGATGATATATCCATATACAACGCCTCTGGGTGCGTATCACATCTCTGATGTCAGCGGAGTGGGACGTCATCTCGTCGAAATCTCTTGCGAACTCTTTTCTTCACTCTGCTTCAATGTCGACTGATTCGGACTCGTCTCATCGTGGCTGCATGGACTATGCTCCGACGGCTATACTCGTATCTGGAGTCTCCCAAGCAATGCATCCCATCACATGATATCCGAATGATGTCGAAACATTCGATCGACTCGTCAGAACCTTATAATCCCCCAAGAGATCAACATCTCGAGTACAGTTTAATAGTATCGAGTACATGCCTCAGCGTCGGTGGTCCAGCCATAGAAGGGCAAACCCAAGCCTCACTAATGGCGCCGAGGAACTGCCGCAAACCCTAAGGTTCAAAGGCTTTCACACGGTCATTAAGTCGAGTTAGGGTTTCATTCTTCTAGAGGGTCCATAGAATCACCTGCATGTCTTTTCGTATACTTTAAACTTGGAAAATGGGCTCCTGACATTCGATCGTCTCTATCGACTCTCAACGAATCTGCGCGAAGTCGTCTCCAGCTGGAAACAATCTATCTGATGACCTCGCATCGGTAACCGAACGAACCACATGTCCTAGTCATTAGTCCTCAGGTGACTAGCGACCGTCCATCATATCTCTAAGTATAAGCTCACGCTGCAGTAGCTCCATCCATCTGGGCGATATCTCGTCATTTGCAGCAATAACTGGCTCATTCACCTGTACGCCGAACAGCGCCTCAATCCTCCAGGAAAGGCGACACATTGGCGGTCATCTCTGAATCGGTCTGCTCTAGATCTGAGTAAGACTCTCCACACTGGAAATCTTCAACTCAACTGGGCCCGCTCCGGTGCATAAATCGGACGAATCACCTTCGTCTCTCAATTCGGGTAGACTAGCTATAATCTGTCTCATATCTGCCTGGAAGCTCCGACAATCTAAGCTCGTAAGCTCCGAAAGCGACATCCCGTCAATCTCAGCAACAGCTGGTCCCTCTGTCTGCGCGGTAGACGACATCATAATCTCTGAGGTATGATGTACAACAACAGTCCTCTCTCAACTGGCAGCTCTAACAATGGCCCGATCATCCGGTGCAAAACCAAGCACTCGCCTCCACTTGAGGTCACAGTCATCAATACTAACTCGAGACGTTCCCATGTCACCAGAAAACACAATGGTCGGCCCTCGTACCAGACGAGCTCGCCCTGACCGTAACCCTAGCAGCAGCCCAAACTGCGCTCAAACATGGCGACAGGAACCTCAATCGAGTATCAAAGAGAGCAGATCAAAGACAAGAAAGGAAACAACAGATCCAGAGTGGATACATGATCATAAGAAGGAACAGCATCAATGAAGGTATGATCATGGACTAATAGAATCGGGGATCTTAAATGGACGTATAATCATGGATATAAAGAGAATCACTGATCTCGAAAATATGTACATCCTAAGGTTCCTTAAGCGGAGTGGCGTGTCGTAAGTATGCCGCGGAACATACCAACGGTACATCACTCTACTTTAGTCACCTATTCCATCAACCAAGGGTCATCCTATACGACGAAAGTTCGGGTCTAATACCCCCTCGACTAAGTCTAAGCTCCGTAAGGTCAAGCCTAAGTTCTGTATATATATAAACGCCCTAGGCTCCACATAGTCAAACTTAGACTCGAACCAAGGTCAACCTAGCGCTCTGATACCAACTTTGTCACGACCCGAAAGAGCACATGACTGGCCCTTGAACCATATGAAGTCTATAGGACTGCATCTGATCCAAGTACGCCAAAAGCCCAGAAATCTAAAACCATTTAAAGAGTAAGTAAAGAAAACTGGTTTAAAGAAGTGAAGGAAAATATGTTTGAAGTCAAGGTCTTTAAATAACTAAGCCGAATGTGCATTTTTAAAAGGTAAAGTCTTTTCTAAAAATTTCGGCAGAGTTTCTTTTGTAAATACTGGCCCCGAACGGGGTACAACAAGCACAACATATATACAATGATAAAAGGCATCCCCAAGCGGGAGCTAGCACTTCGTCAATCGACGGTCACAACCACGCAAGAAACAATAATATACAACGCCGAAAGGCGAGTATCAAATCCAAAAGAAACACAGTAAGCATGAAAACCGCAATACTACTAAGCGCGACTCTAAGGTCAAATAAAACATCACTAAAGTCTGAGTCTGAAACAATATACAAGTTTTGGTTGATGGAAAAATCTAGATACAAGGAATAATACAAGTACAATGGTGGTTCTTGATGCAAAAGAAACCACCTACCAAATGCAATTCACCCGCAAGGAAGCAATGTGCCAGAAATGCCGCAATGAAACCTGTACGGCAAACCTGCAAGAACTGTGGCACAACGGGGGGGGTGAGTTGCCAACTCGTGAATAGAGAACAACAACAAGCAGAAATCGAACGCAGGACATAATCCTAGGTCAAAACTATCAGTACAAAATCCTCAATAAAAATATGCAACCTATAACAAGGCTAGGGTAAATATCTAACCCGAGTGCAATCTCAAGTGCCTGTGTCAGTGCCTCAGGTAGCAATATATCATATGAATGAGGTATGAATGCATGAGAACAGAATACATGTAAATGAAGAAACTGTTTTCATAATTTAGTGAGATTTCCTTTGTATTTTTAAAATGAGGTATCATAATGAAATCAGCATAAAGCAGTGCCTAACATCGGCACAAAACGTAATCCAAATATCTCGATATCTCTGTATCACAGTCTCTGTACCTCAATATCTCGAAATCTCAATGTCTCAATCACAAAATCTAGGGCGCCGTCAGTCCAGACCGGCCCCTACCATCAATCTCAAGACCACGATGGTATCCTCCGGATATCCGACGCGTCAGGTAAAATCACCGGTCGGTAGTGCTCCCCTGCCAGGCTCAACGTCATCACCACATTCATCTTGCCCCGAGGTACCGCACCGGGTCCACCATGTACCCGAAACGGTTCATCCGTCTCCTCGAATCGGGTTTCCAAATCCATCAGCAAACTCATGGTGGACGACTCATACATCATAGGAAAACCGCACTTTTTATTTTAAAAGAGAGAGAATATTTATTTGTGTTTTTGCGGTTTTCCTCCAAATCCAGAAAATCTCACAGAAATCCAAATCCAAAACCTCAGTAACACGTAAAATAGTGAATATATGCATGAGAATCCATGAATGCGGCATAACAATGAATAACAGTATGCATGAAGTAGCAGGTAATAACTACAATGTCTAAACTATTAGCTAATAGGTTATGACAAGCAATAGTATTTTCTAAGGTGTACGTGACATGGCAATTACCGATGAAGATGTGTGTGAGCCGGCAAGTAAGTGTACGTGGTACATACGCAACATCGGTAATGGTGCTGGTGTCCTAACAGCATGATATCAATAATGGAGTATGAAACATAATATAAGAATGCGATGCAAAGCGAACCACAAAAAGAGTGGGAGCTGAATCTAGACGCAACTATAACTAATCTGCATTAATCTAATATAAGTCCTACAAATGGTGCCTTTTGAAATATCACGAATCATGGGGTTTTGAAAATAGGGGCTACGGTGTTTTTATGAAAAGATACGCCTTTTGAAATGTCCGTAGATCCCTTGACCTGTCTTTTAAAATACCCATGACCCGCTAGTTTTGAAAAAGGTAGGAGTCTAATCTAATCTAACAACTACACTAAACTATACAGCTGAACTAACAAGCTGAGCTACAGGTATGGAAACCGCCTAACATCTGAGTCGATATATATAAATATATATAAGTCGGTGATCCCGCCTCAATAGTATCGCGTACGATACAGTATATCATATGACATCCTCAAGTCATGAGTGCGGATCTATCGTCAATGTAAAGCTCATACGTTAAATCGTCGTACGGCATCCCAATCGCTGGGTACGGGTCAATATCACACTATCTCATCACATCTCAGGTATCACTATTATCGTATCACATAAGCTGGGGTACTGATCTAAGTCTAGTACAACTGATGCCATCTACAAAGTATGAATGCGGAGGGGTAAACACACATCCCAAGCCCGCAAGAAACACATTTCGTATCCCAAATACGAATCATATCACATCACCGATCTCGCGGCACAAAGCCCAATATCATCGACTCATCTCCAAAGTCATCCAATATCATCAACACAGTGCCAGTATAAGTAATATGCAAGGGTGTGCGTGTAGGTGTAATTCTATTCTAGGGTTCGCGACTATGAACTACACTAGTCACTTCTAACCCTACACTATCCATAATACACCTAACTATCATATATAATAACAACTACGGACTGCGGGGGTGCTATACGCCACCCACCCGACTTCCCCCAGTAGATATAATCTACTCACCTTGCGTCTCCATCTTTTGATGTCACCACACGTTTGCTTGTCGTCCCGTAGTCTTCATAGGGTACCTACACATCAAAATATCGTATATGCGCATTAAAACCAAATCAAAGCTAAAACGACACACGAAACCAAAAACGATACGATAAGAAGCCTATAGGTTAGAACCTATGGCACGCCTTCAAAACCATCAATAAATCCTCTATATCGTCGTATAAACGCCAAATAGTCGAGGTAAAACACAAGACAAAAATTCAGACTTAAAAATACGGAATACGGAAACACGAATCCAAAACAGCAACTTAGGAAATATGTTCCAGATTTCACCCTAGGTCCAATTAGACAATTCTATGTATACCAGGGGCCTAAACTACAGATAAGGGAACACCAAAACCAAAACGAGCCAATTCCATCATGGTCTGGCCGCAATTTGCGGCCAGAATGGAGGAATTTGCGGCCTGGAAATGGAAGTAGGGGCTGGGGTCTTGGTGGTAGCTTCCTGGGTGCCTGCACATGTCACTGTCCAATCAATTTTAATTTAGGGTGTCTCGGGTGATAGCAGATTCAATATACCCTTCACAGATTTCATAAATTCTCCGATATCGGTTTCTAAAATCCGCATTATGGGTTTAAGCTTCAGGTTAGGGTCTCAATCATACACTAGGGTGTTTGTATAACCTCAATTGAACTCAATTTCACATACAACACAAGTTTCCCTCAAACCCTAACTAGGTTTTACCTCAAGTCACCAATTCACACAATATCGGTTCAAAACTAAACATGGGGTATAAGTAATACTAAAACTAAGCTAATCGTTCAGAAAAATACCTCATTTGGCAACTCAAGAATTTTCTTGAGTTGCCTCTAGTGGCCAAAATCCATGCTTTCATGGCCCATCATGTAGGTCTTGAGCTTGTGCATCTTTTTAGTGAAATGAGATTGGGGTTTTGAGTTTGTTTTAAAGGTGTTGTGAGGGGTTGAAGAGGGGAGCGAGATGAAGGAGGAGGAGCAGCAGCAAGCAAGGAAGGGGGAGAGAGAAATGAGTGTTGAAAATGGAGGAGAATGGCTAAGTCTTTAGTCAATGGTGCCCATACCTCTCTCTCTCACCTACTACCAATTTCTTTAATCTTCTTCCATTTCTTTTCCTTTTCTTTTCTTATTCTCTCAAAATCCTTCTCCCAAGAATAGTAAACCCAAAGAGAACCATGGCAAGAAAATGCACAAGTGTGAAAAAGTGATATGTGCATGTGTTGCACAAAAAAGCTAAAAACCGATTAGCGATTTTTAATCGCGATTAGCACTAAATTAGTGTCAAATTAATCACAAAAACTTTAAAATGTCATAATTCTCTAATTTACCCTATTTTAGAATTTTCCATAATTTTCCAAAAATTTTCCTATTTATTTGTATTTAATAATTCCAAAATATTAAAATATTCAATAAAATAATATTAAATTATAAAAATTCCCAAAATTAATATTTTATCTTTTTTGAAATGTTACAACACATTAGTGGAGCCCTTAGGATCTTTGCTTGATTTCCAGCGTTGTGATGGCAGTCACACTAGTGGGGGCTGGGTAATATATAAGCACATCCTTATACAGGTCCCTAGTCGCAGGACTATCGAGACAGGGCATCGATACTCCGGAGTAGACTAGCGTATGCGCTTCTCATCCCAGTGTGGGAGATGGTCTGTCCCACAGCCATCTGTACGTCGTACTGGAGATAGTATATGGGTGCTCGTTAGGTTACGAGTACACTGGACAGGACTCGTCGGGAACTGACCTGTTGGTATTATACCTATCGTCAGTTATCAGTTCCCAGGTGACATGAGTACAGCTTAGTCCGCTGACTTGACACTGGCACTTCGCCTCGAGTGTGTTCCCACTGTACTTTGATCACTACCCTACCACGGCTCAAAGGAGTCGTGCAAAAAGGTAGTAGTTGGGTGCAGTCCCGAAGCGCTTGGAGGCAGTGACGGTTAGACAGGATTCGTCTCTCCCGGTATTGGGGGTTGACATCGCGCTGTGTCTAGGAGAGCCATTACACGAGTAGTCCCTGGCCAGGGCAAGCGAGATATACTGGTAGGCTTCCAGTGTTATCTCAGGGTGTTTTGGGCTTCACTCCGACACGACTTGTACCGCTATTAGGGGACTGACGTTTACCGCCCCCTAGGCCCGCCATACGATGTATCAGACGAACAGACCGGACTGTACGGAGACTGTCACACTCAGACTCAGTAGGAGTTCAGATGGGGTTCACCTCGTCAGTCTTCTTGTCGGCATCTACCTGGGGACCGTTACGCACAGCTAGTGCCGCTTGCGGTCTGTGGTTAAACCCACTGCCAGCGTAGTGTCGAGTCTTTAGAGTCCCACACAGAGGGCTATTCGCCATTGCGCAAAACAGAGTAGAGGTCGCATGGTTTTGCGACAGGGTTCATTCTCATCCGCGCACTTGTGCACGTTTGGAGTCTGGACGGATATTACTGGCTGGCTCTGGTTTGAGTCAGATACTAGTATATGTTTCGGGGTTGATTTTATCTCATAGTATTCATATTCCTCGGAACAAGAATGCGGGTGTGTATGCACAGTTGATTGAGGCGGGGGAAGAGGTTTTTCATTAGGGTTTCGGAACGGGTGCGCATGCACTGTTGACGGTCGTCTTTTTCCAAACCCTAATGAATTAGTGATATATCAATTAACAATATTAATTAAATGAAATTGTGTTATGGTTGGGTTTGTTGACTTGTTGACCAAGGTTGACTTGTTGACCATGGTTGAAAGTTTGACCATTATCATTACATATCAAAGATGCTCTTTGATTCTAATAAAATTCATTTAATGAATGTAATGATAATGGTCATTCCAAACCATCCATCAACTATTTCATTTTTATTATTATTGTTAATTTGATAATTCTTTTCATTTTAGTTATGGTTGTAAAATGAAAAGAATATAGCTCATTCTATCATAACTCTTCTCTCTCCTCACTTCTTCTTCTTCCTCCTCTAGTTCAAGGAGCTCCGTTCTCTTGTGTTGAGAATCCATCTCCTTGAGATAAAAACACCCCAAAGCCACTCTCTACTCACTCTAGGGTTAGAGGTTTAGCAAACCAAAGATCCTAGTTCACTCAAAGTTCGAGAAAGAGCCCGAAGGTTGAACCCTCAGGTGTATCCATCTTTGACAGAAGAAGGCGACGAGGAAAGACCATCAACCCCTACAAAGGTTTCAAGAAGAAGGAGTTCAAGTTAGGTATAACCTCCTTTCCGAGTAGCTAACTCTCTTTAGTTTTCTTGCTAGTTTTGTTTAGAAAAGATCCCGACTTTGTTAGTCCTTGTTGCCCCTTGCGCTAAAAACTTGACTTTTATACCGTTTCCGCCTCCCCGCAAGAACCGGGGGTGGCAACGTGGACTTACAGTGGTATCAGAGCCTAACTAAACTTAAACTAGCTTAGTAGTAGAGTGTGTCGAAGTTCGAAACGGAAAAATCGAAAAACCAAACTAGCAAAACCCTAGTTTTCTGTTAAAATTTTTTCTGGACAAAACAAAATTTGTTATACTCCAAAAATCATCTCAGGGTTTTGTGAAGACACCCACCAAAAACGAGCCCTTGATTCCCTCACACCGCCGCGGTTCCGCTGCGATAGGTATGCATTTGCCATGGAACCGCCGCCGTTTTTGCTCCTCTCTGCCTCGATTTTGGTGCAGTGTGTTTCTGGCTTGGTTTTGTGATTTTTAAGATGGTTTGTATGTGCCCAGATTTTCCAGAATAGAAATTTATTTTTGGTGGCCTATAAATCCGTATTTTTTTTCGAACTTCAATACACTTTGACTATGAAGGTTATATCTGTGATATTTGTATGTATTGAACGTCGGCTAATCGCTATATGTCGATTAGTCGGGGTTATACATCTCTGTGATCTGTGTTTGATGATGGTTTGTGTATATGAATGCGTTGGACTGTCGCGGGTGAATAGCCGGGGTGGATATGAGATGAGTGTTTCTTTTTCTTTCATTCATGTAATATGTAAATTGATGTGATATTATTATTTGTATGGCCGCACAACCGGGTCGGGGTTGTAGCCGTCATTGTATAATTCTTTTTACTGTTTTTGCTCCTAGGATAGACCCATGGAGGGGTGCACAAACAACCGGGTATCTCGAAGTGCCGAGTGGCCTACTCACGGCGTTGAGGGAGGTTGCTCCACTTCGGGTACTTGGCGGGTAGTTTGCCGCACCCGTAGGGGTCTTGGGTGGGGTATTGGCTATTCACCGTGACCGTGTAATCCGCTTTTCGTTGCAGGCTCGAAAGGATTGCGGATTCCTAGTATATCCAATGTATTCATCTGTGATCTGTAATGTCTATCATTGCTATATATATAACTATTTAGGCGTTGCTTATGTTTTACAGCCGCGCTAGCCCAGCCCCCGCTCTGTCATTAGTTAAGTAACCTAACGGGTGATGACGGGGCCCCGTGGCGAATGCGAATGGCATAAGTGTACGTCATATTTTGGTTGTTTTCTGCAATGGTAGGATTAAATGATGGGACGCATTAAAAGAATTAATGCAAGAATATCACGCATTAAAAAAATTATGCAAGATAATAAACCAAGCAAAAGTCGTTGGAACACTTTCGAAAAACCACTCGGTTCTTTTCAAAACTAACTTTTAAATGCGGAGCTTGAGCCACTCCTTTTAAAAGCTATCTCGTTCCATCGATCATATCAAGTTCACTACGTTCACGGTTTCGCCAAAACCATTCGTAGCCCTCCGTCATTTCGCATGAATAGGCAATAGTATTCAAGCTATGTTTGTTGGCCAAAGTCAAGGCATAGTGATTGGTAGCTATTGGGTGTTCATGTGTAGCATAGATAGATGCGTTAGTTTGGGACAGTCGTACTGCCATTTTGGCTAAAGTCAAGGGTAGGTACAGGTGGATCCAAATTAACCTGGATAATGACGGGTAGAACTTGACATGTGACTTATGATATTTTAGCCAAAGTCAAGGTCATAAGAACATGGGGCAAAAATCCACATCGGGAGTTTTATAAGTACTGAAACTTGCAAGATTTGCATACCATTTGGAGTGTGGTGATTCTGGTAGGATTCCTTCAGTTTCGTCACACGATGATATTTGGATCCCGATCCTACTGTGAGTATATGCTACTCCTCGGGAAATTTCTCACTAAACGATCAATGCAATAAACCAAGTAGGTGTCTAGAAAGGTGTTAGCGGGCCTACGCCCCCAGGGAAAAGAGGTTATTTAATTAAGAACTTCACGAAAGCGTTGGAAAACCTCCCTCGATGTACCGACACTGGCCTGGCTGAACGGTTAAGCAAGTATTGTGCGGTGGGATTGATCCCGACTAATTCTTCCTTTATGGTTTGAGGAGGGATTCGAGAGACTGTGGGAGCCATCCTGTTTAGACAAATTAAAAACCACTCTAAACTTGCAAGAGCATCGTGCTAAAGTGTTTCTTCTCTCTCTCCTAATTGCAGCGACCAATCGACATGACTGGACTTAAGTTACTTCTAGATAAAAACATACTGACAGGGCCAAACTACAAAGATTGGCTCAGGAATGTCAAAATGGCAATCACTTACGACAAGCTGGGGTATCTCCTTACCACCAAAGCTCCCCCCGTCCCAGGTCCCACCTCCAGCATCGCGGATAAGGAAATCCGTAAGACTTGGGAGATAGATAGCGCGAAGGCCAAATGCCTTGTGCTTGCCTCTATGGACAACGAACATCAGAGGAGGCATGAGAATATGGACCTCGAGTCCATATTTCTCCATACAAAAGAACTGTATGGAGAGCAGTCTCGTATCGTAAGATACGAAGTGTCGAAGAAGTTGTTTTCGGCAAGATTGGCCGTCGGATCATCGGTAGCGGAACACGTGCTTAAGATGATTGGCTACATTGAGGAGCTCGCTGAACTTAGGACCACGTTGGAGAATGAGCTCTATACGGACTTGATTCTTCAGTCCCTTCCTTCCACTTACGCCCAGTTCATCCTGAATTTCAACTTATAAGAAAAAGAAGTTGAATTTTCAGAACTCCTCAACATGCTGAGGAGTGCAGAGGGCACCCTACAGAAAGGTAGGGAAACATCCACTTTGTTTGTAGGAGGATCTTCTTCTTCTAGGTCCAAGGCGAAAGCCAAGGGAAAGAAGAGGAAAGCCCCCGCCAAACCAAGGGGCGGTGTTAGTAAAGTGGATACGAAGGGAAAGGCGAAAGCAACAAAGATAGCGGGGAAACTTGTGGATAAAGAAGAATGCTTCTATTGTCATAAGAGTGGACACTGGAAGAAAGATTGCAGGACTTGGAAGGCCAGAACACAGGAACTGAAGCAGGTTGCGGCTTCAGCTTCAGGTGTGTATGTTATTGAAAACTGTCTTTCGATAAACTCTACTTCCTGGGTATTGGATACCGGATCTCATATCTGTAATTCTTTGCAGGCGTTGAGAAACCGTAGGGTTTTGAAGGCAGGTGACATGACCCTCAGAGTTGCAAACGGAGCTAGCATGGATGCTAAAGCCGTGGGGGACTATCACCTGGGAATGTCACATGGACATGTTTTGGTTTTGCGTAATTGCTTTTTTGTACCCAACGCAACTTGTAATATCATTTCTGTATCTTTGATTTCTAAAGAAGGTTATGAATTTGCGTTTGTAAGTAATGTTGTAAACATTCACCTTAATCAAGTTCTGATTGGGTCAGGTACATTGAGCAATGGTATATACGTGTTAAACCAACTACAGATTTTCAATATCCAGAATACACACAAAAGAAAGTCTCCAGAAATCAATCAGGCTTTCTTATGGCATTGTAGACTGGGTCACATCAATGAGAGAAGGTTGACTAAGTTACATACAGAAGGGTATTTGAATCCGTTCGAATATCAATCGTATGCCACTTGTCAATCCTGTCTCAAAGGAAAGATGACAAAGACTCCGTTCACTGGACACGGAGTAAGAGCGAGCGAGCTCTTGGGGCTCGTACACAGCGACGTGTGCGGTCCAATGTCTACACATGCGCGAAGCGGTTACTCTTACTTCCTTACTTTCACGGATGATTTTTCAAGGTACGGTTATGTCTTCTTAATGAAACATATGTCCGAAGCCTTTGAAAAGTTCCAGGAATATAAGAATGAAATAGAAAAAAAAACCGGCAAAAGTATCAAGATTCTAAGATCGGATCGAGGTGGAGAATACTTAAGTGCCGAGTTCCTGAATTATTTAAAAGAGAACGGAATTCTCTCTCAGCTTACTCCTCCATACACTCCGCAACATAACGGTGTATCGGAGAGACGGAACCGAACCCTATTGGATATGGTACGGTCCATGATGAGTAACGCTGAGTTACCGCGATCATTCTGGAGGTATGCGCAAGAATCAGCTGCGTACCTTTTGAACCGAGTTCCTACTAAGACTGTGCCTACTACACCATATGAGATGTGGTATGGGAAGAGGCCCCATCTCAGTCACATTAAGACTTGGGGAAGTCCAGCTTTTGTTAAAAAGCAGCATGCGGACAAGCTCGAGGCACGCTCAGTACAGTGTAAGTTTGTGGGATATCCAAAGAATTCCAAGGGATATCTCTTCTACTGCGAAGAGGAACAAAAAGTTCTTGTTTCTCGTCATGCCCACTTTCTAGAACACCTGTTCTTAGAAAAGGAAATAATTGGGAGCGCAGTAGAACTGGATGAAATTCCAGAACCACAGACTATTACTGAAAGCTTAGTAGAACCAGAGGGTTCAAAAGAACAGGACATTCCTACGCCGCTCCGCAAGAGTAGTAGGCAGTCTCATCCGCCCGAGAGATACTACGGTTTTCTCATAGACGCGGATAGAGAGGATTGCATCATAGATTATGATGAGCCTACTAGCTTCCAGCAGGCCGTTCAGAGCGTTGACTCGGTAAAATGGCTGGATGCAATGCGGACCGAAATGGAGTCCATGTACACCAACAAAGTATGGACGTTGGACATTGCTCCAGACGGGGTAAAACCCATAGGATGCAAGTGGATCTTCAAAAGGAAGATTGGTGTAGATGGACAGGTTGAGACCTATAAAGCTAGACTTGTTGCAAAGGGTTTTCGTCAAAGACCTGGTTTGGACTATGACGAAACCTTTTCTCCAGTGGCTATGCTGAAATCCATTTGGATCCTTCTTGCCATTGCTGCCTTCCACGATTATGAGATTTGGCAGATGGACGTAAAGACAGCTTTTCTAAATGGAAATTTAAAGTAGTGTGTCTATATGGACCAGCCAGAGGGTTTCATTCAGAGTGGGAGCAGCGGAAAGGTGTGCAAGTTGCTTAAGTCCATCTATGGACTAAAGCAGGCATCGCGGAGTTGGAACATCTGTTTTGATGAGACAGTCAAGGAATTTGGCTTTATCAAAAATCCAGATGAACCATGCATCTATAGTAGATTTGTAGCGAGAACTGTAGTATTCCTCGTTTTATACGTGGATGACATTCTCTTAATAGGAAATGACATTCCTATGCTACAATCTGTCAAGGGGTTCTTGTCACACAGGTTCTCCATGAAAGACCTGGGTGATGCCTCATACATCCTGGGGATCCGGATCCATCGTGATAGATCCAAGAGAATATTAGGACTTTCACAGTCCAGGTACATCGACACCATACTGAAAAGATTCAGTATGGAAGATTCCAAGCGCGGTAACCTACCAGCTTGTCACGGGATCACCCTCTCTAAAGAGATGTCTCCCAAGACTAATTTGGAGAGGGATCGCATGTCTATTATACACTACGCTTCTGCGGTAGGCTCTGTAATGTATGCGATGTTGTGTACCAGACCGGATGTAGCTTATGCACTGAGTGTGGTAAGCCTGTATCAGTCAAACCCTGGGGAGAAACACTGGATAGCGGTAAAGAACATTCTCAAGTACTTGAGAAGGACTAAAGAGATGTTCTTGGTGTATGGCGGAAAAGACCTCCAGATCGAGGCCTTTGCTGACTCTAGCTTCCAGAGTGACAAGGATGATTCCAAGTCCATGTCGGGTTTTGTCTTTACCCTCAATGGAGGGGCGGTGTGTTGGAAGAGTTCCAAACAGGAAACCGTTGCAGACTCGACTATGGAAGCGGAATATATCGCTGCATCTGATGCCGCAAAAGAAGCTGTCTGGATGAGGAAGTTCTTGAAAGAACTTCAAGTGGTTCCATCCATTGTTGACCCAATACCTCTGTATTGCGACAACAACGGGGCTATAGCTTTAGCGAAGGAACCCAGGTCCCATCAGAAATCCAGACACATTTTGAGGCGGTATCACCTGATCAGGGAGATCGTGGATCGCAAGGAGATCGAGGTTCGGAGGGTTGCTTCAGAAGAAAACACTGCAGATCCATTCACCAAGGCCCTACCCCAGACTCAGTTCGAACGGCTGATCGAGATGATAGGTCTTCGATACGTCAGTACATGGCCTTAGTGCAAGTGGGAGATTGTTAGTGTATATGCCCTAGAGGCCATTACTGTATCATACTAGTTTGTATATTATTTAATGGAAGCTTGGGATATTCACCTTGTATAGACAATCTTGCTCAATATAGTAGTATGCTACTTGGTTTGTTTCTACTTCAATGTGTACATGTGTTTATTTTTGTATATCACCTATACACATTAGTGGAGCCCTTAGGATCTTTGCTTGATTACCAGCGTTGTGATGGCAGTCACACTAGTTGGGGCTGGGTAATCTATAAGCACATCCTTATACAGGTCCTTAATCGCAGGACTATCGAGACAGGGCATCGATACTCCGGAGTAGACTAGCGTATGCGCTTCTCATCCCAGTGTGGGAGATGGTCTGTCCCACAGCCATCAGTAACTCGTACTGGAGATAGTATACGGGTGCTCGTTAGGTTACGAGTACACTGGACAGGACTTGTCGGGAACTGACCAGTTGGTATTATACCTATCGTCAGTTATCAGTTCCCAGGTGACATGAGTACAGCTTAGTCCGCTTACTTGACACTGGCACTTCGCCTCGAGTGTGTTCCCACTGCACTTTGATCACTACCCTACCACAGCTCAAAGGAGTCGTGCAAACAGGTAGTAGTTGGGTGCAGTTCCGAAGCACTTGGAGGCAGTGACGGTTAGACAGGATTCGTCTCTCCCGGTATTAGGGGTTGACATCGCGCTGTGTCTAGGAGAGCCATTACACGAGTAGTCCCTGGCCAGGGCAAGCGAGATATACTGGTAGGCTTCCAGTGTTATCTCAGGGTGTTTTGGGCTTCACTCCGACAGGACTTGTACCACTATTAGGGGACTGGCGTTTACCGCCCCCTAGGCCCGCCATGCGATGTATCAGACGAACATACCGGACTGTACGGAGACTGTCATACTCAGACTCAGTAGGAGTTCAGATGGGGTTCACCTCGTCAGTGTTCTTGTCGGCATCTACCTGGGGACCGTTACGCACAGCTAGTGCCGCTTGCGGTTTGTGGTTAAACCCACTGCCAGCGTAGTGTCGAGTCTTTAGAGTCCCACACAGAGGGTTATTCTCCATTGGGCAAAACAGAGTAGAGGTCGCTTGGTTTTGCGACAGGGTTCGTTCTCATCCGCGCACTTGTGCACGTTTGGAGTCCGGACGGATATTACTGGCTGGCTCTGGTTTGAGTCAGATACTAGTATATGTTTCGGGGTTGATTTTATCTCATAGTATTCATGTTCCTCGGAACAAGAATGCGGGTGTGTATGCACAGTTTATTGAGGCGGAGGAAGAGGTTTTTCATTAGGGTTTCGGAACGGGTGCGCCTGCACTGTTGACAGTCGTCTTTTTCCAAACCCTAATGAATTAGTGATATATCAATTAACAATATTAATTAAATGAAATTGTGTTATGGTTGGGTTTGTTGACTTGTTGACCAAGATTGACTTGTTGACCATGGTTGAAAGTTTGACCATTATCATTACATATCAAAGATGCTCTTTGATTCTAGCAAAATTCATTTAATGAATGTAATGATAATGGTCATTCCAAACTATCCATCAACTATTTCATTTTTATTATTATTGTTAATTTGATAATTCTTTTCATTTTAGTTATGGTTGTAAAATGAAAAGAATATAGCTCATTCTATCATAACTCTTCTCTCTCCTCACTTCTTCTTCTTCCTCCTCTAGTTCAAGGAGCTCCCTTCTCATGTGTTGAGAATCCATCTCCTTGAGATTAAAACACCCCAAAGCCACTCTCTACTCACTCTAGGGTTAGAGGTTTAGCAAACCAAAGATCCTAGTTTACTCAAAGTTCGAGAAAGAGCCCGAAGGTTGAACCCTCAGGTGGATCCATCTTTGACAGAAGAAGGCGACGAGGAAAGCACCATCAACCCCTACAAAGGTTTCAAGAAGAAGGAGTTCAAGTTAGGTATAACCTCCATTCCGAGTAGCTAACTCTCTTTAGTTTTCTTGCTAGTTTAGTTTAGAAAAGATCCCGACTTTGTTAGTCCATGTTGCCCCTTGTGCTAAAAACTTGACTTTTATACTGTTTCTGCCTCCCCGCAAGAACCGGGGGTGGCAACGTGGACTTACAAATACCACCCCTCGTCAGAGGGAAAACCATAATTCTGACAACCTCTCTGTCATCCAGGTCACCTTGGAAGCCTGGAATGATAACTGTCTCCTGAAGGAAGCTGCCGTTATCATATCCCTAGAACATCTACTTATGTTCTAAAACTGCTTCCGATTGTTTCTCCAGGATTGGATTAATACCAACTTATTGCATCTCATGCAAAAACAACCTCTGGTGTGGTACTTGACATCTCATGATTGGCTCAATTGCCTAAGCAAGTGATCTGCCAATCATGCACATCCCTCTCCGCTTTAGTCAGTAAGACACCTTTAGAGAGGGTGACTCCATCACCTCCAGGTATACTACCGTGCCAGGAGTCGTCTATTCTAAAAACTCTTAGAATGCTGTCTAAGTACCCTGATTGGGAAACCACCCAAATCTAGATCTAAAACCATAGATCCAGTAACAAGAATGTCTTATATAATATCCAAGTCCCTTTGTGGAGAAACCACTGTGTGACAACCAAAGTATAACCGATCGTAGGATAGGAATATCACTTCCTATTCTGTGTATGTCATCCAAAATACCAGGACATCACACCCTACTACCTTCTTAACAGATCCATCCCCTATTCTGATGAAGTCAAACCTATGACTGTCACATCAGAAATAGATGATCTATCTCCGCTTTATCTGCTTTAGTCTATAAATAGACATAAGCCACTTTTCCACCATGCTTCCGCCGCTCCCACTGACTACGACAACCCTTTGGCAGAGTCATATAGACGTGTGCTTCTAAAGCCTGTTTAGAACGAAGCTATATTCATCCTCCTGCCGGGTCTCACAGTCTGGAACAACAGCAACGGAAAGTCTGGGTAAACAAGAATCTCCCTGTCACCGTCCTTGAGGCTACCGGAGTACCTCTCGGGTGCCTGAGGTTACCCACCATATCTGTAGAGTGGCCAATGGAATGTCAAACCAGATTGAATCTTTAGGTTCTTATCAAATCTTCAGTAATCGTTTGCGGTTCTAGAATCACTTCCAGTTCTACCATACTCCCACTACTGTTTTCTGAAAAAATCCATTTTTATTAAAACTGTGGCGAGTCAAGAACAATATCACTATTGATCATCCAGATGGCAGAATATCAACCCTCGTCATAGCCCGGGTCAACCCACAAACAGCCATTACAGAAACGTGCCTTGAGTTGTCAAGTGTCTGGTTTTAAGCATAAGCCGGACAACTCCCCGTATCTTAATAATGTCAAGATATGAACTGTTCTATATCCAATACAGAAACAGAGGCACTGATTTAATTGAACCAGATTCAAATCATGCAGCTGTCTCCAGTGCATGTTAACTAAATGGAAAGAGGCCTATCATCATTACTCAACTTAGGAATGCTTCCAATTATGAGTAACCCGAAAGAAAAGCAAGTTCTCTTAATCATTACTATCAACTGAATACCATACACAAGTATCTACATCTTCGATCACTTTGAAGAATCCCGATACTTGTAATACCTAGTTCTCTACTTTATTCATATACCTATAACTTCTCAAAATTCGGACCCTGTGTTTCCATGAAATACCTGTCTAAAAACTAAAGAATTCATAAGTAAACCGAATATAGTACGAGGACCAACCCCTCTGTTCTAATGGACGCTGGACAACATACAATACTCTGTACAAGTCCTTTGAGTCTAATAACTCATTCCCTGTGTGTCGTAGGTTGAAAACTGTACTATGGTTATAGAGAATTACACCGTGTTTAATGCTCCTTACCTAACCATCCACTGATATAGGTAAATGTCATAGACATAATTTCAAAAAAAGGTATATCTCACTCTATAAAAATAGACGTACAGATATATCAATTTGAAATTGGTGCATAACAGCGGATATTCAAAACCAAATATTTGCCGACCGGCAAACAACCCAGGCGATTTCCTCAAATATCACCGATTACAACGAATCTCGATATAATGAGGATGATCACCCAATTCCCAATAACTTACTCTCACTCATCATCTGTAAAACCATATAGATGTGAGAATCATACCTAGTAAATACATATCCTGGAGTAAGTATCTAATCGGGAAATCAGTTTTCCTTTCACAGTACACAGTGAAACTGAAACATTGAAATCTTTCGATGGGGTATCCCGGTATTCCTAGTAATGCCTCTTCCAGATTCACGACTGTAACCGTATAATTCTTTGCCACCTATCCAAATCTCTTTGTATGTCTTTAGTCATTACCTTCTGCGCACCCTTTTAGGCCAAATTGTTTTCTTCCTTCCCTACCGTTCGGCACCAGCCTATGGTTTGGAAGAAGACTATCCAATAAGCATAATGGGGGTACTGTCCTAATCCTAGGAGCACTCGCAATGCGAGAGAAGGTGAAGATAAAAGACACCTGAATAAATCTTATTCCTATTTCTCCTGAACCAGAATCCATCCCCGAACTGGAACAAGTTCCTTTCGAGTTCGTATATAACCATACGATGGAGTATCCAATAAACTGTGGATCTTCATAGTGATACGAAGTGTCCTGGAGAAATACAAAGGTGAAGTGGGAGTGGTAATGAAATACCTGGTTTCGTCGTTAATATTAGTCGCAATTTACTTTTCCCTCTTACTAATCCCTTGATATATCTTTACTTAATACCTTCTGCACACCATCGTTATACTAATTGGTTTTCTTCATTCCCTACCGTTCGGCACCAGCCTAAGGTTTGGAAGAAGACTATCCAATTTGCGTAATAGGTGTACTATCTCCTAAACCAAGGAGTACTCGCAACCTGAGAGAAGGTAAAAGGAAAAGAAAACTGAATAGTCCTATTCGTTTTCTCCAGAACCAGAAACCATCCTCGAATAAATTCCTTCGAGTTCGTATATAACCATACGATGGTTTTGTCCAATAGAAGTGGACGTTCGTAGTAATACGGGGTGTCCTGGAGAAAAGAGTAAAAGTAGGAGTGGCAATGAGGTTTGCAACTCTGACAATCCAAAAGCCAGTGTTTAAGAAGGTTCGGTCAATTTTGGTCTTCGAGTCATAGTCTAGGGTCGGGTCAATGGCCGCTGCCGAGGAGAGAGAGAAAAGAAACACTCAGCGTGCACTCTAACCTAGATCAGAATGGTTTCCAATTTATCTAATCTGGAAACCTCCCACTGTAACGTCAAATTCTCCTCCAAACCGGAAAGAAGAACTAGTCGGGATCACCCGAGGAGTAAACCAACTCATCAGTGGGAATCGGGATCCAACTATCATCGCATGATAACGTGACGGAACCCGCTCACGTTATCACACTCCAGAAGGTATGCTTATATCTGGAAAGTTTTAGTTTCTTTAGAAACTCCTGATGTGATTTTTGCCCCCTGCTTTTATGACCTTGACGAAGGATAACAAATCATAAGTCGCATGTCAAGTTCTACCCGTCATTGTCCAGGTTAATTTGAACCCACCCGTACAAGCCCTTGACGAAGGTCAACAAGGCTATACAACTGTCCCAAACCAACGCATCTATCTATGCAGCAGAAAGGTAACAAGCAGCTAACATACACTATGCCTTGACGAAGGTCAACAAACATAGCATGAATACTACGTGCTACCCGTCTGAAACGACGAAGGGCTACGAATGGTTTCTGGCGAAAACCTTTAACGTAGTGAACTTGATATCGTTGAAGGAACCGGATAGCTTTTAAAAATATAGTGACGAAAACCTTTGCTAAAGAGGTCACTCCCGGTGAAGGGATCTCGGCTCTTTCCCCGTAGAATGAGGTGCAGGATATTCCAACTGAATACCACGATGCAAAGCAAAAGTAATCGGCTATAGTGAAGTTATTGCCCTGACGCAAACTTCTGTCCAAGGGGTCACTCCCGGTGAAGGGATCTCGGCCCTTGCCTCGTCGACTGAAATGTTGGATATTAATAACCGAATACCACTGTGCAAAACAAAAGAGAACGCCCTTGCAATAACAGCTTTTTGAAAAATGTTCCAACAACATCAGAATAGGTTTGTTTAGCTTGTATTGATCCGAAACAATGCAGTCCCATCAATTGATCACACCACAAAGAATGAAAATAATGACGTACGTATATGCCATCCGCATTCGCCACTGTGTCCCGTCATTACCCGTTAGGTTAGTTAACTAAAGACAGAGCGGGGAGTGGACTATCGCGGATGCAAAACATATACAACATCTACTGGTATATATATCAATATATAATATTTCGCACAAGGCGTGATAAAAATGCAACATCACAGAAATGTAATAAGGATCACAGAACAATACAGATATCTGGTTTCCCCGGGTTTCACAAAGCCGCTACTGAAACCCGACGTTCCCCTGGTCGTGTGGATAGCCTGTGCAATGAAATCCTAGACCCCTACGGGTGCGGCAAGTTACCCGCCAAAACCTGAAGCGAGGCAGCCCCATTCAGCAACGTGAATAGACCACCCAGTACTTCAATGAATCCGGTAACTTGGGCACCCCTCCTGGGTCAACCTGTACCCCCTACGAGTGCGGTGAATAGCCCGCCAATTCTAGAGTGAAGCCCCCTCCGTCTCAATGCCATGAGATGCGGGCCCGTTACCCTCTAGAACCCGGCTATCCATGCACCCCACCTTGGGATAATCCTAGTACAGAAAGTAAAATATACATACAACGGGTACATAGACCTCGACCCGGTCGTGCCCCAAAAGAATAATATACAAACAGGCAGTGACGGCAGTCCACATGTCGGACGCTCGCCCCGCAATATCAAATGTACATAATACATCAAAAACTGTACTAGCATTGCATCCAGGCTATCCCCCACGACCAATCCGCAACATCACAGCACAACACAGAACATCAACGTGAATGTCACGTTCGCAAATCCGTCTAACAGGGCTATAGCAGTTAGACAGGATTTACCAATCAAGTGACTTTCACGGTCACAGATATAATGTAAATACTGTGAACTAATGTGTTTAAAATATCCGATCGATCAAATTTTACCAAGTGGGCCCCAAGGATTACTGTAGCAGATGAAGAAATTCTGGGCCCAAAAATAATATTCCAAAAACCCCAATTTCAACTCAGAAGCACTCTGTAGAATTTTGATGCACTGAACAGTAAATAGTACGACGGAACCGCGGCCGAAGCATGGGTTTGGCCGCGGTTCCGCGGTGGGACAGAGAGTTCAAGTGACCAAAATTTCATAGAATGCTTAGAATTGCCTGCACATCATTCTAAAACATACTAAAAAAATTTTGGAGCCAAAAAAATTTCGACAGAAAACTGATGTGCATGAAAACGCAGTTTTGGGATTTTTGCTCGATCGAAACTTTAAACGTGTTAGACAAAGATAGACTATGTTAATGGCTAGGCTCTGATACCACTGTAAGTGCATGGCGGCGCCCCGACCGTCAATCCGACGCCGGAATGCGGATGCGAAAAACTTTGTGAACTTGCAAACCAGCACCACCACGCACTATAAACCCGGATCGGGCCATTAATCTAGTCCTGGCTAACTAAAGAACGGGTAGAGAGATATACCGAGCGATCCGTGTCCTTCGGTCTTCTCGTCGTCGTCCCGATCTCCCCGCGGAATCTCCGGTCTCCACCTCCTCGCCGGAAAGGGCACCATGTCGCCGGCTTCTTTTACGGGCACCCACCTCTGGACCGAGGCAACTCGGACACGAAGTTGGCGAGCTGACGTTCCCATGGTTTGCTGTAGAATACGTGTAGTGCTCTATGTCTCATTTGGGGTTGTAGGAAGTTGCCTTTTGGTGGAGGAAATGATATATGAACTTTGTAGAGAAACTTGGGGATTTTTGTAAGCATGAGAGAACCAAACATCCCCCACAAAAAATGGGCAGCCCCCTCTCCTTGGCCGGCCATGGCCAGGTGAGAAAAATGAGAGAGAGGAATGTGAGTGGCCAAATGAATATGGTGTAAGTCCATGCTCCCTCTCCCGGTACTTTCGGGCATGCGGAATTTGGTGAAAAACAATTTTTTAGAGGTGGTAACATGGACTCAAAACCGGATCTTTGTTAAACATCTAACTAAAAACCTAATTAGAAGTTGTTAACTACTCGGTTAGGGGGTTATACCTTACTTTCATGAACTCCTTCGTCTTCAAGCCTCGATGGTTGTCCGGATCGGCTTCACTCCGTCGTCTCCTTGCGCCGAAGATAGATCCACCTCGAAAGCTTCTACCTTTGGCTTCTTCTTCGGTCTTTGAAGAAACTAGTTCACTTGGTTTGCTAAACCTTGTAAACTAGAGTGAGTAGAGAAGAGTGTGTTGGGATTTTACTCTATGGTTCTTGTTTCTCAACACATGAGACAAGTGAACCATAGACTAAAGAGAGGGAGACCAAGAGGAAGGAGATGAGAGCTCAAGAACAAGAGAGAGAATGAGAATGATAGAATGAGAGAAGACTTTTCTCTCTTGGCTCTCATAATCCAAAACCATCATCACAAAAATAGTAATCAAGTATTGTGTAAATGGTTTATGTTACAATAGCCATATCATTTCATGCACTCATTTCTCACAAGAGAAACAAGCAAGAAAAAAGTCTTTGCCATGAAATGATAGCCATTGTCATCATGATGGTCAACTAGTCCAACCTAGTCAACCGGTCAACAAAGTCAACAAAGTCAACCCCTCAACAACCATGTCACCATAATACTTAATTAATATTATTGTTAATGATATATCATATTCTCATTAGGGTTGACCAAAAAGTCAATAGTCAACAGTCAACGGTCAACAACCCTAATGAGAATCCTCTGCCTCTGTCTCTCCGTCTACTGTGCATACACACCCGCATCCGTATTCCGAGGAACACGAATGCATACTGGATAAATCCAATCCCAATATGTACACTAGGATGTGGCTTAAACCAAAGCCCGCTAGTGTAAACTGTCCGGACACTGTAGGTGCATAAGTGTACGAATGTGACCGAACCCTGTCGCAAAACCATGCGACCTGCCGCAAAACCATGCGACCTCTACTCTTTTGCCTAAAGGCGAATAGCTTTCTGTGTGGGACTCTGAAGACTCGACACTACGCTGGCAGTGGGTTTAACCACAGACCGCAAGCGGCACTAGCTGTGCGTAACGGTCCCCAGGTAGATGCCGACAAGAAGACTGACGAGGTGAAAACCCATCTGAACTCCTACTGAGCCTGAATGTGACAATTTCCGTACAGTCCGGTCTGTTCGTCTGATACATCGCTTGGCGGGCCTATGGGGTGGTAAACGTCAGTCCCCTAATAGCTGTACAAGTCGTGTCGGAGTGAAGCCCAAAACACCCTGAGATAACACTGGAAGCCTACCAGTATATCTCGATTGCCCTGGCCAGGGACTACTCGTGTAATGGCTCTCCTAGACTCAGTGCGATGTCAACCCCCAATACCGGGAGAGACGAATCCTGTCTAACCGTCACTGCCTCCAAGTGCTTCGGGACTGCACCCAACTACCACCTGTTTGCATGACTCCTTTGAGCCGTGGAAGGGTAGTAATCAAAGTACAGTGGGAACACACTCGAGGCGAAGTGACAGTGTCAAGTCAGCGGACTAAGCTGTACTCATGTCACCTGGGAACTGGTAACCGACGATAGGTATAATACCAACCGGTCAGTTCCCGACGAGTCCTGTCCAGTGTACTCATAACCTAACGAGCACCCGCATACTATCTCCAGTACGACGTACTGATGGTTGTGGGAAAGACCATCTCCTACTCTGGGATGAGAAGCGCATGCGCTAGTCTACTCCGGAGTATCGATGCCCTGTCTCGATAGTCCTGTGACTAGGGACCTGCATAAGGATGTGCTTATAGATTTCCCAGCCCCCACTAGTGTGACTGCCATCACAACGCTGGTAATCAAGCAAAGATCCTAAGGGCTCCACTAATGTGTATAGGTGATATACTAAAATAAACACATGTACATATTGAAGTAGAAACAAACCAAGTAGCATACTACTATATTGAGCAAGATTGTTTATACAAGGTGAATATCCCAAGCTTCCATTAAATAATATACAAACTACTATGATACAGTAATGGCCTCTAGGGTATATACACTAACAATCTCCCACTTGCACTAAGGCCATGTATTGGCGTATCGAAGACCCATCATCTCGATCAGCCGCACGAACTGAGTCTGGGGCAAGGCCTTGGTGAATGGATCTGCAGTGTTATCTTCTGAAGCGACCCTCCGAACCTCGATCTCCTGGCGATCCACGATCTCCCTGATCAGGTGATACCGCCTCAAGATGTGTCTGGATCTCTGATGGGACCTGGGTTCCATCGCTAAAGCTATAGCCCCGTTGTTGTCGCAATACAGAGGTATTGGATCAGCAATGGACGGAACCACCTGAAGTTCTTTCAAGAACTTCCTTATCCAGACAGGTTCTTTTGCGGCATCAGATGCAGCGATGTATTCCGCTTCCATCGTCGAGTCTGCAACGGTTTCCTGTTTGGAACTCTTCCAACACACCGCCCTTCCATTGAGGGTAAAGACAAAACCCGACATGGACATGGAATCATCCTTGTCACTCTGGAAGCTGGAGTCAGCAAAGGCCTCGATCTGGAGGTCTTTTCCGCCATACACCAAGAACATCTCCTTAGTCCTTCTCAGGTACTTGAGAATGTTCTTTACCGCTATCCAGTGTTTCTCCCCAGGGTTTGACTGATACCGGCTTACCACACTCAGTGCATAAGCTTCATCTGGTCTGGTACACAACATCGCATACATTATAGAGCCTACCGCAGAAGCGTAGGGTATAATAGACTTGCGATCCCTCTCCAAATCAGTCTTGGGAGACATCTCTTTAGAGAGGGTGATCCCGTGACAAGTCGGTAGGTTACCGCGCTTGGAATCTTCCATACTGAATCTTTTCAGTATGGTGTCGATGTACCTGGACTGAGAAAGTCCTAATATCCTCTTGGATCTATCACGATGGATCCGGATCCCCAGGATGTATGAGGCATCACCCAGGTCTTTCATGGAGAACCTGTGTGACAAGAACCCCTTGACAAATTGTAGCATAGGAATGTCATTTCCTATCAAGAGAATGTCATCCACGTATAAAACGAGGAATACTACAGTTCTCGCTACAAATCTACTATAGATGCATGGTTCATCTGGATTTTTGATAAAGCCAAATTACTTGACCGTCTCATCAAAACATATGTTCCAACTCCGCGATGCCTGCTTTAGTCCATAGATGGACTTAAGCAACTTGCACACCTTTCCGCTGCTCCCACTCCGATTGAAACCCTCTGGTTGGTCCATATAGACACACTCCTCTAAATTTCCATTTAGAAAAGTTTTCTTTACGTCCATCTGCCAAATCTCATAATCGTGGAAGGCAGCAATGGCAAGGAGGAGCCGAATGGATTTCAGCATAGCTACTGGAGAAAAGGTCTCGTCATAGTCCAAACCAGGTCTTTGACGTAAACCCTTTGCAACCAGTCTAGCTTTATAGGTCTCAACCTGTCCATCTACACCAATCTTCCTTTTGAAGATCCACTTGCATCCTACGGGTTTTACCCCGTCTGGAGCAATGTCCAATGTTCATACTTTGTTGGTGTACAAGGACTCCATTTCGGTCCGCATTGCATCCAGCCATTTTACCGAGTCGACGCTCTGAACGGCTTGCTGGAAGCTAGTAGGCTCATCATAATCTATGATGCAATCCTCTCTATCCCCGTCTATGAGAAAACCAAAGTATCTCTCCGGCGGATGAGACTGCCTAGTACTCCTGCGGAGCGGCGTAGGAATGTCCTTTTCTTTTGAACCCTCTGGTTCCACTAAGCTTTCAGTAATAGTTTGTGGTTCTGGAATTTCTTCCAGCTCTATTTCGCTCCCACTTGTTTCCTTTTCTAAGAACTGGTGTTCCAGAAAATGGGCATTACGAGAAACAATGATCTTTTGTTCCTCTGCGTAATAAAAGAGATACCCCCTGGAGTTCTTTGGGTATCCCACAAACTTGCACCGTACTGAGCGTGCCTCGAGCTTGTCCGCATGCTGCTTTTTGACAAAAGCCGGACATCCCCAGATCTTCAGATATTGAAGATAGGGTTTCTTCCCACTCCATATTTCATATGGTGTGGTAGGCACAGTCTTAGTTGGAACTCGGTTCAAAAGGTACGCAGCTGATTCTAGCGCATACCCCCAGAATGATCGCGGTAACTCGGCGTTATTCATCATGGACCGTACCATATCCAATATGGTTCGGTTCCGTCTCTCCGATACACCGTTATGTTGCGGAGTGTATGGAGGAGTAAGCTGAGAGAGAATTCCGTTCTCTTTTAAATAATCCAGGAACTCGGCACTTAAGTATTCTCCACTTCGATCCGATCTTAGAATCTTGATACTTTTGCCGGTTTGTTTTTCTACTTCATTCTTATATTCCTGGAATTTTCCAAAGGCTTCGGACTTATGTTTCATTAAGAAGACATAACCGTACCTTGAAAAGTCATCCGTAAAAGTAACGAAGTAAGAATAACCGCTTCGCGCATGTGTAGACATTGGACCGCACACGTCGCTGTGTATGAGTCCCAAGAACTCGCTCGCTCTTACTCCGTGTCCAGTGAACAGAGTCTTTGTCATCTTTCCTTTGAGACAGGATTGACAAGTGGCATACGATTGATATTCGAACGGATTCAAATATCCTTCTGTATGTAACTTCGTCAACCTTCTCTCATTGATGTGACCTAGTCTACAATGCCATAAGAAAGTCTGATTTATTTCCGGAGACTTTCTTTTGTATGCATTCTGGACATTGAAAATCTGTGGTTGGTTTAATACGTATATACCATTGCTCAATGTACCTGACCCAATCAAAACTTGATTAAGGTGAATGTTTACAACATTATTTACAAACGCAAATTCATAACCTTCTTTAGAAACTAAAGATACAGAAATGATATTACAAGTTGCGTTGGGTACAAAAAAGCAATTACGCAAAACCAAAACATGTCCATCTGACATTCCCAGGTGATAGTCCCCCACGGCCTTAGCATCCATGCTAGCTCCGTTTGCAACTCTGAGGGTCATATCACCTGCCTTCAAAACCCTACGGTTTCTCAACGCCTGCAAAGAATTACAGATATGAGATCCTGATCCGGTATCCAATATCCAGGAAGTAGAGTTTATTGAAAGGCAGTTTTCAATAACATACACACCTGAAGCTGAAGCCGCAACCTGCTTCAATTCCTGTGTCCTGGCTTTCCAAGCCCTGCAATCATTCTTCCAGTGTCCTTTCTTATGACAATAGAAGCATTCTTCTTTATCCACAAGCTGCTCCGCTTTCTTTGTTGCTTTTGCTTTTCCCTTCGTATCCACTTTACTAACACCGCCCCTTGGTTTGGCGGGGGCTTTCTTCTTCTTTCCCTTGGCTTTCGCCTTGGACCTAGAAGAGGAAGATCCTCCTACAAACAAAGTGGATGTTTCCCTACCTTTCTGTAGGGTGCCCTCTACACTCCTCAGCATGTTGAGGAGTTCTGAAAGTTCAACTTCTTTTTCTTGTAAGTTGAAGTTCAGGATAAACTGGGCGTAAGTGGAAGAAAGGGACTGGAGAATCAAGTCCGTATAGAGCTCGTTCTCTAACATGGTCCCAAGTTCCGCGAGCTCCTCAATGAAGCCAATCATCTTAAGCACGTGTTCCGCTACCGATGATCCGATGGCCAACCTTGCCGAAAATAACTTCTTCGACACTTCGTATCTTGCGATACGAGATTGCTCTCCATACAGTTCTTTTGTATGGAGAAATATGGATTCGAGGTCCATATTCTCGTGCCTCCTCTGATGTTCATTGTCCATAGAGGCAAGTACGAGGCACTTGGCCTTCGCTATATCAATCTCCCAAGTCTTACGGATTTCCTTATCCGCGACGCTAGAGGTGGGACTTGGGACATGGGGAGCTTTGGTGGTAAGAAGATACCCCAGCTTGTCGTAAGTGATTGCCATTTTGACATTCCTGACCCAATCTTTGTAGTTTGGCCCTATCAGTATGTTTTTATCTAGAAGTAACTTAAGTCCAGTCATGTCGATTGGTCGCTGCAATTAGGAGAGAGAAGAAGAAACACTCAGCATGATGCTCTTGCAAGTTTAGAGTGGTTTTTAGTTTGTCTAAACAGGATGGCTCCCACTGTTTCTCGAATCCCTCCTCAAAACCAAAAAGGAAGAATTAGTCCGGATCAATCTCACCGTACAATACTTGCTTAACCGTTCGGCCAGGCTGGTGTCGGTAATTCGAGGGAGGTTTTCCAACGCTTTCGCGAAGTTCCTTAATTTAAGAACCTCTTTTTCCTGGGGGCGTAGCCACGCTAACACCTTTCTAGACACCTACTAGGTTTATAGCATTGATCGTTAAGTGAGAAATTTCCCGAGGAGTAGCATATACTCACAGTAGGATCGGGATCGAAATATCATCGCGTGACGAAACTGAAGGAATCCTACCAGAATCATCACACTCCAAATGGTATGCAACACTAGCAAGTTTCAGTTCTTTTGAAACCCCCGATGTGGATTTTTGCCCCATGCTCTTATGACCCTGGCGTGAGGTCAAAATGTCATAAGTCACATGTCAAGTTCTTCCCATCATTATCCAGGTTAATTTGAACCCACCCGTACATACCCTTGACGTAGGCCAAAAAGGTAGAACGACAGTCTCAAACCAACGTATTCTATCTATGCAACAGATAAATATCCGGCAGCTAACAATCACTATGCCTTGGCGTGAGGTCAAAATACATAGCTTGAATACTACCGAATATTTAACTGAAATGATGGAGAGCTACGGATGGTTTTGGCAAAACCGTGAACGTAGTGAACTTGATATGATCGATGGAACGAGATAGCTTTTAAAAGGAGTGGCTCAAACTCCGCATTTAAAAGTTAGTTTTGAAAAGAACCGAGTGGTTTTCGAAAGTGTTCCAACGACTTTTACTTGGTTTATTTTCTTGCATTAGTTCTTTTAATGCGTGATATTCTTGCATTAGTTCTTTTAATGCGTCCCATCATTTAATCCTACCATTGCAGAAAACAACCAAAATATGACGTACGCTTATGCCATTCGCATTCGCCACGGGGCCCTGTCATTACCCGTTAGGTTACTTAACTAACGACAGGGCGGGGGCTGGGCTAGCGCGGCTGTAAAACATAAGCAACGCCTAAATAATATCATATATAAATATATGCAATGATAGCCATTTCAGATCACAGATGAACACATTGGATATACTAGGAACCAGCAATTCGTACGAGCCTGTAACGAAAAGCAGATTACACGGTCACGGTGAATAGCCAAAACCCCACCCAAGACCCCTACGGGTGCGGCAAGCCACCCGCCAAGTACCCGAAGCGAAGCAACCTCCCTCAACCCCGTGAGTAGGCCACTCGGCACTTCGGCATACCCGGTAGTTTGTGCACCCCCTCCATGGGTCTATCCTAGGAGCAAAAACAGTAAAAAGAAATTATACAATGACGGCTACAACCCCGACCCGGTTGTGCGGCCATACAAATAATTATTACATCAATTTACAAATTTACATGAATTGAAAGAAAAGAAAACTCTCGTCTCACAACTCCCGGCTATTCACCCACGACAATCCAATGAATTCATATACACATTCCAATGACATTACAGATCACAGATTTGTATAACCCCCACTAATCGACATATAGCGATTAGCAGACGTTCAATACAAATATCACATCACAGAAAAACCCGTCAGCTTAAGTCTTTTAGAAGTTCGATCAAAAATACGGATTTATAGGCCCCAAACACAAAATTTTCTTTCTGGAAAATCTGGGCAGAAAATACATATTCCAAAAATCCCAAAACAACCCCAGAAATACACTGCACCAAATTTGGACCTCGGCCGAGTCAACTCGGCCGCGGAACCGCGGCGGGAGCGTGCTCCCGCCGCGTTTCCGCGGCGCTTTGAACGGTTCGTGGGACCAAATTTGGTGGTTATTCTATAAAAAGCCTGAGCCGATTTTTAAGATGAAATTTATCAACTTTTGAACAGAATAAAAATCGACAGAAACTTGACAATCTCGGGTTCGTTTCGTGACTTTTTCTTTGATCGATCTTCTAGTTACTTTGCTAACATGTTAGATAGAGTTTAACTAGGCCCTGATACCACTGTAAGTCCATGCTACCTCTCCCGGTACTTTCGGGCAAGCGGAATTTGGTGAAAAACAATTTTCTAGAGGTGGTAACATGGACTCAAAACCGGATCTTTGTTAAACATCTAACTAACAACCTAACTAGGAGTTGTTAACTACTCGGTTAGGGGGTTAAACATTACTTTCTTGAACGCCTTCGTCTTCAAGCCTCGATGGTTGTCCGGATCGGCTTCACTCCGTCGTCTCCTTGCGCCGAAGATAGATCCACCTCGAAAGCTTCTACCTTTGGCTTCTTCTTCGGTCTTTGAAGAAACTAGTTCACTTGGTTTTCTAAACCTTGTGAACTAGAGTGAGTAGAGAAGAGTGTGTTTGGATTTTACTCTATGGTTCTTGTTTCTCAACACATGAGACAAGTGAACCATAGACTAAAGAGAGGGAGAGCAAGAGGAAGGAGATGAGAGCTCAAGAACAAGAGAGAGAATGAGAATGATAGAATGAGAGAAGACTTTTCTCTCTTGGCTCTCATAATCCAAAACCATCATCACAAAAATAGTAATCAAGTATTGTGTAAATGGTTTAAGCTACAATAGCCATATCATTTCATGCACTCATTTCTCACAAGAGAAACAAGCAAGAAAAAAGTCTTTGCCATGAAATGATAGCCATTGTCATCATGATGGTGAACTAGACCAACCTAGTCAACCGGTAAACAAAGTCAACAAGTCAACAAAGTCAACCCCTCAACAACCGTGTCACCATAATACTTAATTAATATTATTGTTAATCATATATCATATTCTCATTAGGGTTGAGCAAAAAGTCAATAGTCAACAGTCAACGGTCAACAACCCTAATGAGAATCCTCTGCCTCTGTCTCTCCGTCAACTGTGCATACACACCCGCATCCGCGTTCCGAGGAACACGAATACATACTGGATAAATCCAATCCCAATACATACACTAGGATCTGGCTTAAACCAAAGCCCGCTAGTGTAAACTGTCCGGACACTGTGCGTGCATAAGTGCACGAATGTGGCCGAACCCTGTCGCAAAACCATGCGACCTGCCGCAAAACCATGCGACCTCTACTCTTTTGCCTAAAGGCGAATAGCTTTCTCTGTGGGACTCTGAAGACTCGACACTACGCTGGCAGTGGGTTTAACCACAGACCGCAAGTGGCACTAGCTGTGCGCAACGGTCCCCAGGTAGATGCCGACAAGAAGACTGACGAGGTGAAAACCCATCTGAACTCCTACTGAGCCTAAATGTGACAATCTCCGTACAGTCCGGTCTGTTCGTCTGATACATCGCATGGCGGGCCTAGGGGGCGGTAAACGTCAGTCCCCTAATAGCGGTACATGTCGTCTCGGAGTGAAGCCCAAAACACCCTGAGATTACACTGGAAGCCTACCAGTATATCTCGATTGCCCTGGGCATGGACTACTCGTGTAATGGCTCTCCTAGACATAGCGCGATGTCAACCCCCAATACCGGGAGAGACGAATCTTGTCTAACCGTCACTGCCTCCAAGTGCTTCGGGACTGCACCCAACTACCACCTGTTTGCACGACTCATTTGAGCCGTGGTAGGGTAGTAATCAAAGTACAGTGGGAACACACTCGAGGCGAAGTGACAGTGTCAAGTCAGCGGACTAAGCTGTACTAATGTCACCTGGGAACTGATAACTGACTATAGGTATAATACCAACCGGTCAGTTCCCGAGGAGTCCTGTCCAGTGTACTCGTAACCTAACGAGCACCCGCATACTATCTCCAGTACGACGTACAGATGGCTGTGGGAAAGACCATATCCTACTCTGGGATGAGAAGCGCATGCGCTAGTCTACTCCGGAGTATCGATGCCCTGTCTCGATAGTCCTGCGACTAGGGACCTGCATAAGGATGTACTTATAGATTACCCTGCTCCCACTAGTGTGACTGCCATCACAACGCTGGTGATCAAGCAAAGATCCTAAGGGCTCCACTAATGTGTATATGTGATATACTAAAATAAACACATGTACACATTGAAGTAGAAACAAACCAAGTAGAATACTACTATATTGAGCAAGATTGTTTATACAAGGTGAATATCCCAAGCTTCCATTAAGTAATATACAAACTAGTATGATACAGTAATGGCCTCTAGGGCATATACACTAACATATGGATGTCTCCAATAATCAAGAGAGAGAAAGGATTATCATTAACAAAAGAAATGATCACAAACAAAATTCAGTACTCCACCAACCATCACCCTTCATCATCATCAACAATCATGACTCTAAAAGTCAAGCCATCATGGTCAAAAGAAGTCAAATGATGGTGCAACCATCATGAAGCAAGGATATGCAAATAACACCCTCCATAAATGCTTATTTGCACAAATGCAAATAAGCCCTCCTCCACCAATCTTCAGCTAATGAAAGATACAAAGAAATATGGCCGAAAAAAAAACTGGCAACTCCGGAAAACTGATCCCATAATAAATTACAGGAAAACCCCGCTGCTGTATATACATACCCGCATTTGTATTCCGACCGAAATACAAATGCAATGAGACAAAATCTCACTGTACCATACTTAGATCCGGCTTAAACCAAAGCCCGCTAGTATAACTGTCCGATCATGATCGGTGCAATACCGCACCTATCTGATCGAACCCTGCCATATCTTCATATGGCCTCTACAACGTTTCGCCCAAAACTTGAGCAACTGTCTGTGGGGGACACTAAAGACTCGTCAACACTTTGGTTGTAGATTTAACCACTAGCTCGTCAGAGGTATTAGCCTATACGTAACGGGCTATCAGGTATTGACCAAAAGGGACGTCTGTGAGCGAACTCATGCTGACACCCTACTGAGCCTGTCAGTGACAATATCTGTACAGTCCGGTCCGTTCGTCTATGAGCATTGCATGGCGGGCCTAGGGGGTTGGTGAAAGTCAGACCCCCAAAAGCGGTACAAGTCGTGTCGAAGATCAGCCCAGAACACCCTGAGATACTACTGGAATACCTACCAGTAAATCTCCTGCCTTAGCCAAGGACTTTTCATGTAATGGCTCTCCTAGACACAGCGCGACCTCACCCCCAATACCGGGAGAGACGAACCCCTGCAGATCCGCTCACTGCCTCCATGTGGATCGGGACTGTACCCAACTAAAACCTGTTTGCACGACTCCTTTGAGCCGTGGTAGGGTAGTAATCAAAGCACAGTGGGAACTCACACGAGACAAATGACGATCTCAGGTCGATGAACTAACCTGTACACATGTCACCAGGGAATTGCTATCAGACATCAGGTATAATCCCAACTAGCATGTTCCCGCCGAGTCCTGTCCGGTGTACTCATAACCCAATAAGCACCTATATACATCTTAGGTGAACCAACTGACAAAAGTGGCTTGTGAGACCGGCCACCGCCTCTCGTCGGGGTCTCGACTGTATACACTAGTCTACTCTGGAGTATCGATGCCCTGTCTTGAAACTCCCACGACTAGGGACATTTTAAGGATGTGCTTATAGACTACCAGCTCCCATGTATATGATCGCCCTCATACTGCTGGCAGTCAAGCAAAAATCCTAGGGGCTCTATCAACGTGCAATAGTGACGTGTAAGGTCACCTAAATCAGTACAGGATGATAAAGGTAAACCAGATAGCATACTATCATCTTTAGTAAGACTGTCCTACTGGGACAGGTCCTCCCTCAATCATTGCAATCACGTGCCTGTGATCCAATAATTGACTCTGAGGGCACTATCTCCAACAGTAAGAAAGTTATACCTCAAGTATCAAGTCCTTCTTCTTGTACTCCTGCTCTCTTCTTGTGCTCTTTGAAGAGTGTACGGATCGCGCCTCTTCTTCGGCCTCCTGACATCAAAGAAGATCCACCCGAGAGTGTCTACCTTGAGGTCCTACCTCTAAGATGAGGTAACTAGGATACCTAGTTTGCTAATCTAAGTAGCCTAGAGATGTAGAGAGTGATTATGTCTCAATAACCCTAGGTTTCTCAACACATGAGACAATTGGGGTTTGAGGGAGAAGAAGAGAGAGCTTGAGGAGAGTGAGAGTGTGTGTCTAAGATAGTAATGAAATGAATATGGCTACTTGTGATGACTATGAAGTATGACAAAATATCTCACAAAATATCTAAGTCCACTCTTGCTTCAATAGTCATCCATGAGCCACGAAGTAGCCATGCTTCATTTATCACAAAAAAAACACCTCATACCTCCACCTCATTAACCATTTAACCCAAATAGTAATACAAGTAATGAGGTGTCTTCTTCTAGAAGAATTCTTCAGTAAATTACAATAATACCCCTCACCGTATATACATACCCGTATCCGTATTCCGAAAAACACGAATACAATGAGACGAAACTAATCCAATAATCTAATACTAGGATCCGGCTTAAACCAAAAACCCACTAGTATTATCCACCCGAACATCATACGTGCACAAGTACACGTATATGTTCGAACCCTGTCGTAAAACCGTACAACCTCTACATTATTTCGCCCGAAGCAGGGAAACCTCTATATGGGACTGTAAAGACTCGACACTACGCTGGCAGTGGGTTTAACCACAAGCACGTCAGGGGTACTAGCTCCACGTAATGGCTACCCAGGTATTTGTTGATAAGAAAACCGATGAGCAAACTCATCCGAACTCATACTGAGCTTATCTGTGACAATCTCCGTACAGTCCGGTCTATTCTTCAAATAGTATCGCATATCTGGCCTAGGGAGCGGTAGCCGTCAGACCCCTAATAGCGCAATAAGTCGTGCTGGAGTACAGCCAAAAACACCCTCTGAAACTACTGGAGTGCCTACCAGTAAATCTCACTTGCACTGGCCAAGGACTTTGTGTAATGGCTTTCCAAACACAGTGCGACATCAACCCCCAATACAGGGAGAGACAAATGCTATCTAACCGCCACTGCCTCCAAGTGCTTCGGGACTGCACCCAACTACTACTTGTTTGCACGACTCATCAGAGCAGTGGTAGGGTAGTAATCTAAGAACAGTGGGAACACATTGGAGGCGAAGTAGCAGTGTCAAGTCAACGGACTATGCTGTACTCATGTCACCTGGGAACTGCTACCTGACGATAGGTATAGTACCAACCAATAGTTCCGCATGAGTCCGTCCAGTGTAACTCATAACCCAATGAGCACTTGCATACTATCTGCAGTACGACGTACTAATGGCTGTGGGACAGATCATCTCCCCTACTGGGATGAGAAGCGTATACACTAGTCTACTCTGGAGTATCGATACCCTGTCTCGATAATTCTATGACTAGGGTCCTGTATACGGATGCGCTTATAGATTACCCATCACCCACTAGTGTGACTACCATCACAATGCTGGTAGTCAAGCAAAGATCCTAAGGGCTCTACCAATATGTAGTAGCGATACATTAAAAGAAACATATACACATATTAAGATAGAAACAAACCAAGTAGCATACTACCATATTGAATAAGACTGTCATAAAATCCTTGTATATCCCAAGCTTCCAAAATGTAATATACAAACTAGTACTATACAATAATGGCCTCTAGGGCATATATCACTAACAGATACCATACGAGATATGATATACATATGATGATTGATCCGCACTCTTGAATTAAGGATTTTGTACGTGGAACTATACCGTATACGATATTATGAGGCTAGATCGCTGACTGATAGATGTATCGTCTAGGAAATGTTATAGATTTCAATTCAGTTTCGACTCGGGTTTAGTTTAGTCTTTTAATCACTTAAGTAGATATTAGAATATAACTAAATCTATAACTATTTTCAAAACTAACGAATCGTATGCATTTTCAAAGGGCAAAACCCATGGGACGCTACGGATTTTCAAATGGTATCTTTTTCTCAAAAACAACGTAGCCTTTATTTTTCTAAAAACGGTGATTCATGCTAATTTAAATACTATAACTGTATGGCTCCTATATAGATAAATATTTTATATTATTGTGTTTACTGTTTACTTTTCTTCTATGCTCATATTATTCTTATTGTATTTTATATATATACATGGTCTTTCCTTAGCTGTTATAACCTCGTTTACTAGGACACATGCACCGTTACCGATGATGCGCATGTTGCATGTAGACTTACTTGCTAGCTCACACATATCATCATCGGTAATTGACATGCTACGTACACTTTAGAATTCGACATTTCAATCGTACAGCCTGGTAACTTGTAGCTAAATAGCATTGCTTAGCACTTTTTATCTCACCTGCTAGTTTAGATATTGCATTTCATACTTAGTTAGTTGCCACATTCATATATACATTCTGGTTATGCACTATAGATTGTCTTTATGCCGGTATTCATTGTTTTCATTATTGACTCATGTTTATGAGATTTCGGTTTTCATGAGATTTCTGGATTTGGAAAACCGCATGTGAATTTTGAAATCTTATTATCATTTTAAAAGAAAGATGCGGTTTTCCTTGATATGATGTGTGGCGTCCACTATGAGTTTAATCGGTTCTGAGCTATATGTATACCCGATTCGAGGAGAGAAGAGGCACCGTATGCGGGTACATGGTGGACCCGGTGCGGTATCCCGTGGCAAGAAGATCGTATAGAGAGACATTGAGCTTAGCAAGGGAGCACTACCGACCGGCGATAGTTTGGCTCGATGGATATCCAGAGGATACCAACCGTAGTCGTAAGATCAGATGGTTATGAGGGCCGATCCGATGAGACGGCACTTGAGATATGAGGATTATGTGTCGCTGCTGGACACGGTTTTCATGATGTTTTCGAGTGTCGATGCTGGGTATTCAGGTTTTATCATGATTTAATGTGTCGTTAATAGACACACGTTGGATGATGCATTTATACATGACACACATGACATGTTACCACTTTATGACACAGACACGAGTACATTGGTATTATACTTATGCTTATACTATTACCTTTGTACCACTTGATGTCACTATATTATTATTATATTACGGTATGACCTAGGAGATCGTCATACATTCTTTTTCTACCCGGTGATGTCTTCTACTCACGAGTTGGCAACTCACCCCCGTTGTGTCACAGTTTTCTTACAGGTTGACAGCATAGGTTCCGTAGCGGCTTTGCTGGCACACCGCTTTCTTCTGGATGCTTACTTTGGTAGGTGGGGTACACTTGCATCGTGACCACCAGCTGTGCTTTTATATTTATTTAGCTGTATCTAGTTAAAGCTCCATCAACAAGACTATGTATATTTGTAGACTTTGAAACCATAGTTTGTATATTCTTTCGGACTAAGAATCACGCTCATGTATCTATTCTTATTTCTGGTTTCTTGATGATGTTTTGGTTTCTTTATTTTCTTCTGTGTTTCATCTTTGCTCTTGGCGTCGTATACGTGTATTTGTGTGTTGTTTCCGCCAATTTGGCGAAGAGCTAGCTCCCGCTTGGGGATGCCATTTATTATTGCTTGTACAGGCTTCGCAACACCGACTTGAAGCAAAGATCGAACATAAAACCCTAGCTAGCAAACTATATGAGGTTTAACTACTCGGATGAATATTATACCTCGTAGTATCATGTCCTTCTTGTCTTCTCTCTGTCCTCCTTTACCTCGTGAGCTCCTTGGAGTGGAAATGGATAGCGCCTCCTCGTCGGCTTCTCGAAGTCGAAGAAGATCCTCCCGAGAGTTCCAACCTTGAGCTTAACATCCAAGTTGAGGTAACTAGGTCACTTGGTGTGCTAAACTAAGTAGCCTAGAATGAGTAGAGAGTGGTTTTGGGTAGCTAAGTCTCACTAATCCTTGATTCTCAACACATGAGACACTACGGTTTTGAAAGGAAGAAGGAGAGAGTGAACTTGAGGAAAAAGAAATGGTTTTTGATAATGATAATTGAAAATAGGATGGCTAACTTAACATGATCACAAGCATGACAAGAAAATACTTCATCCAAAAATATCTAGTGCCACAAAAATATCTCACAAGAAATATCTAAGTAAAAAAGTCAAACCAAGTCAAGTAGTCAAATCAAGTCAAGTAGTCAAAACAAGAAGCCATGCCACAATTATCATTTACAAAAAAATAACAAATACTTTCCTCCACCTCATAACTGTTTTAATCAAGTCAATGGTCAAAATCCTAATGAGGTGTCTCCTTCTATATCCCTCTCATCCGTATATACATACCCGCAACCGTGTTCCGAGAAACACGAATACAAAGAGACGAAACTAATCCAACAATCAAATACTAGGATCCGGCTTAAACCAAAGCCTACTAGTATTGTCCGCTCAAACATCACACGCGCATAAGTATATGTATGTGATCGAACCCTGTCGTAAAACCGTACGGCCTCTACTACGTTTCGCCCGAAGCAGGGAAACCTTCTGTGTGGGACTCTAGAGACTCGACAGTACGCTAGAAGTGGGTTTAACCACAAGCACGTCAGCGGTACTAGCTGCACGTAACGGCTATCCAGGTATCTGTCGATAAGAAGGCCGACGAGCAAACTCATCCGAACTCCTACTGAGCCTGTCTGTGGCAATCTCTGTACAGTCCATTCTGTTCTTCTAAGATTATCGCATATCGAGCCTAGGGGGCAGTAAACATTAGAACCCTAAAAGAGCAATAAGTCGTGTCGGAGTACAGCCCAAAACACCCTGAGAAACTACTGGAGTACCTACCTATAAATCTCGCTTTCCATGGCCAGGGACTTTGTGTAATGGCTTTCCGAACAAAGCGCGACATCAACCCCCAATACCGGGAGAGAAGAATCCTATCTAACCGCCACTGCCTCCAAGTGCATCGGGACTGCATCTAACTACTACCTGTTTGCATGACTCAATAGAGCCGTGGTAGGGTAGCAATCTAAGAACAGTGGGAACACACTTGAGGCGAAGTAGTAGTGTCAAGTCAACGGACTAAGCTGTACTCATGTCACCTGGGAATTGCTACCTGACGATAGGTATAGTACCAACCAGCAATACCCCACGAGCCCGTCCAGTGTAACTCATAACCCAATGAGCACCTGTATACTATCTCCAGTACGACGTACTGATGGCTGTGGGACAGACCATCTCCCCTGCAGGGATGAGAAGCGTATACACTAATCTATTCTGGAGTATCGATGCCCTGTCTCGATAATCCTATGACTAGGGACCTGTATAAGGATGTGCTTGTAGACTACCCAGCCCCCACTAGTGTGACTGCCCTCACAACGCTGGTAGTCAAGCAAAGATCCTAAGGCCTCTATCAATATGTATTAGCGATACGTTAAAAGAAACATATACACATATTAAGATAGATACAAACCAAGTAGTATATATATTGAGCAAGACTGTTATAAATCAATGTATATATCCCAAGCATCCAAAATGTAATATACAAACTAGTACTATACAATAATGGCTTTTAGGGCATATAACTCTAACAACTCACTCCACCAGCTCCAATGGTGGAGGTCGACATTGCTGTTCCAACTGAGAACAGTTTTGAACTACTTAGAATGGTGCGTAAGAACTCTCCAACGGCGGTACTAAAAAAATCTCCCCCACCTTCAAAAGTTACAGTGCAGGCAAAGCCGGAGCGGCCTTATCAACGGCTCTCCACGCAAATTCATAGGGTCTGGCGAAAAGTCCAAGACTCTGTGATTGACAAAAACTACTCTCGTCGACCAAAGAAATCGAATGTCTGACAATAAAATGACCACTCCTCCGCCATACAATGGGGGAATTGTCCTAATCTGGTGCCTATCACAACGGCTCCTTTAACTCCAATCTCTCATAAAAGAATGAGGCTGGAGAAAACATTACCGCCCGCGACAAATTCCATAGGAGATGGATCTAAACGCCCCAAGTCGGGGGGCATAACCGTACATACGGTCTATATAACTAATGGGAAAGAAGAGAGCTGTGCTTCTGTGAGTCACCGACCGCAAACTCGATCGCTGACAAAGGCTCAGGATAAACAACAAAAGCTCCATGAAATACTAAAAAAATGTAATACCCCAGGTGGAGTTAGGGATGAATACCACCTACCCCATTAGAAGTGAGATGTTATCCGGTATTGAGGCGGGGATGTAACCGATACGGATACACACGGGGACCCACAGTAGAACAATAGGGAGTATCGAATTCCATTCCGAAATAGGGCATGATTAGAACTATAAATGGAATGATACCACTCCTATAACACGGAGGCGCCTTTTGGATGAATCGGAACTCCAGAGTTTGAAGAACTCCGTAATTAAGCATGCTTGAGCTAGGGAAATTCTGGGATGGGTGACCTACTAGGAAGTAGCCCCCTTCTACAGTCCGATTCATTCAAAGAGACAAAACCGTGCGGTTTCGACCAGAGCGGACAATACCATCTGTGTTTGGGGGTGGGTCGTGACAAATATGGTATCAGAGCCGGTCCCTCAAAAGTAGGTCTGTGGTTCGAGGACGAACCATTTTTCTAAATGGGAGGGAATGTAATACCCCAGGTAGAGTTGGGATGAATACCACCGACCCTGTAAGAAGTGAGATATTATCCAGTAACGAGGTGGGGATGTAACCGATACGGCGCTCCTATAACATAGAGGCGCCTTTTTGATGAATCGGAACTCCAGAGTTTGCGGAACTCCAGAGTTTGAAGAACTCCCTAGTTAAGCGTGCTTGAGCTAGGGAAATTCTGGGATGAGTGACCTACTGGAAAGTAGCCCCTTCTTGAATCCGATTCATTCCAAGGGACAAAACCATGCGGTTTCGACCAGAGCGGACAATACCATCTGTGTTTGGGGGTAAGTCGTGACACAAAATGAGGGCACTTACCGGACAGAAAGAAAGTCCGGATAAAGAGGCCAGACCGCGCCAAGAGCAAAAGACCGATACAGACTCTCTGCGATGGGTGCTCGAGACAAAGGAAAAAGAGGATGCTGAGCAAGCTGCTAACATAAAGCAGATAGCTCTTTTGTTCCAAGACATGGTTGGAATGATGTTCTAACCAGAACCCCCAACCGAAGATCCGCCGATAATCGTTGAGGATAACAGAGGGGAAACAACAAACCCTCTTCCGGCTTTATCAGCGACCACGGAGGAAACGGTCTCCAAGGCCACCCTAGATGATTACATTGCTCAACAAATAAGTGCACATCAAGTTAATGAAGACGCCGACCAAATTGTCAAAACCGGACGACCATATCCCGTCTGGTATGACCAAATCAAATACCCGCGCGAGATATATGATCTCCAAGTTCCATATCTACAAAGGAACATGCAACCCTCAACAACATGTCGCACAATTAAGAGCTCTGTGCGGAAATACTGGAGGCGACGACAAACTGTTGCTTTGCTAGTTTGTTGGCAGCCCGTCAGAAATAGCCTTCAAATGGTACTCGGGGCTCCCAAATGACTCCGTGGAAACATTCACAGAAATGGAACTTTTGTTCAAACAGCGTTTCGCCAGCGCGAGCGAGCACACTCCGATCATGGCATTAATCAATGCCAGGGTAAAGCCGGGAGAAACATGTGTCGAATACGCGATTCGGTGGTGGAACCTGTGGTCTAAGTGTGAACAGCGCATTGAATAGTCTCCTGCCATGGGCATGTTCATCGGGACCCTTGATCCTCAAACGACTGTGTCCCAGTTCATGACGTTCATCAAGCCCACAACCTTTCAAGCTCTGATAGACAAACTGGATAAGATGGATCATATGGGCCATGGGCTTTCTTCCTCAAATAAGGACCCTCGAAATATTAAGGGTAAAGGAAAGGCAGCCTTCATCCCTAACACGCAAGAACAGCCGAGTGGCCCAAAACCAGCTGCTCGCCAAAACAACGCACGTCCGTGCCCATCCTTAGAGGAAAGACTAGGACGCTCTTACTTGTTTCCCTATGACAAGACGAGGAGACTGTTTGAATTGGAAATGCGTAATAAACTTAACATATTTCCAGACCTGCGGCGTCCAGCGCAACCCGGCGACGTCAACAACCATAATTTTTGTTCCTATCACAGACTGGTGAGCCACCCAATTGAAGATTGCTATGTCTTCAAAAACTGGATCGAGGACCAGTATCAACAGGGAAAATTCACGCTGTTTGATAACTGGAAGGTAAACCAATCCAAGAAGCACACTCCCAAAAAGATGGACGCAAAGGGGGCATCATGCTCACTCGTGGAAGAAACTCCATGGGAAGTTGTTCTTTCAGCAAAAACCAAAAGAATGCTGAAGGATCTGCGGGCATGTCCGGCAGTCAGGTTGAAAAGCCCACATGAACCCGAAATAATCGAAGGGATGCTAAAACCTCGTCCCTTACTAAAAATTGTTGACGAGGGGAAAAAAAACCCAAGTCAAGCCTTCGAAATCTTCGAAGAAAAAGAAGAAGACCAAGAAGCATGTGCTGCCTGCCGAGTATGATGACAAGTGCATAAATCTACAAAAATACATAGACGCGCTGCAGGAGTATAACCAGAAGGCGTGGACACCAGTCCTGCTCGATGAATTCCTCAAGCATATTCTTGAGGGCGAAGATAGTGACAATGATGAGGGAAATGACTCATCAGGAGAAACCGAAGACCGTGTTGCAAGTTGCCACATGGTCTCCCTTTCATCGTTATATGAAAAAGAGGCCCCCTCAGCTTTAGAAAACAACGCAGAGGAACTGGGGGCAGAATCGGCGCTAAAATCCTCGAAACTGCTAAAAGAAGACCCGATTGAGAGGCTGCTAAACGAAGACTTTCAAAAAAGCAATGTTGACCGAGAACGCGAGACAACCATATATGAAAAAGCTAAGCATCAGTTTCTGAGTAAAGAAGCTGCGGCAAGAATGAGTTGTAAAATACTCCAACAAAACCAAAGCACACCTGCAACAAATAAGAGCAGGATCAAAACAGAGAAGCGGTTCGCCAAAGTCCTGTCAATGGGGATGAAGCTTCCGCCTCTCATAAAGATCACTCCCAGGGTCATATGCCTCGATGGAGAAGAATCAAATCTAAACTTCTGCCTATATCATCGGAGGGTCACCCACCCCATCAAGAAACAAAATGCCTTCAAGAAGTGGTGGCAAGGATACGTTGCCCATCAAAAACACTTCAAAAGGATGAAGCGCGAAGCTCGCACTCGTTGACAACAAAATAGTGGGACGAATGCGCATGAAGAAACAATTGTCAACAGTCATATGGTTAGTATTAGTTCAGATGGAGGAAAACCTCCAGTTCTTACATTCAGGAGCGATTCTGAGAATGAAACACCTCTCAGCCCAATATTCAAAGACTCCGCCTCTGAAAAAGAAGGGGAGGAGAAGAACTGCGAGAATATTCAGCTGTGTAACCGCACTCTTCCTGAGAAGAACCTCGGACCAACAAATAAAGGTTCGAACAAAAAGGACAAAGAGAAAGGGAAAACCCTAAGGAGATTGCCCTTGATGACAGAGTGATAAAAGAGCTCACCACAGAAGACCCGTCTAAGAAAAATGAGGTGGATTACAACGTCCTGGCACATCTGAGGAAAATACCTTCGCAACTGATCATATTGGATGCTCTCCTCCTGTCCAAAGAGGCACAAGATTCCCTAATCAAGGCATTATAAGAGCCCAATCAGTTACAAGCTTTCCTCGCAGAAGAGAAGAGGAAAAATGAACCGGCAAAGGTCCACACGGCCGATTTTACATTTAGCGATGAAGATCTACTCCTCGGTACATGCGAACATAATCTCCCGTTATACGTCACTAGGTACTGCCACGACATCAAGATAGGGAAAATCCTTTTCGACAACGGATCCTTCGTTAACCTTCTCAACGTGAGAGTGCATAAGGAAATTTGCATAAACGTTCAACACCTTGCTCGAGATAAAATTACCATCACCGGGTTCGACTCACAGTCATAACGAATGCTTGGCTCCGTAATACTGACGCTACGCTTCGGGCTGCTCGTCACTGACATAAAATTTCATGTCATTGACCCCAAGACTTGCTATAACGCTTTTCTCGGCAGGCTTTGTTTACACCAGTACAACATCATTCCTTCTATAAAACATCAGTGTATGAAGTATTTGAAGGATGGCTCAGAGTACACCATCACGGGAAAGATAAATCCATTCTCCATAAAAGAAGTCCAGAAATACCAATATGCAAAGTACTTCTTACCAGACTTCGAGGATACTAAAAGGTGCTACAAGCCGAAGAATAAACATAAATCTGTCGCCACTATCCCGATCTTTGGGAGCAATACCGAGGAAGGCGAAGAAATAATCTACACAGGGCAACCCCAAAAAGAAAACAATAAGCCCGGACCACCTACTCCTATTTTTGTCTTTGCCAGCGACCCAGAGGATGAGGCTAATACAGCGTTGTTCGTCCGTCCGTCATTGCAAACTTTTGCTGAAGCAGATCAGAGTCTACAAATTAGAATGGCTCCGCTTCGGTATTACAAGGAACTTGATGCGTTCGATACATACAACGTACAACAACTGCAAACTTTTTACGTCCTTCACAGGCAAAGAAGTAAAAAAGCGATCCTCTTCTACCAATTTACGTAGACCAAAGTAGAAAAAAAAGTTTGGCATGGTGTCGATTTTGCACTCAACCGGCTTCAACCCATCCGTCTGCCTAGATATTACGTGGAAGTATTAAGAAAGCGGTTAAGATGCCAAGGTCCACCCCTCGAACAAACTGTTTGACAAGCCCAATTCTACAAAAAAAATTGGGATATTCCCAGGACTCAGCGAAAGATGCCTAACTGGAAGATGGAGACAACCGAGCTCGGATTTGTTCGGTCCATGAAACGGGAGCAGATCTACCATTACCGCGTCATAAACAACTAAAGTGAAGAGGCAAACGCTCTTCCAAATAGATGTGACGTCAAATCGGAGCAAGATCACGCTCTAAAAACGTTAAGTTCGTCGCTGGAAGAACAAATTGACAAGTTAATAAAAGAAACTTGTCAATCGAGCCGGGTAAACCACAGCTGTGAAATGGCCATTTATGAAAAGGTCATGACACAGCATCTCAGTCAGCAATCTGTTGAGAAAGCAAACTGTAATGCTCTTTATCCCCGTTCCGCTATATGTTCTCGCAAAAGGGGAAAACTCCAAAATGGAGGCAAAAACAGGGCCAAGAACGCAAACGACGTTCGAAGACAACAATACGGATCCAAAACACCGTGCAATCGAGAAAAACTCGATTGGAGCCCATCCTTATAAAGGAGATGGTGTAAGTCCACGTTACCCACCCCGGTGCTTACGGGGTGGTGGAATAGGTAAAAAACTAATTTTTAACGCAAGGTAACATGGACTAAAACTTGACGATCGTTGCCAAACCATTGCTAACAAACAACAAGAGGTTCTATCTACTATGCTTAAGAGATTATACCTCATGCAACAAGTCCTTCGGGTCTTCTTTCCGCTGTCCTCGTCGTCCATGCAAGCTTCGAGGATCGTTCCGGATCTTGGTCACCTCCGTGGCCTCCTAGAGTCGATGGCGATCCACCCGAGAGTCTGTAGTCCGAGCTCCACCTCAAGCTGAGGTAACTAGGGCAACAAGTTTGCTATTCTTGAAGTCCTAGGTGGTGTAGAAGATGATGGTGGATTTGTTTGTCTATTTTGTTTCTATTTTTCTCAACACTTGAGAGCTATAGAAAAATTAAGAGAGGAAGAAGAAGGAGGAAGCATGGGAGCTCTCTCTTTAAGAGAGAGAATGAGCAAGAGATAAATGATCCATAAACATAATAATTACTAATCTCTTATCATGATAAAGTTGATGGCTACCCTTGATTTGACCATTATCATCACAAAAATAAAAGCAAAAGCAAAAGAAGGATCTAGTGCTCTCAAGAAAAGTCCAAGTCAACAATGGTCAACTAGGCCAAATGGTCAAGCATGGTCAAATGGTCAAAGCAATTAGCCATAACACAATTATCATTAAAAAGATTAGTAAATATTTTCCTCACCTCATAATGGTTTTGATCGAACCAACGGTCAAAACCCTAATGAGGCACCTCCTTCTTCTTCGCTCCTCACAACCGTGCATACACACCCGCATCCCCATTCCGCAGAATGCGAATGCACAGAAGACAAAACTAATCCATCCATACAATACTAGGATCCGGCTTAAACCAAAGCTCACTAGCATGGTCTGCCCGAAAAGCATACGCGCACAAGTGCACGTAAGTGATCGTAGCCCTGCCGTAAAACCATACGGCCTCTACACCTTTCGCCCAGTGCAGGGAAACTCTCTTTGTGGGACTCTAAAGACTCGACACTACACTGGCAGTGGGTTTAACCACAGACCGCAAGCGGCACTAGCTGTACGTAACGGTCCCAGGTAGATGTCGATAAGAAGACCAATGAGGTAAACCCATCCGAACTCCTACTGAGCCTGAATGTGACAATCTCCGTACGGTCTGGTCTGTTCGTCTATGAGTATCGCATGTCGGGCCTAGGGGGCGGTAAACGTCAGACCCCTAATAGCGGTACAAGTCGTGCCGGAGTGTAGCCCAGAACACCCTGAGAAACTACTGGAAACACTACCAGTAATTCTTTCTTGCCCTGGCCAGGGACTTTGTGTAATGGCTCTCCTAGACACAGCGCGATATCAACCCCCAATACCGGGAGAGACGAATCCTATCGAATCGCTACTGCCTCCAAATGCTTCGGGACTGCACCCAACTACTACCTGTTTGCACTACTCCTTTGAGCCGTGGTAGGGTAGTAATCAAAGTACAGTGGGAACACACTCAAGGTGAAGCAGCAGTGTCAAGTCGACGGACTAAGCTGTACTCCTGTCACCTGGGAACTGTTATCTGACGATAGGTATAGTACCTGTAAGTCGATGTGCAACACCCCACAAATTGCGGGGAGGCGGAAGTATGAAAAATGATCTTGTTCTTTAAGCATACATCGACTAACCGAAGATCTTTGCTAAACGATAATTAGCAACAACCATAGAAGTTCCTAGTGTTAGTTGTATGTATGCCCTAGAGGCCAGTATTGTACAGATGATGTATAAAATATTGGATGCTTGGACATATATAGAGAGGACTTTCTTGCTCGATATGATAGTATGCTATCTGGTTGCTCTTTACTTTAACATGTATACTAGTCTCTTTATACTGTCTTATCGTTACATGTTGGTAAAGCCCTTAGGATGTGTACTTGACTACCTGGACTATGATGCGGATCATACTAGTGGGGACTGTTAGTGTATATGCCCTAGAGGCCATTACTGTATCATACTAGTATGTATATTACTTGATGGAAGCTTGGGATATTCACAGTTGTACAGACAATCTTGCTCAATATAGTAGTATGCTACTTGGTTTGTCTCTGCTTTAATGTGTACATGTGTGTTTATTTATTATATCACCTATACGCATTAGTAGAGCCCTTAGGATCTTTGCTTGATTACCGGCGTTGTGATGGCGATCACACTCGTGGGGGCTGGGTAATCTACAAGCACATCCTTATACACGTCCCTAGTCGTGGGAGTATCGAGATAGGGCATCGATACTCCGGAGTAGACTAGCGTATGCGCTTCTCATCCCAGCACGGGAGACGGTCTGTCCCACAGCCGTCAGTACGTCGTGCTTGAGATAGTATGCGGGTGCTCGTTGGGTTACGAGTACACTGGACAGGACTCGTCGGGAACTGATGGTTGGTATTATACCTATCGTTAGTTATCAGTTCCCAGGTGACATGAGTACAGCTTAGTCCGCTGACTTGACACTGTCACTTCGCCTCGAGTGTGTTTCCACTGTTCTTTGATTACTACCCTACCACGGCTCTACTGAGTCGTGCAAACAGGTAGTAGTTGGGAGCAGTCCCGAAGCACTTGGAGGCAGAGATGGTTAGACTGGATTCGTCTCTCCCGGTATTGGGGGTTGACATCGCGCTGTGTCCAGGAGAGCCATTACACGAGTAGTCCCTGTCCAGGGCAAGCGAGATATACTGGTAGGCTTCCAGTGTTATCTCAGGGTGTTCTGGGCTACACTCCGACACGATTTGTACCGCTATTAGGGGACTGACGTTCACCGCCCCCCTAGGCCCGCCATGCGATGTATCAGACGAACAGACCGGACTGTACGGAGACTGTCACATACAGGCTCAGTAGGAGTGCAGATGGGGTTCACCTCGTCAGTCTTCTTATCGACATCTACCTGGGGACCGTTACGTACAGCTAGTGCCGCTTGCGGTCTGTGGTTAAACCCACTGCCAGCGTAGTGTCGAGTCTTTAGAGTCCCACACAGAGAGCTATTCGCCTTTAGGCAAAATGAGTAGAGGTCGCATGGTTTTGCGACAGGTTTCGTTCGCATCTGCGCACTTGTGCACGTTTGCTGTCCGGACAGTTTATACTAGCGGGCTTTGGTTTAAGCCGGATCCTAGTATATGATTTGTGATTGGTTTTTCCCAGTGTATTCGTGTTCCTCGGATCACGAATGCTGGTGCGTATGCACAGTTGCTTGAGATTGAGGGAGAGGACCTTGTTTAGGGTTAATGACTATTGTCATTTTATTAACCCTATTGCTTTTGTGTGTATTATTGTTAATTGATAATTAGCTTAATTATTGTGCATGGTTGTTGTTGTTGACCATTTGACTTCATTGACTTGTTGACCAAGTTGACAACTTGACCATAATCATTTCATTTGGAAGATGCTCTTTGATCCTTGCAATTTGCATTAATATTGAAATGATAATGGTCACATCTTGATTAAACCATGACAATTTTCTAGCTAATTATTGAATTAGAATATTACACACATATTAGTGAGAATGGCACACTAATAATTCATTCTCTCTCTTGCTCATCCTCTCCCTCAAGCTCTCTCCCTCTCATGTGTTGAGAAACAAAAAGCTTGAGAAAAACCTTCACTTGATCTTCTCTACTCTCTTCTAGGGTTCGAGTCTTAGCATTTCTTGCACTCTAGTTACTCCTAGCTTGGAGTTGAAGCTAAAGGTCGAGGCTTTCGGGCGGATCCTTCTTTGACGGGAGAAGACAAGCAAGGTGACCTCTTTCTACCATTCCAAGGAGCAAGGAGAGAAGGACTTTGAGCTCAAGGTATAACCTTTCCATCACTTAGCTAGTTACTAGTTAGGGTTAGCTTGTTTTTGTTTAGCAAAGATCCTTAAAGCTTGGTCCATATTGCCTATAGTTGATAAAAATCCAATTTTTATTATGTTTTCCGCCTCCCCGTAAGCACCGGGGTGGGCAACGTGGACCTAACAGTGGTATCAGAGCCTAACTAAACACAAACTGGCTAAGTAGTAAAGTGTAACGAAGTTTCGAAACCGGAAAATCAAAAAACCAAACTCGCAAAACCCTAAGTTTCTGTTAATTTTTTTTCTGGTCAAAATAAAATTTGTTATACACCAAAAATTATCTCAGGGTTTTTTGTAGAAAACCACCAAAGACGAACCAGAGAGGCGACTAAGTGGCCGCGGATCCGCGGCAATAGGAAGCTCTTGCCGCGGAAGCGCGGCCGTCTTGTCCCCTCTCTGCATCGTTTTTGGTGCAGTGTGTTTCTGTGTTGGTTTTGGGATTTTTACGATATGTTATATGTGCCCAGATTTTCCAGAACTAAATTTACTTTTGGGGGCCTATAAATCCGTATTTTTCGGAACTTCACTACACTTTAACTATATCGGTTATATCTGTGATGCTTGCATGTTTTGAACATCGGCTAATCGCTATAAATCGATTAGTCGGGGTTATACATCTCTGTGATCTGTGATTGTTATTGGTTTGTGGATATGAATGGATTGGATTGTCGCGGGTGAATAGCCGGGGTGGATGTGAGATGAGCGTTATTTTTCTTTCATTCATTTGTTACAGGTAAATTGATGTAATAATATTATTTGTATGGCCGCACAACCGGGTCGGGGTTGTAGCCGTCATTGTATAATTCTTTTTACTGTTTTTGCTCCTAGGATAGACCCATGGAGGGGGTGCACAAACTGCCGGGTATCTCGAAGCGCCGAGTGGCCTACTCACGGTGGTGAGGGAGGTTGCTTCGCTTCGGGTGCTTGGCGGGTAGTTTGCCGCACCCGTAGGGGTCTTGGGTGGGGTATTGGCTATTCACCGCGACCTTGTAATCCTCTTTGCGTTGCAGGCTCGAACGCATTGCGGATTCCTAGTATATCCAATGTATTCATCTGTGATCTGTAATGTCTATCATTGCTATATATTTATATATAATAACTATTTAGGCGTTGCTTTTGTTTTACAGCCGCGCTAGCCCAACCCCCGCTCTGTCGTTAGTTAAGTAACCTAACGGGTGATGACGGGGCGCAGTGGCGAATGCGAATGGCATAAGCGTATGTCATATTTTGGTTGTTTTCTGCAATGGTAGGATTTAAATGATGGGACGCATTAAAAGAACTAATGCAAGAAAATAAACCTAAAAGACGTTGTTGGAACAATTTTTTCAAAAAAGCTGTTATTGCAAGGACGTTCATTTTTTGTTTTGCATCGCGGTATTCGGTTGTGAATGCCCAGCACCTCAGTCGACGAGGCAAGGGCCGAGATCCCTTCACCGGGAGTGACCCCTTGGACAAAAGTTTGCGTCAGGGTAATAACTTCACTATAGTCAATTATTCTTGCTTTGCATCGAGGTATTCAATTTGGAATATCCTGCACCTCATTCGACGAGGAAAGAGCCGAGATCCCTTCACAGGGAGTGACCTCTTTAGCAAAAAGTTTTCGCCACTATATTTTCAAAAACTGTATCATGTTCCTTCAACGATATCAAGTTCATTACGTTAACGGGTTTTTCGCCAAAAACCCAGCCGTAGCCCTCCGTCGTTTCTTATAAGTTATACTTAGTATTCGTGCTGCGTTTGTTGACTGTGTCAAGGCGCAGTGAACGGAAGCTAAGTGTTGCTTATTTGCTGGATACAATGTGATTGGTTAGGACATTTGTGTAACCTTGTTGACTGTGTCAAGGGTTATGCAGGTGGGTTTAATGCAATCAAGACAACGACGGGATGAACTTGACTAGGACTCTCTGATTTGTTGACTGTGTCAAGATCACTTGGGTCCTAGGGGCAAAAACCACATCGGGAGTTTCAAAAGAACTGAAACTTGCAGATTTAGCATACCTTCTGGAGTGTGGTGACTAGAGTGGATTCCATCTAGGTTATCACACAATGAAAGTTGGATCCCGATCCCACTGATGAGTTGGTTTACTCTCGGGAGATTATTTCACTTAACGATCAATGCTATAAACCTAGTAGGTGTCTAGAAAGGTGTTAGCGGGGCTACGCCCCAAGGGAAAAGAGGTTCTATAATTAAGGAACTTCGCGAAAGCGTTGGAAAACCTCCCTCGAAGTACCGACACTAGCCTGGCTGAAAGGTTAAGCAAGTATTGTGACGTGAATTAAAACCCGGCTAGTTCTTCTTTTAAAAAGGTTTTAAGAAGAATTTGAGGAAACAGTGGGAGACATCCTGGTTAGATAAATTAATAAACCAATCTAATCTTGCAAGAGCATACGCTGAGTGTTTCTTTTCTCTCTCTCCAGGCAGCAACCTTTTCACGCCCTAATCAAGATAATAAAATGTATTGCTTGACCGATCCGAATTCTTATTCGGGACTGGGGAAAGTTGGTTCAGCTCTAACTTGTGACAACAGTCATGAGTATGAGAATGGGAAAGGGGATTGTATGGATTTCCAGGATACCCAGTTGAAGAAGAAGCATGGTTTTGCATCTACTTCAGGTATTCTTGTAATTGAGAACTGTTTTATGGTCAGCCCTACCTCCTGGGTACTTGATACCGGATCAGGATCTCATATCTGTAATTTATTGCAGGGACTGAGAAATAGTAGGAAAGTTGCACCGGGTGATATGTCGCTCAGAGTAGCGAACGGAGCACAAGTTTATGCGGCAGCCGTCGGTGAATATCACCTAGTATTGCCAAATGGCAAGACTATGATTTTGAACGATTGCTACTATGTACCCTCCATGGTTTGCAACATCATATCAGTGTCTTTACTCGATAAAGATGGATATAACTTTGTTCTTGAAAAGAATATCAAAAACATTTACCTTCATAAGGTACTGGTTGCAGAGGGTACACTGTGTAATGGTATCTACGTTCTAAATCAGAATACAGTTCTCAATATACAAAACACACGCAAGAGGAAGAATTCAGATACGAATGAATCCTACTTGTGGCATTGTAGACTTGGTCATATCGGAGAGAAAAGACTGAGTAAGTTGCATAAAGATGGACTCTTGGTTGCGTTCGAGTTTTCATCTTATGAAACTTGTCAGTCTTGTCTCAAAGGGAAGATGACCAAATCTCCGTTCACCGGACATGGAGAAAGAGCAGCAGAGCTCTTGGGACTCGTACATAGTGATGTATGTGGTCCGATGTCTATACATGCAAGGGGTGGGTTCTCGTACTTCATCACATTCACTGACGATCTCTCTAGGTTCGGATATGTGTATCTGATGAAACACAAATCTGAAGCTTTTAAGAAATTCAAGGAATTTAGAAACGAAGTAGAGAACCAGATAGGCAAAAGTATCAAGATCCTCCGGTCTGACAGGGGAGGGGAGTACTTAAGCACGGAATTCCTAGATTACTTAAAAGAGAATGGTATTCTCTCTCAGCTTACTCCTCCTTATACACCACAGCACAACGGTGTATCAGAGCGGAGGAATCGTACCCTATTGGATATGGTTCGCTCCATGATGAGTAGTGCTGAGTTACCTCTTTCATTCTGGGGATATGCACTTCAAACTGCAGCACATCTATTGAATCAAGTTCCATCCAAATCCGTGCCTAAGACTCCGTATGAAATATGGAGTGGTATGAGTTTGTATCTTAAACGTGTTAAGATTTGGGGTTGCCCAGCTTATGTCAAAAAGCAGAACCCAGACAAACTTGAGGCACGGGCAGTTTTGTGTAAGTTTGTGGGATACCCAAAAGATTCAAGTGGGTATCTGTTCTACCATGCAGAGGAACAGAAGATAATTGTTTCAAGAAATGCCACATTTTTAGAAAAAGAATTTCTTGTTAAAAACATTAGTGGCAGCACGGTAGAACTGGATGAAATTCCAGAAACACAAACTTTAACAAAAGATTTGGTGGAACCGCTAGATTCAATAACCCCAAACGAACCTCAGCCACTCCGCAGATCTGGTAGGATTTCTCATCCGCCCGAGAGATACTACGGTTTTCTCATTGACGGGGATCGAGAGGATTGCATCTTGGAAGAAGATGACCCTACCAGTTTCAGGCAGGCCATTATCAGTAGGGACTCTGATAAGTGGCAGGAAGCAATGCAATCCGAAATGGAGTCCATGTACGCCAATAAAGTGTGGACCTTGGATATTGCTCCACCTGGGGTAAAACCCGTTGGATGCAAATGGATCTACAAAAGGAAACTTGGTGTAGATGGGCAGGTGGAAACCTATAAAGCTAGACTCATTGCAAAAGGTTTTCGTCAAAGACCTGGTTTGGACTATGATGAAACTTTTTCTCCGGTGGCTATGCTCAAATCCATTCGGATCCTACTTGCCATTGCTGCCTTCCATGACTATGAAATCTGGCAGATGGATGTTAAAACGGCTTTCCTAAACGGTTGTTTGGAAGAGTGCGTTTACATGGATCAACCAGAAGGTTTCGTAGACAGTGGGAGCAGCGGAAAGGTGTGCAAGTTGCTTAAATCCATTTATGGATTAAAGCAGGCATCGCGGAGCTGGAACATCTGTTTTGATGAGGCAATCAAGGAATTTGATTTCATCAAGAACGAAGATGAACCCTGTGTATATAAGAAGATTGTAGGACGAACTGTCGTGTTCCTAGTCTTTTACGTGGACGACATTCTTTTGATAGGAAATGACATTCCTATGCTACAATCGGTCAAGCTGTTTTTGTCACAAAGGTTCTCCATGAAGGACCTGGGTGATGCCTCGTACATTCTGGGGATCAAGATCTATAGAGATAGATCCAAGAAACTGTTGGGACTTTCACAGTCCAGGTACATAGAGACCGTACTAAAGAGATTTAGTATGGAGGGTTCCAAGAGCGGTAACATACCCGCATTGCACGGAATTACCCTCTCCAAGAAGATGTCTCCTAAGAGTGACGAGGAGAGGGTTCGCATGAGCACTATACCCTACACTTCGGCGGTAGGATCTATAATGTATGCGATGCTATGTACATGACCAGATGTAGCTTACGCGTTGAGCGCGGTAAGCCGGTATCAGTCAGACCCAGGGGAGGACCACTGGACAGCAGTGAAGAACATTCTCAAGTACCTAAGAAGGACTAAGGAGATGTTCCTGGTTTACGGTAATGGAGACCTCAGGGTCGAGTCCTTTACCGATTCAAGCTTCCAGAGTGACAAAGATGACAGCAAGTCCGTGTCGGGTTTTGTGTTTACCCTCAACGGAGGGGCGGTATGTTGGAGGAGTTCCAAGCAGGATACCGTCGCAGACTCGACGATGGAGGCTGAATACATTGCTGCAAGCGATGCCGCAAAAGAGGCGGTCTGGATAAAGAAGTTCATTAGTGAACTTCAGGTGGTTCCGTCCATTGTTGACCTAATACCTTTGTATTGCGATAACAATGGGGCTATTGCTTTAGCGAAGGAACCAAGGTCCCATCAGAAATCCAGGCACATCTTAAGACGGTATCACCTGATCAGGGAGATCATTGATCGACAGGAGATCGAGGTGCGGAGAGTGGACACAAAGGACAACACTGCGGACCCATTCACGAAGGCTTTACCCCAGACTCAGTTCGAGCGGCTGATCGAGATGATAGGTCTTCGATACGCCAGTACATGGCCTTAGTGCAAGTGGGAGATTGTTAGTGTATATGCCCTAGAGGCCATTACTGTATCATACTAGTATGTATATTACTTGATGGAAGCTTGGGATATTCACAGTTGTACAGACAATCTAGCTCAATATAGTAGTATGCTACTTGGTTTGTCTCTGCTTTAATGTGTACATGTGTGTTTATTTATTATATCACCTATACGCAATAGTAGAGCCCTTATGATCTTTGCTTGATTACCGGCGTTGTGATGGCGATCACACTCGTGGGGGCTGGGTAATCTACAAGCACATCCTTATACACGTCCCTAGTCGTGGGAGTATCGAGATAGGGCATCGATACTCCGGAGTAGACTAGCGTATGCGCTTCTCATCCCAGCACGGGAGACGGTCTGTCCTACAGCCGTCAGTACGTCGTGCTTGAGATAGTATGCGGGTGCTCGTTTGGTTACGAGTACACTGGACAGGACTCGTCGGGAACTGATGGTTGGTATTATACCTATCGTTAGTTATCAGTTCCCAGGTGACATGAGTACAGCTTAGTCCGCTGACTTGACACTGTCACTTCGCCTCGAGTGTGTTCCCACTGTTCTTTGATTACTACCCTACCACGGCTCTACTGAGTCGTGCAAACAGGTAGTAGTTGGGAGCAGTCCCGAAGCACTTAGAGGCAGTGACGGTTAGACAGGATTCGTCTCTCCCGGTATTGGGGGTTGACATCGCGCTGTGTCCAGGAGAGCCATTACACGAGTAGTCCCTGGCCAGGGCAAGCGAGATATACTGGTAGGCTTCCAGTGTTATCTCAGGGTGTTCTGGGCTACACTCCGACACGACTTGTACCGCTATTAGGGGACTGACGTTCACCGCCCCCGTAGGCCCGCCATGCGATGTATCAGACGAACAGACCGGACTGTACGGAGACTGTCACATACAGGCTCAGTAGGAGTGCAGATGGGGTTCACCTCGTCAGTCTTCTTATCGACATCTACCTGGGGACCGTTACGTACAGCTAGTGCCGCTTGCGGTCTGTGGTTAAACCCACTGCCATTGTAGTGTCGAGTCTTTAGAGTCCCACACAGAGAGCTATTCGCCTTTAGGCAAAATGAGTAGAGGTCGCATGGTTTTGCGACAGGGTTCGTTCGCATCCGCGCACTTGTGCACGTTTGCTGTCCGGACAGTTTATACTAGCGGGCTTTGGTTTAAGCCGGATCCTAGTATATGATTTGTGATTGGTTTTTCTCAGTGTATTCGTGTTCCTCGGATCACGAATGCGGGTGCGTATGCACAATTGCTTGAGATTGAGGGAGAGGACCTTGTTTAGGGTTAATGACTATTGTCATTTTATTAACCCTATTGCTTTTGTGTGTATTATTGTTAATTGATAATTAGCTTAATTATTGTGCATGGTTGTTGTTGTTGACCATTTGACTTCATTGACTTGTTGACCAAGTTGACAACTTGACCATAATCATTTCATTTGGAAGATGCTCTTTGATCCTTGCAATTTGCATTAATATTGAAATGATAATGGTCACATCTTGATTAAACCATGACAATTTTCTAGCTAATTATTGAATTAGAATATTACACACATATTAGTGAGAATGGCTCACTAATAATTCATTCTCTCATATCATTTCTCTCTCTTGCTCATCCTCTCCCTCAAGCTCTCTCCCTCTCATGTGTTGAGAAACAAAAAGCTTGAGAAAAACCTTCACTTGATCTTCTCTACTCTCTTCTAGGGTTCAAGTCTTAGCATTTCTTGCACTCTAGTTACTCCTAGCTTGGAGTTGAAGCTAAAGGTCGAGGCTTTCGGGTGGATCCTTCTTTGACGGGAGAAGACAAGCAAGGTGACCTCTTTCTACCATTCCAAGGAGCAAAGAGAGAAGGACTTTGAGCTCAAGGTATAGCCTTTCCATCACTTAGCTAGTTACTAGTTAGGGTTAGCTTGTTTTTGTTTAGCAAAGATCCTTAAAGCTTGGTCTATGTTGCCTATAGTTGATAAAAATCCAATTTTTATTATGTTTTCCGCCTCCCCGTAAGCACCGGGGTGGGCAACGTGGACCTAACAGGGACATGGTAGTCCATAAGTACATCCTTCAAGGTCCCTAGTCGTGGTAGTATCGAGACGTGGCATCGATATACCAGTGTAGACTAGCGTATAAGCTTCTCGACCCATGAGATGGGCGATGGATGATCCCATATCCATTGTTGTTTGACATCAGAGATGGTATACGTGTAAGTCCGCGGGGGCGCCCCGGCCGTCGATCCGACGCCGGAAACGCGGAAACAAAAACTTTGCAAAACTTGCAACCGGCACCACCACGCACTTTTCACCCGGATCGGGCCATTATCCTAGCTAACTAGCAAATAAGAAAAGGGTAGAGAAGTTATACCAAGCGATCCGTGTCCTTCGGTCTTCGTCTCCACTCCGATTTTCCGCGGAATCTTCGTCCATCATCGTCTCGTCGGAAAGGGCACCACGTAGCCGGAATCTTTTACGGGCTCCCATCTCTTGACCGAGGCAACTCGGGCGCGAAGTTGTCTAGCCGATGCGTCCAAGGCTTGCTATAGATATAGTGTAGTGGGTTGTCTCTTTAGGGTTATAAGTTGCCATGGTATGTTGGGAAATCAACCTTTTTGGAGAGGTGAGGAATTTGTAGCAAGCTAGGAAAAAATGATGAAGGAAAAATGCCACACCCCAAATGAACCTCTCTCTCCTCACCCCTCAAAAGTGGCCGGCCTCTTTTCATGGTGGAGATTGGAGAGAGAAAAAGGCAAGAGCAAAACAAACATGTGAAGAAAAATAGCGTGTATATAAAAAGGAATATCTTTCACAACCATTTTCCAAACTCATCAAATCAAAGCACCATCAAATGAAAAGCAATGGAAATGACCATAATAGAATCTCATGATTATGAAGCCACACTTATGCAAGAAAACCCTCCAAAAATGTTATTTGCAAATGTGCAAATAACACCCTCCAACGAAAAGTCCGGCCGTGAAGGAATAAAAGAAAACCGGCCGGAACGGAATGCAAACTGGCAACTCCATAAAACTGATCCCGTAATAAATTACAGGAAAACCCCACTACTGCAAATACATGCCCGCATTTGTATTCCCACTGAACACAAATTCAAAGAGACAAAACTACACTATCTAATACTAGGATCCTGCTTAAGCCAAAGCCGGCTAGTAAAAACCGTCCAATCATGATCCGTGCAATACTGCATGTATCTGATCGAACCCTGCCATATCTCCATACGGCCTCTACAGCATTTCGCCCGAAACCTGAGTAACTGTGTGTGTGGTGGACTCTAAAGACTCGTCAATACTATGGCTGTGGATTTAACCACTAGCACGTCAAAGGTATAAGCCAATACGTGACGGGCTACCAGGTATTGACCAAAAGGGACGTCGATGAGCGAACTTATCCTGACACCTTACTGAGCCTGTCAGTGACAATATCCGTACAGTCCGGTCTGTTCGTCTATGAGCATCGCATGGCGGGCCTAGGGGGTAGGTAAAAGACAGACCCCCAAAAGCGGTATAAGTCGTGTCGGAGTGCAGCGCAGAACACCCTGAGATACTACTGGAATACCTACCAGCAAATCTCCTGCCTTGGCAAAGGACTTTTCATGTTCTGGCTCTCCTCGACACAGCGCGACCTCACCCCCAATACCGGGAGAGACGAACCCCTGCAAATCCACTTACTGCCTCCATGTGGCTCGGGACTGTACCCAACTAAAAACCTGTTTGCACGTCTCCTTTGAGCGTGGTAGGGTAGTAATCAAAATACAGTGGGAACTCACACGAGACAAATGACGATCCCCAGGTCGATGAACTAACCTGTACACATGTCACCAGGGAACTGCTATCTGACGTCAAGTATAAGACCAACAAGCATGTTCCCGGCGAGTCCTGTCCGGTGTACTCATAACCCAATGAGCACCTGTATACATCTTAGATGAACTAACTGACACCAGTGGCTTGTGAGACCGGCCACCGCCCCTCGTCGGGGTCTCGACTGTATACACTAGTCTACTCTGGAGAATCGATGCCCTGTCTCGAAACTCCCACGACTAGGGACCATTTAAGGATGTGCTTATAGACTCCAGCTCTCACTTATATGATCGCCCTCATACTGCTGGTAGTCAAAGCAAGAATCCTAGGGGCTCTATCAACGTGTAATAGCGACTCGTAAGGTCACCTAAAGCAGTACACGATGATAAAGATAAACCAGATAGCATACTATCATCTCGAGTAAGACTGTCCTATTGGGACAGGTCCTCCCTCAATCATTGCAATCACGTGCCTGTGATCCAATAATTGACTCTGAGGGCACTATCTCCAACAATCTCCCACTTGCACTCAAGGCTAATTATTGTGATGTCGCATACTCACAGCCCGTGTGATACCGAACACCCAACTCCTCTACTAGTCAGTCTCACAAAGCTCGATTGCGAAACTATTGCGTTCGAGGAATAGCCTCAGTGAGTGGATCTGCTATGGTGTTTCTTTCTATGTCTCTCTCTATCTCAAGTTCGCGGAGAAAGCCATCTCCCGAAATGAGCAATACCTGTCTTAGAATGTCTGGATGTCTGATGGGACCTAGCTCATAAATGAACTCCAAATCCAAACTTCTTAGACTGTATCGTCAACTGAACTTAATCAGTATCCTGCGCCATGCCTTCCCTCAGTATCCACCTGGGCCACCTGTCCAAAATACTGCCCCTTGTCAGAGGGAAAACTATAACTCTGACAGCCACTCTGCCATCCAGGTCACCTTGGAAGCCTGGAATGATAACTGTCTCCCGAAGGAGAATACTGTTATCATATCCCTAGAACATCAACTTATGTTCTAAAACTGCTTCCGACTGTTTCTCCAGGATTGGATCAATATCAACTTATTGCACCTACTGCAAGAACGACATCAGGTGTGGTACTTGACACTTCATGATTGACTCAGTCGCCTAAGCAAGTGATCTGCCAATCATGCGTATCCCTCTCCCCTTTAGTCTATAAGACACCTTTAGAGAGGGTGACTCCATCACCTGCAGGTATACCACCATGCCAGGAGTCGTCCATTCTAAATACTCTTAGAATGCTGTCTAAGTACCCTGATTGGGAAACCACCCAAATCCAGATCTAAAACTATAGATCTAGTAACCAGAATGTACGATATAAGATCCAATTCCTATGTGCAGAAACTGCTGTGTGACAACCAAAGTATAACCGATCGTAGTATAGGAATATCACTTCCTACTCTGTGTATGTCATCAAATACCAGGACATCACACCCTACTACCTTCTTAACAGATCCATCCCCTATTCTGATGAAGTCAAACCTATGACTGTCACATCAGAAATAGATGATCTATCTCTGCTATATCTGCTTTAGTATATAAATAGACATAAGCCTGATGTCCACCAATGCTTCCGCTGCTCCCACTGACTACGACAACCCTCTGGCCGAGTCATATAGACGTACATTTCTAAAGCTAGTTTAGAACGACGCTACACTCATCCTCCTGCCGGGTCTCACAGTCTTGGAACAACAGCAATGGCAAGTCTGGGCAAACAAGAACCTCCCTGCCACCGTCCTTGAGCATACCGAAGTACCTCTCGAGTGCCTGAGGTTACCCACTTTATCTGCGGAGTGGCCTAATGGAATGTCAAACCGGATTGAATCTTTAGGTTCTTATCAAATCTTCAGTAATCGTTTGCGGTTCTGGAATCACATCCAGTTCTACCATACTCCCACTACTGTTTTCTGAAAAAAAAAATCCATTTTTAATTAAAACTGTGGCGAATCAAGAACAATATCACTATTGATCTTCCAGATGGTAGAAAATCAACCATCGTCATAGCCTGAGTCAACCCACAAACAGCCATTACAGAAACGTGCCTTGAGTTATCCGGAGTCTGATTTTAAGCATAAGCCGGACAACTCCCCGCATCTTAACAATGTCAAGATATGAACTGTTCTATATCCAATATAGAAACAGAGGTACTGATTTAATCGAACCAGATTCAAATCATGCAGCTGTCACCAGTGCATGTCAAGTAAATGGAGAGAGGCCGATCAACGTTACTCAACTTAGGAATACTTCCAATTATGAGTAACCTGAAAGAGAAGCAAGTTCTCTTAATCATCACTATTAACTGAATACCATACACAAGTATCTACATCTTCGATCACTTCGAAGAATCTCGATACTTGGAATACCTGGTTCTGTACTTTATTCTTATACCTATAACTTCTCAAAACTTGGACCCTGTGTTTGTACGAAACACCTGTCTAAGAACCAGAGAACTCATAAGTAAACAGAATATAGTACGAGGACCAACCCCTCTGTCCTAATGGACACTGGACAACATACAATACTCTGTATAAGTCCCTTGAGTCTAGTGACTCACTCACTGTGTATCGTAGGTTGAAAAACTGTACTATGGTTATGAAGAATTACACCGCTGTTGAATGCTCCTTACCTAACCATCCACTGGTATAGGTAAATGTCATAGACATAATTTCAAAAAAGTATGTCTCACTCTATAAGAATAGACGTACAGATATATCAATTTGAAATTGGTGCATAACAACGGATATTCAAAACCAAATATTTGCCGACCGGCAAACAGCCCAGGTGACTTCCTCAAATATCACCAATTACAACGAATCCCGATATAATGAGGATGGTCACCTAATTCCCAATAACTTACTCCCACTCATCATCTGTAAAACCATACAGATGTGAGAATCCAACTTGGTAAATACATACCCTGGAGCAAGTGTCTAATTGGAAAATCAGTTTTCCTTTAACAATATACAGTGAAACTGAAACATTAAAATGTTTCGATGGGGTATCCTGGTATTCCTAGTAATGCCTCTTCCATTATCCAGATTCACAACTATAACCGTATAATTCTTTGCCATCTCTCCGAATCCCTTTATATGTCTTTAGTCATTACCTTCTGTACACCCCTTTAGGCCAAATGGTTTTCTTCCTTCCTTACCGTTCGGCACCAGCCTAAGGTTTGGAAGAAGACTATCCAATAAGCATAATGGGTGTACTGTCCTAATCCTAGGAGCACTCGCAATGCGAGAGAAGGTGAAGATAAAAGACAACCGAATGTACTTTATTCTTATTTCTCCTGAACCAGGATCCATCCCCGAACTGGAACAAGTTCCTTTCGAGTTCGTATATAACCATACGATGGATTATCCAATAAACTTGGATCTTCGTAGTGATACGGAGTGTCCTGGAGAAATACAAAGGTGATTTAGGATTGGCGAAGAAATACTTGGTTTGGTCGTGAATAGCAGTCGCAATTTACTTTGCCCTCTCACTAATCCCTTTCTTTGTCTTAACTTAATACCTTCTGTACACCGTTTAGGCTAATTGGCTTTCTTTATTCCCTACCGGTCGGCACCTGCCTATGGTTTGGAAGAAGACTATCCAATTTGCGTAATAGGTGTACTATCTCCTAAACCAAGGAGTACTCGCAATCTGAGAGAGAAGGTAAAAGGAAAAGACAACTGAATAGTCCTATTCGTTTTCTCCAGAACCAGAAACCATCCTCGAATTCCTTCGAGTTCGTATATAACCATACGATAGTTTTGTCCAATGGAAGTGGACGGTCGTAGTAATACGGGGTGTCTTGGAGAAAAGGGTAAAAGTAGGAGTGGCAAAGAGGTTTGCAACTCTGACAATCCAAAAGCCAGTGTTAAGAAGGTTCGGTCAACTTGGTCACTGAGTCATAGTCTAGGGTCGGGTCAATGGTCGCTGCCAAAGAGAGAGAGAAAAGAAACACTCAGCGTGCAATCTAACCTAGATCAGAATGGTTATCACTTTATCTAATCTGGAAACCTCCCACTGTAACGTCAAATTCTTCCCCAAACCTGAAAGAAGAATTAGCCGGGATCACCCGAGGAGTAATCCAACTCATCAGTGGGAATCGGGATCCAACCATCATCGGATGATAATCGTGACGGAATCCGCTCACGCTATCACACTCCAGAAGGTATGCGCATATCTGGCAAGTTTCAGTTCTTTTGAAACTCCCGATGTGGATTTTTACCCCATGCTCTTATGACCTTGACTTTGGCCAACATATCATAAGTCACATGTCAAGTTCTACCCGTCATTCTCCTGGTTAATTTGAACCCACCCGTACTTAACCTTGACTTTGGCCAAAATGGCAGTACGACTGTCCCAAACCAACGCATCTATCTATGCTGCATATGAATACCCAATAGCTACCAAACACCGTGCCTTGACTTTGGCCAACATACACAGCTTGAATACTATTGACTATCCATATGAAACGATGGAGGGCTACGAATGGTTTCTGGCGAAAACCTTTAACGTAATGAACTTGATATCGTTGAAGGTACTGATAGCTTTTTTAAAAAATATAGTGACGAAAACCTTTGCTAAAGAGGTCACTCCCGATGAAGGGATCTCGGCTCTTTCCCCGTAGAATGAGGTGCAGGATATTCCAACTGAATACCACGATGCAAAGCAAAAGTAATCGGCTATAGTGAAGTTATTGCCCTGACGCAAACTTTTGTCTAAAGGGTCACTCCCGGTGAAGGGATCTCGGCCCTTGCCTCGTCGACTGAGGAGCATGATATTCCATCTGAATACCACGATGCAAAACAAAAGAGAACGCCCTTGCAATAACAGCTTTTGAAAAAGTGTTCCTACAACATCAGAATAGGTTTGTTTATCTTGCATTGATACGAATCAACGCAGTCCCATCAATTGATCACACCATAAAAGAACGAAAATATACTGATGTACGTATATGCCATCCGCATTCGGCACTGGGTCTCGTCATCACCCGTTAGGTTAGCTAACTAACGACAGAGCGGGGGCTGGGCTAGCGCGGATGCAAAACATATACAACATCTACTAGTATATATATCATATATAATTTTCGCTCAAGGCGTGATAAAATGCAGCAACACAGAAATGTATAGCAACACAGATCAATACAGATATCTGGGATCCCCGGGTTTCAAAGAGCCGCTGCTGAAACCCGACATTCCCTTGGTCGTGTGGATAGCCTGTGCAATGAAAATCCAAGACCCCTACGGGCGCGGCAAGTTACCCGCCAAAACCTGAAGTGAGGCAGACCCCTTCAATGACGTGAATGGACCACCCAGCACTTCACGGAATCCGGTAACTTGGGAACCCCTCCTGGGTCAACCTATACCCCCTACGAGTGAGGCGAACAGCCCGCCAATTCTAGAGTAAAGCCCCCTCCGTCTCAATGCCATGAGATGCGAGCTTGTTGCCCTCTAGAACCCGGCTATCCGTGCACCCCACCTTGGGGTAATCCTAGTACAGAAAGTAAAATATACATACAACGGGTACATCGACTGCAACCTGGTCGTTCCCCAAAATAATAATACAAGCAGGCAGTGACGGCAGTCCACATGTCGGATGCTCGCCCAGCAATATCAAATGTACATAATACAACAATACTGTACTAACACTGCAACCAGGCTATCCCCCATGGCCGATTCTCAACATCACAGCAAAACACAGAACATCAACGTGAATGTTACGTTCGCAAATCCGTCTAAAAGGGCTATAACAGTTAGACTGGATTTACCGATCGAGTGACATTCACGATCGCAGATATAATGTAAATACTGTAAACTGGCATGTTTAAAATATCCAATCGAACAAATTTTATCAAGTGGGCCCCAAGCAGTACTGTAGCACTTACAGAAAATCTGGGCCCAAAGAAAATATCCCAAAACCCCTATTTCCTAACCAGAAGCCTACTAGGAAAATTTTGTGCAGTGAAGACACATTCCGACCGCGGAACCGCGGCCAAAACAAGGTTTTGGCAGCGTTTCTGCGGTCGTACTAAGTGATCACTGTATCAAATTTTACCAGAATTCTTATATTTTCATGCACAGCATTCTGAGACAACCTGAAAAAATTTTGGAGCAGAAAAAATTTCGACAGAGAACAGTGCATAGGAAAATACGGTTTTGGCGATTTTGTTCGATCGGGTTTTAAACACACTAGACCATGCTAGGCTAAGTTAATGGCGTGGCTTTGATACCAATGTAAGTCCGCGGGGGCGCCCCGGCCGTCGATCCGACGTCGGAAACGCGGAAACAAAAACTTTGCAAAACTTGCAACCGGCACCACCGCGCACTTTTCACCCGGATCGGGCCATTATCCTAGCTAACTAGCAAATAAGAAAAGAGTAGAGAAGTTATACCAAGCGATCCGTGTCCTACGGTCTTCGTCTCCACTCCGATTTCCCGCGGAATCTCCGTCCATCATCGTCTCGTCGGAAAGGGCACCACGTAGCCGGAATCTTTTACGGGCTCCCACCTCTTGACCGAGGCAACTCGGGCTTGAAGTTGGCTAGCCGATGCGTCCAAGGCTTGATATAGATATAGTGTAGTGGGTTGTCTCTTTAGGGTTGTAAGTTGCCATGGTATGTTGGGAAATCAACCTTTTTGGAGAGGTGAGGAATTTGTAGCAAGCTAGGAAAAAATGATGAAGGAAAAATGCCACACCCAAAATGAACCTCTCTCTCCTCACCCCTCAAAAGTGGCCGGCCTCTTTTCATAGTGGAGATTGGAGAGAGAAAAAGGCAAGAGCAAAAAAACATGTGAAGAAAAATGGTGTGTATATAAAAAGGAATATCTTTCACAACCATTTTCCAAACTCATCAAATCAAAGCACCATCAAATGAAAAGCAATGGAAATGACCATAATAGAATCTCATGATTATGAAGCCACACTTATGCAAGAAAACCCTCCAAAAATGTTATTTGCAAATGTGCAAATAACACCCTCCAACGAAAAGTCCGGCCGTGAAGGAATAAAAGAAAACCGTCCGGAACGGAATGCAAACTGGCAACTCCATAAAACTGATCCCGTAATAAATTACAGGAGAACCCCACTACTGCAAATACACGCCCGCATTTGTATTCCCACTGAACACAAATGCAAAGAGACAAAACTACACTATCTAATACTAGGATCCGGCTTAAGCCAAAGCCGGCTAGTAAAAACCGTCCGATCACGATCCTTGCAATACCGCACGTATCAGATCGAACCCTGTCATATCTCCATACGGCCTCTACAGCGTTTCGCCCGAAACCTGAGTAACTGTGTGTGTGGTGGACTCTAAAAACTCGTCAATACTATGGCTGTGGATTTAACCACTAGCACGTCAGAGGTATAAGCCAATACGTGACGGGCTACCAGGTATTGACCAAAAGGGACGTCGATGAGCGAACTCATCCTGACACCCTACTGAGCCTGTCAGTGACAATATCCGTACAGTCCGGTCCATTCGTCTATGAGCATCGCATGGCGGGCCTAGGGGGATGGTAAAAGTCAGACCCCCAAAAGCGGTACAAGTCGTGTCGGAGTGAAGCGCAGAACTCCCTGAGATACTACTGGAATACCTACCAGCAAATCTCCTGCCTTGGCCAAGGACTTTTCATGTTCTGGCTCTCCTCGACACAGCGCGACCTCACCCCCAATACCGGGTGAGACGAACCCCTGCAGATCCGCTCACTGCCTCGATGTGGCTCGGGACTGTACCCAACTAAAACCTGTTTGCATGTCTCCATTGAGCGTGGTAGGGTAGTAATCAAAATACAGTGGGAACTCACACGAGACAAATGACGATCCCCAGGTCGATGAACTAACCGGTACACATGTCACCAGGGAACTGCTATCTGACGTCAAGTATAAGACCAACTAGCATGTTCCCGGCGAGTCCTGTCCGGTGTACTCATAACCCAATGAGCAACTGTATACATCTTAGGTGAACAAACTGACACCAGTGGCTTGTGAGACCGGCCACCGCCCCTCGTCGGGGTCTCGACTGTATACACTAGTCTACTCTGGAGATTCGATGCCCTGTCTCGAAACTCCCACGACTAGGGCCCATTTAAGGATGTGCTTATAGACTCCAGCTCTCACTTATATGATCGCCCTCATACTGCTGGTAGTCAAGCAAGAATCCTAGGGGCTCTATCAACGTGTAATAGCGACTCGTAAGGTCACCTAAAGCAGTACACGATGATAAAGATAAACCAGATAGCATACTATCATCTCGAGTAAGACTGTCCTACTGGGACAGGTCCTCCCTCAATCATTGCAATCACGTGCCTGTGATCCAATAATTGACTTTGAGGGCACTATCTCCAACAATACGGGTGCTCAGTGGAGACTGGGTACACTGGACGGACTCGCTGAGAACTCCCAGATGGTATTATACCTCACGTCAGATGGCAGTTCTCTGGTGACACTTGTTCAGGTTAGTCTGTAGACCCGAGATCGTCATAGAGTCTTGTGTGATTCCCACTGTGCTTTGATTTCCACCTTACCACGTCCATGAGGGCATGCAAAACGGTGGTTTTTGGGTACAGTCCCGAGTCACATGGAGGCAATGAGCGATAGGAGGGGTTTCGTCTATCCCGGTATTGGGGGTTGATGTTGTGCTGTGCTTGATTGGCCGTAACAGGGAAGTCTCTGGCCAGGGCTGATTCAGAGATTTACTGGTAAGTGTTACCAGTAGTTTATCGACCCGTTATGAGCCTCACATCGGCACGACTTATCGGTTATTGGGGTCTGACGTTTACCACCCCTAGACTTGATATGCGACATATCAGACGAGGAGACTGGACTGTACGGGAAGTGTTACCGGCAGGCTTTTACAGGAGTTGGAGCGGGCTTGCTTGCTGATCTTCTGATCGCTCAATACCCGGGTAGCCGTTACGTCCAGCTAGTACCGCTGACGGCTTGTGGGTGCTTGATGTGATCATCACCCACTGCCGGCGTATTGACGAGTCTTTAGAGTCCAACAGAGAGGTTTTTCTGGCTCAGGAAAAACGAAATAGGAGCGCATATGTAATATGTGCGGGACCGAGAATAATGCGTGTATGTGATACCGTATTATATTCTCGCGACTTTTTGTATCGGTCGGTTTTACATGATATGACCGGGTTATCAAATCAAGTGTTGATTCTATAAGTCGATACGATAAATGTTAGTCGGTTATATGAGATATGACCGGATTATTAAGTCAAGTGTTGATTTAATAATTAAGTGTATAATTGTATATTAGATATACTAGTTTACATTTACTAACACATGTTCACTTAGGGTTTTTTTTCTTACATGTACACATTTTTACTACATATGATATATATGAAAATGTGTAGTATTTTTGTATCATGGGTGTATGAGACTTACACTATGCTAATTTTTATTTTGGGTTTTTAATATCTAAAGTAATTAAAAAATCAAGTGGAGGATTAGAAAATGCATGAAGCTTGTGGAAGCTTGTGGATGCATTGACTAATTCAATTTGGTTTTGTTTTTACTATGGATATTTCTTAACCCAACCATAAAGATTAGCCTAGGGTTAAGACTCTACAAAGGTTAGTATATGATACTCACTCACCATGGTTAGCCTTCTCACTTTATCATTATCCTCTTCATTTTCTTTTGTTCATCTTCTTCTTGGTTCAAAAGAAAAAGCTTGCAAGGGTTTGATCCAAAGTGAGAATCATTGTGAGAAATAAAATTCCATAGAGAACCCACTTCCTATTTCTCCATCCTCTACTAGATTAGCACTTTAGTTTAGGGTGTTTACTTCAGTAATTCTCTAGTTAGTGAAGTAGAAACTTGAGTCTGAATTCCCTCGACGTAGATCATCTTCGGCCTCGGAGACTTCAAGCAAAGGTCGCATCTTTCGCTTCGTGAAGCCATGCAAGAGCCTGGGAGAACATTAATCGCAGCGGAGGGACTACGACACGGAGCTCTAGAAGTGAAGGACCGATCTACAAAGATTGTATTTCGCATCCCTTTAGAGTAAAGTTGTTTACTTGCTTTTATCTTCGCCTAAACTCTAGTATACGATCTTGCTTAGAGTTATTCGGCACATAAAAAATATAATTTTGGCATGGTTGATGCCTTGTAGAGCCTTGTTTGTGTGCCTAGTAACCCTACAGTGGTATCAGAGCCTACCTAGAGCATTAGGCGATGTGTTAACGAAGTTAAAACTCCGAACGAACCCGACAACATCGAAATCAACCCCTCTCTGGACTTTTTTCAAAATCTGGGTTTTTTCAGAATTGAAAATACCTAAAAAATACAGCAGGGATTTTTAAGAATTACGGCGCAAAATTGGTGACGTAATATGTGCGGACCGCCGCGGCTCCGCGGCAATACCCTGCTTGTCCAGCGGAACCGCGGCCGTACAGTGAGACTTTGACAGTTGGTTTGCACAGTAATTCTTGTATCTGATTGTTCTATTTTATGGGTATTTTTAAACTGACTCAAGTGTTTAGTATTTAGGGATTCATTTTGTAATCGTCGATTCGATCGGAGAATTTAATTTTGTTATGTTATTCCGGATAATTTAGAAATTATTAAAATGTTCGAACGGATATCATTAACTCAATTTTTTCACGGCACGAAAAACATTCAAGTGTTGAATATTTATCTGGTTTTAAATCTTTCGGAAAAACGTGCATGTGATGTGACGGACCCTCCAGAAGACAACAAACCTTAACTCGATTATGTGACCGTCTTGAACTGCCCTTTGAACCTTAGGGTTTGGGGCAGTACGGCGTGCTACATGTGAGGCGTTGGCTTGACCCTTCTACGGCTGGACCGTTGCTACTGTGACGTATTCTGGAATTTTTGAACTCCACTCAAGTGTTGAGCTATTGATGAAATCTTGGGTATTTGATTATTCGATCGGAAAGTTTAATACTGTCTATTTATCTGGAATGTGATACAATATGTGGAATTCATACAGTTAGGCATGAAATGTGGAATATGTGATATTTCGGATTTACGATGTCTAAAGAGATTGTGGATTCCAAATGTTGTAGTTTTACACTTTCTTTTCTGTGACCGTAAGTGTAATATGTGATATCGCTGGTTTCGTTGCTGTATGTGAACGACAGTTGGGATGCACATATTTACTTACGTTGATGACATGAGATGTTATGTGTTACTGGATATGTTATATTGGATCGTCGCGTTTCGAATAGCCAGGGGTTTTATGTGAGATAAGAGTTTTTATTTTCATTCATGTAAATTTAAATGTATGTAATATTCTTTTATTGGGGCACTTCCGGGATGAGGTTGATGTCACCTTTTGTATATTATTTACTTTTCCGCACTAGGATAGACCCAAGGAGGAGAGTACAAGTAACCGGGTTCTGGAGTCCAGAGGGAGACTAACTCGAGGAGTCGAATCCAGGTCTCCTAACTCTAGAATTGGTAGGGTTGCTTGCCGCTCTCGTAGGGGTCTAGGGGTGTGGGTTTGGCTATTCATCGCGACCGTGGAATCCGTGTTTTATAGAGGCTCAAAATAAAACACGGACGTCCTAGTATATCCAATGTTTCATATGTTTCTTCTGCTGCGATATCTGTGATGTGATCATTTGATGTTCAGTGACAAATACTGTATATAGTATATATGATATATTATATAGGCATTACTTATGTTTTACACCCGCGCTAGCCCTGCCCTGCTCTGCCGTTAGTTACCTAACCTAACGGTGCACGAGGGGACATCGAGGCGAATGCGGATGGCATAAGTGTACGTCGTATTTATCTGTGATGTTTAGGTGACTTAAATGATGGGACATCATTAATTTGATTAATGAAAGAAAAGAAACCTAAAAGATACTGTAGAATCAAATTTTCAAATAAGAAGGGTAGCTACAGTTTTGCTTTGCATAGCGGTATATATGATATACCCTGCACCTTATTCGATGAGGAAAGAGCCGAGATTCCTTCACCGGGAGTGACCTCTTTAGCAAAACTGGCAGATGCTACAACACTCAGTTTGCTTTTGACTGCTTTTGGAGTTTTGCTTTGCATAGTGATGTATATGAGATATCCTGCACCTTATTCCATAAGGAAAGAGCCGAGATCTCTTCACCGGGAGTGACCTCTTTAGCAAAACTAATAAAAGCCACAAAATCACTCCATTTCAAAAATTCACTCAATTCTACAATGATATCAAGTTCATTACGCAATAAGTTTTCAGAAAAACTTGTCGTAGCCCTCCTTCATTTCAGATAAGTCCTACTTAGTAATCGTGCTACGTTTGTTGACCTCCGTCAAGGCGTAGTGTGCGGTAGCTAACTAGTATTTATCTGCTTATGCATATGATGCAGATTGGATTAGGGTAGTCGTACGACCTTGTTGACCTTCGTCAAGGGTCGTGTAGGTGGGTTTGATTCAATCAAGAAATGACGGGTTGAACTTGACTTGCACCCTATGGTTTGGTGACCTCCGTCAAGGTCATGGGATGCTTGGGGCAAAATATTATCGGGAATTTCAAGTATTGAGATTTGCAATGAGATTGCATACCTTCTATAAGATAGTTGGATCCCGATACCCACTGCGAGTAATTGTTACTCCTGGGAGAGTTTTACACAGGACAATTAGCCGATCAAGTAGGTGTCTAGAAAGGTGTCAACGAGGTTACGCCTTTGGGAAAACGAGGTTTACTTTAATTAGGTCCGTGCGAAAGCACGGGGAACCTCCCTCAAAGTACCGACACTGGCCTGGCTGAAAGATTGGCGAAATTGAAGGGTGTAATTAATCCCGGCTAGTCTTTCCTTTTAGGGTTTGAAGGAAGATTTGATAAAAACAGTGGGAGCCATCCTGATTAGATTAAATAATAACCAATCCGATCTTGCAAGAGCATACGCTAAAGTGTTTTCTTCTCTCTCTCTCCAGGTAGCGACCATATCATGCCTTAATCAAGATAATAATATGGATGTATTGACCGAACCCGCATGTTATACTGTGCTGGGGAACGTTGGTTCCGTTCTTTCTTATAAGAGTTATAAGACTGAACAGGATATAGGGGAATACCAGGATTCTCATGCCACCCGAATGAAGAAAGTACATATTGATGCATTTTCTTCGGGTGTGTTCGTTACAGAAAACTGTTTCTCCATTTGCTCTACGTCCTGGGTATTGGATACCGGGTCAGGATCCCATATATGTAATCAGTTACATGGGCTTAGGAAAGGTAGAGAACTTGGAGAAGGTGATAAAGACATAAGGGTTGAAAATGGTGCAATTGTTGCAGCTAATGTAAGTCGATGTAGTACACCCCAGTACTTGTGGGGAGGCGGAATTTTCAAAAACGATCATGTTTAAAGAACGAACATCGACTAACCGCTTGAATCGAAGCTAAACTATAAATAACCGTACACAAAGAGTTTCTTATCAATTGTGTTTAGGGATTATACCTAATGAAACCGGTCCTTCGTCTTGTGTCCTCCTTTGTTCTCCTCAACCTTTTCTAGGTAGTAGACGATCCACCCGAGAGCAAAACATCAAGCTACACCTCTAACTTGAGGTAACTAATCTACTTTGATTGCTAATCAAAGAAGAAAGGATGATATAGAGTGAAGGTAATGGATGTTTAAGTCTAACTAATCCTTTGATCTCAACACATGAGGATTAAGGATTAGGGTTTGAAGATGAGAGCTTGAGGAGAGAGAATGTGAGATGAGTGAATAAGATGAGATTGAGTGTATCATAATATATTATGAAGCATTCTTATTTTAGAATAATGAATAATAGAAATGAATAAGCATGCTTCATAAATGAAAAGAGGTGATTCATTAACATGAGTCATTAAGCATTTATGGTGCATTAATGACCATGATGAATCACCCTCATGACTCACTAATCTTATCCAAAGCTTATGTCACCTTAACCTCCTTAGTCACATCTTCTAGAAGCTTCTCGTACAATTACGAGAACGCCCCTCCAATCCGCAAAAATACGGAAAAACTTTTAGACTGTAAAATCCAATAACCGGATACCAGTAACTGGCTTAAACCAAAGCCGACTGGTAAAAACTGTCCGAAAGTCGTACGTGCGTAAACGCACGTATGCGTCCGAACCCTTTGTCGCAAAACCATGCGACCTCTATATCGTTTCGCCTGGAGTAGGAAACTCTCTGTGTGGGACTCTAGAGACTCGACTACTACGCTGGCAGTGGGTTTAACCACAGACCGCAAGCGGCACTAGCTGTACGTAACGGTCCCCAGGTAGTTGTCGATAAGAAGGCCGATGAGGAAACCCATCCGAACTCCTACTGAGTCTGATGTGACAATCTCCATACAGTCCGGTCCGTTCGTCCAAGACTATCGCATATCGGGCCTAGGGGGCGGCAAGCGTCAGTCCCCTAATAGCGGTATAAGTCGTGTCGGAGGGAAGCCCATTACACCCTGAGAAACTACTGGAACCTACGATCAAATCTCGCTTGCCCTGGCCAGGGACTTTGCGTAATGGCTCTCTGACACTGCACGATATCTACTCCCAATACCGGGAGGGACGAATCCTGTCTAACCGCCACTGCCTCCAAGTACTCGGGACTGCACCCAACTGCTACCTGTTTGCACGACTCCTTTGAGCCGTGGTAGGGTAGCAATCTAAGAACAGTGGGACACACTCGAGGCGAAGTAGCAGTGTCAAGTCTGCGGACTACGCTGTACTCATGTCACCTGGGAACTGTTCACTGACGACTGGTATCAAACCAACCAACAGTTCCCTGTGAGTCCTGTCCGGTGTACCCGTAACCTAACGAGCACATGCATACTATCTCCAGTACGACGTACTGACGGCTGTGGGACAGACCATCTCCCCAACCGGGATGAGAAGCGTACACACCAGTCTACTCCGGAGTATCGATGCTCTGTCTCGATAATCCAACGACCAGGGACCTGAATAAGGATGTGCTTGTAGACTACCCAGCCCCCACTAGTGTGACTGCCATCACAACGCTGGTAGACAAGCAAGATCCTAAGAGCTCTATCAATACGTATACTCACATATTAATATAGAAAAACCAAGTAGCATACTACCATGTTTAGCAAGACTGTTATATACATGTGAATATCCCAAGCTTCCATTAAGTAATATACAAGCTAGTATGATACAGTAATGGCCTTCTAGGGCATAAACACTAACAATCTCCCACTTGCACTAGGGCCATGTACTGGCATATCGTAGACCAATGATCTCGAGTAGCCTCTCGAACTGAATCTGAGGAAGGGCCTTCGTGAATGGATCAGCAATGTTCTCTTCTGAAGCAACTCTCCGAACCTCGATCTCCTGACGATCAATGATCTCCCTGATCAGGTGATACCGCCTCAAGATATGTCTGGACTTCTGATGGGACCTTGGTTCCTTCGCTAAAGCTATAGCTCCGTTGTTGTCGCAATACAGAGGTATTGGATCAACTATGGTAGGAACCACCTGAAGTTCTGTTAGGAACTTCTTCATCCAGACTGCTTCTTTTGCGGCATCGCAAGCAGCTATACACTCCGCTTCCATCGTCGAGTCAGCAACAGTGTCCTGCTTGGAGCTCTTCCAGCACACCGCCCCTCCATTGAGGGTAAAGACATAACCCGACATGGACTTGGAATCGTCCTTATCACTCTGGAAGCCGGAATCAGCAAAGGCCTCCAACCTGAGGTCTTTTCCGCCGTAAACCAAGAACATCTCCTTAGACCTCCTCAGGTACTTGAGAATGTTCTTTACTGCTATCCAGTGTTTCTCCCCTGGGTCTGACTGATACCGGCTTACCACGCTCAGTGCGTAAGCTACATCTGGTCTGGTACACAACATCGCATACATTATAGAGCCTACCGCAGAAGCGTAGGGTATAATAGACATGCGTTCCCTTTCCAAATCAGTCTTGGGAGACATCTCTTTGGAGAGGGTGATTCCGTGACAAGCCGGTAGGTTACCGCGCTTAGAATCTTCCATACTGAATCTTTTCAGTACAGTGTCGATATACCTGGACTGCGAAAGTCCCAACATCCTCTTGGATCTATCACGATAGATCCGGATCCACAGAATGTAAGAGGCATCACCCAGGTCTTTCATGGAGAACCTGTGTGACAAGAATCCTTTGACAGATTGTAGCATAGGAATGTCATTTCCTATCAATAGAATGTCATCCACGTATAAGACGAGGAATACGACACTTCTGGCTACAACTTTACTATATATGCACGGTTCATCTGGATTTTTGATAAAGTCATATTCTTTGACTGTCTCATCAAAACAGATGTTCCAACTCCGCGATGCCTGCTTTAGTCCATAAATGGACTTAAGCAGCTTGCAAACTTTCCCGCTGCTCCTACTCTGATTGAAACCCTCTGGCTGATCCATATAGACGCTCTCTTCTAAATTTCCATTCAGAAAAGCCGTCTTTACGTCCATCTGCCAGATTTCATAATCATGGAAGGCAGCAATAGCAAGAAGGACCCGAATGTATTTGAGCATAGCCACTGGAGAAAAAGTTTCGTCATAGTCAAAACCAGGTCTTTGACGAAAACCCTTTGCAACAAGTCTAGCCGTATAGGTTTCCACCTGTCCATCTACACCAATCTTTTTCTTGAAGATCCATTTGCATCCTATGGGTTTTACCCCATCTTGAGCAAAGTCCAAAGTCCATACTTTGTTTGTGTACATGGACTCCATTTCGGTTCGCATTGCATCTATCCATCGTACCGAGTCGCCGCTCTGGATGGCCTGCTGGAAGTCAGTAGGTTCATCATCTTCTATGATGCAATCCTCTCTATCCCCGTCTATGAGAAAACCGTAGTATCTCTCAGGCGCATGAGACGGCCTACTACTCCTGCGGAGGGGTGCGGGAATGTCCTGTTCTTCCTGAACTTCCGGTTCTACCAAACTTTCAGTATTGGTTTGTGGTTCTGGAATTTCTTCCAGTTCTATTTCGCTCCCACTTGATTCCTTTTCTAAAAACTGATGTTCTAGAAAATGGGCATTACGAGAAACAAACACCTTTTGTTCCTCTGCGTAATAGAATAGATATCCCCTGGAGTGCTTTGGATATCCCACAAACAAACACTTTACTGATCGTGCCTCGTGCTTGTCCACATGCTGCTTTTTAACAAAAGCTGGACATCCCCAAATCTTTATATACTGTAGATGGGGTTTCTTCACGCTCCACATCTGATATGGAGTGGTAGGCACAGTCTTGGTAGGTACCATGTTCAAAAGATATGCCGCTGATTCTAGCGCATGACCCTAGAAAGATCGCGGTAACTCAGCATTACTCATCATGGATCGTACCATATCCAATAGGGTTCGATTCCGTCTCTCCGATACACCGTTATGCTGTGGAGTGTACGGAGGAGTAAGCAGAGAGAGAATTCCTTTCTCTTTTAGGTAACCTAGGAACTCGGCACTCAAGTATTCACCACCTCGATCAGATCTAAGTGTCTTTATACTTTTGCCGTTTTGGTTTTCTACTTCATTCTTATACTCTTGGAATTTCTCAAAAGCCTCGGATTTATGTTTCATCAGATAAATGAATCCGTATCTTGAGTAATCATCCGTGAAAGTAATGAAGTAGGAAAAACCACCTCTCGCATGTGTAGACATTGGACCACATACATCGCTGTGTATGAGTCCTAAGAGCTCGCTCGCTCTTACTCCTTGTCCAGTGAATGGAGACTTTGTCATCTTTCCTTTGAGACAAGATTGACAAGTGTCATAAGATTGATATTCGAACGAGTCCAAATATCCTTCTCTATGCAACTTAGTCAACCTTCTCTCATTGATGTGACCCAGTCTACAATGCCATAAGAAAGCTTTATTCAAATCTGGAGACTTTCTTTTTAGTGTGTTCTGGACATTGAAAATTTGGAGTTGGTTTAAAACATATATTCCGTTATTTAGTGTACCTGACCCAATCAAACCATGATTAAAGTGGATGTTGACAACATCTCTTACAAATGTGAAATCATAACCTTTATTTGATAACAAGGAAACTGATATGATATTACACGTTAGGCTTGGCACAAAATAACAGTTATGTAAAACCAAAATGTGTCCACTCGTCAATCCTAGGTGATAGTCCCCGACGGACGCAGCTCCCACGCTAGCTCCGTTAGCAACCTTTAGGGTCATATCACCTTCCTTCAGCACTTTACGGTTTCTCAGTGCCTGCAATGAATTGCAAATATGAGATCCTGATCCGGTATCCAATACCCAGGAAGTAGAGTTGATCGACAGACAATTCTCAATTACAAACACACCTGAAGTCGAAGCCACAGCTTGCTTCGGTTCCTGGTTCTTGGCGTTCCACGCCTTGCAATCCTTCTTCCAGTGCCCTTCACTATGATAATGGAAGCACTCATCCTGGCCAACTATCGGTACTGCAGTCTTTTTCTTTCCCTTCCCTCCCACCTTACTAACACCTCCTCTAGGTCTGGGTGCGGCCTTCTTCTTCCTTCCTTTGGCCCTAGCCTTGGACCTGGAAGAAGATGTACCGCCAACAAACATAGCGGGTGTTTCCCTTGAATTCTTCAAGGTGCCCTCTGCACTCCTTAACATGTTCAGGAGTTCCGGAAGTTCAACTTCTTTTCTTTGAAGGTTGAAGTTCAGGATAAACTGGGCGTAGGTGTGAGGAAGGGACTGGAGAATAAGGTCTGTATAGAGCTCATTATCCAAAGTCGTCCCAAGGTCTGCGAGCTCTTCAATGTAGCCGATCATCTTTAGGACATGTTCTCCTACCGATGACCCGACAGCCAACCTCGCTCGAAACAAGTTCTTAGAGGTCTCGTATCTTGCTATACGAGATTGCTCCCCATAAAGTTCTTTTGTATGGAGAAATATGCCATCTAGGGACATATCCTCGTGCCTCCTCTGATGTTCATTGTTCATCGAGGCAAGCACGATGCACTTGGCTCTCGCACAATCTGAATCCCAGGTTTTGCGGATTTCCTTATCCGCATTACTGGATTTGGGACCAGGGACAGCAGGTGCCGTAGCGGTGAGGACGTACCCCAGTTTGTCATAGGTCAAAGCCATTTTGACATTCCGCAGCCAATCTTTATAGTTTGTCCCCGTCAGTATATTTTTCTCTAAAAGTAACTTAAGTCCATTCATTTTCAGGGTCGCTGCAATTAGGAGAGAGAGAAGAAAAACTCTTTAGCATGATGCTCTTGCAAGTTTAGAGTGGTTTTTAGTTTATCTAAACTGGATGGCTCCCACTGTTTCTCGAATCCTTCCTCAAACCATAAAAGAAGAATTAGCCAGGACTATTCTCACCGTACAATACTTGCTTAACCGTTCAGCCAGGCTGGTGTCGATACTTCGAGGGAGGTTTTCCAACGCTTTCGCGAAGTTCCTTAATTAAATAACCTCTTTTCTCTGGGGGCGTAACCCCGCTGACACTTTTCTGGACACCTACTAGGTTTATAGCATTGATCGTTAAGTAACGAATATCCTGATAAGTATCATATACTCACAGTAGGATCGGGATCCAAATATCATCGTCTGATAATGTTGTAGGAATGCTACCAACATTCATCAAACTCAAAATGGTATGCATCTCTTTGCAAATTTCAGTTTCTTTAGAAATTCCCGATATAAGTTTTTGCCCCATGCTCTTATGACCTTGGCGTTAGGTCAAAATGTCATAAGTCACATGTCAAGTTCTACCCATCATTATCTTGTCAATTTGAACCCATCCGTATATATCCTTGACGTTCGGCCAAAATGATAATACGACTGTCCCAAACTAACTTATCTATCTATGGAACAAATGAATATCCAGCAGCTACCAAACACTATGCCTTGGCGTTAGGTCAAAATACATAGCTTGAATACTACTGAATACCCAGATGAAATGACGGAGGGCTACGACTGGTTTTGGCGAAACCGTGAACGTAGTGAACTTGATATAACCGAAGGAACCTGATAGCTTTTAAAAGGAGTTGTTAAAGCTCCGCATTTAAAAATATCTGTTTTAAAAATAACCGAGTGGTTTCTTTTAAATTGTTCCAACGATTAAAACTTTGGTTTATTTTCTTTGCATTATAGATAATGCGTCCCATCATTAACCTATCATTGCAGAAAACAACGAAAATACAACGTCCTCTTATGCCATCCGCATTCGCCACTGGGTTCCGTCATCACCCGTTAGGTTACTTAACTAACGACAGAGCGGGGGCTGGGCTAGCGCGGGTGTAAAACATAAGTGACGTCTAAATAGCTATCATATATATAGATATTTTACATTCGTCTGACGCAATGATATTCATTCCAGAACACAGATAAACAATATTGGATTTGCAAGCAATCTGTATTTCTTTTGAGCCTGCAAGAAAAGACAGATTACACAGTTGTGATGAATAGCCGTTACCCCACCCTCGACCCCTACGGGTACGGCAAACTACCCACCCGGCAGTTTGTGTACCCCACCTTGGGTCAGTCCTAGGAGCAAAAACAGTAAAATGAAATAATACAACGGTGGCTACAACCGCAACCTGGATGTGCCCCGCAAAATAATATTACAACAAATTACATTTACAACAAATGAATTAAACAATAACCCATTTCTAAACCCCGGCTAAACACCACAAAAGTCCAATACAGTTTATATGCACAAACAGATATAACCATTTCAGAAATGTGCAACCCCCTGCTAACCGACATACTAGCAGTTAGGGGAGGTTTACGAACACATTAAACAATCACAGATATAATCCAATATGCAAATACTGTACAACTTCGATCGATTAAACATCTTTAATATTGCTCCAAAATCTGCTCTGTATACTGGAAACCTGAGCAAAATTAAAATATTCCAGAAAACCCCTAATTACACAGAGAAGCAACAGAAGAAAATTGGGTTCCTGACTCGCCAACTCGGCGGCGGAAGCGCGGCGACTCAGTAGGCTGAGGCTGCGGTTCCGCGGCGAGTTAGGCGATTCAGGGGCCTATTTTTCTTGGGTGTTCTTCAGTGGTCTTGTCAAGCTCTATGAACACACCTGAAAAATTTTTGGACTTCATTTTAAGTTCGACAGAAACTGAACAGATTTAGGGTTTTCCGGCTTCGTTTTTCCGTTCGAAATTCGTACAAATTTGCAATTAAGTTATTTGTTGTTTAGCGAGGCTCTGATACCACTGTAAGTCGATGTAGTACACCCCAGTACTTGTGGGGAGGCGGAATTTTCAAAAACGATCATGTTTAAAGAACGGACATCGACTAACCGCTTGAATCGAAGCTAAACTATAAATAACCGTACACAAAGAGTTTCTTATCAATTGTGTTTAGGGATTATACCTAATGAAACCGGTCCTTCGTCTTGTGTCCTCCTTTGTTCTCCTCGACCTTCTCTAGGTAGTAGACGATCCACCCGAGGGCAAAACACCAAGCTACACCTCTAACTTGAGGTAACTAATCTACTTTGATTGCTAATCAAAGAAGAAAGGATGATATAGAGTGAAGGTAATGGATGTTTAAGTCTAACTAATCCTTTGATCTCAACACATGAGGATTAAGGATTAGGGTTTGAAGATGAGAGCTTGAGGAGAGAGAATGTGAGATGAGTGAATGAGATGAGATTGAGTGTATCATAATATATTATGAAGCATTCTTATTTTAGAATAATGAATAATAGAAATGAATAAGCATGCTTCATAAATGAAAAGAGGTGATTCATTAACATGAGTCATTAAGCATTTATGGTGCATTAATGACCATGATGAATCACCCTCATGACTCACTAATCTTATCCAAAGCTTGTCACCTTAACCTCCTTAGTCACATCTTCTAGAAGCTTCTCGTACAATTACGAGAACGCCCCTCCAATCCGCAAAAATACGGAAAAACTTTTAGACTGGAAAATCCAATAACCGGATACCAGTAACTGGCTTAAACCAAAGCCGACTGGTAAAAACTGTCCGAAAGTCGTTCGTGCGTAAACGCACGTATGCGTCCGAACCCTTTGTCGCAAAACCATGCGACCTCTATATCGTTTCGCCTTGAGTAGGAAACTCTCTGTGTGGGACTCTAGAGACTCGACTACTACGCTGGCAGTAGGTTTAACCAAAGACCGCAAGCGGCACTAGCTGTACGTAACGGTCCCCAGGTAGTTGTCGATAAGAAGGCCGATGAGGAAACCCATCCGAACTCCTACTGAGTCTGATGTGACAATCTCCATACAGTCCGGTCCGTTCGTCCAAGACTATCGCATATCGGGCCTAGGGGGGCGGCAACCGTCAGTCCCCTAATAGCGGTATAAGTCGTGTCGGAGGGAAGCCCATTACACCCTGAGAAACTACTGGAACCTACGAGCAAATCTCGCTTGCCCTGGCCAGGGACTTTGCGTAATGGCTCTCTGACACAGCACGATATCTACCCCCAATACCGGGAGGGACGAATCCTTTCTAACCGCCACTGCCTCCAAGTGCTCGGGAGTGCACCCAACTGCTACCTGTTTGCACGACTCCTTTGAGCCGTGGTAGGGTAGCAATCTAAGAACAGTGGGACACACTCGAGGCGAAGTAGCAGTGTCAAGTCTGCGGACTACGCTGTACTCATGTCACCTGGGAACTGTTCACTGACGACTGGTATCAAACCAACCAACAGTTTCCTGTGAGTCCTGTCCGGTGTACCCGTAACCTAACGAGCACCTGCATACTATCTCCAGTACGACGTACTGACGGCTGTGGGACAGACCATCTCCCCAACCGGGATGAGAAGCGTACACACCAGTCTACTCCGGAGTATCGATGCTCTGTCTCGATAATCCAACGACCAGGGACCTGAATAAGGATGTGCTTATAGACTACCCAGCCCCCACTAGTGTGACTGCCATCACAACGCTGGTAGACAAGCAAGATCCTAAGAGCTCTATCAATACGTACACTCACATATTAAGATAGAAAAACCAAGTAGCATACTACCATGTTTAGCAAGACTGTTATATACATGTGAATATCCCAAGCTTCCATTAAGTAATATACAAGCTAGTATGATACAGTAATGGCCTTCTAGGGCATAAACACTAACAGCTAAAACCGTCGGGGAATATCACCTTGTATTGCCAAATGGTAATACATTGATTCTGAACGAATGCTATTTCATGCCGAACCTGATATGCAACATTATATCGGTTTCTTTGTTGAGTAAAGAGGGATATAATTTTGTATTACAGGATAATGTTATGAACATTTTCCTAAACCAGAAGTTGGTTGGATCAGGCACGTTGTGCAATGGCATTTATGTTCTAAATCAATCAACAGTTCTGAGCATAACAAACACACACAAGAGGAAGAGTTCAGAAATGAACGAATCCTTCTTATGGCATTGTAGACTAGGTCACATCAATACGACACGACTAGCTAAGTTGCATAAGGATGGATATTTAAATCCGTTTGAATTTTCATCTTATGACACTTGCCAGTCATGTCTCAAAGGCAAGATGACCAAAACTCCGTTTACGGGACACGGAGAAAGAGTTACTGAACTCTTGGGACTGATACATAGTGATGTATGCGGTCCCATGTCTACACATGCCAGGGATGGTTCTTCGTACTTCATTACATTCACTGACGATCTCTCTAGATTCGGATATGTGTTCCTGATAAAACACAAATCAGAAGCTTTTGAGAAATTTAGAGAATATAAACAAGAAGTCGAGAACCAAACCGGGAAAATTATTAAAATCCTTCGATCTGATCGAGGAGGTGAATACTTGAGCAATAAATTCCTGGACTTCCTAAAAGAGAATGGGATTCTCTCTCAGCTAACTCCTCCATATACACCACAGCACAACGGTGTAGAGGAACGGAGAAACCGCACCTTGTTAAATATGGTGCGCTCTATGATGAGTATAGCTGAGTTACCTATTTCCTTCTGGGGATATGCACTGGAGACAGCAGCATACCTACTGAATAGGGTTCCTACCAAATCTGTGCCTACCACCCCATATGAGATATGGGAGGGGAAGAGACCATATCTTAATTTTATAAAGATATGGGGTTTCCCGGCCTATGTAAAAAGACAAAAACCGGACAAACTCGAGGCAAGGTCTGTTTTGTATAAGTTTGTTGGATATCCCATGCATTCGCGAGGGTATATCTCCTACCACAGTGAGGAACAAAGGGTGTTTGTTGCTCAACCCGCCACCTTTTTAGAAAAGAAATTTCTTGCAAAAGAGATTAGTGGCTCTGAGGTAGAACTGGAAGAGGTTCCAGCTGTACAAACCACAACAGAAGATTTGGTAGAAACCAGAAGATTCGGTAGTTCCCGATGAACCCCAGCAACTCCGCCGATCTAGTAGGGTTCCTCACCCACCTGAGAGATACTACGGTTTTCTCATGGATGGTGGGAGCGAGGATTGCATCATGGTTGATGATTACCCAACTAGCTTCGAGCAGGCCATCACGAGTGGGGACTCAGTGAAATGGCTGGATGCAATGCGGTCCGAGATGGAATCCATGTACACCAATAAAGTATGGACTTTGGAAGTTGCTCCTGAAGGGGTAAAACCCATTGGGAGCAAGTGGATCTTCAAGAAAAAACTTGGTGTAGATGGGAAAGTGGAGACTTTCAAAGCTAGACTTGTTGCAATAGGTTTTCATCAAAGACCAGGTGTGGATTATGACGAAACCTTTTCTCCAGTGGCTATGCTTAAATTTATCCGGATCATGCTTGCCATCGCTGCATATCATGACTACGGGGTAAAACCCATTGGGAGCAAGTGGATCTTCAAGAAAAAACTTGGTGTAGATGGGAAAGTGGAGACTTTCAAAGCTAGACTTGTTGCAATAGGTTTTCGTCAAAGACCAGGTGTGGATTATGACGAAACCTTTTCTCCAGTGGCTATGCTTAAATTTATCCGGATCATGCTTGCCATCGCTGCATATCATGACTACGAAATCTGGCAAATGGATGTTAAGACCGCCTTTCTAAACGGTGATTTAGAAGAGCGCGTGTACATGACTCAGCCAGAGGGCTTCGTAGATAGTGGGAGCAGCGGGAAGGTGTGAAAGCTGCTTAAATCCATTTATGGATTAAAGCAAGCATCGCGGAGTTAGAACATCTGCTTTGACGTCGTTATCAAAGAGTTTTCTTTCGTCAAAAACGTAGATGAACCTTGTATCTCCAAGAAGGTGGCAGAGAGTAAGGTTGTCTTCCTCGTATTGTATATGGATGACATACTTTTGATAGGAAATGACATTCCTATGCTGCAATCAGTCAAGGTCTTCTTATCACAAAGATTCTCAATGAAAGATCTTGGTGATGCCTCCTGCATATTGGGACTTATGATCTATAGATATAGATCTAAACGGATATTGGGATTGTCCCAATCCAGGTACATTGACACCATACTAAAGAGGTTTAGTATGGAAGAGTCCAAATGTGGGTTTGTACCCACGATCTCAGGGCTCACTCTCTCAAAAAAGATGTCTCCCAAGATTGATTTAGAGAGAGCTCGCATGCAAGGGATACCCTATGCTTCGGCAGTAGGCTCTATCATGTACGCGATGCTATGTACCAGGCCCGATGTAGCATACTCACTAAGTGTAGTGAGTAGGTATCAAGCTGATCCTGGAGAGAGTCACTGGAGAGCTGTGAAGAGCATTCTCAAGTACTTACGAAGGACTAAAGAGATGCTCTTGGTGTATGGTAACGGAGAACTCCAAGTGGAGTCCTTTACTGATTCAAGCTTCCAGAGTGATAAGGACGACTCTAAGTCGCAGTCGGGATTTGTCATTACCCTTTACGGATGGGCGGTTAGCTGGAAGAGTTCCAAGCAGGAAACCGTGGCAGACTCGACGATGGAAGCTGAATACATCGCTGCCAACGATGCTGCCAAAGGGGCTGTCTGGATCAAGAAGTTCATTTCTGAACTTAGAGTGGTTCCATCCATTGAGCATCCAATACCTTTGTATTGCGATAACAATGGAGTGGTGGCTTTGGCCAAGGAACCCAGGTCCCATCAGTGATCCAGGCATATTCTGAGGCGGTATCACCTCATCCGGGAGATAGTTAATCGCCGGGAGATCGAGGTCAGGAGGGTTGACACGAAGAACAACACTGCGGATCCACTCACGAAGTCCATTCCCCAGAAACAGTTTGAGAGACTCTTCGGGATGCTCGGTATTCGATACTACAGCAGCTGGCCTTAGTGCAAGTAGGAGATTGTTAGTTGTATGTATGCCCTAGAGGCCAGTATTGTACAGATGATGTATATTATATTGGATGCTTGGACATATATAGAGAGGACTTTCTTGCTCGATATGATAATATGCTATCCGGTTGCTCTTTACTTTAACATGTATACTAGTCTCTTTATACTGTCTTATCGTTACATGTTGGTAAAGCCCTTAGGATGTGTACTTGACTACCTGGACTATGATGCGGATCATACTAGTGGGGACATGGTAGTCCATAAGTACATCCTTCAAGGTCACTAGTCGTGGGTGTATCGAGACGGGGCATCGATATACCAGTGTAGACTAGCGTATACGCTTCTCGACCCATGAGATGGGCGATGGATGATCCCATATCCATTGTTGTTTGATATCAGAGATGTTATACGGGTGCTCAGTGGAGACTGGGTACACTGGACGGACTCGCTGAGAACTCCCAGATGGTATTATGCCTCACGTCAGATGGCAGTTCTCTGGTGACACTTGTGCAGGTTAGTCTGTAGACTCGTGATCGTCATAGTGTCTTGTGTGATTCCCACTGTGCTTTGATTTCCACCTTACCACGTCTATTAGGGTGTGCAAAACGGTGGTTTTTGGGTACAGTCCCGAATCACATGGAGGCAATGAGCGATAGGAGGGGTTTCGTCTCTCCCGGTATTAGGGGTTGATATTGCGCTGTGCTCGATTGGCCGTAACTGGGATGTCCCTGGCCAGGGCTGATTCAGAGATTTACTGGTAAGTGTTACCAGTAGTTTCTCGACCCGTTATGAGCCTCACATCGGCATGACTTATCGGTTATTGGGGTCTGACGTTTACCACCCCTAGACTTGATATGCGACATATCAGACGAGGAGACCGGACCGTACGGGAAGTGTTACCGGCAGGCTTTTACAGGAGTTGGAGCAGGCTTGCTTACTGATCTTCTGATCGATCAATACCCGGGTAGCCATTACGTCCATCTAGTACCGCTGACGGCTTGTGGGTGCTTGATGTGATCATCACCTACTGCCGGCGTATTGACTAGTCTTTAGAGTCCAACATAGAGGTTTTTCTGGCTCAGGCAAAACGAAATAGGAGCGCATATGTGATATGTGCGGGACCGAGAATAATGCGTGTATGTGATACCGTATTCTATTCTCGCGACTTTTTATATCGGTCGGTTATATATGATATGACCGGGTTATCGAATCAAGTGTTGATTCGATAAGTCGATACGATGAATGTTAGTCGGTTATATAAGATATGACCGGATTTTTAAGTCAAGTGTTGATTTAATAATTAAGTGTATAATTGTATATTAGATATACTAGTTTACATTTACTAACACATGTTCAGTTAGGGTTTTTTTTCCTCACATGTACACATTTTTACAATATATGATATATATGAAAATGTGTTTTATTTTTGTATCATGGTTAATGATACACTATACATGGGTGTATGAGACTTAAACTATGCTAATTTTTATTTTGGGTTTTTATTATCTAAAGTAATTACAAAATCAAGTGGAGGATTAGAAAATGCATGAAGCTTGTGGAAGCTTGTGGATGCATTGACTAATTCAACTTGTTTTTGTTTTTACTATGGATATTTCTTAACCCAACCATAAAGATTAGCCTAGGGTTAAGTCTCTACAAGGGTTAGTATATGATACTCACTCACCATGGTTAGCCTTCTCACTTGATCATTATCCTCTTCATTTTCTTTTGTTCATCTTCTTCTTCGTTCAAAAGAAAAAGCTTGCTAGGGTTTGATCCAAAGTGAGAATCATTGTGAGAAATAAAATTCCATAGAGAACCCACTTCCTATTTCTCCATCCTCTACTAGATTAGCACATTATTTTAGGGTGTTTACTTCACTAATTCTCTAGTTAGTGAAGTAGAAGCTTGAGTCAGAATTCCCTCGACGTAGATCATCTTCGTCCTCGGAGACTTCAAGCAAAGGTCACATCTTTCGCTTCGTGAAGCCATGCAAGTGCCCGGGAGAACTTTGATCGCAGCGGAGGGACTACGACAAGGAGCTCTAGAAGTGAAGGACCGATCTACAAAGGTTGTATTTCGCATCCCTTTAGAGTAAAGTTGTTTACTTGCTTTTATCTTCGCCTAAACTCTAGTATACGATCTTGCTTAGAGTTATTCGGCACATAAAAAATTTAATTTTAGCATGGTTGATGCCTTGTAGAGCCTTGTTAGTGTGCCTAGTAACGCTACACTTAGCTACCATGTAAAGAGATTATACCTAGTGAAACGTGTCCTTCGTCTTTACGATCTCTACGTCCTCCCCGGTCTCCTCTAAGTGGTAGATGATCCACCCGAGAACCCTAATCCAAGCTTCACCTCCAAACTTGAGGTAACTAAGTTTCTCTAGTTGCTAATCAAAGGAACTTAAATCATATAGAGTTAGGTTATGGAATGTTTAGTCTATTCTAATCCTTGGTCTCAACTCATGAGTGGTAGGATTAGGGTTTGAAGAGAGAGTGAGCTTGAGGAGAGAGAAGATGAAGATGATAATGAAATGATATTTTTTTCACTTGAATATATGAAGCATAATGAATAAATCAAAAAATGAATAACAGACATTATTCATCATGCTACATTAATTCATTTGAGTGATTCAAAATGTGAGTCATTAAGCATTTAATAATGCATTAATGACATAATGAATCACACAAAATGAGTCACAATATCATTTAATGATAATGCCACCTAAACTCTCAAGTCACCATGCTTCCAGAAGCTTCCCGTACAATTACGAGAACGCCCCTCCAATCCGTGACAACACGGAAAAACTTTAGATTGTATAAATCCAATAACCTGGTACTAGAATCTGGTTTAAACCAAAGCCGTCTAGTAAAAACTGTTCGAATGTCGTACGTCCGTTTAAACACGTATTCGTCCGAATCCTTGTCGTAAAACCGTACGACATCTATATCGTTTCGCCTGGAGTTGGGAAATCTCTGTGTGGGACTCTAAGGACTCGACTACTACGCTGGCAGTGGGTTTAACCACAGACCGCAAGTGGCACTAACTGTACGTAACGGTCCCCAGGTAGATGTCGATAAGAAGGCCGCTGAGGAAACCCATCCGAACTCCTACTGAGCCTGTCCGTGACAATATCCTCGCAGTCCGGTCTGTTCTTCTATGAGTATCGCATGTATGGTCTAGGGAGGTGGTAAACGTCAGACCCCTAATAACCGTACAAGTCATGTCTACATGGCTCAATTACCATCCTAGAATTTACTGATCAGTCCATCAGTAATTCTCAATCAGCCCTGGCCAGGGACTTATGGTAATGACCAACCGATCACTGTGCGATATCAACTCCCTATACCGGGAGAGACGAATCCCTAACAGTCGCTCACTGCCTCCACGTGGCTCGGGACTGTGCCCAACTAAAACCTGTTTGCACGACTCCTTTGAACCGTGGTAAGGTAGTAATCAAAGCACGGTGGGAACTCACACGAGACAAATGATGACCTTAAGTCAACGGACTATCTGCACACATGTCACCTGAGAACTGCTATCTGACGTTAGGTATAAATACCATCCAGTCAGTTCTCGGCGAGTCCTGTCCGGTGTACTCACACCTAGTGAGCATCTGTATACAATCTTAGGTGAACATCACCAATGGTTGCGGGACCAATCCATCGCCCCTCGTCAGGGTCTAGATATATATACACTAGTCTACTCTGGAGTATCGATGCCCAGTCTCGATACTCCTACGACCAGGGACATCTAAGGATGTGCCTATTGACTATCCAGCTCCCACAAGTATGACTGCCATCACAACGCCGGTAGTCAGGCAAACACCCTATGGGCTTTATCAACATGTTTATAAATACAAAGTAAAATATATCACACGTTAAGATAAAGTCAAACCAAATAGCGTACTATCATATTAAGCAAGATTGTCATGTACATACATATCCCTAGCATCCTATACAATGAAGGCCTCTAGGGCATATATATCCAACAATCTCCCACTTGCACTAAGGCCTATAATTGGTGCAATGAGTACCCACTGTCTGTACTAGATCCAGTTGCTGGCGTACCGCATGCCTAACATCTCAAACAGCCTCTCGAACTGGACTTGAGGGATGTCCTTGGTGAATGGATCTGCCGTGTTGTCTTTTGTGTCCACTCTCCGTACCTCGATCTCCTGACGATCCATGATCTCCTTGATCAGGTGAAACCGCGTTAAGATATGCCTGGATTTCTAATGGGACCTTGGTTCCTTCGCTAATGCTACAGCCCCATTGTTATGACAATACAAAGGTATTGGATTGGCAATGGACGGAACCACCTGAAGTTCAGCGATGAACTTCCTCATCCAGACAGCCTCTTTGCGGCTTCACTAGCAGCTATATACTCAGCCTCCATGGTTAAGTCTGCGACGGTATCTTGTTTGGAACTCCTTCAACATACCGCCCCTCCATTGAGGGTAAACACAAAACCCGAAATGGATTTAGAATCATCTTTGTCACTTTGGAAGCCAGAGTCGGTAAAAACCTCTACCTGGAGGTCCCCATTACCGTAAACTAAGAACATCTCCTTAGTCCTTCTCAGGTATTTGAGAATGTTCTTTACCGCTATCCAATGTTCCTCACCCGGGTCAGATTGATACCTGCTTACCATACCAAGTGCGTAAGCTACATCTGGTCTTGTACATAACATCGCATACATTATAGATCCTACTGCCGAAGCGTAGGGTATAATGCCCATGCGAGCCCTCTCATCATCAGTCTTTGGAGACATCTCTTTTGAGAGGGTGATCCCGTGACAAGCGGGCATATTACCGCGCTTGGAATCTTCCATACTAAATCTCTTTAGTATAGTGTTAATATACCTAGACTGTGAAAGTCCCAATATTCTATTAGATCTATCACGATAGATCTTAATGCCCAGAATGTAGGTTGCATCTCCCAAATCTTTCATGGAGAATTTCTGTGACAAGAAGAGCTTTACTGATTGTAGCATAGGGAAATCATTCCCTATCAGTAGTATGACGTCGACGTACAAAATGAGGAAGACTACTGCTCCTTCTACAATCTTCCTATAAATACATGGCTCATCTACATTTTTGATAAAGTCAAATTCTTTGACTGTCTCATCAAAGCAGATGTTCCAACTTCGCAATGCTAGCTTTAATCCATAGATGGATTTAAGCAACCTGCACACTCTTCCGTTGCTTCCACTGTCTAAGAAACCTTCTGGTTGATCCTTGTAAACACTCTCTTCTAAATGTCCATTTAGAAAAGCTGTTTTTACGTCCATCTGCCAGATTTCATAGTCATGGAAGGCAGCAATGGCAAGCAGGATCCGAATGGATTTAAGCATAGCTACAGGTGAAAAGGTTTCATCATAGTCCAATCCTGGTCTTTGACGAAAACCTTTTGCAACGAGTCTAGCTTTGTAGGTTTCCACTTGTCCAAGTGCACCGATCTTCTTTTTGAATATCCATTTGCATCCAACTGGTTTCACCCCAGGAGGACAACTTCTAATGTCCATACTTTATTGGTGTACATGGATTCCATTTCGGATCTCATAGCATCCAGCCACTTTACCGAGTCAATACTCGTGATAGCCTGCTGAAAATTAGTAGGCTCATAATCATCGATGATGCAATCCTCTCGATCCCCATCTAGATGAAAACCATAGTATCTCTCAGGAGGATGAGAAAGCCTACTAGATCTGTGGAGTGGCGTTGGTTCGTCATGTTATATTGAAATCTGAGGTTCTACTAAGTCCTCGGTAGCAGTTTGAGGTTTTGGAATTTCTTGTGCATGAAATTCGCTCTCTAAGAAGACAATGTGGCGAGCGACAAACACCTTTTGTTCTTCAGTATGGTAGACCATGTACCCCCTTGAATGTTTGGGGTATCCTACAAACTTGCACAAAACCGATCGTGCCTCGAGCTTGTCCGGACTATGCTTTTTAACATATGCCGGACACCCCCATATCATGATATACTTAAGATATGGTCTCTTCCCGCTCCACATTTCATATGGAGTGGTAGGCACAGACTTAGTTGGAACTCTATTTAATAGGTATGCTGCTGATTCTAGAGCATAAGCCCGGCAAGGAAAGTGGCAACTCTGCACTGCTCATCAATGAACGCACCATATCTAATAGTGTGCGATTCCTCCTTTCTGATACACCATTATGCTGAGGTGTATAAGGCGGAGTAAGATGAGAGAGAATTCCATTCTCTTTTAAGCATTCAAGGAAACTGGTACTTAAGTATTCTCCACCTCAATCAGATCGAAGTGTCTTGATGCTTTTACCGGTTTGTTTCGCTACTTCATTTTTATACTCCTTAAACTTCTCAAAGGCCTCGGATTTATGTTTCATTAAGAACACATGTCCATACCTAGAGAAGTCATCAGTAAAAGTGATGAAGTAGGAGTGACCGCTTCTCGCATGTGTAGACATTGGATCACATACATCACTGTGTACAAGTCCCAAGAGTTCTGTGGCTCTTGCTCCGTGTCCGGTGAATGAAGATTTGGTCATTTTTCCTTTGATATATGATTAACAAGTTGCATATGATGAATATTCAAACGGATCTAGATATCCATCTTTATGTAACTTAGTGAACCTTGTTTCATTTATATGACCAAGTCTACAATGCCATAAGAAGGCTTGATTTGAATCTGGAGCCTTTCTTTTAAGTGTGTTCTGAATATTGAAAATTCGAGGTTGATTAAGTATGTATATGCCGTTTTCCAGTGTTCCATACCCAATCAGTTCTTGATTTAGGAAAATGTTTATGACATTTCTTTCAAGCGCAAAATTATATCCTTCATTAGATAACAAAGATACTGATATAATATTACACAACATACTGGGAATACAAAAACAGCTATGCAACACCAAAATGTGCCCACTAGTCAACCTTAGGTGATATTCCCCTATTGCAATAGCATCTACATGCATTACATTGCCCATCCGGAGAGTCATATCACCTGTCTCCAGTACTCTACTATTTTTCAGATCCTGCAATGAATTACAGATATGAGAACCAGAATCGGTATCAAGTACTCATGATGTAAAGTTTACTGAAAGACAATTTTCGATTACGAACACACCTGAAGCGGAAGCAACAGCTTGCTTCTTGTCCTTGGCTTTGAAGGCCATACAATCCTTTTTCCAGTGCCCTTGCTTGTGACAATAAAAGCATTCGTTTATATCCGCTTTCACCCTTCCTGCCTTGTTCGTTCCCTGCACCTTCTTGACCCCGCCTTTCGGTTTGGTGGCTTTCATCTTCTTCTTCCCTTTAGCTTTCGCTTTGGTTTTAGAAGAGGATGATTGGACAACATATAGAATGGGGGTCTTCTCCTTTTTCAAGGAGGTCTCAGCTACCCTCAACATGTTGAGGAGCTTTGGAAGATCAGCTTCCATTTCGTGCATGATGAAGCTTAGCACGAACTGAGAGAAGGTGTGGGGAAGGGACATCAAAATCAAGTCGATATACAAATCATTCTCTAGCACGCATCCCAGGTTTGCGAGTTCCACAATCATGCTGATCATGTTGAGGACGTGCTCTCCTACAGGCGATCCTGGAGCTAACCTCTTCTGGAAGAGTTTCCTTGAGGTCTCGTACCTTACGATACGGGAGTGCTCCCTATACAATTCCTTGCAATGGAGAAAGATGGATATAATATCCATACTCTCGTGCTGTTTCTGGAGTTCATTGTTCATGGACGCCAGCACGATACACTTAGCTCGCTCACAGTCTAGATCCCTGATTTTGCGAACTTCCTTGTCCACACCTGAGGAATCTGGTCCTGGGATAAGGGGAGGAACAGCGGTGGTAACATATGCTACTTTGTCAAAAGTCAGTGCAATGTTGACGTTCCTAAGCCAATCTTTATAGATCTGCCCGGTTAGTATATTTTTTTCAAGTAATAGGTTTAGTCCTGTCATGGTAGCTGCCAGAGAGAGAGAAAAGAAAACACTCAGCATATGCTCTTGCAACTTTAGATTGGTTATCAGTTTACCTAAACAGGATGGCTCCCACTGTTGCTCCCACTGTTTCCTCAAATACTTCTTCAAAACCTAAAAGAAGAATTAGTAAGGATTTAATCACACGTCACAATACTTGCTTAACCTTTCAGCCAGGCCAGTGTTGGTACTTCGAGGGAGGTTTTCCAACACTTTCGCGAAGTTCCTTAATTAAATAACCTCTTTTCCCTGGAGGCGTAGTCCCTCTAACACCTTTCTGGATGTTAGTGTATATGCCCTAGAGGCCATTACTGTATCATACTAGTTTGTATATTACTTAATGGAAGCTAGGGATATTCACCTTGTATAGACAATCTTGCTCAAAATAATAGTATGCTACTTGGTTTGTTTCTACTTTAATGTGTACATGTGTTTATTTTAGTATATCACCTATACACATTAGTGGAGCCCTTAGGATTTTTTCTTGATTACCAGCGTTGTGATGGCAGTCACACCCGTGGGGTCTGGGTAATCCACAAGCACATCCATATGCAGGTCCCTAGTCGTAGGACTATCGAGACAGGGCATCGATACTCCGGAGTAGTCTAGCGTATGCGCTTCTCATCCCAGTGTGGGAGACGGTCAGTCCCACAGCCGTCAGTACGTCGTACATGAGATAGTATGCGGGTGCTCGTTAGGTTACGAGTACACTGGACAGGACTCGTTAGGAACTGTTGGTTGGTACTATACCTATCGTCAGTTTTTAGTTCCTAGGTGACATGAGTACAGCTTAGTTCGCTGACTTGACACTGTCACTTCGCCTCGAGTGTGTTCCCACTGTACTTAGATTACTACCTTACCACGGCGCAAAAGAGTCGTGCAAACAGGTAGTAGTTGGGTGCAGTCCTGAAGCACTTGGAGGCAGAGACGGTTAGACAGGATTCGTCTCTCCCGGTATTGGGGGTTGATATCGCGCTGTGTATAGGGGAGCCATTACACAAAGTACCTGGCCAGGACAAGCGAGATATACTGGTAGGTTTCCAGTGTTATCTCAGGGTGTTCTGGGCTACACTCCGACACGACTTGTACCGCTATTAGGGGACAGACGTTTACCGCGCCCCCAGGCCCACCATGCGATATTCTCAGACTAACAGACCGGACTGTACGGAGACTATCATATTCAGGCTCAGTAGGAGTTCAGATGGGTTTCACCTCGTCCGTCTTCTTATCGGCATCTACCTGGGGGCCGTTATGCAAAGCTAGTGCCACTTGCGGTCTGTGGTTAAACCCACTACCAGCGTAGTGTCGAGCCTTTAGAGTTCCACACAGAGAGCTATTCGCCTTTTGGCAAAAGAGTAGAGGTCGCATGGTTTTGCGACAGGGTTCGGTCACATCCATGAACTTGTGCACGTTTAGTGTCCGGGCAGTTAACACTAGCGGGCTTTGGTTTAAGCCAGATCCTAGTCTACGTTTTGGGATTGGTTTTTATCTCATTTGTATTTTTGTTCCTCGGAACGCGGATGCAGGTGTGTATGCACAGTTGACAGAGAGACAGAGGCAGAGGATTCTTATTAGGGTTGTTGACTGTTAACTTTTTGTTAAACCCTAATGAGAATAAGAAATTTGATTAACAATAATATTAATTAAGTATTATTGTGACATGGTTGTTGATGGTTGACTTTGTTAACTTGTTGACTCAGTTGACCGGTTGACTAGGTTGGACTTGTTGACCTTCATCATTACAATGGCTATCATTTCATAGCAAAGACTTTTGCTTGCTTGTTTTCTTTTGCAAAATGAGTGAATGAAATGATATGTCCATTTTGACTTGAACCATCACATAATACTCAATTACTATTATTTATTATGATGATTTTGGATTATGAGAGCTTGGATGAAAAAATGTCTTGCTCATTCTTTCATTTCCTTTCTCTCTCATGCTTGAGCTCTCCCTCTTCCTCATGCTCTCTCTCTAGTTCATTGTTCACTTGTCTCATGTGTTGAGAAGCAAGAACCATAGAGATAAAACCCAACACACTCCTCTACTCATCCCAGTTCACAAGATTTAGTAAACCAACTGTTCTAGTTTCTTCTAGTTTGAAGTGAAGCCAAAGGTAGAAGCTTTCAGGTGGATCCATCTTCGGCACAAAGAGACGACGAGGAGACAACCATCCGACCACCACAAGGAGACCAAGAGAAGGAGTTCAAGTTAAGGTATAACCCCTAACCGAGTACGTAAAACTCTTGTTAGGTTTGTTAGATAGTTGTTTAACAAAGATCCGTATTTTGAGTCCATGTTACCACCAAAACAAAAATTGTTTTTCACCATTTTCGCAAACCTGTAAGTACCGGGAGAGGTAACATGGACTTACAGTGGTATCAGAGCCTAGTTAAACACTATCTAACATGTTAGCAAAGTAATTAGAAGTTCGATCGGAGAAAATGTCAAGAAACATGCCCGAAATATCAAGTTTCTGCCGATTCTGTTTTCTGTTCAAAAAATAAAAAATCTTTCACTAAAAATCGGCTCAGGCTTTTTAGAACACACTGTTGAAAATTGGTCCCACGACTCGGTAAAAGAGCCGCGGAACCGCGGCAAGAGCATGCTCCCGCCGCGGAACCGCAGCCGAGTTGACTCGGTTATGGGCGATTTTTCTTGCATTGTGTTCAGTGGGGTGTTTTGGGATTTTTACAATATGTTTTTTCTACCCAGATTTTCCAGAAAGCAAAATTTGTTTTTGGGGCTTAAAAATCCGTATTTTGATCGAACTTCTAAAGTCTTAAGTTTGCGGGTTATATCTGTGATGTGATATATGTATTGAACGTCTGCTAATTACTATACGTCGATTAGTGGGGGTTATACATATCTGTGATCTGTAATGTTGATGGTATGTGTATATGAATTCATTGGATTGTCGCGGATGAATAGCCGGGGGGTTGTGAGATGAGAGTTTTCTTTATCTTTTCAATTCATGTAATTTGTAATTGATGTAATATTATTTATATGGCCGCACAACCGGGATGGGGTTGTAGCCGTCATTGTATTATTTCTTTTACTGTTTTTGCTCCTAGGATAGACCCAAGGTGGGGTGCACAAACTGCCGGGTATCTCGAATTGCCGAGTGGCCTACTCATGGAGTTGAGGGAGGTTGCTTCGCTTCGGGTACTTGGCGGGTAGTTTGCCGCACCCGTAGGGGTCTAGGGTGGGGTCTTGGCTATTCATCGCGACCGTGTAATCCGCTCTTCGTTACAGGCTCGTACGGATTGCGGATTCCTAGTATATCCAATATGTTCATCTGTGATCTGGAATGGCTATCATTGTATGTGACGAATGTGTATATCTATATATGATATCTATTTAGGCGTTGCTTATGTTTTGCATCCGCGCTGGTCCAGCCCCCGCTCTGTCGTTAGTTAAGTAACCTAACGGGTAATGATGGGGCCCTGTGGTGAATGCGGATGGCATAAGCGTACGTCATATTTTCGTTGTTTTCTGCAATGGTAGGATTAAATGATGGGACGCATTAAATTAATGCATGAAAATAAACCAAAGTTAAGTCGTTGGAACACTTTCAAAACCACTCGGTTTCTTTTCAAAAACAACTTTTAAACGCGGAGCTTAAGCCACTCCGTTTACAAGCTATCTCGTTCCATCGATTATATCAAGTTCACTACGTTCACGGTTTCGCCAAAACCATTCATAGCCGTCCGTCGTTTCACATGGATGGTCAATAGTATTCAAGCTATGTTTGTTGGCCAAAGTCAAGGCATAGTGATTGGTAGCTATTGGGTATTCATGTGCAGCATAGATAGATGTGTTGGTTTGGGACAGTCGTACTGCCTTGTTGGCCAAAGTCAAAGGTAGGTGCGGGTGGGTTCAAATTAACCTGGAGAATGACGGGTAGAACTTGACATGTGACTTATGATTTGTTGGCCAAAGTCAAGGTCATAAGAGCATGGGGAAAAAATCCACATCGGGAGTTTCAAAAGAACTGAAACTTGCTAGCGCTGCATACCATTTGGAGTGTGATGATTCTGGTAGGATTCCTTCAGTTTTGTCACGGAATGATATTTGGATCCCGATCCTACTGTGAGTATATGCTACTCCTCGAGAAATTTTTCACTTAACGATCAATGCTATAAACCAAGTAGGTGTCTAGAAAGGTGTTAGCGGGGCTACGCCCACAGGGAAAAGAGGTTATTTAATTAAGGAACTTCGCGAAAGCGTTGGAAAACCTCTCTCGAAGTACCGACACTAGCCTGGCTGAACGGTTAAGCAAGTATTGTACGGTGAGATTGATCCTGACTAATTCTTCCTTTTTGGTTTGAGGAGGGATTCGAGAGACAGTGGGAGCCATCCTGTTTAGACAAATTAAAAACCACTCTAAACTTGCAAAAGCATCATGCTAAAGTGTTTCTTCTCTCTCTCCTAATTGCAGCGACCAAATATCATGACTGGACTTAAGTTACTACTAGATAAAAACATACTGACATGGCCAAACTACAAAGATTGGCTCAGGAATGTCAAAATGGTAATCACTTATGACAAGTTGGGGTATCTCCTCACCGCCAAAGATCCCCCTGTCCCAGGTCCCAAAACCAGCATCGCGGATAGGGAAATCCGGAAGACCTAGGAAATCGATTGCGCGAAGATCAAGTGCCTCGTGCTTGCCTCTATGGATAATGAACATTAGAGGAGGCACGAGAATATGGACCTTCAATCCATATTTCTCCATACAAAAGAACTGTATGGAGAGCAATCCCGTATCGCCAGATACGAAGTGTCGAAAAATCTGTTTTCGGCGAGATTGGCCGTCGGATCATCGGTAGCGGAACACGTGCTTAAGATGATTGGCTTCATTGAGGAGATCGCGGACCTTGGGACCACGTTAGAGAACGAGCTCTACACAGACTTGATTCTACAGTCCCTTACTTCCACTTACGCCCAGTTTATCTTGAACTTCAACTTACAAGAAAAAGAAGTTGAACTTTCAGAACTCCTCAACATGCTGAGGAGTGCAGAGGGCACCCTACAGAAAGGTAGGGAAACATCCACTTTGTTTCTAGGAGGATCTTCCTCTTCTAGGTCCAAGGCGAAAGCCAAGGGAAAGAAGAAGAAAGCCGCCGCCAAACCAAGGGGCGGTATTAGTAAAGTGGATACGAAGGGAAAGACAAAGGTACCAAAGGTAGCGGGAAAGCTAGTGGGAAAGGAAGAATGCTTTTACTGTCACAAGAGTGGACACTGGAAAAAGGATTGCAGGGCTTGGAAGGCCAGAACCCAGGATCTGAAGCAAGTTGCGGCTTCAGCTTCAGGTGTGTATGTTATTGAAAACTGTCTATCAATAAACTCTACATCCTGGGTATTGGATACCGGATCAGGATCTCATATCTGTAATTCTTTACAGGCACTGAGAAAGCGTAGGGTTTTGAAGGCAGGTGATATGACCCTCAGAGTTGCAAACGGAGCTGGCATGGATGCTGAGTCCGCGGGGGACTATCACCTGGGGTTGTCAGATGGACAGGTTTTGGTTTTGCGTGATTGTTATTTTGTACCCAATGCAACCTGTAATATCATATCTGTATCTTTATTATCTAAAGAAGGTTATGAATTTGCATTTGTAAGTAATGTTGTGAACATTCACCTTAATCAAGTTTTGATGGGGTCAGGTATATTAAGCAATGGTATATACGTATTAAACCAACCACGGAGTTTCAACGTCCAGAATACACACAAAAGAAAGTCTCCGGAAACAAATCAGGCTTTTTTATGGTATTGTAGACTGGGTCACATCAATGAGAGAAGGTTGACGAAGTTACATACAGAAAGATATTTGGATCCGTTCGAATATCAATCATATGCAACTTGTCAATCCTGTCTCAAAGGAAAGATGACAAAGACTCCGTTCACTGGACACGGAGTAAGAGCGAGCAAGCTCTTGGGACTCGTACACTGCGACGTGTGCGGTCCAATGTCTACGCATGCACAAAGCGATTATTCTTACTTCATTACTTTTACGGATGACTTTTCAAGGTACGGATATGTCTTCTTAATGAAACATAAATCCGAAGCCTTTGAAAAATTCCAGGAATATAAGAATGAAGTAGTAAAACAAAGAGGCAAAAGTATCAAGACACTGAGATCTGATCGAGGTGGTGAATACTTAAGTGCCGAGTTCCTGGATTACTTAAAAGAGAATGGAATTCTCTCTCAGCTTACTCCTCCATACATTCCGCAACATAACGGTGTATCGGAGAGATGGAACCGGACCCTATTGGATATGGTACGTTCCATGATGAGTAACGCTGAGTTACCGCGATCATTCTAGGGATATGCACTAGAATCAGCTGCATACCTTTTGAACCGAGTTCCAACTAAGACTGTGCCTACCACACCATATCAGATGTGGTGTAGGAAGAAACCCTATCTTAAGCACATTAAGACATGGGGATGTGCAGCTTTTGTCAAAAAGCAGCATGCGGACAAACTCGAGACACGCTCAGTACAGTGCAAGTTTGTGGGATATCCAAAGAACTCCAAGGGATATTTCTTTTATTGCGAAGAGGAACAAAAGGTTTTTGTCTCTCGTCATTCCTACTTCTTGGTAATTGAGTTTTCGGAAAATCATATAAGTTGGAGCGCAATAGAACTGGAAGAAATTCCAGAACTACGAGCTATTACTGAAAGCTTAGTAGAACCAGAGGGTTCGAAAGATCAGGACATTCCTACGCCGCTCCACAGGAGTAGTAGGCAGTCTCATCTGCCCAAGAGATACTACGGTTTTCTCATAGACGGAGATAGAGAAGATTGCATCATTGATTATGATGAGCCGACTAGCGTCCAGCAGGCCATTCAGAGCCTTGACTTGGAAAAATAGCTGGATGCAATGCGGACCGAAATGCAGTCCATGTACACCAACAAAGTATGGACGTTGGACATTGCTCCAGATGGGGTAAAACCCGTAGGATGCAAGTGGATCTTCAAAAGGAAGATTTGTGTAGATGGACAGGTTGAGACCTATAAGGCTAGACTTGTTGCAAAGGGTTTTCGTCAAACACCCGGTTTGGACCATTATGAGACCTTTTCTCCAGTGGCTATGCTGAAATCCATTCGGATCCTTCTTGCCTTTGCTGCCTTCCACGATTATGAGATTTGGCAGATGGACACAAAGACCACTTTTTTAAAAGGAAATTTAGAGGAGTGTGTCTAAATGGACCAGCCAGAGCGTTTCATTCAGAGTCGGAGCAGCGGAAAGGTGTGCAAGTTGCTTAAGTCCATCTATAGACTAAAGTAGGCATCGCGGAGTTGGAACATCTGTTTTGATGAGACAGTCAAAGAATTTGGCTTTATCAAAAATCTAGATGAACTATACATCTATAGTAGATTTGTAGCAAAAAATGTCATATTCCTCGTTTTGTACGTGGATGACATTCTTTTAATAGGAAATGACATTCCTATCCTACAATCTGTCAAGGGGTTCTTGTCACACAGGTTCTCCATGAAAGACCTGGGTGATGCCTCATACATTCTGGGGATTCGGATCTTTCGTGACAGATCCAAGAGGATATTAGGACTTTCACAGTCCAGGTACATCGACACCACACTGAGAAGATTCAGTATGGAAGATTCCAAGCGCGGTAATCTACCGGCTTGTCACGGGATCACCCTCTCCAAAGAGATGTCTCCCAAGACTGATTTGGAAAGGGATCGCATGTCTATTATACCCTACGCTTCTGCGGTAGGCACTATAATGTATGCGATGTTGTGTACCAGACCAGATGTACTTATGCACTGAGTGTGGTAAGCCGGTATCAGTCAAACCCTGGGGAGAAGCACTGGATAGCGGTAAAGAACATTCTCAAGTACCTAAGAAGGACTAAGGAGATGTTCTTGGTGTATGGTGGAAAAGACCTCCAGACTGAGGCCTTTGCTGATTCCAGCTTCCAGAGTGACAACGATGATTCCAAGTCCATGTCGGTTATGTCTTTACCCTCAATAGAGGGGCGGTGTGTTGGAAGAGTTCCAAACAGGAAACCGTTGCTGACTCGACGATGGAAGCGGAATATATCGCTGCTGCAGATGCCGCAAAAGAAGCCGTCTGGATAAGGAAGTTCTTGACAGAACTTCAGGTGGTTCCGTCCATTGGTTATCCAATACCTCTGTATTGCGACAACAATGGGGCTATAGCTTTAGCGTAGGAACCTAGGTCCCATCAGAAGTCCAGACAAATCTTGAGGCGGTATCACCTGATCAGGGAGATTGTGGGTCGCCAGGAGATCGAGGTTCGGAGAGTTTCTACGGAAGATAACACTGCTGATCCATTCACGAAGGCCTTACCTCAGACTCAGTTCGAGCGGCTGATCGAGATGATAGGTCTTCGATACGCCAGTACATGGCCTTAGTGCAAGTGGGAGATTGTTAGTGTATATGCCCTAGAGGCCATTACTGTATCATACTAGTTTGTATATTACTTAATGGAAGCTTGGGATATTCACCTTGTATAGACAATCTTGCTCAAAATAATAGTATACTACTTGGTTTGTTTCTACTTTAATGTGTACATGCGTTTATTTTAGTATATCACATATACACATTAGTGGAGCCCTTAGGATCTTTGCTTGATTAACAGCGTTGTGATGGCAGTCACACCCGTGGGGGCAGGGTAATCCACAAGCACATCCTTATGCAGGTCCCTAGTCGTAGGACTATCGAGACAGGGCATCGATACTCCGGAGTAGACTAGCGTATGCGCTTCTCATCCCAGTGTGGGAGACGGTCTGTCCCACAGCCGTTAGTACGTCGTACTTGAGATACTATGCGGGTGCTCGTTAGGTTACGAGTAGACAGGACAGGACTCGTTGGGAACTGTTGGTTGGTACTATACCTATCGTCAGTTATCAGTTCCCAGGTGACATGAGTACAGCTTAGTCTGCTGACTTGACACTGTCACTTCGCCTCGAGTGTGTTCCCAATGTACTTAGATTACTACCCTCCCACGGCTCAAAGAAGTCATGCAAACAGGTAGTAGTTGGGTGTAGTCCCGAAGCACTTGGAGGCAGTGACGGTTAGACAGAATTCGTCTCTTCCGGTATTGGGGGTTGATATCGTGCTGTGTCTAGGAGAGCCATTATACAAAGTCCCTGGCCAGGGCAAGCGAGATATACTTGTAGGTTTCCAGTGTTCTCTCGGGCTGTTCTGGGCTACACTCCGACACGACTTGTACCGCTATTAGGGGTCTGACATTTACCGCCCCCTAGGCCCGCCATGCGATATTCTCAGAAGAACAGACCGGACTGTACGGAGAATATCACATTCAGGCTCAGTAGGAGTTCAGATGGGTTTCACCCCGTCCGTCTTCTTATCGGCATCTACCTGGGGGCCGTTATCCACAGCTAGTGCCGCTTGCAGTATATGGTTAAACCCACTGCCAGAGTAGTGTCGAGTCTTTAGAGTCCCACATAGAAAGCTATTCGCCTTTAGGCAAAAGAGTAGAGGTCGCATGGTTTTGCGACAGGGTTCGGTCACATCCGTGCACTTGTGCACGTTTAGTATCCGGGCAGTTAACACTAGCGGGCTTTGGTTTAAGCCAAATCCTAGTGTACGTTTTGGGATTGGTTTTTATCTCGTTTGTATTTATGTTCCTCGGAACGCGGATGCGGGTGCGTATGCATAGTTGACAGAGAGACAGAGACAGGGGATTCTCATTAGGGTTGTTTACTGTTGACTTTTTGCTAAACCCTAATGAGAATAAGAAATTTGATTAACAATAATATTAATTAAGTATTATTGTGACATGGTTGTTGATTGTTGATTTTGATGACTTGTTGACTTGGTTGACCGGATGACTAGGTTGGACTTGTTGACCTTCATCATTACAATGGCTATCATTTCATGGCAAAGACTTTTGCTTGCTTGTTTCTTTTTGCAAAATGAGTGAATGAAATGATATGGCCATTTTGACTTGAACCATCACATATTACTCAATTACTATTATTTGTTACGATGATTTTGGATTATGAGAGCTTGGATGGAAAAAAGTCTTGCTCATTCTTTCATTTCCTTTTGCTATCATGCTTGAGCTCTCCCTCTTCCTCTTGCTCTCTCTCTAGTTCATGGTTCACTTGTCTCATGTGTTGAGAAGCAAGAACCATAGAGATAAAACCCAACACACTCCTCTACTCATCCTAGTTCACAAGGTTTAGCAAACCAAGTGTTCTAGTTTCTTCTAGTTTGAAGTGAAGCCAAAGGTAGAAGCTTTTAGGTAGATCCATCTTCGGCACAAAGAGACGACGAGGAGAGAACCATCCGACCACCAGAAGGAGACCAAGAGACGGAGTTCAAGTTAAGGTATAACCCCTAACCGAGTAGGTAAAACTCTTGTTAGGTTTGTTAGATAGTTGTTTAACAAAGATCCGTATTTTGAGTCCATGTTACCACCAAAAGAAAAATTGTTTTTCACCATTTCCGCAAGCCCGTAAGTAACGGGAGAGGTAACGTGGACTTACACTGGACACCTACTTGGTTTATAGCATTGATTGTTAAGTGAAAATGTTTCCCGAGAGTAATCCTACTCATCAGTAGGATCGGGATCCAACTATCATTGCATGATGTACTAGATGGAAGCCACTCTAGTCTCCACACTCCAGAAGGTATGCTAAATCTGCAAGTTTCCTTTATGTTTGAAACTCCCGATTTGATTTTTACCCCAAGCTCTTATGACCTTGACGTAGGCCAACAAATCATAAGACGCAAGTCAAGTTCTACCCGTCATTGTCCTGATTAATTTAGGTACATCGTACATGGCCTTGACGTAGGCCAACAAGGCTGTACGTCTATCCTATACTAATGCATCTATCTATGCAACAAATAAGCAAACACACTGCTACCATCCACTATGCCTTGACGTAGGCCAACAAGCATAGCATGAATACGATGTGCTGTCTATTTGAAACGACGAAGGGTTACGGCTGGTTTTTGACAAAAAAACCGTTAACGTAGTGAACTTGACATGATCGAAGGAACCATGATAGCCTTTATTAAAAGGAGTGGTTTAAGCTCCGCATTTAAAATTTGCTTTTTAAAGAAAACCGAGTGGTTTTGAAATTGTTCCAACGATTCAGTTTTGGTTTTATTTTTCTTTGCATTAAATATAATGTGTCCCATCTTTAACCTATCATTACAGATAACAACGAAAATACAACGTCCTCTTATGCCATCCGCATTCGCCACAGGGTCCCGTCATCACCCGTTAGGTTACTTAACTAACGGCAGAGCGGGGGCTGGGCTAGTGCGGGTGTAAAACATAAGTGACATCTAAATAGCTATCATATATAGATCTTGTACATTCGTCAGACGCAATAATAGGCATTCCAGATCACAGATAAACTTTATTGGATATGCAAGCAATCCGCGTTTCTTTTGAGCCTGCAACGAAATACGGATTACACAGTTGTGATGAATAGCCATTACCCCTCCCCAGACCCCTACGGGTACGGCAAACTACCCGCCAAGTACCCGAAGTGAAGTGGTCTCCCTCAACGACGTGAGTAGGACACTAAACACTTCAAAATACCCGGTAGTTTGTGCACCCCACCTTAGGTCTATCCTAGGAGCAAAAACAGTAAAAAGAAATAATACAATGGTGGCTACAACTGCAACCTGGATGTGCCCCGCAAAATAATATTACAATTTATTACATTTACATCGAATGAATTAATACAAAAAACCATCACAAAACCCCGGCTAATCATCACAACAATCCAATACAGTTCATAATCACAAACAGTTAAAAACATCACAGATATGTGCAACCCCCTGCCAACCGACATACTAGCAGTTAGGGGAGATTTACGAACACATAATACAGTTCATAGATATAATCAAACAAGCAAACATCGTATAATTTCGATCGATCAAACCCATTAGATTCTGCTCCAAAAATTCCCTGTAAATCTGAAACTTGAGCAGAAAATAAATCATACCAGAAAAGACAAAATATTACAGAAGATGCAGAAGGAAAAACTTGGCTGAATCGGCTCCAACTCGGCCGCTGATCCAGGGCGGATCGGTGGGATCGGCCGCGGTTCCACGGCTCAGTGGCCGATTCAGGAGCCCATTTTTTTCCAGTGTTCTTATAATTTCAAGTGGGTTATTCTGGAGGTCCCTGAAAAATTTTTGGGCCTCATTTTAAAATCGACAGAAACTATGTGATATCGGTATATTCTCCGGTTTGTTTTGCGTTCGAAATTCATACGACTTTGCATGTGAGTTAATTATTGTTTAGTGAGGCTCTGATACCACTGTAAGTCGATGTGCAACACCCCACAAGTTGCGGGGAGGAGGAATTATGATAAACGATCTTGTTCTTTATGCATACATCGACTAACCGAAGATCTTTGCTAAAGGATAATTAACAACAACCATAGAAGTTCTTAGCTACTATGTAAAGAGATTATACCTAGTGAAATGTGTCTTTCATCTTTACGATCTCTACGTCCTCCTCGGCCTCCTCTAAGTGATAGATGATCCACCCGAGAACCCTAATCCAAGCTTCTCCTCCAAACTTGAGGTAACTAAGTTTCTCTAGTTGCTAATCAAAGGAACTTAGATCATATAGAGTTAGGTTATGGAATGTTTAGTCTATTCTAATCCTTGGTCTCAACTCATGAGTGGTAGGATTAGGGTTTGAAGAGAGAGTGAGCTTGAGGAGAGAGAAAGTGAAGATGATAATGAAATGATATTTTTTCTCACTTGAATATATGAAGCATAATGAATAAATCAATAAATGAATAAAAGAGATTATTCATCATGCTACATTAATTCATTTGAGTGATTCACTATGTGAGTCATTAAGCATTTAATAATGCATTAATGACATAATGAATCACACAAAATGAGTCATAATATCATTTAATGATAATGCCACCTAAACCCTCAAGTCACCATGCTTCCAGAAGCTTCCCGTACAATTACGAGAACGCCCCTCCTATCCGTGAAAACACGGAAAAACTTTAGACTGTATAAATCCAAAAACCTGATACTAGAATCTGGCTTAAATCAAAGCCGTCTAGTAAAAACTGTCCGAATGTCGTACGTGCGTTTAAACACGTATTCGTCCGAACCCTTGTCGTAAAACCGTACGACCTCTATATCGTTTCGCCTGGAGTTGGGAAATCTCTGTGTGGGACTCTAAAGAATCGACTACTATGATGGCAGTGAGTTTAACCACAGACCGCAAGTGGCACTAGCTGTACGTAACGGTCCCCAGGTAGATGTCGATAAGAAGGCCGATGAGGAAACCCATCCGAACTCCTTCTGAGCCTGTCCGTGACAATATCCACGCAGTCCGGTCTGTTCGTCTAAGAGTATCGCATGTATGGTCTAAGGAGGTGGTAAACGTCAGACCCCTAATAACCTTACAAGTCGTGTCGGCATGGCTCAATTACCATCCGAGAATCTACTGTTCAGTCCATCAGTAATTCTCAATCAGCCCTGGCCAGGGACTTATGGTAATGACCAACCGATCACTGTGCGATTTCAACTCCCTATACCGGGAGAGACGAATCCTTAACAGTTGCTCGCTGCCCCCACGTGGCTCGGGACTGTGCCCAACTAAAACCTGTTTGCACGACTCCTTTGAACCGTGGTAGGTTAGTAATCAAAGGACAGTGGGAACTCACACGAGACAAATGATGACCTTAAGACAACGGACTATCTACATACATGTCACCTGAGAACTGCTATCTGACGTTAGGTATAAATACCATCCAGTCAGTTCTTGGCGAGTCCTGTCCGGTGTACTCACACCCAGTGAGCATCTGTATACAATCTTAGGTGAACATCTCCAATGGCTGCGGGACCAATCCATCGCCCCTCGTCAGGGTCTAGATATGTATACACTAGTCTACCCTGGAGTATCGATGCCCAGTCTCGATACTCTTACGACCAGGGACATCTAAGGATGTGCCTATTGACTATCCAGCTCCCACAAGTATGACTGCCATCACAATGCCGGTAGTCAGGCAATCACCCTATGGGCTTTATCAACTTGTTTATAAATACAAAGTAAAATATATCACACATTAAGATAAAGTAAAACCAAATAGCGTACTATCATATTAAGCAAGATTGTCATGTACATACATATCCCTAGCATGCTATACAATGAAGGCATCTATGGCATATATATCCAACAGTACCAACCAACAGTTCCTGACGTGTCCTGTCCAGTGTACTCGTAACTTAACGAGCACCCGCATACTATCTCCAGTACGACGTACTGATGGCTGTGGGACCGACCATCTCCCCTGCTTGGATGAGAAGCGCATACGCTAGTCTACTCCGGAGTATCGATGCCCCGTCTCGATAATCTTACGACTAGGGACCTGTATAAGGATGTGCTTGTATATTACCCAGCCCCCACAAGTGTGATTGCCATCACAACGCTGGTAATCAAGCAAAGATCTTAAAGGCCCCACTAATATGTATAAGCGATATGCTAAAAGAAACACATGCACATATTAAAGTAGAAACAAACCAAGTAGCATACTACCATTTTGAGCAAGATTGTCTATACAACTGTGAATATCCCAAGGTTCCATTAAGTAATATACAAACTAGTATGATACAGTAATGGCCTCTAGGGCATATACACTAACAATCTCCCACTTGCACTAGGGCCATGTACTGGCGTATCGAAGACCCATCATCTCGATCAGCCGCTCAAACTGGGTCTTGGGTATAGCCTTCGTGAATGGATCTGCAGTGTTACTCTCTGAATCTACTCTCTTCACCTCGATCTCTCGGCGATCTATGATCTCTCTGATCAGGTTGTACCGCCTCAAAATGTGTCTGGACTTCTGATGGGACCTAGGTTCCTTTGCTAAAGCTATAGCGCCGTTGTTGTCACAATACAGCGGTATTGGATCAACAATGGTAGGAACCACCAGAAGCTCCGTGAGGAACTTCTTCATCCAGACAGCTTCCTTTGCGGCATCGCAAGCAGCTATGTACTTCGCTTCCATAGTTGAGTCAGCAACAGTTTCCTGCTTGGAGGTCTTCCAGGAAACCGCCCTTCCATTGAGGGTAAAGACATAACCCGACATGGACTTGGAGTCATCCTTGTGACTTTGGAAGCTGGAGTCAGCAAATGCCTCGATCTGGAGGTCTTTTCCGCCATACACCAAGAACATCTCCTTAGTCCTTCTCAGGTACTTGAGAATGTTCTTTACTGCTATCCAGTGTTTCTCCCTTGGGTCTGACTGATACCGTCTTACAACGCTTAATGTGTATTCTACATCTGGTCTGGTACACAACATCGCATACATTATAGAGCCTACCGCAGATGCGTAGGGAATAGAAGACATGCGAGCCCTTTCCAAATCAGTATTGGGAGACATCTCTTTGGAGAGGGTGATTCTGTTACAAGACGGTAGATTACCGCGCTTTGAATTTCCATACTGAATCATTTCAGTATGGTGTCGATGTACCTGGACTGCGAAAGTCCCAACATCCTCTTAGATCTATCACGATAGATCTGGATTCCCAGAATGTAGTTGGCATCGCCCAGGTCCTTCATGGGGAACCTCTGTGACAAGAATACTTTGACTGACTGTAGGGTAGGAATTTCATTTCCTATTAAGAGAATGTCATCCATGTACAAAATGAGGAATACAACAGTTCTCCTTACAATCTTACTGTAAATGCATGGTTCATCTGGATTTTTGATAAAGTCGAATTCTTTGACAGTATCATCAAAGCAGATGTTCCAACTCTGCGATGCCTGATTTAGTCCATAAATGGACTTAAGCAACTTGCACACTTTACCGCTGCTCCCACTCTGAATGAAACCCTCCGGCTGATCCATATAGACGCACTCTTCCAAATTTCCATTTAGAAAATCCGTCTTTACGTCCATCTGCCAGATCTCATAATCGTGGAAGGCAGCAATGGCAAAAAGGATCCGAAGGGATTTGAGCATAGCCACTGGACAAAAAGTTTCGTCATAGTCCAAACCAGGTCTTTGAAGAAAACCCTTTGCAATAAGTCTAGCTTTATAGGTTTCAACCGGCCCATCTACACCAATCTTCTTTCTAAAGATCCATTTGCAGCCTACGGGTTTTACCCCTTCTGGAGTAATGTCCAAAGTCCAAACTTTGTTGGTGTACATGGACTCCATCTCGGTCCGCATTGCATCCAGCCATTTTACTGAGTCACCGCTCTGAATGGCTTGCTGGAAGCTAGTAGGCTCATCATTTTCATTGATGCAATCCTCTCGATCCCCGTCTTTGAGAAAACCGTAGTATCTCTCGGGCGGATGAGACTGCCTACTACTCCTGCAGAGTGGCACCGGGATGTCCGGTTCTCCTGAAACTTCTGGTTCTACCAAGCTTTCAGTAATAGCTTGTGGTTCTGGAATTTCTTCCAGTTCTATTGCGCTCCCACTTATCTGTTTTTCCAAAAATTCAGTTTCCAAGAAGTGGGGATGCTGAGAAGCAAAAACCTTTTGTTCCTCTGCGGAATAGAAAAGATACTCCCTGGAGATCTTGGGGTATCCCACAAACTTACATAGTACTGAGCATGCCTCGAGCTTGTCCGCATGCTGCTTCTTTACAAAAGCTGGACATCCCCATGTCTTAAGGTACTTAAGACAGGGTTTCTTCCCACTCCATATCTGATATGGTGTGGTAGGCACAGTCTTGGTTGGAACCTTGTTCAAAAGATATGCAGCTGTTTCTAGTGCATAACCCCAAAAAGATCGTGGTGACTCAGCCTTACTCATAATGGAACGAACCATATCCAATAGGGTTCGATTGCGCCTTTCCGGTACACCGTTGTGTTGTGGTGTGTATGGAGGAGTAAGCTGAGAGAGAATTCCTTTCTCTTTTAAGTAGCCCAGAAACTCGGCACTTAAGTATTCACCACCTCGATCAGATCTCAGTGTCTTGATACTTTTGCCTGTTTGTTTATCAACTTCATTCTTGTATTCCCGAAATTTCTCAAAGGCCTCGGATTTATGCTCCATCAGGAAGACATGTCCATACCTAGAGAAATCATCCGTAAAAGTAATGAAGTATGAATAACCACTTTGCCCATGTGTAGACATTGGACTACACACATCACTGTGTATGAGTTCCAAGAGCTCGCTTGCTCTTACTCCGTGTCCAGTGAACGGAGTCTTTGTCATCTTTCCCATGAGACAAGATTTACAAGTAGCATAAGGCTGATACTCGAACGGATTCAAGTATCCCACTTTATGTAACTTTGTCAACCGTGTCTCATTATTGTGACCCGGTCTACAATGCCATAAGAAAGCCTGATTTGTTTCTGGAGACTTTCTTTTAAGTGTGTTCTGGACACTGAAAACCTGAGCTTGATTCAGTACGTATATTCCATTTTCTATTGTACCTGACCCAATCAGAACTTTATTTAGGTGGATGTGGACCACATCGCTTACAAAAGTAAAATCAAATCCTTCCTTAGAAAGTATGGATACAGATATGATATTACAAGCCATACTAGGTGCATACAAACAGTTACGCAGAATCAACATCTATCCACTTGTCAATCCAAGGTGATATTCCCCTACGGATTCAGCGTCCACGCTCATTCCGTTGGCAACCCTGAGAGTCATATCACCTATCCTGATAACTCTACGGTTTCTCAGAGCCTTTAATGAATTACAGATGTGAGATCCTAATCCGGTATCCAGTACCCAGAAAGTTGGGTTAATTGACATACAATTTTCTATTACAAACACACCCGAAGCTGAAGCCACAACATGCTTCGAATCCTGCCTACTGGCTTTGCTAGCTCTGCAATCCTTCTGCCAATGTCCTTTCCCGTAACAATAGGAACGGCCCTCCTTCACTATATCCAATCCTGGAACTTTTGCCCATCCATTTCCTTCTACTTTCCTGGTTTCCTTCAGGGTACAAGTAGAGGGCAGAGACCGTAGAATCAAGTCAGTATTTGACCCGTTCTTCAACGTGGTCTTCAGCTCCGTGAGCTCATCAAAATAGCTAGTCTCTGTAAGGACGTTCCCCCTACAGATGACCCGATAGCCAACCTCGCTTGAAGCAATTCGTTCGAGGTCTCATATCTTGCGATACGAGATTGCTCTCCATATAAATCTTTGTTATGGAGGAAGACAGAAACTAAGTCCATCTTCTCGTGCTGCCTCTGGTATGCACCATTAACTGAGGCCAACACGAAGCACTTGGCATTCGCACAGTCTTTTTCCGGTGTCTTACGGATATCAATATCCGTGACAGGGGAAACTGGTCCTGAGACGGCAGGGGTTTGATTAGTTAAGAGGTGTCCCAGCTTATTATGGGTAATGGACATCTCGACGGACCTTTGCCGGTCATAACAGTCAGATTCAGTCATTTTATTATCTAGATGTAACCTATGTCTGGTCACTGGGTCACTGCAATAAGAGAGATAGAAGAAAACACTTAGCATGATGCTCTTGCAAGTTTAGATTGGTTTTTAGTTTATCTAAACAGGATGGCTCCCACTGTTTCTCGAATCCTTCCTCAAACCATAAAAGAAGAATTAGTCAGGATTAATCTGACCGTACAATACTTGGTTAACCATTCACCCAGGCTGGTGTCAGTACTTTGAGGGAGGTTTTACAACGCTTTCGCGAAGTTCCTTAATTAAATAACCTCTTTTCCCTGGAGGCGTACCCCCGCTAACACCTTTCTAGACACCTACTTGGTTTATAGCATTGATCGTTAAGTGAGAAAATCTCCCGAGGAATAGAGGATACTCACAGTAGGATCGGGATCCAAATATCATTGTGTGATAATGCTGAAGGAATCCTACCAACATTATCAAACTCCAAATGGTATGCAACACTAGCAAGTTTCAATTTCCTTAGAAACTCCCGATGTGGATTTTTGCCCCATGCTCTTATGACCTTGACGAAGGTCAACAAATCATAAGTCACATGTCAAGTTCTACCCATCATTGTCCAGGTTAATTTGAACCCACCCGTATATACCCTTGACGAAGGTCAACAAGGTAATACGACTGTCATAAACCAACGCATCTATCTATGCTGCATATGAACACCCAACAGCTACCAATCACTATTCCTTGAAGAAGGTCAACAAACATAGCTTGAATACTATTGAATGTTCATATGAAATGACGGAGGGCTACGAATGGTTTTGGTGAAACCGTGAACGTAGTGAACTTGATATAATCGAAGGAACCTGATAGCTTTTAAAAGTAATGGTTTAATCTGCGCGTTTTTTTAAAAGTTTTCTGTTTTTGAAAAAACCGAGTGGTTTTGAAATTGTTCCAACGATTCGGCTTCGGTTTGTTTTCATTGCATTAATTTAATGCGACCCATCAATTAATCCTACCATTGCAGAAAACAACAAAAATATGACGTTGTCTTATGCCATCCGCATTCGCAACGGGGCCCCGTCATCACCCGTTAGGTGCATTCGCAACGGGGCCCCGTCATCACCCGTTAGGTTACTTAACTAAAGACAGAGCGGGGGCTGGACTAGCGCAGATGCAAAACATAAGCAACGCCTACTAGATATCATATATAAATATATACATTCATCAGATGCAATGATAGCCATTCCAGATCACAGATGAACACAATGGATATGCTAGGAATCCGTGTTTCGTTCGAGCCTGCAACGAAAGACAGATTACACGGTCGCGATGAATAGCCAAACCCCACCCTAGACCCCTACGGATGCGGCAAACTACCCGCCAAGTACCCGAAGTGAAGCAACCTCTCTCAACAACGTGAGTAGGCCACTCGGCACTTCAAAGTACTCGGTAGTTTGTGCACCCCACCTTGGGTCAATCCTAGGAGCAAAAACAGTAAAAGAAATAATATACAATGGAGGTCACAATCTCAACCGGGATGTGCGGCCATAAAAATAATATTACATCAATTTATAAATTTTACATTGAATGAAAAATGGAAAAACCCTCATCTCACATCCCCGGCTATTCATCACGACAATCCAACAAGTTCATATACACAAACCAACATCACAGATCACAGATATGTATAACCCCCACTAATCGACGTATAGTGATTAGTATACGTTCAATACATATATCACATCACAGAAGATCCGATTAGCAAAAGTACTTAGAATTTCGATCGATAACTTGATTTGAAACTACGCCAAGCACAACACAGTACTCAGCAAAATCTGGGCAGAAACAAACTATCTAAAAAATCACAAAACCAACACAGAGAACCCCAGAAGAAATATGGTGCACAGCCGAGTTGACTCAGCCGCGGATACGCGGCGGATCGCTTGGATCGGCTGCGGACCCGCGGTCTTCTGAGCGACTCAGGCGCCCAAATTTCCACCGTTTTCTCTAAAAAGCCTGCACGTATTTTTAAGGTCCCTGGAAAAATTTTTGGACCAGTTTTTAAAAACGACAGAAAAGTGAAAATTTTGACGTGTATTGCGATTTTTTTCGGCGATCGAATTTCTAACACTTTGCTAACAAGTTAGTAATGGTTTACCGAGGCTCTAATACCACTGTAAGTCCACGTTAGCCCCCCCCGGTGCTTACGGGGAGGCGGAATAGGTAAAAAACAAATTTTTAACACAAGGTAACATGGACTAAAACTTGAGGATCTTTGCCAAACCATTGCTAACAAACAACAAGAGGTTTTATCTACTATGCTTAGGAGATTATACGTCATGAAACAAGTCCTTCGGGTCTTCTTTCTGCTCTCCTCCTCGTCCATGCAAGCTCCGAGGATCGATCCGGATCTTGGTCACCTCCGCGGCCTCCTAGAGTCGAAGACGATCCGCCCAAGAGTCTGTAGTCCGAGCTCCACCTCAAGCTGAGGTAACTAGGGCAACAAGTTTGCTATTCTTGAAGTCTTAGGTGGTGTAGAAGATGATGGTGGATTTGTTTGTCTATTTTGTTTCTATTTTTCTCAACACATGAGAGCTATAGAAAAATCAAGAGAGAAAGAAGAAAGAGGAACCATGGGAGCTCTCTCTTGAAGAGAGAGAATGAGTAAGAGATAAATGATCCATAAACATAATAATTACTAATCTCTTATCATGATAAAGTTGATGGCTACCCTTGATTTGACCGTTATCATCACAAAAATAAAAGAAAAAGAAAAAGAAGGATCTAGTGCTCTCAAGAAAAGTCTAAGTCAACAATGGTCAACTAGGTCAAATGGTCAAGCATGGTCAAAAGATCAAAGCAATTAGCCATAACACAATTATCATTAAAAAGATTAGTAAATATTTTCCTCACCTCATAATGGTTTTGATCGAACCAACGGTCAAAACCCTAATGAGGCACCTCCTTCTTCTTCGCTCCTTATAACCGTGCATACACATCCGCATCCGCATTCTGTTAGATATGGTGCCCTCAGAGCCAATTATTGGATCACAGGCACGTGATTTCAATGATTGAGGAAGGACCTATGCCGGTATGACAGTCTTATTCAAGAGAATTGTATACTATCTGGTTTATCTTTATTATCATGTACATGCTTTAGGTGACATTGCAGTTCACTATTATACGTTGATAGAGAACAGTATATTATCTGGTTTATCTTTATCATCGTGTACATGCTTTAGGTGATATTACAGGTCACTATTGCACGTTGATAGAGCCCATATGATTCTTTCTTGACGACCAGCAGTATGATGGCGATCATATACGTGGGAGCTGGGCTCTATAAGCACATCCTTAAAAGGTCCCTAGTCGTGGGAGTTTCGAGACTGGGCATCAATACTCTATTAGTAGACTAGTGTATACAGTCGAGACCCCGACGAGGGGCGGTGCCGGTCTCACAAGCCATTGGTGTCAGTTGGTTCACCTAAGATGTATACAGGTGCTCATTGGGTTATGAGTACACCGGACAGGACTTGCCGGGAATATGCTAGTTGGTATTATACCTAGCGTCAGATAGCAGTTCCCTGGTGACATGTGTACAGGTTAGTTCATCGACCTGAGATCGTCATTTGTCTCGTGTGAGTTCCCACTGTACTTTGATTACTACCCTACCATGGCTCAAAGGAGTCATGCAAATAGGTTTTAGTTGGGTACAGTCCCGAGCCACATGGAGGCAGTGAGCGGATCGGCAGGGCTCGTCTCTCCCGGTATTGGGGGTGAGGTCGCGCTGTGTCTAGGAAAGCCATTACTCGAAGTCCTTAGCCAAGGCAGGAGATTTACTGGTAGGTATTCCATTAGTATCTCAGGGTGTTCTGGGCTACACTCCGACACGACTTGTACCACTTTTGGGGGTCTGACTTTTACCAACCCCCTAGGCCCGACATGCGATACTCATATTCGAACGAACCAGACTGTGCAGATATTGTCACTGACAGGCTCAGTAGGGTGTCAAGATGAGTTCGCTCATCGACCTCCCATTTAGTCAATAACTGGTAGCCCGTTACATACAGCTAGTACCACTAACGTGCTAGTGGTTAAATCCACAGCCAAAGTATTAACGAGTCTTTAGATTCCTCCACAGACTGTTTCTCAAGTTTCGGGAGAAACGTTGTAGAGGCCGTATGGATTTATGGCAGGGTTCGAACGTACGCGTGCATTTTTGCACGTGTCATGGTTCGGACGGATAATACTAGCGGGCTTTGGTTTAAGCCGGATCCTAGTATTATACTGTGTGGATTTTGTCTCATTGCATTTGTATTCGGTCGGAATACAAACGCGGGTATGTATATACAGTCGCGGGGTTATCCTGTAATTTGTTACCGGATCATTTTTTGAAGTTGCCAGCTTGCTTTCTCTTTTTAGCCAAATTCCTTTTCTTTTGTTCTTTGGCTGAATTTTCCTTAGATGGGTTTTCTTGCAAAAGTTGCATTTAGCAAAATGCAAGGGGTTTTTTGGTGTTGCCGGGGCCCTAGCAGTTTCTGGAATGCTCTTGGATATGTTTGATTCATTTGTGCATCATTCCTTGCATTAATGAGATTGGATTTGATAAATACTTTAAAGTGATGTTTTCTTGTTCTTATGGTCACCTCTTATTGCTCCAACACTCACCTCCTCCTCCTCAATTATTCTCCATGGCCGAGACTATGGAAGGTGGCTGATTTCTTTTTTGGGAGGAGAGATTATTTAATTTTGGTTGCAAAAGAAAGAGATTCATTCTTGCAAAAATCATTCTAGCTCATTTCCTCAAGCTCTTTTCCATTCCCTCTCTAAAAGGAAACTTCAATTAACCCTTGGGAAAAAGTGATCTACGTATATTCTACAGCAATCTTAGACACGTCGGCTAGAAAACTTCGTGTCCGAGTTGCCTCGGTTCAGAGGTAGGAGCCCGTAAAAAGACTCGATGATGTGGTGCCCTTTCCGACGAGGGAAATGGTGATCGAACGAGACCGGAGTTGCCGCGAGGAGCTTGGGATGGTGTCCAAAGACCGAAGGACACGGATCGATCGGTATAGCCCTTCTATCCCTTCTCTAGATAGCTAGTTGTAGGTTAATGGTTCGATCCGGGATTTAAGCATACGATAGCGCTGGTTTCTAGTTTGAAAAAGTTTTCGTTTCCGCATTTTGGCCTCGGACAGACGGCCGGGGCGCTACCGTAGTCTTACATGGTATCAGAGCCATGCCATTAACCTTTACTAGCTTGCTCTAACGTGTTTAGAACTTCAATCGAACGGAATTTCCAAAACTGCATTTCCAATTTAACAGTTTCTTTCGAATTTTTTTTATCGTCAAAAAATTATTTTGAGTATTGCAGAAAATCAGGCAGGCGTTTTTATGAAATCTGAGAAAATTTGGTACGTTGTTGTCACTGTAGCGCGGCGGAACTGCGGCCGTACCCTCGTTTGGGCCGTGGTTCCGCCGCAGGACTGTAGCAACAGTGCGCCTTTTTTCTACAGAGGTTTCTGACTTGGAAATGGGGTTTCTGGTATTTTTGTTTTAGGCCCGGATTTGTTTGAGTACTGGGACTTGTGCTTGCGGCCCACTTCGGGAAATTTTGTCGATCGAAAATTTTAAACATGTTAGTTCACAGTATTTACATTATATCAGCGACCGTGAATATCAATTGATCGGTAAATCTTTTCTAATCGCTATAGCCCTTTTTGACAGATTTGCGAACGTGACATTCACGTTGATGTTCTGTGTTGTGCTGTGATGTTGCGGATTTGTCATGGTGGATAGCCTGGATGCAAAGGTAGTACAGTTTGGTTGTATTTGTACATTTGATATTGCGGGTCGAGCGTCCAACATGTGGACTACCGTCACTGCCTGTTTGTATATTATTCTTTTGGGGCACGACCGGGCCGAAGTCGATGTACCCGTTGTATATTTTACATTATGTACTAGGATTACCCCACGAAGGGGTGCACGGGTAGCCGGGTTCTAGAGGGTAACGGGCCCGCATCTTATGGCTTTGAGATGGAAGGGGCTTCACTCTAGAATTGGCGGGCTATTCGCCGCACTCGTAGGGGGTACAGGTTGACCCATGGAGTGGTGCTCAAGTTAGCGGATTCCGTGAAGTGATGGGTGGTCCATTCACGTTGCTGAAGGGGGCTTCCACCCTTCAGGTTTTGGCGGGTAACTTGCCGCGCCCGTAGGGGTCTAGGATTTCATTGCACAGGCTATCCACACGACCAGGGGAACGTCGGGTTTCAGTAGCGGCTCTATGAAACCCGGGGATCATAGATTATCTGTATTCTTCTGTGATGCATATTACTCTCTGTGATGTTGCGTTTATCATGCCTTGAGCGATTATTATATATTGATATATATATAATAGTAGATGTTGTATATGTTTTACACCCGCGCTAGTCCAGTCCCCGCTCTGCCGTTAGTTAAGTAACCTAACGGGTGATGACGGGACCCAGTGGCGAATGCGGATGGTGTTGGATATATGTATATCCAAGAGGCCATTATATGATAGTGGATGTATTTATACATGTATATATATATATATATATATTCAGTGTACATTCTTGCTCGACATGATAGTATGCTATCTGGTTCTTCTTTATTTGACAAGTTGATTTGATCAAGCTTTTATTCATTCATACATGTTGATAAATCCCTGAGGATATAGGCTTGACTACTGTGATTATGATGGAGATCATACTAGTGGGACATCTGTAGTTTATAAGCATATCCTGAAATGTCCCTAGTCGTAGGTGTATCGAGACGGGGCATCGATATACCAGAGTAGACTAGCGTATATGATACTAGACCTATATGATGGGCGATGGATGTTCCCACATTCATCGATGTTTGACATCGAGATCGTATACGGGTACCCAGTGGTGACTGGGTACACTGGACGGACTCACCGAGAACTCCTATATGGAATTATATCTATCGTCGGATAGCAGTTCTCAGGTGACACTGGTGCTGGTTAGTCTGTAGACCCGAGATCGTCACAGAGTCTTGTGTGTTCTCCCACTGTACTTTGATTACCACCCTACCACAGCTCTACTGAGTCATGCAAACAGGTGGCCATTGGGTACAGTCCCGAGACACACAAAGGCGATGAGCGATAAGAGGGGTTTCGTCTCTCCCGGTATTGGGAGTTGATGCTGTGCTGTGCTCGACTGGCTATATCAGTAAGTCCCTGGCCAGGTCTGTTGGGATTTGCTGATAAGTGTTATCAGTAGTTTCTCGATCTGTTATAGACCATTCATCGGCATGACTTATTGATTTATTGGGGTCGACGTTACCATCCCTACACTCGATATGCAACATATCTGACGAAGAGACCGGATTGTACGGTAGTGTTGCCGGTTGGCTCGACGGGAGTTGTAACAGGTTCGCTTGTTTTCTTCTGATCGCTCAATACCCGGGTGGCCGTTACGTTTAGCTGACCGCTTGTGGCCTGGGGTGCTTGATATGATCATCACCCACTGCCGGCGTATTGACGAGTCTTAGAGTCCCATAATGGAGTTACCTAGTTCAGGCGAAACATTGTGGTGCGCATATGCGATATGCGCGTGAACCCGATTAAAATGCACGTATAAGATACCGTATATTAATCGGGCAGCTTGCTTTTGGTCGGGTCGTATGTGATATGACCGGGTTGCTAAATCAAGTGTTGATTTATCATTTAACTATTAGTTTCTCACTAGAAATCCTTTTCTTGTCCTTTTTGGGTCTATGCATGCATGTACGCATTCATTCTTGTTCATGCACATATGGATGTGCATGCACACATACATGCATACATCATTCTATCATGGTTGTATATATAGAAGATGGTGGCAATATAAGACTCACACCTTATGATTATATATATATGGATATATATTTGTATTTGTTTTAAAAACAAAAGAAAAGAAAAAGATTAATCCATGGTTTTCTTCTACACTCTTCTTTGAACTAACCTTTGTTCACCCACTTTTTAACCATGAGTTAATCTTCCTTTTGTCTTTTAACTCAAGTACAATAATATCTTTATTATGTAATCATGGTTTGAGATGAAGAGTAGAAAATATATATACTTATATTTTCTATTTTTCATAAGAGATTATCATTCCCTTAAGTTTTCTAGAGCCATCATCTTCTTCCTCCTCTCTCTTGCTCTCTAGATTTTTCAAGTGAGCCAAAGAGTGACCAAGTTAGGATTTTGAAGTGAGAAAACCAGCCACACCACCATTCTACACTAGTCTTGCCCACTTGTGAAGGGTGTTAGCTTCCATTTCTCCTTTTGATCTTGTGAAGTTTCAAGCTTGGACAAAGAGGACTCCGGGTGGATCATGGTGGACCTAGAAGGATCTCAAGCGGACCTTTTCCAACCCTCAAGTAGCCAAGGAGTCTAGCATAGGGAGCTACAAAGGTTGTACTCTCAAAACTCTAGTTTTTCCTACTTGTGATGTTGTCAATGTTAAGAAACCTTAAAATTCTAGTGATGATTCTTTGTATGTTCGCTTAGCACCTTAGAAATTTAATTTTGAGACATGTGATGCTTCCAAACCCTTCATGAGGTGCTAGAACCTAACATTGGTATCAGAGCCGACCTAGAGCTTTAGGCGACACTTGCGCGAAGTTAAAACTCCGATCGAGCCAAAATACGGTTTTTTGAACACTCTCTGGACATTTTTTTCAAACTGTGTAATTTTCAGAATTAAAAATATGTAAAAAAATTCACCAGGGAATTCTAAGAACCACTGTAAAAAACGAAGCCATAATAAGTAAATCCCACCGCGGAACCGCGGCCAAAGCTTGCTTGGGCCGCGGCTCCCCGGCCGTACAGATGCATTAAGGCCTCGTCTTTTTACAGTGATCTTCTTACCTGCTTGTTGATGTTTTTGGGTATTTTTAATCTGGTTTCAGTGATATATGTTCTGGAGATTGTTTTGGATTCGGTGATTCAATCGGAATTTTAATCTCGTGCCTTTTTCGGATAATTTAGAAAGTATTAAAAATTTCGAACGGATATCATTAACTCAATTTTTCCCGACACAAAAATTTTCAGGTGTTGAATCTTTTCTCGAGTTTAAATCTTTCGGAAATACGTGCAAGTTTTGTGGTGGACCCTCTAGAAGACAACAAACCTTAACTCGATTATGTGACCGTCTTGAACTGCCTTTTGAACCTTAGGGTTTGGGGCAGTACGGCGTGCCAGATGTGAGGCGTTGGCTTGACCCTTCTACGGCTGGACCGCTACCACTATGACACATTCCGGGTTTTTTGAACTCCTCTCAAGTGTTGAGCTTTAGGAAATTTTGGGTATTTGATTATTCGATCGAAATGTTTAATAGTGTCTATTTATCTGGAATGTGATACAATATGTGGAATTCATATAGTTAGGCATGAAATGCGAAGTATGTGATATTTCGGATTTACGACGTCTAAAGAGAATGTGGATTCCAGATGTTGTAGTTTTACACTTTCTTTTCTGTGACCGTAAGTGTAGTATGTCGCTTATCGCCGGTTTCGTTTCTATACATCAACGACAATCGGGGTACGCATACTTACTTACGTTGATGATATATGATATTATGTGTTGCTGAGATATGATGTGCAGGATTGTCGCGATTGAATAACCAGGGGTTTTATGTGAGATGAGAGTTTTATTTTCATTCATGTAAAATTCAAATGTAATGTAATATTCTTTTATTTAGGGCACTTCCGGGTTGAGGTTGATGTCACCAGTGTTGTATATTATTTACTTTTCCGCATTAGGATAGACCTAAGGTGGGGAGCACAAGTGACCGGGTTCTGGGGTTCTGTGGGAGGCCATCTCGAGGAGTCGAGACCGGGTCTCCTCAACTCCAGGATTGGTAGGGTCGCTTGCCGCTCTCGTAGGGGTCTAGGGGTGTAGGCTTGGATATTCATCACGACTGTGAAATCCGTATTTTCTATTGTTGGCTAAATACTAAATACGGACGTCCTAGTATATCCCACATTATATCTATGTTTCTGCTTCCTGTGTTCTGTGAAATCTGAGACGAATGATATATTATATATGAGATTTATAGTAGACGTTGCTTATGTTTTACACCCGCGCTAGTCCCGTCCCGTTATGCCGTTAGTTAAGTAACCTAAGGGTGCATAACGGAACATTGCGGCGAATGCAGATGGCATAAGCGTACATTGTATTTTCGTTTCTTTTCTGTGATTGGCTTAAGGACTTAAATGATGGGACTACATTAATATGATTAATGTAAAGAAAATAAACCTAAAAAGATGTTGTAGAATCGGATTTGAAAACCACTCGGCTCTTTATGAAAAAGCTACATTTCAAAACTGCGGAGCACAAGCCACTCCTTTTGAAAACCATTTGATTCTACGACGATATCAAGTTCAAAGCGTTAAAGATTTTCTTAAAAATCATCTGCAACCCTCCGTCATTTTAGGAAGTAGAGTACTTAGTATTCGTGCTACGTTTGTTGACTTTAGTTAAGGCGTAGTGTATGGTAGCTAAGTGATGTCTTCCTACACTGCATATGATGCAGATTAATTAGGACATGCATGCGACTTTGTTAACCATAGTTAACGGTCATATGGGTGGGTCTAATTGATCAAGAAATGACGGGTAGAACTTGACTGGTACTTATGTTTAGTTGACCATAGTTAAGGTCATAAGTACTAGGGGTAAAAACCACATCGGGAATTTCAAGTGTTGAGATTTGCAATGAGATTGCATACCTTCCATATGATGGTTGGATCCCGATCCCACTGTGGGCAATAGTTGCTCCCAGGCGAGTTTTGCAGTTTACAATTAGCTAACTCATTTGGTGTCTAGAAAGGTGTTAACAGGGCTACGCCTCTGGGAAAACGAGGTTTACTGTAATTAGGTCCGTGCGAAAGCACGGGGAACCTCCCTCAAGTACCGACACTGGCCTGGCCGAACGGTTAGCGAAATTGTAGATTGTAATTAATCCTGCCTAGTTTTCTTTTTAAGGTTTGAAAGAAAAACTTGATTAAGGCAGTGGGAGACATCGATTAGACAAGATAATAACCAATCTGATCATTGCAAGAGCTTTCGCTGAGTGTATTCTTTTCTCTCTCTTAATGGCAGATACCAATGACTGGACTTAAGCTTCTACTAGATAAAAATAAACTGAATGGGACCAATTATAAAGACTAGCTAAGGAATCTGAAAATAGCCTTGACTTATTATAAAGTAGTATCATATGTCCTCACGGCTTCAGCCCCGCCCGTCCCAGGTCCAAAATCCTCAGTTGCGGACGAAGAAGTCCGCAAGACATGGGACGCTGACTATGCCACGGCCAAATGCCTCGCGCTTGCATCGATGGACAACACACATCAAAAGCAGCATGAGAATATGGACATTCAATCCATATTTCTCCATACAAAGGAGTTGTATGGAGAACAATCCCGCGTATTACGATACGAAGCATCAAAGAAATTATTTCATATGCGAATGGCCCCATGCACATCAGTAGGAGACCATGTTCTGAAGATGATAGCTCTCATAGAAGAGCTTGAGGACCTTGGATGGACGATGGACAATGAACAATATACGGATATTATTCTTCAGTCCCTCCCATCCACCTTTGCTCAATTCATAGTTAACTTCAACACGCACAACATGGAGAGGGAACTACCTGAACTCCTTAATAAGTTAAGGAGTGCAGAGAGCACACTGAAATCAGTGAAAACTCACATTTTGATTGTTGGAAAATCTTCTTCTTCTCGCCCAAAGGCTAAGGCCAAGGGAAAGAAAAAGAAGAAGCCCACCAATCCTAAAGGTGGAGTTAAAAAGGTTAAGGGGAAGGAAAAGTCCAAAGCTGGAGAATCGGGTAAAGGGGAATGTTTTCATTGCCACAAAACAGGACATTGGAAGCGCAACTGTACCGAGTACTTGAATCTCAAGAAGAAGCATGGGGATGCTTCCGCTTCAGGTGTATTTGTGACAGAAAACTGTTTTTCAATAAACTCTGCTTCCTGGGTATTAGATACCGGTTCAGGTTCTCACATTTGCAATTCTATGCAGGGGCTGAGAAATAGCAAGGTTTTGAAGACAGGTGACCATACTCTCCGCGTTAGAAATGGTTCCAATGTACATACAGTCGCAGTGGGAGAGTATCACTTGGGGTTGCCATCTGGGGGTATATTGGTTTTGAACCCATGTTATTTTGTACCAAGTATGCTTTGTAATATAATATATGTTTCTTTGTTAGACAATGAAAGATATAATTTTATATTGCAGAACAATATTATGAAAATTCACCTAAATCAAATGTTGGTTGGGTATGGTACACTTAATAACGGGATATACGTCCTAAATCAACACATAGTTTTCAGCATACAACACACTAATAAAAGAAAATTTTCAGAAATAAATGAAGCTTTTCTTTGGCACTATAGACTTGGTCATATTAACGAAACAAGACTAAACAAGTTACACAAAGATGGATATTTAAACACTTTTGAAAATAAATCTTATGCGACTTGCCAGTCTTGTATCAAGGGTAAGATGACCAAAACTCCGTTTACCGGACACGGAGAAAGAGCCACCGAGCTCTTAGGACTCATACATAGTGATGTATGTGGGCCAATGTCTACACTGGCTAGAGGCGGTTTTTCTTACTTCATTAATTTCACTGACGATTTCTCAAGATTCGGTCATGTATTTTTATTAAAGCACAAATCCGAAGCTTTCGAGAAATTCACTGAATATAAACAAGAAGTAGAAAAACAAACCGGCTTGAGTATCAAGATGCTTCGATCAGATCGAGGTGGGGAGTACCTCAGTACAGAATTTGCAAACTTCCTAAAAGAGAATGAGACTCTCTCTCAGCTCACTCCTCCTTACACACCATAGCACAACGGTGTGTCTGAACGACGGAATAGGACCCTATTAGATATGGTCCGATCCATGATGAGTGATGCTGAGTTACCTGTCTCATTTTGGGGGCATGCATTGGAGACTGCAGCATTTCTCCTGAACAGGGTTCCAACCAAAACCGTGTCTACCATGCCATATGAGATATGGCATGGGAAGAGACCATCTCTTAAGAGAATTAAGATTTGGGGTTGCCCGGCCTATGTTAAAAAGCAGAATCCGGACAAACTCGAGACAAGGTAGGTCATATGTAACTTTGTGGGATATCCAAGGAACTCTAATGGATATCTATTCTACCACAAGGAGGAACAAAAGGTGTTTGTTTCTTAGTACGCCACATTCTTAGAAAAAGAGTTTTGGACAGATAAAGATAATGGCAATGTGGTGGATCTAGAAGAGGTTCTAGAGACACAAACTACAAATGACAACTTGGTTGAACCGGCTGTTGCAATAGAAACTGGGGAACCTCGGCCACTCCATAGGTCTGGTAAGACTTCTCGCCGACCGGAAAGGTACTACGGTTTCCTCATTGATGGTGACAGAGAAGACTGCATCATGCAGGATGATGATCCTACCAGTTTTCAACAAGCTATCACGAGTGGAGACTCTGTGAAGAGGCTGGATGCCATGAGATCAAAATGGAGTCTATGTACACCAACAAAGTATGGACTTTGGATGTTGTACCCCCTGGGGTAAAACCTGTGGGGGTGTAAATGGATCTTTAAAAGAAAGATTGATGTAGATGGGCAGGTAGAGACCTATAAGGAAAGACTTGTGGCGAAGGGTTTTCGTCAAAGACCAGGTTTGGACTATGACGAGACTTTTACGCCCGTAGCCATGCTTAAATCCATTCGGATCCTACTTGCTATTGCTGCTCACTACGACTATGAAATCTGGCAGATGGACGTTAAAACGGCATTTCTAAATGGAGATTTAGAAGAATGTGTTTATATGGATTAGCCGGAGGGCTTCATTGACAGTGGGAGCAGCGGAAAAGCATGTAGATTGCTTAAATCCATATATGGGTTAAAGCAGGCATCACGGAGTTGGAACATCTGTTTCGATGATGTTATCAAAGAGTTTGATTTCATCAAAAATCCAGATGAACCTTGTGTTTATAAGAAGGTTGTAGGGAGAGCTGTCACATTCCTCGTATTGTACGTAGATGACATTCTTCTGATAGGAAATAATATTCCTATGCTACAGTCGGTCAAATCTTTCTTATCACTAAGGTTCTCCATGAAGGACCTGGGTGATGCCACATACATTCTGGATATATGGATCTATAGGGATAGATCCAAAAGGTTATTGGGATTGTCCCAAACCAGGTACATCAACACCATCCTAAAAAGGTTTAGTATGGAAGACTCCAAGCGGGGTGCCTTACCCACTTGCTATGGGGTCACTCTCTCCAAGGACTCTTGCCCAAAGACCGATGAAGAGAGAGCTCGCAAGAGCATTATACCCTATACTTCGGCAGTAGGATCTATAATGTATGCGATGTCATGTACACGCCCAGATGTAGCTAATGCACTTAGTGTTATAAGAAGGTATCAATCCAACCCAGGGGAGAATCACTGGATAGCTGTGAAGAACATTCTTAAGTACTTGCGAAGGACTAAAGAATTGTTCTTGGTGTATGGTAATGGAGATCTCCAAATGGAGGCCTTTACCGATTCGAGCTTCCAGAGCGATAAGGACGATAGCAAATCTATCTCAGGGTTTGTATTTACCCTCAATGGAGGAGCGGTAAGTTGGAAGAGTTCCAAACAGGATACCGTTGCAGACTCTACGATGGAGGCTGAGTACATTGCTACAAATGATGCCGCCAAGGAAGCCGTCTGGATGAGGAAGTTCGTCTCGGTGCTAGGAGTAGTTCCAACCATTATTGATCCAATACCATTGTATTGTGATAATAATGGGGCTATGGCATTAGCCAAGGAGCCCAAGTCCCATCAGCGATCCAGACACATCCTGAGGCGCTTTCGTTTGATCCGGGAGATTGTAGATCGCCGCGAGATCGAGATTAAGAGAGTAGACACAAAGAATAACGCCGCGGATCCACTCACCAAGGCCCTCCCTCAGCCGCAGCATGAGCGACTTTTTGAGATGTTGGGTATGAGATACGCCAATAACTGGCCTTAGTGCAAGTGGGAGATTGTTGGATATATGTATGCCCTAGAGGCCATTATATGATAGTGGATGTATTTATACATGTATATATATATAAATATATATTCAGTGTACATTCTTGCTCGACATGATAGTATGCTATCTGGTTCTTCTTTATCTGACATGTTAATTTGATCATGCATTTATTCATTCGTACATGTTGATAAAGCCCAGAGGATATAGGCTTGACTACTGTGATTATGATGGAGATCATACTGGTGGGACATCTGTAGTTTATAAGCATATCCTGAAATATCCCTAGTCGTAAGTGTATCGAGACGGGCATCGATATACCAGAGTAGACTAGCGTATATGATACTAGACCCATATGATGGGCGATGGATGTTCCCACATTCATCGATGTTTGACATCGAGATCGTATACGGGTGCTCAGTGGTGACTGGGTACACTGGACGGACTCGCCGAGAACTCCTATATGGAATTATATCTATCGTCGGATAGCAGTTCTCAGGTAACTCTAGTGCAGGTTAGTCTGTAGACCCGAGATCGTCACAGAGTCTTGTGTGTTCTCCTACTGTACTTTGATTACCACCCTACCACGGCTCTACTTAGTCATGCAAACAGGTGGCCGTTGGGTACAGTCCCGAGACACACGAAGGCGATGAGCGATAGGAGGGGTTTCGTCTCTCCCGGTATTGGGAGTTGATCCTGTGCTGTGCTCGACTGGTTATATCAGTAAGTCCCTGGCCAGGGCTGTTGGGATTTGCTGATAAGTGTTATCAGTAATTTCTCGATTTGTTATAGACCATTCATCGGCACGACTTATTGAGTTATTGGGGTCGACATTACCATCCCTACACTCGATATGCAGCATATCTGACGAAGAGACCGGACTGTACGGTAGTGTTGCCGGTTGGCTCGACGGGAGTTGTAACAGGTTCGCTTGTTTTCTTCTGATCGCTCATTACCCGGATGGCTGTTACGTTTAGCTGACTACTTGCGGCCTGGGGTGCTTGATATGATCATCACCCACTGCCGGCGTATTGACGAGTCTTAGAGTCCCACGATGGAGTTACCTAGTCCAGGCGAAACGTTGTGGTGCGCATATGCGATATGTGCGTGAACCCGATTAAAATACGCGTATGAGATACCGTATATTAATCGGGCAGCTTGCTTTTGGTCGGGTCGTATGTGATATGACCGGGTTGCTTAATCAAAGCGTTGATTTATCATTTAACCATTAGTTTCTCTCCAGAAATCCTTTTCTTGTCCTTTTTGGATGTATGCATGCATGTATGCATTCATTCTTGTTCATGCACATTTGGATGTGCATGCACACATACATGCATACATCATTCTATCATGGTTGTATATATAGAAGATAGTGGCAATATAAGACTCACACCTTATGATTATATATATATGGATATATATTTGTATTTGTTTTAAAACAAAAGAAAAGAAAAAGATTAATCCATGGTTATCTTCTACACTCTTCTTTGAACTAACCTTTGTTCACCCACTTTTTAACCATGAGTTAATCTTCCTTTTGTCTTTTAACTCAAGTATAATAATATCTTTATTATGTAACCATGGTTTGAGATGAAGAGTACAAAATATATATACTTATATTTTCTATTTTTCATAAGAGATTATCATTCTCTTGAGTTTTCTAGAGCCATCATCTTCTTCCTCCTCTCTCTTGCTCTCTAGATTTTTCAAGTGAGCCAAAGAGTGACCAAGTTAGGATTTTGAAGTGAGAAAACCAACCACAACACCATTCTACACTAGTCTTGCCCACTTGTGAAGAGTGTTAGCTTCCATTTCTCCTTTTGATCTTGTGATGTTTCAAGCTTGGACAAAGAGGACTCCGGGTGGATCATCGTGGACCCAGAAGGATCTCAAGCGGACCTTTTCCAACCCTCAAGTAGCCAAGGAGTCTAGCGTAGGGAGCTACAAAGGTTGTACTCTCAAAACCCTAGTTTTTCCTACTTGTGATGTTGTCATTGTTAAGAAACCATAAAATTCTAGTGATGATTCTTTGTATGTTCACTTAGCACCTTAAAAATTTAATTTTGAGACATGTGATGCTTCCAAACTCTTCATGAGATGCTAGGTAAACCTAACAGATGGCATATACGTGCATCGTATTTTCGTTCTTTTGTGGTGTGATTAATTGATGGGACTGAATTGATTCGGATCAATGCAAGCTAAACCAACCTATTCTAATGTTGTTGGAACATTTTTCAAAAAGCTGTTATTGCAAGGACGTTCTCTTTTGTTTTGCACAGTGGTATTCTGTTGGAATATCCTGCACCTCAGTCGATGAGGCAACGGCCGGGATCCCTTCACCGGGAGTGACCCCTTGGACAGAAGTTTGTGTCAGGGTAATAACTTCACTGTAGCCGATTACTTTTTGCTTTGCATCGTGGTATTCAGTTGGAATATCCTGCACCTCATTCTACGGGGAAAGAGCCGAGATCCCTTCACCAGGAGTGATCTCTTTAGCAAAGCTTTTCGCCACTATATTTTTATAAAAAGCTATCTAGTTCCTTCAACTATATCAAGTTCATTACGTTAAAGATTTTTCGTCAAAAACCATTCGTAGCCCTCCGTCATTTCAGACGGGTAGCACTTAGTATTCATGCTATGTTTGTTGACCTTCGTCAAGGCATAGTGAATGGTAGCTGCTTATTACCTTTCTGCTGCATAGATAGATGCGTTGGTTTGGGACAGTCGTATAGCCTTGTTGGCCTTCGTCAAGGCTTATACGGGTGGGTTCAAATTAACTTGGACAATGACCGGTAGAACTTGACATGTGACTTATGATTTGTTGACCTTCATCAGGGTCATAAGAGTATGGGGTAAAAATCACATCGGGTGTTTCTAAAGAAACTGAAACTTGCCAGATATACGCATACCTTCTGGAGTGTGATAATGTGATTGGATTCCATCACGTTATCATGCGATGATAGTTGGATCCCGATTCCCACTGATAAGTTGGTTTACTCCTCGGGTGATCCCGACTAATTCTTCTTTCAGGTTTGGAGGAGAATTTGAGGTTACAGTAGGAAGTTTCCTGATTAGATAAAATGATAACCATTCTGATCTAGGTTAGAGTGCACGCAGAGTGTTTATTTTCTCTCTCTCTTTGGCAGCGACCATGGCCCGACCCTAGACTATGACTCAGTGACCAAGTTAACAGACCCTTCTTAAAGCACTGGCTTTTGGATTGTCAGAGTTGCATACCTCATTGCCACTCCTAGTTTTACCCTTTTTCTCCAAGAACACCCCGTATTACTACGAACATCCACTTCCATTGGATAAAACCATCGTATGGTTATATACGAACTCGAAGGAACTCATTCGAGGATGGTTTCCGGTTCTGAAGAAAATGAATAGGACTATTCAGTTGTCTTTTCCTTTTACCTTCTCTCGGGTTGCGAGTGCTCCTTGGATTAGGACAGTACACCTATTACGCTTATTGGATAGTCTTCTTCCAAACCAAAGGCTGGTGTCGAATGGTGGGGAATGAAGAAAACCAATTAGCCTAACGAAGGTGTGCAGAAGGTATTAAGTAATTACAAATAAAGGGATTAGTGAGAGGGCAAAGTAAATTGCGATTGTTATTCACGACCAAACCAAGTATTTCATCGCCACTCCTACTTCACCTTTGTATTTCTCCGGGACACTCCGTATCACTACGAAAATCCACAGTTATCTGGATATTCCATCGTATGGTTATATACGAACTCGAAGGAACTTATTCCAGTTCGGGGATGGATTCTGGTTCAGGAGAAATAGGAATAAGATTTATTCAGTTGTCTTTTATCTTTACCTTCTCTCATGTTGCGAGTGCTCCTGGGATTAGGACAGTACACCTATTATGCTTATTGGATAGTCTTCTTCCAAACCATAGGCTGGTGCCGAACGGTAGGGAAGGAAGAAAACCATTTAGCCTAACGAGAGTGTACAGAAGGTAATGACTAAAGACATATAATGGGATTTGGAGAGATGGCAATGAAATATACGGTTACAGTTGTGAATCTGATACTGGAAGAGGCATTACTAGGAATACCCGGATACACCTTCGAAACATTTACATGTTTCAGTTTCACTGTGTATTGTTAAAAGAAAACTGATTTCCTAATTAGTCCTTACTCCAGGGTATGTATTTACCAGGTTTGATTCTCACATCTGTATAGTCTTACAGATGATGAGTGGGAGTAAGTTATTGGGAATTGGGTGATCATCATCATAATATCGGGATTCGTTGCAATTGGTGATATTTGAGGAAGTCACCTGGGTTGTTTGCCGGACGGCAAATATTTGGTTTTGAATATCCGTTGTTATGCACCAATTTCAAATTGATATATCTGTACGTCTATTTTAATAGAGTGAGATATAACTTTTTGAAATTATGTCCATGACATTTACCTATATCAGTGGATGGTTAGGTAAGGAGCATTAAATAGCGGTATAATTCTTTTTAACCATAAGTACAGTTTTCCACCTACGACACACAGGGAATGAGTTATTAGACTCAAGGGACTTATACAGAGTATTATATGTTGTCCAGTGTCCATGAGGACAGAGGGGTTGGTACTCGTACTATATTCTGTTTACCTATGACTTCTCTAGTTCTTAGACATGTGTTTCGTAGAAATGCAAAGTCTAAGTTTTGAGAAGTTATAGGTATAAGAATAAAGTAGAGAACCAGGCGTTGCAAGTTTCAGAATTCTTCAAGGTGATCGAAGATGTAGATACTTGTGTATGGTATTCAGTTGATAGTAATGATTAAGGGAGCTTGCTTCTCTTTCAGGTTACTCATAATTGGAAGCACTCCTAAGTTGAGTAACGTTGATCGGCCTCGTTCCATTTAGTTGACATGCACTGGAGACAGCTGCATGATTTGAATCTGATTCCAATTAAATCAGTGCCTCTGTTTTTATATTGGATATAGAACGGTTCATATCTTAACAATGTTAAGGTACGGGGAGTTGTCCAGCTTATGCTTAAAACCAGACTCTGGATAACTCAAGGCATGTTTCTGTAATGGCTGTTTGTGGGTTGACCTGGGCTATGACGAGGGTTGACTTTCTACCATCTGGAAGATCGATAGTGATATTGTTCTTGACCCACCACAGTTTTAGTAAAATGGATTTTTTTTCAGAAAACAGTAGTAGGAGTATGGTAGAACTGGAAGTGATTCCAGAACCGCAAACGATTACTGAAAATTTGATAAGAACCTAAAGATTCAATCTGGTTTGGCATTCCATTGGCCAATCCACAGATATACTGGGTAACCTCAAGCACCCGAGAGGTACTTCGGTAGCCTCAAGGATAGTGACAGGAAGGTTCTTGTTTACCCAGACTTGCCATTGCTGTTGTTCCAGACCATGAGACCTGGCAGGAGGATGAGTATAGCGTCGTTCTAAACTTGCTTTAGAAGTGCACGTGTATATGACTCTGCCAGAGGGTTGCCGTAGTCAGTGGGAGCAGCGGAAGCATAGTGGACAAGTAGCTTATGTCTATTTATAGACTAAAGCAGATATAGCGGAGATAGATCATCTATGTTTGATGTGACAGTCATAGGTTTGACTTCATCAGAATAGGGGATGGATCTGTTAAGAAGGTAGTAGGGTGTGATGTCTTGGTATTTGGTTGACATACACAGAGTAGAAAGTGAAATTCCTATAGTACAATCGGTTATACTTTGATTGTCTCACAGTGGTTTCTCCAAATAGGATATAGATATAATATCATACATTCTCGTTACTAGATCTATGGTTTTAGATCTAGATTTGGGTGGTTTCCCAATCTGGGTACTTAAACAGCATTCTAAAGTTGTTTTAGAATGGACGAATCCTGGCACGGTAGTGTACCTGTAGGTGATGGAGTCACCCTCTCTAAAGGTGTCTTATAGACTAAAGGGGAGAGGGATGTGCATGATTGACATATCACTTGCTTAGGCAATTTAGTCAATCATGAGATGTCAAGTACCACACCAGATGTTATTTTTGCATGAGATGTAATAAGTTGATATTAATCCAATCCTGGAGAAACATTCGGAAGCATTTTTGGAACATAAGCGGATGTTCTAGGGATATGATAACGGCATCCTCCTTCGGGAGACAGTTATCATTCCAGGCTTCCAAGGTGACCTAGATGACAGAGTGGCTGTCAGAGTTGTAGTTTTCCCTCCGACGAGGGGTAGTAGATTGGATAGGTGGTCCAAGCGGATACAGAGGGAGGTATAGCGCAGGATACTGATTAAGTTCAGTTGACGATACAGTCTAAGAAGTTTGGATTTGGTGTTCATTTATGAACTAGGTCCCATCAGATATCCAGACATATTCTAAGACAGGTATTGCTCATTTTGGGAGAAGGCTTTCTCCGCGAACTTGAGACAAAGAGAGACATAGAAAGAAACATCAGAGCGGATCCACTAGCTGAGGCTATTCCTCGAACGCAATAGTTTCGCAAACGGTCTTTGTGAGACTGATCAGTAGAGGAGTTGGGTGTTCGGTATCACACGAGCTGTGAGTATGCGACATCGCAGTAATTAGCCTTGAGTGCAAGTAGGAAATTGTTGGATATAGTTCCCTCAGAGTCAATTATTGGATCACAGGCACGTGATTGCAATGATTGAGGGAGGACCTATGCCGGTACGACAGTCTTACTCAAGAGAATTGTATACTATCTGGTTTAGTATTATCATCGTGTATATGCTTTAGGTGACATTGCAGTTCACTATTACACGTTGATAGAGAATAGTATACTATCTGGTTTATCTTTATCATCGTATACATGCTTTAGGTGACATTACAGGTCACTATTGCATGTTGATAGAGCCCATAGAATTTTTGCTTGACGACCAGCAATATGATGGCGATCATATACGTGGGAGCTGGGCTCTATAAGCACATCCTTAAAAGGTCCCTATTCGTGGGAGTTTCGAGACTGGGCATCGATACTCCATTAGTAGACTAGTGTATACAGTCAAGACCCCGACGAGGAGCGGTGGCCGGTCTCACAAGCCATTGGTGTCAGTTGGTTCACCTAAGTTGTATACAGGTGCTCATTTGGTTATGAGTACACCGGACAGGACTCGCCGAAAACATGCTAGTTGGTATTATACCTAGCGTCAGATAGCAGTTCCCTGGTGACATGTGTACAGGTTAGTTCATCGACCTAAGATCTTCATTTGACTCGTGTGATTTCCCACTGTACTTTGATTACTACCATACCACGGCTCAAAGGAGTCGTGCAAATAGGTTTTAGTTGGGTACAGTCCCGAGCCATACGGAGGCAGTGAGCGGATCGGCAGGGGTTCGTCTCTCCCGGTATTGGGGGTGAGGTCGCGCAGTGTCTAGGAGAGCCATTACAAGAAGTCCTTGGCCAAGGCAGGAGATTTACTGGTAGGTATTCCAGTAGTATCTCAGGGTGTTCTGGGCTACACTCCGACACGACTTGTACCGCTTTTGGGGGTCTGACTTTTTCCAACCCCCAAGGCCTGGCATGCGATACTCATAGACAAACGGACCGTACTGTACGGATATTGTAACTGACAGGCTCAGTAGGGTGTCAGGATGAGTTCGCTCATCGACCACCCTTTTGGTCAATACCTGGTAGCGCGTTATGTACAACTAGTACTACTGACGTGCTAGTGGTTAAATCCACAGCCAAAGTATTGACGAATCTTTAGAGTCCCCCACAGACTGTTTCTCAAGTTTCGGGCGAAACGTTGTAGAGACCGTATGGATTTATGGCAGGGTTCGAAAGTACGCGTGCACTTGTGCACGTGTCATGGTTCGGACGGATAATACTAGCGGGCTTTGGTTTAAGCCGGATCCTAGTATTATACTGTGTGGACTTTGTCTCATTGCATTTGTATTCGGTCGGAATACAAATGCGGGTATGTATATACTGTCACGGGGTTATCCTGTAATTTGTTACCGGATCGTTTTTTGAAGTTGCCAGCTTGCTTTCTCTTTTTAGCCAAATTCCTTTTCTTTTGTTCTTTGGCTGAATTTTCCTTTGAGGGGTTTTCTTGCAAAAGTTGCATTTAGCAAAATGCAAGGGTTTTTTTATGGCGCCGGGGCCCCAGCAGTTTCTGGAATGCTCTTTGATATGTTTGATTCATTTATGCATCATTTCTTGCATTAATGAGATTGGATTTGATGAAGACTTTGATGTGAGGTTTTCTTGTGCTTATGGTCACCTCTTATTGCTCCTACACTCACCTCCTCCTCCTCAATTATTCTCCCTGGCCGAGACTATGGAAGGTGGCTGATTTCTTTTTGGGGAGGAGAGATTAGTTCATTTTGGTTGCAAAAGAAAGAGATTCATTCTTCCAAAAATCATTCTAGCTCATTTCCTCAAGCTCGTTTCCATTCCCTCTCCAAATTGCAACTTCAATTAACCCTTGAGACAAAGTGATCTACATATATTCTACAGCAATCTTGGACACGTCGGCTAGCAAACTTCGTGTCCGAGATGCCTCGGTTCAGAGGTGGGAGCCCATAAAAAGACTCGATGATGTGGAGCCCTTTCCGACGAGGAAAATGGAGATCGAACGAGACCGGAGTTGCCGTGAGGAGCTTGGGATGGTGACCAAAGACCGAAGGACATGGATCGATCGGTATAGCCATTCTATCCCTTCTCTAGATAGCTAGTTGTAGATTAATGGTTCGATCCGGGATTTAAGCATACGATAGCGCCGGTTTCTAGTTTGAAAAAGTTTTCGTTTCCGCATTTTGGCCCTGGACAGACGGCCGGGGCGCTAGCGTAGTCTTACACATCCGTAGAATGCGAATGCACAGAAGATAAAACTAATCCATCCATACAATACTAGGATCCGGCTTAAACCAAAGCCCACTAGTATTGTCTGCCCGAACAGCATACGCGCACAAGTTCACTTAAGTGATTGTAGCCATGCCGTAAAACCATTCGGCCTCTACACCTTTCGCCCAGTGCAGGGAAACTCTCTGTGTGGGACTCTAAAGACTCGACACTACGCTGGCAGTGGGTTTAACCATAGACTGCAAGCGGCACTAGCTGTACGTAACGGTCCCCTGGTAGATGTCGATAAGAAGGCCGATGAGGTAAACCCATCCGAACTCCTACTGAGCCTGAATGTGACAATCTCCGTACGGTCCGGTCTGTTCGTCTATGAGTATCGCATGTCGGGCTTAGGGGGCGGTGAACATCAGACCCCTAATAGCGGTACAAGTCGTGCCGGAGTGTAGCCCAGAACACCCTGAGAAACTACTAGAAACACTACCAGTAATTCTCGCATGCCCTGGCCAGGGACTTTGTGTAATGGCTCTCCTACACACAGCGCGATATCAACCCCCAATACCGGGAGAGACGAATCCTATCTAATCGCTACTGCCTCCAAATGCTTCGGGACTGCACCCAACTACTACCTGTTTCCACGACTCCTTTGAGCCGTGGTAGGATAGTAATCAAAGTACAGTGGGAACACACTCGAGGCGAAGTAGCAGTGTCAAGTCGACGGACTAAGCTGTACTCCTGTCACCTGGGAACTGTTATCTGACAATAGGTATAGTACCAACCAACAGTTCCCGACGAGTCCTGTCCAGTGTACTCGTAACCGAACGAGCACCCGCATACTATCTCTAGTACGACGTACTGATGGTTGTGGGATAGACCATCTCCCCTGCTGGGATGAGAAGCGCATACGCTAGTCTACTCCGGAGTATCGATGCTGTTGGAGATAGTGCCCTCATAGTCAATTATTGGATCACAGGTACGTGATGGCAATGATTGCGGAGGACCTATACCGGTAGGACAGTCTTACTCGAGATGATAGTATGCTATCTGGTTTGCCTTTATCAGTCGTGTACATGATCAGGTGACTGATTACATGTTGCACTTTGATAGAGCCCTTAGGATCTTGCTTTACTACCAACAGTATGATGGCGATCATATACGTGAGAGTTGGGTAGTTTATATGCATATCCTTAATTGTGGTCCCTAGTCGTGGGAGTTTCGAGACAGGGCATCGATACTCCGGAGTAGACTAGTGTGTACAGTCGAGACCCCGACGAGGGGCGGTGGCCGGTCTCACAAGCCACTGGTGTCGGTTGGATCACCTAAGATGTATATAGGTGCTCATTGGGTTATGAGTACACCGGACAGGACTTGCCGGGAATCTGCTAGTTAGTATTATATCTATCGTCAGATAGCAGTTCCCTGGTGACATGTGTACAGGTTAGTTCATCGACCTGAGGTCGTCATTTGTCTCGTGTGAGTTCCCACTGTGCTTTGATTTCTACCCTACCACGGCTCAAAGGAGTCGTGCAAACAGGTAGTTTTTGGGTACAGTCCCGAGCCATATGGAGGCACATGAGCGGATCGACAGGGGATTCGTCTCTCCCGGTATTGGGGGCGAGGTCGTGCTGTGTCTAGGAGAGCCATTACACAAAGTCCATGGCCATGGCAGGAGATTTACTGGTAGGTACTCCAGTAGTATCTCAGGGTGTTATTGGGCTTCACTCCGACACGACTTATACTGCTATTGGGGGTCTGACGTTACTAGCCCCCTAGGCAGATATGCGATACTCATAGACGAATGGACCGGACTGTATATACATTGTCACTGTTAGGCTCAGTAGGGTTTTCCGGATGAGTGCGCTCATCGGCATCCCTTGAGGTCAGTCCATGGGCAGCCGTTACGCATTGCTAGTGCCGATGACGGTTTGTGGTTAAACCCACTGCCAGGGTACTGACGAGTCATTAGAGTCCCCCACAGACAGTTTCCCAAGTTCTGGCGAAACGTTGTAGAGGCCGTATGGTTTTATGGCAGGGTTCGGAAAATGCACGTGCGTTTACGCACGTTTTATTTTTCGGGCAGATAATACAGGTCGGCTTTGTTTAAGCCGGATCCGAGTATTATATTGAGTAGGTATAAAATCTTTGTCTCAGTTGCATTTGTATTCGGTCGTAATATAAATGCGGGTATATTTATACAGTTTCGGGGTTATCCTGAAAGTCGTTTCAGGATCACTTTTGGAAGTTGCCAGTTTCCAGTTTTCTATCAGCCGTCTTTTAACATTCGGTTAAAGTCGGATTTATCTTTTCTTGGATGAGAGTGAGTCATGCTTCTAGAAGCTTCTAGAAGGTTCTAGAAATGGAGAGGTGTCTTGTGACTCATGCTTTGATTTCTAAACATTCTTGTTTTCCTTAAGATCTTTATGCTTGATATTTTCATGTGTTCACACTTGATATTTTTCTTATGGTCACCCCCCCTCTCCTACGATCACCTCCCTCTTTGCTATAAGAGGCCGGCCCCCTCTCTCTCCTCACACTCTCTCACATGATGGTTTTCATTTGTTGAAAGATTATGATAGATTTTGGGGTGTATGGAATTCACAGCTCATTTCATTCCATCACTCGATTCCCTCGGCAACTTCATTAACCGATCGTCCACGGACTTGGACGAAGTGAGACAAAATCATCTACTCATTCTCTACATCATTCATGGTCGTCTCTTTTGGCAAACTTGACGATCGAGTTGCCTCGAGTCAGAGGCGGGAGCCCGTTTAAAGAATCGTCGACGTGGTGCCACCTCGACGAGGATATCGGAGATTGACGAGATCGGAGCAGCCGCAACGGTGCGTGGGATGATGGTTAAAGAACGAAGGACTCGGATCGTTCGGTATAACCTTTCTACACTCTTTACAGTTTGTTAGTTTAGCAATAATGGCATATCCGGGTTAACGTATACGATAGCGCCAGTTAAAAAGTTTTTGTTCCGCATTTGGCGTCTGTAGATGGCCGGGGCGCTAGCGTAGACTTACCGTGGTATCAGAGCCTCACCAATTTGCTATACTAACTTGTGCTAACGCGTTTAAAACATCGATCGAACCGGAAATCGAAAATTGCAAAATTCCAAGCTCACAGTTTCTGTCGATTTTAAATGGCCTCCTAAAATTTTTCTGCATATCTTAAAAATCTGTGCAGGCTTTTCTAAGAACCACGACAAAATTTGGGCATGTGACTCCACCAAACTGCCGCGGAAACGCGGCCAAACCCATGGTTTGGCCGCGCATCCGCGGCCACTTGGTGAGCTCATGCTCCCAAATTTGTACAGTGGGTTCTCTGTTGGATTTTGGGGTTTTTGGTATATATCTTTTGGGCCCAGGTTTTGTTACTGTTCACCAGTAAGTCGTGGGGCCCACTTCTTGATATTTGGTCGATCGAAATTTAAACATGTTAGTTTACAGTGCTTACATTATATCTCCGACCGGGAATGTCATTTGATCGGTAAACCGCGTCTGATTGCTATAGTTCTTTTAGATGGGTTTGCGAACGTGACATTCGCGTTGATGTTCTGTGTTGTGCTGTGTTGTTGCGGATTTGTCGTGGTGGATAGCAGTGTGCAATGGTAGTACAGGTTGAGTTTATTTGTACATTTGATATTGCGGGGCGAGCGTCCAACTTGTGGACTGCCGTCACTGCCTGTTGTATAATATTCTTTTGGGGAATGACCAGGTTGCGGTCGATGTACCTATTGTACTATTTTTCATTACTGTACTAGGTTTTGCCCCGCGACGGAGTGCACGGATAGCCGGGTTCTGGGGGGCAACGGGTCCGCATCTCATGGCTTTGAGAGGCAAAGGGGTCCCACTCTAGAATTGGCAGACTATTTGCCGCACTCGTAGGGGGTACAGGTTGACCCAAGGAGGGGTGCTCAAGCTACCGGATTCCGTGAAGTGCCGGGTGGTCCATTCACTATGCTGTAGGGGACGCCTCGCTTCAGGTTTTGGCGGGTAACTTGCCGCACCCGTAGGGGTCTAGGTTTCATTGCACAGGCTATCCACACGACAGGGGAATGTCGGGTTTCAGCAGCGGCTCTGTGAAACCCGGGGATCCCAGATTATCTGTATTGTTCTGTGATGCTTATTACTTTTCTGTAATGTTGCATACTATCACGCCTGGAGCGATTATTGTATATTGGTTTATATACTATTAGATGTTGTATATGTTTTACACCCGCGCTAGTCCAGTTCCCGCTCTGTCGTTAGTTAAGTAACCAACGGGTGATGACGGGACCCAGTGACGAATGCGGATGGCATATACATACATTTTATTTTCGTTCTTTTCTGGTGTGATTAAATGATGGGACTGCGTTGATTCTGATCAATGCAAAGTAAAGCAAACCTGTATACAATTGTTGGAACAAATTTAAAAAGTGTTATTGCAAAGACGTTTCCTTTTGTTTTGCATAGTGATATTCGGTTGGAATATCCTGCACCTCATTCGACGGGGCAAGGGCCGATATCCCTTCACCGGGACTGACCCCTTGGGCAGAAGTTTTGGTCAGGGTAATAACTTTACTATAGTCGATTACGAGTTGCTTTGCATCGCGGTATTCAGTGGAATATCCTGCACCTCATTCCACGAGGAAAGAGCCGAGATCCCTTTACCGGGAGTGACCTCTTTAGCAAAAAGTTTTCGCCACTATATTTTAAAAAGCTATCAGGTTCCTTCAGCGATATCAAGTTCACTACGTTGAAGGTTTTTCGCCAAAAACCAGCCGTAGCCCTCCGTCACTTCTTTTGGGTATTCAGTAGTATTCAAGCTATGTATTTTGACCTAACGCCAAGGCATAGTGTTTGGTAGCTGCTGGGTATTAAATTGTTGCATAGATAGATGAGTTGGTTTGGGACAGCCGTTCTGCCATTTTGACCTAACGCCAAGGGCATGTGCGGGTGGGTTCAAATTAACAAGATAGTGATGGGTAGAACTTGGCATGTGACTTATGACATTTTGACCTAACGCCAAGGTTATAAGAGCATGGGGCAAAAACTTTATCGGGAGTTTCTAAAGAAACTGAAACTTGCCAAGTATGCGCATACCTTCTGGAGTATGAGTAACGTGGATGCATTCCATCACGTTATCATGCGATGAGAGTTGGATCCCGATTCCCACTGATGAGTTGGTTTACTCTTCGGGTGATCCCGATTGATTCTTCTTTAGGTTTGGAGGAGAATTTGACAGGACAGTGGGAGGTTTCCGGATTAGATAAAGTGATGACCATTCTGATCTAGGTTAGAGTGCACGCAGAGTGTTTCTTTTCTCTCTCTCTTTGGCAGCGACCTTTGACCGACCCTAGACTATGACTCAGTGACCAGGTTGACCGAACCTTCTTAAATACTGGCTTTTGGATTGTCTATGTTGCATAAGTCATTGCCACTCCTTCTTTTACCCTTTGAATTTCTCAGAACACCCGTATTACTACGGATATCCACTTCCATTGGATAGATCCATCGTATGGTTATATACGAACTCGAAGGGACTTCTTCGAGGATGGATCCAGGTTCAGGAGAAATAGAATTGGTTTATTCAGTTGTCTTTTATTATCACCTTCTCTCAGGTTGCGAGGGCTCCTTGGTTTGGGAGAGTACACTTATTACGCTTATTGGATAGTCTTATTCCAAACCATAGGCTGGTGCTGAAAGGTAGGGAATGAAGAAAACCAATTAGCCTAAGTAGGGTGTGCAGAAGGTAATATGTAAAGACAAAATACAGGGATTAGAAAGAGGGCAAAGTAAATTGCGACTGATATCATTCACGACCAAACCGCGTACTTCATCGCCACTCCTATTTCACCTTTAAAAGAATAAGGTATTATTCAGATGTATTTTATCATCACCTTCTCTCAAGATACGAGTACTCCTTGGTTTAGGAGGGTACACCTATTATGCTTACTGGATAGTCTTCTTCCAAACCATAGGCTGGTGCCGAACGGTAGGGAAGGAAGAAAACCATTTAGCCTAACGATGGTGTACAGAAGGTAACGACTAAAGACAAATAAAGGGATTTGGAGAGATGGCAATAAAATATACGGTTGAAGTCATGAATTGGATTATGGAAGAGGCATTGCTATGAATACCAGGATACCCCTACGAAACATATTCATGTTTCAGTGCATTGTTAATGGAAAACTGTTTTCCCGATTAGATACTTACTCCAGGGTGTGTATTCACCAGGTTTCATTCTCATATCTGTATGGTTTTATAGATGATGAGTGGGAGGAAGTTATTGGGAATTAGGTGATCATCCTCATTATATCGGAATTCGTTGTAATTGGTGATATTTGAGGAAATCGCCAGGATACAGTTTCCAACCTACGACGCACAGGTTTTGAGTTGCTTAAACTCAGCGGACTTATACAGAGTATTGTATGTTGTCAAGTGTCCATAAGGACAAAGGGGTAGGTCCTCGTACTATGTTCTGTTTACTTATAACTTCTCTAGTATTTAGACAAGTGTTTCGTAGAAATACAAGGTCTAAGTTTTGAGAAGTTGTGGGTATAAGAATAAAGTAGAGAACCAGGTGTCACAAGTATCGGGATTCTTCAAAGAGATCGAAGATGTAGATTCTTGTGATTGGTATTCAGATAATACTGATGGTTTTGAGAAACGTGTTTCTCTTTCAGGTTACTCATAATTGGATGGATTCCTAAGTTGAGCAATGCTGATTAGCCTCTTTCCATTAAGGTGATATGCACTGGAGACAGCTGCATGATTTGAATATGGTTCCAATTAAATAAGTGCCAAAGTTTCTATATTGGATATAGAACAGGTCGTACCTTAAAAGAAGTAAAGGTACGGGGAGTTGTCCAGCTTATGCTTAAAACCAGAGTCTGGATAACTCAGGGCACGTTTCTGTAATGGCTGTTTGTGGGTTGACCCTGGCTACGACGAGGGTTGATATTCTACCATTTGGAAGATCAATAGTGATATTGTTCTTGACTCGCCACAGTTTTAGTAAAATGGATCTTTTTCAGAAAACAGCAGTGGGAGTATGGTAGAACTGGAAGTGATTCCAGAACAGCGAACGATTACGGAAAATTTAATACGAACTATATATTCAATCAGGTTTGACATTCCAATAGCCACTCCGCAAATTTGGTGAGTAACCTCAGACACCCGAGAGGTACTTCGGTAGCCTCAAGGACCGTGACAGGGAGGTTCATATCTACCAAGACTTGACACTACTGTTGTTCTAGGTTATGAGACCCTGTAGGAGGGTTGTCGTAGTCAGTGGGAGCAACGGAAGTATGGTGGGCAAGTAGCTTATATCTATTTATAGACTTGAGCAGTTATAGCGGAGATAGATCATCTAATTTTGATATGACAGTCATGGTTTTGACTTCAATCAGAATAGGGGATGGATCTGTTAAGAAGGTAGTAGGGTGTGATGTCATTGTATCTGGATGACATACACAGAGTAGGAAGTAAAATTCCTATACTACGATCGGTTGAACTGTGGTCGTCACACAGTTGTTTCTCCAGACAGGATATGGATATAATATTTGACATTCTGGTTTCTGGATCTATGGTTTTAGATCTGGATTTGGGTAGTTTCCCAATGTGGGTACTTTGACAGTATTCTAATGGTTTTTAGAATAGATGACTCCTAGCATGGTGGTGTACCTGCAAGTGATGGAGTCACCCTCTCTAAAGGTGTCGTATAGACTAAAGAGGAGAGGGATGTGCATGATTGGCAGATCACTTGCTTAGGCAATTGAGTCAATCATGAGATATCAAGTACCACACCAGATGTTGTTTTTGCACTAGATGCAATAAGTTTGTATTAATCCAATCCTGGAGAAACATAAGGAAGCTGTTTTAGAACATAAGTACATGTTCTACGGATTTGATGACGGCAGCCTCCTTCGGGAGACGATTATCATTCCAGGCTTCAAAGGTGACATGGTTGACAGAGTGATTGTCAGAGTTATAGTTTTTCCCTCTGATGAAGAGGGACAGTATTATGGACAAGTGGTTCAAGAGGATACTGTGGGTGGCATGGTGCCGGATACTGATTTGGTTCAGTGATCGATACAGTCTAAGAAGTTTGGACTTGGAGTTCATTTATGAACTAGGTCCCATCAGATATCCAGACACATTCTAAGACAGGTATTACTCAATTCGGGAGATGGCTTTCTCCGCGAACTTAGGATTAAGAGAGATATAGAAAGAAACTTCTAGGCGGATCCACTCACTAAGGCTATTTCTCGAACACAATAGTTTTACAAACGGGCTTTGTGATACTGATTAGTAGAGGAGTTGGATGTTCGGTTTCATACGGGCTGTGAGTAGTCGACATTGCAATAATTAGCCTTGAGTGCAAGTGGGAGATTGTTGGAGATAGTGCCCTCATAGTCAATTATTGGATCACAGGTACGTGATGGCAATGATTGCGGAGGACCTATACCGGTAGGACAGTCTTACTCGAGATGATAGTATACTATCCGGTTTGCCTTTATCAGTCGTGTACATGATCAGGTGACTGATTACATGTTGCACTTTGATAGAGCCCTTAGGATCTTGCTTTACTACCAACAGTATGATGGCGATCATATACGTGAGAGTTGGGTAGTTTATATGCATATCCTTAATTGTGGTCCCTAGTCGTGGGAGTTTCGAGACAGGGCATCGATACTCCGGAGTAGACTAGTGTGTACAGTCGAGACCCCGACGAGGGGCGGTGGCCGGTCTCACAAGCCACTGGTGTCGGTTGGATCACCTAAGATGTATACAGGTGCTCATTGGGTTATGAGTACACCGGACAGGACTCGCCGGGAATCTGCTAGTTAGTATTATATCTATCGTCAGATAGCAGTTCCCTGGTGACATGTGTACAGGTTAGTTCATCGACCTGAGGTCGTCATTTGTCTCGTGTGAGTTCCCACTGTGCTTTGATTTCTACCCTACCACGGCTCAAAGGAGTCGTGCAAACAAGTAGTTTTTGGGTACACTCCCGAGCTATATGGAGGCACGTGAGCGGATCGGCAGGGGATTCGTCTCTCCCGGTATTGGGGGCGAGGTCGTGCTGTGTCTAGGAGAGCCATTACACAAAGTCCATGGCCATGGCAGGAGATTTACTGGTAGGTACTCCAGTAGTATCTCAGGGTGTTATTGGGCTTCACTCCGACACGACTTATACTGCTATTGGGGGTCTGACGTTACTAGCCCCCTAGGCAGATATGCAATACTCATAGACGAACGGACCGGACTGATATACATTGTCACTGTTAGGCTCCGTAGGGTTTTCCGGATGAGTGCGCTCATCGGCATCCCTTGAGGTCAGTCCATGGGCAGCCGTTACGCATTGCTAGTGCCGCTGACGGTTTATGGTTAAACCCACTGCCAGCGTACTGACGAGTCATTAGAGTCCCCCACAGACAGTTTCCCAAGTTCGGGCGAAACGTTGTAGAGGCCGTATGGTTTTATGGCAGGGTTCGGAAAATGCACGTGCGTTTACGCACGTGTTATTTTTCGGGCAGATAATACTGGTCGGCTTTGGTTTAAGCCGGATCCGAGTATTATATTGAGTAGGTATAATATCTTTGTCTCAGTTGCATTTGTATTCGGTCGTAATACAAATGCGGGTATATTTATACAGTTTCGGGGTTATCCTGAAAGTCGTTTCAGGATCACTTTTGGAAGTTGCCAGTTTCCAGTTTTCTATCAGCCGTCTTTTAACATTCGGTTAAACACGAATTTATCTTTTCTTGGATGAGAGTGAGTCATGCTTCTAGAAGCTTCTAGAAGGTTCTAGAAATGGAGAGGTGTCTTGTGACTCATGCTTTGATTTCTAAACATTCTTGTTTTCCTTAAGATCTTTATGCTTGATATTTTCATGTGTTCACACATGATATTTTTCTTACGATCACCTCCCTCTCCTACGATCACCTCCCTCTTTGCTATAAGAGGCCGGCCCCCTCTCTCTCCTCACACTCTCTCACATGATGGTTTTCATTTGTTAAAAGATTATGATAGATTTTGGGGTGTATGGAATTCACAGCTCATTTCATTCCATCACCCGATTCCCTCGGCAACTTCATTAACCGATCGTCCACGGACTTGGACGAAGTGAGACAAAGTCATCTACTCATTCTCTACATCATTCTTGGTCGTCTCTTTTGGCAAACTTGACGATCGAGTTGCCTCGAGTCAGAGGCGGGAGCCCGTTTAAAGAATCGTCGACGTGGTGCCACCTCGACGAGGATATCGGAGATCGACGAGATCGGAGCAGCCGCAACGGAGCGTGGGATGATGGTTAAAGAACGAAGGACTCGGATCGTTCGGTATAACCTTTCTACACTCTTTACAGTTTGTTAGTTTAGCAATAATGGCAGATCCGGGTTAAAGTATACGATAGCGCCAGTTAAAAAGTTTTTGTTCCGCATTTGGCGTCTGTAGACGGCCGGGGCGCTAGCGTAGACTTACAGATGCCCCGTCTCGATAATCCTACGACTAGGGACCTGTATAAGGATGTGCTTGTAGATTACCCAGCCTCCACAAGTGTGACTGCCATCACAACGCTGGTAATCAAGCAAAGATCCTAAGGGCTCCACTAATATGTATAAGTGATATGCTAAAAGAAACACATGCACATATTAAATTAGAAACAAACCAAGTAGCATACTACCATTTTGAGCAAGATTATCTATACAACTGTAAATATCCCAAGCTTCCATTAAGTAATATACAAACTAGTTTGATACAGTAATGGCCTCTAGTGCATATACACTAACAGATGGGTCGGGAATACTCTTTCCCTCAAGATAAGACAAGAAAAATATTTAACCTTGTCATGAAGCACCAAATGATGACGCTTCCGGAGTCTCGGCACCCCCAAACAAATAAACGATGTCCATCACCTGGATTATTGCTCCTATCACCGAGTAATAGGTCACCCACTTGAAGACTGCTTCACCTTCAAAGACTGGGTCAAAGACCAGTATCGACAAGGCAGGTTTATGTTATCCGACAGCTGGAGGGTAACCCTATTAGGAATATGTATCCCCTAGAGGCCATTATTGTTGATATAGTGGATGCTTGGAAATATATATAGAGGTCTTTCTTGCTCGACATGATAGTACGCTATCTGGTTATCTTTATCTTAACATGTAGACTGGTAATATTATACTGTCTGTCTCTTACATGTTGGTAAAGCTCTTAGGATATGTACTTGACTACCAGGATTATGATGAGATCATACTAGTAGAGCCAAGGTGTTCCAAAAGTACATCCTTTGACAGTTCTTAGTCGAGGGGATATCGAGATAGGACATCGATATTCCAGAGTAGTCTAGTGCGTAAGTTTCTTATCCCTTAGAGGGCGATGGTTGATCCCACAACCATTAGTGTGTGACATCAAAGATTTCACACAGGTGCTCGTTAGAGAATGAGTACACCGAACAGTACTCGCCGAGGACTCCTAGTTGGTAGTATACCTATCGTCAGATAGTAGTCCTCTGGTGACACTGGTACAGGTTAGTCTGTAGACTCGAGATCATCATAGAGTCTTGTGTGGCTCCTATTGTGCTTTGATTTCCTCCCTATCATGGACAAAGGAGACGTGCAAATAGGTGGATTTTGGGTACAGTCATGAGTCACATGGAGGCAATGAGCGCTAGGAGGGGTTTCGTCTCTCCCGGTATTTAGGGATGATGTTGCGCTTTGCTCGATTGGCTATAACTAGAAGTCCCTGTCCAGGGCTGCTGCTGAGATTTATTGATAAGAGTTATCTGTAGTTTCTCAAAACGTTATAGACCAGACATCGGCAAGACTTATCACGTTACTGGGATCTGACGTTTACTACACCTTGACATGGTATGCGACATATCAGACGAAGTGACCAGACTGTACGGTAATGTTACTGATAGGCTTCATGGTGAGTATGGACGAGCTTGCTTGTTGATCTTCATATCACTCAATACCTAGATAGCCGTTACGTCAAGCTAGTACAGCTGACGGCTTGTAGGTGACTGATATGATCATCACCTACTGCTGACGGACTGACGAGTCTTTAGAGTCCCACACAGAAGTTTCCCGGTTCAAGCGGAAAGAAGTAGGGCACATATGTGATAAGTGCGTGGGCCTGATTTAATACGTGTATGTGATACTGTATTGTAATCTGGCAATTATCTGATATCAAGTTAGGTTATATGTGATATAACCAGATTATCGAATCAATTATTGATTTTATAATGTGATACATAGATAAATGATATTAGTCGGTTATATGTGATATAACCGGATTATTAAATCTAGTGTTGATTTAATAATTTGATATATATTTATATTTGATATAATTATATGTTAACTAATATTATTAGCTCACTAATTGCTTTATTAATATATATATATATATGTTTATATATATATATTTGGAGAATAATGGAGAAAAGAGGCCATAGGAGGGGATTTCCTCCTATGGCGTCGAAAAAATACAATCCCCACCATTTTTTCCGACGATCGGCATCCATTATCATCATCGTTATCATCTAAGATGTGCATACACCAAATTTCATGTGATTCCATTACTTTTTCACCGTTGAATTAGCAATGTAAAAAGTTCTATTGTCGGTAAACCATTAATTTTACACCACCTAAATCAACGGTGAAAAAAATGGTATAATCATATGAGATTTGGTGTATCCACATCTTAAATGATAAATATGGTGGTGATGTATGCCGATCGTCGAAAAAAATCACGGAGGGTGTATTTTTTCGACGCCATAGGAGGAAATCCCCTCCTATGGCACCTTTCCTCCATTAACCTCATATATTTGATATATATATATATATATATATATATATATATATATATATATTATATGAAGCATGGCTTGATTTTCTATTTTAAGAAAATAGAAAAATGAGGTGTAAAATGAACAGATATTTTGGGTATGGGCTAAGGCATGGTTTTTATCATATTAAAGTGGTCTTGACTCACTATTCAAGCATGGATGCAATTTTGAATTGCAATTTATTCCATGCTTGAATAAGTGAGTAGCCATTCATTCTTCATTTTTGCCTTAGCCATTCTTCTTGAGCTTTTGCTTTCTCTTGCTCTCTAAATTTTCTCACCCCATCTACAAGCTCAAAACCCTCACAGGTAATATGAACCATTGAGCTTGTGAGATACCTTGTGAGCTTTCAAAACCCCTACTTCATCATCCTACACTTGATTAGCGATCAAGTGTAGCATGTTTCCTAAACTAAAAGAGTTTAGTGTAGATGTAGCTTGAGTTAGAGAGACTTCGGGTCGATCGTCTTCGGCGTAAAGATAACGAAGGACGCCTGTTCAACTCGAAGAGGAGCCTAATGGAGTTGCGTGGACTACAACCCAGAGCTAAATAAGAGAAGGACTCGATCTATGAAGGTATAACCTCCTTCACTTCTCATAGTTTAGCTTATATCAAACATCAAACCCTAATTATTCTAGCTAATGATCTTGTTTAATCTAGCTTAGCAACTATAAAAATTTAAATTTGGCATGGTTGATGTCACTAGAACCTCATGGTGGTGCTATGGTAGTGCTAAAAGCAATATATCCGCCCCAATTCCTGCATACTCAAAATTATAAAAATCAAACAATACCACTAGAATACCAACAATGCACTAGAGACACCACAAAAAGAAAAATTTCAAAATCTAACAATGAAACCGGCTGCGCCGGAATTTTGGCTGATGTCGCCGGTTAAAATGAAAGGTTGGAAGCACAAACTTTTTGTGGTTTCTCCGGGATATCTTAGTGTTCTAATGGTATACTTTGATTTTTTCAGTTTAAGTGCAGGGTGATAGCAGGTCACAAGAACAAAGAGCAAAGTGTTGGAAATTGTGTGTTATGTTAGTTTTGAAAATAATGAGTTAACACCTTTCTACTTAGTTTAGCACTAAATATCGCATTTTCCGACATTTTCAGATTTTTACAGAATTACGACCAGCGATCGTGTGGAGCAAGGACCAACTTCAATTGCAAGACGTTAGTGAACTACAGTGCCAAAGATCCGGGTAGTTTGACCCGCGCAAGTAAACATTCAAAGACTCGGGATCACTTCAAAGGGGATTTCTTAACCCAAATCACATCAGTACGTAATTTTCTGGCACCTTCGCTCAAATCCGACGCATTCCAATACTCTATCTTTTGCAGGATTCTTCGCACAAACTTGCCACCAATTGCACAGAGAACTAACCCGTATTTGTTGCAGCGCTTAAGCCTAAACGAAAAAAGAATTGTTTGACTGATTGATTTCTTAAATTCTTTTTTTGATTTGCGTATTTGCATCTTAATACGGATCTTAAGGGCACAACCAAACAAGATACGGTAAAGGATTTCATCACCTTTCTCCGTAACCCACAAATCACAAAACTGCATTCTTGCATACCCACAGTAATTTAAATTCAATTAGAACTCTGACTTTAAGGACTTCACGCTCATTAAGAGAAATTAACTATGTTTAGAACACCGTTTAACAGTATATCGTTTACGGGTTGTCTAGGCAAGTGTTCACGGCGAAACCGCCAAAGAAGAAAGGGTAATTCTAATTAAGGAATTTCGCGAAAGCGTTGGATAACCTCCCCTTATCTCTGCACTTACCTGGCTTTGTGATCTGTATATCTTGAGTCCGCTTCTCGACATAGTTTTACTTCGACAATCAGATTCCTGACCAGGTCTAGTTGACCTAGCATAACATAGACTGCTAGGGGTATGGTATTCTTTGTTTTTGTGATATTTGTGAATTCTTGTTGATATTGGTGATACATAATTCAATTCAATTTTTCACGATTCTTATTCCTTTGTTTATACTCAGTCCCAATTCATTTGTTCAAATTGCCACAATTCTTCCGACAATCATGAAAACTGTCCTTTTCTAGAGGGCGACCAACCGTCCCAGATTTTTGATAGCGGTCACCCACCTAACACTCTTGAACCCAGTCCCACTTCAAACCTAGATCAAATGATTGAAAATTTAGAGAAAGAGGTCGACAGGGTAACAGCTTTAGCATCAACACCATCACTACTCTCCTTTCCTGAAACAACTGAGCCATCATTAGGGTATGATAGTGAGATGGATGCTAAGTTGACAGCTTTAGAGAAAGATATTGATGTGATGACTGCGGTCGAGAATCAATCATCTTCGACGCTAGCCCTGTTCATACAATAATCTGAGCAATTGTTTCTTGCTCAAGCTCAGTCTTTGGCTAGAATAGAAGAACAAGTGAACCATTTAGCTGTAAGGATTCTAGAGAGTGAACACAGTCAATTAGAACCACATAGTGTCAATATCTGTCATCTAGGAAGTCACTCGAGTGAGATAAACGATCAAATGAATTTTGATGATTTCATAAATGATGATGCGAATGAATTGACTGAGTGTTATCAGGACACACAGGAAAACCCTCTAAGTCAGTCCACCACTAACCTTCAGGTACCTACTGAACCTCCTGTCACTTGTGATTTTGAGGTTGATTTAACTGAAATAATACTTGAAGAGGAAATTCTTGAACCGACTGATTTTTGCGCTCCAATTTTAAAGGAGGGAGCTTGTGAATTTGACGGGTATGGTTAGGATAGATTGTTAGAGAAGATCAATGATCAGGAACCCACAATTTTTGTATCACCCGTTGATATTGTTTCAGAAGAAACGTTAGCGCGGGAACCTACTTTTTTAGATGAGATGAACCTACCCGGAATGTGACGAAGGAGAACAAGTTTTAGGAGAGTTAGTGAGTTGTAACGATGAGAATAAGATAGTGTAAGATTATAGGGCGAATGGCGGCCTTGAAAAATATTCTTTCATGTCTAGTTTTGAGTAGATATTTTCTGATGAACTTGATATTCTTTTTGAGTTTGAGTTAGGTTCAATTTGGGAACATCCTAAGAACGTTTCTTTTGCTGAACTTTTTGTAGATGAACTCCAGTTTTTAAACTAACTTGACTTTGAAACTCAACAAGTGCTTTTTGAAAATTCAATTCATTCGGGCAACAATTCTTTGACCTCTTCAAAACTTCATCTTCACCTTCAACGTGTTCCGATCCCTACTTTTACATGCCCAGGCCCTTCACTAACAACTAACACATACATTTGCTTTTTCTTTTTCTTTCTTGTTATATACATATTCTTTTGCCAGCCCTTGCGTTATATAGACAAAAATTTTAAATGGCTGGTATTAATTTCTGGACTAACCCAATCTTTTAACTTGTATATGCTGTAATTAGTCTTAGGTTTTTTTCTTTTTCTTTGAATAAAATTCTCACCTCGATGTCTAAGTCTAGCTACCAGAGCCAGGGGAAACGATGAGGACATCGTAAAACTCAGGTTTGGGGGTGAGCACTGCGTTTATTTTGCCGCATCATATGTATATTCTGCATTGTATACATATTAAAAAAACCCATAAAAATTGAAAAATTTCTTTGAAAACATAAAAACTTTTTTTGTCATGATTAGCTAGCAGGGGAACTTAGACTCGAAATCTGATGGTTCGGGTGATGATATAGAAATAACTAAATTGTTTTTGAGAGATTGAAAACCCGAAAGATAACCCTCCTTTTAGTTTAACCGTAGCTAATATACGTCTTTTATACACTTGACACGTGTCGTATGTTTTTTGAGAATTAGATGAATGGATGACATGTCTGTAAAACTTTTGAAAATTGATAAATATCTTTAGGATCAAATAGGTTTGTTCTGAATTAAGTAATATCAAGAATAGTTCATAAAGCAAATTGAATATGAAGGATATTATTGAGATTTTAATAGAAGCTAAACGTCTGAAAAATAACCCATCTGGAACCTTGTTAGAGTAATTACACACCTTATCCACATAATAATGTCTTCAGATTAAAATGAAAAGATGGCTATATCTCCGTTTTCACTGAGTTCAGAATATTTTTAAATGAGTATTTTGTTTTAGGGCCATGGTAACTTGGGTAATTAAGTCCTTGTGGTGTCTCCACACCTAATTCCCTAAAACCATCTTGTTTGCGAGTCATTGTCCCAAAACTCGCTAAGTTTCCAATCGCCAAATAAAACAAGCTAAGCAAGTGTTCTTCTCAAGTTAAAAGCCTTCACGGTTCTTTGTAGGAGAATAATCTTGGCGTAGATGAGTTTTCTTTTAAAAACTGTTTTTTCGTGGAGATATGAAGGTTTATATTTATTAAGACGTTTTGCACGATAACGAAGGGTGTGTATGATCAAAAACAGGTGAAAGGTAGGAGTGAAGAATAAGACTTAGGCTCTCAGTTAAAAAAGATATAAATTTAGACTTGAAACCTAACTGGAGAACGAAACTTGAGAAAATCTTAACTCATTTCAAACTCGTGTGATCCTTTAGAAGTCTATCCTGGTCCGTATTTTTGACATGATGACCCTAATCAAATTCTTAAAAACTTGTCGACACTACTCGTACAACCACGAAAAGACGCGTATAAGCTCATGTTAAATAAATTGTGAAGAGTGAAAAATAGGGTTTGACGTTTCTAACTTGGATAATAAAACTTGTAGCTTTGATTCATAGAACATAAGATCAGAATCAACAGTTTCTTCACGATGCTAACTTGATTGGATTTTGTGGGTTTAATCAGCTGAAAACCCTCAGGGGACAACACTCTTTCTACTAGGGACACCTAAAGGTTTAACAGCTTGTTGTATGTTCTCAATGCAACAGCGTTCCCTGCGAAAGTGAGGCTAGGATTTTTGTTTTGCTCAGGACGAGCAAAAGATAAGTTTCGGGATATTTGTTTGTCACAGAAAACTGCATTTTTATACCACTCATTCATTATCTATTTTGTTATATATCGTTACTATTAATCGATGTCTGCTCGGTAATTACAGATTACAGGTATTCGTGATAAAATACTGGAATCACACTCAATATCACGGATATAGCATTTGGGAGCCGACACTGCAATCAGTACAGAAAACCGACCGATATTCAAAGAGCTCTTTTGCAGTAAATGTTTCCACACAATTTTGGTCCAACACAACACAAGTGTGCACATAGCTCTTTGGTGACTTTGACCATGGTGGGGCTGCCATGACACAACATGTTCACTGAAGTAGGCACAAGTGGGGTGTTTGAGTTAATGCTTAAAAAGTTGTGATGTGATATAAAACTTCTAGTTTCCCTCCAAATCCCTGAATGCAAACCAGGTTATTATAGACAAATCAAACAGCACCAGAGAGATCATGGAGTGCACTCATGATCACGACAGCAAAATAAGCCACTTTGCCCACAACAAAACCGGCGACAACCCCCAAAAGACCGGCACCCCCTAGTTCCATTTGCCCCTATTTTTATTCTGGCACTTTATAGGCATCACATCATCCCATCTATATTGTTTGTTTATTCTATTTTGATGCCTATAAATACCAGAACAGATTAGAGCCAAGGAGGACGGGATATATACCTTTTTCATTTTCTTAGTTTTTGGTTTAGCTTGAGAGTTGTGGGGGCTTTAACTTAGTTTCTTCTTCTTCTTCCCTCTTGAAGCTTTCTTTTGAGAGCTTCATTATGCAGGTTGAATAAGTTACCAATATCTTGTATCTCAACTACATCAAGTGTTAAATAATATTGCTTTTGCCTTGTTTCTTTTATTTCTTTTCTTACTTGCTTTCTTTTGCTATTATTATGTGTAACTAATCTTCTTTGATTGTGGTAATGGTAAGGAATTGAGATGAAAGGCTTTGCCTTCCTCTTCCTCTTGTTTATGTTTAATATGCTTATAACATAAAGATTGTTTATGTATTGATGTGATATAGTATTTTGAAACCATGGTTACTTTGTAACCTCCTCTTATAATACTCACTCCCTTTCCCCATTTCACAATGTTTAAGTTAAAATCAATTTGGTGTTAAGTTTGCTAGGTTTAGATACGGTATTTTGTGACCAAGTGCTTGACAAACCCTCGGTTGTCATATACCCTATACTATCACAAACACTTAGTAAAGTTAACACTAAAACAAATTTCTCTCACTCGCTAATTTATGTTTTCGATGTTGTGGTATGCTTGCTAACCCTTGTGCTTAGTGTTGATACCTCAAGCTTGGACATACAAACGGTAAGTGAACAATACGGACTCATTTCGTGTTTTGAGTCAAAATCCGAGAACTTGAAGATTTGTGCTTTGCAGCCGCTTTGACAAGTCAGGCTTCACTCCGGGGTCGACACAAGGACGGACAACTCATGACCAAGGGAGCGTCGAAGGAATCGTCGCGATTCGACCATCCGAGCCAAGGCCACGGCCATTTCTTTATTAACTTGTTTTCTCGGTTTCCTTGTTTTATATTTTTGTGACAAAACAAACCATTCGTTATTTGTTGAACCTTAAACAACAAAATCTAATAAACAATTCCCTGCGGAACGACCCGTACTTGCCGGCTCTCTACAACGCGTCATGCACTTGCGGTTTATAAATTTTAAAACGAGACCAAGCTCGCGTGCGCATCCATTTCCAAATCCGATTCTATTTTCAAAACATACGCGTTTGCACGTGCGGGTAATGTCCCAACAGCGACCAAGTGACTTTAGGAGAACCCCTTTGCCAATAGCATCTAATTAGGTGCTCGCGACCATGGTGTTCCGCCTAAATGCACTTAGTCTACGGCATCGGGGGTGTGGCCATCTAATATAGTTTCCGACGAATATTCGATCGGGTAGTCAGGAATTTTGTTTAATTACCTGACTAAATTATTGAAAAGAGTTTTTGATATGAGACTAAAATGCGGGGTTTATAGGGTTAGGCATGAAATTCGGAATATGAGATATTCCGGGTTTATGATGTCTAAAGATATGTGGATTCTAATTATTGCATTTTTTGATTTCTTTTCTGTGACCGTAAGTGTAATATGTGGGGTATCCCAAATCTCATTGCTATATGTCAACGGAATTTGGGATACGCATATTTACTTACGTTGATGATATGCTATATTATGCGTCACTGATATGATATATTGGATCGTCGTGATTGAATAGCCAGGCTTTTATATGAGATAAGAGTTTTTATTTTCATTAATGTAAAATTTGTATGTAATATTCTTTTATTGGGGCACTTCCGGGTTGAGAATGATGTCACCATCGTTGTATATTATAAACTTTTCCGCATTAGGATAGACCGAAGGAGGGTAGCACAAGTAATTGGGTTCTAGAGTCCAGTGGGAGACCATCTCAAGGAGTTGAGACCGGGTATCCTAACTCTGGAATTGGTAGGGTTACTTGCCGCTCTCGTAGGGGTCTAGGGATGTGGGTTTGGCTATTCATCACGACCGTGAAATCCGTGTTTTACATTACTGGCTAAATTTAAAACACGGAAATCCTAGTATATCCAATATTTCATATGTTTCTTCTGCTGCTTAGTTCTACGATGTGATCATATAACTGCGTGAAACGAATGTTATATTATATATATGATATATAATAAACGTTGCTTATGTTTTGCACCCGTGCTAGTCCAGCCCCCGCTCTGCCGGTAGTTAAGTAACCTAACGGTGCATGACAGGGCCCAGTGGCGAATGTGAATGGCATAAACGTATGTTCAATTTTTGTTTCATTTTCTTGTGATGTATAGGAAACATTAAATGAAGGGACTTCATTAATGAGATTAATGAAAAGATAAAAACCTAAAGATATTGTAGAATCAAATTTTTCAAAACTAGTATTTGCTTTGCATAGTGGTATTCCATGTGTAAGTCTACGTTACCCACCCTGGTACCAACGGGGAGGCGGAATAGGTAAAAATCAAATTTTTATCACAAGGTAACATAGACTTTCTCGAGGATCTTTGCTAAACCATTTCTAACAAACAAACTAGAGGTTCTATCTACTATACCTAGGAGATTATACCTCACGAAAACGGTCCTTCGGTTCTTCCCTTTGCTGTTCTCCTCGTCCATGTGAGTTCCGAGGATCGATTCAGATCTTGGTCACCTCCGCGGCCTCCTAAAGTCGAAGACGATCCACTCGAGAGTCTATAGTCCGAGCTCCACCTCAAACCGAGGTAACTATGGCAACAAGTTTGCTACTCTTGATGTCCTAGGTGATGTAGAGGAAGAGAATGGATTTGTTTGTCTATTTAGTTTCTATTTTTCTCAACATATGAGAGCTATAGAAAAAACTAGAGAGGAGGAAGAAGAAGAACCCTGTGAGCTTTCTTTTGATGAGAGAGAAAGAAAAAGAGATGATGATCCATAGAAATTATATTTACTAATCTTTTATCATGATAATGTGTGATGGCTACTTGATTTGACCATTATCATCTCAAAATAAATCCAAAATAATAAGAAGGATCTGGTGCTCTAAAAAATATTCAAGTCAACAATGGTCAACTAGGTCAAATGGTCAACATGGTCAAATGGTCAAAGCAATTAGCCATAACATAATTATCATTAAAAAGATTAATAAACATTTTCCCCACCTCATAATGGTTTTGACCAAGTCAATGGTCGAAACCCTAATGAGGCAACATCTTCTTCGCTCCTCACAACCGTGCATACACACCCGCATCCGCATTCCGTAGAATACGAATGCACAGAAGACAAAACTAATCCATCCATACAATACTAGGATCCGGCTTAAACCAAAACCCACTAGTATTGTCTGCCCGAACATCATACGCACACAAGTGCACGTAAGTGATCGTAGCCTTGCCGTAGAACCATAAAGCATCTACACCTTTTGCCCAGTGCAAGTAAACTCTTTGTGTAGGACTCTAAAGACTTGACACTACGCTGGCAGTAGGTTTAACCACAAACCGCAAGCGGCACCAGCTGTACGTAACGGTCCCCAGGTAGATGTCGACAAGAAGGTCGATGAGGTAAACCCATCCGAACTTCTACTGAGCCTGAATGTGACAATCTCCGTACACTCCGGTATGTTCGTCTAAGAGTATCGCATGTCGGGTCTTGGGGGGCGGTAAACATCAGACCCCTAATAGCGGTACAATTCATGCTGGATTGTAGCCCAGAACACCCTGAGAAACTACTGGAAACACTACTAGTAAATCTTGCTTTCCCTGGCCAGAGACTTTGTGTAATGGCTCTCCTAGACACAGCGCGATATCAACCCCCAATACCGGGAGAGACGAATCCTATCTAACCGCTACTTCCTTCAAGTGCTTCGGGACTGCACCTAACAGCTACCTGTTTGCACGACTCATTTAAGCCGTGGTAGGGTAGTAATCAAAGTACAGTGGGAACACACTCGAGGCGAAGTAACAGTGTCAAGTCGACGGACTAAGCTGTACTCCTGTCACCTGGGAACTGTAATCTGACGATAGGTATAGTACCAACCAACAGTTGCCGATGAGTCCTGTCCGGTTTACTCATAACCTAACGACCACCCATATACTATCTCTAGTACGACGTACTAATGGCTGTGGGACAGACCATTTCCCTTGCTGGGATGAGAAGCGTATACGCTAGTCTACTCCGGAGTATCGATACCCCGTCTCGATAATCCTATGACTAGGGACCTATATAAGGATGTGCTTATAGATTACCAAGCCCCCACTAATGTGACTGCCATCACAATGCTGGTAATCAAGCAAAGATCCTAAGGGCTCTACAAATATGTATAAGCGATATGCTAAAAGAAACACATGCACATATTAAAGTAGAAACAAACCAAGTAGCATACTACCATTTTGAGCAAGACTGTCTATACAACTGTGAATATCCCAAGCTTCCATTAAGTAATATACAAACTAGTATGATACAGTAATGGCCTCTAGGGCATATACACAGACAATCTCCCACTTGCACTTGGGCAATATACTGGCGTATCGAAGACCTATCATCTCGATCAGCCGCTCGAACTTAGTCTGGGGTTTGGCCTTCGTGAGTGGATCTGCAGTGTTATTCTCCGAATCTACTCTCCTCACCTCGATCTCCCGGTGATCTGCGATCTCCCTGATCAGGTGGTACCACCTCAAAATGTATCTGGACTTTTGATGGGACATGCGTTCCTTTGCTAAGGCTATACCGCCGTTGTTGTCGCAATACAGTGGTATTGGATCAACAATGGTAGGAATCACCTGAAGTTCTGCGAGGAACTTCTTCATCCAGACAGCTTCCTTTGCGGCATCGCAAGCAGCTATGTACTCCGCTTCCATCGTCGAGTCAGCAACGGTTTCCTACTTGGAGCTCTTCCAACAAACCGCCCCTCCATTGAGGGTAAAGACATAACCCGACATGCACTTGGAATCATCCTTGTCATTCTGGAAGCTGGAGTCAGCAAAAGGCTCGATCTGGGGGTCTTTTCCGCCATACACCAAGAACATCTCCTTAGTCCTTCTCAGGTACTTGAGAATGTTCTTTTCTGCTATCCAGTGCTTCTCCCCTGGGTCCGACTGATACCGGCTTACAACGCTTAGTGCGTATGCTACATCTGGTCTGGTACACAACATCGCATACATTATAGAGCCTACCACAGATGCGTAGGGTATAGATGACATGCGAGCCCTTTCCAAATCAGTCTTGGGAGACATCTCTTTGGAGATGGTAATTCCGTGACAAGCCGGTAGATTACCGTGCTTTGAATCTTCCATACTGAATCGTTTCAGTATGGTGTCGATGTACCTGGACTGCGAAAGTCCCAACATTCTTTTAGATCTATCACGATAGATCTGGATCCCCAGAATGTAGTTGGCATCGCCCAGGTCTTTCATGGAGAACCTCTGTGACAAGAATCCTTTGACTGACTGTAGGGTAGGAATGTCATTTCCTATCAAGAAAATGTCATCCACGTACAAAACGAGGAATACAACAGTTCTCCCTACAATTTTACTGTAATGCATGGTTCATCTGGATTTTTGATAAAGTCGAATTCTTTGACAGTATCATCAAAGCAGATGTTCCAACTCCGCGATGCCTGCTTTAGTCCATAAATGGACTTAAGCAACTTGCACACTTTACCGCTGCTCCCACTCTGAACGAAACCCTCCGGCTGATCCATATAGACGCACTCTTCCAAATTTCCATTTAGAAAAGCCGTCTTTACGTCCATCTGCCAGATCTCATAATCGTGGAAGGCAGCGATGGCAAGAAGGATCCGAATGGATTTGAGCAATGCCACTGGAGAAAAAGTTTCGTCATAGTCCAAACCAGGTCTTTGACGAAAACCCTTTGCAACAAGTCTGGCTTTATAGGTTTCAACCTGCCCATCTACACCAATCTTCTTTCTGAAGATCCATTTGCAGCCTACGGGTTTTACCCCTTCTAGAGCAATGACCAAAGTCCAAACTTTGTTGGTGTACATGGACTCCATCTCGGTCCGCATTGCATCCAGCCATTTTACTGGGTCACCGCTCTAAATGGCTTGCTGGAAGCTAGTAGGCTCATCATTTTCAATGATGCAATCCTCTCGATCCCCGTCTATAAGAAAACCATAGTATCTCTCGGGCGGATGAGACTGCCTAGTACTCCTGCGGATTGGCGCTAGGATGTCCGGTTCTTCTGAAACCTCTGGTTCTAATAGCTTGTGGTTCTGGAATTTCTTCCAGTTCTATTGCGCTCCCACTTATCTGACTTTCTAAAAATTCAGTTTCCAAGAAGCGGGCATGATGAGAAACAAAGTCCTTTTGCTCCTCTGCGTAATAGAACAGATACCCCTTGGAGTTCTTTGGGTATCCCACAAACTTACACTGTACTGAGCGTGCCTCGAGCTTGTCCGCATGCCGCTTTTTAACAAAAGATGGACATCCCCATGTCTTAAAGTGTTTAAGACAGGGTTTCTTCCCACTCCACATCGGATATGGTGTGGTAGGCACTGTCTTAGTAGGAACCTGATTCAAAAGATATGCAGTTGATTCTAGTGCATAACCCCAGAAGGATCGCGGAAACTCAGTCTTACTCATCATGGAACGAACCATATCCAATACGGTTCGATTCCGTCTTTTCGATACACCATTGTGTTGTGGTGTGTATGGAATTGTAAGCTGAGAGAGAATTCCATTCTCTTTTAAGTAGCCTAGGAACTCGGCACTCAAGTATTCACTACCTCAATCAGATCTCAGTGCCTTGATACTTTTGCCTGTTTGTTTTTCTACTTCATTCTTGTATTCCCGGAACTTCTCAAAGGCCTCGGATTTATGCTTCATCAAGAAGACATGTCCATAACTAGAGAAATCATCTGTAAAAGTAATGAAGTATGAATAACCACTTCGCGCACGTGTAGAAATTGGACCACGTACATCGCTGTGTATGAGTCCCAAGAGCTCGGTTGCTCTTACTCCGTGTCCAGTGAACGGAGTCTTTGTCATCTTTCCCATTAGACAAGATTCATAAGTGGCATAAGACTGATATTCGAACAGATTCAAATATCCCTCTTTATGCAACTTTGTCAACCGTGTCTCATTGATGTGATCCAGTCTACAATGCCCTAAGAAAGCTTGATTTGTTTCCGGATACTTTCTTTTAAGTGTGTTATGGACGTTGAAAACCTCAGCTTGATTTAATACGTATATTCCGTTTTCTAATGTACCTGACCCAATCAGAACTTGATTTAGGTGGTTGTGGACCGCATCGCTTACAAAAGTAAAATCATATCCTTCCTTAGAATGTAAGGATACAGATATGATATTACAAGCTAGACTAGGTACATACAAACAGTTACGTAGAATCAATATCTGCCCACTTGTCAATCCAAGGTGATATTCCCCTTCGGATTCAGCGTCCACGCTCATTCCGTTTGCAACTCTGAGAATCATATCACCTAACCTGATAACTCTACGGTTTCTCAAAGGCTGTAATGAATTACAGATATGAGATCCTGATCCGGTATCTAGTACCCGGGAAGTAGAGTTAATAGACATACAGTTTTCTATTACCAACACACCCGAAGCCGAAGCCACAACCTGCTTCGAATCCTGGCTTCTGGCTTTCCAAGCCCTGCAATCCCTCTGCCAATGTCCTTTCCCGTAACAATAGGGACGTCCCTCCTTCCCTATATCTAGTCCCAAAACTTTTGCCATTCCCTTTCCTTCTACCTTCCTGGTTTCCTTCAGGTTGTCAGTAGAAGGTAGAGACTATAGAATCAAGTCAGTACGTGACTCGTTCTTCAACGTGGTGCTCAGGTCTGTGAGCTCATTAATATAGCTAGTCACTGTAGGGACGTTGTCCCCTACAGATGACCCGATAGCCAACCTCGCTTGAAGCAATTCATTCGAGATCTCATATCTTGCGATACGAGATTGCACTCCATATAAATCTTTGTTATGGAGGAAGACAGAAACTAAGTCTATCTTCTTGTGCTGCCTCTGGTATGCACCATCAACTGAGGCCAACACAAGGCACTTGGCATTCGCACAGTCTTTTTCCGATGTCTTACGGATATCAGTATCCGTGACGATGGAAACTGGTCCTGAGACGGTAGGGGTTTAATTAGTGAAGAGGTGTCCCAGTACATCATGGGTAATGGGCATCTGGACAGACCTTTCCAGTCATTACAGTCATTTTAATATCTATATGTAACCTATGTCTTGTCATTTGGTCGCTGCAATTAAGAGAGAGAGAAGAAAACACTTAGCATGATGCTCTTGCAAGTTTAGATTGGTTTTTAATTTATTTAAACAGGATGGCTCCCACTGTTTCTCGAATCCTTCCTCAAAACATAAAAGAAGAATTAGTCAGGATTAATCTCACCGTACAATACTTGCTTAACCGTTTAGCCAGGCTAGTGTCGGTACTTCGAGGGAGATTTTACGATGCTTTCGCGAAGTTCCTTAATTAAATAACCTCTTTTCCCTGGAGGCGTAGCCCCGTTAACACTGTTCTAGACACTTACTTGGTTTATAGCATTGATCGTTAAGTGATGAGTCTCCCGAGGAGCAGCGGATACTGACAGTAGGATCGGGATCCAAATATCATTGTGAGATAATGCTGAAGGAATCATACCAACATTATCAAACTCCAAATGGTATGCAGCACTAGCAAGTTTCAGTTTCTTTAGAAACTCCCGATGTGGATTTTTTCCCCATGCTCTCATGACCTTGACTAAGGCCAACAAATCATAAGTCACATGTCAAGTTCTACCTGTCACTGTCCAGGTTAATTTGAACCCACCCGTATATACCCTTGACTAAGGCCAACAAAGTAATACGACTGTCCCAAACCAACGTATCTATCTATGCAACATATGAATACCCAGCAGCTACCAATCACTATGGCTTGACTAAGGCTAACAAACATAGCTTGAATACTATTGAATGTTCATATGAAATGACGGAGGGCTACACATAGTTTTGGCGAAACCGTGAACGTAGTGAACTTGATATAATCGAAGGAACCGGATAGCTTTAAAAGGAGTGGTTTAAGCTCCACATTTAAAAGTTTTGCTGTTTTGAAAAAAACAGAGTGGTTTTTGAAATTGTTCCAACGATTCAACTTTGGTTTGTTTTCTTTGTATTAATTTAATGCGTCCCATCAATTAATCCTACCATTGCAGAAAACAACGAAAGTATGCCGTATGCTTATGCCATCCGCATTCGCCATTGGGCCCCGTCATCACCCGTTAGGTTACTTAACTAACGACAGAGCGGGGGCTGGACTAGCGTGGATGCAAAACATAAGCAACGCCTACTAGATATCATATATAGATATATACATTCGTCATATGCAATGACAGCCATTCCAGATTACAGATGAACACATTGGATATACTAGGAATCCGCACTTCGTTCCAGCCTACAATGAAAGACGAATTACACGGTCGTGATGAATAGCAAAACACCACCCTAGACCCCTACGGGTGCGGCAAACTACCAGCCAAATACCCGAAGTGAACCAGCCTCTATCAACAAAGTGAGTAGGCCACTCGGCACTTCAAAGTACCCGGTAGTTTATGCACCCCACATTGGGTCTATCCTAGGAGCAGAAAACAGTAAAAGAAATAATATACAAAGGCGGCTACATCCTCAACCCGGATTTGCGACCCAAAATAATATTACATCAATTTACAATTTGCATCGAATGAAAAATGAAAAACCCTCATCTCACATACCCGGCTATTCATCCACGATGATCCAACAAGTTCATATACATAATCCAACATCAAAGATCACAGATATGTACAACCCCCACTAATCGACATATAGCGATTAGCACACGTTCAGTACATATATCACATCATAGAAGATCCGATTTACTAAAGTACTTAGAATTTCGATCGAAAACTTGATTTGACACTACCCCAAGTACAACACAGTACTCAACAAAATCTGGGCAGAAACAAAGTATCAAAAAAATCACAAAATACAAATCTGGACAGACTGCAGGAAAAACGAGTTGACTCGGCGTCGACTCGGCCACGGATCCGCGGCGAAATGCTTGGTTTCACCGCGCTTCGGCGGCGGTCTGACAGATTCACGAGCTCGTTTTTCTTGTGTGTCCTTCAAAAAGCCTGCACGTATTTTTAAGGTCTCTGAAATAATTTTTGGACCAGTTTTAAAATCGACAGAAAACGTGCATTTTTGACGTATTTTTGCGATTTCTCCGGCGATCGAATTTCTAACACTTTTCTAACATGTTAGAAATGGTTTAGCTAGGCTCTGATACCATTGTAAGTCTATGTTACCCACACCGGTACCAACGGGGAGGCGGAATAGGTAAAAATCAAATTTTTATCACAAGGTAACATAGACTTTCTCGAGGATCTTTGCTAAACCGTTTCTAACAAACAAACTAGAGGTTCTATCTACTATGCTTAGGAGATTATACCTCACAAAAACGGTCCTTCGGTTCTTCCCTCCGCTGTTCTCCTCGTCCATGTGAGCTCCGAGGATCGATCCGGATCTTGGTTACCTTCGCGGCCTCCTAGAGTCGAAGACGATCCACCCGAGAGTCTATAGTCCGAGCTCCACCTCAAACCGAGGTAACTATGGCAACAAGTTTGCTACTCTTGATGTCCTAGGTGATGTAGTGGAAGAGAATGGATTTGTTTGTCTATTTAGTTTCTATTTTTCTCAACACATGAGAGCTATAGAAAAAACTAGAGAGGAGGAAGAAGAAGAACCATGTGAGCTTTCTTCTGATGAGAGAGAAAGCAAAAGAGATGATGATCCATAGAAATTATATTTACTAATCTTTTTTCATGATAATGTGTGATGGCTACTTGATTTGACCATTATCATCTCAAAATAAATCCAAAATAATAAGGAGGATCTGGTGCTCTCAAAAATATCCAAGTCAACAATGGTTAACTAGGTCAACATGGTCAAATGGTCAAAGCAATTAGCCATAACACAATTATCATTAAAAAGATTAATAAACATTTTCCCCACCTCATAATGGTTTTGACCAAGTCAATGGTCGAAACCCTAATGAAGCAACTTCTTCTTCGCTCCTCACAACCGTGCATATACACCCGCATCCGCATTCCGTAGAATACGAATGCACAGAAGACAAAACTAATCCATCCATACAATACTAGGATCCGGCTTAAACCAAAGCCCACTAGTAATGTGTGCCCGAACATCATACGCACACAAGTGCACGTAAGTGATCGTAGCCCTGCCGTAAAACCATACGGCCTCTACACCTTTTGCCCAGTGCAGGGAAACTCTCTGTGTGGGACTCTAAAGACTCGACACTACGCTGGCAGTAGGTTTAACCACAAACCGCAAGCGGCACCAGCTGTACGTAACGGTCCCCAGGTAGATGTCGACTAGAAGGCCGATGAGGTAAATCCATCCGAACTCCTACTGAGCCTGAATGTGACAATCTCCGTACAGTCCGGTCTGTTTGTCTAAGAGTATCGCATGTCGGGCCTAGGTGGGCGGTAAACTTCAGACCCCTAATAGCGGTACAATTCATGCTAGAGTGTAGCCCAGAACACCCTGAGAAACTACTGGAAACACTACCAGTAAATATCGCTTGCCCTGGCCAGGGACTTTGTGTAATGGCTCTCCTAGACACAGCACGATATCAACCCCAAATACCGGAAATGATGAATCTAATCTAACCGCTACTGCCTCCAAGTGCTTCGGGACTGCACCCAACTACTACCTGTTTGCACGACTCCTTTGAGCCGTGGTAGGGTAGTAATCAAAGTACAGTGGGAACACACTCGAGGCGAAGTAGCAGTGTCAAGTCGACGGACCAAGCTGTACTCCTGTCACCTGGAAACTGTTATCTGATGATAGGTATAGTATCAACCAACAGTTCCTGACGAGTCCTGTCCGGTGTACTCGTAACCTAACAAGAACCCGCATACTATCTCTAGTACGACATACTAATGGCTGTGGGACAGACCATTTCCCCTGCTGGGATGAGAAGCGTATACGCTAGTCTACTCCGGAGTATCGATGCCCTGTCTCGATAATCCTATGACTAGGGACCTGTATAAGGATATGCTTGTAGATTACCCAGCCCCCACTATTGTGACTGCCATCACAACGCTGGTAATCAAGCAATGATCCTAAGGGCTCTACTAATATTTATAAGCGATAAGCTAAAATAAACACATGCATATATTAAAGTAGAAACAAACCAAGTAGCATATTACCATTTTGAGCAAGACTGTCTATACAACTGTGAATATCCCAAGCTTCCATTAAGTAATATAAAAACTAGTATGATACAGTAATGGCCTCTAGGGCATATACACTAACACCATGATGAATATCCAGCACCTCATACAATGAGGAAAGAGTCGAGATCCCATCACCGGGAGTGATCACTTTAGCGAAACTAGAAAATGCTACAACCCACTCGGTTATGTCTTTTGATAGCTTCTCTAGTTCTTTCTTCTCATAGTGATATTCCTTGATGAATATCCAGCACCTCATTCGATGAGGAAAGAGCCGAGATCCCTTCACCGGGATTGACCTCTTTAGCGAAACTAGCAAAAGCCTAAAAAATAATCCTTTTCAAAATCACTAAATTCTACAACGATATCAGGTTCATTACTCTCATGGTTTTCTTAAAAACCTGCGTAGCCCTCCGTCATTTCAGATAAGTACTATTTTAGTATTCGTGCTACGTTTGTTGCCATGTAATGCCTCTTCCATTATCCAGATTCATGACTGTAACCGTATATTTCGTTGCCATCTCTCCAAATCCCTTTATATTTCTTTACTCGTTACCTTCTGTACACCATCGTTAGGCTTAATAGTTTTCTTCCTTCTCTACCTTTCGGCACTAGCCTATGGTTTGGAAGAAGACTATCCAATAAGCGTAATAGGTGTACTCTCCTAAACCAAGGAGTACTCGCAACCTGAGAGAAGGTGATGATAAAAGACAACTGAATAAAACCTTATTCTATTTCTCCTGAACTGGAGAAAATCGAAGGTGAAATAGGAGTGGCGATGATATACTCGGTTTGGTCGTGAATTATAGTAGTCACAATTTACTTTGCTCTCTTTCTAATCCCTTTATTTTGTCTTTAATTATTATCTTATGTACACCTTACTTAGGCTAATTGGTTTTCTTCATTCCCTACCTTTCAGCACCAGCCTATGCTTTGGAAGAAGACTATCCAATAAGCGTAATAGGTGTACCCTCCTAATCCTAGGAGTACTCGGAACCTGAGAGAAGGTGATGTTAAAAGACAATTGAATAAACCAATTCAATTTTACCTGAACCTGAATCCATCCTCAAAGAAGTCCCTTCGAGTTCGTATATAACCATACGATGGATTTATCAAATGGAAGTGGATGTTCGTAGTAATACAAGGTGTTCTGGAGAAATGCAAAGGGTAAAAGAAGGAGCGGCAATGATGTATGCAATTCAGACAATCCAAAAGCCAGTATGCTTGTCACGACCCGAAGGTACGGAACGTGACCGGCACTTAAATTACGAAATGTCTAGAGGCGTATCGTAATCTAAGCAAGCCGAAGCCCAGAAATCTGAACCATTTAAAAGAAGTAAAGAAAAACATGTTTAAAAATAACATCAAATTTTCTCAAAAATTTCGGCAGAGTCTCCTTTGTAAAAACTGGCCCCAAACGGGTACAAATAAGAATAATATATACAAGCAATAAAAAGGCATCCCCAAGCGGGAGCTAGCTCTACGCCAAAAGGCGGAAACAACCACACAAGCAATATAATATACAACGCCGAAGGGCGAGGAACAAAATTCAAAGAAAACCAATCCACCAAAACCATAATAATACAAGCATGACTCTAAGGTCGAAATAAAAACAACCGGTCTTCTAAATCTATCAAGTAATACAAGTCTGGTTGATGGTGCTTACTAGATACAACTGAAATAATCAAAGTACAACGGTGGTCCTGATACAAGTGAACCAACCTACCAAGCAAATCACCCTGAATGAAATGATGTGCCAGCAAGCTGCCAAGGAAACTTGTACATCGAAACCTGTAAGAAAATTTGGAACAACGGGGGTAAGTTGCCAACTCGTGAGAAGAAGACATCTGCGAGTAGAAATCGCTTGCACGACGCTCTCCTAGGTCATAATAATAAACTTAATATATCACTAGTCATCTAGTAGTGGCAGGGTAATAATCTATGCATAAGTGCAATGCTCAGTGCTCGTGTCAGTGCCTCAAGTAGTAACATGTCATGTGTATGAGCATGCATCCACAATGAATGTAAAACAATCAACCATGAAATCTGGATATATCTGTATAAGAAATCTTTAACTTTTATCATAGTAAAATTTATATAGTAACCTGAAACATAATCAATAAAATCCATGGAAATCCGTGTCAAGCATCGACACAAAACATGTAAATCTCAAAGTCTCAATACCTCATAGTCTCAATATCTCATAGTCTCAATATCTCGGGCTCTGTCAGTCCGGATCGGCCCATATCATCAAACCTCACGACAACGGTCGGTATCCTCCAGATATCCGACGCGCCAGATATCACCGGTAGGTAGTCTTCCCGTGCCAGGCTCATCGTCTACAACTCGAGCTTCTTGCCCTGGGGTACCATACCGGGCCCACCATGTACCCGAGACGGTTCATCCACTCCTCGAATCGGGTCTCGAAATCCAACAGAAAACATGAAATCTCATGGTGGACGACACATACATCACGAGAAAACCGCAACTTGTATTTTAAAATGAGAGGGAGAGATAGAGAAGTTTTTTATATATATTGTTGCGGTTTTCCCCAAAATCCAGAAATCTCATAGAAATTCAAAATCCCAAAATCATGAGTAAGTAAATAATGAGTGTCGGCATAAGCCCCACAATACTGCATGATGACATGAAAATGTGAATGCATGAAGTGTCTAAATAATAAATATAATGTCTAAACTAGCACATGAGAGTAATCACACAAAATTATATTGGTCTAGCATTTAGGTGATTATATCAACAAAAGATAATATGTTCTAAGTGTACGTGACATGGCAATTACCGATGATGATGTGTGTGAGTCGGCAAATAAGTGTACGTGGAACATGCACATCATCGGTAATGGTGCTGGTGTCCCAACAGGCAGATTTTCATATTAGCTAAAGAAACATATGTATGAATATGCAATGCGATAAATACAACATGAATATAACGATGAATGTGTAGTAAACGCACAACTAGAAAATACATACTAATTAAGATTCATACAGTTTGTTGTTTGAAAAAGCACGATTCAGTAGTTTTGAAAATAAATATGACTCGAGCCTAAACTAAGCTGTACCAAACCAACTAAGGAACTAACAAAAGATACTAGTCGAAAGGTAAGAAGAATTCTCCTAACGTCTGAGTCGATATCACAAGTAGTCGGCGATCCAGCCTCATTAGCGTCACGTACATAGTACGACTTCCTCAAGTCAAGAGTGCGGATCAATCATCACATATATATATCGTCGTTCGCATAGTATCATCATCAAACAATATCATGATCAAGGGTACTATACTATAATCGCATACATCCCAATATCATCAACCATATATCATCGTCTGTGTAAATATACATTGTCAAATGATCAACTAAAATAACATGTCATATGTCATATCGTGGTTAAGTCACATATTACAATCTGGGTTCTAATCTAAAGTCTCGTTCATTCTAATGTCATCAACACATATTATTATTTATATAAAAAAAATTTATATAATCTCACTGCCCAATGATCCTCTACAATCATAACACATCTCATGTCATAACTCGATCATATATCCAATAAATCACGGCATCAAGCCTAGTCATATCGACTCATCCCCATGTATCATATAATCTCCTCATATCACATGTATATGTTGTATATATATATATATATATACCTACACACATTCCTATTTGTATATATATATACACACACACACACATGTAGGGTTCCTAGGCACTCTAAGGAGGTTTCACAAGGCATCAACCATGACAATTTCAAATTTTACAAGTGCCGAGAAACCCTAATACGGATCGTTGACTAGAGATTAGGCGAAACTAGCAACTAGTTAACAACTTAACTAATAAGTGAACGAAAATACAACCTTTGTAGATCCGGTCCTCCACCTCCATAGCTCCATGACGGTGTACCCTCGCTGTGATCATCGGATCCCGGACTTTAGCATCGGCTTCAACGGAGAAATAGGCGGGCTAGGTCGTCGACTTCGATGCCGAAGATGATCTACGTCGAGGCAACACAAGATCAAGCTCCAACTTCACCAAGTCAAGAAAAACTTGTGAAGAAAACACCTTATATTACTTGGAAAGTGGTAGAGGATGAAGAAATAGGAAGTGGGTTCACTTTAGATTTGGATTTCTCGCTCTTTTTCTCATTTCACCATTGAAGCTAGCAAGCTTTTTCTTCTTAAAGAAGAAGAAGAAGAAGAACATAATATGATGAGAATTACTTGGATAATAGAAAAGAAAATGATTCTTATCATATTAGCAACCATGGTTAAGTGTAGAGAATAAACTAGGGTTAGGTGAATGGTTAGGGTTAAGGAAAGAAACAAAATGGTCAAGCTTTCAAAGCTTCAACAGAATCCAAAGTTAGCCACCATTTTATTTATTTCCCAAATGAATAAATAAATAAATGAATAAGTAAATAAAGCATATGAAACCCTAACCATTAACTAACCATGGTTTAATACAAACATACACCCAAGTTAGCATGTATCATCAAACATGATACAAACTTGTGTACAAAAATATATCACATATACAATGTGCACATCAAGTGAGAAAATCCATCTTAAGTGAACTAATACTAGTTAATATAAAGTAATATATCAAATATATAATTATACATTAAATCATTAAATCAACACTTGATTTAACGATCCGGTCATATCGCATATAACCGACTAATATCAAGTGTATCAATGTATCGAATCAACACTTGATTCGGTAACCCGGCTATATCACATATAACCGACCGATGATACAAATCGCGAGAATTGAATACAGTATCACATACTGGTATAATTCTCAGTCCGGCACATATCTCATATGCGCTCCTATTTCGTTTCGCTTGAGCCAGGAAACCTCTGTGTAGGACTCTAAAGACTCGTCAATACGCCGGCAGCAGATGATGATCATATCAAGCACCCACAAGCCGCAAGCGGTCTGCTAAACGTAACGGCCACCCGGGTATTGAGCAATCAGAAGATCGACGAGCAATCCCGCTCACACTCCTGTGAATCCCACCAGTAACACTTACCGTACAGTCCGGTCTGTTCGTCTGATATGTCGCATATCTTGCCTAGGGGTGGTAAACGTCAGACCCCAGTAGCTAGATAAGTCGTGTCGATATGAGGTCTATAACAGTTTGAGAAACTACTGCTAACACTTCCCAGTAAATCTCAGCAACCCTGGCCAGGGATTTCCGGTTATAGCCAATCGAACACAGCGCAACATCAACTCCCTATACCGGGAGAGACGAATCCCCTCCTATCGCTCATTGCATCCATGTGATTCGGGACTGTACCCAAAAGCCACCATTTTGCACACCCACTTGGACGTGGTAAGGTGGAAATCAAAGCACAGTGGGAATCACACAAGACTTTATGACGATCTCGGGTCTACAGACTAACCTGTACCAGTGTCACCAGAGAACTGCCATCTGACGTAAGGTATAATACCATCTGGGAGTTCTCGGCGAGTCCGTCCAGTGTACCCAGTCTGCACTGAGCACCCGTATATCATCTCTGATGTCAAACACTAATGGATATGGGATCATCCATCGCCCATCTGTATGGGTCGAGAAGGTATACGCTAGTCTACTCTGGTATATCGATGCCCCGTCTCGATATACCCATGACTAGGGACCTTGAAGGATGTACTTATGGACTACCATGTCCCCACTAGTATAATCCGCATCATAGTCTAGGTAGTCAAGTACACATCCTAAGGGCTTTACCAACATGTAACAGAGAGACAATTAGTATACACGTTAAGGCAAAGAGTAACCAGATAGCATACTATCATGTCGAGCAAGAAAGTCCTCCCTATATATGTCCCAGCATCCACTACAATATACATCCTATGTACAGTAATGGCCGCTAGGGCATACATATAACTAACAATCTCCCAGTTGCACTAGGGCCATCTGTAGCAGTGGTTGTAGTATCTCATACTCAACCATCCCATAAAAGTCTCTCTCTGGGAATAGGCCTTCGCGAGTGGATCCTCCGTGTTGTCCTCTGAGTCTACTCTCCTGACCTCGATCCCCTGGAGATCAACCATCTCCACGATCAGGTGACACTGCCTTAGAATATGTCTGGATCACTGATGGGACGGACGTTCCTTGGCATAAGCCACAACTCCATTGTCTCACAATGATAGGAACGTAGTTCATCTCATGAACCAATATACACCCAAACAGCCTCTTTGGTAGCATCTTAAGTAGCGATGTATCCTGCCTTTATCGTCTAGTATGTCACGGTATCTAGCTTGGAACTCTTCCAACATACCGTCCCTCGATAGAGGGTAAAGACAATGCCTGTGACCGACATTCAGTCGTCTTTATCAACCTGGAACACTTCCAGTTATTTTCCCCAGGATCAACTGATACCATCTCACTACTACTAGTGAGATTCCTAACATCTAATTAGATCTATCTCATAGATCCAAAATCCAGGATTTAGTAGGTATCATTTTGATCCTATATGGAGAATCATTGTGATAAGCGGAGATTGACCGAGCGTAGCATAGGAAACTCCTTCCCTATTAAGAGTATGTTATCCACGTACTCTACGAGGTTCACTACTATACTCCCTACTACCTTTTTGTATATACAAGGTTCATCTACCATTTTGATGATGTCAAACTGTTTGACTAACTCATCAAAACAGATGTTCCAACTCCACGATGCCTGCTTTATCACATAAAACATCTTGCACACTTTTCCGCTGCTCCCACTGTCTACGAAGCCCTCTGGCTGTGTACTTATAGACGTTCTCTTCTAAATCAGTATTTAGAAAAGCAGTCATGACACCCAACCACCAGATATCGTAGTCTTGGTATGTAGTCGTGGCAAGTAGGATCTGGATGGACTTAAGCATAGCCACTGGAAAAAGGTTTCATCATTATCCACGCCTGGTCGATGACGTAAACCTTTAACAAGTCTAGCTTTGAAAGTCTCAACCTTTCCATGTACACCAAGTAATCTTCTCAAGATTTACTTGCTCCTGATGGGGATTTAACCCTTCAGATATAGCAACTAAAGTCCATACTTTGTTGGTGTATAAGGATTCCATCTCAGATCGCTAAGCATCCAGCCATTCTTACAGAGTCCCACTCTTGATGGCCAGCTCGAAACCAGTTGGGTCATCATCTCATGATGCATTCCTCGCTCCCACTGTCATAGAGAAACCGAAGTATCTCTCAGGTGGGTGAGGAACCCTGCTAGATCGGTGGAGAGGCTAAGGTTCGTTGGTATCTACTGAATCCTTTGGTTGTACCAAATCATCTGCTGTAGTTTGCAAAGCTGAAACACGTCCAGTTCTACATAACAGATCTTGACTCGAGCTTGTCCGGATTTTGCTTTTAGACATAGGACGGACAACCCCAAATCTTAACTATTTTAAGATATGGGCTCTTTCCTTTCCATATCACATATGAAGTGGTAGGCAACTGATTTGATCGGGACGCTATTCAATAGGTATGCAACTTCGTAAATGCATAACTCCCAAAAGGAAATAGGTAACTCAGTAGTACTCATTATAGAGCACACCTTATCATATAGGGTGTGATTGCTCTGTCCCGATATACCATCGTGCTATGGTGTATACGGAGGAGTAATGCTGAGAGAGAATCTCAGTCTCCTTTAGAATAGTCCAGGAATTCTATGCACAAGTATTCTCCTCCCTGATCTCATCAAAGGACATAATACTTATACCCGTATTTTGGTTCTCTACTTCTAACTCATATTCTGTGAATATCTCAAAAGGTTCGGACTTGTGTTTCAACAGGAACATATGTCTGAATCTTGAGAGATTATCAGAGAATGTAATGAAGTACAAAGAACCGGTCTTGTCATGTGTAGACAGGGGACCTACATACATCAACATGTATCATCCCAAGAGTTCACTATCTCTTTCTCTGTTTCCAATAAACAGAGCTATGGTCAACTTATCTCTATGACATGACTGGCAAGTTTTCACAAGATGTAAATTCAAACAGATTTAAATATGTATCTATGTGCAACTTAGCAAGTCGGGTCGCATTGATATGACCTAGTCTACAATACTTCAAGAAGGATTCGTTCATTTCTGAACTCTTCCTCTTGTGTATGTTCTATATACTAAGAACCGTAGTTTGATTTAGAACATCAATACTTTTAGATAACGTGCCTGAATCGATCAACTTTTGATATAGGAAATGTTCAAAACATTATCCAACAATACAAAATTTTATCGTTTCTTTACTAATAAAGAGACAGATATGATTTTGTATATCAGGTTCGGTATCTAATAACATTCGTTCAGAATTAATGTATTTGCAATACAGGGTGACAGTGACCAACAGACTTGGCTGCAACACTTGCCCCGTTTTCTGCCTCATGAAACTTATCACCCGTTCTCAGTTCTCTACCTTTCTGTTGCCCTATGTAACAGATTACATATGCGGGATCCCGATCCGGTATCTAATACCCAGGACGTAGAGGATACTGAGAAACAGTTCTTTATAATGAACACACCCGAAGATGATGCATCATATGCACTTTCTTCGTTTGGGCGGCACGGGAAATCTGGTATTCCCCAATTTCCTGCTCTGTCTTATAAAAATTACAAGTTGGAGCGGGACCAACGTTCCCCAGCTCAGAATAACAAGCGGGTTCGGTCAATAATCTATATTATTATCTTGATTAAGGCGTGATATGGTCGCTACCTGGAGAGAGAGAGAAGAAAACACTCTGCGTGCGCTCTTGCAAGAATAGATTGGTTATTATTTTATCTAATCAGGATGGCTCCCACTGTTTTTATCAAATCTTCCTTCAAACCCTAAAAGGAAAGACTAGCCGGGATTAATTACACACTACAAGTTCGCCAATCTTTCAGCCAGGCCAGTGTCGGTACTTTGAGGGAGGTCCCCCGTGCTTTCGCACGAACCTAATTAATGTAAATCTCGTTTTCCCAGAGGCGTAACCCCGTTGACACCTTTCTAGACACCTACTTGATCGGCTAATTGTAATGTGTAAAACTCTCCCAGGAGTAACAATTACTCACAGTGGGTATCGGGATCCAACTATCTCATAGAAGGTATGCAATCTCATTGCAAATTTCAACACTAGAAATTCCCGATAATTTTGCCCCTAACGTGCTATGACCTTGACGAAAGCCAACAAATCATAGCCCGCTAGTCAAGTTCAACCCGTAGATTTCTTGATTGAATTAAACCCACCCGCACGACCCTTGACGAAAGGCAACAAAGTCGTACGACTACCCTAATCCTATCGCATCGTATGCAGCAGATAAGCAGCATATAGCTACCGCACACTGCACCTTGACGAAAGCCAACAAATGCAGCACGATACTATATATAACTTATCTGAAATGACGGAGGGCTACGACAGGTTTTTCTAAAAACCTATTGCGTACTGAACTTGATATCGTTGTAGAATCAAATGATTTTAAAATGGAGTGATTTTTTTAGGCTTTTCTAGTTTTGCTAAAGGAGTCACTCCCGGTGAAGGGATCGTCGGTCCTTTCCTCGTCGAATGAGGTGCGGGATATATCATATATATCACTGTGCATAGCAGAAACTATAGAAGCAATCAAAAGACAAACCGAGGGGTGTAGCATCTACCAGTTATTGCTAAAGGATTCACTCCCGGTGAAGGGATCTCGGTCCTTTCCTTATCGAATAAGGTGCAGGATATATCATATATACCGCTGTGCAAAGCAAGAACTGTAGCTACCTGTTTTATTCTTGAAATTCGATTCTACAACATCTTTAGGTTTCTTTTCTTTCATTAATCACATTAAAGAAGTCCCATCATTTAAGTACTTAAACATCACAGATAAATACGACGTACACTTATGCCATCCGTATTCGCCTCGATGTCCCCTCATGCACCGTTAGGTTAGGTAACTAACGGCAGAGCGGGGCAGGGCTAGCGTGGGTGTAAAACATAAGTAACATCTATATAATATATCATATATACTATATATAGTATCTATCACAGAACATCACATGATCACATCACAGATAGCGCAGCAGAAGAATCATATGAAATATTGGATATACTAGGACGTCCGTGTTTTCAATACGAGCCAGTATAAAACACGGATTCCACGGTCGTGATGAATAGCCAATCCCACACCACTAGACCACTACGAGAGCGGCAAGCAACCCTACCAATTCTAGGGTTAGGAGACCCGGACTCGACTCCTCGAGATGGTCTCCCACTGGACCCGAGAACCCTGTTACTTGTGCTCCCCTCCTTGGGTCTATCCTAGTGCGGAAAAGTAAATAATATACAAATGGTGACATCATCCGCAACCTGGAAGTGCCCCAAGAAAAGAATATTACATACAAGTTTTTACGTGAATGAAAATGAAAAACACTCATCTCACATAAAAAAACCCGGCTATTCAAACACGACGATCCAATATAACATATCCAGCAACACATAACATCACATGTCATCAACGTAAGTAAATATGCGCATCCCAATTGTCGTTGACATATAGCAACAAAACCGGCGATATCGCATTACACTTACGGTCGCAGAAAAGAAAGTGTAAAACTACAACAGTTGAAATCCGCAACCTCCTTAGACATCACATGCCTAATCAAATGAATTACTTATACATCGCATGCCTAACAATTATAAACCCCGCATTTTAGTCTCAAAATCGAAAACACTTTTCAATATCAAGTCGGGTAATTCAACTAGATTCCCGACATTCTGATCGAATACTCGTCGCAAACTTTAGTAGACGGCCGCACCCCCGATACCGTCGATGAAGTGCACCAAGGCGGAACACCGCTGCCGCAAGCACCCGAACGGATGCTTTCGGCGACGGGGTTCTCCTACAGTCACTTGGTCGGGGCTATGGAGTGAGGTTGTCTATTAAGTTTACCCGACGAGTATCCGCGTACGCTACGTGATTGCGACGGACTTTTGATCGCATCAAAATTCCATGGCAACTTATCAAGTGAGACTAAAGTGCTATGTTTATAACATTCATATCAGTTATCTCATAACTACTTATGGATTCCAAGTATTGTATCACATTCCAGATAAACAGAAAATGTTAAACTTTCCAATCGATCAGTCAAACACCCAAGTTTTCCCGATACAGCTCAACACATGAAACAAGTTTAAAAACATTCAGTTCATGCCTCAGTACCAACGGTTCAGCCGTAGAAGGGTCAAGCCAACGCCTCACATGTGGCACGCCGTACTGCCCCAAACCCTAAGGTTCAAAGGGCGGTTCAAGACGGTCACATAATCGAGTTAAGCTTTGTTGTCTTCTAGAGGGCCATCGCGTTACTTGCACTACTTAGAACGTTATTAAACTATGGAAAAATCCAACAATTGGAAATTTCCCGGCAGGGGAAAAAGTAGGTATTTATATCCGGTCGAACTTTTTTAACATATTGTAACATTATCCGGAAAAGAACACAGACAAAATTAGACAATCCGAACGAAATACCGAGTCTCTAATACAACCCAGAAAACTCAACTCTTGAGTAAATATTAAAAATTCCCATAAAACTCAGCATTTAAATAAAGAAGTTACTGTGCAAAAATGGTTGACTGAAGAGACTAAATGGGCGCGGAACCGCCGCAATAGGCGGCTAATGCGGCGGTTCCGCCGCGCTTTAGACACATCATTAGGTAATTTTTGCACCGTAATTCTTAGAATTTCCTGCTGAATTTTTTAAGCATTTTTAATTTACAAAATTCCACGAATTTCAAAAATGTACAGAGAGCATTTTGTAGTTAGGGTTTCGGTTCGATCGGACTTCTAACTCCGTCTACGCATCGCCTAAGGCTCTAGCTAGGCTCTGATACCACTGTAGAGTTCCTAGGCACTCTAAGGAGGTCTCACAAGGTATCAACCATGCCAATTTCAAATTTTACAAGTGCCAAGAAACCCCAATACGGATCGTTGACTAGAGATTAGGCGAAACTAGCAACTAGTTAACAACTTAACTAATAAGTGAACGAAAATACAACCTTTGTAGATTCGGTCCTCCACCTCCATAGCTCCATGACGGTGTACCCTCGCTGCGATCATCGGATCCCGGACTCTAGCATCGGCTTCATCGGAGAAATGGCCGGGCTAGGTCGTCGACTTCGATACCGAAGATGATCTACGTCGAGGCAACACAAGATCAAGCTCCAACTTCACCAAGTCAGTAAACTTGTGAAGAAAACACCCTATACTACTTGGCAAGTGGTAGAGGATGAAGAAATAGGAAGTGGGTTCACTTTAGATTTGGATTTCTCGCTCTTTTTCTCATTTCACCATTGAAGCTAGCAAGCTTTTTCTTCTTGAAGAAGAAAAAGAAGAAGAAGATAATATGATGAGAATTACTTGGATAATAGAAAAGAAAATGATTCTTATCATATTAGAAACCATGGTTAAGTGTAGAGAATAAACTAGGGTTAGGTGAATGGTTAGGGTTAAGGAAAGAAACAAAATGGTCAAGCTTTCAAAGCTTCATGAAGCTTCAACATAATCCAAAGTTAGCAACCATTTTATTTATTTCCCAAATGAATAAATAAATAAATGATTAAGTAAATAAAGCATATGAAACCCTAACCATTAACTAACCATGGTTTAATACAAACATACACCCAAGTTAGCATGTATCATCAAACATGATACAAACTTGTGCACAAAAATATATCACATATACAATGTGCACATCAAGTGAGAAAATCCATCTTAAGTGAACTAATACTAGTTAATGTAAAGTAATATATCAAATATATAATTAAACATTAAATCATTAAATCAACACTTAATTTAACGATCCGGTCATATCGCATATAACCGACTAATATCAAGTGTATCAATGTATCGAATCAACACTTGATTCGGTAACCCGGCTATATCACATATAACCGACCAATGATATAAATCGCGAGAATAGAATACAGTATCACATACTGGTATAATTCTCAGTCCCGCACATATCTCATATGCGCTCCTATTTCGTTTCGCTTGACCCAGGAAACCTCTGTGTAGGACTCTAAAGACTCGTCAATACGCCGGCAGCAGATGATGATCATATCAAGCACCCACAAGCCGCAAGCGGTCTGCTAAACGTAACGGGCACCCGGGTATTGAGCGATCAGAAGATCGACGAGCAAGCCCGCTCACACTCCTGTGAATCCAACCAGTAACACTTACCGTACAGTCCGGTCTGTTCGTCTGATATGTCGCATATCTTGCCTAGGGGTGGTAAACGTCAGACCCAAGTAGCTCGATAAGTCGTGTCGATATGAGGTCTATAACAGTTCGAGAAACTACTGATAACACTTACCAGTAAATCTCAGCAACCCTGGCCAGGGATTTCCGGTTATAGCCAATCGAACACAGCGCAACATCAACTCCCTATACCAGGAGAGACGAATCCCCTCCTATCGCTAATTGTCTCCATGTGATTCGGGATTGTACCCAAAAGCCAACGTTTTGCACGCCCTCTTGGACGTGGTAAGGTGGAAATCAAAGTACAGTGGGGAATCACATAAGACTCTATGACGATCTCGGGTCTACAGACTAACCTGTACCAGTGTCACCAGAGAACTGCCATCTGACTTAAGATATAATACCATCTGGGAGTTCTCGGCGGGTCCGTCCAGTGTACCCAGTCTCTACTGAGCACCCGTATATCATCTCTGATGTCAAACACCAATGGATATGGGATCATCCATCGCCCATCTGTATGGGTCGAGAAGGTATACGCTAGTCTACTCTGGTATATCGATGCCCCGTCTCGATATACCCACGACTAGGGACCTTGAAGGATGTACTTATGGACTACCATGTCCCCACTAGTATGATCCGCATCATAGTCTAGGTATTCAAGTACACATCCTAAGGGCTTTACCAACATGTAACGGAGAGGCAATTAGTATTCACGTTAAGGCAAAGAGTAATCAGATAGCATACTATCATGTCGAGCAAGAAAGTCCTCCCTATATATGTCCCAGCATCCACTACAATATACATCCTATGTACAGTAATGGCCTCTAGGGCATACATATAACTAACAACATATACACCAAGTCAAGTTTGTGTGTGTGCGTGAGCGTGTGTGTCTACATGAAACCTACGAATTCCCTCCAAGGCAGTCATCCTCATGGTTAAGTCTTTCTAAATCTGTCTAGTCCAACTTAAAGTCTTCAATAGGACCCTACTCGCCAAGAATCTAAGGTTACGTCCTACTTCCTAATAACAGTACGTAATATCCTCATTATACGTTTGCGGGGGTGCTATACGCCATCCACCCGACTTCCCCCATAGATATGCATCTACTCAGCTGGTCCTTGTCTGCTGAAGTCGATACCGCCATCCTCTTCTTCATTGTCCGAAGTCCACGTGATAGGTACCTATATGCAAACATATATGTATATCGTAAACCGAATCGCGGATAAAACCAAAACGGCGCACGAAACGCGTATAGGTTAAAACCTATGACCCGCTCATGCAAAATAACCAAATAACCCTCAACATTGGCGTACAAACGCGGATTGATCGAGAAAAACCCAAACACCAATCATGGTTTCATAAATCACTAATTATAATATAAAATAGATTGCAACTAATCAAAACCTCAAAATAAATCAAATCAATTTATTTCCGAAAACCTAGAAAGCACTTAATTTTCGTTTTAATTCGAAACTTGATGTTTTAACAAAACTAATGCCCATAATATTCACTAAATATCTTAACTAGGTTATATAAACCGTTTCTATAATTTATTCTCATCAATTTGTATTGAATTGAAAATTCTAGTTTGCAAAAATATTAAATTTTAACACTTTTTAAAGCAAAATTCACAATTCAACAACTTAGCTAGATTTTGCATATATTAAATTGTTAAACCACTCATGAAAACCTTAATGATGTGTTAAAAACCCTAACTAGATTTTAATCCCACATTTTAAATTAATTTCTAAAAACCTAGTTAGCAAATAGCATAATCATCATAATTTTTAAACTAACAATTAGCAACTAGTAACCAAATTAGATTTTGCATTCAATTACATATTAATCCTCTTATTACATACTAAATGATTAAATAAAACCCTAACCTTAATTTCAATCCTTCTCTTGAAAATTAGATCTTGAAACTAAAACCCTAATTGAACACTTAATTACCTTAGACTCAAGTAATTATCCAACGATTAAACCATAGGTTAAGATTTATACCTCATAATTCAAGAAATCAAGCATTCACTTTGCCTCCCAAACTAGCTTCCATGCTCCAAGGTCAATGCTTGAATGACCAAGGAAAATTGGATGAGGAATTTGCTTTGAATTTGTGAGTTTTTATTTGAATTATTTTGATGGATTTGTGATGATTTTGGATAAGAAAAGAGATGGGAAAATGAGAGGCAGCAGCAGCAAGAGGCTCGGCCACTTGAAGAATGGGAGAAACGAGAGAGAGCGAGATGTATAGATAAGTGTAGAAACTTCCTTCTTACAACATATATTAATTCCCCTCTTTAATTTTCTTTTTCTTTTGACTTTTAAATGAGAATGAGATGAGAATTATGGAAGAGAAAAAAAAGGGGCTGCCACAAGGTGGGCTGGGCCACTATTTTGGAGAGGGAGAGAGAGAGTGTGGTGTGTAGAAACTTCACTAATTGATGCATCTTTTAACTCATTTAATAATTCCTTTGTCTCATTTTCTTTATTTTCTATTAAAACTTTACTTAGAAAAGTCTAGAACCCTTGAGAAATTTTCCAAAAATAACAAGTTACAATTTAAATATTAAGTTGTGAAGGTGCACAAATTGTGTAATTAACCCATTCTAATTTGTAATTTGCACTAATTTAATGTATAATTAAAGCTTATGTTAATATTTGAATTTAATTAATTAAGGAAAAATATTTAAATAAACTAATAATTTATAAGTGGCTAAATAAATACCAATTACTAGCAATTACATAGTTAAAATAGACGTATTTAAATCTATATAGAAAAATAATTATAGTTAAGTTTTACGGAAAATACGGTTTATTTTACCGATTATCAGAAAATTCACCAAAAGGGTTTTATTTATTTAATTAATTATTTATTTATTTTTAAAACGTTACAATGCTTTTAAGAAGGTTTGGTCAACTTGGTCACTGAGTCATAGTCTAGGGTCGATCAATGGTCGCGGCCAAAGAGAGAGAGAAAAGAAACACTCTGCGTGTACTCTAACCTAGATCAGAATGGTTATCACTTTATCTAATCAGGAAACCTCCCACTGTATCGTCAAATTCTTCTCCAAACCTGAAAGAAGAATTGGTCGGGATCACCCGAAGAGTAAACCAACTCATCAGTGGGAATCGGGATCCAACTCTCATCGCATAATAACGTTAAGGAATTCACTCACGTTATCACACTCCAAAAGGTATGTGCATGCCTGGCAAGTTTTAGTTTCTTTAGAAACTCCCGATATTGATTTTTTCCCCATGCTCTTATGACTTTGACGTTGGCCAAAATATCATAAGTCACGTGTCAAGTTCTACCCATCATTATCTTATTAATTTGAACCCACCCGTACATACCCCTGACATTGGCCAAATGGCAGTACGACTGTTCCAAACCAACTCATCTATCTATGCAACAGATTAATATCCAGCAGCTATCAAACACTATGCCTTGGCATTGGTCAAAATACATAGCTTGAAGAATACCCAACTGAAATGACGGAGGGCTACGCCTGGTTTTTGTTGAAAAACCTTTAACGTAACGAACTTGATATTGTTGAAGGAACCTGATAGCTTTTTACAAAAATTTAGTGGCGAAAACCATTGCTAAAGAGGTCACTCCCGGTGAAAGGATCTCGGCTCTTTCCTCGTGGAATGAGGTGCAGGATATTCCAAACTGAATACCACGATGTAAAGAAAAAATTAATCGACTATAGTGAAGTTATTACCCTGACGCAAACCTCTACCCAAGGGTTCACTCCCGGTGAAGCGATCTCGGCCCTTGCCTCGTGGAATGAGGTGCAGGATATTCCAACTGAATACCACTGTGCAAAACAAAAGAAAATGTCCTTGTAATAACAGCTTTTTCAAAATTGTTCCAACAACATTGAAACAGGTTTGTTTTCCTTTGCATTGATCAGAATCAACGCAGTCCCATCAATTAATCACACCAGAAAAGAACGAAAATAGAATGTACGTATATGCCATCCGCATTCCTCACTAGGTCCCCTCATCACCCGTTAGGTTACTTAACTAACGACAAAGTAGGGACTAGACTAGCGCGGGTGTAAAACATATACAATATCTACTACTATATATATCAATATACAATAATCGCTCCATGTAAGTCAACGTTACACACCCCACAAGATGCGGGGAGGAGGAATTGGAAAAACAATCATTTTGTTCAAAGTAACATTGACTATCAAACGGATCTTTGCTATACCCTAACTAACAACTATCTAAAAGTGATTAACTACTATGATAGATGATTATACCTCAAGATACTGGTCCTTCTTGTTCTTATACTTCACCTCCTCGTCGGCCTCCTCGATGTGATAGAAGATCCACCCGAAAGTTCCTTCTTCAAGCTTTAACCTCTAACTTGAGGTAACTAAGTGGCTAGGATTGCTAATCCAAGTAACCTAGAGGATATAGAGATAGATTAAATATCTATTAGTCTTGCTAACCCTTGGGATCTCAACACATGAGACGATTAGGGTTAGGTTGAAGAAGAGGAAAGCTTGAGGAGAGAGAGTGTGTATGTGAGAATGAAATGAATTATTACTCATTTGTGAATATATGAAGCATGATAATTATTCAAAAAATAATATATAATAATAACAACCATGCTTCATAACTCACTTTGGATGAATCATCTCATGAGTCATTAAAACATTTAATGCAAATAACACATCACCTCTCCACCTCATTTAGTTTAATTCATAAATGAATTAAAACTAATTGAGTCACCTTACTTCAAGAAGCTTCTCGAGTAATTACGAGAATGCCCCTCCCATACGTATTTGCGAAAAACATGGATATACTGAGACTGCATATATCCAATAATCAAATACTAGAATCTGTCTTAAACCAAAGCCCTCTAGTATAATCTGTCCGAACATCATACGTGCACAAGTACACGTATATGTCCGAACCCTATCGTAAAACCATACGACCTCTATATCGTTTCACCTGAAGCAGTGAAACTCTCTATGTGGGACTCTAAAGACTCGACACTACGCTGGAAGTGGGTTTAACCACAGGCCGCAAGCGGTATTAGTTGTACGTAACTTTCCCCAGGTAGACGTCGATAAGAAGGCCGATGAGTAAACCCATCCGAACTCCTACTGAGCCTGATGTGACAATCTCCGTACGGACCGGTCTGTTCATTTAGGACTATCGCATATCGGGCCTAGGGGGCGGCAAGCGTCAGTCCCCTAAAAGCGGTATAAGTCATGTTGGAGTGAAGCCCATTACACATTGAGAAACTACTGGAACATCTACCAGTAGATCTCGCTTGCCCTGGCTAGGGACCTTGCATAATGGCTCTCCAAACACAGCGCGATATCAACCCCTAACACCGGGAGAGACGAATCCTATCTAACCGCCACTTCCTCCAAGTGCTTCGGGACTGCACCCAACTGCTACCTGTTTGCACGACTTAGTGGAGCCGTGGTAGGGTAGCAATCTAAGAACAGTGGGAACACACTCGAGGCGAAGCGGCAGTATCAAGTTTACGGACTATGCTGTACTCATGTCACCTGGGAACTGTTAACTGACGATGGGTACAATACCAACCAAAAGTTCCCTACGAGTCCTGTCCGATGTACTCGTAACCCAACGAGCGCCTACATACTATCTCCAGTACAACGTATTAATGGTTGTGGGACAGACCATTTCCCCTTCTGGGACGAGAGGCGTACACACTAGTCTACTTCGGAGTATCGATACCCTGTCTCGATAATCCTATGACTAGGGACCTGAAAAAGGATGTGCTTGTAGACTATCCAGCCCCCACTTGTGTGACTGCCATCACAACGCTGGTAGTCAAGCAAGATCCTAAGGGCTCTATCAATATGTATTCGCGATATGCTAAAAGAAACATATACACATATTAAGATAGATATAAACCAAGTAGTTTACTACAATGTTGAGCAAGACTGTTAATATAATTATGAATATCCCAAACTTCCATTAAGTAATATACAAGCTAGTATAATACAATAATGGCCCCTAGGGCATATACACTAACAATCTCTCACTTGCACTAGGGCCATGTACTGGCATATCGAAGACCTATCATCTCGAATAGCCTCTCGAACTGCGTCTGAGGTAAGGCCTTTGTGAATGGATCTGCAGTATTCTCCTCTGTAGAAACTCTCCGGACCTCGATCTCCCGGCGATCTATGATCTCCCTGATCAGGTGATACCGCCTCAAGATGTGTCTGGATTTTTGATGGGACCTGGGTTCCTTTGCTAAAGCTATAGCCCCGTTGTTGTCACAATACAGAGGTATTGGATCAGCAATAGATGGAACCACCTGAAGTTCTATTAAGAACTTCTTTACCCGGATTGCTTCTTTTGCGGCATCAGAAGCTGTGATATACTCTGCTTCCATTGTCGAGTCAGCAACGGTGTCCTGCTTGGAACTCTTCCAGCACACCGCCCCTCCATTGAGGGTAAAGACATAACCTGACATGGAATTAGAGTCATCCTTGTCACTCTGGAAGCTGGAGTCAGCAAAAGCCTCGATATGGAGGTCTTTTCCGTCGTAAACCAAGAACATATCCTTAGTCCTTCTAAGGTACTTGAGAATGTTCTTAACTGCTATCCAGTGCTTCTCCACTGGGTCTGACTGATACTGGCTTACAACGCTTAGTGCGTATGCTACATCTGGTCTGGTACACAACATCGCATACATTATAGAGCCCACCGCAGAAGCGTAGGGTATAACTGACATGCGATCCCTTTCCAAACCAGTCTTGGGAGACATATCTTTGGAGAGGGTGATTTCATGACAAGCCGGTAAATTACCGCGCTTTGAATCTTCTTTTCAGTATAGTGTTGATATACCTGGACTGTGAAAGTCCCAACATCCTCTTAGATCTATCACGATAGATCTGGATCCCCAGAATATAAGAGGCATCACCCAGGTCTTTCATGGAGAACCTGTGTGACAAGAATCCTTTGACAGATTGTAGCATAGGAATGTCATTTCCTTTTAAGAGAATGTCATCCACGTACAAGACGAGGAATACGATAGTTCGTGCTACAATCTTACTGTATATACATGGTTCATCTGGATTTTTGATAAAGTCATATTCTTTGACCGTTTCATCAAAACAGATGTTCCAACTCCGTGATGCCCGCTTTAGTCCATAAATGGACTTAAGCAACTTGCACACTTTTCCGCTGCTCCCACTCTGATTGAAACGTTCTGGCTGATCCATATAGACGCACCCGTCTAAATTTCCATTTAGAAAAGCCGTCTTTACGTCCATCTGCCAGATCTCATAATCATGGAAGGCAGCAATGGCAAGAAGGATCCGAATGGATTTGAGCATAGCCACTGAAGAAAAAGTTTCGTCATAGTCCAAGCCAGGCCATTGACGAAAACCCTTTGCAACAAGTCCAGCCTTATAGGTTTCCACCTGTCCATCTACACCAATCTTCTTTTTGAAGATCCACTTGCATCCTGTGGGTTTTACCCCATCTAGAGCAAAGTCCAAAATCCATACATTGTTGGTGTACATGGACTCTATCTCGGTCCGCATTGCATCCAGCCATCTTACTGAGTCGCCGCTTTTGATGGCCTGCTGGAAACTAGTTGGTTCATCATTATCAATGATGCAATCCTCTCTATCCCCGTCTATGAGAAAACCGTAGTATCTCAGGCGGATGAGACGACCTACTACTTCTACGGAGGGGTGCGGGAATGTCCTGTTCTTCTGGAACTTCTGGTTCTACCAAGCTTTTAGTAGTAGCTTGTGGTTCTGGAATTTCTTCCAGTTCTATTGCGCTCCCACTTGTTTCTTTTTCTAAAAACTGCTGTTCTAGAAAATGGGCATTACGAGAAACAAAAACCTTTTGTTCCTCTGCGTAATAAAAAAATACCCCTTGGAGTTCTTTGGATATCCCACAAACTTACACTGTACTGAGCATGCCTCGAGTATGCCCGCATGCTGCTTTTTAACAAAAGCTGGACATCCCCATATCTTCAGATATTGAAGATTGGGTGTCCCACTCCACATCTGATATGGTGTGGTAGGCACAGTCTTGGTAGGAACCCTGTTTAAAAGATATGCAGCTGATTCTAGTGCATAACCTTAGAAAGATCGCGGTAACTCAGCATTACTCATCATGGAACGAACTATATCCAATAGGGTTCGGTTCCGTCTCTCCAATACACCGTTATGTTGTGGAGTGTATGGAGGAGTAAGCTGAGAGAGAATTCCATTCTCTTTTAGGTAACCCAGGAACTCGGCACTTAAGTATTCACCACCTCAATCAGATCTCAGTGTCTTGATACTTTTGCCGGTTTGGTTTTCTATTTCATTCTTATATTCTCGGAATTTCTCAAAGGCCTCGGATTTATGTTTCATTAAGAAAATGAATCCATACCTAGAGTAATCATCCGTAAAAGTAATGAAATATGAAAAACCGTTTCTTGCATGTATAGACATTGGACCACATACATCGCTGTGTATGAGTCCTAAGAGCTCGCTCGCTCTTACTCCGTGTCCAATGAACGGTGTCTTTGTCATCTTTCCTTTGAGACATAATTGACAAGTGGCATAAGATTGATATTCGAACGGATCTAAATATCCTTCTTTATGTAACTTAGTTAACCTTGTTTCATTGATGTGACCCAGTTTACAATGCCATAAGAATGCCTGATTTATATCTGCAGACTTTCTTTTTAGTGTGTTCTGGACATTGAAAATCTGTAATTTTTTTAACACGTATATACCGTTATCTAGTGCGCCGGACCCAATTAAACTATGATTAAGGTGGATGCTAACAACATCGCTTACAAACGTGAAATCATAACCATCTTTTGATAACGACGATACTGATATGATATTACACGTTAAGCTAGGTACACAAAAACAGTTGTGCAAAACCAAAATATGTCCACACGTCAATCCAAGGTGATAATCCCCTATGGACACAGCATCCACGCTCTCTCCTTTAGCAACTTGGAGGGTCATATCACCAGCCTTCAGTACTCTACGGCTTCTCAGTGCTTGCAATGAATTGCATATATGAGATCCTGATCCGGTATCCAATACCCAGGAAATAAAGTTGATTGACAGACAATTTACAATTACAAACAAACCTGAAGCCGAAGCCACAACTTGCCACGGGTCCTGGTTCTTGGCAATCTAAGCTTTGCAATCCTTCTTCCAATGGCCTTTCCTACGACAGTGGAAGCACTCGTCCTTTGCTACTACCGGCACCGCAACCTTTTCCTTTCCCTTGACTCCCATCTTACCAACACCACCTCTTGGTCTTGTAGCGGCCTTCTTCATCCTTCCTTTGGTCCTTTCCTTGGACCTGGAAGAGGAAGCACCACGAACAAACATAGCGGGTGTTTCCCTTGCTTTCTGCTTGGTGCCCTCTACACTCCTCAACATGTTAAGGAGTTCTGGAAGTTCAACTTCTTTACCTTGAATATTGAAATTCAAGATAAACTGGGCGTAGGTGGAAGGAAGGGACTGAAGAACCAAGTCTGTATACAGCTCGTTCTCTAATGTTGTCCCGAGGTCCGCGAGCTCCTCAATGTAGCCAACCATCTTAAGGACATGTTCCGCTACAAATGATCCGACGGCCAGCCTTGACTGAAACAAGTTCTTCGAGGTCTCGTATCTAGCTATACGAGATTGCTCTCTATACAGTTCCTTGGTGTGGAGAAATATGGCTTCAAGATCCATATTCTAGTGCCTCCTCTGATGTTCATTATCCATTGAGGTAAGCACGATGCATTTGGCCTTCGTGCAGTCTAACTCCCAGGTCTTGCAGATTTCCTTATCCGTGACACTGGATTCTGGACCTGGGCCGGCAGGGGCCTTAGTAGTAAGGACATACCCCAATTTGTCATAGGTGATTGCCATCTTGACATTCCTGAACAATCTTCATAGTTTGGCCCTGTCAAAATATTTTTATCTAATAATAACTTAAGGCCCGTCATGTTCTGGGTCGCTGCAATTTGGAGAGAGAGAAGAAAAAACATTAGCATGATGCTCTTGCAAGTTTAGAGTTGTTTTTAGTATATCTAAACAGGATGGCTCCCACTGTTTCTCGAATCCTTCCTCAAACCAAAAAAAGAAGAACTTGTCAGGACTATTCTCACCGTACAATACTTGCTTAACCGTTCAGCCAGGCCGGTGTCGGTAGTTCGAGGGAGGTTTTTACGATGCTTTCGCGAAGTTCCTTAATTAAATAACCTTTTTTCCCTGGGGGGGCGTAGCCCCGCTGACACCTTTCTTGACACCAACTTGGTTTATAGCATTGATCGTTAAGTGAGAAAATCTCCCGATGAGTAGCATATACTCACAGTAGGATCGGGATCCAAAAATCATCGTGTGATAAAGCTGAAGGAATCCTACCAAAATTATCACACTCCAAATGGTATGCAACTCTAGCAAGTTTAAGTTTCTTTAGAAACTCCCGATGTGGATTTTTGCCCCATGCTCTTATGACCTTGGCGTTGGTCAAAATGTTATAAGTCACATGTCAAGTTCTACCCATCATTATCTTGTTAATTTGAACCCACCCGTACATACCCCTGACGTTGGCCAAATGGCAGTACGACTATCCCAAACAAACTCATCTATCTATGTAACAGATGAATACCCAGTAGCTACCAAACACTATGCCTTGGCGTTGGTCAAAATACATAGCTTGAATACTACTGAATACCCAAATGAAATGACGGAGGGCTACGAATGGTTTTGGCGAAACCGTGAACGTAGTTAACTTGATATGATCGAAGGAACCTGATAGCTTTTAAAAGGAGTGGTTTAAGCTCCGCAATTAAAAATCTGTTGTTTTAAAAATAGCCGAGTTGTTTCTTTTAAATTATTCCAACGATTCAACTTTAGTTTATTTTCTTTGCATTAATATAATGCGTCCCATCAATTAACCTATCATTACAGAAAACAACGAAAATACAACGTCCGTTATGCCATCCGCATTCGCCACTGGGCCCCGTCATTCACCCGTTAGGTTACTTAACTAACGACAGAGCGGGGGCTGGGATAGCGCGGGTGCAAAACATAAGCAACGCCTACTAGATATCATATATAGATATTGTACATTCGTCAGACGCAATAATAGGCATTCCAGATCACAGAAGAACATATTGGATATTCTAGGAATCCGCATTTCCTTTGAGCCTTCAATGAAAAATGGATTACATAGTCATGATGAATAGCCAAACCCACCCTAAACCCCTACGGGTACGGCAAACTACCCGCCAAGTACCCAAAGTGAAGCGGTCTCCCTCAACGAAGTGAGTAAGCCACTAAGCACTTCAAAGTACCCGGTAGTTTGTGCACCCCACCTTGGGTCTATCCTAGGAGAAGAAAACAGTAAATGAAATAATACAACGGTGGCTACAACCTCAACCAGGATGTGCCCCGCAAAAGAATATTACAACAAATTACAATTTACATTTGAATGGAAGAAACACTCGTCTAACATCCCAGGCTATCCATTCACGACAATCCAATAAGTTCATATCCACAAAAATAAGTAACCATTACAGAAATGTGCAACCCCCTGCTAACCGACATACTAGCAATTAGGGGAGCTTTACGAACACATTAAACATATCACAGATATAATCCAGTTAGCTAAACTTCTTAGAATTTCGATCAAGCACCACATATGAATCTACTCCAAATAATTCTCTGTGCACATAAAACCTGAGCAGAAACAAAACATCCCAGAAAACACAAGATCAACACAGAAGAATAACTGAGCAAATTTGGGTTGACTCGGAGTCAACTCGGCCGCGGATCCGCGACAGATCGCTTGGATCAGCCGCGGTTCCACTGTGGTTTGGCCGAGTCGTGATCCCAAATTTCTTCACAATTCTTAAAAAACCCTGCTTGTATTTTATAAGGTTCCTGGAAAATTTTTAGACCTCATTTTAAATTCGGCAGAAACATGGTGAAAACGTCGTTTTTTCGGGATTATTTTGCGATCGAATTCCTAAAGACTTTGCTAACAAGTTAGTTTTGGTTTAGCTAGGCTCTGATACTATTGTAAGTCAACGTTACACACCTCACAAGATGCGGGAAGGCGGAATAGGAAAAACAATCATTTTGTTCAAAGTAACATTGACTATCAAATGGATCTTTGCTATACCCTAACTAACAACTATCTAGAAGTGATTAACTACTATGATAGATGATTATACCTCAAGATACTAGTTCTTCTTGTTCTTGTAGTTCACCTCCTCGTCGATCTCCTCGATGTGATAGAAGATCCACCCGAGAGTTCCTTCTTCAACCTTTAACTTCTAACTTGAGGTAACTAAGTGGCTAGGATTGCTAATCCAAGTAACCTAGAGGATACAGAGATAGTTAAGGATCTATTGGTCTTGCTAACCCTTGGGATCTCAACACATGGGAGGATTAGGGTTAGGTTGAAGAATAGGAGAGCTTGAGGAGAGAGAGTGTGTATGTGAGAATGAAATGAATTATTACTCATTTGTGAATATATGAAGCATGATAATTATTCAAATAATAATATACAATAATAACAACCATGCTTCATTAACTCACTTTGGATGAATCATCTCATGAGTTATTAAAACATTTAATGCAAATAACACATCACCACTCCACCTCATTTAGTTTAATTCATAAATGAATTAAAACTAAATGAGTCACCTTTCTTCAAGAAGCTTCTCGAGTAATTACGAGAATGCCCCCATCCGTATTTGCGAAAAACACGGATATACTGACACTGTATAAATCCAATAATCCAATACTAGAATCTGGCTTAAACCAAAGCCCGCTAGTATAATCTGTCCGAACATCATACGTGCACAAGTACACGTATATGTCCGAACCCTGTCGTAAAACCATACAACCTCTATATCGTTTCACCTGAAGCATAGAAACTCTCTGTGTGGGACTCTAAAGACTCGACACTACGGTGGCAGTGGGTTTAACCACAGGCCGCAAGCGGTACTAGCTTTACGTAACGGTCCCCAGGTAGACGTCGATAAGAAGGACGATGAGGAAACCCATCCGGACTCCTACTGAGCCTGATGTGACAATCTCCGTACAGTCCGGTCTATTCGTCTAGGACTATCGCATATCGAGTCTAGGAGGTGGCAAGTGTCAGTCCCCTAAAATCGGTATAAGTCATGTCGGAGTGAAGCCCATTACACCTTGAGAAACTACTGGAACATCTACCGGTAGATCTCGCTTGCCCTGGCCAGGGACCTTACGTAATGGCTCTCCAAACACAGCGCTATATCAACCCCCAACACCGGGAGAGACGAATCCTATCTAACCGCCACTGCGTCCAAGTGCTTCGGGACTGCACCCAACTGCTACCTGTTTGCACGACTCAGTCGAGCCGTGGTAGGGTAGCAATCTAAGAACAGTAGGAACACACTCGAGGCGAAGCGGCAGTGTCAAGTCTATGGACTATGCTGTCACCTGGGAACTGTTAACTGATGATAGGTATAATACCAACCAACAGTTCCCTGCGAGTCCTGTCCGATGTACTCGTAACCCAACGAGCACCTGCATACTATCTCCGGTACAACGTACTAATGGCTGTGGGACAGACCATTTCCCCTGCTGGGACGAGAAGCGTACACACTAGTCTACGCCGGAGTATCGATGCCCTGTCTCGATAATCCTACGACCAGGGACCTGAAAAAGGATGTGCTTGTAGACTATCCAGCCCCCACTAGTGTGACTGCCATCACAACGCTGGTAGTCAAGCAAGATCCTAAGGGCTCTATCAATATGTATTCGCGATATGCTAAAAGAAATATATACACATATTAAGATAGATATAAACCAAGTAGCATACTGCTATATTGAGCAAGACTGTTAATATAACTGTGAATATCCCAAGCTTCCATTAAGTAATATACAAGCTAGTATGATACAATAATGGCCCTTAGGGCATATACACTAACACTCCAGGCATGATAAATGCAACATTACAGAAAAGTAATAAGCATCACAGAACAATACAGATAATCTGGGAGCCCCGGGTTTCACAGAGCCGCAACTGAAACCCGACGTTCCTCTGGTCGTGTGGATAGCCTGTACAATGAAAACCTAGACCCCTACGAGTGCGGCAATTTACCTGCCAAAACTAGAAGCGAGGCAGCCCCCTTAAACAAAGTGAATGGACCACCCAGCACTTCACGGAATCCGGTAACTTGAGCACCCTTCCTTGGGTCAACCTGAACCCCTATCAGTGCGGCGAATAGCCTACCAATTCTACAGTGAGGTCCCCTCCCTCTCAAAGCCATGAGATGCGGACCCATTTCCCTCCAGAACCCGGTTATCCGTGCACTCCGTCGCGGGGTAAACCTAGTACAGAAATGAAAATATGTACAATGCGTACATCGACCTCAACCCGGTCGTGCCCCAAAAGAATAAAATACAAACAGGAAGCGATGGCAGTCCACATGTCGGACGCTTGCCCCGCGATATCAAATGTATAAATAAATCCAAACTACACTAACATTGCACCAAGCCATCCACCACGATAAATCCGCAACATCACAGCACAACACAGAACATCAACGCGAATGTCACGTTCGCAAACCCGTCTAAAAGGACTATAGCAATTAGACAAGGTTTACCGATCGAATGACATTCACGGTCGGAGATATAATGTAAGCACTGCAAAACATTAAACGATATTAGAAATATCGACATCGAAATAACCCCCGAATAGCCCCAAACAACCTGATAAAACTTTATCCATACCGGGCTAAACAAACAATATCACTGAACCAACTTTCCAGAGACCAGGCAACACCCCAAAAGCCAAACCCAGAAGCCAATGATAGGCCGGCGATGCCGGATTTTGCCCCAAAGGGCTCGGCCAAAATCCGAGGTAAGTGTTTCATTTTTGGGGTGTATGCTAGTGGTCATGCCAGTAGTCTTCTGTACTTGTTTAAATAATTTTAGAGGACACTTTGAAAAAAGACAAAAACTTGAATTCTTGGTGCAGTGTAATGGGTTTGATTCGGTTTCGATACTTTAACATTGTCTAAACCAGCTAGTAAACTGTTAATGGCATGGCTCTGATACTATGTAAGTCTACGGTAGTTCCCCGGCCGTCAAACCGACGCCAAACACGGAACAAAAAACTTTTTCAGAAACTGGCGCTAGCGCAGACTATAACCCGGATCATGCCATTAACACTAAACTAGCAAACTGTAAAAGATGATAGAATGGCTATACCGATCGATTCGTGTCCTTCGGTCTTTAGCCATCATCCCACACTCCTCGCGGCATCTCCGATCTCCTCGTCGGAGTGGCACCACGTCAACGAATCTTTATACGGGCTCCCGCTTCAAACTGAAGCAACTCGGACATGAAGTTTGCTAACCGACATGTCCAAGATTAAAGTAAAGAGAGTGTAGAATACTTTGTCCCAAGTCACCCAAGCTTTTGGGTGAAGGTAAATGAAGTTGCCATTTTGAGGAGTTAATGAAATTAGAAAAAGAATTTCCATGAACCAAATTCCGTCACTACAAAGGGGTCGGCCAAAACAATGGGGAGGCTGAAAATGTAGTGCTCAGCCACATGAGGAAAGAGCTCACTGTGAAATAGTGGGGAGGGTGACCATAAGCCAAGTGGTGACCACAAAACAAAACATATCACAAAATAACCTAAGCAATACAAGAAACTTTAATTGCTTAAGCCACCTCAACAAGAAGCCATGCTAACAATAAATGTTAAAGCAAGTGACTCACGAAAACAAATGCCACCTCACCAAATGACTCACCCCTCATAAAATGATTTCGGCCATGGTAGAATGATGAAGGAAAATGTGGCCAAAAATGATACACTCAAATCAACCAATAATTAAACATTAAAACTAATGTTTAATCGGGAGAAGAAAAACTGGAAACTCTAAAAATAATCCTGTAACGAATTACAGGATTATCCCACAACTGTATATAAATACCCGTAAAGGTATTCCGACCGAATACTAATGCAATGAGACGAAAAGTATTCCAGCACAATATAATACTAGGATCCGGCTTAAACCAAAACCCACCAGTATTATTTGTCCGAATCATGACACGTGCTCAAGTGAACGTGTATGTTCGAACCCTGCCATAAAACCATACATCCTCTATAATGTTTTGCCCGAACTTGGGAAACAATCTATGGGGGATTCTAAAGACTCGTCAATACCCTAGCAGTGGGTTTAACCACAACCACGTCAGCGGCACTAGCTGTGCGTAACGGCTGCCCATGTATTGACCGAAAGAGAAGCCGATGAGCGAACTCATCCTGGAACCCTACTGAGCCTATCAGTGACAATATCCGTACAGTCCGGTCCGTTCATCTATGAGCATCGCATATCGGGCCTAGGAGGCTGGTAACGTCAGACCCCCAAAAGCGGTATAAGTCGTATCGGAGGGTAGCCCTGAACACTCTGAGAAACTACTAGAATACCTACCAGTAATTCCCACCTGCCTTGGCCAAGGACTTGGTGTAATGGCTCTCCTAGACTCAGCGCAATCTCACCCCCAATACCGGGAGAGAGGAATCCCCGGCCGATCCGCTCACTGCCTCGATGCGGCTCGGGACTGTACCCAACTAAAACCTGTTTGCACGACTCCTTTGAGCCGTGATAGGGTACTAATCTAAGCACAGTGGGAACTCACACGAGACAAATGGAGACATCAGGTCGATGAACTAACCTGTACACATGTCACCAGGGAACTGCTATCTGACGCTAGGTATAATACCAACTAGCAGGTTCCCGGCGAGTCATGTCCGGTGCACAAATAAGCCAAAGAGCACCTGTATACATCTTAGGTGAACCAACTGTAAGTGCACGGCGGCGCCCCGGCCTCCATCCCGAGGCCAAATGCGGAAGCAATGGTTAACTTTAAATTTTCTTAAACCGGCACCACCGCGCACTAAAACCCGGATCGTACCATTAACTAGTCCTAGCTAACTACTAGATGGGGAAGAGAGATATACCGAGTGATCCGTGTCCTCCGGTCTTCTCGCCGTCGTCCCGATCTCCCGCGGAGTGTCCGGTCTCCACCTCCTCGCCGGAAGGGCACCACGTCGCCTGCTTCTTTTACGGGCACCCGCCTCTATACCGAGGCAACTCGGGCACGAAGCTGGCGAGTCGACGTGCCCAAGATTTGCTGTAGAATGTGTAGTGCTCATGTCTCACTTTGGGGTTGTGGTAGTTGCCATATGGTGGAGGTAATGAGATGTAAGCTCTTTGAGATGAATAATGGGATTTTGCAAGCATCAAGAGACCAAAAATGCATCACCCAATTTTTGGACAGCCCCCTCTAATGTGGCCGGCCAAGCTTTGTGGGAGTGGAGAGAATGAGGAAAAATGAGAGTGTGGCGAGTGTGTGAATGAGTGAGCCAACCAATAATCCAAGGGAGAGAGAGAAAAGGCTATCATGCTCAAGCATGATAACAAGCTAAAACCAACACTCCACCACATCCATCATGATATCCAAAGTCAAGCAATCATGAAAACCATCATGAAGCAAAAAGTCAAGTCAATGGATGGTGCATCATCATGATACAATAATAATGCAAAGAACACCCTCCACAAATGCTTATTTGCACAAATGCAAATAAGCCCTCCTCCACCAATCTTCGGCCAATGAACGATACAAAGGAAATTGTCCGAAACGGAAAGCAAACTGGCAACTCCAGAAAACTGGTCCCGTAATAAATTACAGGAAAACCCCGATACAGTGTATACACACCCGCATTTGTATTCCGACCGAAATACAAATGTAATGAGACAAAATCTACACTGTACTATACTAGGATCCGGCTTAAACCAAAGCCGGCTAGTATTATCCGTCCGATCCTGATCCGTGCAATACCGCACGTATATGATCGAACTCTGCCACATATCTACGGCCTCTAGTACAAACTGTCCGATCCTGATCCGTGCAATACCGCACGTATCTGATCGAACCCTGCCATATCTCCATACGGCCTCTACAGCTTTTCGCCTGAAAGCTTGAGTAACGGAATATGTGGTGGACTCTAAAGACTCGTCAATACTATGGCTGTGGATTTAACCACTAGCACGTCAGAGGTATTAGCCATACGTGACGGGCCACCAGCTATTGACCAAAAGGGACGTCTGTTAGCGAACTCAGCCTGACACCCTACTGAGCCTGTCAGTGACAATATCCGTACAGTCCGGTCCATTCGTCTATGAGCATCGTATGGCGGGCCTAGGGGGTTGGTGAAAGTCAGACCCCCAAAAGCGGTACAAGTCGTGTCGGAGTGTATCCAAGAACACCCTGAGATACTACTGGAATACCTACCAGTAAATCTCCTGCCTAGGCCGAGGGCTTCGTGTAATGGCTCTCGTAGACACAGCGTGACCTCACCCCCAATACCGGGAGAGACGAACCCCTGAAGATCCGCTCACTGCCTCCATGTGGCTCGGGACTGTACCCAACTAAAACATGTTTGCACGTCTCCTTTGAGCGTGGTAGGGTAGTAATCATAGTACAGTGGGAACTCACACGAGACAAATGACGATCCTCAGGTCGATGAACTAACCTGTGCACATGTCACCAGGGAACTGCTATCTGACGTCAGGTATAAGACCAACTAGCATGTTCCTGGCGAGTCCTGTCCGGTGTACTCATAACCCAATGAGCACCTGTATACATCTTAGGTGAACCAACTGACACCAGTGGCTTGTGAGATCGGCCACCGCTCCTCGTCGGTGTCTCGACTGTATACACTAGTCTACTCTGGAGTATCGATGCCCTATCTCGAAACTCCCATGACTAGGGACCTTTTAAGGATGTGCTTATAGACTACCAGCTCTCACCTATATGATCGCCCTCATACTGCTGGTGGTCAAGCAAGAATCCTCGAGGCTCTATCAACGTGTAATAGCGACCTGTCAGGTCACCTAAAACAGTACACGATGATAAAGGTAAACCGGATAGCATACTATCATCTCGAGTAAGACTGTCCTACTGGGACAGGTCCTCCCTCAATCATTGCAATCACGTGCCTGTGATCCAATAATTGACTCTGAGGGCACTATCTCCAACAATCTCCCACTTGCACTCAAGGCTAATTATTGCGATGTCGCATACTCACAGCCCGTGTGATACCGAACACCCAACTCCTCTACTAGTCAGTCTCACAAAACCCGTTTGCGAAACTATTGCGTTCGAGGAATAGCCTCAGTGAGTGGATCCGCTTTGATGTTTCTTTCTATGTCTCTCTATATCTCATGTTCGCGGAGAAACCCATCTCCCGAAATGAGCAACACCTGTCTTAGAATGTGTCTGGATGTCTGATGGGACCTAGCTCATAAATGAACTCCAAATCCAAACTTCTTAGACTGTATCGTCAACTGAACTTAATCAGTATCCTGCGCCATGCCTCCCTCAGTATTGCCATGGACCACCTGTCTAAAATACTTCCCCTCGTCATAAGGAAAACTATAGCTCTGACAACTTCCTTGTCGTCCAGGTCACCTTGGAAGCCTGGATTGATAACTGTCTCCCGAATGAGGATGTCGTTATCATATCCCTAGAACATCCACTTATGTTCTAAAACTACTTCCGACTGTTTCTCCAGGTTTGGATCAATGTCAACTTATTGCATCTAATGCAAGAACAACATCTGGTGTGGTACTTGACATCTCATGATTGACTCAATTGCCTAAGCAAGTGATCTGCCAATCATGCACATCCCTCTCCTCTTTAGTCTGTGAGACACCTTTAGAGAGGGTGACTCCATCACCTGCAGGTACACTACCATGCCAGGAGTCGTCCATTCTAAATACTCTTAGAATGCTGTCAAAATACCCTGATTGGGAAGCCACCCAGATCTAGATCTAAAATCATAGATCTAGTAACCAGTATGTCTGATATAATGTCCAAGTCCTATGTGGAGAAACCACTGTGTGACGACCAAAGTATAACCGATCGTAGGATAGGAATATCACTTCCTACTCTGTGTATGTCATCCAAATACCATGACATCACACCCTACTACCTTCTTGACAGATCCATCCCCTATTCTGATGAAGTCAAACCTATGACTGTCACGTCAGAAATAGATGATCTATCTCCGCTAAATCTGCTTTAGTCTATAAATAGACATAAGCCACCTGTTCACCATTGCTTCCGCTGCTCCCACTGACTACGACAACCCTCTGGCAGAGTCATATAAACGTATACTTATAAAGCAAGTTTAGAACGACGCTATACTCATCCTCCTGCCGGGTCTCACAGTCTGGAACAACAGCAATGGCAAGTGTGGGTAAACAAGAACCTCCCTGTCACCGTCCTTGAGGCTACCGGAGTACCTCTCGGGTGCCTGAAGTTACCCACCGTATCTGCGAAGTGGCCAATGCAATGTCAATCCAGATTGAATCTTTAGGTTCCTTATCAAATCTTCAGTAATCGTTTGTAGTTCTGGAATCACTTCCAGTTCTACCATACTCCCACTACTGTTTTCTGAAAAAATCCATTTTTAATAAAACTGTGGCGAGTCTTGATCAATATCACTATTGATCTTCCAGATGGTAGAAAGTCAACCCTCGTCATAGCCTGGGTCAACCCACAAACAGCCATTACAGAAACGTGCCTTGAGTTGTCCAGCGTCTGGTTTTAATCATAAGCCAGATAACTCCCCGTACCTTAACATCGTTAAGATATGAACTGTTCTATATCCAATATAGAACCAGAGGCACTGATTTAATTGAACCAGATTCAAATCATGCAGCTGTCTCCAGTGCATGTCTACTAAATGGAAAGAGGCCGATCAGCGTTACTCAACTTTGGAATGCTTCCAATTATGAGCAAACTGAAAGAGAAGCAAATTCTCTTAAATCATTACTATCAACTGAATACCATACACAAGTATCTACATCTTCGATTACTTTGAAGAATCCCGATACTTGCTACAACTGGTTCTCTACTCTATTCAAATACCTATAACTTCTCAAAATTCGGACCCTGTATTTCCACGAAACACCTATCTAAAAATTAGAGAAGTCATAAGTAAACCGAATATAGTACGAGAACCAACCCTTTTGTCCTGATGGACCCTGGACAACATACAATACTCTGTATAAGTCCCTTGAGTCTGATAACTCATTCACTGTGTGTCGTAGGTTGAAAACTGTACTTATGGTTAAGAAGAATTACACCGTTGTTTAATGCTCCTTACCTAACCATCCACTGATATAGGTAAATGTCACTGACATAATTTCAAAAAGTATATCTCACTGTATGAAAATAGACGTACAGATATATCGATTTGAAATTGGTGCATAACAGCGGATATTCAAAACCAAATATTTGCCGACGGGCAAACAGCCCAGGTGATTTTCTCAAATATCACCGATTACAACGAATCCCGATATAATGAGGATGATCACCCAATTCCCAATAGCTTACTCCCACTCATCATCTGTAAAACCATACAGATGTGAGAATCATACCTGGTAAATACATACTCTGGAGCAAGTGTCTAATCGGGAAATCAGTTTTCCTTTAACAGTACACAGTGAAAGTGAAACATTGAAATGTTTCGATGGGGTATCCTGGTATTCCTAGTAATGCCTCTTCCATTATTCAGATTCACAACTGTAACCGTGTAATTCTTTGCCACCTCTACAAATCCCTTTATTTGTCTTTAGTCATTACCTTCTGTACACCCCTTTAGGCCAAATGGTTTTCTTCCTTCCCTACCGTTCGGCACCAGCCTATGGTTTGGAAGAAGACTATCCAATAAGCATAATGGGTGTGCTGTCCTAATCCTAGGAGCACTCGCAATGAGAGAAGGTGAAGACAAAAGACAACCGAATAAACCTTATTCTTATTTCTCCTGAACCAGAATCCATCCCCGAACTGGAACAAGTTCCTTTCGAGTTCGTATATAACCATACGATAGAGTATCCAATAAACTGTGGATCTTCGTAGTGATACGGAGTGTTCTGGAGAAATATAAAGGTGATTTAGGATTGGTGAAGGAATACTTGGTTTGGTCGTGAATAGCAGTCGCAATTTACTTTGCCCTCTTACTAATCCCTTACTTTGTCTTAACTTAGTACCTTCTGTACACCATTGTTATGCTAATTGGTTTTCTTCATTCCCTACCGGTCGGCACCAGCCTAAGGTTTAGAAGAAGACTATCCAATTTGCGTAATAGGTGTACTATCTCCTAAACCAAGGAGTACTCGCAACCTGAGAGAAGGTAAAAGGAAAAGACAACTGAATAATCCTATCCGTTTTCTCCAGAACCGGAAACCATCCTCGAATAAATTCCTTCGAGTTCGTATATAACCATACGATGGTTTTGTCCAATGGAAGTGGACGTTCGTAGTAATACGGGGTGTTCTGGAGAAAAGGGTAAAAGTAGGAGTGGCAATGAGGTCTGCAACTCAGACAATCCAAATGCCAGTGTTCAAGAAGGTTCGGTCAACTTGGTCACTGAGTCATAGTCTTAGGGTCGGGTCAATGGTCGCTGCCAAAGAGAGAGAGAAGAGAAACACTCAGCGTGCACTCTAACCTAGATCAGAATGGTTATCAATTTATCTAATCTGGAAACCTCCCACTGTGTTAGTTATGTATATGCCCTGGAGGCCATTGTTGTACATATGATGTATATTATAATGGATGCTTGGTTATATATAGAGATGACTTTCTTGCTCGTCATGATAGTATGCTATTTGGTTTCACTTTATCTTAACATGTTGACTTGTATTGGTTTACTATTTTACTCTCACATGTTGATAAAACCCTTAGGACTTGTACTCGACTACTGGGACTATGATGAGATCATACTAGTGGGGCCGCGGTAGTCGATGAGTACATCCTATAACTGTTCCTAGTCGAGGGTATATCGAGACAGGGCATCGATACACCAGAGTAGACTAGCGTATACGCATCTTGACCCATATGATGGGCGATGGATGATCCCATATCCATCGGTGTTAGACATCAGAGATGGTGTACGGGTGCTCAGTGGAGACTGGGTACACTGAACGGACTCGCCGAGAACTCCCAGATGGTGTTATACCACACGTCAGATGGCAGTTCTCCGGTGACACTGGTACAGGGTAGTCTGTAGACCCGAGATCGTCATGGAGTCTTGTGTGATTCCCACTGTGCTTTGATTTCCACCTTACCACGTCCAAGAGGGCATGCAAAACGGTGGCTTTTGGGTACAGTCCCGAATCACATGGAGGCAATGAGCGATAGGAGGGGGTTCATCTCTCCCGGTATAGGGAGTTGATGTTGTGCTGTGTTCGATTGGCTATAACTGGAAGTCCCTGGCCAGGGCTGATATGGAGATTTACTGGTAAGTGTTACTAGTAGTTTCTCGACCCGTTATGAGCCACACATCGACACGACTTATCGGTTACTGGGGTCTGACGTTTACCACCCCTAGACTTGATATGCGACATATCAGACGAACAGACCGGACTGTACGGGAGTGTTACTGGTTGGATTCATAGGAGAACGCACAGGCTAGCTTGTTGATCTTCTGATCGCTCAATACCTGGGTGGCTGTTACGTTTAGCTGACCGCTTGCAGCTTGTGGGTGTTTGATATGATCATCACCCGCTACCGGCGTATTGACGATTCTTTAGAGTCCTACACAGAGGTTTCTTGGCTCAGGCGAAACAGAGTAGTGGCACATATGTGATATGCGCAGGAGCGAGAATAATGCGATATGAGATACCGTATTATATTCTCGCGATAATTAGATATGAACCGGGTCATCGGATCAAGTGTTGATTCGATGAATCGGTACATGATATATTAGTCGGTAATATTCGATATAGCCGGATCGTCGAATCAAGTGTTGATTCGATAATTTAATGTATAATAATATATATGATATATTGTATTACATTATCTAATAATGGCTCGCTTTATTATTTCATTTTCTCAGTGGATGATACATTGATATATATGCGATATATGTTAATTGTATTATTTTCCTTTGTTGCAAATATATAATATATATGTGATATATATTTTTGTGACATGATATGATTAATTGTTAAACATGTTTAAGGATGATTAATTGAGGTTAGGGTTTGATTAGGGTTGGATGCTTCATGCACCTTCTAGAAGCTTTATTCTTTTGTCATTCTTAGGATATTTTTGGATGACACTTATTTAACCCAACCAAACCCTAACTCTAGTTATTTCTCTACTCATTATTAGCCATTCATCCTTGACCATGGTCAATACTTCAATCATATACTTTGATTTCTATTCATCACAAAAGGATTAATCTTATTATCATTTTCCATTATCATCTTCTTCTTCTCTCTTGAAGAAAGCTTACTAGATTTTCTTTATGTGATGAATAAATATGAGAAAATGGTATAAAAAGAAAGCAAAATTACTACTCTCTCATCCTCATCTCATCTAGCTCATGAGATTAGTGTGTTCATCTCTTTAGAGTGAGAAAGCTTGAGTCTTTGCAACTTCGAGGTAGATCATCGGAGATTTGGAATACTTCGAGCTAGCATGGATCGTTCGAGTCGTGGAGCCTCTCATGAGTCCGGGAGATCGTGGATCGCGGCAAAAGGACTTCTACTCGGAGCTTGTGAAGCTAAGGAGCGGACTACAAAGGTTGTAATCCCTCACACTTAGATAAAAGTTATCATCTTGCATGTTAAACCCTAATAATCTAGCAAAGATCCCGGCTTTGGGTTGTTCGACACGTCTAAATTTTTATCCGGGCATGTTTGATGCCTTTTGAACCTTCACAAGAGTGCCTAGGAACCCTACAGTGGTATCAGAGCCTTGCTAGAGCATTAGGCGATGTGTTTACGAAGTTAAAACTCCGATCGAACCCGAAACGACGAAATTAGACCCCTCTCTGGAATTTTTTTAAAATTTAGGATTTTTCTGAATTAAAAATATGTAAAAAAATCAGCAGGGAATTCTAAGAATTACCATAAAACCCGAGCCCCCAATTCGATCAAACGGCGGCGGAACCGCGGCGCAAGCAAGCTTGCGCGGCGGTTCCTCGGCGGATTGATAGGATTGTGACACGTGGCTTTTCTGGTAATGTCCGTAGGTGCTTGTTGATGCTTCTGGATATTTTTAACAGTGATTCCAGTGTTGTTAAAATCTGTGGTTTATTTTGTAATCGTAGATTCGATCGGAATATTTAAACTCGTATTTCTTTCCGGATATTTAGAAATTGTTAAACTATTTGAACGGATATCATTAACTCACTGTTTCCCGGTGCGGCAAACTTTCAAGTGTTGAAATTTCTTCGGGTTTAAATCTTTCGGAAAAATTGTACAAGTTAAGCGGTGGACCCTCTAGAAGACAACAAACCTTAACTCGATTATGTGACCGTCTTGAACTGCCTTTTGAACCTTCGGGTTTGGGGAAGTACGGCGTGCCACATGTGAGGCGTTGGCTTGACCCTTCTACGGCTGGATCACCGGTACTGTGACATATTCTGGGATCATTTGAACTCCGCTCAAGAGTTGAGCACTTTGGAAAATTTTGGGTGTTTGATTATCTGTTCGAAAAGTTTAATACTGTCGATTTATCTGGAATGTGATACAATATGTGGAATTCATAGAGTTAGGCATGAAATGCGGAGTATGTGATATTTCGGGTTTACGATGTCTAAAGTGATTGTGGATTCCAAATATTGTAGTTTTACACTTTTTTTTCTGTGACCGTAAGTGTAATATGTGATATCGCCGGTTTCGTTGCTATATGTCAACGACAATTGGGATGCGCATATTTACTTACGTTGATGATATGTGATATTATGTGTTGCTGTAATATGTTGTATTGGATCGTCGCGTTCTGAATAGCCGGGGGTTTTATGTGAGATGAGGGTTTTTATTTTCATTCATGTAAAATTCATTTGTAATGTAATATTCTTTTATTTGGGGCACTTCCAGGTTGCGGTTGATGTCACCAGTGTATATTATTTACTTTTCCGCATTAGGTAGACCCAAGGAGGGGAGGACAAGTAACCGGGTTCTAGGGTCCAGTGGGAGGCCATCGCGAGGAGTCGAGACCGGGTCTCCTAACCCTAGAATTGGCAGTGTTACTTGTCGCTCTCATAGGGGTCTTGGGATGTGGGTTTGGCTATTCGTTGCGACCGTGGAATCCGTGTTTTATACAGGCTCGTATTGAAAACACGGACGTCCTAGTATATCCAATATTTCATATATGTTCTTCTGCTGCAATGTTCTGTGATGAGATCATATTACTGCCTGAGACGAATGCTTATACTATATATATATGCTGATATATAAATATTACTGCTTTCGTTTCTTCTGTGATGCTTAGGAAGCATAAGCTGATGGGATTTTTGTTAATGAGATTAATAAAAGAAAAGAAACCTAAAGATGTTGTAGAATCAAAACTTTATAAAAAGGGTAGCTACAGTTTTACTTTGCACAGTGATATATATGATATATTCTGCACCTTATTCGATGAGGAAAGGACCGAGATCCCTTCACCGGGAGTGACTCCTTTAGCAAAACTGGTACATGCTACAAAACGCGGTTTGTCTTTTGAATGTTTTTAGTGTTTTGCTTTGCACAGCGGTATATATGATATATCCTGCACCTTATTCGATGAGGAAAGGGCCGACGATCCCTTCACCGGGAGTGACCCCTTTAGCGAAACTAAGAAAAGCCTCAAAAACACTCCTTTTCAAAAACTACATGATTCTACGATGATATCAAGTTCAATACGCTCAGGGTTTTTCTGAAAACCTGCGTAGCCCTCCGTCATTTCAGATAAATACTACTTAGTATTCGTGCTACGGTAGTTTGGCCTTCGTCAAGGCGTAGTGTACGGTAGCTAACTAGTACTTATCTGTCAGCATACGATGCGATTGGATTAGGGTATTCGTACGGCGTAGTTTGGCCATCGTCAAGGGTCGTACGGGTGGGTTTAATTCAATCAAGAAATGAACGGGTTGAACTTGACTAGCGCTCTATGAGTAGTTTGGCCTTCGTCAAGGTCATGGGACGCTGGGGGCAAAATATTATCGGGAATTTCAAGTGTTGAAATTTGCAATGAGATTGCATACCTCCTATGAGATAGTTGGATCCCGATACCCACTGCGAATAAGTGTTACTCCTGGGAGAGTTTTACACAGGACAATTAGTCATTCAAGTAGGTGTCTAGAAAAGTGTTAACGAGGTTACGCATCTAGGAAAACGAGGTTTACTTTAATTAGGTCCGTACGAAAGCACGGGGAACCTCCCTCAAAGTACCGACACTGATTTGGCTGAAAGATTGACGAAATTGTAGGGTGTAATTAATCCCGGCTAATCTTACCTTTTAGGGTTTTAAGGTAGATTTGATAAAAACAGTGGGAGACATCCTGATTAGATAAGATAATAACCAATCTAATCTTGCAAGAACATATGCTAAAGTGTTTTCTTCTCTCTCTCTCTCCAGGTAGCGACCATTTCAGGCCATAATCAAGATAATAATATGGATGTATTGACTGAACCCGATTATTGTACTGAGCAAGGGAACGTTAGACCCGTTCTTTCATATAAGAGTTATAAGACTGAACAGGAAACAGGAGAATATCTGGATTCTCACGCCGCCCAAAAGAACATGCATGTTGATGCATCTTCTTCGGGTGTGTTAGTTATTGAGAACTGTTTCTCAGTTCACCCTACGTCCTAGGTATTAGATACCGGATCAGGATCCCACATATATAAATAGTTACATGGGCTACGCAAACGTAGAGAACTGGAAAAAGGTGATCATTCCGTTCAAGTAGGGAACGGTGCAAGTATTGTAGCCAAAGCAGTTGGCGAATATCACCTTGTATTACCAAGTCGTAATACACTGATTCTAAATGAATGCTATTATATACCGAACATGATGTGCAACATTATATCAGTTTCTTTATTAAGCAAAGAAGGATATAATTTTGTATTACAGGATAATGTTATGAACATATTCCTAGATCAAAAGTTGATTGCATCAGGCTCGTTACATAATGGCATATTCATTCTAAATCAGAATACAGTCCTGAATATACAAAACACACACAAGAGGAAAAGTTCAGAAATGAACGAATCCTACTTGTGGCATTGTAGACTTGGTCATATCAATGCGACACGACTCGCTAAGTTACATAAGGATGGTTATTTGAATCCGTTCGAATTATCATCTTATGATACTTGCCATTCATGTCTCAAAGGAAAAATGACCAAAGCTCCGTTTAGTGGACACGGAGAAAGAGTTACCGAACTCTTAGGACTGGTACATAGTGATGTATGCGGTCCCATGTCTACGCATGCCAGGAACGGTTCTTCCTACTTCATTACATTCACTGACGATCTCTCTAGATACGGACATGTGTTTCTGATGAAACACAAGTCTGAAGCTTTTGAGAAATTCAGAGAATATAAGCACGAAGTAGAGAACCAAACGGGCAAAAGTATTAAGATTCTTCGATCTGATCGAGGAGGCGAATACTTAAGCGGTGAGTTTTTAGATTATCTAAAAGAGAATGGGATTCTCTCTCAGCTTACTCCTCCTTATACACCACAGCACAACGGTGTATCGGAGCGGAGGAATCGCACCCTATTAGATATGGTGCGCTCGATGATGAGCGAGGCTGAGTTACCTATTTCCTTCTGGGGGTATGCGCTTGAGACAGCCATACATCTATTGAATATGGTTCCTACCAAATCAGTGCCTACCACTCCATATGAGATATGGAAAGGGAAGAGACCATCTCTTATGTATATTAAGATATAGGGTTGTCCAGCCTATGTCAAAAGACAAAATCCGGACAAGCTCGAGTCAAGATCTGTCTTATGTAAGTTTATTGGATATCCCAAACATTCGCGAGGGTATATCTTCTACCACTCCGAGGAACAAAAAGTGTTTGTTTCTCGACATGCCACCTTTTTAGGAAAGGGTTTTCTTATGAAAGAACTTGATGGCAATGAGGTAGAACTGGAAGAGGTTCCAACGACACAAACTACAACAGATGATTTAGTGGAACCAGAGGATTCAGTAGTACCCGACGAACCTCAGCCTCTCCGCCGATCTAGTAGGGTTTCTCATCCACCTGAGAGATACTATGGTTTTCTCATTGATGGTGGAAGCGAGGATTGCATCATGGATGATGATGACCCGACTAGTTTCGAGCAGGCCATCACGAGTGGTGACTCTGTGAAATGGCTGGATGCAATGCGATCTGAGATGGAATCCATGTACACCAATAAAGTATGGATTTTGGAAAATGCTCCTGAAGGGGTAAAACCCATTGGGAGCAAGTGGATTTTTAAAAAGAAATTTGGTGTAGATGGAAAAGTTGAGACTTTCAAAGCTAGACTTGTAGCAAAGGGTTTTCGTCAAAGACCGGGTGTGGACTATGACGAAACCTTTTCTCCAGTGGCTATGATTAAGTCCATCCGGATCTTACTTGCCATTGCTGCATACCATGACTACGAAATCTGGCAAATGGATGTTAAGACCGCCTTTCTAAACGGTGATTTAGAAGAGTGCGTGTACATGACTCAGCCAGAGGGCTTCGTAGACAGTGGGAGCAGCGGAAAGGTGTGCAAGCTGCTTAAATCTATATATGGGTTAAAGCAAGCATCGCGGAGTTGGAACATCTGTTTTGATGTTGTAGTCAAAGAGTTTGACTTCATCAAAAATATAGATGAACCTTGTATCTATAAGAAGGTAGCAGAGGGTAAGGTTGTCTTCCTCGTATTGTACGTGGATGACATACTCTTGATAGGAAATGATATTCCTATGCTGCAATCAGTCAAGCTCTTCTTATCACAGAGATTCTCAAGAAAGATCTAGGTGATGCCTCCTGCATATTGGGAATCATGATCTATAGAGATAGATCTAAACGGATATTGGGATTGTCCCAATCCAGGTACATTGACACCATACTAAAGAGGTTTAGTATGGAAGAATCCAAGCATGGGAACCAACCCACAATCTCTGGACTCACTCTCTCCAAAGAGATGTCTCCCAAGACAGCTTTGGAGAGAGCTCGCATGCAAGGGATACCCTATGCTTCGGCAGTAGGCTCTATCATGTATGCGATGCTATGTACCAGACCCGATGTAGCATACTCACTAAGTATAGTGAGTCGGTATCAAGAAGATCCTGGAGAGAGTCATTGGACAGCAGTGAAGAACATTCTCAAGTAATTACGAAGGACTAAGGAGATGTTCTTGGTGTATGGTAACGGAGAACTCCAGGTGGAGTCCTTTACCGATTCTAGCTTCCAGAGTGATAAGGACGACTCTAAGTCGCATTCGGGTTTTGTCTTTACCCTCAATGGAGGGGCGGTATGTTGGAAGAGTTCCAAATAGGATACCGTTGCAGACTCGACGATGGAGGCTGAATACATCGCTGCCAACGATGCTGCCAAGGAAGCTGTCTGGATAAAGAAGTTCATTAGTGAACTTGGTGTGGTTCCATCCATTGAGCATCCAATACCTCTGTATTGCGATAACAATGGAGCTATAGAGTTAGCCAAGGAACCCAGGTCCCATCAAAAGTCCAGACATATTCTGAGGCGGTATCACCTGATCAGGGAGATAGTTGATCGCCGGGAGATCGAGGTCAGGAGAGTAGATACGAAGGACAATACTGCGGATCCATTCACGAAGGCTATTCCCCAGATACAGTTTGAGAGATTATTCGGGATGCTAGGTATGCGATACTACAGCAGCTGGCCTTAGTGCAAGTGGGAGATTGTTAGTTATGTATATGCCCTAGAGGCCATTGTTGTACATATGATGTATATTATAATGGATGCTTGGTTATATATAGAGAAGACTTTCTTGCTCGTCATGATAGTATGCTATTTGGTTTCACTTTATCTTAACATGTTGACTTGTATTGGTTTACTGTTTTACTCTCACATGTTGATAAAGCCCTTAGGACTTGTACTCGACTACTGGGACTATGATGAGATCATACTAGTGGGGCCGCGGTAGTCGATGAGTACATCCTATAACTGTTCCTAGTCGAGGGTATATCGAGACAGGGCATCGATACACCAGAGTAGACTAGCGTATACGCATCTTGACCCATATGATGGGCGATGGATGATCCCATATCCATCGGTGTTAGACATCAGAGATGGTGTACGGGTGCTCAGTAGAGACTGGGTACACTGAACGGACTCGCCGAGAACTCCCAGATGGTGTTATACCACACGTCAGATGGCAGTTCTCCGGTGACACTGGTACAGGGTAGTCTGTAGACCCGAGATCGTCATGGAGTCTTGTGTGATTCCTACTGTGCTTTGATTTCCACCTTACCACGTCCAAGAGGGCGTGCAAAACGGTGGCTTTTGGGTACAGTCCCGAATCACATGGAGGCAATGAGCGATAGGAGGGGATTCGTCTCTCCCGGTATAGGGAGTTGATGTTGTGCTGTGTTCGATTGGCTATAACTGGAAGTCCCTGGCCAGGGCTGATATGGAGATTTACTGGTAAGTGTTACTAGTAGTTTCTCGACCCGTTATGAGCCACACATCGACACGACTTATCGGTTACTGGGGTCTGACGTTTACCACCCCTAGACTTGATATGCGACATATCAGACGAACAGACCGGACTGTACGGGAGTGTTACTGGTTGGATTCACAGGAGAACGCACAGGCTAGCTTGTTGATCTTCTGATCGCTCAATACCTGGGTGGCTGTTACGTTTAGCTGACCGCTTGCAGCTTGTGGGTGTTTAATATGATCATCACCCGCTACCGGCGTATTGACGATTCTTTAGAGTCCTAAACAGAGGTTTCTTGGCTCAGGCGAAACGGAGTAGTGGCACATATGTGATATGCGCAGGAGCGAGAATAATGCGATATGGGATACCGTATTATATTCTCGCGATATTTAGATATGAACCGGGTCATCGGATCAAGTGTTGATTCGATGAATCGGTACATGATATATTAGTCGGTAATATTCGATATAGCCGGATCGTCGAATCAAGTGTTGATTCGATGATTTAATATATAATAATATATATGATATATTGTATTACATTATCTAATAATGGCTCGCTTTATTATTTCATTTTCTCAGTGGATGATACATTGATATATATGCGATATATGTTAATTGTATTATTTTTCTTTGTTGCAAATATATAATATATATGTGATATATATTTTTGTGACATGATATGATTAATTGTTAAACATGTTTAAGGATGATTAATTGAGGTTAGGGTTTGATTAGGGTTGGATGCTTCATGCACCTTCTAGAAGCTTTATTCTTTTGTCATTCTTAGGATATTTTTGGATGACACTTATTTAACCCAACCAAACCCTAACTCTAGTTATTTCTCTACTCATTATTAGCCACTCATCCTTGACCATGGTTAATACTTCAATTATATACTTTGATTTCTATTCATCACAAAAGGATTAATCTTATTATCATTTTCCATTATCATCTTCTTCTTCTCTCTTGAAGAAAGCTTACTAGATTTTCTTTATGTGATGAATAAATATGAGAAAATGATATAAAAAGAAAGCAAAATTACTACTCTCTCATCCTTATCTCATCTAGCCCATGAGATTAGTGTGTTCTTCTCTTTAGAGTGAGAAAGCTTGAGTCTTTGCAACTTCGAGGTAGATCATCGGAGATTTGGAATACTTCGAGCTAGCATGGATCGTTCGAGTCGTGGAGCCTCTCATGAGTCTGGGAGATCGTGGATCGCGGCAAAGGGACTTCTACTCGGAGCTTGTGAAGTGAAGGAGCGGACTACAAAGGTTGTAATCCCTCACACTTAGATAAAAGTTATCATCTTACATGTTAAACCCTAATAATCTAGCAAAGATCCCGGCTTTGGGTTGTTCGGCACGTCTCCATTTTTATCCGGGCATGTTTGATGCCTTTTGAACCTTCACAAGAGTGCCTAGGAACCCTACACACTGTACCGTCAAATTCTCCTCCAAACCTGAAAGAAGAATTAGTCGGGATCACCCGAGGAGTAAACCAACTCATCAGTGGGAATCGGGATCCAACTATCATAGCATAATAACGTGACGGAATCCGCTCACGGTGTCACACTCCAGAAGGTATGCGCATATCTGGCAAGTTTCAGTTTCTTTAGAAAACTCCCGATGTCGATTTTTACCCCATGCTCTTATGACCTTGACTTTGGCCAACATATCATAAGTCACATGTCAAGTTCTACCCGTCATTCTCCAGGTTGATTTGAATCCACCCGTACCTACCCTTGACTTTGGCCAACAAGGCAGTACGACTGTTCCAAACCAACGCATCTATCTATGCTGCATATGAATACCCAACAACTACCAAACAATGTGCCTTGACTTTGGCCAACAAACACAGCTTGAATACTATTGACCACCCATATGAAACGACGGAGGGCTACGAATGGTTTCTGGCGAAAACCTTTAACGTAGTAAACTTGATATCGTTGAAGGAACGGATAGCTTTTTAGAAAATATAGTGACGAAAAACTTTGCTAAAGAGGTCACTCCCGGTGAAGGGATCTCGGCTCTTTCCCCGTAGAATGAGGTGCAGGATATTCCAACTGAATACCACGGTGCAAAGCAAAAGTAATCGGCTATAGTGAAGTTAATGCCCAGACGCAAACTTTTTGTCCAAGGGGGCACTCCCGGTGAAGGGATCTCGGCCCTTGCCTCGTCGACTGAGGAGCAGGATATTCCAACTGAATACCATGATGCAAAACAAAAGTGAACGTCCTTGCAATAACAGCTTTTTGAAAAGTGTTCCAACAACATCAGATTAGGTTTGTTTTTAACTTGCATTGATCCGAATCAACGCAGTCCCATCAATTGATCACACCACAAAGAACGAAAATATACTGATGTACGTATATGCCATCCGCATTCGCCACTGGGTCCCGTCATTACCCGTTAGGTTAGCTAACTAACGACAGAGCGGGGACTGGACTAGCGCGGATGCAAAACATATACAACATCTACTAATATATATACCAATATATTATATTTCGCTCAAGGCGTGATAAAATGCAACATCACAGAAATGTACAGCATCACAGAACAATACAGATATCTGGGATCCCCGGGTTTCACAGAGCCACTACTGAAACCCGACGTTCCCTTGGTCGTGTGGATAGCCTGTGCAATGAAATCCTAGACCCCTACGGGCGCGGCAAGTTACCCGCCAAAACCTGAAGCGAGGTAGCCCCCTTCAGCAACGTGAATGGACCACCCAGCACTTCATGGAATCCGATAACTTGGGCACCCCTCCTGGGTCAACCTGTACCCCCTATGAGTGCGGCGAATAGCCCGCCAATTCTAGAGTAAAGCCCCCTCCGTCTCAATGCCATGAGATGCGGGCTTGTTGCCCTCTAGAACCCGGCTATCCGTGCACCCCACCTTGGGGTAATCCTAGTACAGAAAGTAAAATATACATACAACGGGTACATCGACCGCAACCTGGCCGTGCCCCAAAATAATAATACAATCAGGCAGAGACGGCAGTCCACATGTCGGACGCTCGTCCCGCAATATCAAATGTACATAATACAACCACAATTGTACTAGCATTGCATCCAGGCTATCCCCCACGACCGATCCGCAACATCACAGCATAACACAGAACATCAACGTGAAAGTCACGTTCGCAAATCCGTCTAACTGGGCTATAGCAGTTAGACAGGATTTATCGATCAAGTGACATTCACGGTCGTAGATATAATGTAAATACTGTGAACTAATGTGTTTAAAATATCCGATCGATCAAATTTTAACAAGTGGGCCCCCAAGTACTACTGTAGCACATTAAGAAATCAGGGCCCAAAAAATAATATTCCAGAAAACCTATTTTCCAATCCAAGCCCCTCTGTAAAAAATTGGTCCAGTGAGGAGGCTAAACGGCGGCAGAACCGCGGCCCAAGCATGGTTTTGGCCGCGGTTCCGCGGTGATATGGTGCGATCACCCGACCAAATTTTCACAGAGTTCTTAGAATTTCCTGCACAGTATTCTGAGACCACCTGAAAAATTTTTGGACTTCAAAAAATTTCGACAGAAACTGATGTGAAGAAAAATACGGTTTTTGGAAAATTGTTCGTTCGGAATTGTAAAACACACTAGACAAAGCTAGACTAAGTTAATGGCAAGGCTCTGATACCACTGTAAGTGCACGGCGGAGCCCCGGCCTCCATCCCGAGGCCAAATGCGGAAGCGATGGTTAACTTTAAATTTTCTTAAACCGGCACCACCGCGCACCAAAACCCGGAGCGTACCATTAACTAGTCCTAGCTAACTACTAGATGGGGAAGAGAGATATACCGAGTGATCCGTGTCCTCCGGTCTTCTCGCCGTCGTCCCGATCTCCCGCGGAGTGTCCGGTCTCCACCTCCTCGCCGGAAGGGCACCACGTCGCCTGCTTCTTTTACGGGCTCCCGCCTCTATACCGAGGCAACTCGGGCACGAAGCTGGCGAGTCGACGTGCCCAAGATTTGTTGTAGAATGTGTAGTGCTCATGTCTCACTTTGGGGTTGTGGTAGTTGCCATATGGTGGAGGTAATGAGATGTAAGCTCTTTGAGATGAATAATGGGATTTTGCAAGCATCAAGAGACCAAAAATGCATCACCCAATTTTTGGACAGCCCCCTCTAATGTGGCCGGCCAAGCTTTGTGGGAGAGGAGAGAATGAGGAAAAATGAGAGTGTGGCGAGTGTGTGAATGAGTGAGCCAACCAATAATCCAAGGGAGAGAGAGAAAAGGCTATCATGCTCAAGCATGATAACAAGCTAAAACCAACACTCCACCACATCCATCATGATATCCAAAATCAAGCAATCATGAAAACCATCATGAAGCAAAAAGTCAAGTCAATGCATGGTGCACCATCATGATACAATAATAATGCAAAGAACACCCTCCACAAATGCTTATTTGCACAAAGCCCTCCTCCACCAATCTTCGGCCAATGAACGATACAAAGGAAATTGTCCGAAACGGAAAGCAAACTGGCAACTCCAGAAAACTGGTCCCGTAATAAATTACAGGAAAACCCCGATACTGTGTATACACACCCGCATTTGTATTCCGACCGAAATACAAATGCAATGAGACAAAATCTACACTGTACTATACTAGGATCCGGCTTAAACCAAAGACGGCTAGTATTATCCGTCTGATCCTAATCCGTACAATACCGCATGTATCTGATCGAACTCTGCCACATATCCACGGCCTCTAGTACAAACCGTCCGATCCTGATCTGTGCAATACGGCACGTATCTGATCGAACCCTGCCATATCTCCATACGGCCTCTACAGCTTTTCGCCCGAAAGCTTGAGTAACTGAATGTGTGGTGGACTCTAAAGACTCGTCAATACTATGGCTGTGGATTTAACCACTAGCATGTCAGAGGTATTAGCCATACGTGACGGGCCACCAGCTATTGACCAAAAGGGACGTCTGTGAGCGAACTCAGCCTGACACCCTACTGAGCCTGTCAGTGACAATATCCGTACAGTCCGGTCCATTCGTCTATGAGCATCGCATGGCGGGCCTAGGGGGTTGTTGAAAGTCAGACCCCCAAAAGCGGTACAAGTCGTGTCGGAGTGTAGCCCAGAACACCCTGAGATACTACTGGAATACCTACCAGTAAATCTCCTGCCTCGGCCGAGAGCTTCGTGTAATGGCTCTCGTAGACACAGCGCGACCTCACCACCAATACCGGGAGAGACGAACCCCTGAAGATCCGCTCACTGCCTCCATGTGGCTTGGGACTGTACCCAACTAAAACCTGTTTGCACGTCTCCTTTGAGCGTGGTAGGGTAGTAATCAAAATACAGTGGGAACTCACACGAGAAAAATGACGATCCTCAGGTCGATGAACTAACCTGTACACATGTCACAAGGGAACTGCTATCTGACGTCAGGTATAAGACCAACTAGTATGTTCCCGGCGAGTCCTGTCCGGTGTACTCATAACCCAATGAGCACCTGTATACATCTTAGGTGAACCAACTGACACCAGTGGCTTGTGAGACCGGCCACCGCCCCTCGTCGGGGTCTCGACTGTATACACTAGTCTACTCTGGAGTATCGATGCCCTATCTCGAAACTCCCACGACTAGGGACCTTTTAAGGATGTGCTTATAAACTACCAGCTCTCACGTATACGATCGCCCTCATACTGCTGGTGGTCAAGCAAGAATCCTCGGGGCTCTATCAACGTGTAATAGCGACCTGTCAGGTCACCTAAAGCAGTACACGATGATAAAGTTAAACCGGATAGCATACTATCATCTCGAGTAAGGCTGTCCTACTGGGACAGGTCCTCCTTCAATCATTGCAATCACGTGCCTGTGATCCAATAATTGACTCTGAGGGCACTATCTCCAACACCAACTGACACCAATGGTTTGTGAGATTGGCCACCGCCCCTCGTCGGGGTCTCGACTGTATACACTAGTCTACTCCGGAGTATCAATGCCCTGTCTCGAAACTCCCATGACTAGGGACTGTTAGTAATTTATATGCCCTAAAGGCCATTATATGGATAGTGGAAACTTGGACATGTTATCTATGGAGATAGATGAATTTCTTGCTCAAAATGATAGTACGCTATCTGGTTTACTTTATCTGTACATGTAGATTTAATCATTTACACATGTTGATAAAGCCCAAAGGATATTTGCTTGACTATTGTGATTATGATGCGGATCATACTAGTGGGGCACAAGTAGTCTATAAGCATATCCTTGAACAGTTCCTAGTCGAGGGTGTATCGAGACAGGGCATCGATATTCCAGAGTAGACTAGCGTATGCTATTCTTGTCCCATATGATGGGCGATGGATGATCCCATATCCATCTGGTGAGGAGACACCAAAGATTGTATGCGGGTGCTCAGTGGAGACTGGGTACATTGAACGGACTCGCCGAGAACTCCTATGTGGTATTATATCTATCGTCGGATAGCAGTTCTCAAGGAACACTGGTACAGGTTAGTCTGTAGACCCGAGATCGTCATAGAGTCTTGTGTGTCCTCCCACTATACTTTGATCTCCACCCTACCACGGCTCTACTGAGTCGTGCAAACAGGTGGTCTTTGGGTACAGTCCCGAGGTGCATGGAGGCAATGAGCGATAGGAGGGGTTTCGTCTCTCCCGGTATTTGGGGGTTGATGTTGTGCTATGCTCGATTGGCTATAACATGAAGTCCCTGGCCAGGGCTGCTGAGATTTACTGATAAGAGTTATCAGTAGTTTCTCGATCTGTTATGAGCCATACACCAGCATGACTTATTGAGTTACTGGGGTCGACGATACCATCCCTAGACTTGATATGCAGCATATCTGACGAAGAGACCGGACTGTACGGTAAGTGTTGCCAGTTGGCTCGATGGGAGTTTTTACAGCTTCGCTGGTTTTCTTCTGATCGTTTCAATACCCGGGTGGCCGTTATGTTTAGCTGACCTCTTGCGGCTTGTAGATGTTTGATATGATCATCATCTACTGCTGGCGTATTGACGAGTCTTAGAGTCCCACAATGAAGTTTCCTGGCTCAGGCAAAAAGATGTGGTGTGCATATGAGATATGCGCGGGACCCGATTAAATACGGTTATGTGATAACGTATATTTATCGGGCATTTTCTATTTGACGGATCGTATGAGATATGACCGGTTTGGTAAATCAAGTGTTGATTTAACTAATTACATTTAGATAAATTCTTTAAGTAAATCCTTTTGTATGCATGCATGTATGCACATGATGATGTGCATGGACACATACATGCATACATAGTATCATGGTTGTTGATACAAGAATGATGGCAATATAAGACTTATATTGAAGCTTTTAATTTGTATTTATCATTTTAAGTTAATATAAAGAATATCCACTAATGCTCCATTATTTCTTAGTGGGTAATCTTTATTTAACTTAGTAAAAAGAATTTCCACCATGCTTAATTCTTTAGGAAAAGAATTTCCACTCATAATTATGGTGGTAATTGAATAATGGTGATTATTCCTTTATTATCACTATAAATAGCTTCATATGTGATATGAAACAAGAAGCACACAACAAGGAAAAAAATTGAGTGCAAGGGTGTGAAAAATACAAGTTATCATATGTGATATGAAAGAAAGCTCAAGCCACCATTATCTTCTTCTTCCTCTCTAGATTTCTCTCTTGAGTGAAGATTGACAAAAGAAAGGATTTTAATTGAAGAACATAAACCACATCATCACACTACACACCTCTAGCCGATTTGTGTAGGGTGTTTACTCTACTTCGTTTGCGAAACAAGTAAGGTAAGGAGCTTTGGGCAAAGGGACTTCGGGTGGATCATCGTGGACAAGGAAGGCTACCATCGATCCGTTCCAAACTCTCATAGTGCCAAGGAGTCACCGAGGGAGATCTACAAAGGTTGTAATCTTTCCTCTTAGTGATAGTTTTACAATTGCATGTGATGTTTAGTTGTATAATCCCTAAAACTTCTAGTTTCGATTCTTGTCGGGTTAACTTAACACCTCTAAATTTTTGATTATGGCATGTGTGATGCTACCGAACTCTTGACGAGGTGCTAAGCAAGCCCTACAGTGGTATCAGAGCCAAGCTAGAGCATTAGGCGATGCGTAGGCGAAATTAAACGTCCGATCGAACTGCAAAACATCAATTTTGACAGCTCTCTGGAAATTTTTTGAAAATTGGATTTTTCCAAATTTAAAGGTCCTAAAAAAATCAGCAGGCAAAACTAAGAATTACCATAAAAAAATTTTTGAACGATCTCTCTAAAGCGCGGCGGAAGGGCGGCCAAAACAGGGTTTTGGCGGCGCTTTAGCGGCCGTACTGTAGCATCATGAGAAAATTTTTTTTGCAAAAGACCTGATTTAATTAGTACATGCCTCTGGAATATTTAAAAACATACTCAACTGTTGAGTTTTCTGGAGATAAATTGAATTTGGTGATTCGATTGGAAAGGTTTAATTTCGTTCAGATTTTTAGATTTTTAGAACTTGTTAAAATGTTTGAACGAATATTACAAACACAGTTTTTCTCGTATTGGAAAAATTCCAAGTGTTGGATTTTTCCCTAGTTCAAAATCTTCGAAAAACATGCAAGCGTATTTGTGGACACTCTAGAAGAACATAACCATAACTCGATTATGTGACCGTCAAAACTATCACTGAACCTTAGGGTTTGTGGTAGTTTAGCGTTGCCACATGTGAGGCGTTGGTTTGGCCCTTCTACGGTTAGTCCATAAGGTGCTGTGGCATGTTCTAGAAACTTTTGAACTCGGCTCAAGTGTTGTGCAGTTTGGGAAATTTAGGGTGTTTGTATATTCGATCGAAAAGTTTAACATTTTCTATTTATCTGAAATGTGATACAATATGTGGAATTCATATAGTTAGGCATGAAATACGAAGTATGTGATATTTCGAATTTATGATGTCTAAGGTGATTGTGGATTCCAAATGTTGTAGTTTTTCATTTTATTTTCTGTGACCGTAAGTGTAGTATGTGGTGTATCGCCGTTTTCGTTGCTATACGTCAACGACAATCGGGACACGCATACTTACTTACGTTGATGATATGAGATATTATGTATTGCTGAGATATGATGAGCAGGATTGTCGCGATTGAATAGCCGGGGGGTTTTTTATGTGAGATGAGAGTTTTATTTTTCATTCATGTAAAATCAATTGTATATTATTTACTTTTCCGCATTAGGATAGACCCATGGAGGGGAGCACAAGTGATCGGGTTCTAGGGTTCAGTGGGAGGCCATCTCGAGGAGTCGAGACCGGGTCTCCTAAACTCTAGAATTGGCAGGATCACTTGCCGCTCTCGTAGGGGTCTAAGGGTGTGGGATTGGCTATTCATCACGACCGTGGAATCCGTATTTTCTATTGTTGGCTCGATACAAAATACGGACATCCTAGATATCCTTTTATATGCTTCTGCTGTTGATATTCTGTAATGTGATTACTTAGTATCTGAGACGAATGGATTATTATTATATATATGATATATAATAAACGTTGCTTATATTTTACACCCGCGCTAGTCCCGCCCCGCTATGCCGTTAGTTAAGTAACCTAACGGTGCATAACGGGACACTGTGGCGAATGCGGATGGTATAAGTATACGTTCTATTCTGTGATGGCTTAGGAACTTAAATGATGGGATCACATTAATGAGATTAATGTAAAGAAAAGAAACCTAATGATGTTGTAGAATCGGATTTGAAACAAACTCGGCTTTTTATGAAAAATGCAAGTTTCAAGAATATGCGGAGCTTAAGCCACTCCTTTTCTTAACCGTTTGATTCTACAACGAGATCAAGTTCAAAGCGTTAAAGGTTTTCTTAAAAACCATCCGCAACCCTCCGTCATTTTAGGAAGTAGAGTACTTAGTATTCGTGCTGCGTATGTTGATTATAGTCAAGGCGTAGTGTACGGTAGCTAAGTGATGTCTTCCTACAAAGCATATGATGCGATTAGTTAGGACATTCATGTGATTATGTTGATCATAGTCAAGGGTCATATGGGTGGGTCTAGTTAATCACGAAATGACGGGAAGAATTTGACTAGTACTTATGATATGTTGACCATAGCCAAGGTCATAAGTGACTAGGGGTAAAAACCATATCAGGAATTTCAAGAGTTGAAATTTGCAATGAGATTGCATACCATCTATATGATAGTTGGATCTCGATCTCACTGTAAGTAAGTGTTACTTCCAGGAAAACTTTCCTGGCTAGTTCTCTTTTCAGGTTTTGAAAGAAAATTTGATTAAAAGCAGTGGGAGACATTGATTAGATAAAATAATAACCAATCTAATTCTTTGAAAGAGCAATTCGCTAAGTGTATCTTTTTCTCTCTCCGAATGACAATTACAGATGTCAGGACTTAAGCTTCTACTTGAGAAAAATAAACTGACAGGACCAAATTATAAAGAATGGTTGAGGAACTTGAACATTGCACTCTCATATGATAAGGTATCATATGTTCTCAATACTGAAGCCCCACCCGTCCCAGGACCTGAATCATCTGTCGCGGATAGGGAGATCCGTAAAACTTGGGAAATTGACTGCAACACGGCCAAGTGCCTCGCGCTCGCTTCTATGGACAATGTCCATCAGAAGCAACACGAGAATATGGATGTCCAATCCATCTTTCTTCATACAAAGGAGTTGTATGAAGAGCAAACTCGTACCTTGAGATACGAGGCATCTAGAAAGCTGTTTCAGATGCGAATGGCCGCTGGTACATCAGTTGGAGACCATGTTTTGAAAATGATTGGTCTTATTGAAGAACTTGAGGGTCTGGGATGGACCATGGATAATGAGCAATATACGGATATTGTTCTTCAGTCTCTCCCCCCTGCCTTTGCTCCGTTCATAGTAAATTTCAATATGAATGGTTTGGAGAAATCATTGCCTGAACTTCTCAATATGTTGAGGAGTGCAGAGAACACATTGAAAACGGCAAGGACTCCCGCTCTAGTTGCTGGGCCATCTTCCTCTTCATTCCCAAAAGCCAAGGCCAAGGGAAAGAAGAAGAAGAAGTCCATCAAACAGAAAGGTGGAGTTAGAAAGGCGAAGGGTAAAGACAAAGCAGGGGCTGGGGGAAGTGGAAAAGGAGAATGTTTTTACTGTAAAAAGTCAGGACATTGGAAACGCAACTGTGCTGAATATCTTGCTGATCTCAAGAAGAAGAAGCATGCTGATGCTTCCACTTCAGGTGTGTTTGTAACTGAAAATTGTTTTTCCTTAAACTCTGCATCCTGGGTATTGGATACCGGTTCTGGTTCTCATATCTGCAATTGTATGCAGGGATTGAGAAATAGTAGAGTTTTAAAAACAGGAGATCATACTCTGCGGGTTGGAAATGGTTCCAATATACATGCTGTATCCGTGGGAGAGTATCATCTAGGGTTGCCTTCAGGAAGTATTTTGGTTTTGAACCCGTGTTATTTTGTACCAAGTATGTTATGTAATATAATATCCGTTTCTTTGTTAGACAATGAAGGATATCATTTTATATTGCAAAATAATGTTATGAACATTAACCTGAATCAAGAGTTGATTGGGTTTGGTACACTAAATAACGGTATTTACATCCTGAACCAACACACAGTTTTCAATATACAACATACTAGTAAAAGAAAGTTTTCAGATATAAATGAAGCTTTTCTTTGGCATTGTAGACTTGGTCATATTAACGAAACAAGACTAAACAAGCTACATAAAGATGGATATTTGAATACGTTTGAATATAAATCTTATGCGACTTGCCAGTCTTGTATCAAAGGTAAAATGACCAAAACTCCGTTTAGTGGACACGGAGAGAGAGCTGGTGAACTCTTAAGCCTCATACATAGTGATGTATGCGGACCAATGTCTACACTTGCAAGAGGTGGTTTTTCATACTTCATCACTTTTACTGATGATTTCTCAAGATTCGGACACGTCTTTTTGATAAAGCACAAATCTGAAGCTTTTGAGAAATTCAAGGAGTATAAACTTGAAGTAGAGAAGCAAACAGGCTTGAGCATCAAGAAACTTCGATCGGATCGAGGTGGAGAGTATTTAAGTACAGAGTTTCTAGACTTCTTAAAAGAGAATGGGATTCTCTCTCAGCTCACTCCTCCTTACACACCGCAGCACAATGGTGTGTCAGAACGGAGGAATCGTACCCTATTGGATATGGTACGATCCATGATGTGTGATGCTGAGTTACCGCTTTCCTTTTGGGGACATGCATTGGAGACAGCAATGTATCTATTGAACAGGGTGCCAACCAAGACCGTGTCTACCACTCCATATGAGATGTGGAATGGAAAGAGACCATCTCTTAAAAGGTTTAGGATTTGGGGTTGTCCGGCTTTTGTTAAAAAGCAGAATCCAGACAAACTCGAGACACGATCGGTCATGTGTAAATTTGTTGGGTATCCAAAACATTCGTATGGATATCTATTCTACCACAAAGAGGAACAAAAGGTGTTTGTTGCTCAGCATGCCACATTTTTGGAAAATGAGTTCTTTACAGAAAGTACTAATGGCAATATGGTAGAACTAGAAGAGGTTCTAGAGACACAAATTACTCAGGAGGAATTGGTTGAAACTGATGTTGCAGTAGAACTTCAAGAACCTCAGCCGCTCAGGAGGTCTAGTAGAACTTCTCACCCACCAGAGAGATACTATGGGTTTCTCATAGATGGTGATAGAGAAGATTGCATCATGGATGATGATGACCCTACTAGTTTTCAGCAAGCTATCACGAGTGGTGACTCAGTGAAATGGCTGGAAGCAATGAGATCCGAAATGGAGTCAATGTACACCAACAAAGTATGGACTTTGGACGTTGCGCCTCCTGGGATAAAACCCGTTGGGTGCAAATGGATCTTTAAGAGAAAGATTGGTGTAGATGGACAGGTGGAGACCTATAAAGCAAGGCTTGTAGCGAAAGGTTTTCGTCAAAGACCAGGCTTGGACTATGATGAAACTTTCTCTCCGGTAGCAATGCTTAAATCCATTAGGATCCTACTTGCTATTGCTGCTCACTATGATTATGAAATCTGGCAGATGGACGTGAAAACAGCATTTCTAAATGGTGATTTAGAAGAATGTGTTTTTATGGATCAGCCAGAGGGCTTCATTGATAGTGGGAGCAGCGGGAAAGCATGTAGATTGCTTAAATCCATTTATGGATTAAAGCAGGCCTCAAGGAGCTGGAACATCTGCTTTGATGATACAATCAAAGAGTTTGATTTTATCAGAAATGAAGATGAACCATGTATTTATAAGAAGATTGTAGGGAGTACTGTCACATTCCTCGTATTGTACGTAGATGACATTCTCCTGATAGGAAATGATGTTCCTATGCTACAATCGGTCAAACTATTCTTATCACAAAGGTTCTCCATGAAGGACCTGGGTGATGCCTCACGCATTTTGGGCATTAGGATCTATAGAGATAGATCCAAGAGGTTATTGGGACTGTCCCAATCAAAGTACATAGACACCATTCTAAAGAGGTTTAGTATGGAAGATTCCAAGCGTGGTGCCTTGCCTGCTAGTCATGGAATCACTCTCTCTAAGGACTTCTGTCCGAAGACTGATGAAGAGAGAGCTCGCATGAGCGTTATACCCTACGCTTCAGCCGTGGGATCTATAATGTATGCGATGTTGTGTACTCGCCCTGATGTAGCTTATGCACTGGCTGTAGTAAGCAGGTATCAATCCAACCCAGGGGAGAAACATTGGATAGCAGTGAAGAACATTCTTAAGTACTTGCGAAGGACTAAAGAATTGTTCTTGGTGTATGGTAATGGGGATCTCCAGATGGAGGCCTTTACCGATTCAAGCTTCCAAAGTGACAAGGATGACAGTAAATCAATCTCAGGGTTTGTATTTACCCTAAATGGAGGAGCGGTTAGTTGGAAGAGTTCCAAACAGGACACCGTTGCAGACTCCACGATGGAAGCTGAGTATATTGCTGCAAGTGATGCTGCTAAGGAAGCCGTCTGGATGAAGAAGTTCATTGCGGAACTAGGAGTAGTTCCAACCATTGTTGATCCAATACCATTGTATTGCGATAATAATGGAGCTATAGCATTAGCTAAAGAACCAAGGTCCCATCAGAAATCTAGACACATCCTAAGAAGATATCATCTGATCCGGGAGATAATTGATCGCCAGGAGATCGAGATTCGGAGAGTAGATACAAAGGATAACACAGCGGATCCATTCACCAAGGCACTTCCACAGCCTCAGCATGAGCGACTGTTTGAAATGTTGGGTATGAGATACGCCAATAATTGGCCTTAGTGCAAGTGGGAGATTGTTAGTAATTTATATGCCCTAAAGGCCATTATATGGATAGTGGAAACTTGGACATGTTATCTATGGAGATAGATGAATTTCTTGCTCAAAATGATAGTACGCTATCTGGTTTACTTTATCTGTACATGTAGATTTAATCATTTACACATGTTGATAAAGCCCAAAGGATATTTGCTTGACTATTGTGATTATGATGCGGATCATACTAGTGGGGCACAAGTAGTCTATAAGCATATCCTTGAACAGTTCCTAGTCGAGGGTGTATCGAGACAGGGCATCGATATTCCAGAGTAGACTAGCGTATGCTATTCTTGTCCCATATGATGGGCGATGGATGATCCCATATCCATCTGGTGAGGAGACACCAAAGATTGTATGCGGGTGCTCAGTGGAGACTGGGTACACTGAACGGACTCGCCGAGAACTCCTATGTGGTATTATATCTATCGTCGGATAGCAGTTCTCAAGGAACACTAGTACAGGTTAGTCTGTAGACCCGAGATCGTCATAGAGTCTTGTGTGTCCTCCCACTATACTTTGATCTCCACCCTACCACGGCTCTACTGAGTCGTGCAAACAGGTGGTCTTTGGGTACAGTCCCGAGGTGCATGGAGGCAATGAGCGATAGGAGGGGTTTCGTCTCTCCCGGTATTTGGGGGTTGATGTTGTGCTATGCTCGATTGGCTATAACATGAAGTCCCTGGCCAGGGCTGCTGAGATTTACTGATAAGAGTTATCAGTAGTTTCTCGATCTGTTATGAGCCATACACCAGCATGACTTATTGAGTTACTGGGGTCGACGATACCATCCCTAGACTTGATATGCAGCATATCTGACGAAGAGACCGGACTGTACGGTAAGTGTTGCCAGTTGGCTCGACGGGAGTTTTTACAGCTTCGCTGGTTTTCTTCTGATCGTTTCAATACCCGGGTGGCCGTTATGTTTAGCTGACCTCTTGCGGCTTGTAGATGTTTGATATGATCATCATCTACTGCTGGCGTATTGACGAGTCTTAGAGTCCCACAATGAAGTTTCCTGGCTCAGGCAAAAAGATGTGGTGTGCATATGAGATATGCGCGGGACCCGATTAAATACGGTTATGTGATAACGTATATTTATCGGGCATTTTCTATTTGACGGATCGTATGAGATATGACCGGTTTGGTAAATCAAGTGTTGATTTAACTAATTACATTTAGATAAATTCTTTAAGTAAATCCTTTTGTATGCATGCATGTATGCACATGATGATGTGCATGGACACATACATGCATACATAGTATCATGGTTGTTGATACAAGAATGATGGCAATATAAGACTTATATTGAAGCTTTTAATTTGTATTTATCATTTTAAGTTAATATAAAGAATATCCACTAATGCTCCATTATTTCTTAGTGGGTAATCTTTATTTAACTTAGTAAAAAGAATTTCCACCATGCTTAATTCTTTAGGAAAAGAATTTCCACTCATAATTATGGTGGTAATTGAATAATGGTGATTATTCCTTTATTATCACTATAAATAGCTTCATATGTGATATGAAACAAGAAGCACACAACAAGGAAAAAAATTGAGTGCAAGGGTGTGAAAAATACAAGTTATCATATGTGATATGAAAGAAAGCTCAAGCCACCATTATCTTCTTCTTCCTCTCTAGATTTCTCTCTTGAGTGAAGATTGACAAAAGAAAGGATTTTAATTGAAGAACATAAACCACATCATCACACTACACACCTCTAGCCGATTTGTGTAGGGTGTTTACTCTACTTCGTTTGCGAAACAAGTAAGGTAAGGAGCTTTGGGCAAAGGGACTTCGGGTGGATCATCGTGGACAAGGAAGGCTACCATCGATCCGTTCCAAACTCTCATAGTGCCAAGGAGTCACCGAGGGAGATCTACAAAGGTTGTAATCTTTCCTCTTAGTGATAGTTTTACAATTGCATGTGATGTTTAGTTGTATAATCCCTAAAACTTCTAGTTTCGATTCTTGTCGGGTTAACTTAACACCTCTAAATTTTTGATTATGGCATGTGTGATGCTACCGAACTCTTGACGAGGTGCTAAGCAAGCCCTACAGGGACCACTTTTAAGGATGTGCTTATGGACTACCTAACTATCACGTATATGATCGCCATCATACTGCTGGTAGTCAAGCAATAATCCTAGGGGCTCTATCAACGTGTAATAGTGATCATGTCACCTAAAACTGTACACGATGATAAAGACAAACCAGATAGCATACTATCATCTCGAGTAAGACAGTCTTACCGGTTTAGGTCCTGCTCAATCATTGCAATCACGTGCCTGCGATCCAATAATTGACTTTGAGGGTATTATATCAAACAATTTTATGCTCACCACTTGAAATGCTTGTGCTCACCTCTTCCAAATTTAATCCACAGAGAACCAATTTTCCTACCTTAGTGGCCGAGCACTATTGGTTAGGTGGGTTAATTGGAGGATGATTTTTGGGTTGAATAAATTATTCTTTCTACAACCCTCACCACTTTGAAAAATTCCCAGAGAGCTTTAAAAGTGGCCGGCCCCATTCTTTACAAACACAAAATTTCAAAAGCTCACTATTTCTTCACTTGATTTCATTTTGGCAACTTCAATTTACTTCCACCCAAATCCTTGGGTGCCTTGAAACATGTATCCTTCACTATCTCTACCTCTTTTTTGGACATCTAGGCTGGCAAACAGGATGTCCAAGTAGCCTCGGTTTTGAGGCGGGAGCCCGTAAAAAGAATCCTCGACGTGCGACCTCGTTGACGAGCTTGACCGGAGAGCGAAATTTGTCGAGGCAGCCGCAACATGCTAAGGACTGAGATTTGAGACCGAAGGACACGGATCGATCGGTATAATTTCTTAAACCACTTTACAGTTTACTAGTATAGGGTTATTGGTACAATTCGGGTTTTAGACTTGGCGGTTTTCATGAGTAGCGACCCTAGTTAGGTTTTTAGCTATGTTTTCCGGTATTGGGATTGTTGGTTTTGAGATTTGATATGGTATTTGGTCGTTGGATGTTCGTACGTCAACAACAAGGGTTGCTTGATTATTTTTCATATGTAGGCTATAGGTTCTAACCTATGAGCGCACCGCGTGCCATATTGGATTTCGGAACTTGATATTAATAGCTTCGCAATTTCTTATTGATTGTAGGTACATTCGCGTGGATTCCGAGACGACGAAGCGCATTGACTACGGCTAAGCGAGGAGTTCAGCAGGTGAGTAGATTTATATCTACTGGGGAAGTCGGGTGGATGGCGTATAGCACCCCCGCAAATTTTGAATGGAACTGATAAATATACATAGAATACTGTAGGAGAAACCTACACTTAAAAACTATAGATGTGGTTAAAAGATAATTAGAGGTGATATTAATGATTGAATATATATCGAGATATGAGATGAAGGCTATAGAGACATAACTCTTGGACATAATACGATAAGAATGATGTCTCAGATTGATAAGAGGATATGAAAGGTGAATGTGAATCACAATATACATACAAATTGGTAGTTGCACGAGTTTAAGTATGAGATTTAGAGTAGCGTGACATGAGATTCAATTGATGTAATACTTATGTAAAATGACTTGATGTGAGAAATTGATGCGATGAAAAGAGTATACGATGAGATATGATGACTTGGCTGATATGTCGTTATATGGATGCGAGTCGATAAAAGATAGCTGATATCTTGTCGGTCCCCTGACACGAGAATTATGCGGATGCGACCTGAGAGATAGGTATATATATGGATAATGATTGCATAATGAGTGATTATGCCGTACGAGACTTAAATCCGTACCCCCCAATGTTGTATAGGTTGATAAAATCCCTATTTGTTTAATGTCGCCGTACGTTAGATTACCGTACGCGATGAGTTTTACTTGTTGATTTATTCATACCCATGATTAGAGGATGTCGTACGATGGATTGTACCGTACGTGATGTTGTGAGGTAGGATGTCGATTGATAGATTCACCGACTCGGTCATGTTAGATATGTATACCTTATAGTATTTAGTTCACGATTTACATAATGCTGCATTCATGTTATTCTCATTGCATTTCATATACCTGTGCTAGTACACATACACCATTATCGATGATGCGTATGTTGCACTTACATAGATTGCCGGCTCCCACACTTCATCATCCATAATTGCTATGTCACTCACAAAGTAGAATTGCTACATCATGCTATGATATACTTGCCATGTTCACATCACTATGCTAGATTGCATGATATACTGGCTATGCTCACACCATTTCGCTATGTTGCACGATTTACTTGCTATGATCACATCACTATTCCATGTTGCATGATATACGGATATACTTACATTCTGTTATATGTCGCATACAAAATGCTTTATGATTATACGCATTGGGATATGCTGTTTTCATGAGATTTTGGGATTTGAGAACCATGGATATGTTTTCAAGAAATTTTGTATTGTTTGAAAACCCGGTTTCTCTGTATATGATATTTCGATGCGTCCACCATGTGACTTCTTGGTTCTGAGATTTGTGATATATACCCGATGCGAAGAGTGGAGTGGGCCGTGTGCGGGTGCATAGTGGAGCCCGGTATGGTACCCCGGGGCAAGAAAGGCATGTTGATGGATTAGTCGATGAGCCTGGTAGGGGATGTGTACTGCCTACCGGTGACAGTATTTGGACTCGGCGGTTATCTGGAGGATACTGACCGGAGTCATGAGATGGATTTAGGCCGACCCGTTCTGCCGGAGCCCGCGGGCCGATCCCGCAGACGGAGCCTATTGTACGAGGATTTAAGTGTCGATGCTAGACACGGGTTCCATGTTGTTTCGAGTGTCGATGTTAGACACTCCGGTTCCATGATTTTGTTGTGTCGCGAGGGACACATGTTGATTTATATCCTCATTTTTACCTGCATATGCTTTTATGATATTTACAAGCAGGAGTTGATGTGTCAGTGGCTGACATATGAATGAGATCCACGGCATACATGCATTGATTATATTGTTGGACGAGATCCACTGCATACATGCATTGATTATACTGTGGACGAGATCCGCATGCATACATGCATTGATTATATTATGGACGAGATCCACAGGCATACATGCATTGATTATATTGTTGGATGATATCTGCATGCATACAGGTATTGATTTCTGCACTGTTGGCACAAGTGTCGATACAGTCACACTAGATATCATAGTATTACCTTATGATATAGATGACCTAGGATATCGTTATTTATTTCGATTTCTACCTGTTGATGTTTTCTACTCACGAGTTGGCAACTCAACCCCGTTGTGCCTCAGTTCTTGCAGGTTGTCCGCTTGGATCAGTAGCGGCATCGTTGGCACACAGCTTACTTTCAGGTATTTTGCTTTGGTAGGTGGTACATCTTGGATCGTGCCCCTCTCGCATTTGTTATTCATCTGTATCTAGTCAACTCCATCAAATCAGAAACTAGAAATTGTTTATTTTGAAGACTTAGAAGACTTGTAGTTGTGAGACTTGAGCGATGGGATTTATGTTCGCTTTTGGGGTTGATGTCTTGCTTTACTTTATTTCCTTGTGTGGATCTTCGCCGTTGGGCGTCGTATACTTGTTATTTATACTTGTGGTGGTTGTTTCCGCTGTTGGGCGTGTTTTGCTCCCGTTTGGTGATGTTTTCTTTATATTCCTTGTTGTACCTGTTTCGGTTCTAGTTTTTACCAAGGAGGTGCTGCCGAAATTTTTATGAAAACAAAAGAAATGAAAAGAAAAATAAGTTTAAGGTTTTGTACTTAAGGTTTCCAAGTGTTGTATAAATGTTTTCTTTACTTACTTCTTTTGGAAGGTTTTGATTTCTGGGTTTTCGGCTTACTTAGGTTACGTTACGCCTGTAGACGTTGTGTAATTTAAGTGCCGGTCACGAGCTAATATTTTGGGTCATGACAAAGTTGGTATCTGAGCGCTAGGTTTAACCTTGGTTCGAATCTAGGTTTGACTATGTGGAGTCTGGGGCGTAATTTATTTCGTTACATAGGCTTGACCTTACGGAACTTAGACTTGAACAGGGGGGTGTTAGACCCGAACTTTCATTTCATAGGCTGACCCTGATTGATGGAGTAGGTAGCATGAGTAGAGTGACATACCCTATGTATGTTCCGTGGTATATTTACGAAACGAAACTCCACTTAAGTGTCCTTAGGATATACATATTTTGAGACGGGTGATTCTCTTCGTTCCCTTGATTATTCATCCATTTGAGATCCTTGATTTTATTCGCTTCCATGATCACACTCTCAGTGATTTGACTCCTCCTTATGATAATGTATCCATTTTGGGATCTGTTGACTCTTTTCATCCCTTGATCTTTTTCGTCGATACTTGATTTTCCTGTCACCATGGTTTGAGCGCAGATTAAGCTGCTGCTGGTGATGCTGTCAGGGCGAGCTCGTGGACGAGGACTGACCATCATGTTTTCTGGTGACATGGGAACGTATCGATTGTAAGTCCACGTTGCCACCCCCGGTTCTTACGGGGAGGCGGAAACGGTATAAAAATCAAATTTTTAGTGCAAGAGGCAACATGGACTATGCATGGTCGGGATCGTTACCTAAACTAAAACTAGCAACCTAGCTAAAGAAGTTTAGCTACTCGGATGAAGATGGTTATACCTAGACTTGAACTCCTTCGTCTTCAAACTTTGTAGAGGTTGATGGTTCTCCTTTGTCGCCTTCTCCCGTCGAAGATGGATCCACCTCGAAGGCTCGACCTTTGGGCTCTTTCTCGTACTTGGAGTGAACTAGAATCGCCGGCTTGCTAGACCCTTGATCCTAGAGTGAGTAGAGAGTGTTTAGGGTTTGCTTTTGTTTTTCAAGAGAAGGATTCTCAACTCATGAGAAGGTTTCTCTTGACTAGAGGAAGAAGAAGATGAAGTGAAGAGAGAGAGTGAGAATGATAGAATGAGCTCTTTCTTTTCCTTTTTGCAACCATAACAAAAGAAAAAGAAAAATCAAATAATAACAATAATCAAAATGAAAAAGGTTTGATGGATAGTTTAGAATGACTAATATCATTACATGTATTAAATGAATAAAGCAAGAATGAAAAGGCATCTTGCATTTGTAATGATGGTAGTCAAATGTTCAACCATGGTCAACAAGTCAACCATGGTCAACAAGTCAACAAAAACTAACCATGACACAATTTCATTTTATTATATATTATTAAATGATATAATACAAATCCATTAGGGTTTGGAAAAAGACGACTGTCAACTGTGCATACGCACCCGTTCCGAAACCCTAATGGAAATCATCTTCCTCCTCCTCAAATAACTGTGCATACACACCTGCATTCTTGTTCCGAGGAACATGAATACTGAGAGATAAAAGCAACCCCAAATACTATACCAGTATCCGGCTCAAACCAGAGCCCGCTGGTAATATCTGTCCGGACTCCAAACGTGCACAAGTGCGCGGATGAGAACGAACCCTGTCGCAAAACCATGCGACCTCTACTCTGTTTTGCCCACAGGCGAATACCCTCTGTGTGGGACTCTAAAGACTCGACACTACACTGGCAGTGGGTTTAACCACAGACCGCAAGCGGCACTAGCTGTGCGTAACGGTCCCCAGGTAGATGTCGACAAGAAGGCTGACGAGGTGAAACCCCATCGGTACTCCTACTGAGTCTGAATGTGACAGTCTCCGTACAGTCCGGTCTGTTCGTCTGATACATCGCATGGCGGGCCTAGGGGGCGGTAAACGTCAGTCCCCCAATAGCGGTACAAGTCGTGCCGGAGCGAAGCCCAAAACACCCTGAGATAACACTGGAAACCTACCAGTATATCTCGTTTGCCCTGGCCAGGGACTACTCGTGTAATGGCTCTCCTAGACACAGCGCGATGTCAACCCCCAATACCGAGAGAGACGAATCCTGTCTAACCGTCACTGCCTCCAAGTGCTTCGGGACTGCACCCAACCACCACCTGTTTGCACGACTCCTTTGAGCCGTGGTAGGGTAGTGATCAAAGTGCAGTGGGAACACACTCGAGGCGAAGTGCCAGTGTCAAGTCAGCGGACTAAGCTGTACTCATGTCACCTGGGAACTGATGACTGACGATAGGTATAATACCAACCTGTCAGTTCCCGACGAGTCCTGTCCAGTGTACTCGTAACCCAACGAGCACCCGTATACTATCTCCAGTACGACGTACTGATGGCTGTGGGACAGACCATCTCCCACACTGGGATGAGAAGCGCATACGCTAGTCTACTCCGGAGTATCGATGCCCTGTCTCGATAGTCCTGCGACTAGGGACCTGTATAAGGATGTGCTTATAGATTACCCAGCCCCCACTAGTGTGACTGCCATCACAACGCTGGTAATCAAGCAAAGATCCTAAGGGCTCCACTAATGCGTATAAGTGATATAGTAAAATAAACACAAGTACACATTGAAGTAGAGACAAACCAAGCAGCATACTACTATTTTGAGCAAGATTGTATATACAAGGTGAATATCCCAAGCATCCATTAAGTAATATACAAACTAGTATGATACAGTAATGGCCTCTAGGGCATATACACTAACAATCTCCCACTTGCACTAAGGCCATGTACTGGCGTATCGAAGACCTATCATCTCGATCAGCCGCTCGAACTGAGTCTGGGGCAGGGCCTTGGTGAATGGATCTGCAGTGTTGTCTTCTGAAGCAACTCTCCGAACCTCGATCTCCTTGCGATCCACGATCTCCCTGATCAGGTGATACCGCCTCAAGATGTGCCTGGATCTCTGATGGGACCTGGGTTCCTTCGCTAAAGCTATAGCCCCATTGTTGTCGCAATACAGAGGTATTGGGTCAACAATGGACGGAACCACCTGAAGTTCTTTCAAGAACTTCCTCATCCAGACAGCTTCTTTTGCGGCATCAGATGCAGCGATGTATTCCGCTTCCATCGTCGAGTCTGCAACGGTTTCCTGTTTGGAACTCTTCCAACACACCGCCCCTCCATTGAGGGTAAAGACAAAGCCCGACATGGACTTGGAATCATCCTTGTCACTCTGGAAGCTGGAGTCAGCAAAGGCCTCGATCTGGAGGTCTTTTCCGCCATACACCAAGAACATCTCCTTAGTCCTTCTCAGGTACTTGAGAATGTTCTTTACCGCTATCCAGTGTTTCTCCCCAGGGTTTGACTGATACCGGCTTACCACACTCAGTGCATAAGCTACATTCGGTCTGGTACACAACATCGCATACATTATAGAGCCTACCGCAGAAGCGTAGGGTATAATCGACATGCGATCCCTCTCTAAATCAGTCTTGGGAGACATCTCTTTAGAGAGGGTGATCCCGTGACAAGCCGGTAGGTTACCGCGCTTGGAATCTTCCATACTGAATCTCTTCACTATGGTGTCGATGTACCTGGACTGAGAAAGTCCCAATATCCTCTTGGATCTATCACGATGGATCCGGATCCCCAGGATGTATGAGGCATCACCCAGGTCTTTCATGGAGAACCTGTGTGACAAGAACCCCTTGACAGATTGTAGCATAGGAATGTCATTTCCTACTAAGAGAATGTCATCCACGTATAAAACGAGGAATACTACAGTTCTCGCTACAAATCTACTATAGATGCATGGTTCATCTGGATTTTTGATAAAGCCAAATTCTTTGACCGTCTCATCAAAACAGATGTTCCAACTCCGCGATGCCTGCTTTAGTCCATAGATGGACTTAAGCAACTTGCACACCTTTCCGCTGCTCCCACTCTGAATGAAGCCCTCTGGCTGGTCCATATAGACACACTCCTCTAAATTTCCATTTAGAAAAGCTGTCTTTACGTCCATTTGCCAGATCTCATAATCGTGGAAGGCAGCGATGTCAAGAAGGATCCGAATGGATTTCAGCATGGCTACTGGAGAAAAGGTTTCGTCATAGTCCAAGCCAGGTCTTTGACGGAAACCCTTTGCTACCAGCCTAGCTTTATAGGTCTCAACCTGTCCATCTACACCAATCTTCCTTTTGAAGATCCACTTGCATCCTACGGGTTTTACCCCGTCTGGAGCAATGTCCAACGTCCATACCTTGTTGGTGTACATGGACTCCATTTCGGTCCGCATTGCATCCAGCCATTTCACTGAGTCAACGCTCTGAACGGCCTGTTGGAAGCTAGTAGGCTCATCATAATCTATGATGCAATCCTCTCTATCCCCGTCTATGAGAAAACCGTAGTATCTCTCGGGCGGATGAGACTGCCTACTACTTCTGCGGAGCGGCGTAGGAATGTCCTGTTCTGTTGAACCCTCTGGTTCCACCAAGCTTTCAGTAACAGTCTGTGGTTCTGGAATCTCTTCCAGTTCTACTGCGCTCCCACTTATTTCCTTTTCTATGAACTGGTGTTCTAGAAAGTGGGCATGACGAGAAACAAGAACTTTTTGTTCCTCTTCACAATAGAAGAAATATCCCTTGGAATTCTTTGGATATCCCACAAACTTGCACAGTACTGAGCGTGCCTCGAGCTTGTCCGTATGCTGCTTTTTCACAAAAGCTGGACTTCCCCATATCTTAATGTGATTAAGATGGGGTCTCTTCCCACACCACATCTCAAATGGCGTAGTAGGCACAGTTTTAGTCGGAACTCGGTTCAAAAGGTATGCAGCTGATTCTAGCGCATACCCCCAGAATGATCGCGGTAACTCAGCGTTACTCATCATGGACCGCACCATATCCAATAGGGTGCGGTTCCGTCTCTCCGATACACCGTTATGTTGCGGGGTGTATGGAGGAGTAAGCTGAGAGAGAATACCATTCTCTTTTAAGTAATTCAGGAATTCGGCACTTAAGTATTCTCCACCTCGATCCGATCTTAGAATCTTAATACTTTTGCCGGTCTGTTTCTCTACTTCATTCTTATACTCCTGGAATTTTTCAAAGGCTTCGGACTTATGTTTCATTAAGAAGACATAACCGTACCTTGAGAAGTCATCCGTAAAAGTAATGAAGTAAGAATGTCCGCTTCGGGCATGTGTAGACATTGGACCGCACACGTCACTGTGTACGAGTCCCAAGAGCTCGCTCGCTCTTTCTCCATGTCCAGTAAACGGAGTCTTTGTCATCTTTCCCTTGAGACAGGATTGACAAGTGGCATACGACTGATATTCGAACGCATTCAAATACCCTTCTGTATGTAACTTCGTCAACCTTCTCTCATTGATGTGACCCAATCTACAATGCCATAAGAAAGTCTGGTTTATTTCTGGAGACTTTCTTTTGTGTGTATTCTGGACATTAAAAATCTGTGGTTGGTTCAATACGTATATACCATTACTCAAAGTACCTGACCCAATCAAAACTTGATTAAGGCGAATGTTTACAACATTACTTACAAACGCAAATTCATAACCTTCTTTAGAAACTAAAGATACATAAATGATATTACAAGTTGCGTTGGGTACAAAAAAGCAATTACGCAAAACCAAAACATGTCCATCTGACATTCCCAGGTGATAGTCCCCCACGGCTTTAGCATCCATGCTAGCTCCGTTTGCAACTCTGAGGGTCATGTCACCTGCTTTCAAAACACTACGGTTTCTCAACGCCTGCAAAGAATTACAGATATGAGATCCTGATCCGGTATCCAATACCCAGGAAGTAGAGTTTATAGAAAGACAGTTTTCAATAACATACACACCTGAAGCTGAAGCTGCAACCTGCTTCAATTCCTGTGTTCTGGCCTTCCAGGCCCTGCAATCATTCTTCCAGTGTCCTTTCTTATGACAAAAGAAGCATTCTTCCTTATCCACAAGCTTCCCCGCTATCTTTGTTGCTTTTCCTTTTCCCTTCGTATCCACTTTACTAACACCGCCCCTTGGTTTGGCGGGGGCTTTCTTCTTCTTTCCCTTGGCTTTCGCCTTGGACCTAGAAGAAGATGATCCTCCTACAAACAAAGTGGATGTTTCCCTACCTTTCTGTAGGGTGCCCTCTGCGCTCCTCAGCAGGTTGAGGAGCTCTGAAAGTTCAACCTCCTTTTCTTGTAGGTTGAAATTCATTATAAACTGGGCGTATGTGGAAGGAAGGGACTGGAGAACTATATCCGTATATAGCTCACTCTCCAATGTGATCCCTAGGTCAGCGAGCTCCTCAATGTAGCCGATCATCTTTAGCACGTGCTCGGCTACTGATGATCCGGCGGCCATTCTTGTCGAAAACAACTTTTTCGACGCTTCGTATCTTGCGATACGTGATTGCTCTCCATACAGTTCTTTTGTATGAAGCAATATGGACTCCATGTCCATATTCTCATGCCTCCTCTGATGTTCGTTGTCCATCGAGGCAAGCAGGAGGCACTTGGCCTTCGCGCTATCAATCTCCCAAGTCTTGCGGATTTCCTTATCCGCGACGCTGGAAGTTGGACCAGGGACAGGGGGAGCTTTGGTGGTAAGAAGATACCCCAGCTTGTCATAAGTGATTGCTATCTTGACATTCCTGAGCCAATCTTTGTAGTTTGGCCCTGTCAACTTGTTTTTATCTAGGAGTAACTTAAGTCCAGTCATGTTGATTGGTCGCTGCAATTAGGAGAGAGAAGAAGAAACACTCAGCATGATGCTCTTGCAAGTTTAGAGTGGTTTTTAATTTGTCTAAACAGGATGGCTCCCACTGTTTCTCGAATCCCTCCTCAAACCATAAAGGAAGAATTAGTCAGGATCAATCCCACCGTACAATACTTGCTTAACCGTTCGGCCAGGCTGGTGTCGGTACTTCGAGGGAGGTTTTCCAACGCTTTCGCGAAGTTCCTTAATTAAAGAACCTCTTTTCCCTGGGGGCGTAGCCCCGCTAACACCTTTCTAGGCACCTACTAGGTTTATAGCATTGATCGTTAAGCGAGAAATCTCCCGAGGAGTAGCATATACTCACAGTAGGATCGGGATCCAAATATCATCGCGTGACGAAACTGAAGGAATCCTACCAGAATCACCACACTCCAAATGGTATGCAAATCTAGCAAGTTTCAGTACTTATGAAACTCCCGATGTGGATTTTTGCCCCATGCTCTTATGACCTTGACTTTGGCCAAAATATCATAAGTCACATGTCAAGTTCTACCCGTCATTATCCAGGTTAATTTGGATCCATCCGTATCTACCCTTGACTTTGGCCAAAATGGCAGTACGACTGTCCCAAACCAACGCATCTATCTATGCTACACATGAACACCCAACAGCTACCAATCACTGTGCCTTGACTTTGGCCAACATACACAGCTTGAATACTATTGACTATTCATGCGAAACGACGGAGGGCTACGGATGGTTTTGGCAAAACCGTGAACGTAGTGAACTTGATTTGGTCGATGGAACGAGATAGCTTTTAAATGGAGTGGCTCAAGCTCCGCATTTTAAAAGTTAGTTTTGAAAAGAACCGAGTGGTTTTTCGAAAGTGTTCCAACGACTTTAACTTGGTTTATTATCTTGCATTAGTTCTTTTAATGCGTGATATTCTTGCATTAGTACTTTTAATGCGTCCCATCATTTAAATCCTACCATTGCAGAAAACAACCAAAATATGACGTACGCTTATGCCATTCGCATTCGCCACTGGGCCCCGTCATTACCCGTTAGGTTACTTAACTAACGACAGAGCGGGGGCTGGGCTAGCGCGTCTGTAAAACATAAGCAACGCCTAAATAGAAAGCAATGATAAACATTTCAGATCACAGATAAATACATTGGATATACTAGTAATCTGTAATTTGTACGAGCCTGTAACAAAAAACAGATAACACGGTCGCGGTGAATAGCCAATACCCCACCCAAGACCCCTACGGGTGCGGCAAACTACCCGCCAAGTACCCGAAGCGTAGCAACCTCCCTCATTTCCATGAGTAGGCCACTCGACACTTCGGCATACCCGGTAGTTTGTGCACCCCTCCATGGGTCTATCCTAGGAGCAAAAACAGTAAAAGAATTATACAATGACGGCTACAACCCCGACCCGGTTGTGCGGCCAAACAAATAATAATTATTACATCAATTTACATTTACAATGAATTGCAAGAAAAGAAAACTCTCGTCTCACAACCCCCGGCTATTCACCCGCGACAATCCAACATATTTATATACACATTCCAGCACATTACAGATCATGTATAACCCCGACTAAACGTCTTATAGCGATTAGTCGACGTTCAATACATGCAAACATCACAGATACAACCATCATAGTCAAAGTGCAGTGAAGTTCGGAAAAATACGGAATTATAGGCCCCCAAAAGTAAATTTTAGTTCTGGAAAATCTGGGCATATAATTTATATCCTAAAAATCCCAAAATCAACACAGAAAGACACTGCACGAAAAACGATGCAGAGAGGACATCAAGTCGCGGCGGTTCCGCGGCGGCCAAGAAGGCTCACGCGGCGGAAGGGCGGCGGCTTCGATGAATCTCTGTGTCGTTTTTCATGGGTGTCTTTAAAAAACCCTGAGATGAATTTACAAATATAAAGTTTTTCATTTCGAGCCCAAAAAATTTCAACAGAAACTCAGGTTTTGGAAAAATACGGTTTTTGGGTTTTTTTTACGGTTCCGAACTTCGTTACACTTCACTACCAAGCTAGTTTAAGTTTAGTTAGGCTCTGATACCACTGTAAGTCCACGTTGCCACCCCCGGTTCTTACGGGGAGGCGGAAACGGTATAAAAATCAAATTTTTAGTGCAAGAGGCAACATGGACTATGCATGGTCGGGATCGTTACCTAAACTAAAACTAGCAACCTAGCTAAAGAAGTTTAGCTACTCGGATGAAGATGGTTATACCTAGACTTGAACTCCTTCGTCTTCAAACTTTGTAGAGGTTGATGGTTCTCCTTTGTCGCCTTCTCCCGTCGAAGATGGATCCACCTCGAAGGCTCGACCTTTGGGCTCTTTCTCGTACTTGGAGTGAACTAGAATCGCCGGCTTGCTAGACCCTTGATCCTAGAGTGAGTAGAGAGTGTTTAGGGTTTGCTTTTGTTTTTCAAGAGAAGGATTCTCAACTCATGAGAAGGTTTCTCTTGACTAGAGGAAGAAGAAGATGAAGTGAAGAGAGAGAGTGAGAATGATAGAATGAGCTCTTTCTTTTCCTTTTTGCAACCATAACAAAAGAAAAAGAAAAATCAAATAATAACAATAATCAAAATGAAAAAGGTTTGATGGATAGTTTAGAATGACTAATATCATTACATGCATTAAATGAATAAAGCAAGAATGAAAAGGCATCTTGCATTTGTAATGATGGTAGTCAAATGTTCAACCATGGTCAACAAGTCAACCATGGTCAACAAGTCAACAAAAACTAACCATGACACAATTTCATTTTATTATATATTATTAAATGATATAATACAAATCCATTAGGGTTTGGAAAAAGACGACTGTCAACTGTGCATACGCACCCGTTCCGAAACCCTAATGGAAATCATCTTCCTCCTCCTCAAATAACTGTGCATACACACCTGCATTCTTGTTCCGAGGAACATGAATACTGAGAGATAAAAGCAACCCCAAATACTATACCAGTATCCGGCTCAAACCAGAGCCCGCTGGTAATATCTGTCCGGACTCCAAACGTGCACAAGTGCGCGGATGAGAACGAACCCTGTCGCAAAACCATGCGACCTCTACTCTGTTTTGCCCACAGGCGAATACCCTCTGTGTGGGACTCTAAAGACTCGACACTACACTGGCAGTGGGTTTAACCACAGACCGCAAGCGGCACTAGCTGTGCGTAACGGTCCCTAGGTAGATGTCGACAAGAAGGCTGACGAGGTGAAACCCCATCGGTACTCCTACTGAGTCTGAATGTGACAGTCTCCGTACAGTCCGGTCTGTTCGTCTGATACATCGCATGGCGGGCCTAGGGGGCGGTAAACGTCAGTCCCCCAATAGCGGTACAAGTCGTGCAGGAGCGAAGCCCAAAACACCCTGAGATAACACTGGAAACCTACCAGTATATCTCGTTTGCCCTGGCCAGGGACTACTCGTGTAATGGCTCTCCTAGACACAGCGCGATGTCAACCCCCAATACCGGGAGAGACGAATCCTGTCTAACCGTCACTGCCTCCAAGTGCTTCGGGACTGCACACAACCACCACCTGTTTGCACGACTCCTTTGAGCCGTGGTAGGGTAGTGATCAAAGTGCAGTGGGAACACACTCGAGGCGAAGTGCCAGTGTCAAGTCAGCGGACTAAGCTGTACTCATGTCACCTGGGAACTGATGACTGACGATAGGTATAATACCAACCTGTCAGTTCCCGACGAGTCCTGTCCAGTGTACTCGTAACCCAACGAGCACCCGTATACTATCTCCAGTACGACGTACTGATGGCTGTGGGACAGACCATCTCCCACACTGGGATGAGAAGCGCATACGCTAGTCTACTCCGGAGTATCGATGCCCTGTCTCGATAGTCCTGCGACTAGGGACCTGTATAAGGATGTGCTTATAGATTACCCAGCCCCCACTAGTGTGACTGCCATCACAACGCTGGTAATCAAGCAAAGATCCTAAGGGCTCCACTAATGCGTATAAGTGATATAGTAAAATAAACACAAGTACACATTGAAGTAGAGACAAACCAAGTAGCATACTACTATTTTGAGCAAGATTGTATATACAAGGTGAATATCCCAAGCATCCATTAAGTAATATACAAACTAGTATGATACAGTAATGGCCTCTAGGGCATATACACTAACATCGATGTAGTGTTGTGTTGTGACCACTTGTTTGAGACGACTGTGTTGTTTTGTACCGGATGATCGGGCCATTATTAGAGGCTGTCTGTTGGGAGAGGATTGTTGATGTACAACATACCTCAGAGATTGTGATGTCATCTACCGTGCAGACAGATGACTCAGCCGTTGCTGAGATTGATGTGATGTCGCTTCCAGAGCTTACGAGCTGAGACCGCTGGAGCTTTCAGGCAGAGAGGCGACAGGTGATAGCTAGTCTATCTTTAGTTGAGAGACGAAGGTGATTCGTCTGATTGATGCGCCGACGTAGACCCAGTTGAGTTGAAGATTTCCAGTGAAGAGAGTCTTACTTAGATCTAGAGTAGATCGATCCAGAGATGACGTTGTTCATCGGACGTTCCGATGTAAGATCAGTAAGATGACCAGCTTCGGATAGAGGACCTCACCCTGATGCGTTGTGAGTTGATCGAGAATGGACGAGTATTGAGTATTCCTCCGATGGTTGGGGACGGGTTCCGTGGACGTGTTCGGCTAGATATCTTCGACATTGTGATGAAGATACCGTGTTTGTAATATCGAGTCCGTGCGAGAGATTCCGGATTGATTGTCGCCGAGAAAAATTGCAGTACGTAGATAGCATGACATGATGTCGAAGTGGGCGATAATAAGGATGAGTAGAACAATAGGTTCATGCGTGATGCTGATAAGCTGTTGTTACTCCCCGTCAAGATTTGAGATCTGATATGTATACAGAGCCGTTAGGATACGGCCAGTCCCCGAGGAAATGTTGTGCTGAGAACGCAGATGTCCAGAAAGCGAGAAATGATTTATAAGAGTACCAGCCTCTGTACAGTTCGGTATAGGCGAGATCGGAAGAGACCTTGAGCCGGTTCCTTCCAGGACACTGCTGCAATAAGATTTGCACCGAGGATCAGATGTGTCACGTGTATTCAGAGGACCAGAGGCCGACGCTGTCACGACCCAAAATGGCATGTGACTGGCACTCGAATCATATGAAGTCTATAGGACCCCATCTAATTCAAGTAAGCCAAAATCCCAGAAATCTAAACCATTTTAAAGAAGAAAGAAAGCAAAGTCTAGTTTTAAAGCAAGTAGTTTAACAACATAAGCCGAAATGTGAATTTTTAAAATCTCAAGTCTTTTCTGAAAATTTCAGCAGAGTTTCCTTTGTAAATACTGGCCCCAAAAAGGTACAACATGAATAATATGAATAAAGGCATCCCCAAGCAGGAGCTAGCTTTTCGTCAATTGACGGTCATAACCATGCAAGCAATATAATATACAATGCCGAAGGGCGATGATCAAAACTCAAAAGGAAACTCAAAAACATCAAGAAAACCCATAATAATACAAACGCGACTCTAAGGTCGAAATAATACACTGGTCTTCTAAATCTAATAAATATACAAGTCTGGTTGATGGAGTTTACTAGATAAAACTGGAATGTAATAAAGGTACAATGGTGGTCACAATACAAGTGAACCCACCTACCGAAGCAATAACTCGAAAAGGAGAAGTGTGCCAGCAAAGCCGCCAAGGAAACCTGTACGGCAAAACCTGCAAGAAACTATGGTACAACGGGTGTGAGTTGCCAACTCGTGAGTAGAAAACATCACCGAGCAGAAATCGCATGTATGACTCAATCCTAGGTCATACGATAAGCAATATATATCCTCAAAATGATATAGTCTGAAGCAACTAATAATGGCATGGGTAAACATCTTTACATGAGTGTAATACCAAGTGCTCGTGTCAGTGCCCCAGGTAGCAACATATCATAAATATGAGGTATGGATGCAATATAATGAAAACAGAATACATCATACATGTGAAAACTGTTTTTCTCAATTTAGTGAGATTTCGGTATATTTAAATCAAGGTATCATCAATAAAATCAACATAAAATCAGTGTCAAGCATCGACAAAAAATATATATAAATCTCAATATTTCAGGCTCCGGCTATCCGGACTGGCCCGTATCCTCGAATCTCAATATGTAGGGCTCCGGCTATCCGGACTGGGCCATATCATCAAATCTCAAAACCTCAGTCTCCGGCTATCCGAACTGGCCTATACTCCTATCGGTATCCTCCGGATATCCGTCGAGTCACAATAAAGTCACCGGTCGGTAGTGCTCCCCTGAGAGGCTCAACGCCATCATCTGCGACCATCTTGCCTCGGGGTACCGCACCGGGTCCACCATGCACCCACAGACGGTTCCTCCTCCTCTTCGAATCGGGTGTATGATATCGCTCAAGAGCCTAGAAAACTCATGGTGGACATATCTCATATCATATCATGAGAAAACCGCATTTTTCTATTTTTAAAAAAGATGATAAGTTTATAAAATCTTTGCGGTTTCTCTAAATTCAGAAATCTCATGGAAATCCGAAATCATAAATCACGATATAAATAAATAATGAATACTGGGCTCCGGAAATCCAGACTGGCCTATACTATCGCATGGCAAATGAATATATGAATATACATGCATGAGATAACACAGTAAATAAATGCAATGTCTAAGCTGTCATATAAAAGCAAGCTCACTAGTACTATGTCGAACTATCAACTAACATTTTATACTAATGAAATAGTATTTACTAATGTGTATGTGACATGGCAATTACCGATGATGATGTGTGTGAGCCGACAAGTAAGTGTACGTGGAACACACACATCATCGGTAATGGTGCTGGTGTCCTGACAGCATGGGTTTCATAATAATTACGAAAATACAAATAAGCATGCGATGCGATGCGAATAATAAGAATATGCGGAAAATGAAAGGTAAATGCAGCAATAAAGAATATAACTTTATATAATCGAGTCATACTGTTTTGGCATTTGAATAACACGAATCGCGGATTAGGACTACGACGTTTTTAAGAAAAGGTACGTCCTTTGAAATATCCGTAAAATCTCTTGGCCTCTCTTTAAAATACTCACCACTGGTTAGTTTTGGAAATAAGTATGACTCGAGCCCGGTCTAAGATCTATTAAGTACACTGCAAGTCTTAACTAACAGACTAGTCGAAAAGGGTAAGGAAAACCACCTAAGTCTTAGTCGATATATATATATATATATATATATATATATATAATAGTCGGTGATCCCGCCTCAATAGTATCACATACGATACAATATATATAATATGACATTCTCGAGTCAAAAGTGCGGATCTATCATCAATATATAGCTCTTACGGTAAATCCATCGTACGGCATCCCAAATCTGGGTACGGGTCGAATATCACATTTATCTCATCATTTATCTGGTATCCTTATCATCATATCATGAACTGGGGTACTGATCTAAGTCTAGTACAGTCTGATACCATCAATATATATATATATATATATATATATATGCGTGTGTATGAAAACACATCGCCTAAGGACCCGCTATAATATCATGTCGTATCTCATAATACGAACCAAATCACATCACCAGTCTCGTGGCCTCATGCCCAATCACATCGGCTCATCTCCAACTACCATGTACTATCCACATTCGATGTATATGTATACATACATATATATATATATATATACATACTCACAAACATATATGTGTATATATATCTATATCCCCATATACGCACAAGAAAGTAAAATGTATGCGAATGTGTGTGTGTGCGTGTATGCAAATCTTAACTCTAGGGTTTCGCGACTAAGAAACTACACTATAAGCGTTTTCCTACAGCTACGCTAAACTAACCCAAAGTTACGTAATCATCTCTTGCTAAGTATGCACAACTCATAAACACCTGTGTGTGTGTGTGTGTATAAACGCATTCGCGTTCTGTACTACGAAACTGCGGGGGTGCTATACGCCATCCACCTGACTTCCCCCGTAGATATATATCTACTCACCTGGTCCTTGTCTGCTGAAGCCGATTCCGCCTTCCTCTTCTTCATCGTCCGAAGTCCACATAAGAGTTGCCTATATGTAAACATATATAATATCGTAAACCGAAATCGCGGAAAAAACTAAAACGGCACACGAAACGAGCATAGGTTCAAACCTATGACCCGCTCATGCAAAAAAACCAAATAACCCTCGACATCGGCGTACAAGCGCCGATTCATCAGGATAAAACCCAAACGTACCAATCTTGGTTTCACAACTCACTAAGTATTATATGAAATAAGTCGTAACTCATCAAAACCTCAAAATAAATCAAATCGATTTATTCCCGAAAACCTAGAAAGCATTCATTTACCGTTTTAGTACAAAACTTGATATTTAAATAAATCTAGTGGCCACAAAATTCACTAAATATTTTAACCAAGTCATACAAACCATAACCATATTTTAATCTCACTAATTGTATTAATTCAAAAAAAAAATAGTTTGCAAAATTAACCACTTTTAACAATTTTAGACTAACAATTAGCAAAATAGCTACTGGGTTAGATTTTACAAGTCTTAAATTGTTAAACTACACAATTAACCCATGATCAAATGACATAAACCCTAACTTGATCCAAACCCTATTCTTGAATTTTCAAGTTTGCAATTTGAACCATAATCAAACACCAATTATGCTAGATTAAAGCAATTAAACAACAATTTCACTAAAGGGTTAAGATTATACCTCCACAAAATTAGAGATCTCACTTGAAATCTAGCCTCCCAAAGATGCTTCGTTTCTCCAAGATCCATACTACTTTGGCCAAAGAATAATAGGTAAGGGTTTAATTAAGGAATTAGTGAGAACCTATGCTGATTTTTGATGGAATTTAATGGATTTTTGATGTTGAATGAAGTGGAGAACATGGAAGAGGGGGCTGCTGGAAAAAGGGGAGGGGGCTTGGCTGAAATTTTGGGGAGGAGAGAGATAGGAGAGGTGTTGGAATCCTCCCCAAAGTCAACAAAAACCATACCATATTGATTAACCTTTTCTTTTTCCATTTTCTTTTCTTTCCAAAACTTTTCAAGTGGGGAAATGAGGGGAGGGGCTGCTGATTTCAGCCACCAAACGGGAGAGGGTAAGGGTGTGTGGGTGTATGTGAGGAATACCAAGTAACATGCAACCATACCCCAAGTCATCAAGCCCAAACCTTATTTCTATTTAATTTATTTTCACAATTTAAGCTTTTTTCTTTTATATTTTCTAAAACCATCTAGACAACTTTTTTTTCATTTCAAAAACCACATGTTACACTTTGGTTTAATGTGTCATGATTCATAAAACTTGTATTAACCCATTGCAATTTGTAAATATCACTAATTCAATGTATTAGTGAAGGCTTAAAATAATATTTAAAATAGTTAATTTCGGAAAATATTTTACTAAACCAGAAATTTTACAAGGGACCCAATAAATCCCAAATACTAGCAATTACATAGCGAGAATATGTATATTTAATTTATGTTGAAAGATAATCATATCTTGGTTTTTACGGAAAACACCAGTTATCTTACCGATTATACGAAATTTCATCTAAACGATTTTTCAGAACGTTACAATCTTCCCCCCTAAAGAAATTTGGTCCCTGAATTTAAATTTAAACTCCCCAAAATACTTAGACATTTCAGCAAAACACTAAAATCAACGGGGCTCCGAAATCTTAAATACTTAAGACATATCTCAGAGCATTGCATGCGCATGAAAAACGAGTATATAAACCAAAATCAAAACTTCGTCAAGCATCCCGCAATCATCGGAGTTATGGTAAAGACACCAATATCAAAGCTCAAAACGAAAACCAACATGATATACATCAAAATTATAACACGTACATAGTACGCGTCGGTGTAAACTCGTCAAAACATCTGAAGAAATGTATGCCAAACCTTTTCAAGTCGCTGTGCGATGCGCGTATCACTGCACAGTGGCGGACGTCTATTGTAAGAAAATAACTATATATATATATATAGTTATTTGGATTACGTGAAAAGAAAAGAAAAGGAAGGTGTGGTGAGGGTGCAGGCGCACGGGAAAGGAGGGAGAAGGAGGAGGAAGGTGCGGTGGATCGGTCGAGGGCGAGGAGGCGAGGATGCTGGTGATGTTCGCGTCGGCGTTGGGGCTGCGGCGGCGAGGGGCACGGCGGCTAGGGTTTCTCATCGCTGGGTTTTGGTTACGTGAAAAGAAAAGAAAAGGAAGAAGAGAATATATAAAGAGGAGAGAGAGAGAAAGATGGAGAGAGAGAGAGAGAGAAAGAGAGAGACGGGGAGAGAGAGAGTTAGCGAGAGGAAAGATAGAGAGAGAGGAGAGAGATCGAGATGAGAGAGATTCAGGGAGAGAGAATTTTGGATTTTTGTGGAGAGAAGAGAGAGAGAGAGAGAAGGAGAAAGGGAGAGAGAGAGAGATATAGAGAGAGATAGAGATAGAGAAAGAGACAGAGAGAGAGAGACGTAGGAATAAAGTGGGGCCAGGGGAAAAATGAAACATGTGATTGGCTGGGGAAAATTAAATTTGAAAGATTTTAAAAATATAAGAAATATTATACGGTTAGAAAAATATTTGATTGGTTAATATTAAATATACGATGGTTTTTTTTGAAATATTATAATTTGGGATTTTGGCGCCAAATAAAACATTTCCAAATCGCGCCCGGGTCGACTCCAAAAATTCGAAATTGAAATAATTGGATTTTAAGCGGGTTCCAAATTTCAAAATTAAGTGTCTAATGATTAAAAAACATACCCCCAAAACGGACACACGTACGCGCGCGTAGCCATTCAAACTCGCCCGTTTCACTGAACGGGACGAGCACACGATGCACGGACGCTACAACGGGGGTTAGGGGTGTCAAGTAGGCCATGATGAATATTTTAAATTTTATTTTAGATGCTAAAATTTGTTATATGCAGAAATGAAATTGCCTGGTAAAATTTTACAGTAAGCAACAAACAAGCAAAATAAATGAAATGAGTACCACATTATGCTCAAACAGTTACTGAAAATAGTAGCATTGGGCTCGGGTATTACATTATACCCAACTACAAAAAGAATTTCGTCCTCGAAATTCCAAGAATACAAAGATAGAAAACTACAAGAAAAGGTGAGGAAACTTCTGCTGAATTTCATCTTCTCGTTCCTAAGTGGACTCTCCATGCGAGCGATTACCCCAAGAAACAAGCACAAGGGGAATCACCTTGTTTTTAAGAACATTTTCCCTTCGATTCACGATTTCAATTGGTCGCTCCTCAAAAGTGAAGTATTCTCGTACTGTTAACTCCGAATGATCCAATACGTGCGTTTCATCTCGAACATACCTTCGTAGTTGAGATACGTGAAACACATCGTTCACATTTGCCAAGGACTGCGATAACGCCAAACGATACGCTACCTCACCAACATGCTCCAAGATCTCAAAGGGTCCAACGAATCGAGGACTAAGCTTTTCTAGACTCCCAAAACGAATCACCCTTCTAGTCGGTGATATCTTCAAGAATACCAAATCACCCACGGCGAACTCTAGAGGTCTTCTTGACGTGTCTGCCCAACTCTTCTGTCGGTCTTGAGCTGCCTTCATATGATTTCTGATAGTGTTAACCTTCTCAACTGTCTGTACAACCAAATCTGGTCCCAATAATCTTCGTTCACCGACATCATCCCAACAAACAGGTAAACGGCACTTACGACCATACAAAGCTTCAAATGGAGCCATCTGGATAGTTGCTTGAAAACTGTTGTTGTAAGAAAACTCCACCAAATGTAGATGATCCTCCCAAGAACCCTTGAAGTCCAACATGCATGCCCTCAACATATCTTCAAGAGTTTGGATCGTTCTCTCCGACTGGCCATCAGTTTGAGGATGATAAGCAGTGCTAAACTTCAATCGAGTCCCCAAACATTCCTGTAAACTCCGCCAAAAGTGTGATAAAAACCGAGTGTCACGATCGGACACGATACTCACCGGTACTCCATGTAATCTTACAATCTCCTGCATGTACCGCTCCGCCAAGGTCTCTGTTGATTGACCAACCCGAAAAGGAATAAAGTGAGCTTCCTTGGTCAACCGATCAACAATCACCTATACAGCATTGTTGCCTTTTAGACTCCGCGGTAAAGCCGTCACGAAATCCATGGTTATGTGTTCCCACTTCCACTGAGGAATCGGAAGTGGTTGCAATAAACCAGCAACCCTTTGATGTTCAGCCTTAAATTGCTGACACACCAAGCACTTAGCCACAAAGCGAGCAATCACCCGTTTCATGCCTTCCCACCAGAAATGCTGTCGAATATCTCGGTACATCTTTGTGCCTCCTGGATGCACAGAATAAGCTGAACTGTGTGCCTCCTTCATAAGCTCTTCACGAGCATCTCCCTTTGGCACACATAAACGGCTACCATACCTCAACGAACCATCTTCGTGGATCAGTAAATCTGTTTGTAACTCGGCTTCAACCTGCTCTCGAAACTTTTGCAGTCTAGGATCCTGCGATTGTGATGCCTTAATATTCTCAATCAAAGACGACTGCACTTGCAGCTGCATCAACTGTCTCGTAGAACGTGGTAGCATGACCCCCAAGTCAAATCATCGAAAATCTGCAACGATCTCCTTCTGCATAGTCAACACCTGAATTGCTGGTAACCGACTAAGCGCATCCGGCACCACATTAACCTTCCCCGGATGGTACTTAAGATCAAGATCATAGTCAGCCATCAACTCCAACCATCTACGCTGCCTCATGTTAAGCTCCTTCTGTGTGAACACATACTTCAAGCTCTTATGATCAGTAAAGACTTCGACTCTTTCGCCCAAAAAGTAGTGTCTCCAAATCTTCAAAGCGAAAATCACAGTCGCAAGCTCCAAGTCATGAGTTGGATAATTGTTCTCATGGGTCTACAACCTTACCGTGCTGCATCAGAACACATCCCAATCCTTTCCCAGATGCGTCGCTGTGAATCACCAATCCTCCGGAATTGTCTGGCACGGTCAGAAAAGGGGCGGTTATCAACTTCTGCTTCAACGTCTCAAAAGCTAACGCACACTTATCCGTCCATACAAAAGGTACCCCTTGCGCGTAAGCTTGGTTAACGGTTATGCCGGACGAGCAAAGTTCTCCACAAATCTTCTGTAGTATCCGGCGAGTCCAAGAAAGCTTCCTATCTCCGCAACATTCTTTGGAATTGGCCAATCACGAACGGCTGCAATCTTTTCGGGATCGACGGCAATTCCATTGCCCGACACAACATGCCCCAAAAACTTTACTTCCTCCAGCCAAAACTCGCACTTACTCATCTTCGCAAACAATTTCTCCTGTCTCAACGTCTGCAGTGCGATCTTCAAATGCTCAGCATGCTCCTCAAAACTCTTCGAGTAAACCAGAATATCGTCAATAAATAACACAATAAACTGGTCCCAGAACGGTGAAAAGATTCGGTTCATCAAGTCCATGAATACTGTCGGCGCATTTGTTACTCCGAAGGGCATCACTAAGTACTCGTAATGTCCAAACCGAGTTCGGAACGCCGTCTTGCAAATATCTTCTGCTTTCACTCGAACCTGATGATATCCGGATCGCAAATCCAATTTCGAGAATACCCTCGCGCCACAAAGCTGCTCAAAAAGTTCTCCAATGCAAGGGATAGGGTACTTGTTCTTAATAGTCACCCGGTTTAATTCTCAATAGTCGATGCACATCCTTCATCTGCCATCCTTCTTCTTTACTAGAAGAACCGGAGCTCCCCAAGGAGAGTTACTGCTTCGAATCCAACCCTTCTCAAGCAATTCAGCAACCTGTTTCTTGACTTCTTCCAACTCTACTGGTGCCATTGGATAATATGCATTGGATACTGGCGCTGCACCAGGAATAAGATCAATTGCGAACTCCACGTCTCGCTTCGGCGGTAAACCCGATATATCTTCAAACACGTCCATAAAATCACGAACAACATCCGGCTCTTCACTACTATCAACTTCCATTGCTGCAAGAATAACATTTGTCGGCCTAGCCATAAACTCGACTGGCCCGACAGAACTGCTTCCTCCAGTGAAGGTAAACTCAGAATGTCCGGGAATCTGAAAAATTACTTTCTTTGCCCTACAGTCAATGTGAGCGTGGAAAGTGCCAAGAAAATCCATTCCCAAGACGACTTCATAGCTGCCCGTATCAATCACCAAGAAATCTGCAAAAAGCTCCCGTCCGCACACAACAACTATACAATCTTTACATTCCCTACTAGATATGATTTTCCCATTCCCAGTCTGTATGTCCTAGAAACTAGACAGAGTCGTGCAGGAAATCGAGTGTGTAGTTATAAATTTGGATGACATAAAATAGTGGAATGCACCAGAATCAAATAATGCCAATGCGGGAAAACCATGAACGAGTAGAATACCTGAAACAACTTCTCCTGATGCCTTAGCTTCCTCAGCTGTCAAGGTAAAAGCTCGAACATGATTAGGTCCTTGAGTAAGCTGTTTCTGCCCTTGGAACGGTTTCTGCGGAGGCTTCTAAATATCATCTCTCGTACGAAGCTTCGACGGACAGTTACCAACTGCGTGATCAGCCGCTCCACAAACCAAACAAAGTCCCATCCTTCTTCGACAATCCTTCTGCACGTGCCCAGGTAAACGGCAGTAGTCACAAATCACGCTCTTTCTTCGATCAACGATCACAGGCTTCTTCATGGGTGCTACACCTCGACGTTCCACTGGAATACCTCTACGACCATGAGCTCGGTTAGGTACAAATACGGACTTCCTTGCCGCAACTGCTGTCTGCTGCAAACTCCCCTTCATCCCAGATAAACTCTGCTGTTCCCGAGCTGCTGTAAGAACCTGTGAGAAAGTGGTCAAACCCAGGGAGACAATCTGCCCCTGGATGTCCACATCCAAGCTGCGCATGAACCTCCATGCCCTGTCTGCATCGTTGGCAACTAAAGGTCCAGCGAATCTGCTGAGTCTCGTTCATTCTGCTGCATGCACATCCACGGGTGCTCCATTCTGCCTTAGCCCAATAAACTTCTCTTTCATTTCCTCCCGTGCAGTCCGCAGGAAGAACTTCTCCAGGAAACTCTTAGAAAAATCCGCCCACTTGATCAGCTTGGGCAAGCGGGTCTCCTCAACAAGCCACCATTCTCGAGCGTAATCCACTAGCTGAATGCGTACCACATCAACTCTTTTGTCATCTGGAATCTGTGCCGAAATCAACAAATTCTCCGTGTCAACTAGCCACTGCTCGGCTGGAAACGGCTCCTCCAAACCAGTAAATGTAGACGGACCCAAACGCCTGAAATCTGCCACGGTCCCTACTCGGTCAACTGGTTTAGCTCCAACGTTGTTTACAGACTGCTGAACGATCTGCAAACCTTCCTGAAACGAGTCTGCTTGCTGCTGGATCAGCTCAGTCTGCCTCTTTTGATTCTCTAGCTTTCCCCTTATCACTCCAAACATGGCGGCTTCGTCCACACGCCTCTGGTACGTCTTCAAATTCTTATCTGCCATATTCCTGAAATCAAAACACCCAACATTAGCATGATGATAGATTCAATATATAGATCAAGGCTAGAACTCCAAGATACTTAAATAGAGTACCGCATTGTAACTATGCCGCGGTATCATAGCCACAATTACTTAACTCCACCCAAGTCGCCTAAGTCCTAGAGATAACAAGAAATCATGTTTTTCGAGTCGATATGCAAAGGAAGTTTGCACATCGTAAAAGATATAATCAGGAAGAATGTGATTCAAGAATGGTAAAAGGAAAAGTGGCAGGACATGTTTCCTAAACACGGGTATTCCGATTCGTGTATTGGGTACAATACCCAACTACAAAAAGAATCAACCCAACTAACCTATGGCTCTGATACCAAAAGAAACATGTCACGTCCCTCTTCCTAGAGTACGCTAAAATGGGCACGTGACATAGCCAACCATGCTACCTGTGGGTAGGAAGTATCCATCCACGGTCACACTACGGCTGTAGAGATATCAAGAACAAGAATAACACTATCTAAAACATGTCCATAATCCAGAATAACAGGAGTCAATAATAAATAAATGCGGAAGCAAATGATCCAATAAAAATAACTGAAATGTATGTCCCATAATGCGGGCTCATATCAGGAAATAAATGCAGGAAATAAAACTAACTACTACTGAACTCACAAATCGGCCTGCTGGCTGAAGTACTCCTGCTCGGACTGCGACAGCGGTACAGAATCTGGGCCATGCAAAACCCAGACGTCAGCGCATCACGTCATCAAGCAATATAATATAAACAGGGTAACAGGCAATTCAATATAACATGAATAAAACAAGGGTAACAATAATATGAATCAAAGCAGTGCAGGGTAGTGTGCAGTGGGTAAACTAAACTGTTCTATCAGGTTTTCTATTCTAAAGTCTTTGAAATCAAATTGACGAATCATCGATGTAACTCAATAGTATCCCGTGCATGCCCGGGATCACGGTCAAGACCCTCGGTGCTGAATTCGAGACGTGCCGCTAGACAGTAACAGGTAGCAGGATGGGCGAGTGATGTCAGCATCATCACTCCGGGGCTGGCCTAGCCCGTAAGACTGATCAGAATAGGTATCGAACTGTTGAGTTACAAGTCCGGTTTCACCTTTGATTTTCCCATACCCCCAAGTTATGTATGTTGAGTCAGGTATTCAGTAATCAAGAACTAATGCCAATACAGGATCAGGTAAAAGCAGGTTTGTCTGGATAGACAACAGGAACGGTCCATGAGAACTACATGTCAGGTTTGTTGGCATTAGACACAAGATCAGATAACGGGTCGGGTCATGGTACATCATATCAAGTCAACAGTATACGGTACCATGTCAGGTAACATAATATATATATGCAGCAAGTCAGGTCAAGATGTAAACAATATCGTGGGTGTGCTCACAATCAGTTATATAATCTAGCATGGGTATCAACAACATAAGATAAGCAATGAATTAAGTAATAGGCAGTTTCATTCAATTTGCAATACAGTTATCAAATTTGTTACAGAGATGATTACAAGAGTGCAGTAAGATCAATATAGTCGTTTAGTCATGTTAACAGGTTTAAGAATCCTTAGAGGTGCAAAAATTTATGTAACGGTTCAGTACAGCTATTTCAGGTTAAATGCATACTAGTGTACGAATGTAACAGAACTATAGGGATAAATGCCACAAGCTATTTTAACAGTAAAATGTGATTGAACAGGTAAATATGATTATTAGGTTCAATTTGCAAACTGTAAGTTCCATGTTTAACAGCAAAATGATATAATGCAATATTGTACCCGAAAATGGGAAACGATTGTACCAAGTTAAATTTTACAGGTTTAGGGTGCCAATATATATATATGTAAATATTGTATAGCATGTAGCAAGGGGTACTTGCCTCTACGGGTCACGAACTGGGAATACAGAACGATAAACGTCGGCGGGAAATCTCGCGACGGGCGCACGGTTCACGGAACGAACCCAAACGACGAACAGTGGAACCACACGGATCAGAGTACCTTGCTAGATCGTTGGGACACGTCGCCGGCACGGCCGGATTCCAGCGAGATACAAAAACAGCGAACAACTCTTTCAAAGATTGTATTATAAGAAAAGAAAAGAGAAGAGAGGAAGGGTGGTGGAGAGGATGCTTACATTGATCAACAGAGGGGTCGTGAAGGTTTGACGACGTCGACGGAGCTCCGGCGGCCGGCCAACAGTGACCGCGGGGGAAAACTGCCGACATCAAGAAAAATTCTACATATCAGCAAAGAAAGGAGAAATGAAGGGAGGAGGGTAGGTGAAACTTGCCGAGGAGTGTGCGGGGTCGGGGACAAGATGACGGTGGTCACCGGCGGCGACGCAGGCGGTCCGACGGCGTGCACGGAAAACTGCAGGCGGCCGCGGCTGAGGGTGCAGGTGGTTGGGAACGCGGGAAAAGGAGGAAGAGGGGCTGTGGTTGAGACGAGGAAGATGAGGCGAAGGTGCTGGTGTCGTCGGCGGTAGCTGCAGCGGCGAGGGCAAGATCGCGGTGAGGGTGCAGGCGCACGAGAAAGGAGGGAGAAGGAGGAGGAAGGTGCGGTGGATCGGTCGAGGGCGAAGAGGCGAGGATGCTGGTGATGTTCGCGTCGGCGTTGGGGCTGCGGCGGTGAGGGGCACGGCGGCTAGGGTTTCTCATCGCTGGGTTTGGGTGACGTGAAAAGAAAAGAAAAGGAAGAAGAAAATATATAAGAGGAGAGAGAGAGAGAAAGATAGAGAAAGAAATAGACGGGGAGAGAGAGAGTTAGCGAGAGGAGAGATAGAGAGAGAGGAGAGAGATCGAGATGAGAGAGAGAGAGATTCGGGGAGAGAGAATTTTAGATTTTTGTGGAGAGAAGAGAGAGAGAGAGAGAAGGAGAAAGGGAGAGAGAGATATAGAGATAGAGATAGAGAAAGAGACAGAGAGAGAGAGACGTAGGAATAAAGTGGGGACAGGGGAAAAATGAAACATGTGATTGGCTGGGGAAAATTAAATATGAAAGATTTTAAAAATATAAGAAATATTATACGTTTAGAAAAATATTTGATTGGTTCAGATTAAATATACGATGGTTTTTTTTGAAATATTATAATTTGGGATTTTGGCGCCAAATAAAACATTTCCAAATCGCGCCCGGGTCGAGTCCAAAAATTCGAAATTGAAATAATAGGATTTTAAGCGGGTTCCAAATTTAAAAATTAAGTGTCTAATGATTAAAAAATATACCCCCAAAACGGACACACGTACGGGCGCGTAGCCGTCCAAACTCGCCCGTTTCACTGAACGGGACGAGCACACGATGCACGGACGCTACAACAGGGTTAGGGGTGTCAAGTAGGCCAAGATGAATATTTTTAATTTTATTTTAGATACTAAAATTTGTTATATGCAGAAATGAAATTGCCGGGTAAAATTTTACAGTAAGCAACAAACAAGCAAAATAAATGAAATGAGTACCACATTATGCTCAAACAGTAACTGAAAATAGTAGCATTGGGCTCGGGTGTTACACAAGTCTTCTCGTATAGTATCCCAGAAAGGTTCTGTCGAGGTCTCTCCCAAATCTCGTTTCTGCTGAACTGCCCGGAAGACATCATCCTTTACTAAATCTATTTCTTGTTCCAGAACGGCTGCATACTCATCACGACTCTTTCTAGAAGATATATCCATATACAACGCCTCTACATGCGTATCACATATCTGATATCAGCGGAGTGGAACATCATCTCATCAAGTTCTCGTATGAACCTCTTACTCCACTTTTCTTTAATGTCGACGGATTCGGACTCGTCTCTTCGTGGCTGCATGGACTGCGCTCCAACGGCTATACTCATATCTGGAATCTCCCATGCAATGTATCCCATCACATGATATCTGAATGACATCGAACCTTTCGATCGATTTGTCAAGATTCCATAATCCCCCAAGAGCTCAACATCTTGAGTACAGTTTAATAGTATTCCAGTACATGCCACAGTACCTATGAACCAGCCGTAGAAAGGGAAAACCTAAGCCCCATTAATGGCACCGCCGAACTGCTGCAAACTCTAAGGTTTCAAATCATTCTCATAGTCATTATATCGAGTTAAGATTTCATTCTTCTAGAGGGTCCACGGAAATACTTTCATGTTTTTTCGAATACTTTAAACTTGGAAAAATGGGTTTTTGACATTCGGTCGTCTCTATCGACTCTCAATGTACCTGCGTAAAGTCGTCTCTAGCTGGAATCAATCAATCTGATGACCTCGCATCGGGGTGTGCAAACGAACCACATGTCCTAGTCATTCATCCTCGGTGACTAGCGATCTTCTATTATATCTCTAAGTATAAACTCATGCTGCAGTAGCTCCAACATCTAGGGCGGTATCTCGTCAGTCGCAGCAACATTTGGCTCATTCGTCTGCACACTAAACAGTGCCCCAATCCTCAAGAATTGGTGATACATCAACGGTCATCACAATCTAGCCACCCTCTAGCAGTGGCCCAATCCTCTGGTGTTGATCTGCACGTCCCAGAAATCTTTGCAAAAGCAATCCATCAAACGCTCATAGCGCGAAAAACACAATAAAATGACACATCTATGCAATCGTGTGTCACCGGAATACATCCTGGTCAGTCTTCGTCCAAGACGAGCTCGTGCTGACCGCAACTCTAGCCGTAGCTCTCTCTGCCCGTGTAATCGTGGCAGCAAAACCACCAACCGATATCGATGAGGATAGATGATAGGAATGAATATAATGTTGTGTAAGGAAATGTACATCCTAAGGCCACTTAAGAGGAGTAGCGTATCGTAAGTATGCCGCGGAACATACACACGGTACGTCACTCTCTTTAAGTCACCTACTCCATCAACCAAGGTCAACCTACGTGACGAATGTTTGGGTCTAATACCCTCTCGACTAAGTCTAAGTTCCGTAAGGTCAAGCCTAGGTTCCGAATAAATATACGCCCTAGACTCTGCATAGTCAAACATAGACTCGAACCAAGGTTAACCTAGCGCTCTGATACCAACTTTGTCATGACCCGAAAAGACACGTTACTGGCATTCGAATCATATGATGTCTATAGGATCCCATCTAATTCAAGTAAGCCAAAATCCCAGAAATCTAAATTATTTAAAGAAGAAAGAAGTCAAAGTCTAGTTTTATAGCAAGTAGTTTAACAACATAAGCCGAAATGTGCATTTTTAAAATCTCAAGTCTTTTCTGAAAATTTCGGCAGAGTTTCCTTTGTAAATACAGGCCCTAAAAGGGTACAACATGAATAATATGAATAAAGGCATCCCCAAGCGGGAGCTAGCTCTTCGTCAATTGACGGTCACAACCATACAAGCAATATAATATACAACGCCAAAAGGAGAGGATCAAAACTCAAAATGAAACTCAAAAACAACAAGAAAACCTATAATAATACAAACACGACTCTAAGGTCGAAACAATACACTGGTCTTCTAAGTCTAATAAATATACAAGTCTGGTTGATGGAGTTTACTAGATACAACTGGAATGTAATAATGGTACAATGGTGGTCACAATGCAAGTGAACCCACCTACCGAAGCAATCACCCGAAAAGGAGCAGTATGCCAGCAAAGCCCCCAAGGAAATCTGTACGGCAAAACCTGCAAGAAACTGTGGCAAAACGGGTGCGAGTTGCCAACTCATGAGTAGAAAACATCACCGAGCAGAAATCGCATGTATGACTTAATCCTACGTCATACGGTAAGAAATATATATCCTCAAAATGAAATAGCCTGAAGCAACTAATAATGGCATGGGTAAACATCTATACATGAGTGTAATACCAAGTGCTCGTGTCAGTGCCTCAGGTAGCAACATATTATAAATATGAGGTATGAATGCAATATAATGAAAACAGAATACATCATACATGTGAAAACTGTTTTTCTCAATTTAGTGAGATTTCTGTATATTTAAATCGAGGTATCATCAATGAAATCAACATAAAATCAGTGTCAAGTATCGACACAAAACATATATAAATCTCAATATCTCAGGCTCCGGCTATCCCGACTGGCCCGTATCCTCGAATCTCAATATCTAGGGCTCCGGCTATCCGGACTGGCCGATATCATCAAATCTCAAAACCTCAGGCTCCGGCTATCCGGACTGGCCTTTACTCCGATCGGTATCCTCCGGATATCCGTCGAGTCACAATAAAATCACCGGTCGGTAGTGCTCCCCTGCCAGGCTCAGTGCTATCATCTGCGACTATCTTGCCCTGAGGTATCCCACCGGGTCCACCATGCACCCATAGACGGTTCCTCCTCCTACTCGAATCGGGTATATGATATCGCTCAAGAGCCGAGAAAACTCATAGTGGACATATCTTATATCATATCATGAGAAAACCGCATTTTTTCTATCTTTAAAAAAGTTGATAAGTTTATAAAATCTTTGCGGTTTCTCTCTAAATCCAGAAATCTCATGGAAATCTGAAATCATAAATCACGATGTAAATAAATAATGAATACTGGGCTCCGGCAATCCGGACTGGCCCATACTATCGTATGGCAAATGAATATATGAATATACATGGATGAGATAACACAGTAAATAAATGTAATGTCTAAGCTATCATATAAAAGCAAGCTCACTAGTACCATATCGAACTATCAACTAACATTTTATACTAATGAAGTAGTGATTTTTAATGTGTACATGACATGGCAATTACCGATGATGATGTGTGTGAGCCGGCAAGTAAATGTACGTGGAGCATACGCATCATCGGTAATGGTGCTGGTGTCCTGACAGCATGGTTTTCATAATAATTACGAAAACACAAATAAGCATGCAATGCGATGCAAATAATAAGAATATGCGGAAAATGAATGGTAAACGCTGCAATAAAGAATATACCGTTATATAATCGAGTCATACTGTTTTGGCATTTGAATAATACGAATCGTGGTGTTTAGAAAATTAGGGCTACGGCGTTTTTAAGAAAATGTATGTCTTTTGAAATATTCGCAGAATCCCTTGGCCTGTCTTTAAAATACTCACGATTCGTTAGTTTTGGAAATAAGTATGACTCGAGCCCAGTCTAACATCTACTAAATACACTACAGGTCTAAACTAACAGACTAGTCGAAAAGGGGAAGGAAAACCACATAAGTCTGAGTCGATATATATATATATATAATAGTCGGTGATCCCGTCTCAATTGTATCACATATGATACAATACATATAACATGACATCCTCGAGTCAAGAGTGCGGATCTATCATCAATATATAGCTCGTACGGTATATCCATCGTACGGCATCCCAAATCTGGGTACGGGTCGAATATCACATTTTTCGCATCATTTATCTGGTATCCTTATCATCGTATCATGAACTGGGTACTGATCTAAGCCTAGTACAATCTGATCCCATCAATATATAAATATATATATATATATATATTTATTTATATATTGATGGTATCAGATTGTACTAGGCTTAGATCAGTATATATGCGTGTGTATGAAAACACATCGCCTAAGGACCCGCTATAATATCATGTCGTATCTCATAATACGAACCAAATCACATCACCGATCTCGTGGCCTCATGCCCAATCATATCGACTCATCTTCAAGTACCATGTACTATCCTCATTATCCTTGTATATGTATACACACACACACACACACACACACACACACACATATAAATATACACACACACATATATATATATATATATATATATTCATACTCACCAACATATATGTCTATATATATATATATATATATCCCCATATACGCACAAGAAAGTAAAATGTATGCGAATGTGTGTGTGTGCGTGTATGTAAATCATAACTCTAGGGTTTTTTTCATATCAGAATATTGCATTATTATATCACCCATTCTTAATCATATTACAAATAAATATGTGCTTTTGATCCATGTTTGCTAAATAGTTGCAGGTTACAGGTTCTCAGAACAATACAGTGAAATTAATGAAAAGACGCTACAAATGTGAGACTACGACCAACGAATAGATGAATCTGTATGATGTCGCCTACCATTTTAAGAAACAAACAAAGATCAATGAACAGTTCAATTGCACAAAGCACAAGGGCAGCAAAAGATTTAAGACTTCAACGTGAAGCTTATGGTAAAAGTCCACAAATTCTGCACTGTTGGAAATCTGGAAGAAAATAGAAAAGATTCTGAAGAAATAAGTGAAGAAAACAGAATGAAAAGGCAACTTGAAGCATCCCTAAAGAATTGGTCCCATGAGCCCACCAAATGGCCGTGGATCCGCGGCCAAAAAGGCTTATGGCCGCGGTTCCGCGGCCGTACAATGCACGTGTCGGTGGATAAGTCGGTGCATTGACTCGGTCTTTGGGGTTGTTTTGTAATTTCATGTATGGATCAGATGTAAAACCTAGGGTTTCTCATATCTATAAATAGGAAAGTTGAAAGGTTAATTAGGTGTGCCTCTTTTGGGTGCCTCTTTTGAGAAGCATCTTTTTAATTTATAGATTAAATTTTAATTCCTTTGTAATCGTTCAAGAGTGCATCAAAAAAGAAAGGTATTTTTATTTTTATCTCGCATTCCTTTTCTGAATTTAATTCTTGTATTTTTTATCTGTTCTTTTAATATTTGCAATTTATAAAAAATGAATTCCATTGTTAATACCCTAATGAGTGAGTAATTCCTTACTTGTTAGGGTTAGGACAGGGAAGGTTTGAGAGAAGGAAATCTCTCTCCCTCCTTTTCTTGCCCCCATAATTTATAATTAGGACTCTATTTGAATCAAACACACATCGCTCACTACGGCACTCTATCCCACGAGATAGCGGTGATTCCTTAGTTAAGACCGGTTGTGGTTGATTTACATAGAGGATAGGGCTAAGAGTTAAGAAAGGACGGACAAGGACCAAAAGCAAGAAACTAAGTTTCTTCCTAGTCGTGCTAATCCCCTTTATTGACTATTACCCTAACACCTAAAATCCTAACGGGGGCATTAAAATCAATGAGAAGAATCCATATTTTGAACTGACCTAATCCTAACCCTAGCAAGACTTTTAATTAATTTAATCTCATTCTTAGATCGTAAAACAAAACCCGACTTGATCGGATTAACTCATTAGAACAAAAGGAATCCATCTCCCTGTGGACCAACCTGTACTCAACCGGCTAGCTACCAAACGACACCGTTATTGATTGTGGTTAATTCTTTGATTTCAAAATGCATACACAAAATCTCCAACAAATCAAATGGCGCCGTTGCCGCGCAGACGGTAGTCTCTTTCTTTATGTAATTTCGGGTTAATAAAAAAATTAAAAAATTTTAAAATTTGAAAATTTAAAATAAAATAAACTTAAAATAAAATTCATCTTGTTCTTTTTGAGGGGTTTTGTGTGAATTGTGCAGGAAAAGAAGACGGACAGATTCAGATCTGTAAAATCTCAGTGAATAAATCAAGAAACAGAGGATCTGAACAAACAAGGGAGAATCCAAACAACATAGAGAAAAATTTTGGAGATCTAAACCAACTAAACCGCCGCGGAACCGCGGTCAAAGGGTGACGTCAGCAATTAAAAAATCTCTGTAAGTATCTCTTTTCTCCTTCTCTCCCCTGATCTCTAGTGAAAAATTTTCCTGCAGGGTTTTTTGCGCAAAACTTCTTCCCCCTCTCCAATAAATTGTTTTTGAGCAGGATTCTTTGCGCTGCCAAATAAAAAAAATTGCAATTGTTTTAGATTTTGTGTTAATTGCTTTGCATATTTAAAACGGATTTTTAAGGGGCTATAACACCAATCAAGATTGGGTGGGGATTTCATTACCCTTCCTAAGACCCCAGAAATCACAAAAAGCAAATGGATTAACCCTCTAGTTAATTAAAAAAATATCTAGACTCGTCCAATTAAGGACTGTCGGGCTCATTAGGACAGAGGAAGGTTGTGGGCAATCAGTCGTTTATCTAAACCTGACTTTGTGGTGCCTAGGCTAGACAAGTGGGAAAGGTAATTTTAAAAGGCCCGTCTCACGGTGATTCGTGAGCGGATCCCTCCTTTCTTAACTTGTGCTTACCTGGCCACAATTGGCGGTGAAGAGGCGATTTGAGGGATATCTCACAACTTGTCACTTTGGACCAGTTAGGAGCAGTCTAGTTGACTTAGGAGACCCTAGCTCTAGGTTTGATTGTGCATGTTTAAACTGTGATTGTTTGAAATTGTGCCGTAGTTCCGTTCAATTTTTTGCAAAAACTCTTTCAACCCTTTCAAAAATTTCAAAACTCCAAAAGCAATCAATTTTTTAAAAATAATAAAAAAAATTCACATTCTTTTCCTTTTTTTCCTCACGTCATGGGTACCCCACCTCGCAAAACTCTTGCAAAACTTTGGTACCCTCAACCAGACATTACTTCCTACGCTCATTGTTTTGGTCGAATTTCGGACGACCCCTCCATACCCAAAGTTTCTTTGAAAGATCGAATAGACGCGTCTAGGACAAACAGTTGGACTCCGCAATCCACGTTATATCAACCATTTCAACCTTCACCACCTTCTTACGTTGATACTACTTTTTCGAGTCCTGTTGTAACCCCGAAACCCATATCTATTGCTGAACATATTGAACAATCTCGTAAACGATCTTTCACTCCTTTCACCACTGCGAATTCTTTGGATCAACAATTCCTCTCACCTTCTTATCCAAATATTGATCCTACTCCTGTCCAACCATTCAATTCCTACCATTCCTACCCGACTTTCGCACCATCTCTAGACATTGCTTCTACAAAGCCACTTGGGAGTTTCCAGTATCCAAACAACTTTGAATCTTTTACTGAAACCCCTTCACAACCCAAGTATAGTCTGGAATAGTCGTTAGAAGATTTTATGGTAGTGTCAAGACAACAGATAATGGAGTTGAATGCGTCCATGGCCGCCCTTATACAACCTAGTAACCCGGTAGCTAGTTTCCAACTAGCTCCAAATTTTCCAATGTATGATAAGGCGGTTGGACAGATTGAGAATTTGAGTGGAGAGAGTGAGCTGTACACACTTCCAAATCAAACCTACCCATCCCCAATTGAATCCTACAACTCCGGTTTTGAATGTCTATCAAGTGTTCCAAATGATTCACCAGTTGAAGATAAAACGTCAAATGAGTTATGCGACTTTGTAGTGTTTGATTTACCTGATTGTGAAGGGTCCCTTTCGACTGAAATCACCACTAATCCTTTTGACCTCTACACCTCCACTCTAGAACCTGAATTGATTGATGTCCATGCTTTTGATGAGGTGCCTGAGAAATTTAATTTTCACTTGATCGAGGATATTGACGTTGGGAATATTTTGGATGATGAACCCACAAGTTTGGATGAGTTTTTCTTTCCAATTCATCATCCCGAGACATTAAATGTTTCTCCCGAACTTCATATGCGTCTTGAATTTGATAAGAATTGCATGGATAAGCAAAATTTTGAGGAGAGTACTGAGGATAATATTGAGGATAGTATTGAGGATGAACCAGTTTTGTTTGATGAGTCGGATTTTCCAATTCATCCTCCTGAACCTTTAACTGTTACACTTCCTAAATCAATCCCCTTCATCTTTTCTGTCGTTCCGACCGCGCAAGAAACCGTATCCCTTTCATTTTCAATGTCTGATTTACCAAGTTCGACGTACCCATGTTTTCTCACGAATCTTGAGGGATTTGACCTCATTTCTCAGTGGGTTGATAGATTAGCACAATCGCTTTTTACACATCGGTCATTAAAAATTGTGCTAATTTATAAACTCCATTTCTACCCTCAAGTTCGTATTCAACTTCTTTCTCCCACTTTCTCTGATTCTTCTTCTATTCTTCCGATAATTTCAGTGTGTGTTGATGAATCACAATCCGATAATTCAAGTTTGATCATTCCAGAAAGCTAACTTGATTTAGATACTTTTGAAAATGAGGCAGATGAGTTTTTCGAGTCTCCCACCTCCATAATTTTTGACAAATCAAGTATGATAAATTCTTGTACAAAACTTACTGACAGCAAAATGTTCAATTACATCGATGATAGTTTTGAGGAACTTTTTGCTGAAGAACTTGCATTCCTAAACAACATGGATTTTGTGATTAATCAACCTCCACCTATAGAAGTCGAACCACCACAATTACTTTTTCCCTTCCGCCATTCTTCTCCTCCACCGAGACCATATACTGCTTTTATCTCCACATTGTCTCGTGTATTTCTCATTTCTTTTCTCTACACTCCATTCTTTCACCAACCACACCATTATAACGATAAAATTTTTGAATGGTTGGTGCTAACCTTCGGCCTGTGTAAGGCCTTGTATAGCTTGATACTGTGTTTTTCTCCCCCTAACTCTGAACTTTAACGCTTAAATAATGGAAACACTGTTTCACATAAGTTTGGGGGGAACCTTTTTGTATATATATTTTGTTTTCTTTTTCTGTTAATAAAATAAAATAAAAAAACAGGGGAGTGCCGATAATTTTGACCCTCTTGGTGTAGCCTGACAGTGAGGGCACTGTCAAGTTTAAGTTTGGGGGTGTGCTCGGTAAGGTTTCTTCCTTCGCATTCATGTGTATATTTTTGCATCTGCATACTTATTTTAATTCCATAAAAATCAAAAAATTTAAAAATTATAAAAATTGAAAAGTTCAATTTTGGCCATATTTGACTTAAGTTCAACATGACGGTTGAATAGTTAGGAAAAACTAGATCCTAAACTTAGTGAATTAAAAACCCTAAAAATAACCTTTCTTAAAGTCTAACTATAGAAAATATATGTCCTTGTAGATTGTTTAGAAATAGGAAAATTTTGAGTTTAGTTCTTGGGCGAAGTCAAAATAAGGGAAGAATATTGAATTTTTATTTGAAGTGTAAGTTTGAAAAATAATTCTGAACCTTAAGTCTAAATTCTGAAAATATATACCCTACAACTTGCACAAACACGCACCTTGAAACTTAGAATAGTAGAAGATACCTTGAAATGCTCTTATCTTAAATCCTTAGTATGAAGGAAAATAAAATGAAGTATAAATGGTGAATAAAGAGACATAAAAAAATGAACACTAGTTTTGTAACTACATAAGGCAGCATAAATAAAAAATATAGCAAGGGTGCTTTATCACCTAGTGCCTTAGACCAACTGGTTTGGAAGTCACTGCTAAGCCTTAGGAATTACAAGACGAGGAAATACGCCTAAATGTGCGAACACATTTTGTAATCGGTCGTTAGTACCTCAAGAAGTATTAATGGTCGCATGAAGGATGTGTGAGCAATTTCGTCTAAAATTCTCTAACAAAAAATATTTTGGATGATGGACAAGAGTATGATAGTTAGAATTGAATTTCCAAGTGTATGGTTCCTAGGCACGCATAAGAGGTCTCACAAGGCATCAACCATGCCAATTTCAAATTTTACGGTGACGAGAAACCCTAGACTAGATCGTTAACTAGAATTTTAGGCGAAACCGATAACAAGTTAGCAACTTAACTAAAAGAACGGAAATAAAAACTTTGTAGATCCGGTTCTCCTCCTCCATAGCTCCATGATGAAGTCTCCTTGCTGTCCAAATCGAATCCCGTGCTCTAGCGTCGGCTTCATCGGAGAAATGGGCGGGCTAGGTCATCGACTACGATGCCGAAGATGATCTACGTCGAGGCATCACAAGATCAAGCTCCCACTTCACCAAGTCATGAAACTTGTGAAGAAAACACCCTATACTACTTGGCAAGAGGTAGAGGATGAAGAAATAGGAGGTGGGTTCACTTTAGAATTGGATTTCTCACTCTTTTCATCAAATCACCATTGATGGAAGCTAGGTTTTCTTCTTGAAGAAGAAGAAGAAGAAGATAATTATGATAAGAATAATAAGAAAATAGAAAATAGATTATCCTTATCATAACTACAACCATGGTTAAGTGTAGAGAGAAGACTATGGTTAAGTGGAATGGTTAAGGTTAAGCATGAGACAAAATGGTCACTTTAGTCAAACCTTCATGAAGCTTCATGAACAAACAAAGAAAGCCACCATTTTCTCTTTATCATATTCTTTTGCCAAAATAAACAAAAAGAATAATAAATAAATAAATGGATAATAAAAAGAAAACCCTAACCATTATACAACCATGGTTTAATCTTTACACAAACCCAAGTGCGCATGTATCATCAAACATGATACAAAAAAGTGCACAAAAATATATCACATATACAATGTGCATCAAGTGAGAAAATCCTATTAAAGTGAACCAATACTAGTTAATGCAAAGTAATATATCAAATATATAATTATACATTAAATCAACAATTGATTCAATGATCCGGTCATGTCGCACATAACCGACTAGTATCAATAGTAACAACTTATCGAATCAACACTTGATCCGATAACCCGGCTATATCGTATATAACCGATCAATGTCACAAATCGCGAGAATCAAATACAGTATCACATACTGGTATTATTCTCGGTCCCGCACACATCTCATATGTGCTCCTATTTCGTTTCGCTTGAGCCAGGAAACCTCTGTGTAGGACTCTAAAGACTCGTCAATACGCCGGCAGCGGGTGATGATCATATCAAACACCCACAAGCCGCAAGCGGTCTGCTAAACGAAATGGCCACCCGGGTATTGAGTGATCAGAAGATCGACGAGCAAGCCCGCTCATACTCCTGTGAATCCAACCAGTAACACTTACCGTACAGTCCGGTCTGTTCGTCTGATCTGTCGCATATCTCGCCTAGGGGTGGTAAATGTCAGACCCCAATAGCTCGATAAATCGTGTCGATATGAGGTCTATAACAATTCGAGAAACTACTGGTAACTCTTACCAGTAAATCTCAGCAACCCTGGCCAGGGATTTCCGGTTATAGCCAATCGAGCACAGTGCAACATCAACTCCATATACCGGGAGAGACGAATCCCCTCCTATCGCTCATTGCCTCCATGTGATTCGGGACTGTACCGAAAAGCCACCGTTTTGCACACCCTCTTGGACGTGGTAAGGTAGAAATTAAAGCACAGTGGGAACCACACAAGACTCTATGACGATCTCGGGTCAACAGACTACTCTGTACCGGTGTCACCAGAGAACTGCCATCTGACGTGAGGTATAATACTATCTGGGAGTTCTCGGCGAGTCCGTCTAGTGTACCCAGTCTTCACTGAGCACCCGTATATCATCTCCGATGTCAAACACCAATGGATATGGGATCATCCATCGCCTGTCTGTATGGGTCGAGAAGGTATACGCTAGTCTACTCTGGTATATCGATGCCCCGTCTCGATATACCCACGACTAGGGACCTTGAAGGATGTACTTATGGAGTACCATGTCCCCACTAGTGTGATCCACATCATAGTCCAGGTAGTCAAGTACACATCCTAAGGGCTTTACCAACATGTAACAGAGAGACAATCAGTATACACGTTAAGGTAAAGAGTAACCAGATAGCATACTATCATGTCGAGCAAGAAAGTCCTCCCTATATATGTCCCAGCATCCACTACAATATACATCCTATATACAGTAATGGCCTCTAGGGCATACATATAACTAACAATCTCCCACTTGCACTAGGGCCATCTGATAGCAGTGGTTGCAGTATCTCATACACAACCATCCCATAAAAGTCTCTCTCTGGGAAAAGGCCTTTCGTGAGTGGATCCGCCGTGTTGTCCTCTGAGTCTACTCTCCTAACCTCGATCCCCTGGAGATCAATCATCTCCATGATCAGGTGATACTGCCTTAGAATATGTCTGGATCACTGATGGGATGGACGTTCCTTGGCATAAGCCACAACTCCATTGTCACACAATGGGAGGAACTAAGTTCATCTCATGAACAAATATACACCCAGACAGCCTCTTTGGTAGCATCTTAAGTAGCGATGTATCCAGCCTTTATCGTCTAGTATGCCACGGTATGTAGCTTGGAACTCTTCCAACATACCGTCCCTTTACTGAGGGTAAAGACAATGCCTGTGACTGACATTCAGTCGTTTTTATCACCCTGGAACACTTCCAGTGATTTTCCCCAGGATCAACTGATACCATCTCACTACTACTAGTGAGATTCCTAATATCCAGTTAGATCTATCTCATAGATCCAAAATCCAGGATTTAGTAGGTATCAATTTGATCCTATATGGAGAATCATTGTGATAAGCGGAGATTGACCGAGCGTAGCATAGGAAACTCCTTCCCTATCAAGAGTATGTCATCCACGTACTCTACGAGGATCACCACCATACTCTCTACTACCTTTTTGTATATACAAGGTTCATCTACCATTTTGATGAAGTCAAACTCTTTGACTACCAAATCAAAACAGATGTTCCAACTTCGCGATGCCTGCTTTATCACATAAAACATCTTGCACACGTTTCCGCTGCTCCCACTGTCTACGATGCCCTCTGGCTGTGTACTTATAGACGCTCTCTTCCAAAACATCATTTAGAAAAGCAGTCATGACACCCAACCACCAGATATCGTAGTCATGGTATGTAGCCGTGGTAAGTAGGATCTGGATGGACTTAAGCATAGATCCTTAGAAAAGGTTTCACTATAATCCATACCTGGTCAATGATGCAAACCTTTAACAAGTCTAGCTTTGAAAGTCTCAACTTTTCCATGTACACCAAGTAATCTTCTCAAGATATACTTGCTCCTGATGGGGATTTAACCCTTCAGATATAGCAACCAAAGTCCATACTTTGTTGGTGTATAAGGATTCCATCTCAGATCGCTAAGCATCCAGCCATTCTTACAAAGTCCCACTCCTGATGGCCAGCTCGAAACCAGTTGGGTCATCATCTCATGATGCAATCCTCGCTCCCACTGTCATCGAGAAACCAAAGTATCTCTCAGGCGGATGAGGAACCCTACTAAATCGGCGGAGAGGCTGAGGTTCGTTGGTTACTATTGAATCCTTTGGTTCTATCAAATCATCTGCAGTTTGTATAGCTGGAACCTTTCCGGTTCTACATAACTGACCTTGCCTCGAGCCTGTCCGGATTTTGCCTTTAGATATAGCCCGGACAACCCCAAATCTTAACCAACTTAAGATATGGGCTCCTCCCGTTCCATATCACATATGAAGCGGTAGGCAAATGATTAGAACCCTATTCAATAGGTATGCAACTTCTCAAGTGCATAACTCCCAAAAGGAAATAGGTAACTCAGTAGTACTCATCATAGAGCACACCTTATCATATAGGGTGTGATTGCTCCGCCCCGATACACAGACGTGGTGTGGTGTATACGGAGGAGTAACTCTGAGAGAGAATCTCATTCTCCTTTAGAAATAGTCCAGGATTTCCGTGCTCAAGTATTCTCCTCCTCGATCATATCAAAGGACATAATACTTATACCCGTATTTTGGTTCTCTACTTCTAGCTTATATTCTGTGAATATCTCAAAAGGTTCGGATTTGTGTTTCAACAGGAACATATGTCTGAATCTTGAGAGATTATCAGAGAATGTAACGAAGTACAAAGAACCGGTCCTGGCATATGTAGACAGGGGACCTTACATACATCAACATGTACCATCCCAAGAGTTCAATATCTCTTTCTCTGTTTTCAATAAACAGAGCTATGGTCATCTTATCTCTGTGACATGACTGGCAAGTTTTCACAAGATGTAAATTCAAACTGATTTAAATATGCATCTAAATGTAACTTCAGCCAGTCGGGTCGCATTGATATGACCTAGTCTACAATGCCTCAAGAAGAATCCGTTCATTTCCTGAACTATTCCTCTTGTGTGTGTTGTAATACTTGGAACTGTAGTTTGATTTAGAACGTCAATGCTTTTAGATAACGTGCCTGAACCGATCAACATTTGATATAGGAAATGTTCAAAAACATTATCTATCAATACAAAATTATATCCTTTCTTTACTACTAAAGAGACTGATATGATTTTGTATATCAGGTTCGGTATCTAATAGCATTTGTTCAGAATCAATGTATTGGTAATACAGGGTGACAGTGACCAACAGACTTGGCTGCAACTCTTGCCCCGTTTTCTATCTCATGAAACTTATCACCCGTTCTCAGTTTTTCTACCTTTTTGTAGCCTTATGTAACAGATTACATATCTGGGATCCTGATCCGGTATCATATACGCAGGATGCGGAGGATACTGAGAAACAGTTCTATATAATGAACACACCCGAAGATGATGCATCAACATGCACTCTCTTCGTTTGGGCGGCACGGGAATTCTGGTAATCCCTAAATTCCTGCTCTGTCTTATAACAATTATAAGTTGGAGCGGGACCAACGTTCCCCAGCTCAGTATAACAAGCGGGTTCAGTCAATAATCCGTATTATTATCTTGATTAAGGCCTGAAATGGTCGCTACCTGGAGAGAGAGAGAAGAAAACACTCAGCGTATGCTCTTGCAAGATCAGATTGGTTTTTATTTTATCTAATCAGGATGGCTCCCACCGCTTTTTATCAAATCTTCCTTCAAACCCTAAAAGGAAAGACCAGCCGGGATTAATTACGCACTACAAGTTCGTCGATCTTTCAGCCAGGCCAGTGTCGGTACTTTGAGGGAGGTTCCCCGTGCTTTCGCACGGACCTAATTAAAGTAAACCTCGTTTTCCCAGAGGCATAACCCCGTTGACAACTTTCTAGACACCTACTTGATCGGCTAATTGTAATGTGTAAAACTTTCCCAGGAGTAACTCTTACTCGCAGCGGGTATCGGGATCCAACTATCTCATAGAAGGTATGCAATCTCATTGCAAATTTCAACACTTGAAATTCCCGATAAAATTTTTCCCCTAACCTCCTATGGCCTTGACAAAGGCCAACAAACCATAGGATGCTAGTCAAGTTCAACCCATCATTTCCTGATTGAATTAAACCCACCCGCACGACCCTTGACAAAGGCCAACAAGGTCGCACGACTTCCCTAACTCAATCTGCATCATATACATAAGCAGATAAGCACCAGTTAGCTACCGCACACTACGCCTTGACAAAGGCCAACAAACGTAGCACGAATACTAACTACAACTTATCGGAAGTGACAGAGGGCTACGACAGGTTTTTAAGAAAACCTATTGCGTAATGAACTTGATATCGTTGTAGAATCAAATGATTTTAAAATGGAGGGCTTTTGAGGCCTTTCTAGTTTTGCTAAAGGGGTCACTCCCGGTGAAGGGATCGTCGGCCCTTTCCTCGTCGAAAGAGGTGCGGGATATATCTTATATATCACTGTGCAAAGCAGAACTCTTAAAAGCAATCAAAAGACAAACCAAGTGTGTAGCATCTGCCAGTTATTGCTAAAGGAGTCACTCCCGGTGAAGGGATCTCGGTCCTTTCCTTATCGAATAAGGTGCAGGATATATCATATACACCTCTGTGCAAAGCAAGAACTGTAGCTACCTGTTTTATTTTGGAATTCGATTCCACAACATCTTAGGTTTCTTTTCTTTCATTAATCATATTAATGAAGTCCCATCATTTATATACCTAAACATCACAGATAAATACGACGTACACTTATGCCATCCGCATTCGCCTCGATGTCCCCTCGTGTACCGTTAGGTTAGGTAACTAACGGCAGAGCGGGGCAGGGCTAGCGCGGGTGTAAAACATAAGCAATGTCTATATAATATATCATATATACTATATACAGTATCTATCACAGAACATCACATGATCACATCACAGATATCGCAGCAGAAGAATCATATGAAATATTGGATATACTAGGACGTCCGTGTTTTCTATACGAGCCAGTATAAAACACGGATTCCACGGTCGTGATGAATAGCCAATCCCACACCCCTAGACCCTACGAGAGCGTCAAGCAACCCTACCAATTCTAGGGTTAGGAGACCCGGACTAGACTCCTCGAGATGGTCTCCCACTGGACCCTAGAACCCGGTTACTTGTGCTCCCCTCCTTGGGTCTATCCTAGTGCGGAAAAGTAAATAATATACAAACGGTGACAACTTCCGCAACCTGGAAGTGCCCCAATAAAAGAATATTACATACAAGTTTTTACATGAATGAAAATGAAAAACACTCATCTCACATAAAAACCCCCGGCTATTCAAACACGACAATCCAATATAACATATCCAGCAACACATAACATCACATGTCATCAACGTAAGTAAATATGCGCATCCCAATTGTCGTTGACATATAGCAACGAAACCAGCGATATCACATATTACACGTACGTTCACAGAAAAGAATGTGTAAAACTACAACAGTTGGAATCCGCAACCTCCATAGACATCGCATGCCTAATCAAATGAAATACTTAGACATCGCATGCCTAACAATTATAAACCCCGCATTTTAGTCTCATTATCGAAAACTCTTTTCAATATCAAGTCGGGTAATTCAACAAGATTCCCGACACCCTGATCGAATGCTCGTCGCAAACTTTAGTAGGCGGCCGCACCCCCGACGCCGTCGACGAAGTGCACCAAGGCGGAACACCGCTGCCGCGAGCACCCGAACGGATGCTTTCGGCGACGGGGTTCTCCTACAGTCACTTGGTTGGGGCTATAGGGTGAGGCTGTCTATTAAGTTTACCCGGCGAGTATCCGCGTACGCTACGTGATTGCGACGGACTTTTGATCACATCAAAATTCCGTGGCAACCGATCAAGTGAGACTAAACCGCTAGATTTATAACATTCATTCAGTTATCTCATAACAGTTTGTGAATTCCAAATGTTGTATCCCATTCCGGATAAATAGAAAATGTTAAACTTTTCGATCGAACAATCGAACACCCAAGTTTTCCCGATACAGCTCAACACATGAAATAAGTCTAAAAACATTCAGTTCATGCCTCAGTACCAACGGTCCAGCCGTAGAAGGGTCAAGCCAACGCCTCACATGTGGCACACCGTACTGCCCCAAACCCGAAGGTTCAAAGGGCAGTTCAAGACGGTCACTGATTGATACGAAAAAGTTGTTTGTAGTTAACCGCAATCAATAACGGTGTCGCGCGTAGCTAGACCGAGGTGAGTACGGGTCGTCCTCTGGGAAACGTGGAACCTTTTACTTTTACTTTAGATGTGTTGAGAAAGAAAGGAGAGATAAAGAATTTTATAGAATGGTTTCTAGATCTACGTTAAACAAGAATATAAAATATAGATCTAGATTATTTTAAAGATGTAGTAAATATAATAAGAAGGCTTGTAGGGTTCGTTAGGATTTAATAGTTATGGACGATTAATTAAAAGTTACCCTTTTTATCCATTAATAGATTTAGAACTAGAACGACGGTGATGCGTGTAGATTAGGGTTTCTGGAGGGAAAAAGAATCCCACTCTTAACCCTTATCTCGACACGGAACTCCGTTCAAATCTAGCCTTTACCAAAACAATCATTAATCTAATCTCTAATCGCGGTCGGAACTAGCAAGGAATTGCTAGCGTGCCCGATTAGGATGTTAATGATTCTTTTGATAAAGTTCATAAACTTTATAGGACTTAAAAAGGGTTTAATTATTTTCATCGTCCATTAGCCTACCCTAATCCTACGAACCCTAACAAGCGGAGAATTACTCGCGCATGTTGGGAAAAGAAGATGAAAAGATAGAGAGGGAAAAACATAATATAAAATGCAAAAGAATTAAATAAAACAACTACCTTTATTAATCAACTTGAACAATCTACACTTTGATTCCTTAGAAAATGATTACAAAGACTAGTTTGCTTCTCGAACTCTTCCGAAGGAGGTAGATGAACAGTTGATGATCAGTCTGGATGCGTGAGCCGTCTTGGACTTCGTGATCTCTTCGGCTTGATCCCTTTTCCAAGAGGCTCTCGGTCCTTATTTATAGTCACAGAGCCAGAACCCTAGTTTTCTAATATGGAAACTAGTTGTTAGGATCCTAACCACCACAATCCCATATCTCAACTCTTCAATTCCGCGGCGGAACCGCGGCCATTGGATAGGTTTGGCCGCGGATCCACCCCCTTTTGGTGAGATCATGGCCTCTAATTTTTGTAGCTTCATATCTGTAACACTTGGTAATCTTTTAAGTATCTAGACTTTGAAAATCTTTTCTACATTTCTACCAGAATTAGTTTCTTGAATATCTTTGGTAGATTTGATTTGCCAACTTTGATTTCCTTGATTTCAGCCCTGAAAATTCTGCACAATAACTCAACAAACAATATTAGTAGAGTTTGTTTTATTGAGATATTAACTTAACCATTAAGAATTGGTCAAAGGTATTAATAAGGTAAGCATATTTAAATAGGCCAAATGTTACATGGATATTATATGCTTACTTTTTCCTACAAAATGTTATTTATAATATATAAACACAAGAAAATGGTATTTTTACAGATAAACCCTCATATGTATCATATATTATAATAAACACCTTTTATTATATAATAATAGTAAGAAAAATGTAATAACAAATGTGCAGTTTTATCAACTGAACAAATACCCCCAAACTTATCTTTGATCGTCCCGAGCAAACTAGTTTATTCAAGAGGAGAAAAAGAAAGGAGAAAACTAAGCACACTTTCGTAGGCAGACACGATTGCACTGAGCACGTGCAACAAACCATTAAATCTCTAGGTGTCCCTAGTAGGAGGAGTGTCGTCTCCTGGGGGTTTTCAGCGGATTACACCCACAAAATCCTATAACAAAAGAGAGATGGTGAAATTTACATATAAAGATAAGAACCATAAAAGAAAAACTTTGAAAATAAGAGTTTCCAACTATGCTAGTTTTTCAGTTGTCATGAGCCCTATCTTAATAGTCATGAAAAAATGTTAGAAATCACATCATCCCTCAATAAAACATCGTCTTTATTCTTCATTCCTACCTTTCATCCAAACATTGATCATATAACCCCACGTGTATGTAAAGAACATCCCTACACTCGGAGAATTCAATTCAAGCTATCATACTCTTGTCCATCTACCTTAGTACTTTTTAATTTGATGAATATTAAGATTTGCTCACACATTTTCATGCGACCGTTAATACTTCTTGAGGTACTAATCGAACGATTACTCATGTGCTTCCTGATTAGGTGATAATATTTTCCTTGTCTTGCACCTCCTAAGGCTTAGCAGTGACTCCCAGACCAGTTGGCCTTAGGGCACTAGGTGAAGAGGCACCCTCGCTATATTTTTTTATTGCTGCCTTGGCGATACAAAACCAGTGTTCATTTTTTTTCTTTTCACCATTTTTATATTTTCTTCATTTTTTCACTTCCTTTATACTTTGGGTTTTAGACAAGAGCATTTCAAGGTATCCTCTACTATCCCGAGTTTCAAGACGTGTGAAAGTGCATATAGTAGGGTATCAACATTCAAATGTTTGGCTTCTAGAATAGAAACTATTTTTCAGACTTATTTTTATTCTCAGATTAGTGACTTCCTTCATTTTACTAACCCTTGGGACTGTTTCCTGATTTAAAATCAGGAAAGCTTCTGTGAAAAGCTTCAGAAGAGGGTCACGTGCTTACACGTAACTAGCGGTCACGTGTTGGCACGTGACACCTAAAAATGTCATCAAGGCAAGTTCGATTCCCTGACTACGAAGAAGAAAAGGAAAAGCTTCAAGGAGAGTCACGTGTGTAAGTCTACGCTAGCGCCCCGGCAGTCTACAGACGCCAAAATGCGGAACAAAACTTTATAACTGGCGCTATCGTATACTTTAACTCGGATCTGTCATTATTGCTAAACTAACATACTGTAAAGAGTGTAGGAATGTTATACCGAACGATCCGAGTCCTTCGTTCTTCAACCATCATCCCACGCTCCGTTGCGGCTGCTCCGATCTCGTCGATCTCCGATCTCCTCGTCGAGGTGGCACCACATGATCGGTTCTTTAAACGGGCTCCCGCCTCTGACTCGAGGCAACTCGATCGTCAAGTTTGCTAAAATAGACGACCTAGATTGATGTAGAGAATGAGTAGATGACTTTGCCTCACTTCGTCCAAATCCGTGGACGATCGGTTAATGAAGTTGCCGAGGGAATCGGGTGACGGAATGAAATGGACTGTGAAATTCCATACATCGATAAAACCTATCATAATCTTTTCTCTCTAAAATGAATCAAGTGAGAGTGAGAATGAGGAGAGAGAGAGGGCAAGCCATATATAGCAAGAGGAAGGTGACCGTAGGAGAGGGTGGTGACCATAGGATAAAGCTTCTCACTTCTAAATATCCTAAGGAAAACAAGAATGCATTAATACAAAGCATGACTCACTAAACCTAGTCATCCTTTAATAAATGCAACCAATTAGAACACAACACTAATTAGCCTAGTCACCTCATCTAGAACCTTCTAGAAGAATCCACACTCATCTCAAGAAAAGATAAACCCGTCTTTAACCGAATGTTAAAAGACGGCTGATAGAAAACTGGAAACTGGCAACTTCCAAAAAGTGATCCTGAAACAACTTTCAGGATAACCCCGAAACTGTATAAATATACCCGCATTTGTATTACGACCGAATACAAATGCAACTGAGAGAAAGATATTATACCTACTCAATATAATACTCGGATCCGGCTTAAACCAAAGCCGACCAGTATCATCTGTCCGAAAATCGACACGTGCGTAAATGCACGTGCATTTTCCGAACCCTGCCATAAAACCATACGGCCTCTACAACGTTTCGCCCGAACTTGGGAAACTACCTGTGGGAGACTCTAATGACTCGTCAGCACCCTGGCAGTGGGTTTAACCACAAACCGTCAGCGGCACTAGCTATGCGTAACGGCTGCCCATGGACTGACCTCAAGGGTGGCCGAGGAGCGAACTCAAGGGAGACCGATGAGCGAACTCCTCCGAAAAACCCTACTGAGCCTAACAGTGACAATGTATATACAGTCCGGTCCGTTCATCAATGAGTATCGCATATCTGCCTAGGGGGCTAGCAACGTCAGACCCCTAATAACAGTATAAGTCGTGTCGGAGTGAAGCCCAATCACACCCTGAGATACTACTGGAGTACCTACCAGTAAATCTCCTGCCACGGACGTGGGCTTTGTGTAATGGCTCTCCTAGACACAGCACGATCTCGCCCCCAATACCGGGAGAGACGAATCCCCTGCCGATCCGCTCACGTGCCTCCATATGGCTCGGGACTGTACCCAAAAGCTACCTGTTTGCTCGACTCCTTTGAGCCGTGGTAGGGTAGAAATCAAAGCACAGTGGGAACTCACACGAGACAAATGACGACCTCAGGTCGATGAACTAACCTGTACACATGTCACCAGGGAACTGCTATCTGACGGTAGATATAATACTAACTAGCAGATTCCCGGCGAGTCCTGTCCGGTGTACTCATAACCCAATGAGCACCTGTATACATCTTAGGTGATCCAACTGACACCAGTGGCTTGTGAGACCGGCCACCGCCCCTCGTTGGGGTCTCGACTGTATACACTAGTCTACTCCGGAGTATCGATGCCCTGTCTCGAAACTCCCACGACTAGGGACTACAATTAAGGATATGCATATAAACTACCCAACTCTCACGTATATGATCGCCATCATACTGTTGGTAGTAAAGTAAGATCCTAAGGGCTCTATCAAAGTGTAACATGCAATCAGTCACCTGAACATGTACACGACTGATAAAGGCAAACCAGATAGCATACTATCATCTCGAGTAAGACTGTCCTACCGGGATAGGTCCTCCGCAATCATTGCAATCACGTACCTGCGATCCAATAATTGACTATGAGGGCACTATCTCCAACAATCTCCCACTTGCACTCAAGGCTAATTATTGCGATGTTGCGTACTCACAGCCCGTATGAAACCAACACCCAACTCCTCTACTAATCAGTATCACAAAGCCCGTTTGTAAAACTATTGTGTTCGAGAAATAGCCTCGGTGAGTGGATCCGCCTAGAAGTTTCTTTCTATATCTCTCTTAATCTCAAGTTCGCGGAGAAAGCCATCTCCCGAATTGAGTAGTACATGTCTTAGAATATGTCTGGATATCTGATGGGACCTGGTTCATAAATGAACTCCATATCCAAACTTCTTAGACTGAATCGATCACTGAACCTAATCAGTATCGGGCACCTTGCTTCCCACAGTATCCTCTTGGACCACCTGTCCATAATACTGTCCCTCTTCGTCAGAGGGAAAAACTAAAACTCTGACAGTCACTCTGTCATCCACGTCACCTTTGAAGCCTGGAATGATAATCGTCTCCCGAAAGAGGCTGCCGTCATCAAATCCGTAGAACATGTACTTATGTTCTAAAACTGCTTCCTTATGTTTCTCCAGGATTGGATTAATACAAACTTATTGCATCTAGTGCAAAACCAACATTTGGTGTGGTACTTGACATCTCATGATTGACTCAATTGCCTAAGCAAGTGATCTGCCAATCATGCACATCCCTCTTCCCTTTAGTCTGTAAGACACCTTTAGAGAGGGTGACTCCATCACCTGCAGGTACACCACCATGCTAGGAGTCAACTATTCCAAAAACCATTAGAATATCTGTCAAAGTACCCACATTGGGAAACTACCCAAATCAAGATCTAAAACCATAGATCTAGAAACCAGAATGTCAAATATTATATCCATATCCTGTCTGGAGAAACAACTGTGTGACGACCATAGTACAACCGATCGTAGTATAGAAATTTTACTTCCTACTCTGTGTATGTCATCCAGATACCATGACATCACACCCTACTACCTTCTTAACTGATCCATCCCCTATTCTGATTGAAGTCAAACCCATGACTGTCACATCAAAATTAGATGATCTATCTCCGCTATAAATGCTCAAGTCTATAAATAGATATAAGCATCTTGCCCACTATGCTTCCGCTGCTCCCACTGACTACGACAACCCTCCTACCGGGTCTCATATCCTGGAACAACAGTAGTGTCAAGTCTTGGTAGATAAGAACCTCCCTGTCACCGTCTCTGAGGCTACCGAAGTACCTCTCGGGCGTCTGAGGTTACCTACCATATCTGCGGAGTGGCTATTGGAATGTCAAACCTGATTGAATGTATAGGTCCTATTAAATTTTCCGTAATCGTTTGCGGTTCTGGAATCACTTCCAGTTCTACCATACTCCCACTTCTGTTTTCTGAAAAAGATCCATTTTTTACTAAAACTGTGGCGAGTCAAGAACAATATCACTATTGATCTTCCAAATGGTAGAATATCAACCCTCGTCATAGCCAGGGTCAACCCACAAACAGCCATTACAGAAACGTGCCCTGAGTTATCCAGTGTCTGGTTTTAATCATAAGCTGGACAACTCCCCGTACCTTAATTTCTTTTAAGGTACGATCCATTCTATATCCAATACAGAAACTTTGGCACTTATTTAATTGGAACCATATTCAATCCATGCATCTGTCTCCAGTGCATATCAACTTAATGGAAAGAGGCTAATCAGCATTACTCAACTTAGGAATCTATCCAATTATGAGTAACCTGAAAGAGAAACACGTTTCTCAAAACCATCACTATCATCTGAATACCAATCACAAGAATCTACATCTTCGATCTCTTTGAAGAATCCCGATACTTGTGACACCTGGTTCTCTACTTTATTCTTATACCCACAACTTCTCAAAACTTAGACCTTGTATTTCTACGAAACACTTGTCTAAAAACTAGAGAAATTATAAGTAAACAGAACAAAGTACGAGGACCTACTCCTTTGTCCTGAAGGACACTTGGACAACATACAATACTCTGTATAAGTCCGCTGAGTTAAACAACTCAAAACCTGTGCGTCGTAGGTAGAAAACTGTACCCTGGCGATTTCCTCAAATATCACCAATTACAACGAATTCCGATATAATGAGGATAATCACTTGATTCCCAATATCTTACTCTCACTCATCATCTGTAAAACCATACAGATATGAGAATGAAACCTGGTAAATACATACCCTTGGAGTAAGTGTCTAATCGGGAAAACAGTTTTTCCTTTAACAATGCACTGAAACATGAAAATGTTTCGTAGGGGTATCCTGGTATTCATAGCAATGCCTCTTCCATAATCCAATTCATGACTTCAACCGTATATTTTATTGCCGTCTCTCCAAATCCCTTTATTTGTCTTTAGTCGTTACCTTCTGTACACCATCGTTAGGCTAAATGGTTTTCTTCCTTCCCTACCGTTCGGCACTAGCCTATGGTTTGGAAGAAGACTATCCAGTAAGCATAATAGGTGTACCCTCCTAAACCAAGGAGTACTCGCATCTCGAGAGAAGGTGATGATAAAAGACAACTGAATAATACCTTATTCTTTTAAAGGTGAAATAGGAGCGGCGATGAAGTACGCGGTTTTGGTCGTGAATGATATCAGTCGCAACTTACTTTGCCCTCTTTCTAATCCCTTTATTTTGTCTTTACATATTACCTTCTGCACACCCTACTTAGGCTAATTGGTTTTCTTCATTCCCTACCTTTCGGCACCAGCCTATGGTTTGGAATAAGACTATCCAATAAGCGTAATAGGTGTACTCTCCTAAACTAAGGAGCTCTCGCAACCTGAGAGAAGGTGATAATAAAAGACAACTGAATAAACCAATTCTATTTCTCCTGAACCTGGATCCATCCCCGAAGAAGTCCCTTCGAGTTCGTATATAACCATACGATGGATCTATCCAATGGAAGTGGATATCCGTAATAATACGGGTGTTCTGAGAAATTCAAAGGGTAAAAGAAGGAGTGGCAATGACTTATGCAACTCAGACAATCCAAACGCCAGTATTTTAAGAAGGTTCGGTCAACCTGGTCACTGAGTCATAGTCTAGGGTCGGTCAAAGGTCGCTGCCAAAGAGAGAGAGAGAAAAGAAACACTCTGCGTGCACTCTAACCTAGATCAGAATGGTCATCATTTTATCTAATCCGGAAACCTCCCACTGTCCTGTCAAATTCTCCTCCAAACCTAAAGAAGAATCAATCGGGATCACCCGAAGAGTAAACCAACTCATCAGTGGGAATCGGGATCCAACTCTCATCGCATGATAACGTGATGGAATGCATCCATGTTACTCATACTCCAGATGGTATGCGCATACTCGGCAAGTTTCAGTTTCTTTAGAAACTCCTGATATGATTTTTGCCCCATGCTCTTATAACCTTGGCGTTAGGTCAAAATGTCATAAGTCACATGCCAAGTTCTACCCATCACTATCTTGTTAATTTGAACCCACCCGCACATGCCCTTGGCGTTAGGTCAAAATGGCAGAACGGCTGTCCCAAACCAACTCATCTATCTATGCAACAATTGAATACCCAGCAGCTACCAAACACTATGCCTTGACGTTAGGTCAAAATACATAGTTTGAATACTACTGAATACCCAAAAGAAGTGACGGAGGGCTACGGCTGGTTTTTGGCGAAAAACCTTTAGCGTAGTGAACTTGATATCGCTGAAGGAACCTGATAGCTTTTTAAAATATAGTGGCGAAAACCTTTTGCTAAAGAGGTCACTCCCGGTAAAGGGATCTCGGTTCTCTCCTCGTGGAATGAGGTGCAGGATATTCCACTGAATACCGCTATGCAAAGCAACTTGTAATCGACTATAGTAAAGTTATTACTCTGACGCAAACTTCTGTCCAAGGGGTCAGTCCCGGTGAAGGGATATCGGCCCTTGCCCCGTCGAATGAGGTGCAGGATATTCCACTGAATACCGCTATGCATAACAAAAGGAAAGGTCTTTGTAACAACACTTTTTAAATTGTTCCAACAACTGTATATAGGTTTGTTTTTACTTTGCGTTGATCAGAATCAACGCAGTCCCATCATTTAATCACACCAGAAAAGAACGAAAATAAAATGTACGTATATGCCATCCGCATTCGTCACTGGGTCCCGTCATCACCCGTTAGGTTACTTAACTAACGACAGAGCGGGGACTGGACTAGCGCGGGTGTAAAACATATACAACATCTAATATTATATAAACCAATATACATAATCGCTCCAGGCGTGATAATATGCAACATTACAGAAAAGTAATAAGCATCACAGAACAATACAGATATCTGGGATCCCCGAGTTTCACAGAGCCGCTGCTGAAACTCGACATTCCCCTGTCGTGTGGATAGCCTGTGCAATGAAACCTAGACCCCTACGGGTGCGGCAAGTTACCCGCCAAAACCTGAAGCGAGGTAGTCCCCACAGCATAGTGAATGGAACACCCGGCACTTCACGGAATCCGGTAAATTGAGCACCCCTCCTTGGGTCAACCTGTACCCCCTACGAGTGCGGCGAATAGTCTGCCAATTCTGAAGTGGGGCCCCTCTGCCTCTCAAAGCCATGAGATGCGGACCCGTTGCTTTCCCGAACCCGGCTATCCGTGCACTCCGTCTCGGGGCAAAACCTAGTACAGTAATGAAAATAGTACAATAGGTACATCGACCGCAACCTGGTCGTGCCCCAAAAGAATATTATACAACAGGCAGTGACGGCTGTCCACAAGTTGGACGCTCGCCCCGCAATATCAAATGTACATATAAACTCAAACTGTACTACCATTGCACACTGCTATCCACCACGACAAATCCGCAACATCACAGCACAAAACAGAACATCAACGCGAATGTCACGTTCGCAAACCCGTCTAAAAGAACTATAGCAATCAGACGCGGTTTACCGATCAAATGACATTCCCGGTCGGAGATATAATGTAAGCACTGTAAACTAACGTGTTTAAATTTCGATCGACCAAAGTCCAAATATCAAAAAGTGGGCCCCACTGCTTACTGGTGAACAGTAACAAAACCTGGGCCAAAAATATATATACCAAAAATCACAAAATCCAACATATAACCCTCTGACAAAAGTTGGGAGCACGTGCTCCCCACGTGGCCGCGGATGCGCGGCCAAACCATGGGTTTGGCCGCCCTTCCGCGGCAGCTTGGAGGGATCACAGTTCCAAATTTTGTCGTGGTTCATAGAATTCCGTGCATGGATTTTTAAGACATACAGAAATGAATTTTGAGACCGTTTAAAATTAACAGAACTGTCGAGCTAGGATTTTGTGTTTTTCGATTTTCGGTCGGATCGATGTTTTAAACACGTTAGCACAAGTTAGTATAGCAAAATGGTTAGGCTCTGATACCACTGTAAGTCTACGCTAGCGCCCCGGCAGTCTACAGATGCCAAAATGCGGAACAAAACTTTTTAACTGGCGCTATCGTATACTTTAACCCGGATCTGCCATTATTGCTAAACTAACATACTGTAAAGAGTGTAGGAATGTTATACCGAACGATCCGAGTCCTTCGTTCTTCAACCATCATCCCACGCTCCGTTGCGGCTGCTCCGATCTCGTCGATCTCCGATCTCCTCGTCGAGGTGGCACCACATGATCGGTTCTTTAAACGGGCTCCCGCCTCTGACTCGAGGCAACTCGATCGTCAAGTTTGCTAAAAGAGACGACCAAGATTGATGTAGAGAATGAGTAGATGACTTTGTCTCACTTCGTCCAAATCCGTGGACGATCGGTTAATGAAGTTGCCGAGGGAATCGGGTGACGGAATGAAATGGACTGTGAAATTCCATACACCGATAAAATCTATCATAATCTTTTCTCTCTAAAATGAATCAAGTGAGAGTGAGAATGAGGAGAGAGAGAGGGCAAGCCATATATAGCAAGAGGAAGGTGACCGTAGGAGAGGGTGGTGACCATAGGATAAAGCTTCTCACTTCTAAATATCCTAAGGAAAACAAGAATGCATTAATACAAAGCATGACTCACTAAACCTAGTCATCCTTTAATAAATGCAACCAATTAGAACACAACACCAATTAACCTAGTCACCTCATCTAGAACCTTCTAGAAGAATCCACACTCATCTCAAGAAAAGATAAACCCGTCTTTAACCGAATGTTAAAAGACGGCTGATAGAAAACTGGAAACTGGCAACTTCCAAAAAGTGATCCTGAAACAACTTTCAGGATAACCCCGAAACTGTATAAATATACCCGCATTTGTATTACGACCGAATACAAATGCAACTGAGACAAAGATATTATACCTACTCAATATAATACTCGGATCCGGCTTAAACCAAAGCCGACCAGTATCATCTGTCCGAAAATCGACACGTGCGTAAATGCACGTGCATTTTCCGAACCCTGCCATAAAACCATACGGCCTCTACAACGTTTCGCCCGAACTTGGGAAACTGCCTGTGGGGGACTCTAATGACTCGTCAGCACCCTGGCAGTGGGTTTAACCACAAACCGTCAGCGGCACTAGCTATGCGTAAAGGCTGCCCATGGACTGACCTCAAGGGTGGCCGAGGAGCGAACTCAAGGGAGACCGATGAGCGAACTCCTCCGAAAAACCTTACTGAGCCTAACAGTGACAATGTATATACAGTCCGGTCCGTTCGTCAATGAGTATCGCATATCTGCCTAGGGGGCTAGCAACGTCAGACCTCCAATAACAGTATAAGTCGTGTCGGAGTGAAGCCCAATCACACCCTGAGATACTACTGGAGTACCTACCAGTAAATCTCCTGCCACGGCCGTGGGCTTTGTGTAATGGCTCTCCTAGACACAGCACGATCTCGCCCCCAATACCGGGAGAGACGAATCCCCTGCCGATCCGCTCACGTGCCTCCATATGGCTCGGGACTGTACCCAAAAGCTACCTGTTTGCACGACTCCTTTGAGCCGTGGTAGGGTAGAAATCAAAGCACAGTGGGAACTCACACGAGACAAATGACGACCTCAGGTCGATGAACTAACCTGTACAAATGTCACCAGGGAACTGCTATCTGACGGTAGATATAATACTAACTAGCAGATTCCCGGCGAGTCCTGTCCGGTGTACTCATAACCCAATGAGCACCTGTATACATCTTAGGTGATCCAACTGACACCAGTGGCTTGTGAGACCGGCCACCGCCCCTCGTCGGGGTCTCGACTGTATACACTAGTCTACTCCGGAGTATCGATGCCCTGTCTCGAAACTCCCACGACTAGGGACTACAATTAAGGATATGCATATAAACTACCCAACTCTCACGTATATGATCGCCATCATACTGTTGGTAGTAAAGCAACATCCTAAGGGCTCTATCAAAGTGTAACATGCAATCAGTCACCTGAACATGTACACGACTGATAAAGGCAAACCAGATAGCATACTATCATCTCGAGTAAGACTGTCCTACCGGGATAGGTCCTCCGCAATCATTGCAATCACGTACCTACGATCCAATAATTGACTATGAGGGCACTATCTCCAACAACGTGCTCCCACGTGATCAGGGTCACGTGGCGACACGTGACGTTGAAATGCAAGCGTCAAAGGCACGTCGGTTAACTGACCAAGTCAAAGAAAAGGCTTCAGAAGAAGTCACGTGCTCCCACGCGACCAGGGTCACGTGTTGGCACGTGACGTTCAAGGCAGCAAACGCGTTTTCAGAACAACTAAGGAAAGAGAGTTCAAACAAGGGTCACGTGCTCACACGTGACCAGGGGTCACGTGGTAGCACGTGACGTTTAAGCAGCAATCAGAAGACACAGCGCAGAAAGCTCATTCCAAAGGGGGTCACGTGCTCACACGTGACGATGGGTCACGCGGTCACACGTGACCGGCTTTCAAAACCCATTTTATCAACAGAATTAAATTCTGAAAGAAATTCAGATCTTTCCAAAGGAAAGCGGTTATCTGGAACCAATCAAATTAAAGATTCAGAGGTCATCTATTTATGGAAAATCTCGGGTTTGGAAAGATTTCCCCCTTAAATCTAACCAAAATAAAAAGGGAGAATCTCTGGATTTGAAATCCAACGGTGAATAAAATTCACCTAATAATCCAAAGGTCCAGAACGAATGAAGGATACAAATCAAATCTCTAAATGAAGATTCGTCACAAAACTAATTTATTCGGCTGCTTCTCCTATAAATACGAAGGAAGAGATACAACATAGACATACATGCGCAGAGAAAGAAAAAAGGAGGAAAGCTTTGATACTTTGAAAAGACTTGGATCTTCTGCAAAAACCCTAGGTAAGAAAGGGAAGGCCTTTTGAAAGGATGAGAATTTAATTCTCAACAGAGTTTAACTCTAATATATAAAACAGAAGAATATATTTCTTCTCTCTTTGATAGAGGATCTGCAAAGTGCACATCTCCCCTTTAGGTTGAGAATTTAATTCTCAATGGGTTGAGATCCTGCCATGCAGATCCAAAATATAGAGAGGGAACGCAAGCATGAGAATTTAATTCTCGCAGAACTATAGGATTTAATTCCTTTAAAATAAAATTAGGGCTCGACCCTGTATCATGGGAATTTAATTCCTTCAAAACAAACAGGGTTGAACCCTAATTAAGAATATAGTTCTGGGGAAACAGCAGGAATTTAATTCCCTTAATTATAATTCTTTAAAATGGGAAGTATAATTCCATGAAAGCTTTTATTAAGGGTTTAACCCTCTTCAGTTCTTCACATATACGAGGAATTTAATTCCTACAGAAAATTCAGAGTTCAACTCTATTTCAGAATATAAATCTTCGAAAGGAAGTAGGAATTTAATTCCTCTGAAATCCAAAGCTCGAGGAATTTAATTCCTGAAAAAAGATCAACAGATCCTCTAAAAACGACATACATAGAGGCAGGGTCACGTGCCACCACGTGACCCCCCAAGAGATCCATAGAAAACCCTTTGAGGCAGTCCCTCACGTGACCCACGTGACCCTTAACAAAAGCTCTAACAAATGAGCATATGAATGCCCGTCACGTGCTGACACGTGCTGCTCTGAAAGATGCAGTAATCTCAGCAGAATCATTAAAGGCGAGGCACTCTCACGTGTGGCCACGTGACCTCTCTTGCCTTAGTGTTTAACACTAAATTGGAACCCTCGAATCCAATTACTGAAACAACTGTTGGGCCTTAGTGTTCAACACTAATCAAAAACATTACTTGCAGTGTTCAACACTGACTACCTTAGTGTTTAACACTAATCTGAAAACCTTGTTGCTGGTATTTAACACCAACTATTCTTTTAGTGTTAAACACTAACTTGTCAACCCCATTCCCAGTGTTCAACACTGATTGCTCTGAAGTGTTTAACACTAGGCTTTGGCCCAATTGGCTAAAGGGATAGAGGCAAAGCCTCTCCCTCAATGGACCAACAAAAAGTCAATATTCCAGACCTGACTGGACTTAGCCCAAGCTGGCCATAAGTCCTCAATTTGAGATTAACTGAGCCAAGGGGCTCATAACATAATTGATCAGTCTTGACCCAAATTGGGCTAGGGACTATTTAATCCACCCTGGTTCTAGGGTACATCTCTTCACTCCTTTGATACTTGGCGTTGTAATCCCTCAATGTCTTCAAAGAGGTGACGGGTCCCGATGACCACTCATGATATGGACTGTGGGGTCCATAAACCCATGCCTAATGCAAAATTCCTGGATACGTGGAACGCGGATAACGTCACTCTTTGACCCCGTGGAAAACGTCCAGAGCGGATCCTGGTCCTCGCGGAACACGGCAGTGAACCCGTGTGAAGCATCTAGAGCGGAGCCTGGTCCTCGCCTAGCACGGCAGTGAACCCGTGTGAAGCATCCAGAGCACATACCGGACTGTGGAGTCCTTAAACCCATGGACTATGACGTCCTTAACCTTGACCGAGATGTCTTAAAACTACCCATGGACCGCAATGTCCTTAAAACTACCCATGGACCGCAATGTCCTTAAACTACCCATGGACCGCAATGTCCTTAAACTACCCATGGACCGCAATGTCCTTAAACTAGAACCATAGAGCCTCCATATGCTCTTTCGTCGGATCTAAACGGTCCAGTTTAAGTTGATCTTAGCCTCAAAGATGGCTAACGCGTCCTTAAACCTTCAAGCAGACCGGACTATGAATCCCCCTAATTAACTCTGGCTCGAGGGTACATCTCTGAACTCCTCTGACATCCGTCGTTGTAATCCTTCAACGTCGTCAGAGAGGTGACGGGTCCCGACGGCCACACATACGATGGACCACTATGTCCCTAAACTGGAACAATAGAGCCCAAACGCTCTTTTGTCGGATCTAAACTATCCCGTTAAGTTGATCTTAGTCCCAAGCTAGACTAACGTATCCTTAACAAATGTTTGAGTTGATCTTAGCCTCAAGTATGGCTAACGTGTCCTCAAACCAAACCCCCAAACCCAAATCTAAGATAACACGGATTTGGACTAGTCCACGCCCTACGGGCGACGACATAACTCGGTCTCCGTAAACGATCCACGGGCAATAAAACATAAAACAAAAACACACGACACGAAGTGACCATATGGAGAAGGAGAAAGTTGTTACCGCGATGCGGTAGCGTAATTAACTGCAGGGGCTTGCGCCTGCAGGGAAGAGCGTCCCCATAATCAAAAACCCCTCAAACGAGGGGGAATCTGACGAAGTCTGCTACATCGGACGCACCCGTCTAAACCTCCAATACATGGCGCCATAGATCAACTTGGCATCTTCGGAGAGGTGGACGGATAGCACCTATTGGCATCTGCCCCGAACCTCAGGCGAGACGGCCCGACGTCCCGCGTGTCCGTTCGGAGGGGAACAGATTCTGGCACGCCCGGTGGGACCTTTTCCTCTTTCCACTCCACACTTCGTGTGTCGTGATTCGCGAACCAATCGCGGTTCGCTAATGATTGCCCTTGGGTTCCAAGATACTAAGAATTGGCGTCTTGCCTATTGCAGAAAACAAAGGATCGATGGCTGCTACTTCCGCGAAGTCCTTCAACTGCTCAAACTGCAATTGCGACCAACGCTCTACCTCGCCAGGGGGTATAGCCTATGGACCCCAAGCTGCTTCGTTGTTCACAATGCCGGTGGACCAAGTGACTCAAGCCACTACCGGATTGTTCTTTGGGACTATGCTCCCCCCATCAAGCTTCGTGGCGCCGGTGCTGACAAAGGAAACTCTCAGGGAGTCGGTCTTTGATCGTCTTACCCCTGCCGCGGCTCCTCTCAACGAGCCGCCCAACGTCAACGCCTCGGTCTTCTCTAGATTGGGCCAGAAATCTTGCGAACTCATCATGGGGCCTACAATCTCAGAGAAGGCTGCTTCTAAGAAAGCGGTCGCTCCTGCCTCCGAAATCGCCAAGGCGGTTCCCCGGTCAAGAAATCGAGCTTCACAAGATTAACAGCTTCGACTCCCGCTCCCGCTGCACAAAGGACATCGGTCTTTGACAGGCTAACACCAACGACGACCCCCCACCCACACAGGGGGCAAGACAAAACCATTCTTATAGCTGACTCTACGCCGTCTGCTCGACGCGCTCGACGTCATCATTGGCGCCGAATAAGGAAGGCTGGGGGCAACTCCCCCTCTGGATTGACTCCACCAGCCCCGGTGGTAGAAGTTAATGCTGCTGTTCTAACTGGGAACAGCTTCGAAATGCTAAATAAGGTGCGAAGGAATTCCCTTACTGCAGTGCTAAAGAGGTCTCCTCCCCCATCAGGAAAGGATGTGGAAATAAAATCAGACCAGCCCCGATCTCCTCAACGGCTGTCTTCCAAAATCTATAAGGTTTGGCGACAGGCCCGAGACTCAATCATCGATCCAAACTTCTCCCGCCAGCACAAGAAGCTGAAAATCCAACCGAAGGCTGGTCACCAGGCTAAACCCCAAAAGGCTGTCTGGACGCCCTCCTCAACGGCCCCCTCAACCTCCATGGCTCATAAAAGGAGGAAGCCAGAGAAGAACCCTCAACATGCAACGACGGCTAAAAGCAATGAGCCCAGACACCCTAAGTCTGGGGGCACGATGGTACACACTGTTTATATGGCTTCTGGAAAGGAGGAAAGCCGCACTTCTACGGGCCACCGACCGCTGACCCGATCCGTGACGAAAGCCCAGGAACAACAACAAAAGTTGCAGGAAATGATGAGTGCTATGGCCGCACTTACCGGGCCAAAAGAAAGCCCAGAAACGTCCTCAGACGCGCGCCGGGAGGAGGAAACCGACGCTGAGTTCCTTCGCCGGACATTGGAGAAAAAGGACAAAAAGGCTGCTGAACAAGCGGCTAATATACAGCGTATGGGCCTTCTCTTCCAAGATATGATAGGAATGATGATCCAACAGGACCTACCCGCTGAAGATCCCCCAATCGTTCTGGAAGACGACCGAGGAGAAACGTCAAATCCACCACCAGCCCTCTCTACGGCCAGGAAGGAGACGATCTCTAAAGCTGACTTGGCCGACTACATAGCCCAGCAAATCCGAGTCCATCATGCGACTGAGGCAGCTGGTCAAGTCGTGAAAACGGGGCGGCCGTATCCAAGCTGGTACGATCAAATCAAATACCCGCAAGGCTATACGATACCGAAATTCCATGTGTATAAGGGGACCAACAATCCTCATCAGCACGTCGCCCAGTTCCGGGCCCTCTGCGGTAACACCGGCGGTGACGATAAACTGTTGCTCCGCCAGTTCGTGGGCAGCTTATCAGAAACAGCGTTCGAATGGTATTCGGAACTCCCGAACGATTCTATCAAAACGTTCGCTGAAATGGAATTGTTATTCACTAAGCGATTCGCGAGTGCCAGCGAACGCACTCCAATAACTGCATTGATTAACGCCAGGGTAAAACCAGGCGAAACCTGGGTCCAGTATGCTATACGCTGGCGGAATTTGTGGTTGAGATGCGAGCAACGCATTGAGGAGGCACCCGCAGTGGGCATGTTCGTGGGAACCCTAGACCCTCACGCAACTATCTCCCAGTTTATGATGTTTTTTAAGCCAACCACATTCCAGGCTTTATTCGACAAGTTGGCTCAGATGGACCAGATGGGTCATAGACCACCTGCCCCGAAGCCAGAACCTCGGAATGACAAGGGTAAAGGAAGGGCAACTTTTGTCGCGAATGCCCAACAGCAACCCGACGCCCCGAAATCGGCAGATCAATTGGAAGAAAGACGCCGATATTATAACGAAAAGATGAAGCGTCCCTACTCGTTCCCACGAGACAAGACGAAACGGTTATTTGAGCTGGCAATACGCAATAGACTTATAAACCTACCAAATCCAAGGCGACCGCCACAACCCTCCGAGGTGAATAACCCTAACTACTGCCCTTACCATCAAACGGTAAGTCATCCGATTGAGGATTGCTTCGTCTTCAAAGGATGGATTGAAGATCAATACCTCCAGGGGAAGTTCGTACTGTCCGAAAAGTGGAAGGTGAACCCACCACAACCGCATACTCCTAAAAAAGCCGATACACCGGGGGCAACCTGCTCCTTTATTGAAGAAGCTCCATGGGAGGTCGTACTATCAACTAAAACCAAAAGGATGCTGAGAGACCTTCATGCGTGCCCTGCAATCGAATGGAAGGACCCTCTTGAACCTCAAATTATCGAAGGGATGTTGAGGCCCCGCCCAACTATGAAGACTCATGATAAAGATCCAAATACTCACGCCCAGCCGTCAAAGGCTTCGAAGAAAAAGAAGAAGAAATCCAAGAAGCCCGCGAGGCTTGGAGACGAGCGCACGAAATTGCAGAAGCAAATCGACACGCTGGAAGAATATAATCAGAAGGCGCGAACTCCTGTCACACTGCGAGAATTCCTCGACCACATCTTTCAAGACGAAGATGATGAAGAGAGCTCATCGGATGAATCCGAAGAGTATGTGGCAAGTTGTAACGTAATCTCCCACTCGTTTACCGATGACGAGAAAGCTCCTGACACTAAGAAGCCGAAGGCAGAGCCCGTACCAGAGCGTGCGAGGCTGACAACTGATATGATCAATGCCTTCCTAGACGATATTCGTCTAAAAAGTAAAGCGGATCAGGAGCGTAAGATGGCAGCATCAGAAGGAACCAAATGCGGGCGACTGAACGAAAGAGTTGAGCTACCCCTGCCAGAGCGAAAGGCATCCGAAATGGACAAGAAGATATTCAAGACAAGGAAAAGGTTCGCCAAAGCCATGTCAATGGGAATGAACCTACCACCTTCGGAAGGAAATAAGAACGATGGGGCGGAGAGGCACCCTGACTATTGCGCATATCATCGGAAAATCTCACACCCCATAGAAGAGTGCGACGCCTTTAAGATATGGTGGCAAGGATATGTTGCTCGTCGGCAACATTATAAGCGCATGAAACGCAAGATCCGTCGGGAGCAAAGAAGCACTGTCGACGGGCTCAACAGAATTACTGGCAACTGTTATATGGCTCATGCCGAGGGGTCACAAGTTCTCACCTTTGGGAGCGACTCTGATGAAGAAGTGACTCTGGGCCCTCTCTTTGAAGAATCCATGTTAGGGAAAAATGAGAAATCGGAAGCCTGCGAAAACATTCAACTGCGCAATCGCACACTCCCAGAAAAGAATCTCGGGCCCGTAAGCAGAAAAGATAAGGGAAAGGAAAAGGTCATTGAAGATATCGCTTTAGATGACCAAGTCACGAAAGAACTAACTACCAGAGACCCTCCTAGGAGGAGTAAAGTGGACTATAACATCCTCGCGCATCTAAGGAAGCTACCTTCTCAGCTTAGCATTCTCGACGCCCTCCTATTATCAAAAGAAGCGCGGAACTCACTAATTAAGGCATTACAAGAACCTGAGCAATTCCAAGCCTTTCTCGCCACTGAAAGGATGAAAGATGAACTGGAGGAAGTGCATACAGCCGATATCACTTTCGGTGATGAAGACCTCCTTCTCGGGACGTGCGACCATAACCGTCCCCTATATGTCTCCGGATACTGCCATGATATCAAGATAGGCAAGATCTTGGTGGATAATGGATCCTCCGTCAATCTCCTTAATGTTCGGGTGTTGAAGGAAATCTGCATGAGTGTGCAACATCTCGCTCGTGACAAAATCACTATCTCTGGTTTCGATTCACAATCGTCACGGACTCTCGGATCTGTAATACTAACATTACGCTTCGGACTTCTCGTCACGGACATCAAATTCCATGTCATCGACGCCAAGACCTGCTACAACGCCTTGCTCGGTCGTCCTTGGCTACACGAATATAACATCGTCCCTTCTACACAACATCAGTGTATGAAGTACTTTAAGGATGGTTTCGAGTACACCGTAACAGGTGAGTTGAACCCATTTTCCGTGAACGAAGTCCGCAAATACGAAGATGCGAAATACTTCTTGCCAGACTTCGAAGATACAGAAAGGTGTCGCAACTCGGAGAACAAAGCCGCCGCCACAATCCCTGTTTTCGGAAGCGATACCGAAGAAGAGGAAGAGATAGTTTATACAGGCCCATCTCAACGCAACAACCGGGGGACGCCCGCCCCCATACTGGTTTTCGGGAGTGATTCAGAAGATGAGGTCAATGCCGTATTCTCCAATCGGCTTTCAATACAAGCACCCCCTGACGATGACCATAGTTTGCAAATCACCATGGTACCGCGGGAACACTATAAGGATCTCAACACACTTCAAGCTCACAGTGTGCAGGACCTGCAAACGTTTTACGTCCCTCCCAGGCGTAAGGGTGAGAAGGTGATCCTATTCTACCGATCCTCAGAGTCGAAAATAGAGAAAGAGATCTGGCATGGCGCAGATGCTACATGCGGCAGACTCCAACCCATCCGTCTGCCTAGATACTATACGAACGGATTAAAGAAGCTATTGAAGCGCCAAGGAGTACCCTTAAAACAAACTGTTCGACAAGCTCGGTTCTACAACAAGATTTGGGATGTCCCTGGAACCCAACGCAAATTGCCCAACGGGAAAATGGAAACACTCGGGCTTGGATACGCGAGAGCGGGAAAACGGGAACGGGTCCACAGTAACTACGCCATATACACCTTTGATGAAGAGGAAGACGCCCTGTCAGGAGATGCCGACCCCTCATCAAAATTAGACCCCGCGATTGAAGCGCCAAGTCCGTCGTTTGAAGAACGAATGGGCAAGCCTATCAGGAAAGTGGGTCAGAAAGCTCGGGAAGACCACGGCCGCGAAATGGCCATCTACGAGAAGGCCAGGACGCGACGTCTATTTCAACAGACTGCGAAAGACAAAGATGTTCATCCTTGTCAACCCATCATGCGAAAGGCCCGATGCGGAGACGGAAATAAGTTGAGAGGCGGAAAAAAGAGCCGACAACAACGACGCAGGATTAGAGGGTTACGTGATCGGGTACTGCACAGCTCGGATTCGTCCTTCATAGAAAAGATGAGTCGAGCGTACTCCTTCCCCCGAGACAAGACGGAAAGGTTACTCAAGCTAGCCCTAAAACATCAGATGATCACGCTTCCAGAGTCTAGACACCCTGAACAAGCTAATAAAGCCTCTCGCTCGGGCTATTGCTCTTATCACCGAGCCGTAAGACATCCTACCGAAGACTGCTTCACCTTCAAGAACTAGGTCGAGGACCAGTACCGAAGGGGCAGATTCGCTTTATCCAACAGCTGGAGGGTAACGCCGCCCCGAAAGCACTAGCCCAAGGCCGCAAGAACAAAACCGGATCCACCTCAGTCCTGGGAGCGGATTCGTACCTGTTATACGATTACGATATTAAAAGAAGAGCCCGAGAACATAGATGACCTTCCCCGGTGCTTTGAAAACAGCGATGATGAGGTGATCTCAGAATTCCCGCCCGCTCCGAAAGAACTGGAAGACGGTATACATACTACTGCAGATGACCTCAGGAAGATTGAGTTGGGATCGGCAGATGACCCGCGACCGACATTCGTCAGCGAGCTACTCTCTGAAGAAATGGTGGCCGCGTTAAAAAACGTGCTTCTACGGCATAAAGACTGCTTCGCGTGGAACTACTCCGAGATGCCAGGATTAGATCCGGAAGTTGTTGTGCATAAATTAGCAATATCCCCAGATACCAAGCCAGTCAAGCAGGCGCCAAGGAGGATGCGACTCGAGCTTGAGATGAGCATCAACGCCGAAGTCAAGAAGCTGATCGATTCTGGATTTATCCAAGAAGTCCAATATCCCGATTGGATCGCCAATATCGTTCCGGTAATGAAAAAGAATGGGACGGTATGCATATGCGTGGATTTCAGGGATCTCAATAAAGCCTGTCCAAAGGATGATTTCCCAGTACCGGTAACCGAGCTAATGATAGATAACACGTCCACTCACGAGGTTTTCTCCTTTATGGACGGTTCGTCAGGATACAATCAGATAAAGATGCATCCCGAAGACCAGAAGCACACCGCTTTCCGGACCCCTTTGGGTATATTCTGCTACAGGGTTATGCCCTTTGGTTTAAAGAACGCTGGCGCTACCTATCAAAGGGCCATGACAAAGATCTTCGACGACCTCATACATGACATCGTCGAGTGCTATATCGATGACCTCGTAGTAAAGAGCATGTCATACGAAGAGCATTTAAACCACTTGGAGACTGTGTTTTAACTCCTTCGGCAATATAACTTGAAAATGAATCCCCTCAAATGCGCATTTGGAGTCTCCTCGGGCAAATTCCTAGGATTCATCATTCGGCACCGAGGTATTGAAATAGATCCGTCAAAGATTAAAGCGATCATGGAGATGCCTCCACCAAGAACCCTCAAACAGTTGCGGTCCTTCCAAGGGAAGCTCGCGTACATCCGGCGATTTATAGCCAACCTTTCCGGAAAGTGCCGTCCTTACAGTCACCTGATGAAGAAGGGAACCCCATTCGTTTGGGATCAGAAATGCCAAGGTGCACTAGACGAGATCAAGCAGTACCTGCAGAATCCGCCGGTATTGGCAGCGCCGGTCAAGGGAAAACCCCTCATTCTATATACAACCGCCCTCGAAGGTTCCTTGGGCGCGTTATGGGCGCAAGAGAACGATCAGGGGAAAGAGAGAGCACTCTACTACTTAAGTCGAGTTCTACTGGGGGCAGAAAGCAATTACTCTCCCATTGAAAAACATTTCTTGGCATTAATCTTCGCGATAACAAAGCTCAGGCACTATGCGGTGGCACACGAAGTCTGCCTCGTCTCGAAGGTGGACCCTCTTAAATACTTGATGTCAAAAGCCATGTTGACGGGACGACTCGCTAAATGGGCCCTGCTCTTGATGGAGTTCTCGATAACATATCAATCTCTCAAGGCAGTGAAAGGCCAGGCCATTGCCGATTTACTCGCTGAGCACCCGATACCGGCCGATTCTCCTTTGAATTGTGATTTGCCGGACGAGCATGCATTCGATGCGATTGGCGGCAAAAGCACCCGATGGGAACTCTATTTCGACGGAGCGTCCTTCGTAAAGAAACAGAAACAAGGTATCCCAATGGTCAAATCAGGGGTAGGCCTCATCTTTGCGACTCCACAAGGAGGGATAATGCGTTTCGCCTTCTCCTTGACAGAGCCGAGGACAAACAATGAGGCTGAATATGAATCTCTGATAGCAGGCCTCGAAATCGCCATCGACATGGGAATTGAAGACCTCCTTATATATGGGGATTCTCAGCTGGTCGTTAGCCAAGTTAATGGTGACTACCAAACGTGCAAGCCGGAGTTGGTGAGATACGGAGAAAAGGTGCAACAACTGTTGACCCAGATTCCCTCTTATACTTTGGAAAATATACCGCGCGCGGAGAACAGCAAAGCAGACGCGCTGGCCAAACTTGCTAAAGAACTGGCTGATGAGAACCTCGATGATGTCAGAATCGTGGTACAAAGCCGTCGAGTGCTCACACCGGCAGAACTATCTCCGGAACTACATAAAGAGGGAGCGACTGAGCAGACGACCCTGCAAATAAAAGACCATGAGAAGGCCGATGACTGGAGGGAAGTCTTCATAGACTACTTTAAGTCCCACCTAATGCCCAAAGATACATCCTCGAGGCATCAACTCATGAAACGAGCTCTATCTTTTGCCTTCGTCAACGATGCTCTTACAAGAGGTCATTCGATTCTCTGTAGCTGAGATGCCTAGGACCTGACGAAGCGAGAAGGGTCGTCCAAGAAGTTCACGACGGACTTTGCGGTTCTCACCAAGCAGGCCCAAAGATGAAGTTAAAAATTAAACGGATGGGTTACTACTGGCCCACGATGATCCAGGACTGCCTCGAGTATGCGAAGCAATGCCACTCGTGCCAGATTCATGGAGACTTTATCCACCAACATCCAAATCCACTACACCCAACGGTGGCCAGCTGGCCATTCGAAATGTGGGGAACTGACATAGTCGGCCCCATTGAGCCGGCATCATCTCGGGGACATCGTTTTATCCTGGCAACTACTGATTACTTCTCCAAATGGGCAAAAGCAATACCATTGAGGGAAGTGAAGACGGAGAATATCCTCCATTTCTTCAAGACGCACGTTATCTATCGGTTTGGAACCCCACGGCGGATTATCTCCGATAACGGGCCAGCCTACAGAAGCCATAAGATTAGCCGCTTCGCGCAGCAGCACAATATAGACTGGAGGTATTCCTCAGTTCACAACCCACGAGCTAACGGTCTGGCCGAGGCCTTCAATAAGACCTTGACGAAGATCATAAAAAAGACCGTTTCCCGGAATAAGAGAGATTGGCACGAAAGGCTGCAAGAAGCCCTTTGGGCTTATCGAACCACATTCAAGACGGCCACAAACACAACGCCGTACGCATTGGTATTTGGGACGGAAGCAGTACTCCCCCTCGAGATAGAGTTACCCTCTCTACGAGTGGCAGTCCACCACGAGCTGACGGATGAAGGAAATGCTCACCTTCGGCTTGAGGAGCTTGATGCCCTTGACGAAACCCGGCTCATAGCGCAACAATATCTAGAAGCCTACAAAGCAAAGATGACGCGCTCGTACGAAAAATTGACCAGGCCGAGGACATTCCACCAAGGCGAACTCGTATTAGTGGTCAAAAGACCTATGATCCCAAATCGTGCCAAGCGGGGGAAATTCGAGCCAAACTATGAAGGCCCGTACATCATAGACCAGGTCTACCAGGGTGGAGCCTATCTACTCGTGGACATGCACGGCGAAAGGCCTTTCAGGCCAATAAACGGCCGTTTCTTAAAGAAATACTATGCTTAGTGAGCCACAGCCTGGGTCAACGGTAGATGACGACGACTATGCCCGCTCGCTACCTTCCTAGGCTCAGACTCAGCAGTAGCTGGCCTTCCCATAACAATGGACCGAAATGTCCTTAAACTAACGACGGACCGAAACGTCCTTAAACTATCGATGGACCGAAATGTCCTTAAACTAACAATGGACCAAAATGTCCTTAAACTAACAACGGACCGAAACGTCCTTAAACTAGCGACGGACCGAAACGTCCCTAAAACTACTACCGCAGCATCCTTAGGCTGACGAGATACAAAAAAAAAGGAAGAAAAATAAAAAAAATGAAAAAGAAAAAAAAACGGTATGTCCATAAAGCAAAATGGGCACGGATGAAAACCCGAAAGGGCTCCGTGAGTAAAAACAGCAGGACTACCGGCGAGTGTTTGTGAAAACCCGAAAGGGCGCAACCTCGTTAAAAGGCACTTATAGGGTCCTCTCGACCTTGTAAGGAGAAATCACCTGCGTGAGATCCTTACGACTCACAAAGGAGCAACACACTTAGGGATCCTCACGATTCCTAAGGAGAAAATACACTTATGAGATCCTCACGACTCGTAAGGAGAATTCTCTTATGAGACCCTCACGGCTCATGAGACTTGAAAGTCTTAAGTTACAGAAACCTAAACCTGTTCTTAAGCAAATCCCCCATAACCTTCGATATTGCCCTACAAGCGGCTCGTACTGACCCTTGTACACAATCCACGGGCGTGAATAAACATTTCCCTAACAAAGTCCCACCCGTGACTGGGGATATACCCATATGGTGAGCAGCCCTTGTAGGTCCTCTCGACCCATAAGGAGAAAGCCCTCTTGTAGGATCCTTACGACTTACAGAGGAACACACACTTAGGAATCCTCATGATCCCTAAGGAGAAAATGCGCCTGCAAGATCCTCATGACTTGTAGGAAGAAATACCTTTGTGAGACCCTTACGGCTCATAAAGTCAGAAGTCTTGGTCGGCAGGACCCTTAACCCTGTTTACTAAGCCACCTTTGTTCAAACATCGATAGAGGCAAATGATGATTCGCTCCTGGCAACATCCCAGTTGTAGCGGTGCTGATGCCGAAATCGGTGCCTTAAATCCAGGCTGGCAGCGGAAAAGCTAGCAAGCCACACACGCCTACAAAATAGCCGAAGTGATAGAGCATCGCGGAGAAAGAAATAAAATAAAAGTGAAATCCTCGCCCTACAAGTGATGTTACATTTATCCCTGTATGCAATTCAGGGGCGCAATCAAAGAAGGGATCATACTCCTCCCCCGAGTTTCATCATAAGGAGAAGCCAAATCTCGACGGTTCACAGATAGCCTGGAGATCATCTTGACGTTCGTCTCATGGTAGCAGACACAACATCAAGCGAAACGGAACAGCGGCAACCCCCAGTTCCATGGCTCGGCGATACATATCACCAAGAGTCGAACCTCCATCCCGTGAAATGCGGATACAATCAGCAAAGTTCCTGGTTACGTGGAACGCGGATAATGTCACTCTTTGACCCCGTGGAAAGCATCCAGAGCGGAGCCTAGTCCTCGCCGAGCACGACAGTGAACCCGTGTGAAGCATCTAGTGCAAAATTCCTGGTTACGTGGAACGCGGATAACGTCACTCTTTGACCCCGTGGAAAACGTCCAGAGCGGATCCTGGTCCTCGCAGAGCATGCCAGTGAACCCATGCGAAGCATCCAGAGCGGAGCCTAGTCCTCGCCTAACGCGGCAGTGAGCCCGTGTGAAGCATCTAGCGCAAAATTCCTGGTCACGTGGAACGCGGATAACGTCACTCTTTGACCCCGTGGAAAACATCCAGAGCGGATCCTGGTCCTCGCAGAGCATGGCAGTGAACCTATGCGAAGCATCCAGAGCGGAGCCTAGTCCTCGCCTAACGCGGCAGTGAACCCGTGTGAAGCATCTAGTGCAAACTTCCTGGTTACGTAGAACGCGGATAATGTCACTCTTTGACCCCGTAGAAAACGTCCAGAGCGGATCCTGGTCCTCGCAGAGCATGGCAGTGAACCCATGCGAAGCATCCAGAGCGGAGCCTAGTCCTTGCCTAACACGGCAGTGAACCCGTGTGAAGCATCTAGCGCAAAAATTCCTGGTTACGTGGAACGCGGATAACGTCACTCTTTGACCCCGTGGAAAACGTCCAGAGCGGATCCTGGTCCTCGCAGAGCATGGCAGTGAACCCGTGCGAAGCATCCAGAGCGGAGCCTAGTCCTCGCCGAGCACGACAGTGAACCCGTGTGAAGCATCTAGTGCAAAATTCCTGGTTACGTGGAACGCGGATAACGTCACTCTTTGACCCCGTGGAAAACATCCAGAGCGGATCCTGGTCCTCGCAGAGCATGGCAGTGAACCCATGCGAAGCATCCAGAGCGGAGCCTAGTCCTCGCCGAGCCGGCAGTGTACCCGTGTGAAGCATCTAGTGCAAAATTCCTGGCTACGTGGAACGCGGATAATGTCACTCTTTGACCCCGTGGAAAACGTCCACAGCGGATCCTGGTCCTCGCAGAGCACGGCAGTGAACCCGTGTGAAGCATCCAGAGCGGAGCCTAGTCCTCGCAGAGCACGGCAGTGAACCCGTGTGAAGCATCTAGTGCAAAATTCCTGGTTACGTGGAACGCGGATAATGTCACTCTTTGACCCCGTGGAAAACGTCCAGAGCGGATCCTGGTCCTCGCAGAGCACGGCAGTGAACCCGTGTGAAGCATCCAGAGCGGAGCCTAGTCCTCGCCTAACGCGGCAGTGAAACCGTGTGAAGCATCTAGTGCAAACTTCCTGGTTACTTGGAACGCGGATAACGTCACTCTTTGACCCCGTGGAAAACGTCCAGAGCGGATCCTGGTCCTCGCAGAGCATGGCAGTGAACCCATGCGAAGCATCCAGAGCGGAGCCTAGTCCTCGCCTAACGCGGCAGTGAACCCGTGTGAAGCATCTAGCGCAAACTTCCTGGTTACGTGGAACGCGGATAACGTCACTCTTTGACCCCGTGGAAAACGTCCAGAGCGGAGCCTGGTCCTCGCCAAGCACGGCAGTGAACCCGTGTGAAGCATCCAGAGCAAATACGGACTGTGGAGTCCTTAAAATCCACAGACTATGACGTCCTTAACCTCGACCGCGATGTCTTAAAACTAACGATCAACCACCCCTATTCCTTACAGATTTTTGCCTCGGTTTAAGGGTACATCTCTTCACTCCTTTGATACCTGGCGTTGTAATTCCTCAACGTCTTCAAAGAGGTGACGGGTCCCTGCAACCAAACATCGGACTGTGGAGTCCTTAAATCCACGGACTATGAGGTCCTTAACCTTGACCGTGATGTCTTAAAACTAACATCGGACTGTGGAGTCCCTAAATACACGGACTATGAGGTCCTTAACCTCGACCGTGATGTCTTAAAACTAACATCGGACTGTGGAGTCCCTAACTCCACGGACTATGAGGTCCTTAACCTTGACCGCAACGTCTTTAAACTACGATACCTGGAGCAGCCCCTGACCCCATAAAACACGGATAAGGATGATCACACCCGGCACTTGCAGACCCTCACGACCTGCAAGGAAGAAAAACTCTCTTGCGAGATCCTTACTACTCTCAAGGGAAAACCCGCTTAAGGATCCTCACGATCTTTAAGAAGAACTCACACCTATGGGATCCTCTCGACCTGTAGGGAGAAAAACTCCTTATGAGACCCTCGTGGCTCATAAAATGTAAAAGCCCTAGGAAGCAGATCTTAACCCTGAATCCTGAGCCATCGCTGTCCTGCAAGAAGATCAAGATAGAATATCCACAGAATGTATTCAATAAAAAGGGGACACACCATTGAGAAGAAAAATGTATCTTTTATTCATAGACCAAAATGGATACAAAATACAATTCATGAAAGAAATAAAAAGGAAGATACTCTTGTCCATGAGTATGTACAAAAAAAAAGAGAAGAAAAGATACAAGTCCTTAAGTCGGCGGGCGGTGCAATAATTTTACCAGCTCATCGTTTTGTTGCTGAGCCACGGCTTCATGACGCAAGATCTCCAGAAGACGAGCCTCCGCCTGAGCTTGCTGAGTCTGATACGAAGCAAGCCGAGCTTCGAGCTCTTTCTCAGTGGCTTTGTGAGCCTCAACCCTCTCACGAGTGAACGTGGCAGCTTTATCAAGAGCCACCACCTCTTTGATGGACTCCTGTAACACCCGCCACAGCTCATACGCTTTGTTGGCCTTGGCTGTGAGGCTGGCCTGAAGCTCACCCAGCGCCTTGGAGGCTAGCTCCCTCTCCGAGAACTTGCGGCCAAGCCTCTTCTCGCACGACGTCATGTTGGCCGCACATCGTGCTATCAGACCTCGTAACTCCACCTTTGCAGCCACGGCCTCTAAGGAAAGGCGAGAACATTCAAGAGCATACAAACAAGCCTCCACCTTCCTACAGAACTCCACCCAGACCTGCACCACCTCCTCGCTATGATAGGTGGCAAGAAAAGGAAGAGAGCCGTTAGCTTCAGCGGCAAACGCTTCGGATGTGGTCGCACTACCAGCACGGAGCTCCTCGACGAAAGAAGATAGGGAGAGAAGGCTCAATTGGGCCAAGCGTTCTGAAGCCCGCAAAGCATAGGGGCCGGGCGGCATCACAATGCGCGATTCCAAAGCCATGGAGACTGGCAGGGCTGCTCAAATTTGGAAAATGTTAGTAAAACTCTTAAACGCAGAACAAACGGAACTATAATAAAACGTCACTCACCGACAGTCATGCAAGTAGGAGCTGAGGGTTCCCCTGGCCCTTCAACGACCTCGACCTCATCGTCGGCCTCCAAAACTATAAGAGACATCAACGTCATTTCGCGAAATAGTAACAATGTATGGTAAAAAAAAATGGCGAATGACACTAACCTTGCCCAGAGGAAAGGACAATACGCTGAGGGGGGATCGCCTGCGGGGCTGCCATCTCCAATAGACGCTGAAATGATTGACGAGGCGACAGATCCGCGATCGTAGCCGCCAAGCCGCGCAATTCTGGGAAAGATAAGAGAGTTCAGACTATGAAGGGGTTGCTAAATTAAAACGCAGGAAGATACCTTCAACACTCCTCCCATTCTGAGCCGGGGGGATAGCGGCTTCAACATTCTCTGCCGTGGCCTCAAGCTCCAACAAAGGGAGAGGAGCCCCGACTACTTCGCTTCCGGCCCTCGAGCCGACCTCAGCAAGAACCATTGGGGCGGCAGCCTCCAAGGGAACCTCCCCCAAAGAGGCAAGCACTCCCTGTTCAAGAACCGCCGCTGGAGGTTCTATCGTGAGAAGAGCAGCCTCATCAGCCCCCTCCGCATCCAGCAAGGCTTCATTAAGAGCTTCGGCGAGCTTTAGCTCTAAAAGGCCCGTAGGGAGCTCCCCTAACGTCGAAGGTTCTGCACGATTCAAATAGGAATAATGATACATATGCACCAGCATAAATAATCGGAAAGATTACAGAAGAAGCACAACATACCTACACGCAAAGAAGCCCTCAACATGGCTTCTTCAAACCGCTTCTCCTTCTCAAGGAGATAAGCTCACCGAGGTTCAAGGGTAGACTCATGACCGCCGGTCCATAAAGAAAGTGCATCAGCTCCATCTTCTGAAGCGACCTGCTTCAAAGCCCTTTCCCCCCATTCCTCCAAAGGGCCGATAAATCGCCGCCGAATCCACGAAGGGTCCTCGTAAAAAATTACAGGGGGATAAGACTTCTTCGGAACCTTGGCATTTTGGGACGGGTCTTTCGAACACCGTATAGCCTCGGCCAACTGTGCAGCCTCCTCATCAGCCGAACTCGGGAAGAGAAGTCCAGCGCTTGACTCTTGCAAGGCCAATGGTTCATCTTCGAGGACAGGCCCAGACTCCACCACAGAATCAAGCAGGGCGGTAGCCGCTTTCCTCCGCCGTTTAGAACCAGAGCCGGCCACTGAGGATGACCGCTTCCTCCCTCGCGAAGCCTTACGGCGACGTTGGCCCACATCGCCTTCAACACCCTCGTCCCTGTTACCCTCACTCGATGCCACAACCGAGGACGACATCGCCAGTGTCGACGCCACGGGGGGCGGTGCCGCCACCGGCAGAGGTTCTACCACTGGAGCCCGTCTACCTCGCGATCGGGAACCCAAGGGCATACCAGCTGTCGGAGTAAGGTCTACCCCTGACTCCTCTGGAATGAGGGCGGTGCCAATCTCCCTCAAAGGGAAGCGGACTGGAACCCTCGGTCGCAGCTTAGCTCCCGAAACCTGAGGAGGGGAGTCGTGACCAAGAAGAACCCTTCTTTCTTCAGCAATAATTGGGGTGATTCGATGAAGATACCAGCCCGTAAATGCACCTACGCATCGGGGCATGTACTCAGCTTCAGGGACCATGAAATGAGAGCCGGTGTTCAACCGCATGAAATGATGAGCGGCATCGCGAACAGCGTCAAGCGAAGGGATCGGGGCGATCATAAAAGCCTCAAAAGGAACACCCTGGTCGTATCCGAGCTGCCGGGCAAATCGATGCGGATTGTACCGCATAAAAAGAGCTGCACTATCCTGGCGAAACACCAAGTAGCCCGGTCTAATTGAATACAAGTGTGTGGCCTCTCGGGGCTTCAGAGAAGGCGCGTTGTCCTTTGACTGGTCCCAAAGTTGCTGAACAGGACCCGAAGGAGAAGACAGAACCCGATCGTTAAAAGCTAACCCACCGGCGGTGGCGTGAGGGGAAATCAGCACCCGAATAGCCCCAAATTGAGTTGGATCGGCAGCAGAAGCACCTACCAGTCGTATAAGTCGCGGGAAGGTATAGGCGTCGTAAAAAGCGGGCCTTTGATGCATGGCGAAAGACCCCAACACATGCATTTCGATCCACGACGTGAAGTAATGAAGCGAAAACTTCACTACGTCCACGCCAGGCGAAGAGGTATTAGCCGCAGTACCCAATCCATTATAAAGGTGCGCCAGGGCCGGGATGCCAATGGCCAGCCGCGTCCCCTCAGCAATACGATGTGCCGGGTAGATGACCGAGGCTCTCATGAAGCGGCGATGCATGGGGATAACGAACCAACTGAGCCAGACGCTAATAAACCCCACAAAGAACGTCTCCCCGTCCATGCCTGGGACAGCAATGGATTCAAAAGAGATCGGCGATATAATAGGGATGTAATACTGAGGTAGATCTGATTCGTTGGTCGGCAACCTCTTCGGACCAAACCCAAAGGGGTCCCCAATGTTGGCAAACTTTGGGGCTGTCTTCGGTAAGGCGTCCTCACGAATGAAATGAGCAATGAAGCTCTTGAAAGTAACGCCTTGCTCCTCAGACTCGATGAATAATCGATCAAAAATGCCTAGGGCCCTAATTAAACTAGGGAGCTTGTGTCGAACAGCATTCTCAGCAGATAAGCCGTCAACTGGGGTGGACTCGGGTTCAAAAACGTACTCGTCAGGGTGCAGCAACTCCTCATACATATTACCCCTTATCGGCAACCCCGAGATATCATAAAATCCGGCTAAAGAAATCGAAACCTCGCGATCTCCCAGAAGAAAAGTATTAGTGGGAAGATTCCACTGGTTCAAAAACGCTTTGACCCACCAGGCATGCGGGGACTTGTAATGGAATAGCGACGCGTATACGGCCTGATAAAGCCCGACTTTCTGCAATCGCGCCCGATGGGCAGAAAGGATGTAGCGAGCCCAGAGAAGGTAGCCCGTAGGATGCCTGGGAGTGAGCCCTATCTTATAAATCTGCCCCCACGGGTGGGCCTCACGCTGGCAGATGCGCCGTCCCAAGATGTCTATAGCCGGGATCGGATGGTTCGGAATGCCGGTCGTCGAAGGCTCCAGCCTTCCCGTTGGAGTCCAGTTGGGCATTTCCACGGCAAAAGCTGTCCTTGGAGGATCCATCGGTAAAAATGGGAAAGTGGGCTCCGTTGGCACCGCGCAAAGAAAACTCCTGCGACCTTGAATAATCTGACTGTACCAAGGTCCCCATTGAAGAAGGTTGGCGCAGTTTGGGTCATGGGCCCTAATCATTGCCATCGCCTCTTCATCAGACAGTGACTGAGGAAAGGCCGCCCCCGAGCGAGAGAAAGGAAAGCATGGAGCAGAAGCCATCACACCTGAAATCCAATAAAGGGAGGCCGTTAAAAGAAAAGTTAGCGATATATGTTCATGCACGAACATGAAGACTAATTGGAGAAAGCAACAGCAAAGTTTCCTGGGACCATTGGCTACAAGACACATGGGCCCCACAGAATCCGGATGACGGCTCATTAATAATGAGACCAAACAGTTACAATAAAACAAAGGGAACATCCTCATTTAATAAAGAATGATGACCATGCACGTCCCCCCAATGGGATCTGTCTCGGGCTCTACAGTGAACCCAACAAAATCAAAGGAATTAAATTCCCACGAAAAGGCATCATTACAAAATCCCCATCGCATTAATTGCAGAAGAACAGCCTCGGGCCAAGAGACCCCAAGGAGCCTCTGTGTGAAGAAATTGAGTTCTTCATAGGAATTAAATTCCTTATCAGGAAAAAGGGAATTAAATTCCCAGGAATAGTTTTGATGGAATTAAATTCCATGGAGTTGAAACGCTGTCATCATCTCCCCGAAGATCACCTAAACCCTAAGAGATCTACAGTTCGAAAGTTAGGTGGTTTCCTGTTCTTATGGAAAAAACTTGAAGAAAAATGGGTTCTTTGTGAAACCCTTAACGGGGATTTAAAATCCAAAGAGTTCTTTTAAAGACAAAGGCGCTTTGGCCGTTCAACATTATTACCTGAGGGAAAGGGATCCGTCGACAGAGTTAAACTCTGGAAAATTTTAAAACAGAGAACTAAGCTCTGGAAGAAGAGAATTAAATTCTCAAAGGAAAAGTTCTCAGAGGAAGAAGACGAGCAGAGTGAAGGCTCCTATGAAGAGACAGCGGTATTTATAGAAAACAATGGAAACGCTTCATCTCCCAAATCCCTAAATGAATCCAACGGTCGCAAGAGGTGACAGCGTTGCACTCACGTGCAGACACGTGAGAACAACGTTGTGGGGGCATTTGTTTCCTGATTTAAAATCAGGAAAGCTTCTGTGAAAAGCTTCAGAAGAGGGTCACGTGCTTACACGTGACTAGCGGTCACGTGTTGGCACGTGACACCTAAAAACGTCATCAAGGGAAGTTCGATTCCCTGACTACGAAGAAGAAAAGGAAAAGCTTCAAGGAGAGTCATGTGCTCCCACGTGATCAGGGTCACGTGGCGACACGTGACGTTGAAATGCAATCGTCAAAGGCACGTCGGTTAACTGACCAAGTCAAAGAAAAGGCTTCAGAAGAAGTCACGTGCTCCCACGCGACCAGGGTCACGTGTTGGCACGTGACGTTCAAGGCAGCAAACGCGTTTTCAGAACAACTAAGGAAAGAGAGTTCAAACAAGGGTCACGTGCTCACACGTGACCAGGGGTCACGTGGTAGCACGTGACGTTTAAGCAGCAATAAGAAGACACAGCGCAGAAAGCTCATTCCAAAGGGGGTCACGTGGTCACACGTGACCGGCTTTCAAAACCCATTTTATCAACAGAATTAAATTCTGAAAGAAATTCAGATCTTTCCAAAGGAAAGCGGTTATCTGGAACCAATCAAATTAAAGATTCAGAGGTCATCTATTTATGGAAAATCTCGGGTTTGGAAAGATTTCCCCCTTAAATCTAACCAAAATAAAAAGGGAGAATCTCTGGATTTGAAATCCAACGGTGAATAAAATTCACCTAATAATCCAAAGGTCCAGAACGAATGAAGGATGGAAATCAAATCTCTAAATGAAGATTCGTCACAAAACTAATTTATTCGGCTGCTTCTCCTATAAATAGGAAGGAAGAGATACAACATAGACATACATGCGCAGAGAAAGAAAAAAGGAGGAAAGCTTTGATACTTTGAAAAGACTTGGATCTTCTGCAAAAACCCTAGGTAAGAAAGGGAAGGCCTTTTGAAAGGATGAGAATTTAATTCTCAACAGAGTTTAACTCTAATATATAAAACAGAAGAATATATTTCTTCTCTCTTTGATAGAGGATCTGCAAAGTGCACATCTCCCCTTTAGGTTGAGAATTTAATTCTCAATGGGTTGAGATCCTGCCATGCAGATCCAAAACATAGAGAGGGAACGCAAGCATAAGAATTTAATTCTCGCAGAACTATAGGAATTTAATTCCTTTAAAATAAAATTAGGGCTCGACCCTGTATCATGGGAATTTAATTCCATCAAAACAAACAGGGTTGAACCCTAATTAAGAATATAGTTCTGGGGAAACAGCAGGAATTTAATTCCCTTAATTATAATTCTTTAAAATGGGAAGTATAATTCCTTGAAAGCTTTTATTAAGGGTTTAACCCTCTTCAGTTCTTCACATATACGAGGAATTTAATTCCTACAGAAAATTCAGAGTTCAACTCTATTTCAGAATATAAATCTTCGAAAGGAAGTAGGAATTTAATTCCTCTGAAATCCAAAGCTCGAGGAATTTAATTCCTGAAAAAAGATCAACAGATCCTCTAAAAACGACATACATAGAGGCAGGGTCACGTGCCACCACGTGACCCCCCAAGAGATCCATAGAAAACCCTTTGAGGCAGTCCCTCACGTGACCCACGTGACCCTTAACAAAAGCTCTAACAAATGAGCATATGAATGCCCGTCACGTGCTGACACGTGATGCTCTGAAAGATGCAGTAATCTCAGCAGAATCATTAAAGGGGAGGCACTCTCACGTGTGGCCACGTGACCTCTCTTGCCTTAGTGTTTAACACTAAATTGGAACCCTCAAATCCAATTACTGAAACAACTGTTGGGCCTTAGTGTTCAACACAAATCAAAAACTTTACTTGCAGTGTTCAACACTGACTACCTTAGTGTTTAACACTAATCTGAAAACCTTGTTGCTGGTATTTAACACCAACTATTCTTTTAGTGTTAAACACTAACTTGTCAACCCCATTCCCAATGTTCAACACTGATTGCTCTGAAGTGTTTAACACTAGGCTTTGGCCCAATTGGCTAAAGGGATAGAGGCAAAGCCTCTCCCTCAATGGACCAACAAAAAGTCAATATTCCAGACCTGACTGGACTTAGCCCAAGCTGGCCATAAGTCCTCAATTTGAGATTAACTGAGCCAAGGGGCTCATAACATAATTGATCAGTCTTGACCCAAATTGGGCCAGGGACTATTTAATCCACCCCGGTTCTAGGGTACATCTCTTCACTCCTTTGATACTTGGCGTTGTAATCCCTCAATGTCTTCAAAGAGGTGACGGGTCCCGATGACCACTCATGATATGGACTGTGGGGTCCTTAAACCCATGCCTAATGCAAAATTCCTGGTTACGTGGAACGCGGATAACGTCACTCTTTGACCCCGTGGAAAACGTCCAGAGCGGATCCTGGTCCTCGCGGAACACGGCAGTGAACCCGTGTGAAGCATCCAGAGCGGAGCCTGGTCCTCGCCTAGCACGGCAGTGAACTCGTGTGAAGCATCCAGAGCACATACCGGACTGTGGAGTCCTTAAACCCATGGACTATGACGTCCTTAACCTTGACCGAGATGTCTTAAAACTACCCATGGACCGCAATGTCCTTAAAACTACCCATGGACCGCAATGTCCTTAAACTACCCATGGACCGCAATGTCCTTAAACTACCCATGGACCGCAATGTCCTTAAACTAGAACCATAGAGCCTCCATATGCTCTTTCGTCGGATCTAAACGGTCCTGTTTAAGTTGATCTTAGCCTCAAAGATGGCTAACGCGTCCTTAAACCTTCAAGCAGACCGGACGATGAATCCCCCTAATTAACTCTGGCTCGAGGGTACATCTCTGAACTCCTCTGACATCCGTCGTTGTAATCCTTCAACGTCGTCAGAGAGGTGACGGGTCCCGACGGCCACACATACGATGGACCACTATGTCCCTAAACTGGAACAATAGAGCCCAAACGCTCTTTTGTCGGATCTAAACGATCCCGTTAAGTTGATCTTAGTCCCAAGCTAGACTAACGTATCCTTAACAAATGTTTGAGTTGATCTTAGCCTCAAGTATGGCTAACGTGTCCTCAAACCAAACCCCCAAACCCAAATCTAAGATAACACGGATTTGGACTAGTCCACGCCCTACGGGCGACAACATAACTCGGTCTCCGTAAACGATCCACGGGCAATAAAACATAAAACAAAAACACACGACACGAAGTGACCATATGGAGAAGGAGAAAGTTGTTACCGCGATGCGGTAGCGTAATTAACTGCAGGGGCTTGCGCCTGCAGGGAAGAGCGTCCCCACAATCAAAAACCCCTCAAACGAGGGGGAATCTGACGAAGTCTGCTACATCGGACGCATCTGTCTAAACCTCCAATACATGGCGCTATGGATCAACTTGGCATCTTCGGAGAGGTGGACGGATAACACCTATTGGCATCTGCCCCGAACCTCAGGCGAGACGCCCCGACGTCCCGCATGTCCGTTCGGAGGGGAACAGGGACAACAGCTCATAACTACTTATTATTCGTTCGTTTAAGAAAACTTCTAATTTTCTTGGTTTTCTTAAACTATTCCTATCTTTTGGATGTAATTTTTCACTTTCTACTCTTTTATTATCAAAAAAAATTTTGTGCTTAAATATAATATAATGCAAAGTATGTGTAAATAAGCACAAACCTCCCCCAAACCTGTTTACCGCAGTGTCCTCACTGATGTCATCCGTTAAGCTCAAAAACCTGTAGACTTGGGAGGAAATTATTAATGGGGGCAAGAATATATGTAAGTGAAATCCTCCCCCAAACTTATTTTTGGCTCACAATTTTATAAAAATTCTTTTTCTTTCAAGAGCCAAAATATACCACCCCCCCAATCTTGAGTTAAACAATTTTAATCTTTTAAAATCACACGAGGGGGTCAAGGTTATTGGTCAATGCCAAGCTTTACAAAGACCGAAGGTCAACACCAATCATTCAAAAACTTTATCGATGAAGCACCAAGGTTGGTGGAAGAACATGTCACCTATTGACGTGAAGAAGTGGGGAGGTGACAAGAGGTGTAATGGAAAAAGATTGCGTCTCAATTTGGAGAGACGACACAGTGATAGTAATGATGGATTACTCGCATTATCATGATTGTCCAAAAGAAGGGGTGGAGGTCCAATTTCTTCATCTTGGAGTTGATTCATCTCAACACCCGTGTCTTGTAAAAATGCGAGTTCATCAGCGAAAATTTTCTCAAAGCTTTCATCGATACCCCGAAAAATAATGTCATCAGAAAAAATGGGGTGATCGTCAGACTCTATAAAAAGTTCCTTATCAGCGTTAGATGTTGACCCGGACAACTCGGTGGAAGAGTCCATGGTTGGGTCAAACAACAACATATGAAAAGAGTCAGTATCATGAGGTTGATCAAATTCGCTGTTGTCGACATCCATTAATTCGACAGAACACACATGATCATAGGGTTCGGAGGGTTCACTTCCCAACTTGTAAATGTTAAGCTCAATTGACTTCTTTCCAAAGGATAGGGTCATAGAGCCGTTTCTACAATTGATTACTGCGTTGGAAGTGGCCAAAAAGGGTCGACCGAGTATCACCGGGATTTGATTGCATGGGTTTGCTACAGGTTGTGTATCTATAACGATAAAGTCCACAGGGAATATGAATTCCCCGACTTTGATTAACACATCCTCTAGCTCACCCCTAGGTTGGGTGATAGATCGATCGACCATCTGAAGAGTGCAATGCGCAGGTTTTAACTCTCCGATCCCTAATTGCTCATAAACAGAATACGGAAGCAAGTTAACACTAGCACCTAGATCGAATAGAGCACGATTAATATTTTTACCCCCAACAGAAATTGAAATTGTAGGACTTCCGGGGTCCTTTCGTTTCTTGGGTAGTTGTTGTGTAAAAGCAGTGCTCACATTACTCGCAAGGAAAACTTTTTTAGGTACTTGAACTTTTCTCTTCCTAGTGCACAAGTCCTTTAGGATTTTCGCATATGACGGAACTTGTTGAATAGCATCTAGGAGAGGAATGTTTATGTTAACTTGCTTAAAATTTTCCACAATCTTCTCCATTTGTGGACTTGGTCTGTTGCCCCTTAACCTGTTTGGATAAGGTGCTTGATCAATAAGTTTTGGGTCCAACGTTTGTGGAGAAGACTGTGGGGACGGATTCGATCTCAAAACTGGAGTGGGAATCGACTTAGATAGATTTGGCGGAATGGACGAAGGGTTCGAGCCTTGGGGAAAACGGAGAATAGGCTCGGATGAAGGTGGGGGACTAGACGAATTAGGGGAAGAAGAAGATGAAGAAGGGGTATCAAATGTGTCACTATCATCAAATTGCTCACCCACTTGGTTATTCAGCACTCTCCCCGATCTCAACGTAATAATGGCATTCACATTATGACTTTGTGAATGGCCAGGATTCGGTAGGGGTTGAGATGGGAGTTTCCCTTTCTCTCTCGCACTCATTGCGGTGTTTAACTGTGCGATTTGGTTTTCTATTGATTTAATACTCTCACCATGGGAGGAGGAGTTTTTCGTTAGGGTATCAATAGAAGACCTTATCTCAGCCGAATTTGGCATGGATTGTTTCATGAACATATCCAAAGTTTGTGCAAGTGAGTTGTCAGTACCGGCCACTTATGGTGTAGAAATGTTGGCCAGATTTTGGAAATTTTGTGACTGAAAGGGGGGCTGATTCTGTGGTTGTGGTTGCTGTGGAGGAGGTCTTTGATAATTACTTTGTTGGTTTTGATTCCAAGCAAAGTTAGGATGATTCCTCCATCCTTGATTATATGTGGAAGAATAAGGATCATTTCTAGGTCGCTGCTGAAAAGCAGCATTAGCTTGAAACGATGCATTCATAGGACATTCTTCCGTTAAGTGTGAAGGATTCGAACAGCAACCACAGACAGTCTTAGGAAGCGTGACCTGATTTAGGGAGAATGTTGAGAACTTGTTTTCAATAGCATCGAGTTTCTTCTGTATCGCTGCCATTTCGGCTTTCACTGCGATAGAAACATCGAGATGGTGAATACCTCCCTTAGTTGAAGGTGGTCTTACGCTTTCCCATTGCAACGTGTGTTCATCAAGGTCTTCCAGATATTTCCATGCTTCACCGTCATCTTTTGACATGAAATTGCATTGACACATTGTTTCAAGCATCTGCTTTGTCGCTGGATTAATGCCCTCATATATAATCCGACATAAATCCCATCTATTGATTCCATGATGAGGACATTGGACAAGCAAATCTTTGAAACGCTCAAAGCACTTCCAAAATGGTTCATTGGGAAGCTGGGTGAACTGGTTGATCTCGATTCTCACACGGGCAGTCTTATGGTTTGGGTAAAACTTCTTAAGAAATGCTATGACGAATTCATCCCAATTAGTGATAGAGTGTGCGGCAGTATTATAAAGCCATTTTTCTGCCAAGCCGCACAGTGTGAATGGGAGAAGACGTAAGCGCATAGCATCTAAAGTCAATTGTGAAGTACCCATCATTGCGCATACGTTTTCGAATTTGGTGATGAAAACGTACGCGTCTTCCGACTCAAGCCCGTGAAATTTGGGCAGCAGATTGATGTAGTGGGGTTTAATTTCGAAATTATCCCCGTTAGGTGGTGGAAGAGATAGACAAGTAGGAAGAGGACCACGAATAGGATAGCATCTCTCTTGGAGAGAGATGCGCGGTGGATTCTGCGCACCTTCGGACGGTAGCAGCGTGGTGTTATAATTTGATGGAGTGCCATCCATCTCGGTCGTGTGTGGTGGGGGAAAAGAAGATGAAGAAGTACCGACTTCGGCGTCGATAGCAGGAACGCGGACAAGACGGGCACTAGGATCCCATGTCCAGCCGAGCATGCAAGTGGCAGCGTGTGTGTGATTTAAAATTGGCTTGTTTTGAAAAAGTGGGACTCAAGACAAATCACCCTAAGATGCACAAGAAACCCTAGAACTAAGGTCACCTTGGTCCAGTCTCTAGACCGCTCCTAGACATCCAAAGGACAAGCCGCAGGATCAATCCTCTACCGCCTCCGTACTACCCTCGTAGCCAGATAAGTGCCAGGTAAGTAGGAAGGAACCACAGTAGTGGGCCTAATTAAAAACCACTAGCCTTTGACACACTTGCCTAGGCACTACAAAAAGTAATGCGGATAAACGATAGATTACCCACGACCTTCCTCTGTCCTTAATGAGCACGACAGTCCTTAGAGTCTGGTCTAGATATTTTTTAAATTATTGTAGGGTTGATGCAGATGCTTGGTTTGTGATTTGTGGGGCTTAGGAAGGGTGATGAAATTCCCACCTAATCTTGATTTGGTCTTTGCCCCTTAAAGTCCGTATTAAAATATACAAAACAAAACCAATCACAAAACTTTTGCAAAAAGATTTTTGAGCGGCGCTATTTTGCAAAGAATCCTGCAGAAAATAGATTTTATTGGATTTTAGAGGAGAGAGAAAGAGTTAAGAAAGATACCAGAGAAATGTGAAACCCTAGATCTCCTGTTTCCTCAAGTCCGTGACTCCAGATTCCCTCGCAAAATTCACACACAAATCGTTAAATATGCAATTTGCAGTTATGTTTTAATAATGATATGAATCGTCTAAGAATTCAGCACAAATAGTAAGAATAAAAAATTACGCACCTATCTCCGGCAACGGCGCCATTTGATTGATACGAAAAAGTTGTTTGTAGTTAACCGCAATCAATAACGGTGTTGCGCGTAGCTAGACCGAGGTGAGTACGGGTCGTCCTCTGGGAAACGTGGAACCTTTTACTTTTATTTTAGATGTGTTGAGAAAGAAAGGAGAGATAAAGAATTTTATAGAATAGTTTCTAGATCTACGTTAAACAAGAATATAAAATATAGATCTAGATTATTTTAAAGATGTAGTAAATATAATAAGAAGGCTTGTAGGGTTCGTTAGGATTTAGTAGTTATGGACGATTAATTAAAAGTTACCCTTTTTATCCATTAATAGATTTAGAACTAGAACGACGGTGATGTGTGTAGATTAGGGTTTCTGGAGGGAAAAAGAATCCCACTCTTAACCCTTATCTCGACACGGAACTCCGTTCAAATCTAGCCTTTACCAAAACAATCATTAATCTAATCTCTAATCGCGGTCGGAACTAGCAAGGAATTGCTAGCGCGCCCGATTAGGATGTTAATGATTCTTTTGATAAAGTTCATAAACTTTATAGGACTTAAAAAGGGTTTAATTATTTTCATCGTCCATTAGCCTACCCTAATCCTACGAACCCTAACAAGCGGAGAATTACTCGCGCATGTTGGGAAAAGAAGATGAAAAGATAGAGAGGGAAAACATAATGTAAAATGCAAAAGAATTAAATAAAACAACTACCTTTATTAATCAACTTGAACAATCTACACTTTGATTCCTTAGAAAATGATTACAAAGACTAGTTTGCTTCTCGAACTCTTCCGAAGGAGGTAGATGAACAGTTGATGATCAGTCTGGATGCGTGAGCCGTCTTGGACTTCGTGATCTCTTCGGCTTGATCCCTTTTCCAAGAGGCTCTCGGTCCTTATTTATAGTCACAGAGCCAGAACCCTAGTTTTCTAATATGGAAACTAGTTGTTAGGATCCAAACCACCACAATCCCATATCTCAACTCTTCAATTCCGCGGCGGAACCGCGGCCATTGGATAGGTTTGGCCGCGGATCCACCCCCTTTTGGTGAGATCATGGCCTCTAATTTTTGTAGCTTCATATCTGTAACACGTGGTAATCTTTTAAGTATCTAGACTTTGAAAATCTTTTCTACATTTCTACCAGAATTAGTTTCTTGAATATCTTTGGTAGATTTGATTTGCCAACTTTGATTTCCTTGATTTCAGCCCTGAAAATTCTGCACAATAACTCAACAAACAATATTAGTAGAGTTTGTTTTATTGAGATATTAACTTAACCATTAAGAATTGGTCAAAGGTATTAATAAGGTAAGCATATTTAAATAGGCCAAATGTTACATGGATATTATATGCTTACTTTTTCCTACAAAATGTTATTTATAATATATAAACACATGAAAATGGTATTTTTACAGATAAACCCTCATATGTATCATATATTATAATAAACAGCTTTTATTATATAATAATAGTAGGAAAAATGTAATAACAAATATGCAGTTTTATCAACTGAACAGTCACATAATCGAGTTAAGGTTTGTTTTCTTCCAGAGGGACCATCGTGTTACTTGCACTACTTAGAACGTCGTTAAACTACGGAAATATCCAACAATTGGAAATTTCCCAGCAGGGAAAAAAGTGGGTATTTATGTCCGGCCGAACTTTTTAACATATTCAAAAATTATCCGGAAAACACATAGACAAAATTAGAAAATCCGATCGAATAATCGAATCCCCAAAACAACCCCAGAAAAACTCAACTGTTGAGTAAAAATAAAAATTTCCAGAAGACTCAGCACTTCAATACAAGAATTACTGTGCAAGCCATGTGGTCTAACTCACCAAAATGACCGCGGAACCGCCGTGCAACCCAGGGTGGGGCAGCGGTTCCGCGGCGTTTTGGTCGAGTTAGCCTCACGTGCTTCAACGTAACTCATGTAATTCCTTGCTGAATTTTTTGGCAATTTTTAAACACAAAAATCCAAATTTTTAGAAAAATTCCAGAGAGCAATTTGAGTTAGGGTTTCGATGTTCGTTTGGGTTTCTAACATCGTTTGTGCATCGCCTAAGGCTCTAGCTAGGCTCTGATACCACTGTAGGGTTCCTAGGCACGCACAAGAGGTCTCACAAGGCATCAACCATGCCAATTTCAAATTTTACGGTGCCGAGAAACCCTAGACTAGATCGTTAACTAGAATTTTAGGCGAAACCGATAACAAGTTAGCAACTTAACTAAAAGAACGGAAATACAACCTTTGTAGATCCGTTTCTACTCCTCCATAGCTCCATGATGAAGTCTCCTTGCTGTCCAAATCGAATCCCGGGTTCTAGCGTCGGCTTCATCAGAGAAATGGGCGGGCTAGGTCATCGACTACGATGCCGAAGATGATCTACGTCGAGGCATCACAAGATCAAGCTCCCACTTCACCAAGTCATGAAACTTGTGAAGAAAACACCCTATACTACTTGGCAAGAGGTAGAGGATGAAGAAATAAGAGCTGGGTTCACTTTAGAATTGGATTTCTCACTCTTTTCATCAAATCACCATTGATGGAAGCTAGGTTTTCTTCTTGAAGAAGAAGAAGAAGAAGAAGATAATTATGATAAGAATAATAAGAAAATAGAAAATAGATTATCCTTATCATAACTACAACCATGGTTAAGTGTAGAGTGAAGACTATGGTTAAGTGGAATGGTTAGGGTTAAGCATGAGACAAAATGGTCACTTTAGTCAAACCTTCATGAAGCATCATGAACAAACAAAGAAAGCCACCATTTTCTCTTTATCATATTCTTTTGCCAAAATAAATAAAAAGAATAATAAATAAATAAATGGATAATAAAAAGAAAACCCTAACCATTACACAACCATGGTTTAATCTTTACACAAACCCAAGTGAGCATGTATCATCAAACATGATACAAAAAAGTGCACAAAAATATATCACATATACAATGTGCAACAAGTGAGAAAATCCTATTAAAGTGAACCAATACTAGTTAATGCAAAGTAATATATCAAATATATAATTATACATTAAATCATTAAATCAACAATTGATTCAATGATCCGGTCATGTCGCACATAACCGACTAGTATCAATAGTAACAACTTATCGAATCAACACTTGATCCGATAACCCGGCTATATCGCATATAACCGATCAATGTCACAAATCGCGAGAATCAAATACAGTATCACATACTGGTATTATTCTCGGTCCCGCACACATCTCATATGTGCTCCTATTTCGTTTCGCTTGAGCCAGGAAACCTCTGTGTAGGACTCTAAAGACTCGTCAATACGCCGGCAGCGGGTGATGATCAAATCAAACATCCACAAGCCGCAAGCGGTCTGCTAAACGTAACGGCCACCCGGGTATTGAGCGATTAGAAGATCGACGAGCAAGCCCGCTCATACTCCTGTGAATCCAACCAGTAACACTTACCGTACAGTCCGGTCTGTTCGTCTGATCTGTCGCATATCTCGCCTAGGGGTGGTAAATATCAGACCCCAATAGCTCGATAAGTCGTGTCGATATGAGGTCTATAATAATTCGAGAAACTATTGGTAACTCTTACCAGTAAATCTCAGCAACCCTGGCCAGGGATTTCCGGTTATAGCCAATCGAGCACAGTGCAACATCAACTCCCTATACCGGGAGAGACGAATCGCCTCCTAACGCTCATTGCCTCCATGTGATTCGGGACTGTACCCAAAAGCCACCATTTTGCACGCCCTCTTGGACGTGGTAAGGTGGAAATCAAAGCACAGTGGGAACCACACAAGACTCTATGACGATCTCGGGTCAACAGACTACTCTGTACCAGTGTCACCAGAGAACTGCCATCTGACGTGAGGTATAATACCATCTGGGAGTTCTCGGCGAGTCCGTCCAGTGTACCAAGTCTTCACTGAGCACCCGTATATCATCTCCGATGTCAAACACCTATGGATATGGGATCATCCATCGCCCATCTGTATGGGTCGAGAAGGTATACGCTAGTCTACTCTGGTATATCGATGCCCCGTTTCGATATACCCACGACTAGGGACCTTGAAGGATGTACTTATGGACTACCATGTCCCCACTAGTATGATCCGCATCATAGTCCTGGTAGTCAAGTACACATCCTAAGGGCTTTACCAACATGTAACAGAGAGACAATCAGTATACACATTAAGGTAAAGAGTAACCAGATAGCATAATATCATGTCGAGCAAGAAAGTCCTCCCTATATATGTCCCAGCATCCACTACAATATACATCCTATATACAGTAATGGCCTCTAGGGCATACATATAACTAACACCAAGTGTAGGGGTGATACATACACACACATAGGGGTATATGATTGTGGTTTGGATGAGAAATATGAATGAAAGATATGACTTATACCTTCAGTAGAGATGATAGAAATTCCTAAGTTGAGATGGAACCTTAGAAGGAAAATTCAAAAGATGCCGAAAACTTAATAAATTTGCAAAACATATACGATCTTAAGTTAATTGATAAGTGAGTGTGAAAAATATGGGTTGATAATTTCTAAGTTAAAGATAATAGAATTTCTTGCTAGAATACCGAATTGAAGAATGAAAGTCAACATGCCAAATTGATTGGATTTTGTGGGTAGTATCCGCTGAAAACCCTCAAGAGACAACTCTCCTCCTACTAGGGACATCTAGAGGTTTAACGGCTTGTTGCACGAGCTCAGTGCAATCGCGATTCCCTGCGAAAGTGAGGTTAGGATTTTTTTGAGAATAAATTGTTTTTGCTCGGGACGAGCAAAAGATAAGTTTGGGGGTATTTGTTCATATCAGAATAATGCATTATTATATCGCCCATTCTTAATCATATTATAAATAAATAGGTGCTTTTGATCCATGTCTGCTAAATAGTTGCAGGTTATAGGTTCTCAGAACAATACAGTGAAATTAAAGAAAAGACGCTACAAATGTGAGACTACAACCAACAAATAGATAAATCTGTATGATGCCGCCTACCAGTTTAAGAAACAAACAAAGATCAATGAACAGTTCAATTGCACAAAGCACAAGGGCAACACAAGATTAAAGATTTCAACGCGAAGCTTACGGTAAAAGTCCACAAATTCTGCACTGTTGGAAATCTGGAAGAACGTAGAAAAGATTCGGAAGAACCAAATGAAGAAAACAGAATAAAAAGGAAACTTGAAGCATTCCGAAAGAATTGGGCCCATGAGCCCACCAAATGGCCGCGGATCCGCAGCCAAAAAGGCTTATGGCCGCGGTTCCACGGCCGTGCGATGCATGTGTCGGTGGATAAGTCGGTACTTTGACTCGATCATTGGGGTTGTTTTTTAATTTCATGTATGGATCAGATGTAAAACCTAGGGTTTCTCATATCTATAAATAGGAAAGTTGAGAGCCTAATTAGGTGTGTCTCTTTTGGGTGCCTCTTTTGAGATGCCTCTTTTTAATTTCTCGATTAAATTTTAATTCCTTTGTAATCGTTCAAGAGTGCATCAATAAAGAAAGGTATTTTTATTTTTATCTCACATTCCTTTTCTGAATTTAATTCTTGCATTTTTTTTTCTGTTCTTTTAATATTTGCAATTTAGTTTTCTAATATAAAAATTTATAAAAAATGAATTCCATTGTTAATACCTTAATAAGTTAGTAATTCCTCACTTGTTTGGGTTAGGAGAGAGAAGGTTTGAGAGAAGGAAATATCTCTCCCTCATTTTCTTGCCCCTATAATTTATAATTAGGACTCTATTTGAATCAAACACACGCCGCTCACTACGGCACTTTATCCTACGAGATAGCGGTGATTTCCTAGTTAAGACCGGTTGTGCTTGATTTACATAGAGGTTAGGGCTAAGAGTTAAGAATTGACGGACAAGGACAAAAAGGAAGAAACTAAGTTTCTTCCTAGTCGTGCTAATCCCCTTTGTTGACTATTACCCTAACACCTAAAATCCTAACGAGGGCATTAAAAGCAGTGAGAAGAATCCATATTTTGAACTGACCTAATCCTAACCCAAGCAAGACTTTTAATCAATTTAATCTCATTCTTAGATAGTAAAACAAAACCCGACTTGATCGAATTAACTCGTTAGAATATAAAGGAAAGGAATCCATTTCCCTGTGGACCGACCCGTACTCAACTGGCTAGTTACCAAGCGACACCGTTATTGATTGCGGTTAATTCTTTGATTTCAGAACGCATACGAAAAATCTCCAATAATTAAATGCATTTGATTGGTCGATTTTTCGCGTATGCGTTTTTAATCAAAGAATAAGTATTACCGTAATCAATAACGGTTTCGCTTAGTAGCTAGCCGATTGAGTACGGGTCGGTCCACAGGGAAAACGCGTTCTTTTCTAATTGTTCTAACGAGTCAATTCCTATTTGTGGTAGGTTTCGATTTTTATAAAAACTAAAATTGAATTTGAATTGGATTAAAACCTTGCTAGGGTTAGGATTGGGTTAATTTTGAAAGTTAATTCTACTCACTGCTTTCTTTACCCAAATTAAGATCATAGGTGTTAGGGTAATAATTAACAAAGGGGATTAGCACGACTGGGAAGAAACATAGTTTCTTCCTTTTGGTCATTGTCCGTACTTTCTTAACTCTTAGCCCTAACCTCTATCTAAATCAACCACGACCGGTCTAACAAGGGTATCACCGCTATATCGTAGGATAGGGTGCTGTAGCGAGCGGTGGATGATTGATTTACATAGAGTCCTAATTTAAAATATTGAACGAGCAAGAAAGTAGTGAGAGATTTTCATCTCTCAAACCTACCCAATCCTAACCCTAACAAGTGAGGAACTACTCACTCATTAGGGAATTAACGACAAAACTCATTTTTATATTTTTCATTTAATTAACTAATTAATGTGCGGATAATAAAAGACAGTAAAAATGCAGAGAAATAAAGTTGCAATTAAGAAGACAAGATAAAAATTAACTTACTTTATTGATGCACTCTTTGAACGATTACAAGGAATTTAAATTTTAATCTAGGAATTAAAAAGAGACATCTTAAATGAGGCACCCAAAGGAGGCACACCCTTAAAGAGGCTGTAGGCTTTCCTATTTATAGATAGGAGAAACCCTATGGTTTACTTCGGATCCACATCTAAAATTACAAGACTACCCTGAGAAGCCTGGTCAACGCACCGATACCCACTGACATACTGCACTGACGCGTACTCAGCACGGCCGTGGAACCACGGCCATAAGCCTTGTTTGGCCGCGGATCCGCGGCTGTCTTGAAGGATCTCTGGCTCTTTTTCTCTGGGTTGCTTCATGTTTCCTATTTCTGCTGTTTTCTTCATTTGGTTCTTCAGACTCTTTTCTACTTTCTTGCAGATTTCCAACATAGCAGAATTTGTGGACTTTTACCGCTAGTTTCACGATGAAGTCTTGAATCTTGTGCTGCCCTTGTACTTTGTATATTGAACGGTTTGCTGATCTTTGTTTGTTCCTCAAACTGGTAGGCGGCATCTTGCAGATTCATATATTTGTTGGTCGTAGTCTCACATTTGTTGCGTCTTTTCACCGTTTTTACTTTATTGTTCCGAGAACCTGTAACCTGCAACTATTTAGCAGATATGGATCAAATGCACCTATTTATTTGCAATATGATTAAGAATGGGCGATATAATAATGCAATATTCTGATATGAACAAATACCCCCAAACTTATCTTTTGCTCGTCCCGAGCAAAGCCAATTTATTCTCGAAAAAAAAACCTAACCTCACTTTCGTAGGGAATCGCGATTGCACTGAGCTCGTGCAACAAGCCGTTAAACCTATAGGTGTCCCTAGTAGGAGGAGTGTTGTCTCCTGAGGGTTTTCAGCTGATACTACCTACAAAATCCGATTAGTTTGGCATGTTGACTTTCATTCTTCAATTTGGTATTCTAGCAAGAAATTATATTATCTTTAACTTAGAAATCATCAACCCATATTTTTCACACTGACTTATCATTTAACTTAAGATCGTATATGTTCTGCAAATTTATTAAGCTTTCAGCATCTTTTGAATTTGCCTTCTAAGGTTCCATCTCAACTTAGGAATTTTATCATTTCTACTGAAGATATAAGCCATATCTTTTATTCCTATCTCTCATCCAAACCACAATCATATACCCCTACGTGTATGAATGTATCATCCCTACACTTGGAAATTCAATTCTAGCTATCATACTCTTGTCCATAGTCCAAAATACTTTTAGTTGGTGAATTTTTAGAATAAATTGCTCACACATCCTTCATACGACCGTTAATACTTCTTGAAGTACTAACGACCGATTACAAAATGTGTTCGTGCATTAAGTCATAATTCCTCGTCTTGTAATATCTAAGGGTTTAGCAGTGACTCCCAAACCAGTTGGTCTAAGGCACTAGGTGATAAAGCACCATCGCTATATATTTTTTATTTATGCAGCCTCAAGTAATTACAAAACCAGTGTTCATATTTTTATATGTCTCTTTATTCACTTTTTATACTTTATTTTATTTTCATTCATGCTAAGGATTTTAGACAAGAGCATTTCAAGGTATCCTCTACTATTCCAAGTTTGAAGGTGCGTGTTTGTGCAAGTTATAGGGTATATAATTTCAGAATTTAGACTTAAGCTACAGAATTATTTTTCAAACTTACAATTCAAATAAAGATTTCAATACTTTTCCCTTATTTTGACTTAGCCCAAGAACTGAACTCAAAATTTGCCTATTTCTAAATAAATTGCAATAACATATATTTTCTATAGTTAAACTTTAAGAAAGGTTATTTTTAGGGTTTTTAATTTACTAAGTTTAGGATCTAGTTTTTCCTAACTAGTCAACCGTCATATTGAACTTAAGTCAAATATGGCCAAAATTGAACTTTTCAATTTTTATACTTTTTAAAAATTTTCAATTTTTATGGGTTTTAAAATAAGTATGCAAATACAAAAATATACACGTGAATGCGAAGGAAGAAAGCTTACCGAGCACAACCCCAAATTTAAACGTGACAGAGCCCTCACTGTCAGGCTACACCAAGAGGGTCAAAATTGTCGCCACTCCCCTGTTTTTTTATTTTTTTTTATTTTATTATTAACAGAAAAAAAAAAGATATATACATAAAAGGTTCCCCCTAAACTTAAGCGAAACAGTGTTTCCACCGTTGAAGCATTAAAGTTCAGAGTTACGGAGGAGAAAAACACAGTATCAAGCTATACAAGGCCTTACACAGGTCAAAGGTTAGCATCAACCATTCAAAAATTTTATTGTTATAATGGTGTGGTTGGTCAAAGAATGGAGTGTAGAGAAAAGAAAAGAGAAACACATGAGACCGTGTGGAGATAGAAGCAATATATGGTCTCGGTGGAGGAGAAGAATGGCGGAAGGGAAAAAGAAATGGTGGTGGTTCGACTTCTTCAGGCGGAGGTTGATTAATCACAAAATCCGTGTTATTTAGGAATGCAAGTTCGTCAGCAAAAAGTTCTTCAAAACTCTTATCGATATAATTGAACATTTTGCTGTCAGTAAGTTTTGTACCAGAATTTATCATACTTGATTTGTCAAAAATTTTGGAGGTGGGAGACTCAAAAAATTCATCTACCTCATTTTCAAAAGTATCCAAATCAAGTTGGCTTTCTGGAATCATCAAGCTTGAATTATCGGATTGTGATTCATCAACATTCACTGAAATTATCGGAAGAATATAAGAAGAACCAGAGAAAGTGGCAGAAAGAAGTGGAATACGAACTTGAGGGTAGAAATGGAGTGTGTAAATTAGCACAATTTGTAATGACTGATGTGTAAAAAGTGATTGTGCTAATCTATCAACGCACTGAGAAATGAGGTCAAATCCCTCAAGATTCGTGAGAAAACATGGGTACGTCGAACATTGTAAACCAGACATTGAAAATGAAAGTGTAACGTTTTCTTGTGCAATCAGAACGAGAATGGAAGGAAGTGATTGAGGAAGGGTATCGGTTAAACATTCAGGAGGGTGTGCGCAGTCAATGAAAGGGATAGAATGAATTGGAAAATTTGACTCCTCAAGTAAAACAGCTTCAACCTCAATAATTTCCTCAATATTCTCCTCAAAATTTAGCTTATCCATGCCATTCTCATCAAAATCAAGACGCATATGAAGTTCGGGAAAAACATTTAATGACTCGGGATGATGAATTGGAGAGAAAAACTTGGCCAAATCTGCGAGTTCATCATCTGAAATATTCCCAGCGTCGAAATCCTCAATCAAGTGAAAATCAATTTTTTTAGACACCTTATCAAAAGCATGGATATTAATCAATTCAGGTTCTAGAGTGGAGGTGTAGAGTTCAAAATGATTGGTGGTGATTTCACTCGAAAGGGACCCTTCACAATCAGGTAAATCAAAGACTACAAAGTCACACAACTCATTAGACGTTTTATCTTCAACTGGTGAATCATTTGGAACACTTGATAGACATTCAAAATCAGAGTTGAGGGATTCAATTGGAGATGGGTAGGTTTGATTTGAAAGGGTGCACGACTCAATGTGAATTCTCTGGATCAACAATTCCATTCACCTTCTTATCCAAATGTTCATCCTACTCCTGTCCAACCATTCAATTCCTACCAGTTCTACCAAACTTTCGCACCTTCCCTAAAAATGCAAGAATTAAATTCAGAAAAGGAATGCGAGATAAAAAAAATACCTTTCTTTATTGATGCACTCGTGAACGATTACAAAGGAATTAAAATTTTAGACTAGAAAATAAAAAGAGGCATCTCAAAAGAGGCACCCAAAAGTGGCACACCCCAAAAGAGGTTGTAAACTTTCCTATTTATACATATGAGAAACCCTAGGGTTTACAGTGGATCCACATCTAAAATTACAAGACTACCCTGAGAAGCCTGGTCAATGCACCGACACCCACCGACAAACTGCACCGACTCGTGCTCAGCACGGCCGCGGAACCGCGACCATAAGCCTTATTTGGCCGCGGATCCGGGGCTGTCTGGAAGGATCTCTGGCTCTTTTTCTCTGGGTAGCTTCATGTTGCCTTTTTCTCCTGTTTTCTTCATTTGGTTCTTCAGACTCTTTTCTACTTTCTTCCAGATTTCCAACAGTGCAGAATTTGTGCACATTTACCGTTAGCTTCACGTTGAAGTCTTGAATCTTGTGCTGCCCTTGTACTTTGTATATTAAACTGTTTGCTGATCTTTGTTTGTTCCTCAAACTGGTAGGCGACATCTTGCAGATTCATCTATTTCTTGGTCGTAGTCTCACATTCGTAGCGTCTTTTCACCGTTTTCACTGTATTGTTCCGAGAACCTATAACCTGCAACTATTTAGCAGACATGGATCAAAAGCACCTATTTATTTGCAATATGATTAAGAATGGGCGATCTAATAATGCAATATTCTGATATGAATAGGTTTCGCGACTAAGAAACTACACTATAAGCGTTTTCCTACAACTACACTAAACTAACCCAAAGTCACGTAATCATCTCTTGCTAAGTATGCACAACTCATAAAACACCTAAGTATATATATATATATCATAATGCATTCGTGTTCTATACTACGAAATTGCGGGGGTGCTATACGCCATTCACCCGACTTCCCCCGTAGATATACATCTACTCACCTAGTCCTTGTCTGCCGAAGTCAATACCGCCATCCTCTTCTTCATCTTCCGAAGTCCATATGAGAATTACCTATATGCAAACATATATAATATCATAGACCGTAATAGCGTACAAAACCAAAAAGCCACACGAAACGCGCATAGGTTAAAACCTATGACCCGCTCATGCAAAAGAACCAAATAAGCCTCGACATCGGTGTACAAGCGCCGATTGATCGAGATAAAACCCAAATGTACTAATCATGGTTTCACAACGCACTGATTATTATATGAAATAAGTCATAACTCATCAAAACCTCAAAATAAATCAAATTGATTTATTCCCGAAAACCTAGAAAGCATTCATTTACCGTTTTAGTACAAAACTTGATGTTTAAACAAATCTAGTGGCCACAATATTCACTAAATATCTTAACCAAGTCATACAAATTATAACCATATTTTAAACTCAATAATTGTATTAATTCAAAAAAAAACTAGTTTGCAAAATTAACCACTTTTAACAATTTTAGACTAACAATTAGCAAACTAGCTACTAGTTTAGATTTTACAAGTCTTAAATTGTTAAACTACACTATTAACCCATGATCAAATTACATAAACCCTAACTTGATCCAAACCCTATTCTTGAATTTTCAAGTTTGCAATTTGAACCATAATGAAACACCAATTATGCTAGATTAAACAATTAAACAACAATTTCACTAAAGGGTTAAGAATATACCTCCACAAAATTAGAGATCTCACTTGAAATCTAGCCTCCCAAAGATGCTTCCTTGCTCCAAGATCCATATTACTTTGGCCAAAGAATAATGGGTAAGGGTTTAATTAAGGAATTAGTGAGAACTTATGTTGATTTTTGATGGAATTTAATGGATTTTTGATGTTGAATGAAGTGCTGAACATGGAAGAGGGGGCTGCTGGAAAAGGGGGAGGGGGCTCGGCTGAAATTTTGGGGAGGAGAGTGAGAGATAAGGTGTTGTGTTGGAATCCCCCCCAAAGTCAACAAAAACCATACCACATTGATTAACCTTTTCTTTTTCCATTTTCTTTTCATTCCAAAACATTTCAAGTGGGGAAATGAGGGGAGGGTGTGTGGGTGTGTGTGAGGAATACCAAGTAACATGCAACCATATCCCAAGTCATCAAGCCCAAACCTCATTTCTATTTAATTTATTTTCACAATTTAAGCCTTTTCCTTTTATATTTTCTAAAATCATCTAGACAACTTTTTTTTTCATTTCAAAAATCACATGTTAGACTTTGGTTTAATGTGTCATGATGTACAAAACTTGTATTAACCCATTGCAATTTGTAAATATCACTAATTCAATGTATTACTGAAGGCTTAAAATAATATTTAAAATAGTTAATTTCGGAAAATATTTTAGTAAACCAGAAATTTTACAAGTGACCCAATAAATCCCAAATACTGGCAATTACATAGCTAGAATAGGTATATTTAATTTTATATTGAAAGATAGTCATATCTTGGTTTTTACGGAAAACACCAGTTATCTTACCGATTATCCGAAATTTCACCTAAACGATTTTTCATAACGTTACAGACGCCAGTGACGTGCTGCCTTATGAATGATCATACTAATTGACCAGAGGTGTTCCAGAGCGGAATCGTTTCCGTTAGCACACTTGACCGGACCATTTAGCCGATAGAGTGCGAGATTGGTAATCCACGAAGAAATGAGGTCCCTGAGACTGAGGACGCCAGACCGTGAGCAGGAGGCTAGTAGATGATCTTGCTCTGCAAGTTTTGGGCATGCCAATATTTATCGACATTGTAGGAGGTGTACCTCAATGTCATTTGTTGCGATTTGCGTTTGTGATCTGAGTATCACGCTTATATCGCTTGGATTTGAGTTTTGATGATTGAGTTTCATGATATTGTTTTCATGCACCATAGCAGCAACTACTGGGTACTTACTTTTTGTGCATAGTTATTGCACTGGGTATACGTTTTACACACTGTTGTATTGGTTTATGATTTGTGTATATCTATTTGCACTTGATATTGATTTTGTGCCTTGGCTGCACATGTAACTGATTTCGTGGATTTCATACGGTTGATTTGATATGTGCGTGGGGTACGCACTCGATTTGATTTTTGCACTTGGTATAGCTCACATGTGCTTGCAGTGCATTGATACGTGTTTTGTGCGCGCAGTTGCACACGTTTATGATTTTATACACCTTGGTACACTCGGTGTACTTTTCATACGCATTTGAGTTATCGATGTTTGATATTTCGTGCACTCGATGCACAAGATTTGATATTTCGTGCACTCGATGCACATGATTTGATATTTCGTGCACTAGAAGCACCCGATTTGTATTTTGTGCAATGGATGCACAGGATTTGTATTTTGTTCACTGGATGCACCGAATTTGTATTTCGTGCATTGGTTGCAATAGATTTATATTTTTATGCGCGTGTGTACTTGATGTTCGTTTTCGTGCATGCTACTACACTAGACGCTTTTTACGAAGCTGACGCGCTTGGGTTGGATTTGTGCGCATATTAGGCGCTTGGTATTGGATTTTGTGCGCATTGAATGCGTTTGACTGAGATTTTTATTCGTGCATGTTGGATACTTGATTTACATTTTATTTGTGCATGACGGATGCACTTGATTTGGACTTTCACACATGTTGGGCGAATGATATGAGATGTGGTTTGTGCACACCAGATGTACTCGATTGGGATTTTCTTTCGTGCACAATAGAAGCACTAGATGTTGTTGTCGTGCACACCTGTTGCACTGGACAGATACTTTCGTGCACACCAGTTGCACTTAGTTTTTCTTTCGTGCATATTGGCACTTGTATTTGGATTTGATTTCCATGCGCACCAGACGTACGTGATTATTGGATACGCCTTTCGAAGCTGATATGCTTTTGAGCACCTTGTTTTCATGATGGGCACTATGTTATGTAGTAGACGAACATGACTGATCCGAGGACAGTACCTGAGTATTTTGCTTGCATTAAAAATTTAACAAGAGGTTTTCAAAAAGGAGCTATAGTCTCGCTATTTCTTACATGTCTACGAGTGACGCGAACGTTTACAAGGAAAACCTTTTGGGATATTACAAAAAGGCAGAACGTATATTTGAGCAAAACATATATGCTAGTATATTATTACTTTACAAATGAGCGTCTGCCACATGTGCCGTGAGTTACGTATTACACGGCAATTCAGAAAGGATTCTGCATATGTTTTATTCAGTTTTTGGAAATTTTTCAAACAGGATGTGTACTATATACATATTATAGTATTTCCTTAGTGTATATTGGAATTCAGTAGTGGGTTTTGAGGTCTGTATCTCGTTTGTGACTCCGATGATATGCGTGCAAGTCCGATAATTTGTGTGACGCTTTACGGAGTTCGGTTTTGAGTTTCGTACTCATTTTTCCGGCGCACAGGATGCGTTGTGGTATGTCTGTTTCTTCCGTGATTTCGGAGCCCCGTTGATTTGAGCTGATTATTGAAATGTTTTAGCATTTGGGGGTTTAAATTTAAATTCGGGGACAGAATTTCTTTAAGGGGGGAAGATTGTAACATTTCAAAAATATAAAAATATTATTTTCGGAATCTAATATTAAAATAATATTTTCGCGAAAATTAGCCGATTTGCGAAATTGGGGTTTTCGTAAAATGGTATGAATATATACCAATATTTGTGAAAAAATTGGGAGATTAAATTGATTTATTCATTTAAAAATATTTTGGTGATGGAATTTGTTTGCAATTGTTTTTGGCCATATTCCTTCACTCAAATTTCTTGGCCATTTCCTTACCAATATGTTTTGGCCGAACCTAGTAGGGAGTAGGCATCATTTAGATAATGATGGTGAGTCACTGGTGGGATTCTAAAATGGCATGGTGTTTTTGTGAGGTGTCTTTTGCAATTAATGCTTTTTGTTTTGGAGATGGATATTTGTGTTGATATTTATTTTTATGCTCACCACTTGAAATGCTTGTGCTCACCTCTTCCAAATTTAATCCATAGTGAACCAATTTTCCTACCTTAGTGGCCGAGCACTATTGGTTGGGTGGGTTAATTGGAGGATGACTTTTGGGTTGAATAAATAATTCTTTCTACAACCCTCACCACTTTGAAAAATTCCCAGAGAGCTTTAAAAGTGGCCGGCCCCATTCTTTACATACACAAGATTTCAAAAGCTCACTATTTTCTTCACTTGATTTCATTTTGGCAACTTCAATTTACCTCCACCCAAATCCTTGGGTGCCTTGAGACATGTATCCTTCACTCACCCTACTTCTTTTTTGGACATCTAGGATGGAAAACTGGATGTCCGAGTTGCCTCGGTTTTGAGGCGAGAGCCCGTATAAAGAATTCTCGACGTACGACCTCTTTGACGAGCTTGACCGGAGAGCAAACTTTGTCGAGGTAGCCACAACATGCTAAGGACTGAGATTTGAGACCGAAAGACACGGATCAATCGGTATAATTTCTTAAAGCACTTTACAGTTTACTAGTATAGGGTTATTGGTACGATTCGGGTTTTAGGCTTGGCGGTTTTCATGAGTAGCGACCCTAGTTAGGTTTTCAGCTATGTTTTCTAGTATTGGGATTCTTGGTTTTGAGATTTGATATGGTATTTGGTCGTTGGATGTTTGTACGTCGACGATAAGGGTTGCTTGATTGTTTTTCATGTGTAGGCTATAGGTTCTAACCTATGAGCGTACCGCGTGCCATAATGGATTTCAGAACTTAATATCAATAGCTTCGCGATTTCATATTGATTGTAGGTACATTCGTGTGGATTCCAAGATGACAAAGCGTATTGACTACGGCTAAGCGAGGAGTTTAGCAGGTGAGTAGATTTATATCTACTGGGGAATTCAGGTAGATGGAGTATAGCACCCCCGCAAATTTTGGATGGAACTGATATATATACATAGAATACTGTAGGAGAAACCTACACTTAAAAACTATAGATGTGGTTAAAAGATAGTTAGAGGTGATATTAATGATTGAATATATATCGAGATATGAGATGAAGGCTTTATGGACATAACTCTTGGACATAATACGATAAGAATGATGTCTCAGATTGATAAGAGGATATGAAAGGTGAATGTGAATCATGATATACATACAGATTTGTAGTTGCACGAGTTTAAGTATGAGATTTAGAGTAGCGTGACATGAGATTCAATTGATATAATGCTTATGTAAAATGACTTGATGTGAGAAATTGATGCGATGAAAAGAGTATACGATGAGATATGATGACTTGGGTGATATGTCGTTATATGGATGCGAGTCGATAAAAGATAGCTGATACCTTGTCGGTCCCCTGATACGAGAATTATGCGGATGCGACTTGAGAGATAGGTATATATATGGATAATGATTGCATAATGAGTAATTATGCCGTACAAGACTTAGATCCGTACCCCCCATGTTGTATAGGTTGATAGAATCCCTATTTGTTTAATGCCGCCGTACATTAGATTACCGTACGTGATGAGTTTCACTTGTTGATTTATCCATACCCTTGATTAGTGGATGTCGTACGATGGATTGTACCGTACGTAATGTTGTGAGGTAGGATGCCGATTGATATATTCAACAACTCGGACATGTTAGATATGTATACCTTATAGCATTTAGTTCACGATGTACATTATGCTGTATTCATGTTATTCTCATTGCATTTCATATACCTGTGCTAGTACATCTACACCATTATCGACGATGCGTATGTTGCACTTACACAGATTGTCGGCTCACACACTTCATCTTCGATAATTGCTATGTCACTCACACAGTAGAATTGCTACATCATGCTATGATATACTTGCCATGTTCACATCACTATGCTAGATTGCATGATATACTGGCTATGCTCACACCATTTCTCTATGTTGCACGATTTACTTTCTATGATCACATCACTGTTTCATGTTGCATGATATACGGATATGCTTACATTCTGTTATATGTCGCATACATCATGCTTTATGATTATACGCATTGGGATATGCTGTTTTCATGAAATTTTGGGATTTGAGAACCGTGGATATGTTTTCAAGAAATTTTGTATTGTTTGAAAACCCGGTTTCTCTGGATTTGACATTTCGATGCGTCCTTCATGTGATTTCTCGGTTCTGAGATTTGTGATATATATCCGATGAGAGGAGTGGAGTGGGCCGTGTGCGGGTACATGGTGGAGACCGTTATGGTACCCCAAGGCAAGAAAGGTATGTCAATGGATTAGCCGATAAGCCTGGCAGGGGATGTGCACTGTCTACCGGTGATAGTATTTGGAGTCGGTGGTTATATGGAGGATACCGACCGGAGTCATGAGTGGATTTAGGCCGACCCGTTCTGCTGGAGCCCGCGGGCCGATCCAGCAGACGGAGCATATTGTACGAGGATTTACGTGTCGATGATAGACACGGGTTTCATGATGTTTCGAGTGTCGATGTTAGACACTCCGGTTCCATGATTTTGTTGTGTCGCGAGGGACGCACGTTGATTTATATCCTCATTTTTACCTGCATATGCTTTTATGATATTTACATGCAGGAGTTGTTGTGTCAGTGGTTGATACATGGACGAGATCCACAACATACATGCATTGATTATATTATTGGACGAGATCCACTGCATACATGCATTGATTATATTGTGGACGAGATCCACATGCATACATGCATTGATTATATTGTGGAAGAGATCCACAGGCATACATGCATTGATTATATTGTTGGATGATATCCCCAGGCATACAAGTATTGATTTCTACACTGTTGGCACATGTGTAGATACAGTCATCCTAGATATCACATATTACCTTATAATATAGTTGACCTAGAAAATCGTTATTTATTTCGATTTATACCTGTTGATGTTTTCCACTCATGAGTTGGAAACTCACCCCCGTTGTGCCTCAGTTCTTGCAGGTTATCCGCTTGGATCAGTAGCGGCATCCTTGGCACACAGATTACATTCGGGTGTTTTGCTTTGGTAGGTGGTATATGTTGGATCGTGCCCATCTCGTATTTGTTATTCATCTGTTTCTAGTCAACTCCATCAAATAAAAAACTAGAAATTGTTTATGTTGAAGACTTAGAAGACTTGTAGTTGCGAGATTTGAGCGATTGGTTTTATGTTCGGTTTTGGGGTTGATGTCTTGCTTTACATTATTTCCTTGTGTGGATCTTCGCCGTTGGGCGTCGTATACTTGTTATTTATACTTGTGGTGGTTGTTTCCGCCGTTGGGCATGTTTTGCTCCCGTTTAGGGATGCTTTCTTTATATTCCTTGTTGTACCCGTTTCGGGGATAGTTTTTACCAAGGAGGTGCTGTCGAAATTTTTATGAAAACAAAAGAAAAGAAAAATAAGTTTAAGGTTTTTTACTTAAGGTTTCCAAGTGTTGTATAAATGTTTTCTTTACTTACTTCTTTTGGAAAAATATATTTCTTGGTTTTCGGCTTACTTAGGTTACGTTACGCCTGTAGACGTTGCTTAATTTAAGTGTCGGTCATGAGCTAATATTTTGGGTCGTGACACAACTGGTAATACAGTGATTCTGAGCGACTGTTATTTCGTACCAAAATTATAGTGAATGTTTTCCTAAATCAAGTGTTGATTGTGTGTGGTGCATTGTATAACGGTATATACGTTCTAAATCACATTACAGTTCTAAGTATACAGAACACACATAAGAGGAACAGTTCAGAAATGAACGAAATCTTCTTGTGGCATTATAGACTAGGTCATACCAATGCGACAAGACTAGCTAAAGTTACATAAAGATGCATATTTGGAACTTGGCCAGTCATGTCTCAAAGACTATGTGACCAAATCTCCGTTTACTGGAAACAGAAAAATAGGTACTGAACTCTTGGACAGATACATAGTAATGTATGCGATCCTATGTCTACACATGTGTAATACCCCAGGTATTATCCGGTATACCCATTATATACCAGATAAGTATGGGGACCCACTATAAAACAATGGGGAATCTTCGGAATACATTCCGAAAGAGGACAGATCTGTACTATAAATGGAATGATACCACTCTTCAATACAGAGGCGCCTTTTAAGTGAACGGGCACTACAGGAGTTTGAGAACTCCGTAGTCAAGCGTGCTTGGGTCAGGGAAGTCCTTGGATGGGTGACCTCCTGGGAAGTGGCCCCTGGTCGGGTCCGGTTTGCTCCGAAGGACAAAACAGTGCGGTTTCGGCCAGAGCGGACAATACTCTCTGTATTGGTGGTGGGGCGTGACTGAATGGTATCAGAGCTGGTTCCTCAATAGTAGGTCTGTGGTTCGAGGACGAACCATTGTCTAAGTGGGGGAGAATGTAATACCACAGGTATTATTCGGTATACCCATTATATACCAGATAAGCATGGGGACCCACTATAAAAAAATGGGGAATCTTCGGAATACATTCCGAAAGAGGACAGATCTGTACTATAAATGGAATGATACCACTCTTCAATACAGAGGCGCCTTTTAAGTGAACTGGCACTACAGGAGCTTGAGAACACTGTAGTTAAGCGTGCTCGGGCCAGGGAAGTCCTAGGATGGGTGACCTCCTGGGAAGTGGCCCCTGGTCGGGTCTGGTTCGCTCCGAAGGACAAAACCGTGCGGTTTCGGCCAGAGAGGACAGTGCTCTCTGTATTAGGGGTAGGGCATGACAACATGCCAGGAATGGTTCCTCGTACTTTATTACATTCATCGATGATCTCTCAAGGTACGGACATATGTTCCTGTTGAAACATAAGTCTGAATCTTTTGAGAAATTCAAGGAATGTAAGTACGAAGTTGATAACCAGATAGGTAAAAGTATTCAAATCAATCGATATGATCGGGGAGAAGAATACTTGAGCACGGAATTCCGGGATTATTAAAAAGAGAATGAGATTCTCTCTCAGCTTACTCCTCCATATACACCATAGCACAACGGTATATTGGGGTGGAGGAATCGCACCCTATAAGATATGGTGCACTCAATGTTGAGTATTGCTGAGTTACCTATTTCCCTTTTGGGGTTATGCACTTGAGAAAGCTGCATGTCTATTGAATAGAGTTCTGACCAAATCCGTTGCCTACCACTCCATATAAGATATGGAATGGGAAGAGACCATCTCTTAAACGAGTTAAGATATAGGGTTGTCAGACCTATGTTGAAAAGCAAAATCCGGACAAGCTTGAGGCAAGGTCAGCTCTGTGCAAGTTTGTAGGATATCCCAAACTAACGCCAGGGAATATCTTCTACCACACCGAGGAACAAACGGTGTTTTGTTTCTCGACATGCCACCTTTTTAGAAAATGAATTTCATGTGAAAGAAATTAGTTGCAAAGAGGTAGAACTGGAAGAAGTTCCAGCAACACAAACTATAACTGACGATTTGGTGGAACCGGAGGATTCAATTGTCCCGAAACGAACTTAGCCACTTCGCAGATCTAGTAGGGTTTCTTATCCACCTAAGAGATACTACTGTTTTCTCATTGACGGTGGGAGCGATGATTGCATCATGAAAGATGATGACCCAACTAGTTTCGTGCAGGCTATCACGATTGGGGACTCTGTGAAATGGCTGGATGCTATGCGATCTGAGATGGAAACCATATACACCAACAAAGTATTGACTTTGGATATTCCTCCTGAAGGGGTAAAACCCATCAGGAACAAGTGGATCTTTGAGAAAGATAATTTGGTGTAGATGGAAAAGTTGAGACTTTCAAAGCTAAACTTGTAGCAAAAGGTTTTCATCAACGACCTGGCATCAACTATGATGAAACCTTTTCTCCTGTCGCTATGCTTAAGTTCACCCGGATCCAACTTGCCATTGCTGCATACCATAACTATGAAATCTAACAGATTGCACGTCAAAATCGCTTTTCTAAATGGTGATTTAGAAGAGAGCGTGTATATGACACTACTAGAGGGCTTCGTAGGCAGTGGGTGCAGCGGAAGCGTGTGCAAGCTGCTTAAATCCATCTACGGATTAAAGCAGGCATCGTGGAGATGGAACATCTGTTTTGATGAATCTGTCAAAGAGTTTGACTTCATCAAAAAATATAGAAGAACCATGTATATATGAGAAGGTTGTAGAGAGTAAAATTGTCTTCCTCGCATTGTACACGGATGACATACTCTTGATAGGAAATCATGTTCCTATGCTACACTCGGTCAAGCTCCTCTTATCACACAAGTTCTCCATGAAAGATCTAACTGATGCCCCTACATCCTGGGGATGTAGATCTATAGAGATAGATCTAAACGGATGTTGGGATTGTCCCAATCCAGGTACATAGACACCATACTAAAGAGGTTTAGTATGGAAGATTCTAAGCGTGGTAATGTACCCGCTTGTTCATAAATCACTCTCTCCAAAGAGATGTCTTCCAAGACTGATTTGGAGAGGGCTCACATATAAGGAATACCTTATGCTTCGGTAGTCAGGTCAATCATGTATGTAATGTTGGGTACTAGACCGGATGTACCTTACTCACTAGGTTTAGTGAGTAGGTATCAATCAAATCTTGGGGAAAAGTACAGGAAAGCTGTGAAGAACAATCTTAAGTACTTGAGAAGGACTAAAGAAGTGTTCTTGGTTTATGGTAACTGTAAGTCTTTGTTACCCACCCCGATGCTTTCGGGGAGGCGGAATAGGTAAAAATCGAATTTTTCTTGGAAGGAAACATAGACTAACCATGAAGGATCTTTGCTAAACAAAAACTAACAAACAAACCAAGAGTTTTAACTACTAGGTTAGATGATTATACCTTGGTCTTGAACTCCTTCTCTTCTTGTGTTTCTTCCTTTTCTTGTGAGCTCCTTTGAGTGGTGTAGACCGCTCCTCTTCTTCGTCTTCTCTTTGCTAAAGAAAGATCCACACGAAAGCCTCTACCTTAAGCTCCTACCTCAACAATGAAGTAACTAGAGTGCTTGGCTTGCTAGACTAAGAACCCTAGAGTGAGTAGAGAGGTGTTTTGTGGTTTGATCTCATAAAGCTTATGGTTTTCAACTCATGAAACAAGAGAGTTTTGAGAGAGGAAGAGGAGAGAGCTTGCAAGAGAGAGAATGTATCATAATAGAATGAGAAGAGATAGCTCTCATATGATAAAAAGAATAATGATAATTTTAATTAGGATAAATTGTCATGGTTGATGTTGATTTGACCATTATCATGTCACAATTAATGCTAAGCATGCTCACAAAAATATCTAAATCAACATGGGCCAACTTAGTCAAAGGGTCAAACCAAATAACCATGATACAATTATCACTAATAAAAACTCATTAATCAATTTCCTCCATCTCATTATGGTTTTAATCAAGTCAATGTTCAAAACCCTAATGAGGTTCCTCCACCTCTATCAACTGTGTATACACACACGCATCCGTGTTCCGAGGAACACGAATACAATGAGACCGAACCAACCCAAAACCAAATACTAGGATCTGGCTTAAACCAAATCCCACTAGTATCATCTTCCCGAACACCGAACACGCACAAGTACGCATAAGTGAACGAACCCTGTCGTAAAACCAAACGACCTCTACTCTGTTTCGCCCAAAGGTGAACAACCCTCTGTGTGGGACTCTAAAACTCGACACTACGCTGGCAGTGGGTTTAACCATAGGCCGCAAGCGGTACTAGCAGTACGCAACGGTCCCCAGGTAGATGCCGATAAGAAGACCGATGAGGTGAACCCGTCCGAACTCCTACTGAGCCTGAATGTGACAATCTCCGTACAATCCGGTCTGTTCATCTAAGAGTATCGCATGTCGAGCCTAGGGGGCGGTAAACGTCAGACCCCTAATAGCGGTACAAGTCGTGTCGTAGTGTAGCCCAGAACACCTTAAGAAACTACTAGAAACACTACCAGTAAATCTCGCTTGCCCTCGCAAGGGACTTTGTATAATGGCTCTCCTAGATACAGCGCGATATCATCTCCCAATACCGGGAGAGACGAATCCTGTCTAACCGTCACTGCCTCCAAGTTCTTTGGGACTGCACCGAACTACTACCTGTTTGCACGACTCAATAGAGCCATGGTAGGGTAGTAATATAAGAACAGTGGGAACACACTCGAGGCGAAGTGACAGTGTCGAGTCAACGGACTAAGCTGTACTCATGTCACCTGGGAACTGATAACTGACGATAGGTATAATACCAACCAACAGTTCCCAGCGAGTCCTGTCCAGTGTACTCGTAACCTAACGAGCACCTGCATACTATCTCCAGTACGACGTACCGATGGCTGTGGGACAGACCATCTCCCCTCCTGGGATGAGATTCGTATACACTAGTCTACTCTGGAGTATCGATGCCCTGTCTCGATAATCCTACGACCAGAGACCTGTATAAGGATGTGCTTGTAGACTACCCAGCCCCCACTAGTGTGACTGCCATCACAACGCTGGTAGTTAAGCAAAGATCCTAAGGGCTCTATCAATATGTATTAGCGATATGTTAAAGAGAAACACATACACATATTAAGATAGATACAAACCAAGTAGCATACTACCATATTGAGCAAGAAAGTCAATCCATGTATATATCCCAAGCTTCCAAAATGTAATATACAATAATGGCTTCTAGGGCATATCACACTAACAATCTCCCACTTGCACTAAGGCCATGTGCTGGCATATCGCAGACCTATTTTCTCAAATAGCCTCTCGAACTGCGTCTGAGGATTGGCCTTTGTGAATGGATCTGCAGTGTTATCCTCTGTAGCAACCCTCAAAACCTTGATCTCCCTGCGATCCACGATCTCCCTGATCAGGTGATACCGCCTTAAGATGTGTCTGGACTTCTGATGGGACCTGGGTTCCTTCGCTAAAGCTATAGCCCCGTTGTTGTCGCAATACAGAAGTATTGGATCAACAATGGATGGAACCACCTGAAGTTCTGTTAAGAACTTCCTTATCCAGACGGCTTCTTTTGCAGTATTAGATGCTGCGATATACTCCGCTTCCATCGTCGAGTCAGCAACGGTTTCCTGTTTGGAACTCTTCCAACACACCGCCCCTCCATTGAGGGTAAAGACATAACCCGACATCAATTTGGAGTCATCCTTGTCACTCTGGAAGCTGGAGTCAGCAAAGGCCTCGATCTAGAGGTCTTTTCCGCCGTAAACCAAAAATATATCCTTAGTCCTTCTCAGTTACTTCAGAATGTTCTTTACCGCTATCCAGTGCTTCTCCCCAGGGTTTGACTGATACCGGCTTACCACACTCAGTGCATAAGCTACATCTGGTCTAGTACACAACATCGCATACATTATAGAGCCTACCGCAGAAGCGTATGGTATAATAGACATGTGATCCCTTTCCAAATCAGTCTTGGGAGACATCTCTTTGGAGAGGGTGATCCCGTGACAAGCCGGTAAATTACCGCGCTTGGAATCTTCCATATTGAATCTTTTCAGTATGGTGTCGATGTACCTGGACTGCGAAAGTCCTAACATCCTTTTAGATCTATCACGATAGATCCGGATTCCCAGAATGTAAGAGGCATCACCCAGGTCTTTCATGGAGAACCTGTGTGACAAGAACACTTTGACAGATTGTAGAATAGGAATGTCATTTCCTATCAAGAGAATGGCATCCTTGTACAAGACGAGGAATACAACAGTTCGTGCTACAATCTTACTATAAATGCATGGTTCATCTGGATTTTTGATAAAGTCAAATTCTTTGACCTTCTCATCAAAACAGATGTTCCAACTCCGCGATACTTGCTTTAGTCCATAAATGGACTTAAGCAACTTGCACACTTTTCCGTTGCTCCCACTCTGAATGAAACCCTCTGGCTGGTCCATATAGACACACACCTCTAAATTTCCATTTAGAAAAGCGGTTTTTACGTCCATTTGCCAAATCTCATAATCGTGGAAGGAAGCAATGGCAAGAAGGATCCGAATGGATTTGAGCATAGCCACTGGAGAAAAGGTTTCGTCATAGTCCAAGCCAGGTCTTTGACGAAAACTCTTTGCAACAAGTCTAGCCTTATAGGTTTCAACATGTTCAACTACACCAACCTTCCTTTTCAAGATCCATTTACAGCATACTGGTTTTACCCCTTCTGGAGCAATGTCCAAAGTCCATACTTTGTTGGTGTACATGGACTCCATCTCGGTCCGCATTGCATCCAGCCATTTTACCGAGTCAGTACTCTGAATGGCCTGCTGGAAGCTAGTCGGCTCATCATTATCTATGATTCAATCATCTCTATCCCTGTCTATGAGAAAACCGTAGTATCTCTGAGGTGGATGAGAAAGCCTACTACTCCTGCGGAGCAGTGCGGGAATGTCCTGTTCCTTTGAAACTTCTGGTTCCATTAAGCTTTCAGTAATAGCTTGTGGCTCTGGAATTTCTTCCAGTTCTATTGCGCTCCCATTAGTTTCCTTTTCCAAGAACTGATGTTCCAGAAAGTGGGCATGACGAGAAACAAAAACCTTTTGTTCCTCTCCGTAATAGAAAAGATACCCCCTGGAGTTCTTTGGGTATCCCACAAACTTACACAGTACTGATCGTGCCTCGAGTTTGTCCGCATGCTGCTTTTTGACAAAAGCTGGACAACCCCATATCTTCAGATATTGAAGATAGGGTTTCTTCCCACTCCATATCTGATATGGTGTGGTAGGCACAGTCTTGGTAGGAACCTTGTTTAAAAGATATGCAGCTAATTCTAGTGCATAGCCCCAGAGTGATCGCGGTAACTCGGTGTTACTCATCATAGAACGTACTATATCCAATAGGGTTCGGTTCCGTCTCTCCGATACACCGTTGTGTTGTGGAGTGTATGGAGGAGTAAGCTGAAGAGAATTCCATTCTCTTTTAGGTAATCCAGGAACTCGGCACTTAAGTATTCACCACCTTGATCAGATCTCAGTGCCTTGATACTTTTGCCGGTTTGTTTTTCTACTTCATTCTTATATTCCAGGAATTTCTCAAAGGCTTCGGATTTATGCTTCATTAAGAAGACATGTCCATACCTAGAGAAATCATCCGTAAACGTAATGAAATAGGAAAAACCACTTCTTGCATGTGTAGACATTGGACCACATACGTCACTGTGTATGAGTCCCAAGAGCTCGCTCGCTCTTGCTCCGTGTCCAGTGAACGGAGTCTTTGTCATCTTTCCTTTGAGACATGATTGACAAGTTGCATAACAATGATATTCGAACGGATCCAAATATCCTTCTTTATGTAACTTAGTTAACCTTGTCTCATTGATGTGACCCAGTCTACAATGCCATAAGAAAGTATGATTTAATTCTGGAGACTTTCTTTTGTGTGTATTCAGGATATTGAAAATCTACGGTTGGTTTAATACGTATATACCGTTGCTTAATGTACCCGACCCAATCAAAACATAATTAAGGTGAATGTTTACAACATTGCTTACATATGCAAAATCATAACCTTCTTTAGATATTAAAGATACAGATATGATATTACAAGTTGAACTGGGTACAAAATAACAGTTGCGCAAAACCAAAACATGTCCATCTGTCAATCCTAAGTGATAGTCCCCCACGGACTCATCATCCATGCTTGCTCCGTTTGCAACTCTGAGGGTCATATCACCTGTCTTCAAAACCCTACGGCTTCTCAGTGCCTGCAAAGAATTACAGATATGAGATCCTGATCCGGTATCCAATACCTAGGAAGTAGAGTTGATTGACAGACAGTTTTCAATAACATACACATCTGAAGCCGAAGCCACAACTTGCTTCCGGTCCTGGTTCTTGGCCTTCCAAGCCCTGCAATCTTTCTTCCAGTGTCCTTTCTTGTGACAATAAATGCATTCTTCCTTTCCTACAATCTGTCCCGCTACCTTTGCTTTTCCCTTAGCTTCCACCTTACTAACACCGCCCCTTGGTTTTGTGGGGGCCTTCTTCTTCTTTCCTTTGGTTTTCGTCTTGGACCTAGAAGAGGAAGTTCCTCCAACAAATAAAGCGGGTGTTTCCCTGACTTTCTGCAGGGTTCCCTCTGCACTCCTCAACATGTTGAGGAGTTCCGGAAGTTCAACTTCTTTTCTTTGTATGTTGAAATTCAGGATAAACTGGGCGTAGGTGGAAGGAAGGGACTGGAGAATCAAATCAGTGTATAGCTCATTCTCTAACGTGGTCCCGAGGTCCGCGAGCTCCTCAATATAGCTAATCATCTTCAGGACTTGTTCCCCTACAGATGATCCGACGGCCAACCTCGCTTGAAACAGTTCTTCGAGGTCTCGTATCTTGCGATACGGGATTGCTCTCCATATCGTTCTTTAGTATGGAGAAATATGGATTCAAGATCAATATCCTCGTGCCTCCTCTGATGTTCATTGTCCATAGAGGCAAGCACGAGGCACTTGGCCTTCGTGCTGTCAATCTCCCAGGTCTTACGGATTTTCTTATCCGCGACACTGGATTCTGGATCTGGGACGGCGGGTGCCTTAGTGGTAAGGAGATACCCCAACTTGTCATAAGTGATTGCCATTTTGACATTCCTGAACCAATCTTTGTAGTTTGGCCCTGTCAGTATATTTTTATCTAAAAGTAACTTAAGGCCCTTTATGTTGTATGGTTACCGCAATTAGGAGAGAGAGAAGAAACACTTTAGCTTGATGATCTTGCAAGTTTAGAGTGGTTTTTAGTTTATCTAAACAGGATTGCTCCCACTGTTTCTCGAATCCTTCCTCGAACCATAAAAGAAGAATTAGTCAGGATTAATCTCACCGTACAATACTTGCTTAACCGTTCAGCCAGGCCGGTGTCGGTACTTCGAGGGTGGTTTTACGACGCTTTCGCGAAGTTCCTTAATTAAATAACCTCTTTTCCCCGTGGGCGTAGCCCCGCTAACACCTTTCTAGACACCTACTTGGTTTATAGCATTGATCGTTAAGTGAAAAAATCTCTGGAGGAGTAGCATATACTCACAGTAGGTTCGGGATCCAAATATCATTGTGTGATAAAGTTGAAGGAATCCTACCAAAATTATCACACTTCAAATGGTATGCAACACTAGCAAGTTTCAGTTTCTTTAGAAACTCCCGATGTTGATTTTTTCCCCATGCTCTTATGACCTTGACGAAGGCCAATATATGATAAGTCACATGTCAAGTTCTACCTGTCATTATACAGGTTAATTTGAACCCACCCATACATACCCTTGACGAAGGCCAAAATAGAAGTACGACTGTCCTAAACCAACGCATCTATCTATGCAACAGATAAACATTCGGCAGCTACCAATCACTATGCCTTGGCGAAGGTCAAAATACATAGCTTGAATACTACTGAATATTTAACTGAAATGACGGAGGGCTACGAATGGTTTTGACGAAACCGTGAACGTAGTGAACTTGATATAATCGAAGGAACCTGATAGCTTTTAAAAGGAGTGGTTTAAGCTCCGCATTTAAAAGTTTTGCTGTTTTGAAAAAAACCGAGTGGTTTTGAAATTGTTCCAATGATTCAATTTTAGTTTGTTTTCTTTGCATTAATACAATGCGTCCCATCAATTAATCTTACCATTGCAGAAAACAACGAAAATATGACGTACGCTTATGCCATCCGCATTCGCCACGGGGCCCTGTCATCACCCGTTAGGTTACTTAACTAACGACAGAGAAGGGGATGGACTAGCACGGATGCCAAACATAAGCAATGTCTACTGGATATCATATATAGATATAAACATTCGTCAGATGCAATGATAGCCATTCCAGAACACAGATAAAACGTTGGATCAATGTACTCCGAGTCGACTCGGCTGCGGATCCGCGGTGAAACGCATGGTTTCGCCGCGCTTCCGCGGCAGTCTGACCGAGTCACGAACTCATTTTTCTTGGGAGTCCCTTAAAAAGCCTGCATGTATTTTTCAGGTCTCTGAAAATATTTTTAGACATGCTTATAAAAAGGGCAGAAAACACAATTTTTTGATGTTTTTTTGCGATTTTTCCGGATCAAAGTTCTAAAGACTTTGCTAACATGTTAGTTGTTGTTTAGCTAGGCTCTGATACCACTGTAAGTCTATGTTACCTACCCCGATGCTTTCGGTGAGGCGGAATAGGTAAAAATCGAATTTTTCTTGGAAGGAAATATAGACTAACCATGAAGGATCTTTGCTAAACAAAAACTAACAAACAAACCAAGAGTTTTAACTACTAGGTTAGATAATTATACCTTGGTCTTGAACTCCTTCTCTTCATGTGTTGCTTCCTTTTCTTGTGAGCTCCTTTGAGTGGTGTAGACGGCTCCTCCTCTTCCTCTTCTCTTTGCCAAAGAAAGATCCACCCGAAGGCCTCTACCTTGAGCTCCTATCACAACAATGAAGTAACTAGAGTGCTTAGCTTGCTAGACTAAGAACCATAGAGTGAGTAGAGAGGTGTTTTGTGGTTTGATCTCACAAAGCTCATGGTTTTCAACTCAAGAAACAAGAGAGCTTTGAGAGAGGAAGAGGAGAGAGCTTACAAGAGAGAGAATGTATCATAATAGAATGAGAAGATATAGCTCTCATATGATAATAAGAATAATGATAATTTTAATTAGGATAAATTGTCATGGTTGATTTTGATTTGACCATTATCATGTCACAATTAATGCTAAGCATGCTCACAAAAATATCTAAGTCAACATGGGTTAACTTAGTCAAATGGTCAAACCAATTAACCATGATACAATTATCACTAATTAAAACTCATTAATCAATTTCCTCCATCTCATTATGGTTTTTAATCAAGTCAATGGTCAAAACCCTAATGAGGTTCCTCCGCCTCTGTCAACTGTGTATACACACCCGCATCCGTGTTCCGAGGAACACGAATACAATGAGAAAGAACCAACCCAAAACCAAATACTGGGATCTGGCTTAAACCAAAGCCCACTAGTATCATCTGCCCGAACACCGAACACCCACAAGTACGCATATGTGAACGAACCCTGTCGTAAAACCATACGACCTCTACTCTGTTTCGCCCAAAGGTGAACAACCCTCTAAAGACTCGACACTACGCTGGCAGTGGGTTTAACCATAAGACGTAAGCGGTACTAGCTGTACGTAACGGTCCCCAGGTAGATGTTGATAAGAAGACCGATGAGGTGAACCCATCCGAACTCCTACTGAGCCTGAATGTGACAATCTCCGTACAGTCCGGTCTGTTCGTCTAAGAGTATCGCATGTCTGGCCTAGGGTGGCGGTAAACGTTAGACCCCTAATAGCGGTACAAGTCGTGTCGGAGTGTAGCCCAGAACACCCTGAAAAACTACTGGAAACACTACCAGTAAATCTCGCTTGCCTTGGCCAGGAACTTTGTGTAATGACTCTCCTAGACACAACGCGATATCATCTCCCAATACCGGGAGAGACGAATCCTGTCTAACCGTCACTACCTCCAAGTGCTTCGGGACTGCACCCAACAACTATCTGTTTGCACGACTCTATAGAGCCGTGGTAGGGTAGTAATCTAAGAACAGTGGGAACACACTCGAGGCGAAGTGATAGTGTCGAGTCAACGGACTAAGCTGTACTCATGTCACCTGGGAACTGATAACTGACGATAGGTATAATACCAACCAACAGTTCCCAGTGAGTCCTGTCCAGTGTACTCGTAAACTAATGGGCACCTGCATCCTATCTCCAGTACGACGTACTGATGGCTGTGGGACAGACCATCTCCCCTCCTGGGATGAGAAGCGTATACACTAGTCTACTTTGGAGTATCGATGCCCTATCTCGATAATCCTACGACCAGGGACCTGTATAAGGATGTGCTTGTAGACTACCCAGCCCCCACTAGTGTAACTGCCATCACAATGCTGGTAGTTAAGCCGAGATCCTAAGGTCTCTATCAATATGTATTAGCGATATGTTAAAGAGAAACACATACACATATTAAGATAGATACAAACCAAGAAGCATACTACCATATTGAGCAAGAATGTCAATCCGTGTATATATCCCAAGCTTCCAAAATGTAATATACAAACTAGTACTATACATTAATGGCCTCTAGGGCATATCACACTAACAGTAACGGTGAACTCCGGGTGGAGTCCTTTAGCGATTCGAGCTTCCAGAGTGATAAGGATGACTGAAAGTCAGTCTCGGGTTTGTCTTCACCCTCAGTGGAGGGACGGTATATTGGAAGGGTTCCAAGCTATATACCGTAGCAGACTCATTGATAGAAGCTGATTACATCGCTACCAACGATACTGCCAAAGAGGCTGTCTGGATGAATAAAGTTCATAAGATGAACTTGGTTCCTACTATTGAGCATCCAATACATGTGTATTGTGATAACAATGGAGATGTGGCTTTGGCCTAGGAACCCCGGTCCCATCAGTAATCCAGACATTTTCTTAGACTGTATCACCTGATCAAGGAGATAGTTGATCTCTGGGAGATCGAAGACTGGAGAGTTGACACAGAGGATAACACAGTGGATCCACTCACCAAGGCCCTCCCCTAGATGCTATTCAAGAGACTTTTGGGACGTTGGGTATGAGATACTACAACAACTGGCCTTAGTGTAAGTGGGAGATTGCTAGGAATAAGTATTCCCTAGAGGCCATTATTGTTGATACAGTGGATGCTTGGACATATATAGAGGACTTTCTTGCTCTACATCATAGTATGTTATCTGGTTATATTTATCTTAACATGTAGGCTGGTATTATTATACCGTCTGTCTCTTACATGTTGATAAAGCCCGTAGGATATGTACTTGACTACCAGAATTATGATGAGATCATACTAGTGGGGCCAGGGTGGTCCAAAAGTACATCCTTTAACAGTTCCTAGTCGAGGGGATATCAAGACAGGACATCGATATTCCAGAGTAGACTAGTTTGTACGTTTCTTTTCCCTTAAAGGGCGATGGTTGATCCCACAACCATTGGTGTGTGACATCAAAGATTTCACACAGGTGCTCATTAGAGAATGGGTACACCGAACAGGACTCGCCGAGGACTCCTAGTTGGTAGTATACCTATCGTCAGATAGAAGTCCTCTCGTGACACTGGTACAGGTTAGTCTGTAGACCCGAGATCGTCATAGAGTCTTGTATGGCTCCCACTGTGTTTTGATTTCCTCCCCACCACGCTCAAGAGGAGTCATGCAAACAGGTGGATTTTGGGTACAATCCCGAGTCACATGGAGGCAATAAGCGATAGGAGGGGTTTCGCCTCTCCCGGTTTGGGGGATGATGTTGCTCTATACTCGATTGGCTAAAACTGGAAGTCCCTGGCCAGCGCTGCTGCTGAGATTTATTGATAAGAGTTATCAGTAGTTTCTCGAACCGTTATAAACTAGACAACGGCATGACTTATCACGTTACTGGGGTCTGACATTTACCACCCCTAGACATGATATGTGACAAATCAGACGAAGAGACCGAACTATACGGTAGTGTTACTGAAAGGCTTCATGGATAGTATGGACGAGCTTGCTTGTTGATCTTCATATCGCTCAATACCCGGGTAGCCGTTACGTCCAGCTAGTACCGCTGACGGCTTGTAGGCGACTAATGTGATCATCACCTACTGCTGGCGTATTGACGAGTCTTTAGAGTCCCACACAGAAGTTTCCTGGTTCAAGCGAAACGAAGTAGGGCACATATATGATATGTGCGTGGGCCTGATTGAATACGTGTATGTGAAACTGTATTGTAATCTGGCAGTTATCTGTCATCAAGTTAGGTTATATATTATATATGTTAGTTATATGAATGCCCTAGAGGCCATTACTATACATGAGATGCATATTGTTATGGATGCTTGAACATATATAGGGAGGACTTTCTTGCTCGACATGTTAGTATGCTATCTGGTTACTGTTTATCTTAATATGTACACTGATTGTCTCTCTGTTACATGTTGGAAAAGCCCTTAGGATGCATACTTGACTACCCAGATTATGATGCAAATCATACTAGTAGGACAAAGGTAGTCTGTGAGCACATCCTTTAATGACCCTAGTCGTGGGTGTATCGAGACGGGGCATCGATATACCAGACTAGACTAGCGTATAGCTTCTCGACCCATGTAGATAGGCAATGGATGATCCCATATCCATTGGTGTTTGACATCAAAGATGATGTACGGGTTCTTAGTGGAGACTAGGTACACTGGATGGACTCGCCGAGAACTCCTAGATGGTATTATACCTCACGTCAGATGGCAGTTCTCTGGTGTCACTGGTACAGGTTAATCTGTCGACCCGAGATCGTCATAGATTCTTGTGTGATTCCCACTGTGATTTGATTTCCACCTTACCACGTTCAAGATAACATGCAAAACGGTGGTTTTTCGGTACAGTCCTGAGTCATATGGAGGCAATGAGCTATAGGTGAGGATTTCGTCTCTCCCGGTATTGGGGGTTGATGTTGCACTGTGCTCGATTGGCTATAACAGGAAGTCCCTGGGCAGGGCTGCTTCAGAGATTTACTGGTAAGTGTTACCAGTAGTTTCTCGACCTGTTATGAGCCTCATATCGGCACGACTTATCGAGTTATTGGGGGCTGACATTTACCACCCCTAGAAGAGATATGCGACATATCAGACGAAGAGACCGGACTGTACGGTAGTGTTACTGATTGGATTCGCAGGAGTATGAGAAGGCTTACTTGTTGATCTTCTGATCGCTCAATACCTAGGTGGCCGTTACGTTTAGCAGACCGCTTGCGGCTTGTGGGTGTTTGATATGATCATCACTTACTGCCGGCGTATTGACGAGTCTTTAGAGTCCTACACAGTGGTTTCCTGGTTCATGCAAAACGAAGTAGAAGTACATATGTGATATGTGCGGGACCTAGATTAATGCGCGTATGTGATACCGTATTTTATTCTCCCGATTTGTGACATCGGTCGGCTATATAAGACATAGCCGGATTATCGGATCAAGTGTTGATTCGATAAGTTGTTGCATTTGATATTAGTCGGTTATATATGATATAGCCGGATTATAAAATCAAGTGTTGATTTAATAATCTAATGTATAATTGTATATTAGATATACTAGATTACATTAACTAATATTAGCTCACTTATGATTTCTTTTCTCACATGTGTGCATTAGTGTATATGTGATATATATTAATGTACAACTTTTGTTTCATGGTTGTTGATACACACTACATGGGTGTATGAGAGACTTACACCTGTAACATTTCAGAAAAATAAAATATTATTTTCGGGAATTTTTATAATTTAATATTAATTTTAATGAATATTTTAATATTCCGGTATAATTAAATACCGATAAATGGGGGAAATTTTGGAAAATTATAGAAATTACTAAAAAGAGGGCGCTTTATGATATTCATGTAGAATATGAAAGTTTATGAATCATTTGACACTAATTTTGTGCTAATCGCGATTAAAAATCGCTAATCGGACTTTAAGCGAGTTTTGTGCACATATCATTTTCACACTTGTGTTACATTTTCCTACATGGATTTATCATCATATTTCATTCTTTGCTTTGGGTTCACTATTAAGGAGAGAAGAAAAGGAAAAAGAAAAGGAAAAGAATAGAATATAGAGGTATGGGTGAGAGAGAGAAATGTGAGGGTTTACTTTGATTTGGCCATCCTCTCACCTCACCATTTTCTTCACACCTTCTCTCCTCTCCCTCACTCCCTTGCTGCTGTTGCCGCCCTCATTCCCTCCCCATCTTCATCCTCTCATACTCCATGAAAAACACCTCAAAACCAAATACCCATTTCAATAAAAAGTTGCGCAAGCTCACTAGCTACCCCATGGACCAAGAAAGCTTGCATTTTGGACACTTGGGGCAACTCAAGAAAATTCTTGAGTTGACAAATGAAGTATTGTCTTAGCCATTAGCCTAGTATTTCTATTGCTTTTGCATCCATGTTAGATTAGAACCGATATTGTCTGGTTTGGGTGAACTTTGAAAATTCTTGTTAGGGTTAATGGAAATTGAGAGTTGTGATATGAAATTTAGCTCAGTAGAGGCCACACAAACCCGCTAGTGCTAGAATTCAGATCTAAACCAGAGACTAGAACCCCGGAATACGGATTTAGAAACTTGATATCGGAAGAATTGTGGATTTTTTGAGTGTATTTGGAAATCTGCTAACACTCGGGTGACCTGAAAATTATTTTGTTAGGACAGTGACATATGCAGGCAACCTAGGACCCCCCACTGAAACCCTAACCCCTATCTCCCATTTCAGGCCGCAAATTTAATCCTTCTGGCCGCAAATTGCGGCCAGACCTGGTCTAAATGGGTTCGTGTTTGGTCAGTAACCCCATCTCCTGTAAATTAGACCCTTGGCATATGGAAAATTAGCTGATTTGACTTAGGGTAGAATCTGGGACCATTTTCAAGAGTTGTTGTTTTGATTCGGGGTTTCTTTTTGCGTATTTTGCATTCTGGATTTTTGTATCTGTGTTGTACCTCGATCATTCGAAGTTTGTACGACGATATCGAGGGTTGTTTGGTGGTTTTGAAAGCGTGGTCCATAGGTTCTAACCTATAGGCCTTAGCGTGTCGTTTTGGTTTTTCCGATGTGATTTTAATACGCATTTGCGATTATGTTATCTATGTAGGTACCTTCACGTGGGTTTCATACGATGAAGAAGTTGAAGGCGACACCGACACCGACACGCAAGATGCAATGTGAGTAGATTATATCTACAGGGGAAGTCGCGTGGATGGCGTATAGCACCCCCGCAGTTCGTGGTGATGTATACGAATACGTATACACACATATATTATTTATATGATGATTTGAGTTTATTGATGATAAAGAAGGATTCTAGGTGTTCTTGGATTGGTTTAGTGTTAGTTGCGAAACCCTAGAGTAGTGGTTGCACCCACACACGCACATACATACTTGCATACATTCTTTCTTTTACCTGTCTGTATATGGGGATGCGTATATTTGCACATGGGTATGAGACTATGTGTACATATACTGGATTATGAGGATAGTACTTATGATTTGAGATGAGTCGATGAGATTGGATTTGAGGCCGTGAGATCGGTGATATGACAGGGTTCGTATTTGAAATACAACATGATGTTTTAGCGGGTCCTTTGACGTAGTGTTTCATACACACGCATGCATACATAGATGGTATCAGTATTATACTAGACGTAGGTCAGTACCCCGAATCTTGATGTTTGATAAAGAGGATACTAGATGAATAGTGTGATAGATGTGACATTTGACCCGTACCCAGATTTGGGAGGCCGTACGACGGATGTACCGTACAAGCTATATATTGATGATAGATCCGTACTCTTGACTTGAGGATGTCATATTATAGATTTTGGATCGTATATGATACTATTGAGGCGGGATCACCGACTATTATATATATATATATATGTATATATGTATGTATGTATATATGTATGTATGTATGTATCGGTTCAGATGTTAGGCGGTTTCCTTACCTTTCGTTTAGCTTGTTAGCTCAGCCCTATAGTGATTGTAGTAGTTAGACTAGATTCGATTCCTACCTATTTCAAAACTAACGAATCGTGGGTATTTTAAAAGACAGGCCAAGGGATTCTACGGATATTTCAAAGGACGTATCTTTTCTTAAAAACATCGTAGCCCTTATTTGCAAAACACCACGATTTGTGTTATTTCAAATGGCGCCACTGTATGACTTAGAATTATATAAATGCAGATTAGTTATCGTTGGGTTTATTATTCAGCTCCCGCACATTATTGCTGTTCGTTTCGCACCGCATGCTTATGTTGTGTTTTCATACACCATTTTTGATACCATGCTGTCAGGACACCAGCACCATTAGCGATGATGCGTATGTTCCACGTACACTTACTTGCCGGCTCACACACATCACCATCGGTAATTGCCAAGTCACGTACACTTTAGAGAATGCTATTTCATTGACATAGCTTGTTAGCTGATAGTTTCGACATGATATTAGTGTACTTGCCTTATATGCCAGTTTAGATATTGCAGTTATTACTTGCTACTTCATGCATATTATTATTCACTGTTATGCCGTATTATGGGGTTTTATGCCTATATTCACTGTTTACGTGCTATAGATGATTGGATTTCTGATTTTCATGAGATTTCCTGGATTTGGGAGAAAACCGCAAGAACATATATAAACTTCTTTCTCTCCCTCTTTTTAAAATGAAAAGTGCCGTTTTCTCATGATGTATGAGTCGTCCACCATGATGTTTTCTCGGTTATGAGATGGATTTCGAGACCCGATTCGAGGAGTTGGATGAACCTTCTTCGGGTACATGGTAGACCCGGTCAGGTACCCCGAGGCAAGAAGATCGAGTAGTAGACGATGAGTCCGGTAGGGGCAGACTGCCTATCGGTGATTTTATCTGACACGTCGGATATCCGGAGGATACCGTCGTGGTCGTGTGATTGATGTTAGGGGCCAGGCCGGACTGACGGCGCCCTAGATAGTGAGATTTGAGACACTGAGATTTTGAGATATTGAGGTATTGAGATTTGATGATACAAGCCAGTCCGGATAGCCGGAGCCTGAGATATTGGGATTTATGTTTTGTGTCGATGCTAGACACTGTTTATGTTGATTTTATTGATGATACCTATTTTAAATGTACAGAAATCTCACTAAGTTATGAAAGCAGTTTCTTCATTTACATGTATTCTGTTTTCATGCATTCATACCTCATACATATGATACATTGCTACCTGAGGCACTGACATGAGCGCATGGGATTACACTTGCGTATAGATGTTTACCCTTGCCACTTTTTCATGCTTCAGACTTATCATTTGAGGATATTACTGATCGTATGACCTAGGATTGCGTTATACATACGATTTCTGCTCTGTGATGTTTTCTACTCACGAGTTGGCAACTCACCCCCATTGTGCCACAGTTTCTTGCTGGTTTTGCCGTACAGGTTTTGTTACGGCTTTGCTGGCACACTGCTTCCATTTCGGGTGATTGGCTAGTAGGTGGGTTCACTAGTATCGTGACCACCATTGTACTTATTTTATTCTGTTGTATCTTGAAACTCCATCAACCAAACATGTATTTATTTCAGAGATAGAGACCAGTGATGTTTATTCTTTCGACATTAGAGTCGCGCATTGTATTTCTATGGATTTCATGCTGTTTTGAGTTTCCTTTTCAGTTTTTATCCTCGCCCTTCGGCGTTGTATATTATTATTGCTTGGGTGGTTGTGACTGTCGATTGACGAAGAGCTAGCTCCCGCTTGGGGATGCCTTTATTCATTATATATGCTTTATCAGGTTTTGTACCTGTTTGAGGTCAGTTTTTACAGAGGAAACTCTGCCGAAATTTTTAGAAAAGATTTGTGATTTTTAAAAAAATGCATATTTCGGCGTATGATGCAAAATTACTTGATTTAAATTGGTTTTTCCTTCACCCTACTACTTTCCTTGGTTTGGATTTTTGGGTTTTCGGCTTACTTAGATTACGTACGCCTCGAGACATTTCGTAATTTAAGTGTCGGTCATGTTCCGTACTTTTCGGGTCGTGACAAAGTTGGTATCAGAGCGTTAGGTTTTACCTTCGGAGTGTAGGATGACCCTTGGTTGATGGAGTAGGTAGCTTGAGTAGAGTGACGTACCGTACGTATGTTCCACGGCGTATTTACAATACGTTACTCCACTTAAGAAGCCTTAGAATGTACATTTCTTTGCACAGTATTATATTCATTCATGATCCATCCTCATCGATATCGGTATGTGATTTTGCTGCCACGATTACACGAGCACAGAGAGCTACGGCTAGAGTTGCAATCAGCATAAGCTCGTCATGGACGAGGACTGACCAGGGCATGATTCCAGGGGCATACGATTGCATAGAGAGGCGTCGTTTTTTTATGTTTTCGCGCCACGAGCGTTTGATGGATTGCTGTTATGAGATTTCTCGGACGTGCAGATCAGCACCAGAGGATTGATCCACTGATAGAGGCCAGCCAGAATGTGATGACCATTGATGTATCGTGTATTCATGATGATCGAGGCACTGTTTAGCGTGCAAAAGGATGAGCCGGTAGTTGCTGCGAACGACAAGATATCACCCAGATGTTGGAGCTATTGCAGTACGAGTTATACTCAGAGCTATGATAGATGGTCGCTAGTCACAGGAGGGTGAAAGACTAGGACATGTAGTTCGTTTGCTTACCTCGATGCGAGGTCATCAGATTGATTGATTCCAGGTTGAGAAGACTTCACACGGATACGTTGGGATTCGATAGAGACGATCGAATGTCAGAAACCCATTTTCCAAGTTTAAAGTGTTTGAAGAAAACATGCAAGTAACTCTACGGACCTTCTAGAAGAATGAAACCCTAACTCGACGTAATGACCATGGAACGCCTTTGAACCTTAGGGTTTGCGGCAGTTTAGCGGTGCCATTTGTGAGGCTTGGGTTTGCCCTTCTACGGTTGGTCCATAGGTGCTGTGGCATGTACTCGATACTATTAAACTGTACCCAAGATGTTGATCTCTTGGGGGATTATGAGGTTTTGACGAGTCGATCGGATGGTTCGATAACTTTCAGATATCATGTGATGGGATGCATTGCTTGGGAGACTCCAGATATGAGTATAGCTGTTGGAGCACAGTCCATGTAGCCACGAAGAGACGAGTCCGAAGCAGTCGACATTTGAGAAAAGCGGAGTAAGTGGTTCGTACGAGATCTTGATGAGATGACCGTCCACTCCGCCGACATCAGAGATGTGATACGCATGCAGAGGCGTTATATATGGATATATCTTCCAGAAGGAGTCACGATGAGTATACAGCCATTCCGGAACAAGAAACAGATATAGTAAAGGACGAAGTCTTCCGGACAGTTAGGCAGAGACGAGACTTGGGAGAGACTTCGATAGGATCTTTCTGGAATAAAGTACGAGAAGACTTGGACCCAGGAGTGGTCACATTGTGCACACCCAACAGGGCAGAGTTCGGCATCGTCAACGAGATAGTTGGCCAGAGACCTGTAGAGGATGTGCCAGAGCGGGGCTATTTCCGTCGTCATTCCATATTGGGTCGTAGAGCCGAGGAGCTATATATCTAGCAATTCGCAGTGAGAGACAAGAGCCTAAAAGCACCAGGCACCAGACCATGAACAGGAGGCAAGTAGATATCTTGCTCTGCTAGCATTGGATGCACCGACACCTTTTCAACTTTGAAGGACGGACATATCGATGACAGTATTCATGATTTGTGATTTGGTGATTCGATTATCACGTATCCGTCACTTTGGATTTATGGTATTTGGGCGATCTATTCCCATGATTGATTTTGATGACTGAGTTTGATGATATTTATTTTCGTGCACCATGGTTGCACTTACTGGGTATTAATATTTGGGCACAGTTATTGCACCTGATATCGTTTTTGTGCCTTAGCTGCACATGTTTATGAGTTCCTGGATTTCATACGGATAGGTTGGTTTTGTGCTTATGGTACGCACACGATTTGGTTTTTGCACTCGGTATAGTTCACATATGCTCGCAGTGCAGTGATGCGTATTTTATGCACTACAGTTGCACATGACTTCGATTTGATGTCATTCGATATGTTGATTTTGATTTCATGCCTATATTATGCATGTGATTTGCATTATGCTTTCAGCACAGTTTTCATGCAGTTTTTGTGTTTTGATTTGATTTGTGCACGCTGATGCACATGGTTGTGAGATTATATGCCGCGGTATACCTGATTTGGATTGAGCCGTATTGTATATCGTCGATTTTGATTCTGATATTGATGTTGATTTCTTGCACTCCGTGCATTTGATTTGGATTTTGCGCATGTTCGACGCTTGATATTGGATTTCGTGATTTCGTGCATGTTGGATGCACATGATTTTGATTGTATTCGTGCATGATGGATGCACCTGATTTGGATTTTTGCGCATGTCGGGCGCATGAGTTGAGATGCGATTTTGGTGCACACCAGATGCACTAAATCGAGATTCTTCGTGCATGTCAGATGCACCTGATTTTGCTGTCAGGCACACACGTTTACTCTGACAGGCGTTTCGTGCACAACCGATGCACTTGGATGTTGTTTTCGTGGACATGTATGGCACATTCATGGATTTTGATTTCCGTGCGCACCGGACGCATGTATCATTCATATGCACATTTTGAGATTGATTTCTTATGGAGCAGTACGTTTTTATGATGTTTAATATTGTTTTCGTACTGAGCTGGACTAGTCAGAGGATGGTACCTGAGTATGTTTTGCATGCATTGATAGATATTGAAGGGATTTACAAAGAAAGAGCTATAGTCTCAGTATTTACCTACGTGTCTGAGATGACACGAAACGTTCAAAACAAGGAAACCATTCTAAATTGTTTTCAAAACGGCGGAACGTACATATTAAACAAAGGATATATATAGATATAGATATTTTCTTACAATAGACATCCGCCACGGCGCAGTGATACGTACATCGCACTGCGACCAGAAAAAAAAAATTTGGCATGCATTTTGTTCCGATGTTTTAGTGATATTTACATGTATAGTTTTGACATATATATCATGTTGATTTCGTTTTGGATTTGATATTGGTTTCTTCACCATGACTCCGATGATTCCGAGATGCTTGACGGAGTTTTTATTTTGAGTTATCTGCTCATTCTTCATGCACATACACTGCGTTATGAAGCGTTTTTTGTATTGATGATTTCGGAGACCCGACGACTTGGACTTTAACTGAAATGTTTTAGTATTTGAGGGGTTTAAATTTAAATCCGGGGACCGAATTTCTTTAAGGGGGGAAGATTGTAACATTTCAGAAAAATAAAATATTATTTTTCGGAATTTTTATAATTAAATATTAATTTTAATGAATATTTTAATATTAATTTTAATGAATATTTTAATATTTCGGTATAATTAAATACCGATAAATGGGGGGAAATTTGGAAAATTATGGAAATTACTAAAAAGAGTGTGCTTTATGATATTCATGTAAAATATGAAAGTTTATGATTTATTTGACACTAATTTTGTGCTAATCGCGATTAAAAATCGCTAATCGGACTTTAAGCGTGTTTTGTGCACATATCATTTTCACACTTATGTTACATTTTCCTACATGGCTTTATCATCATTTTTCATTCTTTGCTTTTGGTTCACTATTAAGGAGAGAAGAAAAGGAAAAAGAACAGGAAAAGAAAAGAAAATAATAGAATATAGAGGTATGGGTGAGAGAGAGAAAGGTGAGGGTTTACTTTGACTTGGCCATTCTCTCACCTCACCATTTTCTTCACACTTTCTCTCCTCTCCCTCACACCCTTGCTGCTGCTGCTGCTGCCCTCATTCCCTCCCCCTCTTCATCCTCTCATACTCCTTGAAAAACACCTCAAAACCCAATACCCATTTCAATAAAAAGTTGCACAAGCTCACTAGCTACCCCATGGACCAAGAAAGCTTGCATTTTGGACACTTGGGGCAACTCAAAAAAATTCTTGAGTTGCCAAATGAGATATTCTCTTAGCCATTAGCCTAGTATTTCTATTGCTTTTGCATCCATGTTAGATTAGACCCGATATTGTTTGGTTTGGGTGAACTTTGAAAATTCGAGTTAGGGTTAATGGAAATTGAGAGTTGTGATATGAAATTGAGCTCGGTAAAGGCCACACAAACCCCCTAGTGCTAGAATTCAGACCTAAACCAGAGACTAGAACCACGGAATACAGATTTAGAAACCCTATATCGGAAGAATTGTGGATTCTGTGAGTGTATTTGGAAATCTGCTAACACTCGGGTGACCTGAAAATTATTTTGCAAGGACAGTGATACATGCAGGCAAACTAGGACCCCCGACTGAAACCCTAAACCCTATCTCCCATTTCAGGCCACAAATTTAATCCTTCTTGCCGTAAATTGCGGCCAGACCTGGTCCAAATGGGTTCGTGTTTGGTCAGTAGCCCCATCTCCTGTAAACTAGACCCTTGGCATATGCAAAATTGGCTGATTTGACTTAGGGTACAATCTGGGACCATTTTCAAGAGTTGCTGTTTTGATTCGGGGTTTCGTTTTGCGTATTTTTCATTCTGGATTTTTTTATATGTGTTGTACCTCGATCATTCGATGTTTGTACGACAATATCGAGGGTTGTTTGGTGGTTTTGAAAGCGTGGTCCATAGGTTTTAACCTATAGGCCATAGCGTGTCGTTTTGGTTTTTCCGATATGATTTTAATACGCATTTGCGATTGTGTTATCTATGTAGGTACCTTCACATGGGTTTCATACGATGAAGAAGATGAAGGCGACACCGACACCGACATGCAATATGCAATGTGAGTAGATTATATCTACGGGGGAAGTCGCGTGGATGGCGTATAGCACCCCCGCAGTTCGTGGTGATGTATATGAATACGTATACACACATATATTATTTATATGATGATTTGAGTTTCTTGATGATAAAGATGGATTCTACGTGTTCTGGGATTGGTTTAGTGTTAGTTGCGAGATCCTAGAGTTGTGGCTTCACCCGCACACGCACACACATATTTGCATACATTCTTTCTTTTACCTGTGCATATATGGGGATGCGTATATTTGCACATGGGTATGGGACTATGTGTACATATACTGGATTATGAGGATAGTACTTGGGATTTGTGATGAGTCGATGAGATTGGATTTGAGGCCATGAGATCGGTGATATGACAGGGTTCGTATTTGAGATACGACTTGATGTTTTAGCGGGTCCTTTGACGTAGTGTTTCATACACACGCATGCATACATAGATGGTATCAGTATTGTACTAGACGTAGGTCAGTACCCCGGATCTTGATGTTTGATAAAGAGGATACCAGATGAATAGTGTGATAGATGTGACATTTGACCCGTACCCAGATTTGGGAGGTCGTACGACGGATGTACCGTACGAGCTATATATTGATGATAGATCCGCACTCTTGACTTGAGGATGTCATATTATAGATTTTGGATCGTATACGATACTATTGAGGCGGGATCACCGACTATTATATATATATATATATATATATATATATATATATATGTATGTATCGACTCAGATGTTAGACGGTTTTCTTACCTTTCGTTTAGCCTGTTAGCTCAGCCTATAGTGAGTGTAGTAGTTAGACTAGATTCGTTTCCTACCTATTTCAAAATTAACGAATCGTGGGTATTTTAAAAGACAGGCCAAGGGATTCTACGGATATTTCAAAGGAATTATCTTTTCATAAAAACACCGTAGCCCTTATTTGCAAAACACCACGATTTGTGTTATTTCAAATGGCACCACTGTATGACTTAGATTTATATAAATGCAGATTAGTTATTATTGGGTTTATTATTCAGCTCCCGCATATTATTGCTATTCGCTTCGCACCGCATGCTTATGTTGTGTTTTCATACACCATTATTGATACCATGCTGTTAGGACACCAGCACCATTACCGATGATGCGTATGTTCCACGTACACTTACTTACTGGCTCACACACATCATCATCGGTAATTTCCATGTCACGTACACTTTAGAGAATGCTATTTCATTGACATAGCTTGTTAGCTGATAGTTTCAACATAATATTAGTGTACATGCCTTATATGCCAGTTTAGACATTGCAGTTATTACTTGCTACTTCATGCATATTATTATTCACTGTTATGCTGTATTATGGAGTTTTATGCCTATATTCACTGTTTACGTGCTATTGATGATTGGAATTCGGATTTTCATGAGATTTCCTGAGTTTGGGAGAAAACCGCAAGAACATATATAAACTTCTTTCTCTCCCTCTTTTTAAAATGAAAAGTGTTGTTTTCTCATGATGTATGAGTCGTCCACCAAGTTGTTTTCTCGGTTATGAGATGGATTTCGAGACCCGATTCGAGAAGTTGGATGAACCGTCTGCGGGTATATGGTGGACCCGATAAGGTACCCCGGGGCAAGAAGATCGAGTAGTAAACGATGAGCCCAGTAGGGGCAGACTGCCTACCGGTGATTTTATCTGACACGTCGGATATCTGGAGGATACCGTTGTGGTCGTGTGATTGATGTTAGGGGCAGGGCCCGATTGACGGCGCCCTAGATAGTGAGATTTGAGACACTGAGATTTTGAGATATTGAGGTATTGAGATTTGATGATACAGGCCAGTCCGGATCGTCGGAGCCTAAGATATTGAGATATTGGGATTTATGATGTGTGTCCATGCTAGACACTGTTTATGTTGATTTTATTGATGATACCTCATTTTAAATGTACAGAAATCTCACTAAGTTATGAAAGCAGTTTCTTCATTTACATGTATTCTGTTTTCATGCATTCATACCTCATACATATGATACATTGCTACCTGAGGCACTGACACGAGCACATGGGATTACACTTGTGTATAGATGTTTACCATTGCCACCTTTTCATGCTTTAGACTTATCATTTGAGGATATTAATGATCGTATGACCTAGGATTGCGTAGTAAATACGATTTCTGCTCTGTGATGTTTTCTACTCACGAGTTGGCAACCCCCCCCCGTTGTGCCACAGTTTCTTACAGGTTTTGCTGTACAAGTTTTTTTACGGTTTTGCTGGCATACTGCTGTTAGTAGTATGTATGCCCTAGAGGCCAGTATTGTACAGATGATGTATATTATATTGGATGCTTGGACATATATAGAGATGACTTTCTTGCTCGATATGATAGTATGCTATCTGGTTGCTCTTTATCTTAACATGTACACTTGTCTCTTTAAACTGTCTTATAGTTACATGTTGGTAAAGCCCTTAGGATGTGTACTTGACTACCTGGACTATGATGCAGATCATACTAGTGGGGACATGGTAGTCCATAGGTACATCCTTCAAGGTCCCTAGTCGTGAGTGTATCGAGACGGGGCATCGATATACCAGAGTAGACTAGCGTATACGCTTCTCGACCCATGAGATGGGCGATGGATGATCCCATATCCATTGGTGTTTGACATCAGAGATGATATACGGGTGCTCAGTGGAGACTGGGTACACTGGACGGACTCGCCGAGAACTCCCAGATGGTATTATACCTCACGTCAGATGGCAGTTCTCAGGTGACACTTATGCAGGTTAGTCTGTAGACCCGAGATCGTCATAGAGTCTTGTGTGATTCCCACTGTGCTTTGATCTCCACCTTACCACATCCATGAGGGCGTGCAAAACGGTGGTCTTTGGGCACAGTCTCGAGTCGCATGGAGGTAATGAGCGATAGGAGGGGTTTCGTCTCTCCCGGTATTGGGGGTTGATGTTGCGCTGTGCTCGATTGGCCGTAACAGGGAAGTCCCTGGCCAGGGCTAATCAGAGATTTGCTGGTAAGTGTTACCAGTAGTTTCTCGACCCGTTATGAGCCTCACATCGGCACGACTTATCGGTTATTGGGGTCTGACGTTTACCACCCCTAGACTTGATATGCGACATATCAGACGAACAGACCGGACTGTACGGTAAGTGTTACTGGTTGGATTCACAGGAGTGTGAGCGGGCTAGCTCATCGATCTTCTGATCGTTCAATACCCGGATGGCCGTTACATTTAGCAGACCGCTTGCGGCTTGTGGGTGATTGATATGATCATCATCTGCTGCCGGCGTATTGACGAGTCTTTAGAGTCCTACACAGAGGTTTCCTGGCTCAAGCGAAACGAAATAGGAGCGCATATGAGATATGTGCAGGACCGAGAATAATGTGCGTATGTGATACCGTATTTTATTCTCGCGATGGATGTATCGATTGGTTATATTCGATATAACCTAGATATCGAATCAAGGATTGATTCGATAAGCCGATACATAGGATACTAGTCGGTTATATGCGATATGACCGGATCGTTAAATCAAGTGTTGATTTAATGATTTAATATATAATTATATATTTGATATATTACTTTGCATTAGCTAGTATTAGTTCACTTTAAATGGATTTTCTCACTTGATGTGTAAGTTGTATATGTGATATACTTTTGTGCACATGTTTGTATCATGTTTGATGATGCTTGCTCATTTAGTTAAGTGTATAGAATTAAACCATGGTTAAGTTGATGATTAGGGTTTTGCTTTTTCATTTATTTATTTATTTGTTTGTTTATTTATTTGGAAAAGATAAAGATGAGAATGGTGGCTTTCTTTGTTTCTTATTGAAGCTTCATGAAGCTTTGACTTAGTCACCATTCTTATCTCATGCTTAACCCTAACCATTTGAACTAACCCTAGTTCATTCTCTACACTTAACTACGGTTAAGATTATGATAAGTTTTCATTTTCTTTTTCATTTTTAGAAGACTTATCATATTCTTTCTTCTTCTTCATCATCTTCATCTTCAAGAAAAGCTTAAGTCCATCAATGGCAACTTGAGCAAAAGTGAGAGAAATCCAATTCTAAAGTGAACCCACCTCCTATTTCTTCACCCTCTACCTCTTGCCAAGTAGTATAGGGTGTTTTCTTCACAAGTTTCACAACTTGGTGAAGTTGGAGCTTGAACTTGTGATGCCTCGACGTAGATCATCTTCGGCACGAAGCCGACGACCTAGTCCGGCCATTTCTCCGATGAAGCCGACGATTGAGTTCGGGATTCGAGATGGACAGAGAGAGAACGCCTACGTGGAGCTAAGGAAGTGGAGAACCGGATCTACAAAGGTTGTAGCCTCTCTCCTTTAGTTAAGATGTTAACTAGTTTCGTTTTTCGCCTAAATTTCTAGTCGACGATCCGTATTAGGGTTTCGCGGCACTCATAAAATTTGAAATTGGCATGGTTGATGCCTTGTGAGACTTCATTAGCGTGCTAGGAACCCTACAGTGGTATCAGAGCCTAGCTAGAGCCTTAGGCGAAGTGTAGACGACGTTGAAACCCGATCGAACCCGAAACCCTAATTTTTCCATGCTCTCTGGACTTTTTTCAAAAACTGGGATTTTTCCAGATTAAAAATGCTTAAAAAATTCAGCAGGGAATTCTAAGAATTACGGTGCAAATTTTTTCAAATGAACAGTATAGTGTGCGGCGGAACCGCGGCAGAAGCATGCCTTCTGCTGCGGTTCCGCGGCCTGATGATGACGTCAGCCCTCCTCCTTTGCACAGTAATTCCTATTTCACAGTGCTGAGTTTTCTGGGAATTTTTAAATTGACTCTAGAGTTGAGTGTTCTAGGGTTGCATTGGGAATCGAAGATTCGATCGGATTATCCAGTTTTGTCTATGTGTTTTTCCGGATAATTTTTGAATATGTTAAAAAGTTCGACCGGATATAAATACCCAACTTTTCCCTTGCCGGAAAATTTCCATGTGTTGGATTTTTCTGTGGTTTAAGGACGTTCTGAGTAGTGCAAGTAACGCGATGGTCCCTCTAGAAGACAACAAACCTTAACTCGATTATGTGACCGTCTTGAACTGCCCTTTGAACCTTCGGGTTTTGGGCAGTACGGCGTGCCACATGTGAGGTGTTGGCTTGACCCTTCTACAGCTGGACCGTTGGTACTGAGGCATGAAGTGAACGTCTTTGAAATTATTTCATGTGTTGAACGGTTTCGGGAAAACTTGGGTGTTCGAATGTTCGATCGGAAAGTTTAATATTTTCTATTTATCTGGAATGGGATACATAATTGGAATTCACACACAGCTATGAGATAACTGGATGAATGTTATAAATCTAGCGGTTTAGCCTCACTAGATATTGAAAAGAGTTTTCGATAATGAGACTAAAATGCGGGGTTTATAATTGTTAGGCATGTGATGTCTAAGTATTTCATTTGATTAGGCATGCGATGTCTAAAGAGGTTGCGGATTCCAACTGTTGTAGTTTTATACTTTCTTTCCTGTGACCGTAAGTGTAATATGTGATATCGCCGGTTTTGTAGCTATACGTCAACGACAATTGGGGTATGCATACTTACTTACGTTGATGACATGTGATGTTATGTGTTGCTGGATATGTTATATTGGATCGTCGTGTTTGAATAGCAGAGGGATTTTATGTGAGATGAGTGTTTTTCATTTTCATTCATGTAAAAACTTGTATGTAATATTCTTTTATTTGGGGCACTTCCAGGTTGCGGAAGTTGTCACCTTTTGTATATTATTTACTTTTCCGCATTAGGATAGACCCAAGGAGGGGAGCACAAGTAACCGGGTTCTGGGGTCCAGTGGGAGACCAACTCGAGGAGTCGAGTCCGGGTCTCCTAACCCTAGAATTGGAAGGGTTGCTTGCCGCTCTCGTAGGGGTCTAGGGGTGTGGGATTGGCTATTCATCACGATCATGGAATCCGTGTTTTATACTGGCTCGTATTGAAAACACGGACGTCCTAGTATACCCAATGTTTCATATGTTTCTTCTGCTGCGATATCTCTGATGTGATCATGTGATGTTCTATGATAGATACAGTATATAGTATATATGATATATTATATAGACGTTACTTATGTTTTTCACCCGCACTAGCCCTGCACTGCTCTGTCGTTAGTTACCTAACCTAACGGTGCACGAGGGGACATCCAGGCGAATGCGGATGGCATAAGTGTACGTCGTATTTATCTGTGATGTTTAGGTGACTTAAATGATGGGACTTCATTAATGTGATTAATGAAAGAAAAGAAACCTAAGATGTTGTAGAATCAAATTTTAAAACAAAACAGGTAGCTACAGTTCTTGCTTTGCATAGCGGTATATATGATATACCCTGCACCTTATTCGATGAGGAAAGGACCGAGATCCCGTCATCGGGAGTGACTCCTTTAGCAATAACTGGCAGATGCTACACACTCGGTTTGACTTTTGATTGCTTCTATAGTTTCTGCTTTGCACAGTGATATATATGATATATCCCGCACCTCATTCGACAAGGAAAGGGCCGATGATCCCTTCACCGGGAGTGACCCCTTTAGCAAAACTAGAAAAGCCTCAAAATCACTCCATTTCAAAACTTCATTTGATTCTACAACGATATCAAGTTCATTACGCTCATGGTTTTTTCTGAAAGAACCCGCGTAGCCCTCCGTCATTTCAGATAGATATTATTTAGTATTCGTGCTATGTTTGTTGACTTAGTCAAGGCATAGTGTATGGTAGCTAAATTATGTTTATCTGTAACAACATGAGATGTGATTGGATTAGAGCATTCACACAGCCTTGTTGACTCAGTCATGGGTCGTACGGGTGGGTTTAATTCAATCGGGAAATGTACGGGTTGAACTTGACTTGCGATTTATGGTTTGTTAACTTAGTCAAGGTCATAGATCGCTAGGGTCAAAAGCATTATCGGGAATTTCAAGTTTTGAAATTTGCAATGAGATTGCATACCTTCTATGAGATAGTTGGATCCCGATACCCACTGCGAGTAAGAGTTACTCCTGGGAGAGTTTTGCACACTACAATTAACCGATCAAGTAGGTGTCTAGAAAGGTGTCAACGGGGTTACGCCTATGGGAAAATGTGGTTTACTTTAATTAGGTCCGTGCGAAAGCACGGGGAACCTCCCTCAAAGTACCGACACTGGCCTGGCTGAAAGATCGACGAAGTTGTAGGGTGTAATTAATCCCGGCTAGTCTTTCCTTTTAGGGTTTGAAGGAATATTTGATAAAAACCAGTGGGAGCCATCCTGATTAGATAAGATAATAACCAATCTGATCTTGCACGAGCATACGCTAAAGTGTTTTCTTCTCTCTCTCTCCAGCTAGCGACCATTTCATTCCTTAATCAAGATAATAATATGGATGTATTGACCGAACCCGCATGTTATACTGTGTAGGGGAACGTTGGACCCGTTCTATCTTATAAATGTTATAAGACTGAACAGGAAACAGGAGAATATCTAGATTCTCACGCCGCCCAAACGGAGAACGTGCATGATGATGCACCTTCTTCGGGTGTGTTTGTTATTGAGAACTGTTTCTCAGTTCACCCTACGTCCTGGGTATTAGATACCGGATCAGGATCCTACATATGTAAGCAGTTACATGGGCTACGGAAAGGTAGAGAACTGGGAAAAGGTGATCATTCCGTTCAAGTAGGGAATGGGGCAAATGTTGCAGCCAAGGCAGTTGGCATATATCACCTGGTATTACCAAATGGTGATACACTAGTCCTGAATGAGTGCTATTATATACCAAACATGATGTGCAACATTATATCAGTTTCTTTATTAAGTAAAGAATGATATAATTTTGTAGTAAAGGATAATGTTATGAACATATTCCTAGATCAAAAGTTGATTGCATCAGGCTCGCTGCATAATGGCATATTCATTCTCAATCAAAATACAGTTCTCAATATACAAAACACACACAAGAGGAAAAGCTCAGAAATGAACGAATCCTTCTTGTGGCACTGTAGACTTGGCCATATCAATGAGACACGACTAGCTAAGTTGCATAAGAATGGATATTTGAATTCATTCGAATTATCATCTTATGACACTTGCCATTCATGTCTCAAAGGAAAAATGACCAAAACTCCGTTTACGGGACACGGAGAAAGAGTTACAAAACTCTTGGGACTGGTGCATAGCGATGCATGCGGTCCTATGTCTACACACGCCAGAAATGGTTCTTCCTACTTCATTACATTCACTGACGATCTCTCTAGATACGGGCATGTGTTCCTGTTGAAACACAAGTCTGAAGCTTTTGAGAAATTCAAAGAATATAAGCACGAGGTAGAGAACCAAACGGGCAAAAGTATTAAGATTCTTCGATCTGATCGAGGAGGTGAATACTTAAGCAGTGAATTCCTGGATTATCTAAAAGAGAATGGGATTCTCTCTCAGCTTACTCCTCTTTATATACCACAGCACAACGGTGTATCGGAACGAAGGAATCGCACCCTATTAGATATGGTGCGTTCAATGATGAGCAATGCTGGGTTACCTATTTCCTTTTGGGGGTATGCGCTTGAGACAGCCATATACCTATTGAATCTGGTTCCGTCTAAATCTGTACCTACCACACCATATGAGATATGGAGTGGGAAGAGACCATATTTTAAACGAATTAAGATATGGGGTTGTCCGGCCTATGTCAAAAAGCAAAATCCGGACAAACTCGAGGCATGATCAGTCCTTTGCAAGTTTGTGGGATATCCTAAGAATTCTCAAGGATATTTTTTCTACCAAGCTGAGGAACAAAGAGTGTTTGTTGCTCAACATGCCACCTTTTTGGAAAGGGAATTTCTTGCAAAAGAAATTAATGGCAAAGAGGTAGAGCTGGAAGAGGTTCCAGCACCACAAACTGCAACTAATGATTTAGTAGAACCAGAGGATTCAGTGGTGCCCGACGTACCCCAGCCTCTCCGCTGATCTAGTAGGGTTTCTCGTCCACCTGAGAGATACTATGGTTTTCTCATTGATGGTGGCAGTGAGGATTGCATCATGGAGGATGATGACCCAACTAGCTTCGAGCAGGCCATCACGAGTGGGGACTCAGTCAAATGGCTGGATGCTATGCGGCCCGAGATGGAATCCATGTACACCAACAAAGTATGGACTTTGGAAGTTGCTCCTGAAGGGGTAAAACCCATTGGGAGCAAGTGGATCTTCAAGAAAAAACTTGGTGTAGATGGGAAAGTGGAGACTTTCAAAGCTAGACTTGTTGCAAAAGGTTTTCGTCAAAGACCAGGTGTGGACTATGACGAAACCTTTTCTCCAGTGGCTATGCTTAAATCCATCCGGATCATGCTTGCCATCGCTGCATATCATGACTATGAAATCTGGCAAATGGATGTTAAGACCGCCTTTCTAAACGGTGATTTAGAAGAGTGCGTGTACATGACTCAGCCAGAGGGCTTCATAGACAGTGGGAGCAGCGGGAAGGTGTGCAAGCTGCTTAAATCCATTTATGGATTAAAGCAAGCATCGCGGAGTTGGAACATCTGTTTTGACGTCGTTATCAAAGAGTTTGATTTCGTCAAAAACCCAGATGAACCTTGTATTTACAAGAAGGTGGCAGAGAGTAAGACTGTCTTCCTCGTATTGTACGTGGATGACATACTCTTGATAGGAAATGATATTCCTATGCTGCAATCAGTCAAGCTCTTCTTATCACAAAGATTCTCAATAAAAGATCTAGGTGATGCCTCATGCATACTGCGGATTAGGATCTATAGAGATAGATCCAAACGGATACTGGGATTGTCCCAATCCAGGTACATTGACACCATACTAAAAAGGTTTAGTATGGAAGAATCCAAGCGTGGGAACCAACCCACAATCTCTGGACTCACTCACTCCTAAGAGATGTCTCCCAAGACAGATTTGGAGAGAGCTCGCATGCAAGGCATACCCTATGCTTCGGCAGTAGGCTCTATCATGTATGCGATGCTATGTACCTGACCCGATGTTGCATACTCACTAAGTGTAGTGAGTCGGTATCAAGCAGAACCTGGAGAGAGTCACTGGACAGCTGTGAAGAACATTCTCAAGTACTTGCGAAGGACTAAAGATATGTTCTTGGTGTATGGTAACGGAAAACTCCAAGTGGAGTCCTTTACCGATTCGAGCTTCCAGAGTGATAAGGACGACTCTAAGTCGCAGTCGGGATTTGTCTTTACCCTTTACGGAAGGGCGGTTAGCTGGAAGAGTTCCAAGCAGGAAACCGTGGCAGACTCGACGATGGAGGCTGAATACATCGCTGCCAACGATGCTGCCAAAGAGGCTGTCTGGATCAAGAAGTTTATTACTGAACTTGGAGTGGTTCCATCCATTGAGCATCCAATACCTTTGTATTGTGATAACAATGGAGCGGTGGCTTTGGCCAAGGAACCCAGGTCGCATCAGCGATCCAGGCATATTCTGAGGCGGTATCACCTGATCCGGGAGATAGTTGATCGCCGGGAGATCGAGGTCAGGAGAGTTGACACGAAGAACAACACGGCGGATCCACTCACGAAAGCCATTCCCCAGATACAGTTTGAGAGACTCTTCGGGATGCTCGGTATGCGATACTACAGCAGCTGGCCCTAGTGCAAGTGGGAGATTGTTAGTAGTATGTATGCCCTAGAGGCCAGTATTGTACAGATGATGTATATTATATTGGATGCTTGGACATATATAGAGATGACTTTATTGCTCGATATGATAGTATGCTATCTGGTTGCTCTTTATCTTAACATGTACACTTGTCTCTTTAAACTGTTTTATAGTTACATGTTGGTAAAGCCCTTAGGATGTGTACTTAACTACCTGGACTATGATGCAGATCATACTAGTGGGGACATGGTAGACCATAGGTACATCCTTCAAGGTCCCTAGTCGTGAGTGTATCGAGACGGGGCATCGATATACCAGAGTAGACTAGCGTATACGCTTCTCGACCCATGAGATGGGCGATGGATGATCCCTTATCCATTGGTGTTTGACATCAGAGATGATATACGGGTGCTCAGTGGACACTGGGTACACTGGACGGACTCCCCGAGAACTCCCAGATAGTATTATACCTCACGTCAGATGGAAGTTCTCAGGTGACACTTGTGCAGGTTAGTCTGTAGACCCGAGATCGTCATAGAGTCTTGTGTGATTCCCACTGTGCTTTGATCTCCACCTTACCACGTCCATGAGGGCGTGCAAAACGGTGGTCTTTGGGCACAGTCGCGAGTCACATGGAGGCAATGAGCGATATGAGGGGTTTCGTCTCTCCCGGTATTGGGGGTTGATGTTGCGCTGTGCTCGATTGGCCGTAACAGGGAAGTCCCTGGCCAGGGCTGATCAGAGATTTGCTGGTAAGTGTTACCAGTAGTTTCTCGACCCGTTATGAGCCTCACATCGGCACGACTTATCGGTTATTGGGGTCTGACGTTTACCACCCCTAGACTTGATATGCGACATATCAGACGAACAGACCGGACTGTACGGTAAGTGTTACTGGTTGGATTCACAGGAGTGTGAGCGGGATAGCTCATCGATCTTCTGATCGTTCAATACCCGGATGGCCGTTACGTTTAGCAGACCGCTTGCGGCTTGTGGATGATTGATATGATCATCATCTGTTGCCGGCGTATTGACGAGCCTTTAGAGTCCTACACAGAGGTTTCCTGGCTCAAGTGAAACGAAATAGGAGCGCATATGAGATATGTGCAGGACCGAGAATAATGCGTGTATGTGATACCGTATTTCATTCTCGCGATGGATGTATTGATTGGTTATATTCGATGTAACCTAGATATCGAATCAAGGATTGATTCGATAAGCCGATACATAGGATACTAGTCGGTTATATGCGATACGACCGGATCGTTAAATCAAGTGTTGATTTAATGATTTAATGTATAATTATATACTTGATATATTACTTTACATTAGCTAGTATTAGTTCACTTTAAATGGATTTTCTTACTTGATGTGCAAGTTGTATATGTGATATACTTTTGTGCACATGTTTGTATCATGTTTGATGATGCTTGCTCATTTGGTTAAGTGTATAGAATTAAACCATGGTTAAGTTGATGATTAGGGTTTTGCTTTTTCATTTATTTATTTATTTGTTTATTTATTTATTTGGAAAAGATAAAGATGAGAATGGTGGCTTTCTTTGTTTCTTATTGAAGCTTCATGAAGCTTTGACTTAGTTACCATTCTTATCTCATGCTTAACCCTAACCATTTGAACTAAGCCTAGTTCATTCTCTACACTTAACTATGGTTAAGATTATGATTAGTTTTCATTTTCTTTTTCATTTTTAGAAGACTTGTCATATTCATTCTTCTTCTTCATCATCTTCTTCTTCAAGAAAAGCTTAAGTCCATCAATGGCAACTTGAGCAAAAGTGAGAGAAATCCAATTCTAAAGTGAACCCACCTCCTATTTCTTCACCCTCTACCTCTTGCCAAGTAGTATAGGGTGTTTTCTTCACAAGTTTCACAACTTGGTAAAGTTGGAGCTTGAACTTGTGATGCCTCGACGTAGATCATCTTCGGCACGAAGCCGACGACCTAGTCCGCCCATTTCTCCGATGAAGCCGACGATTGAGTTCGGGATTCGAGATGGACAGCGAGACGACGCCTACGTGGAGCTAAGGAAGTGGAGAACCGGATCTACAAAGGTTGTAGCCTCTCTCCTTTAGTTAAGATGTTAACTAGTTTCGTTTTTCGCCTAAATTTCTAGTCGACGATCCGTATTAGGGTTTCGCGGCACTCATAAAATTTGAAATTGGCATGGTTGATGCCTTGTGAGACTTCATTAGCGTGCCTAGGAACCCTACAACTGCTTCCATTTCGGGTGATTGTCTAGTAGATGGGTTCACTTGTATCGTGACCACCATTGTACTTATTTTATTCTGTTGTATCTAGAAACTCCATCAACCAAATATGTATTTATTTCGGAGATAGAGACCAGTGATATTTATTCTTTCGACCATAGAGTCGCGCGTTGTATTTCTATGGATTTCTGTTAGTGCTTATGCCCTAGAAGGCCATTACTGTATCATACTAGCTTGTATATTACTTAATGGAAGCTTGGGATATTCACATGTATATAACAGTCTTGCTAAACATGGTAGTATGCTACTTGGTTTTTCTATCTTAATATGTGAGTATACGTATTGATAGAGCTCTTAGGATCTTGCTTGTCTACCAGCGTTGTGATGGCAGTCACACTAGTGGGGGCTGGGTAGTCTACAAGCACATCCTTATTCAGGTCCCTGGTCGTTGGATTATCGAGACAGAGCATCGATACTCCGGAGTAGACTAGTGTGTACGCTTCTCATCCCAGTTGGGGAGATGGTCTGTCCCACAGCCATCAGTACGTCGTACTGGAGATAGTATACAGGTGCTCGTTAGGTTACGGGTACACCGGACAGGACTCACAGGGAACTGTTGGTTGGTTTGATACCAGTCGTCAGTGAACAGTTCCCAGGTGACATGAGTACAGCGTAGTCCGCAGACTTGACACTGCTACTTCGCCTCGAGTGTGTCCCACTGTTCTTAGATTGCTACCCTACCACGGCTCAAAGGAGTCGTGCAAACAGGTAGCAGTTGGGTGCAGTCCCGAGCACTTGGAGGCAGTGGCGGTTAGACAGGATTCGTCCCTCCCGGTATTAGGAGTAGATATCGTGCTGTGTCAGAGAGCCATTACGCAAAGTCCCTGGCCAGGGCAAGCGAGATTTGCTGGTAGGTTCCAGCAGTTTCTCAGGGTGTAATGGGCTTCACTCCGACACGACTTATACCGCTATTAGGGGACTGACGCTTGCCGCCCCCCTAGGCCCGATATGCGATAGTCTTGGATGAACGGACCGGACTGTATGAAGATTGTCACATCAGACTCAGTAGGAGTTCGGATGGGTTTACTCATCGGCCTTCTTATCGACAACTACCTGGGGACCGTTACGTACAGCTAGTGCCGCTTGCGGTCTGTGGTTAAACCCACTGCCAGCGTAGTAGTCGAGTCTCTAGAGTCCCACACAGAGAGTTTCCTACTCCAGGCGAAACGATATAGAGGTTGCATGGTTTTGCGACAAAGGGTTCGGACGCATACGTGCGTTTACGCGCGTACGACTTTCGGACAGTTTTTACCAGTCGGCTTTGGTTTAAGCCAGTTACTGGTATCCGGTTATTGGATTTTTACAGTCTAAAGTTTTTCCGTATTTTTACGGATCGGAGGGGCGTTCTCGTAATTACTCGAGAAGCTTCTAGAAGATGTGACTAAGGAGGTTTCTTTTGGATGAGAGAGTGAGTCATAGTGGTGATTCATTCACTTCATTAATGCACATTTATTGCTTAATGACTCATGCTAATGAATCATCACAAGATATTTTGTGAAGCATGCTTATTCATTTCCTTTATTGATTATTCTAAAATAAGAATGCTTCATAATATTATGATACACTCTCTCTCTTCTCTCATTATCATATCACACATTCTCTCTCCTCAAGCTCTCATCTTCAAACCCTAATCCTTAATCCTCATGTGTTGAGATCAAAGGATTAGTTAGACTAAACAATCCATAACCTTCACTCTATATCATCCTCTCATCTTTGATTAGCAATCAAAGTTGATTAGTTACCTCAAGTTAGAGGTTTAGCTTGGTGTTTTGCTCTCGGGTGGATCGTCTACTACCTAGAGAAGGTCGAGGAGAACAAAGGAGGACGTAAAGAAGAAGGACCGGTTTCATTAGGTATAATCCCTAATCACTTGTGAAAAGAAACTCATAAGATACGGTTATTTATAGTTTAGCTTCGATTCAAGCGGTTAGTCGATGTTCGTTGTTTAAACTTGATTGATTTTTAAAATTCCGCCTCCCCATAAGTACTGGGGTGTACTACATCGACTTACAATTTCATGCTGTTTGGAGTTTCCTTTTCAGTTTTGATCCTCGCCCTTCGGCGTTGTATATTATTATTGCTTGCGTGGTTGTGACCGTCGATTGACGAAGAGCTAGCTCACGCTTGGGGATGCCTTTATTCATTATATATGCTTTATCAGGTTTTGTACCCGTTTGGGGTCTGTTTTTACAAAGGAAACTCTGCCGAAATTTTTAGAAAAGACTTGTGATTTTTTAAAAAATGCATATTTCGGCGTATGTTGCAAAACTACTTTATTTAAATTGGTTTTTTCTTCACTCTACTACTTTCCTTGGTTTGGATTTTTGGGTTTTCGGCTTACTAGATTACGTACACCTCGAGACGTTTCATAATTTAAGTGCCGGTCATATTCCGTACTTTTCGGGTCATAACAACACCAGAAGAATTATAATGTAGGGTTTAAATATTTAAAGTAAATCCAAATTAGTGGTTAATTGGTCACATGCATGAAGCTTTGAGAAGCTTGTTGATGCATGGACTTGGTCCACTAATTTTGTTTTACTAAAGATACTTATTAACCTAAGCATTATAATTTAGCCATGGTTTATTCTCTACATGGGTTAGTGTATGACACTAACTCACCCATGGTTGCTATTCTCACCTCATGAGTTCATTCTCTCATCTCTTCACTTGAGCTTCTTCTTCCTCATGATAAAAGCTCACTAGCTTTTCTCAAGGTGAGAAAATATTGTGAGAAAAATAAATCAAAAGAAAGCCCACTTCCTACTTCATCATCATCTACTACTTGCCATTTAGTTTAGGGTATTTGCTTCACTAATTTTACAATTAGTGAAGAGGTAGCATGAGCTTGAGTCTCCTCGACGTAGATCATCTTCGGCCTCGAAGACTTCGAGCAAGCTTGTTCATTTCTCCGGGAGAACCCATACTAGAGTTCGGGAGATTGATACTCGCTGCGAAGAGACAACTACACGGAGCTTTAGAAGTGAAGGACCGGTCTACAAAGTTTGTATTCCTCATTCACTTAGAAGTAAAGTTGTTTACTTCTTGTTTCTTACCCTAATACTCTAGTTAGGTCCTAGGTTAGGCTTGTTTGGCACACTAAATTTTTAAATACGGCATGTTTGATGCCTTGTGGAACCTTGTGGATGTGCCTAAGAACCCTACAGTGGTATCAGAGCCTAGCTAGAGTATTAGGCGCTTTCTAGACGAAGTTAGAATTCCGATCGAACCCCGAAAACCCGAAACGGACCCCCTCTCTCGAAATTTTTCAAAAAGTTGGATTTTTCCATGTTAAAAATATTCAGAAAATCATGCAGGTAATTCTATGGGTGAGAAAATATTGTGAGAAAAATAAATCAAAAGAAAGCCCACTTCCTACTTCATCATCATCTACTACTTGCCATTTAGTTTAGGGTATTTGCTTCACTAATTTTACAATTAGTGAAGAGGTAGCATGAGCTTGAGTCTCCTCGACGTAGATCATCTTCGGCCTCGAAGACTTCGAGCAAGCTTGTTCATTTCTCCGGGAGAACCCATACTAGAGTTCGGGAGATTGATACTCGCTGCGAAGAGACAACTACACGGAGCTTTAGAAGTGAAGGACCGGTCTACAAAGTTTGTATTCCTCATTCACTTAGAAGTAAAGTTGTTTACTTCTTGTTTCTTACCCTAATACTCTAGTTAGGTCCTAGGTTAGGCTTGTTTGGCACACTAAATTTTTAAATACGGCATGTTTGATGCCTTGTGGAACCTTGTGGATGTGCCTAAGAACCCTACAGTGGTATCAGAGCCTAGCTAGAGTATTAGGCGCTTTCTAGACGAAGTTAGAATTCCGATCGAACCCCGAAAACCCGAAACGGACCCCCTCTCTCGAAATTTTTCAAAAAGTTGGATTTTTCCATGTTAAAAATATTCAGAAAATCATGCAGGTAATTCTATGGACACACCTGAAAAACGAAACCCTAACTCGTCTAAGTGACCGCGGATCCATGGCCAAAACGTGGTTTTGGCGGCGGATCTGCGGCGCCACTTGAGAGGCTTAGGTCGGGCCCTTCAGCTGTTGGTCCGTAGGTACTGGGGCATGCTTCTGGGCATTTTTAATTCCGCTCAAGTGTTGAGCTTTCTGGGAATTTTAGGAATTCGTTGATTCGATCGAATTGTCATCGTCTAGCTTTCTGTATTGTGATACAATATTTTGAATCCACTATAATTAGTTATGTGATAACTAGTTTGAATTTCATAAATCTAGTGGTTTAGTCTCATTTCATTGGTTGCCATGGAATTTTGATGTTGATCAAAAGTCCATCGCAATTACGCAGTGTACGCGGATACTCGCCAGGTAACCTTATTAGATAGCCACGCCCCATAGCCTCGACCAAGTGACTGTAGGAGAACCCCGTCGCCAAAAGCTTCCGTTAGGATGCTCGCGGCTGCGGTGTTCCGTCTTAATGCACTTCGTCGACGGCATCTGGGGGTGCGGCCGTCTAATAAACTTTCTGACGAGCATTCGATCATGTTATCGGGAATCTTGTTGAATTACCCGACAGGCTATTGGAAAATATTTTCAATATCGAGACTAAAATGCGGGGTTTATAATTGTTAGGCATATGATGCCTAAGGAATTCATTTGGTTAGGCATGAAATCCAACGTCTGTGATACATTGGGTTTAAGATGTCTAAGATGGTTGCGGATTCCAACTGTTGTAGTTTTTCACTTTCTTTTCTGCGACCATAAGTGTAATATGTGGTGTATCGCCGGTTTCGTTGCTATATGTCAACGACAATTGGAATACGTATATTTACTTACGTTGATGACTTGTGATGTTATGTGTTGCTGGGATATGTTTTATTGGATCGTCGTGTTTTGAATAGCCGGGGTTTTCTTATGTGAGATGAGAGTTTTTCATTTTCATTCATGCAAAAACTTGTATGTAATATTCTTTTATTGGGGCATTTCCGGGTTGAGGATGATGTCACCATTGTTGTATATTATTTACTTTTCCGCATTAAGATAGACCCAAGGAAGGGAGCACAAGTAACCGGGTTCTAGAGTCCAGTAGGAGACCATCTCGGGGCGTCGAGTCCAGGTCTCCTAACTCTAGAATTAGTAGGGTTGCTTGCCGCTCTCGTAGGGGTCTAAGGATGTGGGTTTGGCTATTCATCACGACCGTGGAATCCGTGTTTTAGACAGGCTTAATATAAAACCCGAAAATCCTAGTATATCGAATATTTCATATATTGTTTTCTGCTACGATATTTGTGATGCGATCATTTGATATGTTGAGATAGATACTGTATATAGTATATGTGATATATTATATAGACGTTGCTTATGTTTTACACCCGCGCTAACCCTGCCCCGCTCTGCCATTAGTTACCTAACTTAACGGTGTATGACGGGACATCGAGGCGAATACGGATGGCATAAGCACACGTTGTATTTATCTGTGATGTTTAGGTAACTTACAATGATGGGACTTCATTAACGTGATTAATGAAAGAAAAGAAACCTAAAAGATGTTGTAGAATCAAATTTTCAAAAAGGGTTGCTCTAGTTTTTGCTTTGCATAGCGGTATTCCTTGTAGAATATCCAGCACCTTATTCGATAAGGAAAGAGCTGAGATCCCTTCTCCAGGAGTGACCTTGATTGATCATCTTCGTGTGTATTTGGAAAAGTTTTAATCACAACCAAAGAAATTTATACTGCAATCAATTAACGGTGTCGATGTAGCGCGTTAATGAATACGGATCCTCCACTGAGATGTGTGTTTTGATAGATCTTATTTTAGATGAGTCGAAATGAAAAGATAAAAGAAATTGCAAGAAAATTGATTCATGATTTGTGAGTTTTAATTTCAAGAAAGTAAAGATCTAGAATCAAGAATCAAGAAATGTCCCAATCAATTGAGTTATCAAGATTTGTAAAGTAGCTTTTAGGAATCGATCAAATAAGTTGTGTTCATGAAAACTAAAGATTACGAAATCTTATCTATTGAGAATTTGTTGCTTGATTGATGACGATCAATGAGGTTTAGGGATCTATTGAAGAAACTACAGTTTCTCCTTCACCATCCCTTGTCCTTTCATTGATTATCATTCAAATTCAAGCCTCTAGCAAATTGAATCACCGATCGTTGATCTCTAATTTGGAGCGAAAACATTCAAGAAAGCGATCTCGCTCGAAACTAGGTCTTCAATGATTCAATTTCCTAGAGTTTACAAAACTCATAAGACTTAAGAACCGTTCAAGAATTTCCTCATCATCATCTACCTATTCTCTCGATTCCGCTACAAGCGGAGATTTCACTAAAACATCATGAAAAAGAAAAGAATCAATAATCCGTAACTTTTCATAATGCAGCAATGTAAAGAAAAGCAAGATTTACAATATTCACCTTTATTAATCGACGAGTAGGTACAATTCACTCAATTCGAGGTTACAAGATTTGAGGAGGTAACTAGATCCGCCGAAATTAGCTTCGCATCGATCTTCTTGAGTCACGGATCGTCGTGGATCTCTTGCTCGGATGTAGGTCTGTGTTACATCAAAGGATCTTCATTTGCTTGCTTGATTCGCTTCTCGATGGATCTTGATTTGGCTTTTGAATTTGATTTGGGCCTAGGGTTTAGAGTTGCAAGTTGTGTCACTCAACTTGTGGAAATTTGGCTTAATATTCAACAACCTTTGTAATGAAGCCTTAGGTGCCTTTTTACAGTTTTCCCTCAAACTTCCCCTAGAAGCTATGTCAATCTTCCCTTTGAAGCTAGGTAGTTAAAGAGAAGTTTCTAGATTACGATAGTTAGCTAGCTTACAAGAGAAGACTTGCTGTTGCTGGGAAGCTTCTGGAGAATTCGAGGAACTGAACCGTCTTGAAGACGTTTTTCCGTTGAGAATAATCCTCGGGAAAAATTACCAACCGCCGACGAGTCAACTCGGCGGCGGATCCGCGGCTGATTGGCATGACTTGGCCGCGGATCCGCAGCCGTTTTAGATGATCTCTGCAAGAAATTTCCAGTGTTTATTTGTGTTGGCTTTTGGGCTGTTTCCTGATATCTGGAATATTTTTATACTTTCTTGTTTGCTGCCAGATCACAAGTCTTGGACTTGATATATTTTATCAGCACTTTTAGCAGTTCCGGCTCTTTTACCTGGAGAATTTCCTGCACACAATCTCGAGACAAGGGTTGATATATACAAATCAATGCAAGTAGTAATAAATACTTAATTTCCCTTTTGAATGTCGATTATAACTATAACACAGGTTATTTGGTATTTTCTAGATTAATTCATAATCTGTGTTATAATTACAATAAACACCTATATATGAATGATATGAGTAGGTAAATTAACGTGTTGAGAATGCATTATTTTCGACTGATCAAATTCTCCCAAACTTAGTTTTGGTCGTTTCAAGCAAACGTCTTTTATTTTTATTTAAGAGTAGGAGAAAATATAAGGAAAAGAAAAACTAACTAGCACACTTTCGACGGCAACACGATTGCACTGAGCACGTGCAACAAGCATTTAAACCTCTAGGTGTCCGTAGTAGGAGGAGTGTTGTCTCCTTAGGGTTTTTAGCGGATTGCACCCACAAAATCCCATAATAAAAAGAAAACTGTGAAAGTTACAAATTAAGATAAGAACTGTAAAAGAAAGATTTTGAAAATCAGAGTTTCCAACTAATACTAGCTTTTCAGTTGCTATGAGCCCTATCTTAATAGTCATGAAAAAATATTAGAAATCACATCACCTCTCAATAAAACATCGCCTTTATTCTTCATTCCTATCTTTCTTCCAAACAATGATCATATATCCCTACGTGTGTGTAAAGAACATCCCTACACTTGGAGAATTCAATTCAAGTTATCATACTCTTGTCCATCTACCTTAGTACTTTTTAGTCGGTGAATATTTTGGATGAAGTTGCTCACATATTTTTCATGCGACCGTTAATACTTCTTGAGGTACTAACCGACCGATTACTCATGTGCTTGCTTATTAGGCGTATTAGCATTTTTCTCGTCTTGCAACACCTAAGACTTAGCAGTGACTCCCAAACCAGTTGGTCTAAGGCACTAGGTGATGAAACACCGTCGCTGTATTTTTTTATTGCTGCCTTGGAGATTACAAAACTAGTGTTCATTTTCTTCACCATTTTATCTTTTTATTTTTCATTCGTTATTTTCTTCATACTTTGGCTTTTAGACAAGAGCATTTCAAGGTATCCTCTACTATCCCGAGTTTCAAGACGTGTGTAAGTGCGTATAGTAGGGTATCAATATTCAAATGTTTGGCTTCCAGAATAGAAACTATTTTCAGACTTATTTTTATCCTCTGACTTCTTTCATCTTACTGACCCTTGGGATAACGGCTCATAACTACTTATTATTAGTTCGTTTAAGAAAACTTCTAACTTTCTAGGTTTTCTTAAATTTTTCTAATCTTTTAAATGTAATTTTTCACTTTCTAATCTTTTATTATCTTATTTATATACAAATATTTTTATTATTATTCTTATACGTTTTGTGCTTATCAAAAGTATGCGAAGTGATGCGTAAATAAGCACAAACCTCCCCCAAACTTGTTTAGAACAGTGTCTTCACTGTTGTCATCTGTTAAGTCTCAAAATCCTGTAGGCTTGGAAGGAAAATTTATTAGCGGGGACAATAATATATGAATCATGAAAATCCTCCCCCAAACTTATTATTGGCTCACAATTTTGAGGACACCATTTATTTTCAAGAGCCAAAAATATACCCCCCAAACTTAAGTTAAACAATGTTAATCTTTTAAAATCACAAGAGGGAGTTCAAGTTATTGGTCAATGCCAAGCTTTGCAAAGACCGAAAGTCAACACCAACCATTCGAAGATTTTATCAGTGTAGTGCACCGGTTGGTGGAAGAACATGTTATATGGAGCCAGGAAAAAGTGGGGAAGAGATAAGTGGTGTAAAAGAAAGGGTTTGCCTCTCAATTTTGAGAGACGACACAATGATTGTGATGATGGATTACTCGCATTCTCATGACTGTCAAGAAGAGGGCTGAGAGTTCGCTTTCATCGATATCCCGAAGAATAATGTCATTGGAAAGAACAAAATGATACTCAGACTTCATGAAAGGTTCAGAATAAGCGTTAGATGTTGACCCGGACAACTCAAAAGAAGGGTCCGCATGTATAAAATACATCGCTAGGTCAAACAACAACGTACTAAGGAAGTCTGGATCAGTATCGTGAAGCTGATCAAATTCGCTGCTGTCGACATCCACTAATTCGACAGAACATACTCGGGCATGAGGATCGGAGGGTTGACTTCCCAACGTGTAAATATTGAGCTCAATTGACCTATTCCCGAAGGATAGGATCATAGAACCGTTTCGACACTTGATTACAGCATTGGAAGTCGCAAGAAAAGGTCGACCTAGAATCACCGGAATTTGGTTCCGTAGGTTCGCTACAGGTTGTGTATCTAGAACAATAAAGTCCACATGGAATATAATTTCCCCGACTTTTATCAACACATCCTCAAGCATACCCTTAGGCTTGGTGATAGATCGATCAGCCATCTGTAAAGTGCATTGCGATGGTTTTAACTCTCTAACACCCAATTGCTCATACACAGAATATGGAAGCAAGTTAACACTAGCGCCAAGGTCAAGTAAAGCATGGTTAATGTGTTTATTCCCAATAGAAATAGAAATTGTAGGATAGCCAGGGTCCTTATGTTTCCTTGGTAATTGTTGGGGAAAAACTGTGTTTACAGTATTCGACATGAACACTTTTTTCGGCACTTGAGTCTTCTTCTTCCTAGTGCATAAGTTCTTAAGAATTTTCGCATATGACGGAACTTGTTGTATAGCATCTAGGAGAGGGATGTTGATGTTAACTTGCTTAAACATTTCCACAAGCTTCTCCATTTGGGTATTGGGTTTGTTGGGCCTCAACCTATCTGGAAATGGAGCTTTATCAATCAGTGTTGGGTCCAACATTTGTGGAGAACTTTGTGGGGGTGGAAAGAATGAAGTTGGTGGATGGTTCGAGCCTTGGGGAAAATGGAGAATAGCTCGGAAGAAGAAGGTAATTTAGACGAAATAGGGTACGGTGTAGAAGTGGGAGTGGAAGTCGGGGGTTCAATTGATTCCTCAACATCAATCTGTTCACCCACATGATTGTCTAGAACTCTTCCAGATCTCAACGTGGTAAGTGCATTCACATCATTATAATGCGAAGGTCCAGGATCAGGTAGGGGTTGAGCAGGAAGTATCCCTTTCTCTCTAGCACCCATTTCGGCTGTTAACTGTGTAATTTGTGCTTCCATCGATTTAATAATCTCACCTTGGGAGGCGGAGTTTTTCTTTATATCATCGATAGAAGACTTAAAATCAGCTGACATTTGAATAGAATTTGTCTGAAGAAAACTCATGGTTTGTTCAAGTGCAGAGGTGTTATTGGTACCGGCAGAAAATGGATTAAAGTTTTTCGCCGGGTTTTGAAATTTTTGTGGTTGGTAGGGGTGCTGACTCAGTTGTGGTGGTTGCTGTTGCTGTAGAGGGACCCATTGAAAGTTATTCTGGTTTGGATCCGTGTATTGAGTTTGGTGTTGGATCCAACCAAGATCAGGGTGATTCCTCCAATCTTGATTATATGAGGAAGAAGAAGGATCGTTTTCTGGTCTTCGCTGAAATGCAGCATTAGTGTGACCTTGAAACGGTACATTCAAAGGTCATTATTCCGTCAATTGTGATGGGTTGGAACAGCAACCACACACGATTTTGGGAAGTGTGTATCGGTTTAGGGAAGCTGAAGAAATTCTGTTTTCTATAGCGTTGAGTTTCCTTTGTATTGCGGCCATTTCGGCTCTCATCATGATGGAAATATCGAGCTGATTGATATCTTCCTTAGGCGATGGTGGTTTAACACTTTCCCCTTGTAATGTGTTTTGAGCTAAATCTTCTAGGTATTGCCAAGCTTCACCATCATCTTTAGATAGGAATTGACAATGACACATGGTTTCAAGCATCTGTTTAGTCGTGAGATCAATACCTTCATAGATAACTCGATACAGATCCCATCGAGGGATTCCGTGATGAGGGCATTGTAAAAGAAGATCCTTGAACCGTTCAAAACATTTCCAGAATGGTTCATTGGGAAGTTGGGTAAATTTGAAGATTTGGCTTCGAACACGGCTGGTCTTGTGATTGGGATAAAATTTCTTAAGGAATGCTGTAACGAACTCGTCCCATGTTGAAATAGAATATGTGGTTGTGTTGTAAAGCAACTTCTCGGCTAAATCGCACAAAGTGAATGGGAGAAGACGTAAACGCATAGCATCCACAGAAAGTTGTGAAGTTCCCATTAAAGCACATACGTTTTCGAATTTGGTGATAAAAACGTATGCGTTTTCAGACTTGAGCCCGTGAAATTTGGGTAAAAGGTTGATGAAATGAGGTTTGATTTCAAAATTTTCCCCGTTGACAGGTGGAATAGAAAGACAGGTGGAAAGAGAACAACGTGTATGGTAGCATCTCTCCTGGAGAGAAATGCACGGAGGATTCTGCGCACCTGCGGGCGGTGGCAGTGTTGTGTTATTAAAATTTGATGGATATCCATCCATCGCGGTTGTGGTGGGTGGTGGGAAAGAAGACGAAGAATTTCCGACTCTGGGGTCGATAAAAGAAATGCGGAAAAGACGGGAAATAGATTCTCGTGTCCAGCCTAACATGTGCTAAACGGTTGTTGCACAAGTGGCAGCGTTGTGTTAATTAGGGGAAAGTTGGTTTGGTGTTTGTTTTGAAAAATATGGATTTTGAAAACTCAAATCACAAAAAATGCACACACCATCCTAGATCTAATGGTCACCTAGGTCAAGTCCCTAGACCGCTCCTAGACTTCCAGAAGACAAATAGCAGGATAAATCCTCTACTGCATCTTTACCCCTTCTGTGGCCAGGTAAGTGCCAGGTAAGTGGGAGGTTGTCCGCTACGTAAGCAGCGGGCTTAATTAAATAACCACTTGCCTTAGACACACTTGCCTTAGACACCATAAAAGAAATGCGAATAAGAAATAGATTACCCACGACCTCTTTCTGTCCTAATTGAGCGCGACGGTCCTTAGAGTCTTGTCTAGATATTTTTTAGTTAATGATGGTGATGCGGATGCAAGTTTGTGATTTTTGGGGCTTAGGAAGGGTAATGAAATCGCTACCTAATCTGAATTTGGTCTTTGCACCTTAATTTCCATATTAAATTATGCAAACAACCAATTTCAAGAAACGCAACAGTTTTTTTTTAGCGGCGCTGTTTTTGCAAAGAATCCTGCAGAAAATGGTTATTGGACAAAATCAGAGAGAAGAGGAGAGAACAGAGAATATACCACATAAGTTTGAAGCTCTGAAGAACCTAAACGGCGGCGGAACCGCCGCAAAAACCTTCAAACCGCCGCGGATCCACGGTGGAAATGAGGAAATAGGTGATGAAAATTATCCTGTAGGCTCCTGTGATCCTCTGGATTTTGTAAATCTTCTCTGAATCTTGATCTCACTGCTAAAATGATTCCGGATTCCCTCGCAAAATTCAAACACTAATCGTTAAGTACTTGAAGCGATTCTTGAATTAAAATTTGATGGAATAATAATTTTTCAACTCAAATAACAAAAACGAACAAAATAGCACACATCGCCGGCAACGGCGCCATTTGATTGATCATCTTCGTGTGTATTTGGAACATTTTTAATCACAACCAAAGAAATTTATACCGCAATCAATTAACGGTGTCGATGTAGCACGTTAATGAATACGGATCGTCCACTGAGATGTGTGTTTTGATCGATCTTGTTTTAGATGAGTCGAAATGAAAAGATAAAAGAAATTGCAAGAAAATTGATTCAAGATTTGTGAGTTTTAATTTCAAGAAACATAAAGAAAGTATAGATCTAGAATCAAGAATAAAGAAATGTCCCAATCAATTGAGTTATCAATATTTGTAAAGTAGCTTGTAGGAATCGATCAAATAAGTAGTGATCATGAAAACTAAAGATTACGAAATCTTATCTATTGAGAATTTGTTGCTAGATTGATGACGATCAATGAGGTTTAGGGATTTATTGAAGAAACTACAATTTCTCCTTCATCATCCCTTGTCCTTTCATTGCTTATCATTCAAATTCAAGCATCTAGCAAATTGAATCACCGATCGTTGATCTCTAATTTGGAGTGAAAACATTCAAGAAAGCGATCTCGCTCGAAACTAGGTCTTCAATGATTCAATTTCCTAGAGTTTACAAAACTCATAAGACTTAAGAACCGTTCAAAAATTTCCTCATCATCATCTACCTATTCTCTCGATTCCGCTACAAGCGGAGATTTCACTCAAACATCATGAAAAAGAAAAGAATCAAAAATCCGTAACTTTTCATAATGCAGCAATGTAAAGAAAAGCAAGATTTACAATATTCACCTTTATTAATCGACGAGTAGGTATAATTCACTCAATTCGAGGTTACAAGATTTGAGGAGGTAACTAGATCCGCCGAAATTAGCTTCGCATCGATCTTCTTGAGTCACTGATCGTCGTGGATCTCTTGCTTGGATGTAGGTCTGTGTTACATCAAAGGATCTTCATTTGCTTGCTTGATTCGCTTCTCGATGGATCTTGATTTGTTTGATTTGGGGCTAGGGTTTAGAGTAGCAAGTTGTGTCACTCAACTTGTGGAAATTTGGCTTAATATTCAACAACCTTTGTAATGAAGCCATATGTGCCTTTTTATAGTTTTCCCTCAAGCTTCACCTAGAAACTAGGTCAATCTTTACTTGGAAGCTAGGTAGTTAAAGAGAAGTTTCTAGATTAAGGTAGTTAGCTAGCTTACAAGAGAAGACTTGCTGTTGCTGGGAAGCTTCTGGAGAATTCGAGGAACTGAAGCGTCTTAAAGACGTATTGCCATTGAGAAGAAGCCTCGGGAAAAATTACCAACCACCAACGAGTCAACTCGGCCGTGGATCTGCGGCGGATCGGCCTGACGCGGCCGCGGATCCGCGGCCGATTTAGACGATCTCTGAATGAAATTTCCAGTGTTTATTTGTGTTGGCTGTAGGGCTGTTTCCTGATGTCTGGAATATTTTTATACTTTCTTGTTTAATGCCAGATCACAAGTCTTGGACTTGATGTATTTTATCAGCACTTTTAGCAGTTCCGGCTCTTTTACCTGGAGAATTTCCTGCACACAATCTCGAGACAAGGGTTAATATTTACAAATCAATGCAAGTAGTAATAAACACTTAATTTCCCTTTTGAATGTCGATTATAACTATAATACAGGTTATTTGGTATTTTCCAGATGAATTCATAATCTGTGTTATAATTACAATAAACACCTATATATGAATGAAAAGAGTAGGGAAATTAACGTGTTGAGAATGCACTATTTTCGACTGATCAGACCTCTTTAGCAAAAGCTAGCAGATGCTACAACACTCGGTTTGTCTTTTGATTGCTTTTATAGTTTCTGCTTTGCATAGTGGTATTTGTGAAATATCCTGCACCTTATTTGATAAGGAAAGAGCTGAGATCCCTTTACCGGGAGTGACCTCTTTAACAAAACTAGTGAAAGCCTAAAAAACACTCCTTTTCAAAATCACTCGATTCTACAATGATATCAAGTTCATTACGCAATAGGTTTTCTGAAAAACCTGTCGTAGCCCTATGTCATTTCAGATAAGGACTGTTTAGTATTCGTGTTGCATTTGTTGGCCTTTGTCAATGCGTAGTGTGCGGTAGCTGAATAGTGCTTATTTGCTTATGCATGTGATGTAGATTGGATTAGGGTAGTCGTACGACCTTGTTGGCCTTTGTAAAGGGTCGTGCGGGTGGGTTTAATTCAATCAGGAAATGACGGGTTGAACTTGACTAGCATCCTATGATTTTTTGGCCTTTGTCAAGGTCATAGTGGGTTAGGGCAAAATATTATCGGGAATTTCAAGTATTGAGATTTGCAATGAGATTGCATACCTTCTATAAGATAGTTGGATCCCGATACCCACTGCGAGTAAAAGTTACTCCTGGGAAAACGAAGAAAGTACATGATGATGCATCTTCTTCGGGTGTATTCATTACCGCGAACTGTTTCTCAGTATCCTTTACGTCCTGGGTATGTGATACCGGATCAGGATCCGGCATATGTAATCTATTACATGGGCTACAGATAGATAGAGAACTAAGAACGGGTGATAAAGTTTTTAAGGATTGGAAATGGTGCAATTGTTACAGCCAAGGTGTTGGCAGTTATCACCCTGTATTACCGAATACATTGATTCTAAACGAATGTTATTAGATACCGAACCTGATATACAACATCATATCAATCTCTTTATTTAGTAAAGAAGAATATAATTTTGTATTGTTGGATAATTTTTTGAACATTTCATATATCAAAAGTTGATCGGTTCAGGAACGTTGTCTAATGGCATATATGTTCTAAATCAAACCACAATTCTTAACGAACAGAACACACACAAGAGGAAGAGTTCAGAAATGAACGGATCCTTCTTGAGGCATTGTAGACTAGGTCATATCAATGCGACCCGACTAGCTAACTTACATTAAGATACATATTTAAATCAGTTTGAATTTACATCTTGTGAAACTTGCTAGCCATGTCACAAAGATACTATGACCATAGCTCCGTTTACTGGAAACAGAGAAAGAGTTAGTGAACTCTTGGGATTGATGCATGATGATGTATGTAAGTCCCCTGTCTACACATGCCAGAACCGGTTCTTTGTACTTCATTACATTGACTAATTATCTCTCAAGATTCGGACATATGTTCCTGTTGAAACATAAGTCTGTAGCTTTTGAGAAATTCAACGAATATAAGTCAGGAGTAGAGAACCAAAATGGGTATAAGTATTATGTCTTTTGATGTGATCAGGGAGGAGAATACTTGAGCACGAAATTCCTATACTATTCTAAAGGAGAATGCGATTCTCTCTCAGCATTACTCCTCTGAATACACCAAAGCACAACAGTGTATCGGGATGGAGCAATCGCACCCTATTAGATATGGTGCGCTCTATGATGAGTACTACTGAGTTGCCTATTTCCTTTTTGGGGTTATGCACTTGTGAAGCTGCATACCTATTGAATAGCGTTCAAACCAAATCAGGTGCCTACCACTCCATATGAGATATGGTATGGGAAGAACCCATGTCTTAAGTAAGTTATGATTTGGGGTTGTCTAGCCTATGTCAAAAGCAAAATCCGGACAGGCTCGAGGCAAGGTCAGTTCTGTGGAAGTTTGTTGGATATCCCAAGCATTCGCAAGGGAATATCTTCTACCACACCGATGAACAAAAGGTGTTTTATTTCTCGTCATGCCACCTTTTTAGAAAAGGAATTTATTTTGGAAACAAATTTGTGGTCATGAGGTAGAACTGGAAGGAGTTCCAGCTATATATTACAGCTGATGATTTGGTAAAACTGCAGGATTCAATAGCTCCCAACGAGTCTCGGCCTCTCCACCGATTTGGTAGGTTTCCTCATCCTCCTGAGAGATACTTCGGTTATCTCTATGACAGTTGGAGTGAGGATTGCATCATGAGATGATGACCCAACAAGTTTCGAGCAGGCTATCAAGAGTGGAGACTCTGTAAGAATGGCTGGATGCTATGTGATCTGAGATGGAATCTATGTACACCAACAAAGTATGGACTTTGGTTGCTATATCTGAAGGGTTAAAACCCCATCAGGAGCAAGTATATCTTGAGAAGATTACTTGGTGTAGATGGAAAAGTTGAGACTTTCGAAGCTAGACATGTTGTAAAAGGTTTTCGTCATTGACCAAGTGTGAATTATGATGAAACCTTTTCTCCAGTGACTATGCTTAAGTCCATCCGAATCCTACTTGCCATTGCTAGATACCATGACTACGATATCTGGCGGTTGGGTATCATGACTGCTTTTCTAAACAATGATTTAGAAGAAAGCGTCAATAAGTACACATCCAGAGGGCTTCGTAGACAGTGGGAGCTGCGGAAACGTGTGCAAGTTGCTTTACAGGTTAAAGCAGGCATCGCGGAGTTGGAACATCTGTTTTGATGTGGTAGTCAAAGTGTTTGACTTCATCGAAATGGTAGATGAAGCTTGTATATACAAAAAGGCTGTAGAGAGTAAGGTAGTCTTCCTCGTATGGTACGTTGATGACATACTCTTGATAGGAAAGGTGTTTCCTATGCTACACTCTGTCAATCTCCTCTTATCACATTGATTCTCCATATAGGATCAAGGTGATACCTCCTAAATCCTGGGTTTTGGATCTATGAGATAGATCTAAGTGGATGTTAAGATTCTCACTAGGGGTAGTGAGATGGTATCAATTGCTCCTGGGAAGAATCACTGGATAGCTTCCAGGGTGGTTAGGTCGACTGAATGTCTGTCACAGGCATTGTTTTTACCCTCAAAAGAGGGATGGTATGTTGGAAGAGTTCCAAGCTAGATACCATGGCAAACTAGACGATAAAGGCTGGATACATCGCTACCAAAGATTCTACCAAAGAGGAAGTCTGGGTGTATATTAGTTCATGAGATGAACTTCGTCCCTACCATTGTGTGACAATGGAGTTGTGGCATATGCCTAGGAACCCCCATCCCATCAGTGACCCAGACATATTCTAAGGCAGTATCACCCGATCATGGAGATGCTTGATCTCCAGGAGATCGAGGTTAGGAGAGTAGACTCAGAGGACAACACGGCGGATCCACTCACAAAGGCCTTTTCCCAGAGAGAGACTTTCATGGGATGGTTGAGTATGTGATACTACAACCACTGCTATATGATGGCCCTAGTGCAAGTAGGAGATTGTTAGTTATATGTATGTCCTAGAGGCCATTACTATACATGAGATGTATATTGTAGTGGATGCTTGGACATATATAGGGAGGACTTTCTTGCTCGACATGATAGTATGCTATCTGGTTACTCTTTATCTTAACATGTACACTGATTGTCTCTCTGTTACATGTTGGTAAAGCCCTTAGGATGCGTACTTGACTACCCAGATTATGATGCAGATCATACTAGTAGGACAAAGGTAGTCTGTGAGTACATCCTTTAATGTCCCTAGTCGTGAGTGTATCGAGACGGGGCATCGATATACCAGAGTAGACTAGCGTATAGCTTCTCGACCCATGTAGATGGGCAATGGATGATCCTATATCCATTGGTGTTTGACATCAGAGATGATGTACGAGTGCTCAGTGGAGACTGGGTACACTGGATGGACTCGCCGAGAACTCCCAGATGGTATTATACCTCACGTCAGATGGCAGTTCTCTGGTGACACTGGTACAGGTTAGTCTGTCGACCCGAGATCGTCATAGAGTCTTGTGTGATTCCCACTATGCTTTGATTTCCACCTTACCACGTTCAGGAGAACGTGCAAAACGGTGCTTTTTAAGTACAGTCCCGAGTCGCATGGAGGCAATGAGCGATAAGAGGGGATTTCGTCTCTCTCTGTATTGGGGGTTGATGTTGCGCTGTGCTCGATTGGCAATAACAGGAAGTCCCTTGTGGGGGCAGCTTCAGAGATTTACTGGTAAGTGTTACCAGTAGTTTCTCAACCCATTATATGCCTTATATCGGCACGACTTATCCAGTTACTGGGGTCTGACGTTTACCACCCCTAGACGAGATATGCGACATATCAGACGAAGAGACCGGACTGTACGGTAGTGTTACTAATTGGATTCGCAGGAGTATGAGCAGGCATGCTTGTTGATCTTCTAATCGCTCAATACCCGGGTGGCCGTTACGTTTAGCAAATCGCTTGGGGCTTGTGGGTGTTTGATATGATCATCACCTACTGCCGGCGTATTGATGAGTCTTTAGAGTCCTAGACAGAGCTTTCCTGGTTCATGCGAAACGGAGTAGGAGCACATATGTGATATGTACGGGACCGAGATTGATGCGCGTATGTGATGCCGTATTCTATTCTCACGATTTGTGACATCGGTCGGTTATATGAGATATAACCGGATTATCGGATCAAGTGTTGATTCGATAAGTTGTCGCGTTTGATATTAGTCGGTTATATGTGATATAGCCGAATTATTAAATCAAGTGTTGATTTAATAATTTAATGTATCATTGTATATTAGATATACTAGATTACATTAACTAATATTAGCTCACTTATGATTTCTTTTCTCACATGTGTGCATTAGTGTGTATGTGATATATATTAATGTACAACTTTTATGTCATGGTTGTTAATACACACTACATGGGTGTATGAGACTTACACCATACTAATTATAATGTAGTATTTAAATATTTAAAGTAAATCCAAATTAGTGGTTAATTGGTCACATGCATGAAGCTTTGAGAAGCTTGTGGATGCATTGACTTGGTCCACTAATTTTGTTTTACAAAAGATATTTATTAACCTAACCATTTAATTTAGCCATGGTTTATTCTCTACATGGGTTAGTGTATGACACTAACTCACCCATGGTTGCTATTCTCACCTCATGAGTTCATTCTCTCATCTCTTCACTTGAGCTTCTTCTTCCTCATGAGAAAAGCTCACTAGCTTTTCTCAAGGTGAGAAAATATTGTGAGAAAAATAAATCTAAAGAAAGTCCACTTCCTACTTCATCATCCTCTACTACTTGCCATTTAGTTTAGGGTGTTTGCTTCACTAATTTCATAATTAGTGAAGAGGTAGCATGAGCATGAGTCTCCTCGACGTAGATCATCTTTGGCCTCGAAGACTTCGAGCAAGCATGTTCATTTCTCCGGGAGAACCCATACTAGAGCTCGGGAGATCGATACTCACAGCGAAAGGACTACTATATGGAGCTTTAGAAGTGAAGGACCGGTCTATAAAGGTTGTATTCCTCATTAACTTAGAAGTAAAATTGTTTACTTCTTATTTCTTACCCTAATACTCTTGTTAGATCCTAGGTTAGGGTTGTTTGGCACACTAAATTTTAAAATACGGCATGTTTGATGCCATGTGGAACCTTGTGGTTGTGCCTAAGAACCCTACAATATAACCAGATTATCGAATCAAGTGTTGATTTGATAATGTGATACACAGATAAATGGTAATAGTCGGTTATATGTGATATTACCGGATTATTAAATCAAGTGTTGATTTAATAATTTGATATATGTTTATATTTGATATAATTATATGTTAACTAATATTATTTGCTCACTAATTGCTTTATTAATATATATATATATATATATGTTAATATATATATTTGATATATATATATATATATATATATATATTATTTGAAGCATGGCTTGATTTTCTGTTTTAAGAAAATAGAAAAATGAGGTGTAAAATGAAAAGATATTTTGGGTATGGCCTAAGGAATGGATTTTATCATATTAAATTAGTCTTGACTCACTATACAAGTATGGTTGCAATTTAGAATTGCAATTTATTCCATGCTTGAATAAGTGAGTAACCATTCATTCTTCATTCTTGACTTGGTCATTTTTGTCTTAGCCATTCTTCTTGAGCTCTTGCTCTCTTTTGCTCTCTAAATTTTCTCACCTCATCTCCAAGCTCAAAACCCTTACATGTGATATGAATCATTGAGCTTTTGAGATCCATTGTAAGCTTTCAAAACCCCTACTTCACCATCTTATACTTGATTAGCGATCAAGTGTAGCGTGTTTCCTACACTAAAAGAGTTTAGCGTAGAGATAGCTTGAGCTAGAGGGACTTCGGGTGGATCGTCTTCGGCGCGAAGATCACGAAGGAGGCCCGTTCAACTCGAAGAGGAGCCTAGTAGAGTCGCGCGGACTACAACCCGGAGCTAAAGAAGAGAAGGACTCGATCTACGAGGGTATAACCTCCTTCAATTCTCATAGTTTAGCTTATATCAAACTTCAAACACTAATTATTCTAGCTAATGATCTTGTTTAGTCTAGCTTAGCACCTATAAAAATTTAAATTTGGCATGGTTGATGTCACTAGAACCTCATGGTTGTGCTAGGGTAGACTTTCAAACCCTACCACAAAAGTATGCGCCAAAGAGGGCCTATACCGTTAGGATAGGACCAGTTCAACATTGAGAATGGAAGCGAACTCGTACCTGCCATATGATAACACTCTCAAAAGAGGGAGAGAACGAGACTATGAATGACCTCTATAGGTGCTTCACAAATGAAGATGAGGATGAGGTAATCTTAGAGTTTCCACCAGCACCAAAAGAGCTGGAAGATGGGATACACACTACGGCAGACAACCTAAGGAAAATCGACTTAGGAATAGAAAATAATCCGAGGCCAACGTTCGTCAGTAAGCTACTATCTGAAAAAAAGTGGCCATGTTAAAAGACGTGCTCATGCAGTATAAAGATTGCTTCGCCTGAAACTACTCTGAAATGCCGGGTCTAGATATAAAAGTGGCAGTACATAAATTGGCTATATCGCTAGTTATGAAGCCAATCAAACATGCGCCAAGAACGATGCGACTCGAACTTGAGATGAGTATCAACGCTGAAGTCAAGAAACTAATCGACTCCGGCTTCATCCAAGAAGTTCAATATCTTGACTGGGTCGCTAATATCGTTCCAGTGATGAAGAAAAATAGGAAAGTTCGCATCTGCGTGAACCTTCGGGATCTCAACAAAGCTTGCCCGAAGGATGACTTCCCAGTACCCGTTACCGAGCTGATGATCGATAACACATCTACCCATGAGATCTTCTCTTTAATGGATATATCTTTAGGATAGAACCAAATAAAAATGCATCCTGAAGACCAGAAACATACTGCCGTCCCGACCCCATTGGGCATATTCTGCTATAAAGTGATGACCTTCGGTTTGAAGAACGTGGCGCTACCTACCAGAGGGCCATGAAAAAGATCTTCGATGACCTCATACATGAGATTGTCGAATGCTATATCGGCGACCTTGTGGTAAAGAGTAAATCTCACGAGGAACATTAGGAACATCTAAAAATAGTGTTCCAACTTCTTCGGAAGTATAATCTGAAGATGAACCTTCTAAAATGCGCGTTTGGAGTTTCCTTAGGCAGATTCCTATGATTCATCATATGTCACCGGGGTTTCGAAATTGATCCCTCAAAGATCAAGGCGATTATGAAAATGCCCTGCCAAGAACCCTCAAATAACCGCGGTCTCTCCATGGAAAGCTCGCGTATATCCGGCGGTTCATAGCCAACCTATCCGGAAAATGCCGTCCCTACAGTCATTTGATGAAGAAGGGGACCCCATTCATTTGTGATCAAAAGTGCCAAAACGCACTGGACGAAATCAAGAAATAACTGCAAAATCCGCCGAAATTGACCGCTCTGGTTAAGGGAAAGCCCATTATCCTATATACAACGGCCCTTAAGGGTTTTCTAAGCGCATTGTGGGCACAAGAGAACGATTAGGGAAAGGAGAGAGCTCTATACTATTTAAGTCGAGTTCTCCTGGTGGCAAAAAACAATTATTCCCCTATCGAAAAGAATTGTCTGGCGCTGATCTTCGCAATAACAATGCTCAGACATTACGCCTTGGCACATTATGTCCATCTCATATCGAAAGTGGATCCTCTCAAATATCTAATGTCAAGGGCCATACTAACAGAAAGGCTCACCAAATGGGCCCTCCTCCTGATGGAGTTCTTGATAACGTATCGTCCCCTTAAAGCGGTGAAAGGGTAGGCCATAGCCGAATTTCTAGCGGAGAATCCGATACTAGCCGACTCCCCTTTAAATTGCGAGTTTCCAGATGAACACGCATTCGATGAAATCAAAGAAGAAAATGATTCCCAATGGGAACTCTACTTCGATGGAGCATCTTTCATGAAGCGGCAGAAGCAAAACACCCGCATAATCAAAACTGGGGTGAGCTTTATCTTCGTAACTCCGCAAGGAGGGATACTGCGTTACGCCCTCTCCTTAACGGAGCTAAGAACAAACAATGAAGCTAAACACGAAGCTTTGATAGCAGGCCTTGAGATCACAATCAACAAGGGAATCAAAGAGCTCCTCATATATGGAGACTCACAACTAATCGTTAGCCAAGTAAATGGCTACTTTGAGACATGCAAGCCAGAGCTGGTAAAGCATGGCGAAAGAGTGCAGCAACCGCTGACACAAATCCTTTCCTATACCCTGGAAAGCATATAGCGTGCGGAAAACAGTAAGGCGGATGCATTGGCCAAATTAGCTAAGGAATTGGCCGATGAAGACCTCGATGACGTAAGGATTATTATGCAAAGCCGCAGGGTTCTCGCACCAACAGATATACCTTCGAAAGACCTGATAGAGTCATCTGAAAGAAAAGAAACGATCGAACAAGTAGCCCTTCAAATAGAGGACGAAGAAAAGGTCAGGGACTGGAGGGAAGTTTTCATAGACTACTTTAAATCCCAACGAACGCCTGAAAATGCGTCGTTTAGACATCAGCTCAGGAAAAGAGCTTTGTCTTTCGCCTTCGTCAATAATACTCTATATAAAAGATCGTTTGATTGTCTATGGCAAAGATGCCTGGGGCCGGAGGAAGCAAAGAAATTCATCCAAAAAACTCATGACGGACTCTGCGGTTCTCATCAAGTTAGGCCAAAGATGAAGCTGAAGATAAAAAAGAATGGGTTATTATTGGGCCACGATGATCTAGGATTGCCTCGAATATGCGAAGCAGTATCACTCGTCCCAAATTAACGAGGACTTCATCCATCAACATCCAAATCCGCTACACGCGACAGTGGCTAGCTGGCCGTTCGAAATGCGGGGAACCGATATAATTGGCCCTATCGAACTGACATCACCCAAAGTACATCGGTTCATACTATAAACAACTTACTACTTCTCTAAATGGGCAAAAGCAGTAGCGCTAAAGGAAGTGAAGTCAGAGAATATCCTCCATTTCTTAAAGACCCATGTCATATACCGGTTTGGAACTCCGCGACGGATAATCTTGGATAATGGGCTACCTTACAGAAACCATAAAATAAGCCGCTTCTCATAGCAGCATAAAATAGATTGGAGATATTCTTCAGTCTATAATCCTCGGGCCAACGGTCTTGCTGAAGCTTTCAAAAAGACCTTGACAAAGATTATAAAAAAGACGGTGTCCAGAAGCAAAAAAGACTGGCACGAAAGGCTGCATGAGGCTCTCTGGGCGTACCGAACAACATTCAAGAAGGCCACAAATACAATACCATACGCATTGGTGTTTTACACGGAAGCAGTGCTCCAATTGGAAATAGAACTCCCCTCTCTATGAGTAGCGGTTCGATACAAACTGACAGATGAAGAAAATGCTAATCTTAGGCTTGAGGAGCTCTACAATCTCGACGAAACTCTCTTTATAGCACAGCAAAATCTCGAGGCTTATAAGGTAAGGATGACACGCTCATCCTAAAAACTGACCAGGCCGAGAACATTCCGCCAAGGCGAACTCATGCTAGTCGTCAAAAGACAAATGATCCCGAATCGTGCAAAATAGGGGAAGTTCGAGCCGAACTATAAAGGCCTGTACATCATAAACAAAGTTTACCAAGGTGGAGCCTACCTGCTCATGGATATGCATGGAGAAAGACCATTCTGGCCAATAAACGGTCGATTCCTAAAATAATACTACGCTTGATGAGTCATGACTTAGGTCAATGATAGATGACGACGCTTATGTCTGCTCGCTATCTTCTTGAGTCAGAACCCTGAGAGTAGTATCCAAAAACCTCTGTCTCCCCAAAAAACAGTGATAATAGACCGAAACGTTCTAAAACTAATGCTGGACCGAAACGTCCTTAAACTAATAATAGACCGAAACGTCCATAAACTAATGCTGGACTGAAATGTCCTTAAACTAACAATGAACCGAAATGTCCTTAAACTAATATTCGTCCCAAATATGGGAATGCTGGACCGAAATATTCCTAAACTAACATTCACCCCCAAAACGAGAATGTTGGACCGAAACGTCCTTAAACTAACAATGGACCGAAACATTCTTAAACTAATATTCTTCGCAAATATGGGAATGTTGGACGGAAATGTCCTTAAACTAACATTCATCCCCAAAACGGGAATGTTGGACCGAAATGTCCTTAAACTAACAATGGACCAAAACGTCCTAAACTAATGCTGGACCGAAACGTCCTTAATCTAATAATAGACCAAAATATCCATAAACTAATATTCGTTCCAAATATGAGAATATTAGACCGAAATGTCCTTAAACTAACATTCGCCCCTAAAACGGGAATGTTGGACCGAAACATTCTTAAACTAATAATGGACCAAAACATCCTTAAACTAATACTGGACTGAAACGTCCTTAAACTAACAATGGACCGAAACGTCCTTAAACTAATATTCATCCTAAATATGGGAATGTTGGACCGAAATGTCATTAAACTAATATTCGTCCCCAAAACAGAAATGTTGGACCGAAATGTCTTTAAACTAGCATTTCGCCCCAAATACGGCAATAAAGGACCGTCATGTCCTGATACATTTAGCACTACGATGAATCCCCATATCAATTACCATATACAATCCATGGGCATAAACAATTAATAACTCTCCTAGGTCCCACATGATGTAGTCCTTAGAAAAAGATCGGGGCCTGCTGCTAATGGTGCGCTACCTTACGGGCCGTTAAAAAAACGGTATGTCCACAAGTGAAATAGAGCATGGATGAAAACCAGAAAGGGCGTCGTGAGTAAAAACAGCAGGACTACCGACGATCTTGTGAAAACCCAAAAGGGCACAATCTCGTGAAAATAAAAAATATACACTTGCTGGGTCCTTTCGACCTTGCGAGGAGAAAATACCTGTGCGAGATCCTTACGACTCACAAAGGAGCAACACACTTAGGAGTCCTCATGATTCCTAAGGAGAAATTACACCTACGAGATCCTCATGACTCGTAAGGAGAATTCTGCCTATAAGACCCTCACAGCTCATAAGATTCAAAAGCCTTAAGTTACAGGGATCAAAACTGTTCTTAAGCCGTCATTTTCCCTAAGCTGCCCTACAAGTGGTCCAATATCGACTCTTGTATACAATCCATGGGCATAAATAAATTATTCCCCACAAAGTCCCACCAATGGCGAGAAGTATCCCCTTATGGTGAACGACGCTTGTAAGTCTTCTCGACTTACAAGGAGAAAATACTCTTGTAAAATCCTTACGACTTACAAGAGAAAACGCACTTAGGAATGTTAGTGTATATGCCCTAGAGTCCTTTATTGTATCATACTGGTTTGTATATTACTTAATGGAAACTTGGGATATTCATAGTTGTATTGACAGTCTTGCTCAAAATGGAAGTATGCTACATGGTTTGTTTCTACTTCAATATGTGCATGTGTTTCTTTTAGCATATCGCTTATACATATTAGTAGAGCCCTTAGGATCTTTGCTTAATTACCAGCGTTGTGATGGCAATCACACTAGTGTGGGCTGGGTAATCTACAAGCACATCCTTATACAGGTCTCTAGTCGTAAGATTATCAAGACGGGGCATCGATACTCCGGAGTAGACTAATGTATACGCTTCTCATCCCAGCAGGGGAGATGGTCTGTCCCATAGCCATTAATACGTCGTACTGGAGATAGTATGCAGGTGCTCGTTAGGTTACGAGTACACTGTACATGACTCGTCGGGAACTGTTGGTTGGTATTATACCTGTAGGGATCCTAAGCACAACAGCATGGTTTCGGGTGGCATCATCCATGACAAATTAAAATTTTGCCAAGCTTAAAAGAACCTTAACCTAGATCTTTAACAAGAGAATCGTACGAAATCAAAATGTAAACTACTTTACAACTAAGTGATTAGGGATTACAACCTTTGTAGTCCGTTCCTTCACTTCATTAGCTCCAAGTAGTGGTCCCTTCGCAGCGATCAAAGAACTCCCGGACTCTTGAGAAGCTCCACAAGGTGAATAATGCATGCTTGCTTATAGTCTTTGAAATCCAAGATGATCTACTTTGAGGAAACACAAACTCAAGCCATCTTTTCACTAATAATGAATTAGTGAAGCCAACACACTAAACTATATGGCTAGTATAGAAAAATATGATGAAGTAGGAATTTTGCTCACTTTAGAATTTATTTTCTCACTAGGATTCATCACCTCATGAAATCCTAGAAAGCTTTTGAGATGAGGAAGAAGATGAAGAGAGAAAATGAACAAGTGAATTAGTTGTGTGAGAATAGCAACTATGGTGAGATAATATCTCATACTAAACTCTTATAGAGAATAAACCATGGTCAAGGATAAATGGTAAGGTTAATAAATATCTTAAGTAATCCAAATTGAGTGGACTAAGTCAATGACAAACCCTAGCTTCACCATGATTCTTTGTCATGACAAAATCCAATTCATTTTGAATTACTTTAAATAAGCAAAACCCTAATATATCTAAAGCATGGTGTAAGTCTCATACACCCATGTTGCATGTATCAACAACCATGACACAATCACATATATCACATATATGTAAAGTGTACACAGAAGTGAGAAAGAAAAACAATTAAGTGAGCAAATATTAGTTAATGTAATTTAATATATCAAATATATAATTATAACTTATTAAATCAATACTTGATTTAATAATCCGGCTATATTACATATAACCGACTAATATTATATGTATCATTTTATCGAATCAACACATGATCCGATAACCCGACTATATCACATATAACCGGCCGATATCATATATCGTGAGAATAGAATACGGTATCACATACACGTATTAATCTCGGTCCCGTACATATCACATATGTGCTCCTACTCCGTTTCGCCCGAGCCAGGAAATCTCTGTGTAGGACTCTGAAGACTCGTCAAAACGCCGGCAGTAGATGATGATCATATCAAACACCCACAAGCCGCAAGCGGTCAGGTAAACATAAGGGCCACCCGGGTATTGAACGATCAGAAAATCAACAAGCAAGCCTGTCCATTCTCCTACGAATCCAATCAGTAACACTACTGTACAGTCCGGTCACTTCGTATGATATGTCGCATATGCAGTCTAGGGGTGGTAAACGTCAGAACCCAGTAACCGATAAGTCGTGCCGATGTGAGGCTCATAACGGGTCGAAAAACTACTGATAATACTTACCAGTAGATCTCCATATCAGCCCTGGCCAGGGACTTCCAGTTATAGCCAATCAGCACAGCGCAACATCAACCCCTAATACCGGGAGAGACGAAACCCCTCCTTTCGCTCATTGCCTCCATGTGATTCGGGACTGTACCCAAAAGCCACCATTTTGCACGTTCTCATGAACGTGGTAAGGTGGAAATCAAAGCACAGTGGGAATCACACAAGACTCTATGACGATTTCGGATCTACATACTAACCTGTACCGGTGTCACCAGAGAACTGCTATCTGACGATAGGTATAATACCATCTAGGAGTTCTCGGAGAGTCCGTTCAGTGTACTCAGTCTCCACTGAGCACCCGTACACCATCTTTGATGTCAAACACCAATGGATGTGGGATCATCCATCGCCCAGCATATGGGTCAAGATGCGTATACGCTAGTCTACTCTAGAGTATCGATGCCCTTTCTCGATACACCCTCGACTAGGAACAATTATAGGATGTACTCGTGGACTACTCTGGCCCCACTAGTATGAACTCCATCATAGTCCTAGTAGTCAAGTACATATCCTAAGGGCTTTATCAACATGTGAGAGCAAGACAGGAACACAATACAAGTCAATATGTTTAGACAAAGTGAAACCAGATAGCATACTATCTTGTCGAGTAAGAAAGTCCTCTCTATATATATCCAAGAATCCACTACAATATACATCATATGTACAATAATGGCCTCTAGGGCATATACATAACTAACAATCTCCCACTTGCACTAAGGCCAGCTGTTGTAGTATCTCATACCCAACATCCCGAAGAGTCTCTCAAATTGTATCCGGGGTCTGGCCTTCATGAATAGATCGACATTTTTGTCCTTCGTGTCAACTCTCCTGACCTCGATCTCTCGGTGATCAACAATCTCCCGGATCAAGTGATACCGCCTCAGAATATGCCTGGATCTCTGATGGGATCTGGGTTCCTTGGCCAAATCCACAGCTCTATTGTTATCACAATACAAAGGTATTGGATGCTCAATGGACGGAACCACTCCAAGTTCAGTTATGATCATCTTCATCCAGACAGCCTCTTTGGCAGCATCGTTGGCAGCGATGTATTCAACCTCCTTCGTCGATTCTGCCACGGTTTCCTATTTGGAGCTCTTCCAACAAACCGCCCCTCCATTGAGGGTAAAGACAAATCCCGAGTGGGACTTAGAGTCGTCCTTATCACTTTAGAAGCTCGAATCGGTAAAGGACTCCACTTGGAGTTCTCAGTTACTATACACCAAGAACATCTCTTTAGTCCTTCTCAAGTACTTGAGAATGTTCTTCACAGCTTCCAGTGACTCTCTCCTGGATCTGCTTGATACCTACTCATTACACTTAGTGAGTATGCTACATCGGGTCTGGTACATAGCATCCCGTACATGATAGAGCCTACTGCCTAAGCATAGGTTATCCCTTGCATGCGAGCTCTTTCCAAATCAGTCTTAGGAGACATCTCTTTGGAGAGAGTGAGTCCAGAGATCGTGGGTAAATTCCCACGCTTGGATTCTTTCATAATAAACCTCTTTAGTATGGTGTCAATGTATCTGGATTGGGCAATCCTAGTATCCTTTTAGATCTATCTCTATAGATCTTAATCCCCAAGATGCATGAGGCATCACCTAGATCTTTCATTGAGAATCTTTGTGATAAGAAGAGCTTGACCGAGTGCAGCATAGGAATATCATTTCCTATCAAGAGTATGTCATCTACGTACAATACGAGGAAGACAACCTTACTCTCTTCCACCTTCTTGTATATATAAGGTTCATCTACGTTCTTGATGAAGTCAAACTCTTTGACTACCACATCAAAACAGATGTTCCAACTCTGCGATGCCTGCTTTAACCTGTAGATGGATTTAAGAAGCTTGCACACCTTCCCACTGCTCCCACTGTCTACGAAGCCTTTTGGCTGAGTCATGTACACGCACTATTCTAAATCACCATTTAGAAAGGCGGTCTTAACATCCATTTGCCAGATTTCGTAGTCATGGTACGCAGAAATAGCAAGTAGGATCCGAATGGACTTAAGCATAGCTACTGGAGAAAAGGTTTCATCATAATCCACACCTGGTCGTTGACGAAAACCTTTTGCAAAAATTCTAGCTTTGAAAGTCTCAACTTTCCCATCTACACCAAGTTTCTTCTTAAAGATCCATTTGCTCCCAATAGGTTTTACCCCTTCAGGAGCAACTTCCAGAGTCCATACTTTGTTGGTGTACATAGATTCCATCTCAGATCGCATTGCATCCAGCCATTTCACAGAGTCCCCACTCGTGATGGCCTGCTCGAAGCTAGTCGGGTCATCATCTTCCATGATGCAATCCTCGCTCCCACCATCAATGAGAAAACCGTAGTATCTTTCTGGTGGATAAGCAACCCTACTAGATCGGCGGAGAGGCCGGGGTTCGTTGGGAACTATCGAATCATCTAGTTCGATTACATCTTCAGTTGTAGTTTGTTCTGCTGGAACTTCTTCCAGCTCTACCTCTTCGCCATAAATTTCTTTTGTAACAAATTCGTTTTCTAAAATGGTGGCATGTTGAGCAACAAACACCTTTTGTTGTTCACTGTGGTAGAATAGATATCCATTTGAATATTTAGGATATCCAACAAACTTACAAAGAACTGATCGTGCCTCGAGTTTTTCCGGATTTTACCCTTTGACATAGGCCGGACCGCCCCATATCTTAACTCGTTTAAGACATGGTCTTTTCCCACTCCATATCTCATATGGTGTGGTAGGTACAGATTTAGATAGAACTTGATTCAATAGGTATGCTGCTGTCTTAAGCGCATAACCCCAAAAGGAAATAGGCAACTCGGCAGTGCTCATCATAGAGCGCACCATATCTAATAAGGTGCGATTCCTCCGTTCCGATACACCATTGTGCCGTGGTGTGTACGAAGGAGTAAGCTGAGAGAATCTCATTCTCTTTTAGATAGTCAAGGAACTCATTTCTCAAGTATTCTCCTCCTCGATCAAATCGAAGGATCTTAATACTTTTACCCGTTTGGTTCTCTACTTCATGCTTATATTCTTTGAATTTATCAAAAGCTTCAGACTTGTGTTTCAACAAGAACACATGTCCGTATCTTGAGAGATCGTCAGAGAATGTAATGAAGTACGAGGAACCATTCCTGGCATGTGTAGACATGGGACCACATACATCACTATGTATCAGTCCCAAGAGTTTTGTAACTTTTTCTCCGGGTCCACTAAACGGAGTTTTGGTCATTTTGCCTTTGAGACATGACTAGAAAGTATCATAAGATGAAAATTTGAACGGATTCAAATATCCATCCTTATGTAACTTAGCTAGTCGTGTCGCATTGATATGACCTAGTCTACAATGCCACAAGAAGGATTCGTTCATTTCTGAACTATTCCTCTTGTGTGTGTTTTGAACATTAAGAACTGTGGTTTGATTTGGAACGTATATGCCATTATTTAGCGAGCCTGATCCAATCAACTTTTGATTCCGGAAGATATTCATAACATTATCCTGTTGTCACGACCAAAAATTTTGCACGTGATGGCCCTTAAACTACGTAACGTCTCCAGGCGTAACGTAATTCAAGTAAGCGATACGATCTATCGAAGGCGGATCAATCTGCTCCAGTACAACGAGCGTACCGTCCCGGTCAGTCCTCGTCCCACACGAGTCAACTCTGACCTCAGCTCTCGCTGCCTCTCTCTGAGCCTTCATAGTCATCGGCGAGAAAAGGATATAAATGGAAATAGGATTCGATATGAACACGGAAATCGAATCGCAAGGATATGTATCATCAAGGACGGAATTTCAAGCTATTAGTACTTAGGTCATTTTAGGCGAAGTACCGTGTCGTAAGTATGCCACGGACATACACACGCTTCATCACTCTGCTTAGGCTACCTACTCCATCATACCAAGGTCATCCTACACTCCGAAAGGTAAAACCTAGCGCTCTGATACCAACTTTGTCACTACCCAAAATTTAGCACGTGACGGCCCTTAAACTTCGTAACGTCTCCAAGCGTAACGTAATTCAAGTAAGCCAAAAACCCAACAATCTAAACCATCAAAAGTTGTAAGTGATAATAACATTGTTAAAACTTTTGAAATCTAAATCAAAATTCTTTAAAGTCCAAATTTACTTCCCTTTAAATTTGGCAGCACCTCCTTTGTAAAACAAGCCCCCAAAAATGGTACAACATAATATATAAGTAAAGCATCCCCAACGGAAGCAAATCCACGGCCAAAAGCGAAAAATAACCACCACAAGCAAATATACGATGTCGTAGCGAAGAGATAAATGGCGATATAAATAAAACTGCATAAAGGATCTCCAAGTCACAAATAATACACAATATCGTCCTCACAACTCGTCTCTAAGTCAATACATGAAAATGGTAGATGGAGAGTACTGAATACAACGAATATACAATGAGCAACATCGGATAACCGCAAAACACACCTATAGCAAATCTGCACTCAGTCAGCCGTAGCGGTATCCGCTGCAAAAGATGATACGATGTGAAGAAGATATCCTTGCCTCTGACTGCTCTGAGGGACAACATGTACAACCCTATAGCACAACGGGGGTGAGTTTCCAACTCATGAATAGTAAATAACATATGCAGGTAATCGTAGGGATGCACGTACTGCACTAATCTATCACATGCAAGCTGATAGAAATAAATAGCAATATGTATATGCAACAGTCATGAAAGGTACTCTATCAGGTACTACTAATACATGAAGCAATGCATATCAAAATAAATGCGGAGTATGAAATAAAAACATGTCATCATCCTCACATCGGGCACATAGGCCTCTCATATCGGGCACATGGCCCCCATATTGGCCATAATATCTGCCCTCATATCGACTATAACATCGGCCCTCATATCGACCATAATATCGTCCCTCATATCTAATGAATAAGTGTATTTGCATAGATCCTTATGATGATATATTATGTAGGTGTACATATATAACAGCGTCCCATATCACTCATATATATATATACACACACACACACGTAAATATACATATGTATATCAGCGTCCCATACCACTGATATATATATGCAGGATTAGAACATCCAGAAAACATCATATGAAAACCATATTACAATGCGATATCCATGAAATATAATATATGCAACATGAAGCGGTAATATGAGCATATAAAGGGAAAAAACCGCTATTTAACTGCAACAAGTCATTAAATATACCATGCGGTTCCTAATTTCTCCGAAACCAAACGCAACATCATATAGAGGTGAACATGTAGCTATAGCCAAGTATGCGTAACCATGTCGGTATAGCGAGATATGTCTATCTACCTATCAGTAATGATGTAATACCCTCCAGGTATATGTGTAGCTATATCAAGATATACGGGTGTACATGTATGTATTTATGCAAGATGTAAATGTATCTATGTCTCATATGTGTATATACCTATCTCTAATGGTACAATACCATATAGGTATATAGGTAGCTAGCATGTAGTCATGGCAAGGCATATGTATAAGCATGTAGGTATACAGGTATACTATATGTCATATGCACAATGGAATATGAATCAATGTCTCAATGTCCCTAACCAAACAATATCATATATGTATGTGTGTTGTGCGTGTCATGGCAATTATTGACGGTGTGGGTGGCATACAATCAGTGCTCGTGCAACATGAGCCGTCAATAATAGTGCAATGTCCAATGGGTACAAGTCCAAGCACAACAAGTAATAATATGCGATGAAGTTTTATTCCTATATGTGCAATATAAACACACGGCTAATATCATATCATATCTAGCCCTGACGCATAACGCCATGCGGTCGATTTCCCTGTAAATGTTAAATCTACTCATAGATGATCCTGGGCTAAGTAAAGCCAACCACTCGCTTTCCCTTCTTCCCAGCGTCCGAAGTCCTCGCCTGCGTCCCTAAGATCATAAAACAATAATATAACAAGTATATTAGCAATCGACCAATAACACGTACCAATTACGTTTGACCGACGCGCCAACTCCAAACATACTCTCAAGTATTCGTCTAGTGGCTAACGCACGTAGCGACACCGCGAAACTAACCCAAGAGCAACAGATACACAAAGACACGAACCGTATCGGATAATGTAATGCGCGTAATCGAAACACTAGAATCTAGTAAAGTGATGCCAGATTTTGCTAAACCAACAATTTGTAAAAGTTGTATATACCACAAGACCACACACAACCCCAGAGACCCTATGCCTAAAATACAACCCCTCAGCCCCTACTCTGGCCGCAAATTGCGGCCAGAACCAATAAATCTGCGGCCTGTCTCTAAGGGAATGGGCTCAGGTTTTTATGGTGGGTCTTAGGTCACTACACAAGGTCACTGTGGTGGGAACTTTTCCAACAAATACCTGGTTTGATAGCAGATCATCCGAGACACCAATCTACACTAAAAATACGATATTTGCATGAAACAAAACTTTACGCGATCCAAACTGAAACTTACAAGCTATACAACACTATAAGCATCTACTTAATAGATAGAGATCATTACCTGCTCCTACAAGCTCAAAGATCCTAGCTTTCTAAGTTCCAAGGCATCCAAGAGGCAAAACAAGGCTTATGAAGTGATTTGGGTGAGATTTTGTGAAGTTTAATGATGGATTAGTGAAGATTTGTGAAGGGTAGGGTGAGTGTTCAGTTGAGCTAATGAGGGGATGATGAAAATAATGAGAAAGAGATAGAGTTGTGAGAGAATGAGATGATAAAGAGAGAGAGAGAGTGTGTGGTGAGAATAATGAGAGAGGGTAAGTGCACCCTTTGCATTAACTCACACATTAATGCAAGCCATGCCTCTTATGTGAGTCACCAAGCCACCTCTTCCCAAAAAAAAACAACAAGGGAAATATCTACTCTCACAAACAAATCAAAGGTTAAGGGCTAAAGCAAGGGATTTGGATTAGGTTAAGTTGTCCTGGTCACTAAACTAGATTAACACAGACCATCCCTCACATTAATGTGCACATGTGTGTGCAAGCCATAACAAATAATATTAAAATATTAATTAAATGTTATAAAATGTGAGGAACCCAAAATGGTAAACTTTTTACCAAAAACCCGCATTATCGCTTAATTAACACTAATCGAAATCCTAAGGTGTTACACCTGTACTACAAAATTATATTCTTCTTTACTTAATAAGGAAACTGATATAAAATTGCATATCAAGGTCGGTATGTAATAGCATTCATTCAGAATCAATGTATTACCATTTGGTAATACAAGGTGATACACGTCAACTGCTTTGGCTGCAACATTTGCACCATTCCCTACTCTTACGGAATGATCACCCTCTCCCAGTTCTCTACCTTTCCTCAGTCCATGTAACATATTACATATGTAGGATCCCGATCCGGTATCTTATACCCAAGACGTCGAGTGCACTGAGAAACAATTCTCGATAACTAACACACCCGAAGAAGATGCATCAACATGCTTGTTCTTCGATTGGGCGGCGTGGGAATCCCGATATTCCCCTATTTCCTGATCTGTCTTATAACAATTATAAGAAAGAACGGAACCAACGTTCCCCTGCTCAGTATAGCAAGCGGGTTCGGTCAATACATCCATATTATTATCTTGATTAAGGCCTGACATGGTCGCTACCTGGAGAGAGAGAGAAGAAAACACTTTAGCGTACGCTCTTGCAAGATTAGATTCGTTATTATCTTATATAGTCAGGATGGCTCCAACTGTTTTTATGAAATCTTCCTTCAGACCCTAAAAGATAGGACTAGCCAGGATTAATTACACCTTACAAGTTCACCAATCTTTCGGCCAGGCCAGTGTTGGTACTTTGAGGGAGGTTCCCCGTGCTTTCGCACTGACCAACTTTGTCACAACCCTAAGGTACCGCGTGACTGGCACTTGAATCATGTGAAGTCTATAGGACCCCACCTAATTCAAGTAAGCCAAAAGCCCAGAAATCTAAACCATTTTTAAAGAAAAGAGTGAAGAAAAACTTGTTTTAAAGCAAGTGGTTTTAAGAAAATAAGGCATTAAACATTTTAAAAGCAACATCATATTTTCCCGAAAATTTTGGCAGTCTCCTTTGTAAATACTAGCCCCCAAACGGGTACAACACATGAAATACATAATAATGAATAAAGGCATTCTCAAGCGGGAGCTAGCTCTTCGCCAAATGGTGGAAACCATCACACAAGCAATATAATATACACGCCGAAGGGCGAGGATCAAAACTCAGAAGAAAACCAACATCCTCAAGAAAACCAGAGAAAAAATCATAATAATACATGCATGCGACTCTAAGGTCGAAAGAATATACAACTGGTCTTCTAAGTCTATCAATATACAAGTCTGGTTGATGGAGTTTACTAGATACAACTAAATAAATAAAAGTACTGCGGTGGTCACGATACAAGTGAACCCATCTACCAAAGCAATCACCCGGAAAGAAGCATGTGTTAGTGTATATGCCCTAGAGGCCATTACTGTATCATACTAGTTTGTATATTACTTAATGGAAGCTTGGGATATTCACAGTTGTATATACAATCTTGCACGAAATGGTAGTATGCTACTTGGTTTGTCTCTGCTTTAATATGTGCATGTGTTTCTTTTAGCATATTGCAGGTATACATATTAGTAGAGCCCTTAGGATCTTTGCTTGATTACCAGCGTTGTGATGGCGCTCGCACTCGTGGGAGCTGGGTAATCTATAAGCACATCCTTATACTGGTCCCTGGTCGTTGGACTATCGAGACAGGGCATCGATACTCCGGAGTAGACTAGCGTATGCGCTTCTCATCCCAGTGTGGGAGACGGTCTGTCCCACAGCCGTTAGTACGTCGTACTTGGGATAGTATGCGGGTGCTCGTTAGGTTACGAGTACACTGGACAGGACTCGTCGGGAACTGTTGGTTGGTAATATACCTATCGTCAGTTATCAGTTCCCAGGTGACATGAGTACAGCTTAGTCCGCTGACTTGACACTGTCACTTCGCCTCGAGTGTGTTCCCACTGCACTTTGATTACTACCCTACCACGGCTAAGAGGAGTCGTGCAAACAGGTAGTTTTTGGGTGCAGTCCCGAAGCACTTGGAGGCAGTGACGGTTAGACAGGATTCGTCTCTCCCGGTATTGGGGGTTGACATCGCGCTGTGTCCAGGAGAGCCATTACACGAGTAGTCCCTGGCCAGGGCAAGCGAGATATACTGGTAGGCTTCCAGTGTTATCTCAGGGTGTTCTGGGCTACACTCCGATACGACTTGTACCGCTATTAGGGGACTGACGTTCACCGCCCCCTAGGCCCGCCATGCGATGTATCAGACGAACAGACCGGACTGTACGGAGATTGTCACATACAGGCTCAGTAGGAGTGCAGATGGGGTTCACCTCGTCAGTCTTCTTATCGACATCTACCTGGGGACCGTTACGTACAGCTAGTGCCGCTTGCGGTCTGTGGTTAAACCCACTGCCAGCGTAGTGTCGAGTCTTTAGAGTCCCACACAGAGAGCTATTCGCCTTTAGGCAAAACGAGTAGAGGTCGCATGGTTTTGCGACAGGGTTCGTTCGCATCCGCGCACTTGTGCACGTTTGCTGTCCGGACAGTTTATACTAGCGGGCTTTGGTTTAAGCCGGATCCTAGTATATGATTTGAGATTTGTTTTTCTCTTTATGTTCGTGTCCCTCGGATCACGAATGCGGGTGCGTATGCACGGTTGCTTGAGATTGAGGGAGAGGACCTTGTTTAGGGTTAATGACTATTGTCATTTTATTAACCCTATTATTTTTGTGTGTATTATTGTTAATTAATAATTAGCTTAATTATTGTGCATGGTTGTTGTTGTTGACACTTTGACTTTGTTGACTTGTTGACCAAGTTGACAATTTGACCATGATCATTTCATTTGGAAGATGCTCTTTGATTCTTGCAATTTGCATTAATAATGAAATGATAATGGTCACCTCTTGATTAAACCATGACAATTTTCTTGCTAATTAATTAATTAAAATAACTCACACATATTAGTGAGAATGGCTCACTAATATTTCATTCTATCATATCTTTTCTCTCTCTTGCTCATCCTCTCCCTCAAGCTCTCTCCCTCTCATGTGTTGAGAAACAAAAAGCTTGAGAAAAACCTTCACTTGATATTCTCTACTCACTTCTAGGGTTCAAGTCTTAGCATTTCTTGCACCCTAGTTACTCCTAGCTTGGAGTTGAAGCTAAAGGTCGAGGCTTTCGGGTGGATCGTTCTTTGACGGAAGGAGATAAGGAAGGTGAGGCCTTTCTACCATTCCGACGAGCAAGGAGAGAAGGAGTTCGAGCTCAAGGTATAACCTTTCTACAACTTAACTAGTTGTTAGATTGTTTTAGCTAGTTCTAGTTTAGTAAAGATCCTCACAAGCAAGGTCCATGTTGCCTAAGTCATTAAAATTCTAATTTTTATTATGTTTTCCGCCTCCCCGTAAGGACCGGGGTGGGCAACGTGGACTTACAGTGGTATCAGAGCCTAACTAAACTCAAACTAGCTAGGTAGTGAAGTGTAACGAAGTTTCGAAACCGGAAAATCCAAAAACCAAACTTTGCAAAACCCAAGTTTCTGTTAATTTTTTATCTGGTCAAAATGACATTTGTTATATACCAAAAATTATCTCAGGGTTTTGTGTGAATAACCACCAAATACGAACCAGAGAGGAGATCAGAGGAGCGCGGATCCGCGGCAAGAGGAAGCTCCTGCCGCGGAAGCGCGGCCGTCTTGTCCCCTCTCTGCATCGTTTTTGGTGCAGTATGTTTCTGTGTTGGTATTGGGATTTTTAAGATATATATTATATGCCCAGATTTTCCAGAACTAAAATTTACTTTTGGGGGCCTATAAATCCGTATTTTTCCGGAACTTCACTGCACTTTAACTACATCGGTTATATCTGTAATGCTTGCATGTATTGAACGTCGGCTAATCGCTATAAGACGATTAGTCGGGGTTATACATGATCTGTGATTGTTATTGATTTGTGGATATGAATGGATTGGATTGTCGCGGGTGAATGGCCGGGGTGGATGTGAGATGAGCGTTGTTTTTCTTTCATTCATTTGTAACATGTAAATTGATGTAATAATATTCTTTGTATGGCCGCACAACCGGGTCGGGGTTGTAGCCATCATTGTATAATTCTTTTACTGTTTTTGCTCCTAGGATAGACCCATGGAGGGGTGCACAAACTACCGGGTATCTCGAAGTGCCGAGTGGCCTACTCACGGTGGTGAGGGAGGTTGCTTCGCTTCGGGTGCTTGGCGGGTAGTTTGCCGCACCCGTAGGGGTCTTGGGTGGGGTATTGGCTATTCACCGCGACCGTGTAATCCGCTTTGCGTTGCAGGCTTGAACGCATTGCAGATTCCTAGTATATCCAATGTATTCATCTGTGATCTGTAATGTCTATCATTGCTATATATTTATATATAATAACTATTTAGGCGTTGCTTATGTTTTACAGCCGCGCTAGCCCAGCCCCCGCTCTGTCGTTAGTTAAGTAACCTAACGGGTGATGACGGGGCCCCGTGGCGAATGCGAATGGCATAAGCGTACGTCATATTTTGGTTGTTTTCTGCAATGGTAGGATTAAATGATGGGACGCATTAAAAGAACTAATGCAAGAAATAAACCAAGTAAAAGTCGATTGGAACACTTTGAAAACCACTCGGTTCTTTTCAAAACTAAACTTTTAAACGCGGAGCTTGAACCACTCCTTTTAAAAGCTATCTCGTTCCATCGATTATATCAAGTTCACTACGTTCACGGTTTCGCCAAAACCATCCGTAGCCCTCCATCATTTCGGTTAAATATTCGGTAGTATTCAAGCTATGTATTTTGACCTCACGCCAAGGCATAGTGATTGGTAGCTGCCGGATATTTATCCGTTGCATAGATAGAATGCGTTGATTTGAGACAGTCGTACTGCCATTTTGGCCTATGTCAAGGGTAGGTACGGGTGGGTTCAAATTAACCAGGATAATGATGGGCAGAACTTGACATGTGACTTATGATATTTTGACCTCACGCCAAGGTCATAAGAGCATGGGGTAAAAATCCACATCGGGAGTTTCATAAGCACTGAAACTTGCTAGCGTTGCATACCATTTGGAGTGTGATGATTCTGGTAGGATTCCTTCGGTTTTATCACGCGATGACATTTGGATCCCGATCCTACTGTGAGTATATGCTACTCCTCGAGAAAACTCTCACTTAACGATCAATGCTATAAACCTAGTAGGTGCCTAGAAAGGTGTTAGCGGGGCTACAGGGAAAAGAGGTTATTTAATTAAGGAACTTCGCGAAAGCGTTGGAAAACCTCCCTCGAAGTACCGACACTGGCCTGGCTGAACGGTTAAGCAAGTATTGTACGGTGCGAATGATCCCGGCTAATCCTTTTCTTTATGGTTTGAGAAGGGATTCGAGAAACAGTGGGAGCCATCCAGTTTAGACAAATTAAAAACCACTCTAAACTTGCAAGAGCATCATGCTAAAGTGTTTCTTTTCTCTCTCCTAATTGCAGCGACCATTCAACATGACCGGACTTAAGTTACTGTTAGATAAAAATATATTGACAGGGCCAAACTACAAAGATTGGCTCAGGAATGTCAAGATGGCGATCACTTATGACAAGCTGGGGTATATACTTACCACCAAAGCTCCCCCCGTCCCAGGTCCCACCTCCAGCGTCGCGGATGTAGAAATCCGTAAGACATGGGAGATAGATTGCGCGAGGGCCAGATGCCTCGTACTAGCCTCGATGGACAACGAACATCAGAGGAGGCACGAGAATATGGACCTAGAGTCCATATTTCTCCATACAAAAGAACTGTATGGAGAGCAGTCTCGTATCGCAAGATACGAAGTGTCGAAGAAGCTCTTTTCGGCAAGGTTGGCCGTCGGATCATCGGTAGCAGACCACGTGCTTAAGATGATCGGCTACATTGAGGAGCTCGCGGACCTTGGGACCACGTTGGAGAATGAACTCTATACCGATTTGATTCTCCAGTCCCTTCCTTCCACTTACGCCCAGTTCGTTCTTAACTTCAACATGCAAGGAAAGAAGGTTGAACTTGCCGAGCTTCTGAACATGTTGAGGACTGCTGAGGGCACCCTACAGAAGGGTAGGGAGACATCCACTTTGTTTGTAGGAGGATCTTCCTCTTCTAGGTCCAGGGCGAAAGCCAAGGGCAAGAAGAAGAAAGCCCCCGCCAAACCAAGAGGCGGTGTCGGTAAAGTGGATACGAAGGGAAAGGGTAAAGCAACAAAAGTAGCGGGGAAGATGGTGGGGAAGGAAGAATGCTTCTATTGACACAAAAGTGGTCACTGGAAACAAGATTGCAAGGCTTGGAAAGCCAGAACACAGGATTTGAAGCGAGTTGCAGCTTCAGCTTCAGGTGTGTATGTTATTGAAAACTGTCTATCAATAAACTCTACATCCTGGGTATTGGATACCGGATCAGGATCTCATATCTGTAATTCTTTGCAGGCGTTGAGAAAGCGTAGAGTTTTGAAGGCAGGTGACATGACCCTCAGAGTTGCGAACGGTGCTAGCATGGATGCAGAGGCCGTGGGGGACTATCACCTGGGATTATCAGATGGACACTTTTTGGTTTTGCGTAGTTGTTATTATGTACCAAATGCAACCTGTAATATCATTTCTGTATCTTTATTATCTAAAGAAGGTTATGAATTTGCATTTGTAAGTAATGTAGTGAACATTCACCTTAATCAAGTTTTGATTGGGTCAGGTACATTAAACAACGGTATTTACGTTTTAAACCAACCACAGGTTTTCAATATCCAGAATACACACAAAAGAAAGTCTCCAGAAATTAATAAAACTTTCTTATGGCATTGTAGACTGGGTCACATCAATGAGAGAAGATTGACTAAGTTACATACTGAAGGATATTTGGATCCGTTCAAATATCAATCGTATGCAACTTGTCAATCCTGTCTCAAAGGAAAGATGACAAAGGCTCCGTTTTCTGGACACGGAGAAAGAGCGAGCGAGCTCTTAGGACTCGTACACAGCGACGTGTGCGGTCCAATGTCTATACATGCGCGAAGCGGTTTTTCTTACTTCATTACTTTTACGGATGATTTCTCAAGATTCGGACACATCTTCTTAATGAAGCATAAATCCGAAGCTTTTGATAAGTTCCAGGAATATAAGAATGAAGTAGAAAAACAGATCGGCAAAAGTATCAAGATCCTAAGATCGGATCGAGGAGGAGAATACTTAAGTGCCGAATTCCTGAACTACTTAAAAGAGAATGGAATTCTCTCTCAGCTTACTCCTCCATACACTCCGCAACATAACGGTGTATCGGAGAGACGGAACCGGACCCTATTGGATATGGTACGGTCCATGATGAGTAACGCTGAGTTACCGCGATCGTTCTGGGGACATGCACTAGAAACAGCTGCATATCTTTTGAACCGTGTTCCCACTAAGACTGTGCCTACCACACCATATGAGTTATGGAGTGGGAAGAAACCCTATCTTCAATACTTGAAGATTTGGGGATGTCCAGCTTATGTCAAAAAGCAGCATACGGACAAGCTCGAGGCACGCTCAGTACTGTGCAAGTTTGTGGGATACCCAAAGAACTCCAGGGGGTATCTTTTCTATTACGCAGAGGAACAAAAAGTCCTTGTTTCTCGTAATGCCCATTTTCTGGAACATCAGTTTTTAGAAAAAGAAATAAGTGGGAGGGCAATAGAACTGGAAGAAATTCCAGAACCACAAACTATTACTGAAAGCTTAGTGGAACCAGATGGTTCAAAAGAACAGGACATTCCTATGCCACTCCGCAGGAGTAGTAGGCAGTCTCATCCGCCCGAGAGATACTACGGTTTTCTCATTGACGGGGATAGAGAAGACTGCATCCTAGATTGTGATGAGCCTACTAACTTCCAGCAAGCCATTCAGAGCGTCGACTCGGTAAAATGGCTGGATGCAATGCGGACCGAGATGGAGTCCATGTACACCAACAAAGTATGGACGTTGGACATTGCTCCAGACGGGGTAAAACCCGTAGGATGCAAGTGGATCTTCAAAAGGAAGATTGGTGTAGATGGACAGGTTGAGACCTATAAAGCTAGACTGGTAGCAAAGGGTTTTCGTCAGCGACCTGGTTTGGACTATGACGAAACCTTTTCTCCAGTAGCTATGGTGAAATCCATTCGGATCCTTCTTGCCATCGTTGTTTTCCACGATTATGAGATTTGGCAGATGGACGTAAAGACAGCTTTTCTAAATGGTCATTTAGAGGAGTGTGTCTATATGGACCAGCCAGAGGGTTTCATTCAGGGTGGGAGCAGCGGAAAGGTGTGCAAATTGCTCAAGTCCATTTATGGACTCAAGCAAGCATCGCGGAGTTGGAACATCTGTTTTGATGAGACGGTCAAAGAATTTGGCTTTATCAAAAATCCAGATGAACCATGTATCTATTGTAGATTTGTAGCGAGAACTGTAGTATTCCTCGTTTTATACGTGGATGACATTCTCTTAATAGGAAATGACATTCCTATGCTACAATCTGTCAAGGGGTTCTTGTCACACAGGTTCTCCATGAAAGACCTGGGTGATGCCTCATACATTCTGGGTATCCGGATCTACCGTGACAGATCCAAGAGGATATTAGGACTTTCTCAGTCCAGGTACATCGACACCATAGTGAAGAGATTCAGTATGGAAGATTCCAAGCGCGGTAATCTACCGGCTTGTCACGGGATCACCCTCTCCAAAGAGATGTCTCCCAAGACTGATTTGGAGAGGGATCGCATGTCTATTATACCCTACGCTTCTGCGGTAGGCTCTATAATGTATGCGATGTTGTGTACCAGACCGGATGTAGCTTATGCACTGAGTGTGGTAAGCAGGTATCAGTCAAACCCTGGGGAGAAACATTGGATAGCAGTAAAGAACATTCTCAAGTACCTGAGAAGGACTAAGGAGATGTTCTTGGTGTATGGCGGAAAAGACCTGCAGATTGAGGCCTTTGCTGACTCCAGCTTCCAGAGTGACAAGGATGATTCCAAGTCCATGTCGGGTTTTGTCTTTACCCTCAATGGAGGGGCGGTGTGTTGGAAGAGCTCCAAACAGGAAACCGTTGCTGACTCGACTATGGAAGCGGAATACATCGCTGCATCTGATGCCGCAAAAGAAGCTGTCTGGATGAGGAAGTTCTTGAAAGAACTTCAGGTGGTTCCGTCCATTGTTGACCCAATACCTCTGTATTGCGACAACAACGGGGCTATAGCTTTAGCGAAGGAACCCAGGTCCCATCAGAAATCCAGACACATCTTAAGGCGGTATCACCTGATCAGGGAGATTGTGGATCGCCAAGAGATCGAGGTCCGGAGAGTTGCATCAGAGGATAACACAGCAGATCCATTCACCAAGGCCTTGCCCCAGACTCAGTTCGAGCGGCTGATCGAGATGATAGGTCTTCGATACGCCAGTACATGGCCTTAGTGCAAGTGGGAGATTGTTAGTGTATATGCCCTAGAGGCCATTACTGTATCATACTAGTTTGTATATTACTTAATGGAAGCTTGGGATATTCACAGTTGTATATACAATCTTGCACGAAATGGTAGTATGCTACTTGGTTTGTCTCTGCTTTAATATGTGCATGTGTTTCTTTTAGCATATTGCAGGTATACATATTAGTAGAGCCCTTAGGATCTTTGCTTGATTACCAGCGTTATGATGGCGCTCGCACTCGTGGGAGCTGGGTAATCTATAAGCACATCCTTATACTGGTCCCTGGTCGTTGGACTATCGAGACAGGGCATCGATACTCCGGAGTAGACTAGCGTATGCGCTTCTCATCCCAGTGTGGGAGACGGTCTGTCCCACAGCCGTTAGTACGTCGTACTTGGGATAGTATGCGGGTGCTCGTTAGGTTACGAGTACACTGGACAGGACTCGTCGGGAACTGTTGGTTGGTAATATACCTATCGTCAGTTATCAGTTCCCAGGTGACATGAGTACAGCTTAGTCCGCTGACTTGACACTGTCACTTCGCCTCGAGTGTGTTCCCACTGCACTTTGATTACTACCCTACCACGGCTCAGAGGAGTCGTGCAAACAGGTAGTTTTTGGGTGCAGTCCCGAAGCACTTGGAGGCAGTGACGGTTAGACAGGATTCGTCTCTCCCGGTATTGGGGGTTGACATCGCGCTGTGTCCAGGAGAGCCATTACACGAGTAGTCCCTGGCCAGGGCAAGCGAGATATACTGGTAGGCTTCCAGTGTTATCTCAGGGTGTTCTGGGCTACACTCCGACACGACTTGTACCGCTATTAGGGGACTGACGTTCACCGCCCCCCTAGGCCCGCCATGCGATGTATCAGACGAACAGACCGGACTGTATGGAGATTGTCACATACAGGCTCAGTAGGAGTGCAGATGGGGTTCACCTCGTCAGTCTTCTTATCGACATCTACCTGGGGACCGTTACGTACAGCTAGTGCCGCTTGCGGTCTGTGGTTAAACCCACTGCCAGCGTAGTGTCGAGTCTTTAGAGTCCCACACAGAGAGCTATTCGCCTTTAGGCAAAACGAGTAGAGGTCGCATGGTTTTGCGACAGGGTTCGTTCGCATCCGCGCACTTGTGCACGTTTGCTGTCCGGACAGTTTATACTAGCGGGCTTTGGTTTAAGCCGGATCCTAGTATATGATTTGAGATTGGTTTTTCTCTTTGTGTTCGTGTCCCTCGGATCACGAATGCGGGTGCGTATGCACGGTTGCTTGAGATTGAGGGAGAGGACCTTGTTTAGGGTTAATGACTATTGTCATTTTATTAACCCTATTGTTTTTGTGTGTATTATTGTTAATTAATAATTAGCTTAATTATTGTGCATGGTTGTTGTTGTTGACACTTTGACTTTGTTGACTTGTTGACCAAGTTGACAATTTGACCATGATCATTTCATTTGGAAGATGCTCTTTGATTCTTGCAATTTGCATTAATAATGAAATGATAATGGTCACCTCTTGATTAAACCATGACAATTTTCTTGCTAATTAATTAATTAAAATAACTCACACATATTAGTGAGAATGGCTCACTAATATTTCATTCTATCATATCTTTTCTCTCTCTTGCTCATCCTCTCCCTCAAGCTCTCTCCCTCTCATGTGTTGAGAAACAAAAAGCTTGAGAAAAACCTTCACTTGATCTTCTCTACTCACTTCTAGGGTTCAAGTCTTAGCATTTCTTGCACCCTAGTTACTCCTAGCTTGGAGTTGAAGCTAAAGGTCGAGGCTTTCGGGTGGATCGTTCTTTGACGGAAGGAGACAAGCAAGGTGAGGCCTTTCTACCATTCCGACGAGCAAGGAGAGAAGGAGTTCGAGCTCAAGGTATAACCTTTCTACAACTTAACTAGTTGTTAGTTTGTTTTAGCTAGTTCTAGTTTAGTAAAGATCCTCACAAGCAAGGTCCATGTTGCCTAAGTCATTAAAATTCTAATTTTTATTATGTTTTCCGCCTCCCCGTAAGGACCGGGGTGGGCAACGTGGACTTACAGCATGTTCCAGCAAAGCCGCCAAGGAAATCTGTACAGCAAAACCTGCAAGAAACTGTGGCACAACGGGGTGAGTTTCCTACTCGTGAGTAGAAAATATCACCGAGAAGAAATCGCATGTATGACTCACTCCTAGGTCATACAATATAATCCTCAATATATATAACCTGAAGCATCTAATAATGACAAGGGTAAACATCTATACATAAGTGTAATACCAAGTTCTCGTGTCAGAGCCTCAGGTTGCAACATATCACATATATGATGTACGAATAAATAAAGGATGAAAACAGAATACATCTTGAATAAGAAAACGGTTTTCTTATCTCAGTGAGATTTCTGTATAAAAACCAAAGTATCATCAATGTAATCAACAGAAAATCCGTGTCAAGTATCGAAACAAAACATATATCCTAATATCTCAATATCTCGGGCTCCGGCAATCCGGACTGGCCCATATCATAAAATCTCAATATCTCAATGTCTCAATATCTCGGCCCTCGGCAATCTGGACTGGCCCCGGGCTCCCACAATCCGGACAGGCCTATATAATCAAATCTTACAACTATGTTGGTATCCTCCGGGTATCCACCGCGTCACAAATAACCGGTCGATAGTGCTCTCCTGCCAGGCTCAACGCCATCATCTGTGACCATCTTGCCCTGGGGTACCGCACCGGGTCCACCATGCACCCGCAGACGGTTCATCCTCCTCTTTGAATCGGGTGTATGATACTGCTCAAGAGCCGAGAAAACTCATGGTGGACACATCTCACATCATATCACGAGAAAACCGCAAATTTCTATCTTTTGAAATAAAAATGAGTTTTTAAAATCCTTCCGGTTTCTCCAAATCCAGAAATCTCATGGAAAATCTGAAATCCCAAACTCGAGAGTAAATATACAGTTAATTATCAGCATAAAGCCCGATAATATTGCACGACAAATGGATAAATACACATGCATGGATATCTAAGTAAAAGAATGCAATATCTAATTTAGCACATGAAAGAAAGTTTACTAATAATGTGTTGAAACTACCAGCTAGAAAGTTATATCAATGAAGTACTATTTCTAATGTGTACGTGACATAGAAATTACCGATGATGATGTGTGTGAGCTGGCAAGAAAGTGTACGTGGAGCATACGCATCATTGGTAAAGGTGCTGGTGTCCTGACAGCATGGGTTCATAATAACATAGGAAATCACAAGTATAAGCATGCAATGCGATAAGAACAACATAAATATATGGAAAAGATGTAGTAACGGCAACATATAAGAAAATACATTTATATATATACGAGTCATACAGTTTTAGCATTTGAAATAGCACGAATCGTGGTTTTTAGAAAATATGGGCTGCGATGTTTTTAAGAAAAGGTACGTACTTTGAAATATACGTAGTATCCCTCGGCCTGTCTTTAAAATAGTCGCGATTCTTTAGTTTGAAAATAAGTATGACTCGAGCCCAGTCTAACATCTATCTGATAACTACAGGACTAAACTAATAAACTAATCGAACGGGTAAGGAAATTCACCTAAGTTCGAGTCGACATATCTAGTAGTCGGTGATCCCGCCTCAATAGCATCACGTATGATAAAATATATAATACGACATCCTCGAGTCAAGAGTGCGGATCAATCATCATATTTATACTTCGTATGGTAAAATCCATCGTATGGTATACCAAAAATCGGGGTACGGGTCAAATATCATATTTATCTCATTATTCATATGGTATCATTATCATAATAGCAAGATCTAAGGGTACTGATCTAAAGTCTAGTACATTTCAATACCATCAACATATATCCGCGTGTGTATGAAAACATATCGCCCAACGATCCGCTCATATATCATGTCGTATATCATAACACGACCCAATTCACATCACCGATCTCACGGCATCATGCCCAATCACATCGACTCACCTCCAAGTATCATATACTATCCTCATCATCCGTGTATACGTATATGTACCAACGCATCCATATATATATATATATATATATATATATATATATATATATATATAGACGTACATATGAACATATACACCCATAAATCATATCACGTGTGTGCATGTTTGAGTGTGTCAACCTTACTCAAGGGTTCGCGACTGAGAAACTAACTAACTAAAAGCACATTCATCCAAATTACACTAAATCTAATCCGTGGTCTCCTAAAGCCTTCCTTACTATGTATTCATATGTCGCAATAACATATATATATATATACACACACACACATACATATAAACACATCATATTCTACGAAATTGCGAAAGTGCTATACGCCATCCACCTGACTTCCCCCCGTAGATATACATCTACTCACCTGGACGCCTAGGCTAAACTGCTCCGATTTCAGCTCTGTCCTTTCCGCGCCACATGCGACGCCCCTGCACCCAATCATAGAAATGTACACAAGGAAAATAAGAGAATAAATATAAATAGTCGCGGACACAAACAATACAAGTCAACCACGGGCATTAATTCAACGCGCACACACTTGGTGCACGAAACGCGCCGCGACAACGTCACATACCATAACTAGTGTCGCCATACGTGGCAACACCAAACCAAAAACCCAAACGCCCCAATCGCGTATTCACAACACATTATATATTATATGAAATAGGTTATAATTTACCAAAACCTCAAACTCACTTTAAAAACTATTTTTCTGAAAACGAAGTAAGCAACAATTACCATTTTAGTTCAATTCTAGATATTTTAATAATTCTAGCGGCCACAATGCTCACTAAATATCTTAATTATGCCACCCAAACCCAAACTAAATTTGAATCACACTTATTTCCACTAATCCCAAAATTCTAGTTTGCAAAATTATGAAATTTGGACAAATTAAATGTACAATTTACAACAAGCAACAAGATTAAGTTTTGCATATCTTAAGATGCTAAAATACATCACACAACCATAATCCAAATACTCAAAATCCTAACTTGAATTCCCAAGTTTGCAATTATAACCTAATTAAGCATCTAATTAGCTTATATTGAAGTATTATAGCAACAATTAAATAATTTGGTTAAAATTTATACCTCACAAACAAGGGATCTAGCTTGCAACCTAGCCTCCCAAACTTGCTTCTATGCTCCAAGATCCATACTTGAGTAGCCATGGGACAATAGGTAAAGATTTAATGAAGACTTAGTGAGATCTTGTGTTGATTTTAGAATGGATTTTGTCGAGTTTTGAGGTGGGATGAGATGAAGAATTGGGACTGCAGCAACGGGTGAAGGCTGCTGAATTTTTGGCTGAGCCCTTAGGGGAGTAGGGGAGAGAAAATGAGTGGGCTCAAGGTCAAAGTTTCACCCATACCTCACATTATTTACACACCATACTCCTTAGTTTATTTTATTCTTTAATTTTCTTTTCTATGAAGTTTGAAGTGGGAAAAGAGTTGGGAAAATGGTGAGGGCTGCTGTGTGAGTTCGGCCAGGCTTGGGGAGAGGGTATGTGTGTGAGTGAGTGAGGAAATTCCATGTCAAGACAAAGCCCAATATTACATATATAAATTCATTTCTTAATTAATTTATTTTTCTAATTATCTTGATCCTAGAAATCTCTAGAAACATGGAGACAATTTGAGAAGAAAAGAGCATGTTACAAACTTGTTATTAAGTTGTCATGGTTCAATAGCGTATGATTAACCCATTCCAAATTGTAATTTATACTAATTTAATGTATAAATGAAAGCTTATAATAATATTAAAACAATTAATTGCGGAATATATTTTAGTAAACTAGAAATTTACAAGTGACCAATTAAATACCAAATACTAGCAATTACATAGCTAGTATAGGTATATTTATGTTTATGCTGAAAAATAATTGTATCTTGGTTTTTACGGAAAACACATGTTATTTTACCGATTATCAGAAATTTCACCTAAACGATTTTCAAAACGTTACAATCTTCCCCCCTTAAAGAAATTCGGTCCCCGAATTTAAATTAAAACTTCCCCCAAACACTAAAACATCTCGGCACAGCAACCAAATCGGCGGGGCTCCGAAATCTTAAATACTTAAAACACATCTTACCACAATGCATGTGCATGAAAACGAGTGAATAATTCAAAATCAAAACTCGGTCAAGCATAACGCAATCATCGGAGTCATAGTGAAGATACTAATGTCAAAGTCCAATACGAAAACCAACTTGATATACATCAAAACTATAACATGTACATAGACCGCATCGTTGTAAACTCGTCGAAACATCTGAACGAAATGCATGCCAAACCTTTTTCAAGTCGTTGTGCGATGCGTGTACCACAGCACAAGTAGCGGACGTTTATTGTATAAAAATAACTATATATACATATACATATATATATCCTTTGTTTATCACACACGTCCCGCCGTTTGAAAATAATTTAGAAGGGTTTCCTTTATAACATGTTTTGTGTCTTCTCGGACACATAGGAAAATACTGAGACTATAGCTACTTTTGGAAATCCCTTCGGTAACTATTGATGTATGCAAAAACATATTCAGGTACTGTCCTCGGACTAGTCCTGCTCAGCTACTGTACCAAATAGTAAATATCATAAAAACGCACTGCTCAAAGGAAATCATACTCAATAGTATATGCAATAATGCCACGTGCGTCTGGTGTGCACAGAAATCGAAATCAATAAATGTGCCATACGTGTGCACAGAAAAAAAAATCTAAGTGCAACGGGTGTGCACGAAAACACTTATCAAAGGCAACGGGTGTGCCTGACAACAACATCAGGTGCATCTGATATGCACGAAAAATCCCGATTTAGTGCATCTGGTGTGCACCAAAATCGCATCAAGCGCGCCAAGTATGTGCAAGAATTCCAAATCAAGTGCACAAGGTGCACAAAAACAAATATCGAATAACACAATCAAAATAGACGGTATATAACGTACCACAATCCAAATTAGGTATACCGTGGTATATAATCTCACAACTACGTGGATCAGCATGCACAAAATCGAATCCAAGAACTAAAAGTGCATGAAAACTGCACCGAAGGTGCGAGTCAAATCACCTACATACCATAGGCATGAAATCAAAATCAAATATCTCGAATGACATCAAATCAAAGTTGAGTGCAACTGTGGTGCACAAAATCTCCATCATGAAAATAAATCGCCCAAAATACCGAAATCCAAAATGACGGATACGTGATATTCGAATCACCAAATCGTAAATTATAAACACTGTCATCAATATGTCCTTCCTTTAAAGTCGAGAAGGTGTCGGTGCATCCAAAGCTAGTAGAGCAAGATATCTACTTACCTCCTGTTCATGGTCTGGTGCCTTGTGCCCTTAGGCTCTCGTTTCTCACTGCGAATTTCCAGTTACATAACTCCTCGGCTCAACGGTCTAATATGGAAATGATGACGGAAACAGTTCCGCTCCGGCACATCCTCTAAAGATCTCTGGCCACTATCATGGTCACTCATAACATATATCGTCGATGATGCCGAACTCTGGCCTACTTGGTGTGCGTGATACGACCGATCCTGGGTCCAAATCTCCTCGTGTAGCATTCCAAAAAGATTCTGCTGGGGTCTCTCCTAAATCTCGTTTCTGCCGATCTGCCCAGAAGTTATCACCCTTTACTAAATCCACTTCTGGTTCTGGAACAGCCGCATACTCATCACGACTTCTTCTAAAAGGTATATCCATATTCAACGCCTCTGTATGCGCATCACATCGCTGATGTCAACGGAGTGGAACGTCATCTCATAAAAAATCCCGTGGCAACGGATCAACTAAGACTAAATTGATAGATTTATAAAATTCAAATTAGTTTTCTTGTGGATTTTAAGTATTGTATCCCATCACATGATATCCGGACGACGTTAATCTTTTTGATCGATTCATCAAGGTCCCATAATTCCCCGAGAGCTCAACACTTGAGCACAGTTTAATAATAACCAGTACATGTCACAGTACCTATGGACCAGCCGTAGAAGGGCAGACCCAAGCCTCATTAATGGCACCGCGGAACTGCCGCAAACCCTAAGGTTCAAAAGCGGTTCCATGGTCATTATGTCGAGTTAGGGTTTCATTCTTCTAGAGGGTTCACAGAATTACCTGCATATTTTTCCGAATACCTTAAATTTGAAAAAATGGGTTTCTGACATTCGTTCATTTTCTATCGACTCTCAACATGCATGCGTGAAGTCTTCTGTAGCTGAGATTAATCACTCGGATGACCTCGCATCAGGGTATGGAAACGAACCACATGTCCTAGTCATTCATCTATGGGTGACTAGCAATCTTCTATCAAATCCTTAAGTACAACTCGTGCTGTAATAGCATCAAATATCTGGGGCGATACCTTGTCAGTCCCAGCAACATCTAGCTCATTCGTCTACACGCTAAACAATGCCTCTATTATCAAGAATAAAGGATGTATTGATGGTCATCACATTCTGGCTGGCCTCTAGCGGTAGCCCGATCATCTGGTGTAGATATCAAACGCTCACGTCTATGAGAAAACATAGTAAAACGACATATCAAAACACTCATGTCGTGAAAAACACAATAAAACGACACATCTATGCAATCGTGTGTCACCGGAATTACGCCCTGGTCAGTCCTCATCCAAGACGAGCTCATGCTGACCGCAACTCTAGCCGCGGCTCTCTGTGCCCGTGCAACCGTGGTAACAAAAACCACAACTGATATTGATGAGGATAGATTATATGAATGAATAGAATATGGTGCAAAGAAATGTACATCCGATGGCTTCTTAAGCGGACTAGCGTATTGTAAGTATGTCGCGGAACATACACACAGTACGCCACTCTACTTAAGTCATCTACTCCATCAACCAAGGTCAACCTGTGCGACGAAAGTTCGGGTCAAATACCCCCTCGACCAAGTCCAAGTTCCGTAAGGTCAAGCCTAGGTTCCGAATATAAATATACGCCCTAGACTCCGCATAGTAAAACCTAGACTCGAACCAAGGTTAAACCTAGCGCTCTGATACCAACTTTGTCACGACCCGAAGGTACTGCATGACTAGCACTTGAATCATGTGAAGTCTATAGGACCCCACCTAATTCAAGTAAGCCAAAAGCCCAGAAATCTAAACCATTTTTAAAGAAAAGAGTGAAGAAAAACTTGTTTTAAAGCAAGTGGTTTTAATAAAATAAAGCATTAAACATTTTCAAAGGAACATCATAATTTTCCGAAAATTTCGGCGGAGTCTCTTCTGTAAATACTGGCCCCCAAACGGGTATAACACATGTAATGCATAATAATGAATAAAGGTATCCCCAAGAGGGAGCTAGCTCTTCGCCAAATGGCGGAAACCGCCACACAAGAAATATAATATACAACGCCGAAGGGCGAGGATCAAAACTCAGAAGAAAACCAACAACCTTAAGAAAACCAGAGAAAAAAATCATAATAATACAAGCGCGCGACTCTAAGGTCGAAAGAATATACAACTGGTCTTCTAAGTCTATCAATATACAAGTCTGGTTGATGGAGTTTACTAGATACAACTGAATAAATAAAAGTACTGCGGTGGTCACAATGCAAGTGAACCCACCTACCAAAGCAATCACCTGGAAAGAAGCAGTGTGCCAGCAAAGCCGCCAAGGAAACCTATACGGCAAAACCTGCAAGAAACGGTGGCATAACGGGGGTGAGTTGGCAACTCGTGAGTAGAAAACATCACCGAGAAGAAATCGCTTGTATGACTCTCTCCTAGGTCATACAATATAATGCTCAATATATATAACCTGAAGTATCTAATAATGACAAGGGTAAATATCTATACATAAGTGTAATACCAAGTGCTCATTTCAGTGCCTCAGGTAGCAACATATCACATATATGATGTACGAATACATAAAGGATGAAAATAGAATACATCTTGAATAAGAAAACTGTTTTCTTATCTCAGTGAGATTTCTGTATAAAAACCGAAGTATCATCAATGAAATAAACAGAGAATCCATGTCAAGCATCGACACAAAACATATATCCCAATATCTCAATATCTCGAGCTCTGGCAATCCGCGCTGGCCCATATCATAAAATCTCAATATCTCAATGTCTCAATATCTTGGCCTCCGGCAATCCGCAGTGGCCCCGGACTCCGGCAATCCGGACTGGCCTATATAATCAAATCTCACAACTATGTTGGTATCCTCCGCGTCACAAATAACCGGTCGATAGTGCTCCCCTGCCAGTCTCAACGCCATCATCTGCGACCATCTTGCCTTGGGGTACCGCACCGGGTCCAACATGCACCCGCAGACGGTTCATCCTCCTCTTCGAATCAGGTGTATGATACTACTCAAGAGCTGAGAAAATTCATGGTGGACACATCTCACATCATATCACGAGAAAACCGCAAATTTCTATCTTTTGAAATAAAAATGAGTTTATAAAATCCTTGCGGTTTCTCCAAATCCAGAAATCTCATGGAAAATCCGAAATCCAAAACTAGAGAGTAAATATAGAGTTAATTATCGGCATAAAGCCCGATAATATTGCATGATAAATGGATAAATACACATGCATGGATATCTAAGTAAAAGAATGCAATATCTAATTTAGCACATGAAATCAAGTTTACTAATAATGTGTTGAAACTACCAGCTAGCAGGTTATATCAATGAAGTATTATTTCTAATGTGTACGTGACATAGAAATTACCGATGATGATGTGTGTGAGCTGGCAAGAAAGTGTACGTGGAGCAGACGCATCATTGGTAACGGTGCTGGTGTCCTGACAGCATGGGTTTATAATAACAAAGGAAACCACAAGTATAAGCATGCAATGCGATAAGAACAACATAAATATATGGAAAAGATATAGTAACTGCAACATATAAGAATATATATTTATATATATACGAGTCATGCAGTTTTAGCATTTGAAATAGCACGAATCGTGGTTTTAAGAAAATAAGGGCTACGATGTTTTTAAGAAAAGATACGTCCTTTGAAATATGCGTAGTATCCCTCGGTCTATCTTTAAAATACTCGTGATTCGTTAGTTTGAAAATAAGTATAACTCGAGCCCAGTCTAACATCTATCTGATAACTACATGACTAAACTAAGAGACTAATCGAACGGGTAAGGAAATCCACCTAAGTCCGAGTCGATATATTTAGTAGTCGGTGATCCCGCCTCAATAGAGTCACGTATGATAAAATATATAATACGACATCCTCGAGTCAAGAGTGCGGATCAATCATCATATTTATACTTCGTACGGTAAAATCCATCGTACGGCATCCCAAAAATCGAGGTACGGGTCAAATATCACATTTATCTCATTATTCATATGGTATCATTATCATAATATCAAGAACTAGGGGTACTGATCTAAAATCTAGTACATTCCGATACCATTAATATATATCTGCGTGTGTATGAAAACACATCGACCAACGATCCGCTCATATATCATGTCGTATATCATAACACGACCCAATTCACATAACGATCTCACGGCATCATGCCCAATCACATCGACTCACCTCTAAGTATCATATATTATCTTCATCATCCGTGTATACGTATATGTATATGTATATATATATATATATATGTACCAACGCATCCATATATATTTACACATATGAACATATACACCCATAAATCATATCACGTGTGTGCATGTGTGTGTGTGACAACCTTACTCTACGGTTCACGACTAAAAAACTAACTAACTAAAAGCACATTCACCCAAATTACACTAAATCCAATCCGTGGTCTCCTAAAACCTTCCTTGCTAAGTATTCATATCTCGCAATAACATACACACACACACACATATAAACACATCATATTCTACGAAATTGCGGGGGTGCTATACGTCATCCACCCGACTTCCCCACGTAGATATACATCTACTCACCTGGACACCTCGGCTAAACTGCCCCAATTTCTGCTCTGTCCTTTCCGTGCCACATCCGACGCCCCTGCACCCGATCCTAGAAATGTACACAAGGAAAATAAGAGAATACATATAAATAGTCGAGGACACAAACAATACAAGTCAACCACGGGCATTAATTCGACGCGCACACACTTGGTGCACGAAACACACCGCGACAACGTCACAAACCACAACTAGGGTCGCCATACGTGGCAACACCAAACCAAAAACCCAAACGCACCAATCGCGCGTTGAAAACACATCATATATTATATGAAATAGGTTATAATTCACCAAAATCTCAAACTCACTTTAAAAGCTATTTTTCCGTAAACCTAGTAAGCAACAATTACCATTTTAATTCAATTCTAGATATTTTAAAAATTCTAGCAGTCACAATACTCACTAAATATCTTAATTAAGCCACCCAAACCCAAACTAAATTTTAATCACACTTATTTCCATTAATCCCAAAATTCTAGTTTGCAAAATTATGAAATTTGGACAAATTAAATGTACAATTTACAACAAGCAACAAGATTAAGTTTTACCTATCTTAAGATGCTAAAATACATCACAACCATAATCCAAATACTCAAAACCCTAACTTGAATTCCCAAGTTTGCAATTAAAACCTAATTAAGCATCTAATTAGCTTATATTGAAGTATTACAGCAACAATTAAACAATTTGGTTAAGATTTATACCTCAGAAACAAGGGATCTTGCTTGCAACCTAGCCTCCCAAATTTGCTTCTATGCTCCAAGATCCATACTAGAGTTGCCAAGGGAAAATGGGTAAAGATTTAATGAAGACTTAGTGAGATCTTGTGTTGATTTTAGAATGGATTTTGTGGATTTTTAAAGTGGGACGAGATGAAGAATTGGGGCTGCAGCAATGGGGGAGGGCTGCTGAATTTTTGGACGGGCCCTTAGTGGAGATGGGGAGAGAAAATGAGTGGACTCAAGGTCAAAGTTTCACCCATACCTCACATTATTTACACACCATACTCCTTAGTTTATTTTATTCTTTAATTTTATTTTCTATGAAGTTTGAAGTGGGAAAAGAGTTAGGAAAATGGGGAAGGCTGCTGTGTGAGTTCGGCCAAGCTTGGGGAGAGGGTATGTGTGTGAATGAGTGAGGAAATTCCATGTCAAGACAAAGCCCAATATTATATATATAAATTCATTTCTTAATTAATTTATTTTTCTAATTATCTTCATCCTAGAAATCTCTAGAAACATGGAGACAATTTGAGAAGAAAAGAGCATGTTACAAACTTGTTATTAAGTTGTCATGGTTCATTAGTGTATGATTAACCCATTCCAAATTGTAATTTACACTAATTTAATGTACAAATGAAAGCTTATAATAATATTAAAACAATTAATTACGAAAAATATTTTAGTAAACTAGAAATTTAGAAGTGACCAATTAAATACCAAATACTAGCAATTACATAGCTAGAATATGTATATTTAAATTTATGCTGAAAAATAATTGTATCTTGGTTTTTACGGAAAACACCTGTTATTTTACCGATTATCGGAAATTTTACCTAAACGATTTTCAAAACGATACATAATTAAAATAAACCTTGTTTTCCCAGAGGCATAACCCCGTTAATACCTTTCTAGACACCTACTTGATCGGCTAATTGTCATGTGTAAAAAACTCTCCCAGGAGTAACTCTTACTCGTAGTGGGTATCGGGATCCAACTATCTTCTAGAAGGTATGCAATCTCATTTCAAATTTCAACACTTGAAATTCCCGATAATATCTTTTGCCCCTAGCGATCTATGACCTTGACAAGGTCAACAAACCATAAATCGTAAGTCAAGTTCAACCCGTAATTTCATGATTGAATTAAACCCGCCCGCATTATCCTTGACAAGGTCAACAAGGACGTACGACTACCCTAAACCAATCGCATCTCATGCTTTAGTAGATAAACACTAATTATCTACCGTACACTACGCCTTGACAAGATCAACAAACGCAGCACGAATACCAAGTAGGGCTTATCTGAAATGACGGAGGGCTACGACAGGTTTTTATGAAAACCTTTTGCGTAATGAACTTGATATCGTTGTAGATAGAAGTTATTTTTTAAAATGTGTGTTTTTGAGGTTTTTACTAGTTTCTCTAAAGCGGTCACTCCCGGTCAAGGGATCTCGGCTCCTTCCTTATCGAATAAGGTGTAGGATATTTCACAAATACCGCTATGCAAAGCAAGAACTATAAAATCTATCAAAAACAAAACCGAGTGAGTTGTAGCATCTGCTAGTTTCGCTAAATAGGTCACTCCCGTTGAAGGGCTCTCGGCTCTTTCCTTATTGAATAAGGTGCTGGATATTCTACAAGGAATACCGCTATGCAAAGCAAAAACCAGAGCTACCCGTTTTGAAAATTTGATTCTACAACATCTTTTAGGTTTCTTTTTCTTTCATTAATCTCATTAATGAGGTCTCATCATTTATGCTTCCTAAGCATCCCAGAAGAAACGAAAATACAACATACGCTTATGCCATCCGCATTCGCCACAGTGTCCCTTTATGCACCATTAGGTTACTTAACTAACGGCATAGCGGTGCGGGACTAGCGCGGGTGCAAAACATAAGCAACGTTTATTATATATCATATATATACAATAATAAAGCATTCGTCTCATGCATATAAAGTGATTAAATCACAGAATATCAGCAGTAGAAGATAACATATGAAATATTGGATATACTAGGAGGTCCGTGTTTTATTTTAAGCCTGTATAAAACACGGATTCCACGGTCGCGATGAATAGCCAAACCCACATCCCTAGACCCCTACGAGAGCGGCAAGCAACCCTCCCAATTCTAGAGTTAGGAGACCCGGACTCGACTCCTCGAGTTGGTCTCCCACTGGATTCTAGATCCCGGTTACTTGTGCTCCCCTCCTTGGGTCTATCCTAATGCGGAAAAGTAAATAATATACAACAATGGTGACATCATCCTCAACCCGGAAGTGCCCAAATAAAAGAATATTACATAAAATGAATTTTACATGAATGAAAATAAAAATACTCATCTCACATAAAACCCCGGGCTATTCAAATCATGACGATCCAATATAACATATCACAGCAACACATAACATCACATGTCATCAACGTAAGTAAATATGGGTATCCCAATTGTCATTGACATATATCACCGAAACCGGCGATACACCACATATTACACTTACGGTCGTGGAAAAGAAAATGTAAAACTACAATATTTGGAATTCACAATCACTTTAGACATCATAAACCCGAAATATCATATACTTCGGATTTCATGCCTAACTATATGAATTCCACAAATTGTATCACATTCCAAAAAAAGCTAGACGATGTTAAACATTCCGATCGAATCAACAAACACCCAAAATTTCCCAAAAAGCTCAACACTTGAGCGTAGTTTAAAAAATACTCGGTACATGCCACAGTATCAATGAACCGGCCGAAGAAAGGTCAGCCTCACCTGTGGCGCCGCGGAACTACCACAAACCCTAGGGTTTTGCGGCGGTTCTTACGGTCACAGAATCAAGTTAGGGTTTTGTCACGACCCGCACGGTACGGAACGTGACTGGCATTTATGTTACGAAATGTCTCAAGGCGTCCGTAAAATAAGTAAGCCAAATCCCAGAAATCAAAACCAAATAAGCAGAAGAGTGAAGGAAAACTAATCAATTGAAATCGAGTGTATCAAATAAGTCATATCAAGCTTTTTTTTAAAAACAATATCAATTTTTCTGAAAATTTCGGCAGAGTCTCCTTTGTAAATACTGGCCCCCAAAAAGGGTACAACAAGAATATAGATGAATACGACAAATAAGGCATCCCCAAGCGGGAGCTAGCTCTTCACCACAAGGCGGTCACAAATCCCGCGCAATGTAAATCAGCAATGTGCATAAATAAACATAAGAAGCACAAGTAAAACATCATGTCGACTCAAGTGAGCTCGACCCCAAAATACAGCATAAAAAGCCCACAAATCTCACAGTCTCGTCTCTAGGTCAATATACTACAATACTGGTAGATATAGTAGATGGAGTACACTAGATACAATGAATGTACAAGGTGGAAGACAAAATAAACATATAACCCACCTACGAGCAAAAATCCTCAATCCACGCAAAAGGAGGAAGTGCGTCCGCCGAAACAGTACTGACGGATCGGGCCTGCAAAAAGTCTGTGGCACAACGGGGGTGAGTTGTCAACTCGTGAGTAATAAATAACATCTATAGAGGCTATCGTAAGCATGCACACAAGCATCCTAGCATCCATAATACAGGTATGGCAGGATATACTAGCAGGTTTGTATGCAACATGAATGTACTAGCAGGTATGTATGCAATATGAATCAACTCGTGATCTGAATATGTAAGTATAAGAAATCATATTTTTCCTTTAGGAATCTCTTTTGAAATATCAGCACAATACCAATAGAATCAACAAGAATCTGTGTCCAGCATCGACACCTCAAAACTGTCTCAATCTCATGTATCCATGTCAGAGTATCTCTGGCCTCAGCCGTCCGGCTGACCCATCTCAAATATCAATATCTCATCATCTCGCGGCCACGGTCGATATTCTCTGGATATCCGCCGTGCCAAAAAGTCACCGGTGGGTAGTCTATCCCCTACCAGGCTCAACGTCAGCAACACGACCTTCTCGCCCCGGGGTACCTTACCGGGCCCACCATGTACCCGAGACGGTTCATCCAACTCCTCGAAACGGGTCTCGAAAACCATAGCAAACTCATGGTGGACGACATTCACATCACTAGAAAACCACAATTTTGCATATTTTAAAAAGGGTAATAAGTTTTAGAAATTTTGCGGCTTTCCCCCGAAATACAGAAATATCATAAATCTCAAGAAATCATGATGAATGCATACGTCAATGATAATGAATGCATATGGTATTAATGTTCATGTTACAATGTATGATTAATAGACTAGGCATGAGCAAATGATATAATAATATACGTGCACATGAATAGCAATTCTACGATGTTATTTTAAGGATTTATTGCAATAGTACATGTTTAGATATCAAATATTGTGAAAATATTCTAGATTATAAGTTATCTAGTGTCGTGGCATGGCAATTACCAGGGCGTGCGTGTACTCATGAATAGTGCTCGTGCTGCATATAAAAACCCTGGCAATGGTGCAGGCGTCCTATAGAATGGGTTCGCATATGTATGTCAAATAAAACATGGATGTAGCAAGATATTACACAAGAATTTACTCCTAATTACTAATATCACCAGAAATCTTTAAACAACTTAAACTATCGGGCGACTTGCGCCATCCTAACGATAGTCCCCCGTAAATGTTATATCTACTCACCGGAATCCCCAGCTAGCTACGTCCAACCATCGCTTTCCCTTTCCGTGCAGCGTCCGAAGTCTCCGCGACCGAAACTGGAATTTGCACCAATACCAAACATAAGGTTACATATCATGAAACGACGCAAATCCCAAACAAAAATATCAACATTCACAAGCCAGGCACAACGTGCACAAGGTGCGCGGAACACACACGAAAATCGCAAAAACTAACTAGAATCGTCGTTTTGGGTCGCCCGGCAAAACTAAAACCCGAACACACAAAATTCCGCACCCACACATCCTAAATGTCATAGGATATGCTAAAAATATCATCAAGATATCATAAATAATTCATCACAAAATTTTATAAAAAAAACTAGTAAGCATTTGCATTCCAAAATCGGTGCAAACACCGTCGCTTTGCGACAAAAGACTACTATCAAGCTTGAACAACCAACCACACTACAAGCAATCTACAAACACTATAATTACAACACATTAGCAATGCTTCAAATCCTATTATCCATAAACAGCCCTTTCTTGAATTTATAACCTAGAAATTCCAAATCAAATTCCATACTTGAAAACTTAAATTAACACAAATAAAAGCCCACATAAGAAAATTAACCTCTTAGATTAGGTTAGCAAAATAAGTAGATAGAAAAATAGATTTAATTAGCCTAGTAATGGTGTGCTAAAACCCAAGTTCATATCAAACTACCCTCTTTAAAAAAAACTGGATTAGAAATTAACAAAAGATTTAACACTAAACAATTTCAAAGTTCTAATTAGCACACTTAAGCTATAATTTAACCATTTGATTAGAAATTATACCTCACAAGTCTAAACCCTAGCTTGCTCTAGCCTCCCAAGATGCCATCTTTCTCCTTGATTTGAACCAAATTAGGTTTGAGAAGAGATGAAATAGGGTTTTATGTTGAATTTGTGGAGGAAATTGTGGATTTTTCTTGGATTTTGATGGAATTTAGAGGCAAAATGAGAAGGAGAATTTTGGGGGGGAAAATGATGGGGCTGCTGCAGAATTCGAGCAGGGAGGGAAGGAATGGGGAGAGGTGTGAATGGGTTGTGGAATTGTCCAAAGTCAAAGCAACCATTCCCAAGTATACTATACACAAATTAATATATTTTAAACAAACATAAGGTTTCAATACAAGAGATGAGACAAAAATGAGGGTGGGGGGGAAATTCATGGCTGCTGAATTGGTGGTGGGGCTGGCCAAAAAAAGAGGGGTGAGGTTGTGAGTGATTGCATAAAAAAAATTCTATGCAAAAAGAACCCTCAAGTTACAAAAATTGCAAGTTTAAGCTTAAATTAAATAAATTTTGCTTTCCATAATTAAAACCAATTAGAACTTGAAATAAAATATTGAAAATTTATATTACTAACTAGATTTTAGTTAACATGATTTTAAAGATTAAAATCAGCCCATTTAAATTTGTATTTATCGCTAATTTAATATATTTTTACCGGCTTAAAATATAAAAAATTGAAAAATTAAGGAAAAATTTTAAACGACCACAATTTTATAAGTAACTCATTAGCTACTAAAAACTAGCAATTACCTACACGAATTAGGTATAATTAGGCCTAAACTGCAAAATAAAAAAAGGCGATTTACGGAAAAATACCAAATTTTCACCGATTTTCGGGAAAACACCAAAACGACATTTCAAGTCGTTACATGTTTCGTTCGTCTAGAGGTTCCACCGCATTACTTACATAATTTTAGAATGTTCTTTAACTTGAAAAAAAAAATCTAACTCTTGGAAAATTTCCAGCGAGGGTTAAAGTGGGTATCTGATATCCGTTCGAACTTTTTAACACCGTCTAAAAAACCCGAAACAAAGCTAGAATTATGAATTCAAAACACTCTGAATAGCCAATGCATAAAGATAACATCACATGCAAATTTAGCAAAAACTAGCAACACCAGAAATACCAAACCCCAGAGACTGGAACACAGTACAAATTTCAACCCTAAACTGCAACCTAAAACCGAGCAGGCCGGTTTTCATGCTCATATGGCCGGCCCGAAAAAGGTGGGGGGTTGAAATTTCTATAGTGTTCATATTGTATTTCATACAACATTATGCTGCTGTTTAAAAAAAAATTTGACTCCTTAAAAAATTCGACAGAAACTAGGGTTTTAAATCGGGTGTTTCGGAATTGTTTTGGTTTCGTAATCCTACACAATCCGTCTAATTCTCTAGCTAGGCTCCGATATCACTGTTGGGATACTAAGCACAATAGCAAGGTTTCGGGTGGCATCATCCATACCAAATTAAAATTTTGCCATGCTTAAAAGAACCCTAACCTAGATCTTTAACTAGAGAATCATACGAAATAGAAATGTAAACTACTTTACAACGAAATGATTAGGGATTACAACCTTTATAGTCTGCTCCTTCACTTCTTTAGCTCCAAGTAGTGGTCTCCTCGCTGCGATCAAAGAACTCTAGGACTCTTGACAAGCTCCACAAGGTGAATGATGCATGCTTGCTTGTAGTCTTCGAAATCCAAGATGATCTACTTCGAGCAAACACAAACTCAAGCTTTGTAACATTTCAAAAAAAATAAAGTATTATTTTTAGGAATTTTCATAATTTAATATTAATTTTTAGTGAATATTTTAATAGTCGGTATAATTAAATACCGATAAATGGTGAAAATTCCGGAGAAAATTTTGGAAAATTCTAAAATAGGGTATTTTATGGAAATATGTCATTTTCAAGCTTTTATAGTTACGTAAATACTATTTTGGTGTTAACCGCGATTAAAAATCGCTAATTGAATTTTTGGCTTTTTGTGCAAAAATGTGCACATGACATTTTCTACACTTGTTACACTTGTTTCATGTTATGGACTCATGATGGCTTAGGGCTGAACCATGTTGAGATGAAAATGGTGGGTTGAACCATTTGATTAGGTTAATTGGGTAACCTTTTGGTTAACATAATTAGTTTAATTAAGGGTGTGGTTTTGTTTAAAGTTGATTAGGGTAGAAGTTGACTTATAGGTAGGTGAGAGAGAGAGAGAGGTGGTTAGGATGAGCCATGATCCATTCCATTCTATAATCCCTTGTGTTCTTTCACCCCCCCCCCTCACTCATACCATTCCCTCTCATTTATCACATCTTTCCTCACTCACTCACACTCACCTCTCTCTTGACTACAGTAGCAGCCCATTCAACAACATCATATACTACAACACCACACACCACTATCATACACTACATCACTCTCACACTTCAGCCCAACACCAGCACATTTCAGCCAACTACCCAACATACATCAGCTGCTGCAACAGCCATTGATACAACAACATCATCCCCCAATCTTGCATCAGCACACCCCAGCAGCAGCTGCATCAGGTCCCTTCAACAACACATCAGCCCCTAGCTGCTGCTACAAGCTGTAGCATCAGCCACCTACACACTCACACCAGCCCCTACAACAGCAACAACAGCTGCAGCCACTAGCCCCACATCTCTACACCCCCATCAACAACTTCAATACAACAGCATCAGCACCTTTGCAAACAGCATCAGCACCTTTGCAAACACCAGAAACAGCCCCTAGCATCATTGCAACAACTCCAACACTTCACCATAAATACCTCAAACCCTTCTTTAGCTGCTACTTCATCAACAGCAGAATATAGAAAACAACAAGCAGCAGCAGCAACAACAAGCAGAACCAGCATCAGCCTCAGTTGCAACAGCAACTTCAGTCCCGGGGCACTTCAGCAGCACCACCCCACTTCCTCCTTCCCTTCTCCTTCATTTAAGATCCCTTGAGGTATAATCTTGCAACCCAACTCCTATCTTGCAAAGTTTTAGTTGTTTAGCTGAAATTTTAGTGTTATTATGTAGAACAGTGCAAGTTTAGGCAATGTTGAGTGAGATTTGGCCTAGCGATGGTTTTGAATATTAGTGTAACCTTATTAGGGGTATTTGAGACTATTTTAACCAAGATTTGTTCCAGATTTCACCAAAATACCAGATTTGTTATACTTGGCGTAATTCAGCTTTTTTGTCGACTTTATAGCTTTCTGGAAACTGCTATCAACCCGGACCTCCTAAAATATTTTTTGACTTGACAGTAGGATGTGCAGGCAGATAGGAACCAACACCCAAAACCCTAGCCCCAACCACCATTTTATGGCCGCAGATATAATCCCCCTGGCTGCAATTTGCGGCCAGTCTAGGGTGGAACTGCCTCGTTTTCCGTGCACAGCCCTATTTCATGTAAACTTGACCACTGGTATATCAAGTTTTGACCGGTTCCAGTTAGGGTGAAATCTGCGTTGATTTCTATGAGTTGGCATATGATTTATGACTTTTTTTCATATGGATTTTGGTATTCGATGACTCGTTTCTGTTGGGTGGCGTTTGGACGTCAACGACAGTGGATATTGGCTGTGTTTGCGCGCACGGCTACAAGTTTTTACCTATGGGCGTAGAGTGCACCATTTTGGCTTCCGACACGGTTTTTTTGAGTTTTAGCGTGTGATATCCTTGTAGGTACCCCACGTGGCGTCGAAGCGTTGGAGATGCAAATGGCGACATCGGCACCGGCACACATATAAGAAGGTGAGTAGATTTATATCTACGGGAAGAAGTCGGGTGGATGGCGTATAGCACCCCCGCAGTTCGTATTGATGTGTACGGATGCGTACACATACTAACAATTATTATCTGTTGTTTGGGAATTATTACATGTTATTCAGGATTTGTGATAATGTTAAGATGAATTTTGGTGTGTTGGATTGGTTAATGGTTACGAGACCCTAGGGTAGCGGGTGCACTACACATACATACACACACATACATACTGGCATACATCTTTACTTCATATGTGGTTATGGGATTCTATTTAGATATGCGTTCACATAGGTATGGGACTATGTGTTCGCATACGGTTTTGAGGATGATATATGGAATTGGGACGAGTCGATGAGTTTGATCTGAGGTTATGATATCGGTGATATAATAAAATTCATAATTGGGATACGTCTTGATGCTTTAAAGGATTTTGGGAATGATGATGCCATAGGAATGGTGACACATATATTAAGTGATCGACATGTGATGATGTTGCAAGATATGATATGACATGATATGATATGATATGACAGGATATTTGTGATAGGCCGCCTTGGGCGATGTACACTCTTAGTGATGATATATAATGATGATATCGATTTATACGAGACTGTCGATCAGTAGTCAGATCTTAATCGTAGTGATATTTGCGTTTTACTAGACATAGATCAGTACCCAGATTATGATATTCGATAAAGAAAATACCAGATGAATGATATAATGATTATGATAATAACCTGTACCCAGATTTGGGGATGCCGTACGACGGATTTACGTACGAGCTATACTTGATGTTTTGATCCGCCCCCTTGACTTGTGGATAACCGATTATAGAGATATAGTATCGGGTGTGATATTATCGAGGCGGGATCACTGACTATATATATATTTATATGTATCGACTCAGAGGTTAAGCGGTTTCCCTCACCTACTGTTAGCTTAGCTCAGCCTTTTAGTGGTGTAGCTTTATGACATATACGACATTAGATGCAGTTTAGGTATCTTTGTGTTTAGCATTCAGCTCCCACATATTATTGTTGTTACTCTGCATCTCATACTTTTTATGATTCATATTCCATTATTGATATCATGCTGTTAGGACACCAGCACCATTACCGATGATGCGTATGTTCCACATACACTTACTTGCCAGCTCACACAAATCTTCATCGGTAATTGCCATGTCACTACACAGTAGTATTATTGCATCAGGATATGACCCTTGTATGTGCATACTATTATTCCATGTTGCATGATATACTGTTATACTTGCACTTCATTTATACGTCACATACATCATGTTTCCTGATTATGCGCATTGAGATATGTTGTTTCTATGATATTTCTGGATTTGGGAACCGTGGGTATTTCAAAGAGATTGTGTAAATGTTTTAAAAACCCGGTTACCCTTGATATGATATTTCAGTGCGTCTACCATGTGTTTTCTCGGTGCTGAGAGTGACATGTGAAACCCGGTTCGAGGAGTCGGATGAGACCGATCGCGGGTACATGGTGGACCCGGTGCGGTACCCCGGGGCAAGAAGATCGCAGGAGATGGCGTTGAGCCTAGCAGGGGAGCACTACCGACCGGTGATATTACCCGACACGTCGGATATCCGGAGGATACCGTCGTAGTCTTGAGATGGATGGTAGGGGCCGATCTAGACTGACGGTGCCCTGGATATTATGATTGAGACATTGAGATTTTGAGATATTGAGGTACAGAGATTGTGATACAGAGATATCGAGATATTGAGATTTATGTCTTGTGCCGATGCTAGGCACTGTTTTATGCTGATTTCATTATGATACCTCATTTTTAAAATACTGAAATCTCACAAATTTATGAAAGCAGTTTTCTTCAGTACATGCATTCTATTTCATGCATTCCTACATCATTCATATGATTCATTGTTACCTGAGGCACTGACACAGGCACATGGGTTTACACTTGGGTTAGATATTTACATTAGCCATGGTTATAGATTGCTGGTTATATATTTGAGGATTATATATATATTGATCGTATGACCTAGGATTGCGTCATACATGCGATTTTCTGTTCGTAGAACTTTTTCTACTCACGAGTTGGCAACTCACCCCCGTTGTGCCCCAGTTTCTTGCAGGTGTTGCCGTACGGGTTTCATTACGGCTTTGCGGGCACAGCTTCTTTCAGGTGACTCGCTAGTAGGTGGGTTATTGTATCGTACCCATCATTATACATTGTATATTATATTTCAGTTGTATCTAGAAGTTCCATCAACCAAACATGTACTTATTTGAGACAGAGACCAGTGATGTTTATTCTTTCGACCTTAGAGTCGTGCGTTATATTTCTATGGATTTCTTGCTGGTTGGAATTTCCTTTTCTGTTGTGATCCTCGCCTTTAGGCGTTGTTTATTATGTTGCTTACAGGTTGATTGCTATGGTTCTTCCTACTCTCTATTACTTTTCTTGGTTTGGATTTCTGGGTTTTCGGCTTACTAAGATTACGTATGCCTTGAGACGTTCGTAGTTTAAGTGCCGGTCATATTCCGTACTTTCGGGACGTGACAAAGTTTGTATCAGAGCGTTAGGTTTTACCTTCGGAGCGTAGGATGATCATTGGTTGATGGAATAGGTGACTAAAGTAGAGTAACGTACCGTGGGTATGTCCGCGGCATATTTACGATACGCCACTCCACTTAAGAAGCCTTAGGATGTACATTTCTTTGTTCAGTATCATATTCTTTCCTATGATCTAGCCTCATTGGTACCATTTTTGGTTTTGCTGCCACGATTACGGGCAGGGAGAGCTACGGCTAGAGTTGCGGTCAGTATGAGCTCGTTACGAACGAGGACTGACCAGAGCATAATTCCGGCGACAAACGATTGCAGAGAGGTGTCTTTTGATTGTGTTTTGCGCCACGAGCGTTGGGTGGATCGCTGTATGAGATTACTCGGACGTGCAGATTAGCACCAGAGGATTGAGCCACTGACAGAGGCCAACCAAATTTTGATGACCGTTGATGAATGACTTATTCATGATGATTGATGCACAGTTCAGCGTGCAGACGAGTGAGCCAGTTGTTGCCGCGAACGACGAGATATCACCCAAGATATTGGAGCTATTGCGGTACAAGTTGTACTAAGAGATGATAGAAGGTCGCTAGTCACCGATGGTGAATGACTAGGACATGTAGATCGTTCGCTACCCCGATGCGAGGTCATCAGAAAGATTGATTCCATCTAAAGACGACTTCACGCGGAGGCGTTGAGAGTCGACTGAGACGATCGAATGTCAGTAACATATTATTCCAAGTTTAAAGTATTCCGGAAGACATGCAGGCAATTCTATGGTCCCTCTAGAAGAATGAAACCCTAACTCGACTTAATGACCGTATGAAAGCTTTTGAACCTTAGGGTTTACGGCAGTTCTGCGGCGCCATTAGTGAGGCTTGGGTTTTCCCTTCTACGGCTGGACCACCGATGCTGTGGTATGTACTCGATACTATTATACTGTACCCAAGATGTTGAGCTCTTGGGGGATTATGAGGTTTTGACAGCTTGATCGGATGGCTCGACTTAATTCGGATGGGGATTATGAGGTTTTGACAGCTTGATCGGATGGCTCGACTTAATTCGGATGCTAGGTGGTGAGATGCATTTCTTGGGAGACTCCAGATACGAGGATAGCCATCGGAGCTCAGTCCATGCAGCCACGACGAGACGAGTCCGAAGCTGTCGACATTAGAGAAAAGTGGAGTAAGAGGTTCGTACCAGATCTAGATGTGATGACGTTCCACTCCGACGACATCAGAGATGCGATGCGCATGCCGAGGCATAGTGCTGGATATACCTTCCAGAAGGAGTCGCGATGAGTATGCAGCCGTTCCGGAACAAGAAACAGATATTGTAAGGGACGATGGCTTCCGGGCAATTCGGCAAAAACTAGGACCTAAACCAGATGCATTGTGAATTGATCAAGGACGGACCAGTATTGAGTATTCCTCCGATGGTTGGGACACGTTCCCGAGGACCTGTTCGGCGAGACATCTTCTACAGCATGATGAAGCTACAGAGTAAGCGATTTCGAGTCCGTGCGAGAGACTTCGGATAAACCGTGGCCGAGAACAGTTACAGTGCGTAGATAGCACGGTGTGACGTCATGGTGGATTGCGATAAGACAAGCGGGACAAGAGGTTCGTGCGAGACGCTGACAAGCTGTCATTACTTTCCGTCAAGGCTAGAGACCTGATATACTTACAGAGGCGTTGGGATACGGGCAGTTTCCGAGGAAATGTGTGCGGCACATGCAGATCTCCAGCAAACGAGAAAAGATCATATAAGAGTACCAGCCTCCGTACAGATCGGCATAAGCGAGATCGGAAGAGACCTTGAGCAGGATTCCTTCCAGGACACATCTGCAATGATATTTGCACCCAGGATCAGATGCGTTCCATGGATTCAAAGAACCAGAGACCGACGCCAGTAACATGCTGCTTTACGAGTGGTCGTGATGATTGACCGAGAGATGATCAGAGAAGTGCCAGTACAGAATCGTCCCCGTTAGCACATCTGACAGGGCCGATGAGCCGATGGATCGTGAGATTGATGACGAGGGCCTTCTGGAATGAATCACGAGAAGACTTGGACCCAGGAGTGGTCATGATACACACACCAGCAGGCCAGATTTCAAGGTCGTCGACAAGACATGCTATGAGTGATCACGGCAGTTGACCAGAGATTCTTGGAGGATGCGCTTGAGCGGGACTATTCCGCCATACTTGTTTTGGTATTTTGAGCAGTTATTCGCATGATTTCGTTTTGATGATTGATGATTTACGATTTTTGCACAGTGTTGCACCTGATATCGTTTCGTGCCTTGGTTTCACATGTTTATGATTTCATGGGTTTCATACATTTGAGTTGATTTCGTGCGTATGCACACACATGATTTAGTTTTTGCACTCTGTATAGTTTACATATGCTGCAGTGCAGTGACATGCATTTTGTGCACTTGGATGCACTGGACATGCATTTTATGCACCTGATTGGATTTTGCGCGTGTTCAATGCTTGATATTGGATTTAATGATTTCGTGCATGATGGATGCACCGGACTTAGATTTTTGCGCATGTTGGGTGCATGTCATGAGATGAGATTTGGTGCACACCAGATGCACTAAATCGAGATTTCTTTCGTGCATATCAGATACACCTGAATTTTGCGGTCAGGCACACGCGTTGCCTATGACCAATATTATGTGTACACCCGTTGCACCTTGATGTCGTTTCGTGCACCTGCTTGGCACAAGTATGGATTTTGATTTCCGTGCGCACCGGACGCCCAGGGCTTTTATATGCATTCTTTGGATTGGTTTCTATGGAGCAGTACGTTTTTATGATATTTGCTATGTGTTTTCGTACTGAGCGGGACTAGTCAGATGACAGTGCCCGGATGTATTTTGCATGCATTGATAGATTTCAAAGGGATTTCCAAAAGCAAGTTATAGTCTCATTGTTTACATACGTGTCCGATATGACACGAAACGTTAAAAACAGGAAACCCTTCTAAATTATTTCAAAAACGGCGGAACGGGCATATTCAACAAAAGATATATACATATATGACTATTTTCTTATGGAGACGTCCGCCACTGTGCAGTGCTATGCGCATTGTACATCGACTTTAAAGAAATTGGCATACATTCTCTTCAAATATTTACATGTACGGCTTTGGTATCTACATGCAAAGTTCCGATTTCTAGCATATCGGTTTGGCCTTTGATTTGGCATTCGTGTTTTCACCTTGACTCCGATGATTGCGAGATGCTTGACGGAGTTTTTTTTTTGAGTTATATGCTCGTTACTCATGCGCATGTATTGCGTTACGATACCTTTTATGTATTGATGATTTCGGAGCCCCGTTGACTTGGACATTTTATTGAAATGTTTTAGAATTTGGGAGTTTAAATTTAAATTCGGGGACCGAATTTCTTTAAGGGGAGAAGACTGTAACATTTCAAAAAAAAATAAAGTATTATTTTTGGGAATTTTCATAATTTAATATTAATTTTTAGTGAATATTTTAATAGTCGGTATAATTAAATACCGATAAATGGTGAAAATTCCGGAGAAAATTTTGGAAAATTCTAAAATAGGGTATTTTATGGAAATATGTCATTTTAAAGCTTTTATGGTTATGTAAATGCTATTTTGGTGCTAACCGCGATTAAAAATCGTTAATTGGATTTTTTGTGCAAAAATGTGCACATGACATTTTCTATACTTGTTACACTTGTTTCATGTTATGGACTCATGAAGGCTTAGGGTTGAACCATGTTGAGTTGACCATTGTGGGCTGAACCATTTGATTAGGTTAATTGGGTAACCTTTTGGTTAAGATAATTAGTTTAATTAAGGGTGTGGTTTTGTTTAAAGTTGATTAGGGTAGAGGTTAACTTATAGGTAGGTGAGAGAGAGAGAGAGGTGGTTAGGATGAGCCATGATCCATTCCATTCTATAATCCCTTGTGTTCTTTCACCCCCCTCACTCATACCATTCCCTCTCATTTATCACATCTTTCCTCACTCACTCACACTCACCTCTTTCTTGACTACAGCAGTAGCCCATTCAACAACATCATATACTACAACACCACACACCACTATCATACACTACATCACTCTCACACTTCAGCCCAACACCAGCACATTTCAGCCAACTACTCAACAGACATCAGCTGCTGCAACAGCCATTGATACAACAACATCAGCCCCCAATCTTGCATCAGCACACCCCAGCAGCAGCTGCATCAGGTCCCTTCAGCAACACATCAGCCCATAGCTGCTGCTACAAGCTGTAGCATCAGCCACCTACACACTCACACCAGCCCCTACAACAGCTACAGCAGCTGCAGCCACTAGCCCCACATCTCTACACCCCCATCAACAACTTCAGTACAACAGCATCAGCACCTTTGCAAACAGCATCTGCACCTTTGCAAACACCAAAAACAGCCCCTAGCATCATTGCAACAACTCCAACACTTCACCACAAATACCTCAAACCCTTCTTTAGCTGCTACTTCATCAACAGCAGAATATAGCAAACAACAAACAGCAGCAGCAGCTTGAGTAGCAGCAACAACAACAAGCAGAACCAGCATCTGCCTCAGTGGCAACAGCAACTTCAGTCCCGGGGCACTTCATGTTAGGTCCATGTTACCTCTCCCGGTACTTTCGGGGTTGCGGAAATGGTAAAACAAAAATTTTTCTGGACTTGGCAACATGGACCGTAAAAGCCGGATCTTTGCTAAACAGTACACTGGCATCCTAACTAGAGATTTATCTACTCGGTTAGGGGTTATACCTCAACTTGGACTCCTTCTCTTCTTGTTGCTCTTCTCTTTGCTTGCTCCGATGGTTGATCCGAACTTTGGTCACCTCCGCGGCCTCCTTGAGTCGAAGACGATCCACCCGAGAGATGTACACCGAGCTCCACCTCGATCCGAGGTAACTAGGGCAAGGAGATTTCTAATCTAGAAGCCCTAGGATGTGTAGAGAAGATGTATGGATGTGTTTGTCAAGTGAAATCCTTTTTCTCTCAACACATGAGATCAAAGGAAAAATCAAGAGGAGGAAGAAGGAGAAGCAACCATGGAAATGTTTCTCATTTCTTTTCTATGAGAGAGAATGAGAAAAAGCCAATGAAAAACTTAACCAAGAGAAAACACAACCATGGTTGCAATAATGCAAAAACATTATCATTACTAATCCCATCAAGATAAAGTTGTTGGCTACAAATGACATGACCATTATCATAACAAAAAGAAAAAGAAAACCAAAGAATACTTTAGATCTTTCAAGAAGATCCTAGTCAACTTTGGTCAAATGGTCAACAAATTCAAGATGGTCAAAATGGTCAATGTAATTAGCCATAACATAATTATCAATGAAAGGATTAGTAAATAATGTCCCCGGCTCATAATGGTTTTAACCAAACGAACTGTCAAAACCATAAGGAGCCCGCCTCAAAATGGTTTTGACCGAATCAACTGTCAAAACCCTAATGAGCCTGCCACATAACGGTTTTGGCCGAACCAACTGCCAAAACCGTAATCAGGCACCTCCTCCTTCATCGCTCCGGAAAACTGTGCATACACACCTGCATCCGCATTCCGTAGAATGCGGACGCGCAGAAGACAAAACAAATCCATCCGTGCAATACTAGGATTCGGCTTAAACCAAAGCCCACTAGTATTGCCTTTCGAACACCACACGCACACAAGTTTACGTAAGTGATCGCAGCCCTGCCGTAAAACCATACGGCCTCTACACATTTCGCTCAGTGCAGGGAAACTCTCTGTGTGGGACTCTAAAGACTCGAGAAGTGGGTTTAACCACAGACCGCAAGCGGCACTAGCTGTACGTAACGGTCCCCAGGTAGATGTCGATAAGAAGGCCGATGAGGTAAACCCATCCGAACTCCTACTGAGCATGTATGTGACAATCTCCGTGCAGTCCGGTCTGTTCGTCTGATACATCGCATGGCGGGCCTAGGGGGCGGTAAACGTCAGTCCCCTAATAGCGGTACAAGTCGTGTCGGAGTGAAGCCCAGAACACCCTGAGATAACACTGGAAACCTACCAGTATATCTCGCCTGCCCTGGCCAGGGACTACTCGTGTAATGGCTCTCCTAGACACATCGCGATGTCAACCCCCAATACCGGGAGAGACGAATCCTGTCTATCCGTCACTGCCTCCAAGTGCTTCGGGACTGCACCCAACTACTACCTGTTTGCACGACTCGGTAGAGCCGTGGTAGGGTGGTAGTCAAAGAACAGTGGGAACACACTCGAGGCGAAGTGACAGTGTCAAGTCAGCGGACTAAGCTGTACTCATGTCACCTGGGAACTGATAACTGACGATAGGTATAATACCAACCATCAGTTCCCGACGAGTCCTGTCCAGTGTACTCGTAACCAAACGAGAACCCGCATACTATCTCAAGTACTACGTACTGACGGTTGTGGGACAGACCGTCTCCCGTGCTTGGATGAGAAGCCCATACGCTAGTCTACTCCGGAGTATCGATGCCCTATCTCGATAATCCCACGACTAGGGACGTGTATAAGGATGTGCTTGTAGATTACCCATCCCCCACGAGTGTGATCGCCATCACAACGCCGGTAATCAAGCAAAGATCCTAAGGGCTCTACTAATGCGTAGGTGATATAATAAATAAACACACATGTACACATTAAAGTAGAGACAAACCAAGTAGCATACTACTATATTGAGCAAGATTGTCTGTACAACTGTGAATATCCCAAGCTTCCATCAAGTAATATACATACTAGTATGATACAGTAATGGCCTCTAGGGCATATACACTAACAATCTCCCACTTGCACTAAGGCCATGTACTGGCGTATCGAAGACCTATCATCTCGATCAGCTGCTCAAACTGAGTCTGGGGTAAGGCCTTCGTGAATAGGTCCGCTGTGTTGTCCTTTGTGTCCACTCTACGCACCTCGATCTCCTGGCGATCAATGATCTCCCTGATCAGGTGATACCGCCTTAAGATGTACCTGGATTTCTGATGGGACCTTGGTTCCTTCTCTAAAGCTATAGCCCCATTGTTATCGCAATACAAAGGTATTGGGTCAACAATGGACGGAACCACCTGATGTTCACTAATGAACTTCTTCATCCAGACCGCCTCTTTTGCGGCATCGCTGGCAGCAATGTATTCAGCCTCCATCGTCGAGTCTGCGACGGTATCCTGTTTGGAACTCCTCCAACATACCGCCCCTCCGTTGAGGGTAAACACAAAACCCGAGACAGACTTGCTGTCATCTTTGTCACTCTGGAAGCTTGAATCGGTAAAGGACTCGACCCTGAGGTCTCCATTACCGTAAACCAGGAACATCTCCTTAGTCCTTCTCAGGTACTTGAGAATGTTCTTCACTGCTGTCCAGTGGTCCTCACTGGGTCTGACTGATACCGGCTTACCGCGCTCAGTGCGTAAGCTACATCTGGTCTTGTATATAGCATCGCATACATTATAGATCCTACCGCCGAAGCGTAGGGTATAGTGCTCATGCGAACCCTCTCCTCGTCAGTCTTAGGAGACATCTTCTTGGAGAGGGTAATTCCGTGCAATGCGGGTATGTTACCGCGCTTGCAATCCTCCATACTAAATCTCTTTAGTACGGTCTCTATGTACCTGGACTGTGAAAGTCCCAGTAGTCTCTTGGATCTATCTCTACAGATCTTGATCCCCAGAATGTACGAGGCATCACCCAGGTCCTTCATAGAGAACCGTTGTGACAAAAATAGCTTGACCGATTGTAGCATAGGAATGTCATTTCCTATCAAAAGAATGTCGTCCACGTACAAGACAAGGAATACGACAGTTCGTCCTACAATCTTCTTATAGACACAAGGTTCATCCTCGTTCTTGTTGAAATCAAATTCCTTGATTGCCTCATCAAAACAGATGTTCCTGCTCCGCGATGCCTGCTTTAATCCATAAATGGATTTAAGCAACTTGCATACCTTTCCGCTGCTCCCACTGTATACGAAACATTCTGGTTGATCCATGTAAACGCACTCTTCCAAACAACCATTTAGGAAAGCCGTTTTAACATCCATCTGCCAGATTTCATAGTCATGGAAGGCAGCAATGGCAAGTAGGATCCGAATGGATTTGAGCATAGCCACCGGAGAAAAAGTTTCGTCATAGTCCAAACCAGGTCTTTGACGAAAACCTTTTGCAACGAGTCTAGCCTTATAGGTTTCCACCTGCCCATCTACACCAAGTTTCCTTTTGTAGATCCATTTGCATCCAACGGGTTTTACCCCAGGTGTAGCAATATCCAAGGTCCACACTTTATTGGCGTACATGGACTCCATTTCGGATTGCATTGCTTCCTGCCACTTATCAAAGTCCCTAGTGATAATGGCATGCCTGAAACTGGTAGGGTCATCTTCTTCCAAGATGCAATCCTCTCGATCCCCGTCAATGAGAAAACCGTAGTATCTCTCGGGCGGATGAGAAATCCTACCAGATCTGCGGAGTGGCTGAGGTTCGTTTGGGGTTATTAAATCTAGCGGTTCCTCCAAATTTTCTGTTAAAGCTTGTGTTTCTGGAATTTCATCCAGTTCTACCGTGCTGCCACTAATTTTTTTTACAAGAAATTCTTTTTCTAAAAATGTGGCATTTCTTGAAACAATTATCTTCTGTTCCTCTGCATGGTAGAATAGAAACCCACTTGAATATTTTGGGTATCCCACAAACTTACACAAAACTGCCCGTGCCTCAAGTTTGTCTGGGTTCTGCTTTTTGACATAAGCTGGGCAACCCCAAATCTTAATACGTTTATGATACAAACTTTTACCACTCCATATTTCATACGAAGTCTTAGGCACGGATTTGGATGGAACTTGTTCAATAGATGTGCTGCAGTTTGAAGTGCATATCCCCAGAATGAAAGAGGTAACTCAGCACTACTCATCATGGAGCGAACCATATCCAATAGGGTACGATTCCTCCGCTCCGAAACACCGTTGTGCTGTGGTGTATAAGGAGGAGTAAGCTGAGAGAGAATACCATTCTCTTGTAAGTAATCTAGGAATTTCGTGCTTAAGTACTCCCCTCCCCTGTCAGACCGGAGGATCTTGATACTTTTGCCAGTCTGGTTCTCTACTTCGTTTCTAAATTCCTTGAATTTCTCAAAAGCTTCAGATTTGTGTTTCATCAGATACACATATCCGAACCTAGAGAGATCGTCAGTGAATGTGATGAAGTATGAGAACCCACCCGTTGCATGTATAGACATCGGACCGCATACATCGCTATGTACGAGTCCCAAGAGCTCTGCTGCTCTTTCTCCATGTCCGGTGAACGGAGATTTGGTCATCTTCCCTTTGAGACAAGACTGACAAGTTTCATAAGATGAAAACTCAAACGCATTCAAGAGTCCATCTTTATGCAACTTACTCAGTCTTTTCTCTCCGATATGACCAAGTCTACAATGCCACAAGTAGGATTCATTCGTATCTGAATTCTTCCTCTTGCGTGTGTTTTGTACATTGAGAACTGAATTCTGATTTAGAACGTAAATACCATTACATAGTGTACCCTCTGTAACCAGTACCTTATGAAGGTAAATGTTCATGATATTCTTGTCAAGAACAAAGTTATATCCCTCTTTATCGAGTAAAGAAACTGATATGATGTTGCAAACCATGGAGGTTACATAGTAGCAATTGTTCAAAATCATAATCTTGCCATTTGGCAATACTAGGTGATATTCACCGACGGCTGCCGCATTAACTTGTGCTCCGTTCGCTACTCTGAGCGACATATCACCCGGTGCAACTTTTCTACTTTTTCTCAGTCCCTGCAATAAATTACAGATATGAGATCCTGATCCGGTATCAAGTACCCAGGAGTTAGGCTGACCGTAAAACAGTTCTCAATTACAAGAACACCTGAAGTAGATGCAAAACCATGCTTCTTCTTCAACTGGGTATCCTGGGAATCCATACTATCCCCTTTCCCTTTCTCATACTTATGACTGTTGTCACAAGTTAGAGCTGAACCAACGTTCCCCAGCCCCGAATAAGAATTCGGATCGGTCAAGCGAAACATTTTATTATCTTGATTAGGGCGTGAAAAAGGTTGCTACCTGGAGAGAGAGAAAAGAAACACTCAGCGTATGCTCTTGCAAGATTAGATTGGTTTATTAATTTATCTAACCAGGATGTCTCCCACTGTTTCCTCAAATTCTTCTTAAAACCTTTTTAAAAGAAGAACTAGCCAGGATTTAATTCACGTCACAATACTTGCTTAACCTTTCAGCCAGGCTAGTGTCGGTACTTCGATGGAGGTTTTCCAACGCTTTCGCGAAGTTCCTTAATTTAAGAACCTCTTTTCACTGGGGGCGTAACCCCGCTAACACCTTTCTAGACACCTACTAGGTTTATAGCATTGATTGTTAAGTGAAATAATCTTCCGAGAGTAATCCAACTCATCAGTGGGATCGGGATCCAACTATCATAGTGTGATGACCTAGATGGAATCCACTCTAGTCACTACACTCCAGAAGGTATGCTAAATCTGCAAGTTTCAGTTCTTTTGAAACTCCCGATATGGTTTTTGCGCCTAGGACCCAAGTGATCTTGACACAGTCAACAAATCAAAGAGTCCTAGTCAAGTTCATCCCGTCGTTGTCTTGATTGCATTAAACCCACCTGCATAACCCTTGACACAGTCAACAAGGTTACTCAAATGTCCTAACCAATCACATTGTATCCAGCAAATAAGCAACACATAGCTACCGTTCACTGCGCCTTGACACAGTCAACAAACGCAGCACGAATACTAAGTATAACTTATACGAAACGACGGAGGGCTACGGCTGGGTTTTTGGTGAAAAAACCCGTTAACGTAATGAACTTGATATCGTTGAAGGAACGTGATACATCTTTTGAAAATATAGTGGCGAAAAACTTTTGCTAAAGAGGTCACTCCCTATGAAGGGATCTCGGCTCTTTCCTCGTCGAATGAGGTGCAGGATATTCCAAACTGAATACCTCGATGCAAAGAAAGAATAATCGACTATAGTGAAGTTATTACCCTGATGCAAACTTTTGTCCAAGGGGTCACTCCCGATGAAGGGATCTCGGCCCTTGTCTCGTCGACTGAGGTGCTGGGCATTCATAACCGAATACCTCGATGCAAAACAAAAATTGAACGTCCTTGCAATAACAGCTTTTTGAAAAACTTGTTCCAACAACGTCTTTTAGGTTTATTTTCTTGCATTAGTTCTTTTAATGCGTCCCATCATTTAAATCCTACCATTGCAGAAAACAACCAAAATATGACGTACGCTTATGCCATTCGCATTCGCCACGGGGCCCCGTCATCACCCATTAGGTTACTTAACTAACGACAGAGCGGGGGCTGGGCTAGCACGGCTGTAAAACATAAGCAACGCCTAAATAGTTATTACATATATAGATATATAGCAATGATAGACATTACAGATCACAGATGAATACATTGGATATACTAGGAATCCGCAATCCGTTCGAGCCTGCAACGAAAAGCGGATTACACGGTCGAGGTGAATAGCCAATACCCCACCCAAGACCCCTACGGGTGCGGCAAACTACCCGCCAAGTACCCGAAGCGAAGCAACTTCCCTCAATGCCGTGAGTAGGCCACTCGGCACTTCGAGATACCCGGTAGTTTGTGCACCCCCTCCATGGGTCTATCCTAGGAGCAAAAACAGTAAAAAGAATTATACAATGACGGCTACAACCCCGACCTGGTTGTGCGGCCATACAAATAATATTACATCAATTTACAAATTTATTACATGAATGAAAGAAAAAGAAACTCTCATCTCACGTCCACCCCGGCTATTCATCCGCGACAATCCAACGAGTTCATATACACAAACCATCATCAAACACAGATCACAGATATGTATAACCCCGACTAATCGACATATCGCGATTAGCCGACGTTCAATAAATATAAACATCACAGATATAACCTTTATAGTCAAAGTGTATTGAAGTTCGGAAAAAATACGGATTTATAGGCCCCCAAAAACAAATTTCTATTCTGGAAAATCTGGGCACATATAAACTATCTTAAAAATCCTAAAACCAAGTCAGAAATACTCTGCACCAAAATCGACCCAGTGACTCACCAAGATGGCCGCGGTTGCGTGGAAATAGCTTGCTATTGCCGCGGAACCGCGGCTCTTTGGTCGAGACTGGCTCGTTTATTGTGGCTTTCTTCTAAAAACCCTGAGATGATTTTTGGAGTATGACAAATTTTGTTTTGACCAGAAAAATTTTTAACAGAAAACTAGGGTTTTGACATTTTGGTTTTTCGATTTTTCCGATTCGAACTTCGATACACTCTACTACCTAGCTAGTTCATGTTTAGTTAGGCTTTGATACCACTGTTAGGTCCATGTTACCTCTCCCGGTACTTTCGGGGTTGCGGTAACGGTAAAACAAAAATTTTTCTGGACTTGGCAACATGGACCGTAAAAGCCGGATCTTTGCTAAACAATACACTAGCATCCTAACTAGAGATTTATCTACTCGGTTAGGGGTTATACCTCAACTTGGACTCCTTCTCTTCTTGTTGCTCTTCTCTTTGCTTGCTCCGATGGTTGATCCGAACTTTGGTCACCTCCGCGGCCTCCTTGAGTCGAAGACGATCCATCCGAGAGATGTACACCGAGCTCCACCTCGAGCCGAGGTAAGTAGGGCAAGGAGATTGCTAATCTAGAAGCTCTAGGATGTGTAGAGAAGATGTATGGATGTGTTTGTCAAGTGAAATCCTTTTTCTCTCAACACATGAGATCAAAGGAAAAATCAAGAGGAGGAAGAAGGAGAAGCAACCATGGAAATGTTTCTCATTTCTTTTCTATGAGAGAGAATGAGAAAAAGCAAATGAAAAACTTAACCAAGAGAAAACACAACCAAGGTTGCAATAATGCAAAAACATTATCATTACTAATCCCATCAAGATAAAGTTGATAGCTACAAATGACATGACCATTATCATAACAAAAAGAAAAAGAAAACCAAAGAATACTTTAGATCTTTCAAGAAGATCCTAGTCAACTTTGGTCAAATGGCCAACAAAGTCAAGATGGTCAAAATGGTCAATGTAATTTGCCATAACATAATTATCAATGAAAGGATTAGTAAATAATGTCCTCGGCTCATAATGGTTTTGACCAAACGAACTGTCAAAACCCTAATTAATCCGCCTCAAAATGGTTTTGACCGAATCAACTGTGAAAACCCTAATGAGCCTGCCACATAACGGTTTTGGCCGAACCAACTGCCAAAACCGTAATCAGGCACCTCCTCCTTCATCGCTCCGGAAAACTGTGCATACACACCTGCATCCTCATTCCATAGAATGCGGACGCGCAGAAGACAAAACAAATCCATCCGTGCAATACTAGGATCCGGCTTAAACCAAAGCCCACTAGTATTGCCTGCCCGAACACCACACGAACACAAGTGTACGTAAGTGATCGCAGCCCTGCCGTAAAACAATACGGCCTCTACACGTTTCGCTCAGTGCAGGGAAACTCTCTGTGTGGGACTATAAAGACTCGACACTACGCTGGCAGTGGGTTTAACCACAGACCGCAAGCGGCACTAGCTGTACGTAACGGTCCCCAGGTAGATGTCGATAAGAAGGCCGATGAGGTAAACCCATCCGAACTCCTACTGAGCCTGTATGTGACAATCTCCGTACAGTCCGGTCTATTCGTCTGATACATCGCATGGCGGGCCTAGGGGGCGGTAAACGTCAGTCCCCTAATAGCGGTACAAGTCGTGTCGGAGTGAAGCCCAGAACACCCTGAGATAACACTGGAAACCTACCAGTATATCTCGCCTGCCCTGGCCAGGGACTACTCGTGTAATGGCTCTCCTAGACACAGCGCGATGTCAACCCCCAAAACTGGGAGAGACGAATCCTGTCTAACCGTCACTGCCTTCAAGTTCTTCGGGACTGCTCCCAACTACTACCTGTTTGCACGACTCGGTAGAGCCGTGGTAGGGTGGTAGTCAAAGAACAGTGGGAACACACTCGAGGCGAAGTGACAGCGTCAAGTCAGCGGACTAAGCTGTACTCATGTCACCTGGGAACTGATAACTGACGATAGGTATAATACCAACCATCAGTTCTAGACGAGTCCTGTCCAGTGTACTCGTAACCTAACGAGCACCCGCATACTATCTCAAGTACGACGTACTGACGGCTGTGGGACAGACCGTCTCCCGTGCTGGGATGTGAAGCGCATACGCTAGTCTACTCCGGAGTATCGATGCCCTATCTGGATAATCCCATGACTAGGGACGTGTATAAAGATGTGCTTGTAGATTACCCAGCCCCCACGAGTGTGATCGCCATCACAACGCCGGTAATCAAGCAAAGATCCTAAGGGCTCTACTAATGCGTATAGGTGATATAATAAATAAACACATATGTACACATTAAAGTAGAGACAAACCAAGTAGCATACTACTATATTGAGCAAGATTGTCTGTACAACTGTGAATATCCCAAGCTTCCATCAAGTAATATACATACTAGTATGTACAGTAACGGCCTCTAGGGAAAATACACTAACACTTCAGCAGCACCACCCCACTTCCACCTTCCCTTCTCCTTCATTTAAGATCCCTTGAGGTATAATCTTGCAACCCAACTCCTATCTTGCAAAGTTTTAGTAGTTTAGCTGAAATTTTAGTGTTATTATGTAGAACAGTGCAAGTTTAGGCAAAGTTGAGTGAGATTTGGCCTAGCGATGGGTTTGAATTTAGTGTAACCTTATTATGGGTATTTGAGACCAGTTTAACCAAGATTTGTTCCAGATTTCACCAAAATACCAGATTTATTAAACTTGGCGTAATTCAGCTTTTTTGTCGACTTTGTAGCTTTCTGGAAACTGCTATCAACCCGGACCTCCTAAAATAATTTTGACTTGACAGTAGGATATGCAGGCAGATAGGAACCAACACCCAAAACCCTAGCCCCAACCACCATTTTATGGCCGCAGATTTAATCCCCCTGGCCGCAATTTGCGGACAGACCAGGGTGGAACTGCCTCGTTTTGCGTGCACAGCCCTATTTAATGTAAACTTGACCCCTGGTATATCTAGTTTTGACTGGTTCCAGTTAGGGTGAAATCTGGGTTGATTTCCATGAGTTGGCGTATGATTTACGACTTGTTTTCGTATGGATTTTGGTATTCGATGACTCGTTTCTGTCGGGTGGCGTTTGGACGTCAACGACAGTGGATATTGGCTGTGTTTGTGCGCACGGCTACAGGTTTTTACCTATGGGCGTAGCGTGCACCATTTTGGCTTTCGACACGGTTTTTTTGACTTTTAGCGTGTGATATCCTTGTAGGTACCCTACGTGGCGTCGAAGCGTTGGAGATGCAAATGGCGACATCGGCACCGGCACACATATAAGAAGGTGAGTAGATTTATATCTACGGGGAGAAGTCGGGTGGATGGCGTATAGCACCCCCGCAGTTCGTAGTGATGTGTACGGATGCGTACACACACTAACAATTATTATCTGTTGTTTGGGAATTATTACATGTTATTCAGGATTTGTGATAATGTTAAGATGAATTTTGGTGTGTTGAATTGGTTAATGGTTACGAGACCCTAGGGTAGCGGGTGCACTACACATACATACACACACATACATACTGGCATACATCTTTACTTCATATGTGGTTATGGGATTCTATTTAGATATGCGTTCACATAGGTATGGGACTATGTGTTCGCATACGGTTTTGAGGATGATATATGGAATTGGGACAAGTCGATGAGTTTGATCTGAGGTTATGATATCGGTGATATAATAAAATTCATAATTGGGATACGTCATGATGCTTTAAAGGATTTTGGGAATGATGATGCCATAGGAATGGTGACACATATATTAAGTGATCGACATGTGATGATGTTGCAAGATATGATATGACATGATATGATATGACAGGATATTTGTGATAGGCCGCCTTGGGCGATGTATACTCTTAGTGATGATATATAATGATGATATCGATTTATATGAGACTGTCGATCAGTAGTCAGATCTTAATCGTAGTGATGATATTTGCGTTTTACTAGACATAAACCAGTACCCAGATTATGATATTCGATAAAGAAAATACCAGATGAATGATATATTGATTATGATAATAACCTGTACCCAGATTTGGGGATGTCGTACGACGAATTTACGTACGAGCTATACTTGATGTTTTGATCCGCCCCCTTGACTTGTGGATAACCGATTATAGAGAAATAGTATCGGGTGTGATATTATCGAGGCGGGATCACTGACTATATATATATTTATATGTATCGACTCAGAGGTTAGGCGGTTTCCCTCACCTGATGTTAGCTTAGCTCAGCCTTTTAGTGGTGTAGCTTTATGACACTTACGACATTAGATGCAGTTTAGCTATCTTTATGTTTAGCATTCAGCTCCCGCATATTCTTGTTGTTACTCTGCATCGCATACTTTTTATGATTCATATTCCATTATTGATATCATGCTTTTAGGACACCAGCACCATTACCGATGATGCGTATGTTCCACATACACTTACTTGCCAGCTCACACACATCTTCATCGGTAATGCCATGTCACTACACAGTAGTATTATTGCATCAGGATATGACCCTTGTATGTGCATACTATTATTCCATGTTGCATGATATACTGTTAGACTTGCACATCATTTATACGTCACATACATCATGTTTCCTGATTATGCGCATTGAGATATGTTGTTTCTATGATATTTCTGGATTTGGGAACCGTGGGTATTTCAAAGAGATTGTGTAAATGTTTTAAAAACCCGGTTACCCTTGATATGATATTTCAGTGCGTCCACCATGTGTTTTCTCGGTGCTGAGAGCGACATGTGAAACCCGGTTCGAGGAGGCGGATGAGTCCGATCGCGGGTACATAGTGGACCCGGTGCGGTACCCCGGGACAAGAAGATCGCAGGAGATGGCGTTGAGCCTGGCAGGGGAGCACTACGGACCGGTGATATTACCCGACACGTCGGATATCCGGAGGATACCGTCGCAGTCATGAGATGGATGGTAGGGGCCGATCTGGACTGACGGCGCCCTTGATATTATGATTGAGACATTGAGATTTTGAGATATTGAGGTACAGAGATTGTGATACCGAGATATCGAGATATTGAGATTTATGTCTTGTGCCGATGCTAGGCACTGTTTTATGCTGATTTCATTATGATACCTCATTTTTAAAATACTGAAATCTCACAAATTTATGAAAGCAGTTTTCTTCAGTACATGCATTCTGTTTCATGCATTCCTACATCATTCATATGATTCATTGTTACCTGAGGCACTGACACAGGCACATGGGTTTACACTTGGGTTAGATATTTACATTAGCCATGGTTATAGATTGCTGGTTATATATTTGAGGATTATATATATATTGATCGTATGACCTAGGATTGCGTCACACATGCGATTTTCTGTTCGTAGATCTGTTTCTACTCACGAGTTGGCAACTCACCCCCGTTGTGCCCCAGTTTCTTGCAGGTGTTGCCGTACGGGTTTCATTATGGCTTTGCGGGCACAGCTTCTTTCAGGTGATTCTCTAGTAGGTGGGTTATTGTATCGTACCCATCATTATACATTGTATATTATATTTCAGTTGTATCTAGAAGTTCCATCTACCTAACATGTACTTATTTGAGACAGAGACCAGTGATGTTTATTCTTTAGACCTTAGAGTCGTGCGTTATATTTCTATGGATTTCTTGCTGGTTGGAGTTTCCTTTTCTGTTGTGATCCTCGCCCTTAGGCGTTGTTTATTATGTTGCTTACAGGTTGATTGCTATGGTTCTTCCTACTCTCTATTACTTTTCTTGGTTTGGATTTCTGGATTTTCGGCTTACTTAGATTACGTACGCCTTGAGACGTTCGTAGTTTAAGTGCCGGTCATATTCCGTACTTTCGGGACGTGACAAAGTTGGTATCAGAGCGTTAGGTTTTACCTTCGGAGCGTAGGATGTCCATTGTTTGATGGAATAGGTGACTAAAGTAGAGTAACGTACCGTGGGTATGTCCGCGGCATATTTACGATACGCCACTCCACTTAAGAAGCCTTAGGATGTACATTTCTTTGTTCAGTATCATATTCCTTCCTATGATCTAGCCTCATCGGTACCAGTTTTGGTTTTGCTGCCACGATTTCGGGCAGGGTGAGCTACGGCTAGAGTTGCGGTCAGCATGAGCTCGTTACGAACGAGGACTGACCAGAGCATAATTCCGGCGACACACGATTGCAGAGAGGTGTCTTTTGGTTGTGTTTTGCGCCACGAGCGTTGGGTGGATCGCTGTATGAGATTACTCGGACGTGCAGATTAGCACCAGAGGATTGAGCCACTGACAGAGGCCAACCAAATTTTGATGACCGTTGATGAATGACTTATTCATGATGATTGAGGCACAGTTCAGCGTGCAGACACGTGAGCCAGTTGTTGCCGCGAACGACGAGATATCACCCCAGATATTGGAGCTATTGCGGTACAAGTTGTACTAAGAGATGATAGAAGGTCGCTAGTCACCGATGGTGAATGACTAGGACATGTAGATCGTTCGCTACCCCGATGCGAGGTCATCAGATAGATTGATTCCAGCTAGAGACGACATCACGCGGAGGCGTTGAGAGTCGACTGAGACGATCGAATGTCAGTAACCTATTATTCCAAGTTTAAAGTATTCGGGAAGACATGCAGGCAATTCTATGGTCCCTCTAGAAGAATGAAACCCTAACTCGACTTAATGACCGTATGAAAGCTTTTGAACCTTAGGGTTTACGGCAGTTCTGCGGCGCCATTAGTGAGGCCTGGGTTTGCCCTTTTACGGCTGGACCACCGATGCTGTGGTATGTACTCGATACTATTATACTGTACCCAAGATGTTGAGCTCTTGGGGGATTATGAGGTTTTGACAGCTTGATCGGATGGCTCGACTTAATTCGGATGCTAGGTGGTGAGATGCATTTCTTGGGAGACTCCAGATACGAGGATAGCCATCGGAGCTCAGTCCATGCAGCCACGACGAGACGAGTCTGAAGCAGTCGACATTAGAGAAAAGTGGAGTAAGAGGTTCGTACCAAATCTAGATGTGATGACGTTCCACTCCGGCGACATCAGAGATGCGATGCGCATGCCGAGGCATAGTGCTGGATATACCTTCCTGTCACGACCCGAGAATTTCGACTCGTGACCGGCACTTAACTACGCAACGTCTACAGGCGTAACGCGGCTAAGTAAGCCGGACCCAGAAATCAAAACCAATAAATATAGAGTGATTTAAAACATTTTCGTAAAAACAGTCATGCGTGTCCGAAAAACATCTTATTAATTTAGTAGAAATCCTTTTAAGTTCAAGAGTTATAACTTTTATAATTTTGGTAACATTTCCTTTTTAAACATTTGTCCCGTAAGTCGGGTAAAAGCAAGGTGTAGCAGAAATAACAAGTGAAATAAATAAAGCATCCCAATATGATATACGACGCCGTAGCGAAGAATACACAGTAAAGCAAGGACAATATAGCAAAGGTAAGACTGCATAACATAAAGTCGGCTCACAGGCGAGCTCGACACCAGAGTACCAAAATCATACACATCGCCCTCACAACTGTCTCTAAGTCAATACAGAAAGGTAGATGGAGAATACTAGATACATCAATATACAACTGAAAGATAACAGATACCGTACAAAACCCACCTAACAGAAAAAGGCTAACTCGCCTCAGCAATGGTATCTGTGCCAAAAGATGCAGTAACAGCCAGCCGCGACTACTCCCAAGGGCAACCTGCAAATACTGTGGCACAACGGGGGTGAGTTGCCAACTCGTGAATAGAGATAACATATAAAGGTGATCGCGAGCATGCACATATAGCGTGGCTCTACTAATGCCAGCAGATGATATCAATGCATGCCAAACAGTGGATGCAATAGTAATGCAAGTGCTCTATCAGGTAAGTGCTACAGGATGAGGTATATAGAAATCAATACTGAGCATGGGATACATAACATCTATATGGAATATGTCAACATGGAAAACAATAGGCGGTACCTCAGGCTGCACCCAAATCCCAAATACACTCAGGCGCCGACACACCCATTGGCCGTCAAATCCTGTATATCTCTGAGAAATCACGAGTGCCCAACATCGGCACCCAAAATATCATAAAATACTCGTGTCCAGCATCGACACGCAAATCCTCGCATATCGGGCTCCGTCAGTCCGGATCGGCCCGCGGGGTCCATCTGCGGTATCGGCCCCGGCAGTACGGATCATCCCGCATCCATCTCTCGACTCTGGCCAGTATCCTCCGGACAACTGCCAGGTCCAACCAATCACCGGTATGTACTCGCCCACCTCCAGGCTCAATCGGCAAAACCCATCGATCATCTCGCCGAGGGGAACCATACCGGGCCCACCACGAACCCGCAAACGGAACATCCACTCCTCGAATCGGGTTTCAAGCACACGTCTCAGCACCAAGAAAATGCGTGGTGGATGCACCAAAATATCATATGACGAGGTACTGGGTTTTTCAAAATAGTGCATCTTTTCTTAAATAATTCCACGGTCCTCAAAACCAGAAATCACATGAAAATCCATCGCTAATAAATAAATCCAATGCGAGGTACAATGTAATAAATCCATGGTAGGTGTATAAGGGAAAAACCGCTTTTAAAATAGTGCCCGTGCAACATAAACCGTTAGTAATAGTGCGGTGTTCTATCAGTTCTAAGCAATATATATATATATATATTTATATGTAGCAGGGAATGCAACATGCGATGACAGTCTATGGGGTAAATGCAACATATAGTAATAAGGTCCTATCAGCCCTGACGCATAACGCCATGCGGGCGATATCCCCGTAGATGTGAAATCTACTCACCGTGTCTCGCGCTAAGTGTATCCAACAACTTGCTTGCCCTTCTTCGCAGCGTCCGTCTCACTGGCCTGCGAACCTAGAATCACATAACACATATCACACATAAGCTCAATTTCACAGAAACGCGACACTACAGTCCAACTAGAAACCCGTGTCGCAAACCAATCGCGCGTGTGCGCGATACGCTAAAACGTATGATCACGCACCTGAAACTACCCCGACGCGTCGCGATACACAGAAACCCTAAACCTACTCATGTATCACGCGTGTCGCGAAGGTTTAGAAAAAAGGCAAAATAGGTATTTGGTCCCAGATTTTACTACAGAACTAGATTTACAAAAATATATATATCATAGAACCCTACACACTAGCAGACACCTACAGGACCAAACCCCAACCCAAACCATACCCATCTGGCCGCAATTGGCGGCCAGAACGAAATAATTGGCGGCCTATTATAGCAGTTAGGGGGTCGGGTTAAATGTAGGGTATCAGCACATCACCACTATACTACAGTATCCTCAATTTCATTCTGAACTCACCGGGTCAATAGCAGTTCCAGAAAACTCAAATTTTGCACAAATACGATAAATTGCATCAATTAGGGAAACTGGTGGTATTTTAGTGTAATAGGGGTTAAGCTAAGCTAATAGGGTCTCAACAAACCTCAATTATCCTACTGAAACCAATTTAGACCTCATTAGCACAAGGTTCCCTCTAAACACTCCATATCACACTAAAACGCACAAAAAACCATTAACCGATGCAAATCTACGCCAACCAAGCAAACTAGGGAAGCGAGTTAGGAAATATACCTCACACTTAACCCTAGGGAGCTGCAGGAAGAAGAAGAAGTGCAGGGAAGGGGCTGCACTAGGTGCTGGTGCTGCTGCTGCTCACTGTGCTGCTGCTACTGCCTCTGCCTGCTGCTGCTGCTTCTGGCCTCAGGTGTTGCTGTTGCTGTGCTTGCTGCTGCTGCTGGGGTTTCTGGAGCTGAGGTAAGTGTGTGTGTGTGAGTGTGTGGGTGTTTGAGAGAAATGCAAGGAAATGAGAGGAAACACTCAAGGTCCAAATGTCAACCCTCCTCTCTCTCTCTTCATTAAAGCCAAGCATGGGCTAAGCCATGATGCCCACTCCCTCTCTCTCACAAGTCAACACCAAACACAACTCAATTTAAAACAAATACAAATTAACTAATTACCTTAATCTAAACCCATTTAAAAAAACCAAAAAGGCTAAATCCCATGATTAACCCACCATGGTTAATAATCATGGTATTAACACATTTTAAAAACCCTAGTTTACATGCACATGTGTGTGCAAGCCTAGGAAAATTTTGGAAAAATATTTATTAAATTAGAAAAAATATTTGAAACACAATTTGGTAAACTTTTTATTTAGAAACTATTATTTAAATATAATTATTCACTAAACAAATCCTAAGGTGTTACAATCTCTCCCCCTTAAAGAAATTCGTCCCCGAATTTCAAAAATCTAACTACACGTACCTTCAAAAAGATAGGGATACGTCTTCATCTTCTCGCTTTCGGTCTCCCAAGTGGCCTCCTCACGGTTCTGACCACGCCAAAGTACCCTAACTGATGGATTGTCCTTCGATCTCAACCACTTCACTTGTCGATCCAAAATCATCACCGGCTGCTCTGCAAAGGAAAGGTCGCGCTCCAGCTGGATCGTCGGGTGCTGAATCGCGTGCGAAGGATCATGAAGATATCTGCGGAGCATCGAGACATGAAACACGGGGTGCACATCTGGAAAGCTAGGCGGAAGGGCCAAACGGTAGGCTACTGCACCAACACGCTCGAGGATCTCGAAGGGGCCCACATACCTGGGACTGAGCTTCCCCTTCTTCCCAAACCTCATCACGCCTTTCATCGGGGAGACCCTCAAGAAAACATGATCACCAACGGAAAACTCAAGTCTGCGTCGCCGATGGTCCGCATAAGATCTCTGCCTACTGTGTGCTGCTCTCATCCTGTCGCGGATCAACTGGATCTTCGCTGTCGTCTCCTCAACAATCTGTTGCCCTAAGATACTGCTCTCACTGAGCTCTGTCCAACAGGCGGGCGACCTGCATCTCCTCCCGTAAAGAGCCTCAAACGGTGCCATCTGAATGGTCTCCTGGTAGCTGTTATTGTAGGAGAACTCTACCAAGGGTAAGTGATGATCCCAGCTACCTCCGAAGTCTAATACACACGCTCTGAGCATGTCCTCGAGAGTCTGAATGGTCTGCTCTGACTGTCCGTCGGTCTGCGGATGAAAAGCCGTGCTGAAACTCAAGCGAGTGCCCAAAGCCTCCTGAAGCCTCTGCCATAGTCTACTGGTAAACTTGGTGCCTCTGTCGGACACAATACACGTCGGGACTCCGTGCAGTCGTACTATCTCGTCAATGTAGATCTGGGCATACTGAGTATATCCGAAAGTCGTCTTCACCGGTAGAAAGTGAGCCGCTTTCGTCAAACGATCCACGATCACCCAGATGGAGTCATACCACCGACTAGTCCTGGGTAGACCCACCACGAAATCCATCGAAATCTGTTCCCATTTCCACTCTGGAATGGGTAGCGGCTGTAGCTCTCCCGCGGGCCTCTGGTGCTCAGCCTTGACTTGCTGACAAGTCAGGCATCTCGACACAAAATCTGCGATGTCCCTCTTCATTCCGTCCCACCAATAAACATCTCTCATATCATGATACATCTTGGTGGAACCGGGATGGACGCTATATACTGATCGATGTGCCTCCTCAAGAATCTCGTGCCTCAGTCCCTCAGCATCTGGTACGCACAGTCTGACTCCAAATCGTAGTACCCCTGATCATCGATCACGAACTCGGAAAATCTGCCCTGTCCAATCTGTGCCATGATCTCTGAACATCGGTCATCACTGAGCTGTGCCTCACGTATACGATCGATCAACTGTGGGCGTGCACGGACATGTGCTATCTGTCCTCCAATCGGCGTGAACTCGAACTGTACTCAGCTGTCGCATAATATCTGCCAATCTGCTGACGACTGCCCCTGTACTGCGCTCAAACAAGATAGACTACTCCCGGGCCTCCTGCTCAAAGCATCCGCCACCACATTTGCCTTGCCCGGGTGATATAAGATCTCGCAGTCGTAATCCTTCACTAACTCCATCCATCGGCGCTGTCGAAGGTTCAGGTCCCGCTGCTGAAATATATACCTTAGACTCTTGTGATCAGTGAATATCTGGCACGACTCTCCGTATAGGTAATGTCGCCAGATCTTAAGTGCAAAGACCACTGCAGCCATCTCCAAGTCATGAGTGGGGTAGTTTTGCTCACGCTTCTTCAATTGTCGCGAGGCATACGCGATCACCCTGTCGTGCTGCATCAGTATGCACCCTAGCCCTACTCGAGAGGCATCACAATAAACCACAAACCCGCCTGAGCCTGAAGGTAAAGATAATACCGGTGTTGTCGTCAGCCGAGTCCGCAACTGCTGAAAACTGTGCTCGCACTCCTCCGTCCAATCGAAAGGGACTCCCTTCCGGGTCAACCCGGTCAACGGTGTAGCAATACGGGAGAAGTCCTGCACAAAACGCCTGTAGTAACCGGCCAACCCTAAAAAGCTGCGAACTTCCGTCACCGATGTGGGTCTGGGCTAACGCTGAACGGCCTCGATCTTCCTCGGGTCTACACATATACCGTCTCGTGAAATCATGTGTCCCAAGAAGTCTACCGTGTCCAGCCAAAAAGCACACTTGGAAAATTTCGCATAAAGCTGGTGCTCCCTCAAGGTCTGCAATGTAATCCGCAGGTGCTGCTCGTGCTCCTCACTACTCCGGGAATACACCAAGATATCGTCAATGAAGACTATAATGAACAGATCCAAGTAAGGCCGGAAAATACGGTTCATCAAGTCCATGAAGGCTGCTGGCGCATTGGTGAGTCCGAACGACATAACCAAAAACTCGTAATGGCCGTAGCACGTACGGAAAGCTGTCCTGGGAATGTCCTCCAGTCGAACCCGCAGCTGATGATAGCCCGATCGTAGATCGATCCTCAAAAAGTACCCTGCCCCCTGAAGCTGGTCGAACAAATCGTCGATGCGCGGCAAAGGATACCTGTTCCGCACTGTCACCCTGTTCAGCTGGCGGTAGTCGATACACAGACGCAAACTGCCATCCTTCTTCTTGACGAACAGGACAGGAGCATCCCAAGGAGAAACACTGGGTTGAATAAGTCCCTTGTCCAGCAAGTCTTGCAACTGGCCTTTCAACTCTCGAAGTTCCGCCGGAGCCATCCGATAAGGCGGTATGGAGATAGGCCCCGAGCCAGGAACCAAATCAATACAGAAAGAAATGTCGCGCACGGGCGGCAACCCTGGAAGCTAGTCAAGGAACACATCAGGAAACTCGCTAACAACCGGAACCTGATCCAATGGAACCTGTGTAGCACTAGCATCGCAAATATAGGCGAGAAATCCCTGACATCCCTTCCTCAAAAGCTGTCCAGCGCGAAAAGAAGAAATCACACTGTGAGGGGCGGCACCACGGTCCCCCAACAAAACAAAAACCGACTCACCGGGAAAGCAGAATCTAACTGTCTTCTCACGGCAGTCCACAGAAGCATAGCACGTGGCTAACCAATCCATGCCCAAAAAGAACGTCGAAGTCCAACATCTCCAGAAGGATCAAGTCGACAGGCAACTCTCTCTCGCCAATACAGACGATACAGGATCGGAACACGTGCCTAGCTACAAATGACTCTCCCACAGGAGTGGTCACCACAAGCGGCTGATCAAGCAAACCGGACTCTCTACCCAAACTCGGCACAAAGTGTGTGGATACGTACGAGTGTGTGGATCCGGGATCGAACAACACGTGTGCATCAACTGAACATACAAGAAGGATACCTGAAACTACTGCATTGGACGCCTGCGCGTCCTGATGTGTCAAAGCAAAAACCCGCGCCTGTCCACCACCTGCAACTGACTGCCCTCTGCCCCGGTCATCTCGTCCTCTCAGAGCAACTCCTCCACGGCCACGGCCTCGCTGTGTATGAGTCTGGCGCGGAGCAACAGTAGATACAACGGGCAACGCCCTCTGAGGTGGTGAAGGTGGTAAAGTAACATGCGGTGCTGCCGCCTCCCTCCGGTGTGTCTCGGGACAATCTCTAACGAGGTGAAGTAGGCTGCCGCATCTAAAGCAACCCCGCGGCGACTGCTGACTCTCTCATGGATATGAACTAAACATCTGGATCCGTCCCGAATCTCTGCCACTCCCCGTACCTGAACGATACCTGTCGAGGCATCTGAATGTCTGTCTCCGTGCGGATATACCAGTACGAACTCTCTTCGGCTCTGGGACTGCCGAAGTCTCAGCAAGGTGCTCCTCGACTATTAGGGCTGCGTCTACAGCTGTTGCATAGGTCTCATAGTGCTGCGCGCTGATCGCGAGGAACAGTGGTGTAAGCAAGCCTCGAACAAATCTCTTGACTCGCAACTCTTCAGTAGCCACCAAATATGGGGCATAGACTGCCAACTCTGTAAACAACACGTCATACTCTGCCACTGTCATCCCTGGCGTCTGGCGCAAGGACTCAAATCTGCGTGCTCGGGCATCCCTAACACTCTGGGGATGGAAACGGGCTAGAAATACTGTCACGAACTCCGTCCAGGTCATAGGAGGAAGACCTGCTGCTCTGCCCTTCTCAACTGAATCACACCATTTCTGCGCAAGACCTTCCAGGCGAAAGCTCGCGAACTCAACCCATCTCGTATCTGCGCATCTGAGGGAACGGCATATCCGGGCCATCCTGTCGATGAAAGACTGTAGGTCCTCGGCTATATCGATGCCTGTGAATACCGGAGGCTTCAGCCTCATGAACTCTGATAGCGATACTGTAATCACCTCCGTGGCTGCAGGGCAACTGGCTGTGCGGTAGGTACCATCACGGTCTCTGGAACGGGTGGAGCTACCTCTGGTCGCTGCGCTCGAAGCGTCTCAACTAGCGATCCTATCATCTGGCGCATCTCCTGCATGCTAGATCCCACCGTCTGGCGCATCTCCTGCATACCAGCCCCTAGCGTGGCAATCTGCTCTGTCATAAAAGGAAAAGTCTGCTCGGGTACAACGGGTGCACTGCCCGGATCAGTCCTCGTCTCGGACGAGTCAACACGAATCTCGGCCCTCGCGGCCGCTCTCTGTGCCCTCGTAGACTTAGGCGGCATAATGGCTGAAAGAGAATTAGAATTCGATAAGAACACGGAAATCGAATCGCAAGAATATAAGGAGGGATCAAATCAATAAGTCCTAAGGTCGCGTAGGCGGAGTATCGTGTCGTGAGTATGCCGCGGAACATACACACGCTACGCTACCCTGCTGCAGCTACCTACTCCATCATACCAGGGTCATCCTACACTCCGAAGGTAAAACCTACGCTCTGATACCAACTTTGTCACGACCCGAGAATTTCGACTCGTGACCGGCACTTAACCACGCAACGTCTACAGGCGTAACGCGGCTAAGTAAGCCGGACCCAGAAATCAAAACCAATAAATATAGAGTGATTTAAAACATTTTCGTAAAAACAGTCATGCGTGTCCGAAAAACATCTTATTAATTTAGTAGAAATCCTTTTAAGTTCAAGAGTTATAACTTTTATAATTTTGGAAACATTTCCTTTTTAAACATTTGTCCCGTAAGTCGGGTAAAAGCAAGGTATAGCAGAAATAACAAGTGAAATAAATAAAGCATCCCAATATGATATACGACGCCGTAGCGAAGAATACACAGTAAAGCAAGGATAATATAGCAAAGGTAAGACTGCATAACATAAAGTCGGCTCACAGGCGAGCTCGACACCAGAGTACCAAAATCTTACACATCGCCCTCACAACTGTCTCTACGTCAATACAGAAAGGTAGATGGAGAATACTAGATACATCAATATACAACTGAAAGATAACAGATACCGTACAAAACCCACCTAACAGAAAAAGGCTAACTCGCCTCAGCAATGGTATCTGTGCCAAAAGATGCGGTAACAGCCAGCCGCGACTACTCCCAAGGGCAACCTGCAAATACTGTGGCACAACGGGGGTGAGTTCCCAACTCGTGAATAGAGATAACATATAAAGGTGATCGCGAGCATGCACATATAGCGTGGCTCTACTAATGCCAGCAGATGATATCAATGCATGCCAAACAGTGGATGCAATAGTAATGCAAGTGCTCTATCAGGTAAGTGCTACAGGATGAGGTATATAGAAATCAATACTGAGCATGGGATACATAACATCTATATGGAATATGTCAACATGGAAAACAATAGGCGGTGCCTCAGGCTGCACCCAAATCCTAAATACACTCAGGCGCCGGCACACCCATCGGCCCTCAAATCCTGTATATCTCTGAGAAATCACGAGTGCCCAACATCGGCACCCAAAATATCATAAAATACTCGTGTCCAGCATCAACACGCAAATCCTCGTATATCGGGCTCCGTCAGTCCGGATCGGCCCGCGGGGTCCATCTGCGGTATCGGCCCTCGGCCCCGGCAGTACAGATCATCCCGCATCCATCTCTCGACACTGGCCAGTATCCTCCGGACAACTGCCAGGTCCAACCAATCACCGGTAGGTACTCGCCTACCTCCAGGCTCAATCGGCAAAACCCATCGATCATCTCGCCGAGGGGAACCATACCGGGCCCACCACGAACCCGCAAACGGAACATCCACTCCTCGAATCGGGTTTCAAGCACATGTCTCAGCACCGAGAAAACGCGTGGTGGACGCACCAAAATATCATATCACGAGGTACCGGGTTTTTCAAAATAGTGCATCTTTTCTTAAATAATTCCACGGTCCTCAAAACCAGAAATCACATGAAAATCCATCGCTAATAAATAAATCCAATGCGAGGTACAATGTAATAAATCCATGGTAGGTGTATAAGGGAAAAACCGCTTTTAAAATAGTGCCCGTGCAACATAAACCCTTAGTAATAGTGCGGTGTTCTATCAGTTCTAAGCAATATATATATATATATATATATATATTTATATGTAGCAGGGAATGCAACATGCGATGACAGTCTATGGGATAAATGCAACATATAGTAATAAGGTCCTATCAGCCCTGACGTATAACGCCATGCGGTCGATATCCCCGTAGATGTGAAATCTACTCACCGTGTCTCGCGCTAAGTGTATCCAACAACTTTCTTACCCTTCTTCGCAGCGTCCGTCTCACTGGCCTGCGAACCTAGAATCACATAACACATATCACACATAAGCTCAATTTCACAGAAACGCGACACTACAGTCCAACTAGAAACCCGTGTCGCAAACTAATCGCGTGTGTGAGCGATACGCTAAAACGTGTGATCACGCACCAGAAACTACCCCGACGCGTCGCGATACGCAGAAACCCAAACCTACTCACGTATCACGCGTGTCGCGAAGGTTTAGAAAAACGGCAAAATAGGTATTTGGTCCCAGATTTTACTACAGAACTAGATTTACAAAAATATATATATCATAGAACCCTACACACTAGCAGACACCTACAGGACCAAACCCCAACCCAAACCCTACCCATCTGGCCGCAATTGGCGGCCAGAACGAAATAATTGGCGGCTTACTATAGCAGTTAGGTGGTCGGGTTAAATGTAGGGTATCAGCACATCACCACTTTACTGCAGTATCCTCAATTTCATTCTGAACTCACCGGGTCAATAGCAGTTCCAGAAAACTCAAATTTTGCACAAATACGATAAATTGCATCAATTAGGGAAACTGGTGGTATTTTAGTGTAATAGGGGTTAAGCTAAGCTAATAGGGTCTCAACAAACCTCAATTATCCTACTGAAACTAATTTACACCTCATTAGTACAAGGTTCCCACTAAACACTCCATATCACACTAAAACGCACTAAAAACCATTAACCGATGCAAATCTACGCCAACCAAGCAAACTAGGGAAGCGAGTTAGGAAATATACCTCACAATTAACCCTAGGGAGCTGCTGGAAAAAGAAGAAGAAGTGCAGGGAAGGGGCTGCACTAGGTGCTGGTGCTGCTGCTGCTCACTGTGCTGCTGCTACTGCCTCTGCCTGCTGCTGCTGCTTCTGGCCTCAGGTGTTGCTGTTGCTGTGCTTGCTGCTGCTGCTGGGGTTTCTGGAGCTGAGGTAAGTGTGTGTGTGTGAATGTGTGGGTGTTTCAGAGAAATGCAAGGAAATGAGAGGAAACACTCAAGGTCCAAATGTCAACCCTCCTCTCTCTCTCTTCATTAAAGCCAAGCATGGGCTAAGCCATGATGCCCACTCCCTCTCTCTCACAAGTCAACACCAAGCACAACTCAATTTAAAACAAATAGAAATCAACTAATTACCTTAATCTAAACCCATTTAAAAAAACCAAAAAGGCTAAATCCCATGATTAACCCACCATGGTTAATAATCATGGTATTAACACATTTTAAAAACCCTAGTTTACATGCACATGTGTGTGCAAGCCTAGGAAAATTTTGGAAAAATATTTATTAAATTAGAAAAAATATTTGAAACACAATTTGGTAAACTTTTTATTTAGAAACCATTATTTAAATATAATTATTCACTAAACAAATCCTAAGGTGTTACACTTCCAGAAGGAGTCGCGATGAGTATGCAGCCGTTCCGGAACAAGAAACAGATATGGTAAGGGACGATAGCTTCCGGGCAATTCGGCAAAAACGAGGACCTCACCCAGATGCATTGTGAATTGATCAAGGACGGACCAGTATTCAGTATTCCTCCGATGGTTGGGACACGTTCCCGAGGACCTGTTCGGCCAGACATCTTCTACAGCATGATGACGCTACAGAGTAAGCGATTTCGAGTCCGTGCGAGAGACTTCGGATAAACCGTGGCCGAGAACAGTTACCGTGCGTAGATAGCACGGCGTGACGTCATGGTGGATTGCGATAAGACAAGCGGGACAAGAGGTTCGTGCGAGACGCTGACAAGCTGTCATTACTTTCCGTCAAGGCTAGAGACCTGATATACTTACAGAGGCGTTGGGATACGGCCAGTTTTCGAGGAAATGTGTGCGGCACATGCAGATCTCCAGCAAACGAGAAAAGATCATATAAGAGTACCAGCCTCCGTACAGATCGGCATAAGCGAGATCGGAAGAGACCTTGAGCAGGATTCCTTCCAGGACACATCTGCAATGATATTTGCACCCAGGATCAGATGCGTTCCATGGATTCAAAGAACCAGAGACCGACGCCAGTAACATGCTGCTTTACGAGTGGTCGTGATGATTGACCGAGAGATGATCAGAGAAGTGCCAGTACAGAATCGTCCCCGTTAGCACATCTGACAGGGCCGATGAGCCGATGGATCGTGAGATTGATGACGAGGGCCTTCTGGAATGAATCACGAGAAGACTTGGACCCAGGAGTGGTCATGATACACACACCAGCAGGCCAGATTTCAAGGTCGTCGACAAGAAATGCTATGAGTGATCACGACAGTTGACCAGAGATTCTTAGAGGATACGCTTGAGCGGGACTATTTCGCCATACTTGTTTTGGTATTTTGAGCAGTTATTCGCATGATTTGGTTTTGATGATTGATGATTTACGATTTTTGCACAGTGTTGCACTTGATATCGTTTCGTGCCTTGGTTTCACATGTTTATGATTTCATGGGTTTCATACATTTGAGTTGATTTCGTGCGTATGCACGCACATGATTTAGTTTTTGCACTCTGTATAGTTTACATATGCTGCAGTGCAGTGACATGCATTTTGTGCACTTGGATGCACTGGACTCCGATTTCGATGATGATGTTCGATATTTGTTTGTGTACTTTATGCACCTGATTGGATTTTGCGCGTGTTCGACGATTGATATTGGGTTTCATGATTTCGTGCATGATTGATGAACCAGACTTAGATTTTTGCGCATGTTGGGCGCATGTCATGAGATATGATTTGGTGCACACTAGATGCACTAAATCGAGATTTCTTTCGTGCATATCAGATGAACCTAATTTTTGCGGTCAGGCACACACGTTGCCTTTGACCAATGTTATGTGCGCACCCGTTGCACCTTGATGTCGTTTCGTGCACCTGCTTGGCACAAGTATGGATTTTGATTTCCGTGCGCACCGGATGCACAGGGCTTTTATATGCATTCTTTGGATTGGTTTCTATGAAGCAGTACATTTTTATGATATATGCTATGTGTTTTCGTACTGAGCGGGACTTGTCAGATGACAGTGCCGGGATGTATTTTTCATGCATTGATAGATTTCAAAGGGATTTCCAAAAGCAAGCTATAGTCTCATTGTTTACATACGTGTCCGATATGACACGGAACGTTTAAAACAGGAAACCCTTCTAAATTATTTTCAAAAACGGCGGAACATGCATATTCAACAAAAGATATATAAATATATGACTATTTTCTTATGGAGACGTCAGCCACTGTGCAGTGCTATGCGCATTGTACATCGACTTTAAAGAAATTTGCATACATTCTCTTCAAATATTTACATGTACGGCTTTGGTATCTACATGCATAGTTCCGATTTCTAGCATATCGGTTTGGCCTTGGATTTGGCATTCGTGTTTTCACCTTGACTCCGATGATTGCGAGATGCTTGACGGAGTTTTATTTTTGAGTTATCTGCTCGTTACTCATGCGCATGTATTGCGCTACGATGCCTTTTATGTATTAATGATTTCGGAGCCCTGTTGACTTGGACATTTTATTGAAATGGTTTTGAATTTGGGAGTTTAAATTTAAATTCGGCGACCTAATTTCTTTAAGGGGGGAAGACTGTAACATTTCAAAAAAAAATAAAGTATTATTTTTGGGAATATTCATAATTTAATATTAATTTTTAGTGAATATTTTAATAGTCGGTATAATTAAATACCGATAAATGGTGAAAATTCCGGAGAAAATTTTGGAAAATTCTAAAATAGGGTATTTTATGGAAATATCTCATTTTTAAGCTTTTATGGTTACGTAAATGCTATTTTGGTGTTAACCGCGATTAAAAATCGCTAATTGGATTTTTTGGCTTTTTGTGCAAAAATGTGCACATGACATTTTCTACACTTGTTACACTTGTTTCATGTTATGGACTCATGATGGCTTAGGGTTGAACCATGTTGAGATGACCATGGTGGGTTGAACCATTTGATTAGGTTAATTGGGTAACCTTTTGGTTAAGATAATTAGTTTAATTAAGGGTGTGGTTTTGTTTAAAGTTGATTAGGGTAGAGGTTGACTTATAGGTAGGTGAGAGAGAGAGAGAGGTAGTTAGGGTGAGCCATGATCCATTCCATTCTATAATCCCTTGCGTTCTTTCACCCCCCTCACTCATACCATTCCCTCTCATTTATCACCTCTTTCCTCACTCACTCACACTCACCTCTTTCTTGACTAGAGCAGCAGCCCATTCAACAACATCATATACTACAACACCACACACCACTATCATACACTACATCACTCTCACACTTCAGCCCAACACCAGCACATTTCAGCCAACTACCCAACAGACATCAGCTGCTGCAACAGCCATTGATACAACAACATCAGCCCCCAATCTTGCATCAGCACACCCCAGCAGCAGCTGCATCAGGTCCCTTCACCAACACATCAGCCCCTAGCTGCTGCTACAAGCTGTAGCATCAGCCACCTACACACTCACACCAGCCCCTACACCAGCTACAGCAGCTGCAGCCACTAGCCCCACATCTCTACACCCCCATCAACAACTTCAATACAACAGCATCAGCACCTTTGCAAACAGCATCAGCACCTTTGTAAACACCAGAAACAGCCCCTAGCATCATTGCAACAACTCCAACACGTAACCACAAATACCTCAAACCCTTCTTTAGCTGCTACTTCATCAACAGCAGAATATAGCAAACAACAAGCAGCAGAAGCAGCTTGAGTAGCAGCAACAACAACAAGCAGAACCAGCATCAGCCTCAGTTGCAACAGCAACTTCAGTCCCGGGGCACTTCAGCAGCACCACCCCACTTCCTCCTTCCCTTCTCCTTCATTTATGATCCCTTGAGGTATAATCTTTCAACCCAACTCCTATCTTGCCAAGTTTTAGTAGTTTAGCTGAAATTTTAGTGTTATTATGTAGAACAGTGCAAGTTTAGGCAAAGTTGAGTGAGATTTGGCTTAGCGATGGTTTTGAATATTAGTGTAACCTTATTAGGGGTATTTGAGACCAGTTTAACCAAGATTTGTTCCAGATTTCACCAAAATACCAGATTTGTTATACTTGGTGTAATTCAGCTTTTTTGTCGATTTTGTAGCTTTCTGGAAACTGCTATCAACCCGGACCTCCTAAAATAATTTTGACTTGACAGTAGGATGTGCAGGCAGATAGGAACCAACACCCAAAACCTTAGCCCCAACCACCATTTTATGGCCGCAGATTTAATCCCCCTGGCCGCAATTTGCGGCCAGACCAGGGTGGAACTGCCTCGTTTTGCGTGCACAGCCTTATTTCATGTAAACTTGACCCCTGGTATATCTAGTTTTGACTGGTTCCAGTTAGGGTGAAATCTGGGTTGATTTCCATGAGTTGGCGTATGATTTATGACTTGTTTTCGTATGGATTTTGGTATTCGATGACTCGTTTCTGTCGGGTGGAGTTTGGACGTCAACGACAGTGGATATTGGCTGTGTTTGCGCGCACGGCTACAGGTTTTTACCTATGGGCGTAGCGTGCACCATTTTGGCTTACGACACGGTTTTTATGAGTTTTAGCGTATGATATCCTTGTAGGTACCCCACGTGGCGTCGAAGCGTTGGAGATACAAATGGCGACATCGGCACCGGCACACATATAACAAGGTGAGTAGATTTATATCTACGGGGAGAAGTCGGGTGGATGGCATATAGCACCCCCGAAGTTCGTAGTGATGTGTACGGATGCGTACACACACTAACAATTATTATCTGTTGTTTGGGAATTATTACATGTTATTCAGGATTTGTGATAATGTTAAGATGAATTTTGGTGTGTTGGATTGGTTAATGGTTACGAGACCCTAGGGTAGCGGGTGCACTACACATACATACACACACATACATACTGGCATACATCTTTACTTCATATGTGGTTATGGGATTCTATTTAGATATGCGTTCACATAGGTATGGTACTATGTGTTCGCATACGGTTTTGAGGATGATATATGGAATTGGGACGAGTCGATGAGTTTGATCTGAGGTTATGATATCGGTGTTATAATAAAATTCATAATTGGGATACGTCTTGATGCTTTAAAGGATTTTGGGAATGATGATGCCATAGGAATGGTGACACATATATTAAGTGATCGACATGTGATGATGTTGCAAGATATGATAAGACATGATGTGATATGACAGGATATTTGTGATACCGCCTTGGGCGATGTATACTCCTTGTGATGATATAAAATGATGATATCGATTTATAAGAGACTGTCGATCAGTAGTCAGATCTTAATCATAGTGATGATATTTGCGTTTTACTAGACACAGGTCAGTACCCAGATTATGATATTCGATAAAGAAAATACCAGATGAATGATATAATGATTATGATAATAACCTGTACCCAGATTTGGGGACGCCGTACGACGGATTTACGTACGAGCTATACTTGATGTTTTGATCCGCCCCCTTGACTTGTGGATAACCGATTATAGAGATATAGTATCGGATGTGATATTATCGAGGCGGGATCACTGACTATATATATATTTATATGTATCGACTCAGAGGTTAGGCGGTTTCCCTCACCTACGGTAAGCTTAGCTCAGCCTTTTAGTGGTGTAGCTTTATGACATTTACGACATTAGATGCAGTTTAGCTATCTTTGTGTTTAGCATTCAGCTCCCGCATATTATTGTTGTTACTCTGCATCTCATAGTTTTTATGATTCATATTCCATTATTGATATCATGCTGTTAGGACACCAGCACCATTACCGATGATGCGTATGTTCCACATACACTTACTTGCCAGCTCACACACATCTTCATCGGTAATTGCCATGTCACTACACAGTAGTATTATTGCATCAGGATATGACCCTTGTATGTGCATACTATTATTCCATGTTGCATGATATACTGTTATACTTGCACTTCATTTATACGTCACATACATCATGTTTCCTGATTATGCGCATTGAGATATGTTGTTTCTATGATATTTCTGGATTTAGGAACCGTGAGTATTTCAAAGAGATTGTGTAAATGTTTTAAAAACCCGGTTACCCTTGATATGATATTTCAGTGCATCCACCATGTGTTTTCTCGGTGCTGAGAGCGACATGTGAAACCCGGTTCGAGGAGGCGGATGAGACCGATCGCGGGTACATGGTGGACCCGGTGCGGTACCCCGGGGCAAGAAGATCGCAGGAGATGGCGTTGAGCCTGGCAGGGGAGCACTACCGACCGGTGATATTACCCGACACGTCGGATATCCGGAGGATACCGTCGTAGTCATGAGATGGATGGTAGGGGCCGATCTGGACTGACGCCGCCCTGGATATTATGATTGAGACATTGAGATTTTGAGATATTGAGGTACAGAGATTGTGATACAGAGATATCGAGATATTGAGATTTATGTCTTGTGCCGATGCTAGGCACTGTTTTATGCTGATTTCTTTATGATACCTCATTTTTAAAATACTGAAATCTCACAAATTTATGAAAGCACTTTTCTTCAGTACATGCATTCTATTTCATGCATTCCTACATCATTCATATGATTCATTGTTACCTGAGGCACTGACACAGGCACATGGGTTAGATATATACATTAGCCATGGTTACAGATTGCTGGTTATATATTTGAGGATTATATATATATTGATCGTATGACCTAGGATTGCGTCCTACATGCGATTTTCTGTTCGTAGATCTTTTTCTACTCACGAGTTGGCAACTCACCCCCGTTGTGCCCCAGTTTCTTGCAGGTGTTGCCGTACGGGTTTCATTACGGCTTTGCGGGCACAGCTTCTTTCAGGTGACTCTCTAGTAGGTGGGTTATTGTATCGTACCCATCATTATACATTATATTTCAGTTGTATCTAGAAGTTCCATCAACCAAACATGTACTTATTTGAGACAGAGACCAGTGACGTTTATTCTTTCGACCTTAGAGTCGTGCGTTATATTTCTATGGATTTCTTGCTGGTTGGAGTTTCCTTTTCTGTTTTGATCCTTGCCTTTAGTCGTTGTTTATTATGTTGCTTACAGGTTGGTTGCTATGGTTCTTCCTACTCTCTATTACTTTTCTTGGTTAGGATTTCTGGGTTTTTGGCTTACTTAGATTACGTACGCCTTGAGACATTCGTAGTTTAAGTGCCGGTCATATTCCGCACTTTCGGGATGTGACAAGCTATCTCTTCACTAATAATGAATTAGTGAAGCCAACACACTAAACTATATAGCTAGTATAGAAGAGGATGATGAAGTAGGAATTTTTCTCACTTTAGAATTTATTTTCTCACTAGGATTCATCACCACATGAAACCTTAGAAAGCTTTTGAGATGAGGAAGAAGATGAAGAGAGAAAATGAACAAGTGAATTAGTTGTGTGAGAGTAGCAACCATGGTGAGATAATATCTCATACTAAAGTCTTTTAGAGAATAAACCATGGTGAAGGATAAATGGTAAGGTTAATAAATATCTTAAGTAATCCAAATTGAGTGGACTAAGTCAATGGCAAACCTTAACTTCTCCAAGCTTCTTTGTCATGACAAAATCCACTTCATTTTGAATTACTTTAAATTAGCAAAACCCTAATTTATTCAAGGCATGGTGTAAGTCTCATACACCCATGTTGCATGTATCAACAACCATGACACAATCACATATATCACATATATGTAAAGTGTACACCAAATGGGAAAAAGAAAAAATTAAGTGAGAAAATATTAGTTAATGTAATTTAATATATCAAATATATAATTATACATTAAATTATTAAATCAATACATGATTTAATAATCAGGCTATATTACATATAACCGACTAATATTATTTGTATCATTTTATCGAATCAACACTTGATCCGATAACCCGACTATATCACATACAACCGGCCGATATCACATATCGTAAGAATAGAATACGGTATCACATACACGTATTAATCTCGGTCCTGCACATATCACATATGTGCTCCTACTCCGTTTCTCCTGAGCCAGGAAACCTCTGTGTAGGACTCTAAAAACTCGTCAATACGCCGGCAGTAAGTGATGATCATATCAAATACCAACAAGCCGCAAGCTGTCAGCTAAACATAACGGCCACCCGGGTATTGAACGATCGGAAGATCAACAAATAAGCCTATCCATTCTCTTGTGAATCCAATCGGTAACACTACCGTACAGTTCGGTCTCTTCGTCTGATATGTCGCATATGTAGTCTAGGGGCGGTAAACGTCAGACCCCAGTAACCGATAAGTCGTGCCGATGTGAGGCTCATAACGGGTCAAGAAACTACAGATAACACTTACCAGTAGATCTCCATATCAGCCCTAGCCAGGGACTTCCAGTTATAGCCAATCGAGCACAGCGCAACATCAACCCCCAATACCGGGAGAGACGAAACCCCTCCTATAGCTCATTGCCTCCATATGATTCGGGACTATACCCAAAAGCCACCGTTTTGCACGTTCTCATGAACGTGGTAAGGTGGAAATCAAAGCACAGTGGAAATCACACAAGACTCTATGACTATCTCGGGTCTACAGACTAACCTGTACCAGTGTCACCAGAGAACTGCTATCTGACAATAGGTATAATACCATCTAGGAGTTCTCGGCTAGTACGTTCAGTGTACCCAGTCTCCACTGAGCACCCATACACCATCTTTGATGTCAAACACCAATCGATGTGGGATCATCCATCATCCATCATATGGGTCAAGATGCGTATACGCTAGTCTACTCTGGAGTATCGATGCCCTTTCTCGATACACTCTCGACTAGGAACAATTATAGGATGTACTCGTGGACTACCCTGGCCCTACTAGTATGATCTCCATCATAGTCCTAGTAGTCGAGTACATATCCTAAGAGCTTTATCAACTTGTGAAAGCAAAACAGTAACACAATACAAGTCAACGTGTTTAGACAAAGTGAAACCAGATAGCATACTATCATGTCGAGCAAGAAAGTCCTCTCTATATATATCCAAGCATCCACTACAATATACATCATATGTACAATAATGGCCTCTACGGCATATACATAACTAATAATACCTATCATCGGGTAGCAGTTCCCAGGTGACATGAGTACAGCTTAGTCCGTCGACTTGACACTGCTACTTCGCCTCGAGTGTGTTCCCACAGTACTTTGATTACTACCCTACCATGGCTCAAAGGAGTCGTGCAAACAGGTAGTAGTTGGGTGCAGTCCCGAAGCACTTGGAGGCAGTGGCGGTTAGATAGGATTCGTCTCTCCCGGTATTGCGGGTTGATATCGTGCTGTGTTCGGAGAGCCATTATACAAAGTCCCTGGCCAGGGCAAGCGAGATTTACTGGTAGATATTCTAATAGTTTCTCAGGGTGTTTTGTGCTACACTCCGGCATAACTTATTGCACTATTAGGAGTCTGACGATTACCGCCCCTAGGCTCGATATGCGATACTCTTAGACGAATAGACCGAACTGTACAGAGATTGTCACATCCAGGATCAGTAGGAGCTCGGATGGGTTTCCTCATCGGCCTTCTTATCGACAGATACCTGGGTAGCCGTTACGTGTAGCTAGTACCGCTTGCAGCTTGTGGTTAAACCCACTGCCAGCGTACTGTCTTATCTTTAGAGTACTACACAGAGAATTTCCCTGCATCGGGCGAAAGATGTAGAGGTCGTATGGTTTTACGGCAGGGCTTCGATCACGTACGTGCACTTGTACACGTATGATGTTCGGGCGGATAATACTAGCGGGCTTTGGTTTAAGCCGGATCCAAGTATTATATTGATGGATCAGTTACGTCTCTCTGTATTCATGTTTCTCGGAACACGGATGCGGGTATGTATATACGGATGAAAGGGGCATAGAAGGAGACACCTCATTAGGTTTTTGACCATTGATTTGATTAAAACAATTATGAGGTGGAAGAAAGTATTTGTTATATTTGTAAATGATAATTGTGGTATGGCTACGTGTATTGACTACTTGACTTGGTTTGACCACTTTACTTGGTTTGACTCTTTGACTAAATATTTCTTATGAGATATTTTGTGGCACTAGATATTTTGGGTGAGATATTTTCTTTCCATGCTTGTAGTCATATCAAGTGACCCATCACATTTTCTATTATCATTATCAAAAACCATTTCTCTTTCCACATGTTAGCTCTCTTCTTCTTCCTCACAACTAAAACCCTTAAGGTCTCAGGAGTTGAGTAAACTAGGGTTTCAAGAGACAAATAAATCCATCTTCATTCTATACATCACCTAGGTCATCAAGTTTAGCAAGCTTGTTGCCCTAGTTATCTCGGATTTGAGGTTGGAACTCGGACTATAGACTCTCGGGTGGATCGTCAATGACTGGAGGAAGCCGACGAGCAAGCTACGATCCGAATCGATCCTTTGAGCCTACGATGATGAGGAGGACAGTGGAGAAGACCCAAAGGACTTTTATCATGAGGTATAACATTCTTTCCGAGTAGTTAAATCTCATGTTGTTTGCTAGCTAGGGTTTATGGACGATCATTGGTTCTAGTCGGTGTTGCGAAGCCTGTAAAAATCATTTTTGCAAATTCCTCCTTCCCCCGAACACGTGGGGTGCGCGAAATCGACTTACAGTGGTATCAAATCCTCTCATAAACCTTAGATAGCTTTTAGCGACGTTAGAAATCCGCCGTTTTTTTCGCGCAAAAACTGCCGAAAAAACAGTTTCTAAAATTGATGTTTTGAGTTGTTTGCACACCCCGCGGGCTCACGGTTTGAACCGAGAAGCCGTTGGGTGGAGCGTGCGCACCTTGGGGACCCTCCGGGGGGACCGAATGGCTAGACCCACTCCCTAAGACCACTATAAGGTGGTCTTGGCGGTGGGGACCCGAAACTACCCCACCATATGCATTTTCGGGTCTGCCTCACCCCCTGGCCACCTCATGGTGGCCTCGGGGGTGGGGTACCCCATTTAGGCCCCCAACTCGAAGTTAATTTCGTTCTCTAAATCTCCGCAAAGATTTGGGCGGGTTTCGAGTTCGTTTAGACTCCCGGATTGACTCAAAACTATCGGTTTTGGAACTTTAACTCACTGGATTTTCATGTCTTAGAAAATTATTTAAGTTTGCTAATTGCCTGCGAAATTCTAATGTCATAATTAATTTAAAAGTTTTGTGTTGTGTATATATGTTTGGAAACGTCGACTAATTGCTAGACGTCGATTAGTCGGGGTTGCACATATCTGTGATGTTGTTATGATGGTTTGTGTATATGAACTTGTTGGATCATCGTGGATGAATAGCCAGGGATGTGAGATGAGGGTTTTCATTCTTTCATTCGATGTTAATTTGTAAATTGATGTAATATAATTTTACAGGGCACATCCGGGTTGAGCTTGTAGCCACCGTTGTATTATTTCTTTTACTGGTTTTGCTCCTGTTGGGATCCCTAGAGCGGCAGCAAGGTTTTGCGAGGCATCGTCCATGCCGTTTTCAAATTTTTGCCGTTCTAAAGAACCCTAACCTAGAATCTTTAACTAGAGAATTAAACAATAAGCATGCAAACAACTTTGCAAGTATAGTGAATGAGGAATACAAACTTTGTAGACCGGTCCTTCGCTTCTAAAGCTCCATGTAGTAGTCCCTTCGCTGCGAGTAGTGATCTCCTGAACTCTTGTATGGGTTCTCTTAGAGAAATGAACAAGCTTGCACGAAGTCTTCGAGGCCGAAGATGATCTACGTCGAGGAGACTCAAGCTCATGCTACCTCTTCACAAATATGTGAATTAGTGAAGCAAAAATCCTAAACTAAATGGCTAATAGTAGAGGATGATGAAGTAGGAAATGGGCTCTCTTTAGTTTTCTTTTTCTCACAATATTTTCTCACCTTAGAAAAAGCTAGCAATCTTTTTCTCATTGAAGAAGAAGATGAAGAATGAAAAAGAGAGAATGAACTCATGAGGTGAGAATAGAAACCATGGGTGAATTAATGTCATACACTAACTCATGTAGAGAATAAACCATGGGTTAACAATAATGGTTGGGTTAATAAATATTTTCAATTAAAACAAAATGATTGGACTTGGTCAAGGGTTCCATAAGCTTCTACAAGCTTTAACCATGTGACTAATTACCACTGATTTGTGAATTACCAAGATAAATAAAACCTTAGGATTATCAAAACCATGGTGTAAGTCTCATACACCCATGTTACATGTGGCATCAAACATGACACAAAATAATGTACATTAATATATATCACATATATACTAAGTGTACACAAGTGAGAAAAAAATCTTAAGTGAACTAATATTAGTTAATGTAAGATAATATATCAAATATACAATTATACATTAAATTATTAAATCAACACTTTATTTAATAATCTGGCTATATCATATACAACCGATTAAAATCAAATGTAACAATCTATCGAATCAACACTTGATCCGATATCCCGGCTATATCACATACAACCGTCCGATATCACATATCGCGAGAATAGAATGCGGTATCACATACACGCATTAATCTCGGTCCCGCACATATCATATATGTGCTCCTACTTCGTTTCGCATGAACAAGGAAACCTCTGTGTAGGACTCTAAAGACTCGTCAATACGCCGGCAGTAGGTGATGATCATATCAAACACCCACAAACCGCAAGCGGTCTGCTAAACGTAATGGCCACCCGGGTATTTAGCAATCAGAAGATCAACAAGCAAGCCTGCTCGTACTCCTGCGAATCCAATCTGTAATACTACAATACAGTCCGGTCTCTTCATTAGATATGTCGCATTTCATAGCGTAGGGGTGGTATAACGTCAGACCCCAAGAGCCTGATAAGTCAAGCAGATGTAAGGTCCATAACGGTTCGAGAAACTACTGATAACACTTACCAGTAAATCTCAGCAACCCTGGACAGGGATTTCCTGTTATGGCCAATCGAGCAAAGCGCAACATCAACCTCCAATCCCGGGAGAGACGAATCCCCACCTATCACTCATTGCTTCCATGTGACTCGGGACAGTACCCAAAAACCACATGTTTGCACGACTCAGTAGAACCATGGTAGGGTGGAAATCAAAACACGGTGGGAGACACACAAGACTCTAAGACAATCTCGGGTCGACGGACTAACCTGTACCAGTGTCACCAGAGAACTGCCATCTGACGATAGGTATAATACCATCTAAGAGTTCTCGGCGAGTCCGTTCAGTGTACCCAGTCTCCACTGAGCACACGTATACCATCTCTGATGTCAAACACCAATGGATATGGGATCATCCATCGCCCATCAGATGGGTCAAGAAGCGTATACGCTAGTCTACTCTGGAGCATCGATGCCCTGTCTCGATACTCTCTCGACTAGGAACAATTATAGGGTGTACTTGTGGACTACCCTTGGCCCCACTAGTATGATCTCCATAATACTCCTGGTAGTCAAGTACACATCCTAAGGGCTTTTTCAACATGTGAGAGCAAGACAGCATCACTTATACAAGTCAACATGTTAAGACAAAGAGTAACCAGATAGCATATTATCATGTCGAGCAAGAAAGTCCTATCTATATATGTCCAAGCATCCACTATAATATACATCACATCTACAATAATGGCCTCTAGGGCATACATATAACTAACAATCTCCCACTTGCACTAAGGTCATCTGTTGTAGTATCCAATACCTAACAATATAGCAGTAGTTGTAGTATCCCATACTCAACCATCCGAAAATCTCTCAAATAATTTTTGGGGAAGCAGGCCTTGGTGAGTGGATCCGTCGTATTAACCTCAAAATCTATTCTCCTTACCTCGATCCGTTGGAGATCAACCATCTCGCAGATCAGGTGATACTAGCCTCAGAATATGTCTGGATCGCTGATGGGCCGGTGTTCCTAGGCCAAAGCCATAACTCCATTGTAGTCTCAATAACAGTTATAGAACGCTCAATGGTAGGAATCTTGTTCATCTCATGAACAAGTAATTTCCAGACAACCTCTTTGGTAGCATCGTTGGTAGCGATGTATTCAGCCTTTATCATCTAGTATGCCACGTTATCTAGCTTGGAACTCTTCCAACATACTGTTCCTCCACTGAGGGTAAAGACAATGCCAGTGACTGACTTTCAGTCGAACTTATCACTCTGGATGCTGGAACCAAGAACTTTCTTTTAGTGCTTCTCATGTACTTAAGAATGTCCTCCACACCATTCCAGTGATTCTCCCAAGATCCGATTGATTCCTTATCATCACACCTAGTGAGTCATCTACATCTGGTATGGTACATAACATCGTATACATGATATAGCCTACTGCCGAAGCATAGGGTATCCCTTGCACACGAGCTCTCTCCAAATCAGTCTTGGAAGACATCCTTTTGGAGAGAGTGATTCATGAGTAAGTGGACGAACTACCATGCTTAGAATTCTCCATACTAAACCCCTTTAGTATGGTGTTAATGTACCTGGATTTGGGACACTCCCAATATGCACTTAGATCTATCATCATAGATCATAATCCATAAGATGTAGTAGGTATCATCCAGATCTTCCTAGGAGAATCTTTGTGATAAGTGGAGCTAGACAGAGTGTAGCATAGGAAACCTTTTCCTATCAAGAGCATGTCATCTACATACAATACGTGTAAAACAACCTCACTCTCTACTGTCTTCTTGTATATACTGTAAGCCCGCGGCGGCGCCCCGGCCGTCGATCCGAAGCCGGAAACGCGGAAACAAAAACTTTGCAAAACATGCAACCGGCACCACCGCGCACTTTTCACCCGGACCGGGCCATTAACCTAGCTAACTAGCAAACAAGAAAAGAGTAGAGAAGTTATACCAAGCGATCCGTGTCCTTCGGTCTTCGTCTCCACTCTGATCTCCCGCGGAATCTCCGTCCATCATCGTCTCGTCGGAAAGGGCACCACGTAGCCGGAATCTTTTACGGGCTCCCACCTCTTGACCGAGGCAACTCGGGCGCGAAGTTGGCTAGCCGACGCGTCCAAGCTTTGCTGTAGACTAATGTAGAAACTTGTCTCTTTGGTGTTTATGTAAGTTGCCTTGATGGAGGGATGTGAGGAGGAGAATGAATGAATGAGAGAAGCTTGGAATTTTAGCAAGCAAAGAAGCATGAAATTAGATAAAACAATCCCTCACTAAAATGAGCACTCTCCTTTTCCCCTCACAATAGTGGCCGGCCTATCAAGCATGAGAATGGTGGTGGGAATTATTCCAAGCAAATCAAGTGGAGAAAAGAAAAAGAATAAACTAAAAGGATAATTGTCACACCCATTTCCAATCTCATTCTTATCACATAAATGCAAAAGAATGATGCAAAGAGAATCTCATGATGATGGTCAAATCATAATCCACACATATGCAAGAAAGCGCTCCACAAAATGTTATTTGCAAATGTGCAAATAACACCCTCCATCGGAAATTCCGGCCGTGAAGGAACAAAAGAAAACTGGCCGGATCGAAATGCAAACTGGCAACTACAGAAAACTGATCCCGTAATAATATTACAGGAAAACCCCACTACTGCAAATACATGCCCGCATTTGTATTCCCACTGAACACGAATGCAAAGAGACAAAACTACACTATCTAATACTAGGATCCGGCTTAATCCAAAGCCGGCTAGTAAAAACCGTCCGATCACGATCCGTGCAATACCGCACGTATCTGATCGAACCCTGCCATATCTCCATACGGCCTCTACAACGTTTCTCCCGAAACCTGAGTAACTGTATGTGTGGTGGACTCTAAAGACTCGTCAATACCATGGCTGTGGATTTAACCACTAGCACGTCAGAGGTATAAGCCATACGTGACGGGCCACCAGCTATTGACCAAAAGGGACGTCGATGAGCGAACTCATCCGGACACCCTACTGAGCATGTCAGTGACAATATCCGTACAGTCCGGTCCGTTCGTCTATGAGCATCGCATGGCGGGCCTAGGGGGTTGGTAAAAGTCAGACCCCCAAAAGCGGTACAAGTCGTGTCGGAGTGTAGCCCAGAACACCCTGAGATACTACTGGAATACCTACCGGCAAATCTCCGTCCTTGGCCAAGGACTTTTCATGTTCTGGCTCTCCTCGACACAGCGCGACCTCACCCCCAATACCAGGAGAGACGAACCCCTGCAGATCCTCTCACTGCCTCCATATGGCTCGGGACTGTACCCAACTAAAACCTGTTTGCACGACTCCTTTGAGCCGTGGTAGGGTAGTAATCAAAGCACAGTGGGAACTCACACGAGACAAATGACGATCTCAGGTCGATGAACTAACCTGTACACATGTCACCAGGGAACTGCTATCTGACGTCTGGTATAATCCCAACTAGCAGGTTCCCGGCGAGTCCTGTCCGGTGTACTCATATCCCAATGAGCACATGTATACATCTTAGGTGAACCAACTAATACCAGTGGTTTGTGAGACCGGCCACCGCCCCTCGTCGGGGTCTCGACTATATACACTAGTCTACTCTGGAGTATCGATGCTCTGTCTCGAAACTCCCACGACTAGGGACCTTTTAAGGATGTGCTTATAGACTCCAGCTCTCACTTATATGATCGCCCTCATATTGTTGGTAGTCAAGCAAGAATCCTAGGGGCTCTATCAACGTGTAACAGTGACTCATAAGGTCACCTAAAGCAGTACACGATGATAAAGATAAACCGGATAGCATACTATCATCTTGAGTAAGATTGTCCTACTGGGACAGGTCCTCCCTCAATCATTGCAATCACGTGCCTGTGATCCAATAATTGACTCTGAGGGCACTATCTCCAACAATCTCCCACTTGCACTCAAGGCTAATTATTGTGATTTCGCATACTCACTGCCCGTGTGATACCGAACACCCAACTCCTCTACTAGTCAGTCTCACAAAGCTCGTTTGCGAGACTATTGCGTTCGAGGAATAGCCTCAGTGAGTAGATCCGCTCTGATGTTTCTTTCTATGTCTCTCTATATCTCAAGTTCGCGGAGAAAACTATCTCCCGAAATGAGCAATACCTGTCTTAGAATGTCTGGATGTCTGATGGGACCTAGCTCATAAATGAACTCCAAATCCAAACTTCTTAGACTGTATCGTCAACTGAACTTAATCAGTATCCTGCGCCATGCCTTCCCTCAGTATCCACCTGGACCGCCTGTCCAAAATACTGCCCCTCGTCAGAGGGAAAACTATAACTCTGACAACCTCTCTGTTATCCAGGTCACCTTGGAAGCATGGAATGATAACTGTCTCCCGATGGAGAATGCTGTTATCATATCCCTATAACATCTACTTATGTTCTAAAACTGCTTCCGACTGTTTCTCCAGGATTGGATCAATATCAACTTATTGCACCTACTACAAGAACAACATCTGGTGTGGTACTTGACATCTCATGATTGACTCAATTGACTAAGCAAGTGATCTGCCAATCATGCGCATCCCTCTCCCCTTTAGTCTGTAAGACACCTTTAGAGAGGGTAACTCCATCACCTGCAGGTACACTACCGTGCCAGGAGTCGTCCATTCTAAATACTCTTAGAATGCGGTCAAAGTACCCAGATTAGGAAACTACCCAAATCTAGATCTAAAACCATAGATCTAGTAACCAGAATGTCGGATATAATATCCAAGTCCTGTGTGGAGAAACCACTGTGTGACGACTAAAGTATAACCGATCGTAGTATAGGAATATCACTTCCTACTCTGTGTATGTCATCAAATACCAGGACATTACACCCTACTACCTTCTTAACAGATCCATCCCCTGTTCTGATGAAGTCAAACCCATCACTGTCACATCAGAAATAGATGATCTATCTCCGCTATATCTGCTTTAGTCTATAAATAGACATAAGCTAACTGTCCACCAATGCTTCCGCTGCTCCCACTGACTTCGACAACCCTCTGGCAGAGTCATATAGACGTACACTTCTAAAGCTAGTTCAGAACGACGCTATACTCATCCTCCTGCCGGGTCTCACAGTCTGGAACAACAGCAATGGAAAGTCTGGGTAAACAAGAACCTCTCTGCCACCGTCCTTGAGCATACTGAAGTACCTCTCGGGTGCCTGAGGTTACCCACCTTATCTGCGGAGTGGCCAATGGAATGTCTGTTAGTGTATATGCCCTAGAGGCCATTACTGTATCATACTAGCTTGTATATTACTTAATGAAAGCTTGGGATATTCACCTTGTATATACAATCTTGCTCAAAATAGTAGTATGCTACTTGGTTTGTTTCTACTTCAATGTGTACATGTGTTTGTTTTAGTATATCACTTATGCACATTAGTGGAGCCCTTAGGATCTTTGCTTGATTGCCAGCATTGTGATGGCTGTCACACTAGTGGGGCTGGGTAATCTATAAGCACATCCTTATGCAGGTCCCTAGTCGCAGGACTATCGAGACAGGGCATCGATACTCCGGAGTAGACTAGCGCATGCGCTTCTCATCCCAGTGTGGGAGACGGTCTGTCCCACAGCCGTCAGTACGTCGTACTTGAGATAGTATGCAGGTGCTCGTTGGGTTACGAGTACACTGGACAGGACTCGTTGGGAACTGACTTGTTGGTATTATGCCTATCGTCAGTTATCAGTTCCCAGGTGACATGAGTACAGCTTAGTCCGCTGACTTGACACTGTCACTTCGGCTCGAGTGTGTTCCCACTGTACTTTGATCACTACCCTACCACGGCTCAAAAGAGTCGTGCAAACAGGTAGTGGTTGGGTGCAGTCCCGAAGCACTTGGAGGCAGTGACGGTTAGACAGGATTCGGCTCTCCCGGTATTGGGGGTTGACATCGCGCTGTGTCTAGGAGAGCCATTACACGAGTAGTCCCTAGCCAGGGCAAACGAGATATACTGGTAGGCTTCCAATGTTATCTCAGGGTGTTTTGGGCTTCGCTCCGACACGACTTGTACCGCTATTGGGGGACTGACGTTTACCGCCCCCTAGGCCCGCCATGCGATGTATCAGACGAACAGACCGAACTGTACGGAGATTGTCACATTCAGGCTCAGTAGGAGTTCAGATGGGTTTCGCCTCGTCAGTCTTCTTGTCGGCATTACCTGGGGACCGTTACGCATAGCTAGTGCCTCTTGCGGTCTGTGGTTAAACCCACTGCCAGCGTAGTGTCGAGTCTTTAGAGTCCCACACAGAAAGCTTTTCGCCTTTAGGCAAAAGAGTAGAGGTCGCATGGTTTTGCGACAGGTCGCATGGTTTTGCGACAGGGTTCGGTCACATCCGTGCACTTGTGCACGTACAGTGTCCGGACAGTTTACACTAGCGGGCTTTGGTTTAAGCCAGATCCTAGTGTACCTTTTGGGATTGGATTTATCCAGTTTGCATTCGTGTTCCTCGGAACACGGATGCGGGTGTGTGTATGCACAGTTGACGGGGAGACAGAGGCAGAGGATTCTCATTAGGGTTGTTGACCGTTGACAGTTGACTATTGACTTTTTGCTCAACCCTAATGAGAATATGATATATGATTATCAATTATATTAATTAAGTATTATGGTGACATGGTTGTTGAGGGATTGACTTTGTTGACTTGTTGAATTTTGTTGACTTGTTGACTTTGTTGACCGGTTGACTAGGCTTGACTAGTTGACCATCATGATAACCATAGCTATCATTTCATGGCAAAGACTTTTGCTTGCTTGCTCTTTTGTGCAAAATGAGTGCATGAAATGATATGGCTACGATTGCTTAAACCATCACATAACACTTGATTGACATGATTTGTTATCATTGTTTTGGATTATGAGAGGGTGAAAGACAAAAGAGAGGCTCATTCTCACTTGACCATTCTCTCTCTTGTTCTTGAGCTCTCATACTCTTGCTCTCACCCTCTTCCTCTTGCTCCCTTTCTTGACTCTATGGTTCACTTGTCTCATGAGTTGAGAATCAAGAACCATAGATAAAATCCCATACAAACTCTTCTTTACTCACTCTAGTTCACAAGGTTTAGCAAACCGAGTGAACTAGTTTCTTCAAAGTTCGAAGAAGGAGCCAAAGGTTGGAGCTTTCAGGTGGATCTATCTTCGGCGTAAGGAGACGACGGGAAGAAGCCGATCCGGACCACCATCGGAGTTTGAAAACGAAGGAGTTCAAGACAAGCAAGGTATAAACCCCCTAACCGAGTAGTTAACGACTCCTAATTAAGTTGTTAGTTAGATGTTTAACAAAGATCCGGGTTTTAAATCCATGTTACCACCTCTATAAAAATCATTTTTTATCAAATTCCACATGCCCGAAAGTACCGGGAGAGGTAGCATGGACTTACAGTGGTATTAGAGCCTAGTTAAACTCTATCTAATATGTTAGCAAAGTAGCTAGAAGATCGATCAAAGAAAAAGTCCCGAAATGAACCCCGTTTTCAAAGTTGCTGTCGATTTTTTATGTTCTGTAAAAATGATAAATCATGCATCCAAAATCGACTCAGGGTTTTTAAAAGCTACTGTAGAAAAATCACCCAGAGATCCCCCTAAACGACCGCGGAAACGCGCCAATAGCTTGCTATTGCCGCGGTTCCGCGGCCTCCTTGGCCCCTCTCTGGTGTTTCTTTGCTGCAGTGTGGTTGTAAGGGTATTTTGGGAATTTTGGTATATGTATTTTCAGCCCAGATTTTCCAGAACGAAAATTTTATTTTTGGGGTCCTGAAAATCCGTATTTTTGATTGAACTTCTAAAAGACTTTAGCTGACGGGTTTTTCTGTAATGTGATATTTGTATTGAACGTCTACTAATCGCTATATGTCGATTAGTGGGGGTTTTACAAATCTGTGATCTGTAATGTTGCTGGAATGTGGATATGAATATGTTGGATTGTCGCGGGTGAATAGCCGGGAGGTTGTGAGACGAGAGTTTTTCTTTTTTTTCAATTCATGTAAATTTGTAAATTGATGTAATATTATTTGTATGACCGCACAACCGGGTCGGGGTTGTAGCCGTCATTGTATAATTTCTTTTTACTGTTTTTGCTCCTAGGAAAGACCCATGGAGGGGGTGCATAAACTACCGGTTATCTCGAAGTGCCGAGTGGCCTACTCACGGCATTGAGGGAGGTTGCTCCACTTCGGGTACTTGGCGGGTAGTTTGCCGCACCCGTAGGGGTCTTAGAGGGGGTATTGGCTATTCACCGCGACCGTGTAATCTGCTTTTCGTTACAGGCTCGTACGAATTGCGGATTCCTAGTATATCCAATGTGTTCATCTGTGATCTGAAATGGCTATCATTGCAATATATCTATATATGATATTATTTAGGCGTTGCTTATGTTTTACAGCCGCGCTAGCCCAGCCCCCGATCTGTCGTTAGTTAAGTAACCTAACGGGTAATGACGGGGCCCCGTGGCGAATGCGAATGGCATAAGTGTACGTCATATTTTGGTTGTTTTCTGCAATGGTAGGATTAAATGATGGGACACATTAAAAGAACTAATGCAAGAATATCACGCATTAAAAGAACAAATGCAAGATAATAAACCAAGCTAAAGTCGTTGGAACACTTTCGAAAAACCACTCGGTTCTTTTCAAAACCAACTTTTAAATGCGGAGCTTGAGCCACTCCTTTTAAAAGCTATCTCGTTCCATCGACTATATCAAGTTCACTACGTTCACGGTTTAGCCAAAACCATTCATAGCCCTCCGTCGTTTCGTATGAATATTCAATAGTATTCAAGCTATGTTTGTTGGCCTTCGTCAAGGCATAGTGATTGGTAGCTGTTGGGTGTTCATATGTAGCATAGATAGATGCATTGGTTTGGGACATTCGCATTACCTTGTTGACCTTCGTCAAGGGTATATACGGGTGGATTCAAATTAACCTGGATAATGACGGGAAGAACTTGACATGTGACTTATAATTTGTTGACCTTCGTCAAGGTCATAAGAGCATGGGGCAAAAATCCACATCGGGGGTTTCATAAGTACTGAAATTTGCTAGATTTGCATACCATTTGGAGTGTGATGATTCTGGTAGGATTCCTTCAGCTTCGTCACGCAATGATATTTGGATCCCGATCCTACTGTGAGTATATGCTACTCCTCGGGAAATTTCTCACTAATCGATCAATGCTATAAACCTAGTAGGTGCCTAGAAAGGTGTTAGCGGGGCTATGCCCCCAGGGAAAAGAGGTTCTTAAATTAAGGAACTTCGCGAAAGCGTTGGAAAACCTCCCTCGAAGTATCGACACTGGCCTGGCTGAACGGTTAAGCAAGTATTGTGCGGTGGGATTGATCCCGACTAATTCTTCCTTTATGGTTTGAGGAGGGATTCGAGAAACAGTAGGAGCCATCCTGTTTAGACAAACTAAAAACCACTCTAAACTTGCAAGAGCATCATGCTGAGTGTTTCTTCTCTCTCCTAATTGCAGCGATCAATCGACATGACTCGACTTAAGTTACTCCTAGATAAAAACATACTGACAGGGCCAAACTACAAAGATTGGCTCAGGAATGTAAAGATGGCAATCACTTACGACAAGCTGGGGTATCTTCTTACCACCAAAGCTCCCCCTGTCCCTGGTCCCACTTCAAGCGTCGCGGATAAGGAAATCCGTAAGACTTAGGAGATTGATAGCGCGAAGGCCAAGTGCCTCGTACTTGCCTCTATGGACAATGAACATCAGAGGAGGCACGAGAATATGACTTGGAATCCATATTTCATCATACAAAAGAACTCTATGGAGAGCAATCTCGTATCGCAAGATACGAAGGGTCGAAAAAGTTATTTTCGGCAAAGATGGCCGTCGGATCATCAGTAGCAGAACACGTGCTAAAGATGATCAGCTACATTGAGGAGCTCGCGGACCTAGGGACCACATTGGAGAGTGAGCTCTATACGGACTTAGTTCTCCAGTCCCTTCCTTCCACTTACGCCCAGTTTATACTGAATTTCAACCTTCAAGAAAAAGAGGTTGAACTTTCAGAGCTCCTCAACATGCTGAGGAGTGCAGAGGGCACCCTACAGAAAAGTAGGGAAACATCCACTTTGTTTGTAGGAGGATCATCTTCTTCTAGGTCGAAGGCGAAAGCCAAGGGAAAGAAGAAGAAAGCCCCCGCCAAACCAAGGGGCGGTGTTAGTAAAGTGGATACAAAGGGAAAAGCTAAAGCAACAAAGAAAGCGGGGAAGCTTGTGGATAAGGAAGAATGCTTCTATTGTCATAAGAAAGGGCACTGGAAGAATGATTGCAGGGCCTGGAAGGCTAGAACACAGGAATTGAAGCAGGTTGCAGCTTCAGCTTCAGGTGTGTATGTTATTGAAAACTGTCTTTCAATAAACTCTACTTCCTGGGTATTGGATACCGGATCAGGATCTCATATCTGTAATTCTTTGCAGGCGTTGAGAAACCGTAGGGTTTTGAAGGCAGGTGACATGACCCTCAGAGTTGCGAACGGAGCTAGCATGGTTGCTAAAGCCGTGGGGGACTATCACCTGGGAATGTCAGATGGACAAGTTTTGGTTTTGCGTAATTGCTTTTTTGTACCCAACGCAACTTGTAATATCATTTCTGTATCTTTAGTTTCTAAAGAAGGTTATGAATTTGCGTTTGTAAGTAATGTTGTAAACATTCATCTTAATCAAGTTTTGATTGGGTCAGGTACATTGAGTAATGGTATATACGTATTAAACCAACCACAGATTTTGAATGTCCAGAATACACACAAAAGAAAGTCTCCGGAAATAAATCAGACTTTCTTATGGCATTGTAGACTGGGTCACATCAATGAGAGAAGGTTGACTGAGTTACATACTGAAGGATATTTGGATTCGTTCGAATATCAATCGTATGCCACTTGTCAATCCTGTCTCAAAGGAAAGATGACAAAGACTCCGTTCACTGGACACAGAGTAAGAGCGAGCGAGCTCTTAGGACTCGTACACAGCGACGTGTGCGGTCCAATGTCTATACATGCGCGAAGCGGTTATTCTTACTTCATCACTTTTACGGATGACTTCTCAAGGTACGGTTATGTCTTCTTAATGAAACATAAGTCCGAAGCCTTTGGAAAGTTCCAGGAATATAAGAGTGAAGTAGAAAAACAGACCGGCAAAAGTATCAAGATTCTGAGATCGGATCGAGGTGGAGAATACTTAAGTGCCGAGTTCCTGGACTATTTAAAAGAGAACGGAATTCTCTCTCAGCTTACTCCTCCATACACTCCGCAACATAACGGTGTATCGGAGAGACGGAACCGAACCCTATTGGATATGGTACGGTCCATGATGAGTAACGCTGAGTTACCGCGATCATTCTGGGGGTATGCGCTAGAATCAACTGCATACCTTTTGAACCGAGTTCCTACTAAGACCGTGCCTACTACACCATATGAGATGTGGTGTGCGAAGAGACCCCATCTTAATCACATTAAGACATGGGGAAGTCCAGCTTTTGTCAAAAAGCAGCATGCGGACAAGCTCGAGGCACGCTCAGTACTGTGTAAGTTTGTGGGATATCCAGCGAATTCCAAGGGATATTTCTTCTACTGCGAAGAGGAACAAAAAATCCTTGTTTCTCGTCATGCCCACTTTCTGGAACACCAGTTTTTAGAAAAGGAAATTAGTAGGAGCGCAGTAGAACTGGAAGAAATTCCAGAACCACAGACTATTACTGAAAGCTTAGTGGAACCAGAGGGTTCAAAAGAACAGGACATTCCTACGCCGCTCCGCAGGAGTAGTAGGCAGTCTCATCCGCCTGAGATATACTACGGTTTTCTCATAGACGGGGATAGAGATGATTGCATCATAGATTATGATGAGCCTACTAGCTTCCAGCAGGCCGTTCAGAGCGTTGACTCGGTGAAATGGCTGGATGCAATGCGGACCGAAATGGAGTCCATGTACACCAACAAAGTATGGACGTTGGACATTGCTCCAGACGGGGTAAAACCCGTAGGATGCAAGTGGATCTTCAAAAGGAAGATTGGTGTAGATGGACAGGTTGAGACCTATAAAGCTAGACTTGTAGCAAAGGGTTTCCGTCAAAGACCTGGCTTGGACTATGACGAAACCTTTTCTCCAGTGGCTATGCTGAAATCCATTTGGATCCTTCTTGCCATTGCTGCCTTCCACGATTATGAGATCTGGAAAATGGACGTAAAGACCGATTTTCTAAATGGAAATTTAGAGGAGTGTGTCTATATGGACCAGCCAGAGGGTTTCATTCAGAGTGGGAGCAGCGGAAAGGTGTGCAAGTTGCTTAAGTCCATCTATGGTCTAAAGCAGGCATCGCGGAGTTGGAACATCTTTTTTGATGAGACGATCAAGGAATTTGGCTTTATCAAAAATCCAGATGAACCATGCATCTATAGTAGATTTGTAGCGAGAACTGTAGTATTCCTCGTTTTATACGTGGATGACATTCTCTTAATAGGAAATGACATTCCTATGCTACAATCTGTCAAGGGGTTCTTGTCGCACAGGTTCTCCATGAAAGACCTGGGTGATGCCTCATACATCCTGGGGATCCGGATCCATCGTGATAGATCCAAGAGGATATTAGGACTTTCACAGTCCAGGTATATCAACACTATACTGAAGAGATTCAGTATGGAAGATTCCAAGCGCGGTAACCTACCGGCTTGTCACGGGATCACCCTCTCTAAAGAGATGTCTCCCATGACTGATTTGGAGAGGGATCGCATGTTTATTATACCCTACGCTTCTGCGGTAGGCTCTATAATGTATGCAATGTTGTGTACCAGACCGGATGTAGCTTATGCACTGAGTGTGGTAAGCCGGTATCAGTCAAACCCTGGGGAAAAACAATGGATAGCGGTAAAGAACATTCTCAAGTACCTGAGAAGGACTAAGAAGATATTCTTGGTGTATGGCGGAAAAGACCTCCAGATCGAGGCCTTTGCTGACTCCAGCTTCCAGAGTGACAAGGATGATTCCAAGTCCATGTCGGGGTTTGTCTTTACCCTCAATGGAGGGGCGGTGTGTTGCAAGAGTTCCAAACAGGAAACCGTTGCAGACTCGACGATGGAAGCGGAATACATCGATGCATCTGATGCCGCAAAAGAAGCCGTCTGGATGAGGAAGTTCTTGAAAGAACTTCAGGTGGTTCCGTCCATTGTTGATCCAATACCTCTGTATTGTGACAACAACAGGGCTATAGCTTTAGCGAAGGAACCCAGGTCCCATCAGAAATCCAGACACATCTTAAGGCGGTATCACCTGATCAGGGAGATCGTGGATCGCCAGGAGATCGAGGTTCGGAGAGTCGCTTCAGAAGATAACACTGCAGATCCATTCACCAAGGCCTTGCCCCAGACTCAGTTCTAGCGGCTGATCGAGATGATAGGTCTTCGATACGCTAGTACATGGCCTTAGTGCAAGTGGGAGATTGTTAGTGTATATGCCCTAGAGGCCATTACTGTATCATACTAGCTTGTATATTACTTAATGGAAGCTTGGGATATTCACCTTGTATATACAATCTTGGTCAAAATAGTAGTATGCAACTTGGTTTATTTCTACTTCAATGTGTACATGTGTTTGTTTTAGTATATCACTTATGCACATTAGTGGAGCCCTTAGGATCTTTGCTTGATTACCAGCATTGTGATGGCTGTCACACTAGTGGGGCTGGGTAATCTATAAGCACATCCTTATGCAGGTCCCTAGTCACAGGACTATCGAGACAGGGCATCGATACTCCGGAGTAGACTAGCGCATGCGCTTCTCATCCCAGTGTGGGAGACGGTCTGTCCCACAGCCGTCAGTACGTCATACTTGAGATAGTATGCGGGTGCTCATTGGGTTACGAGTACACTGGACAGGACTCGTCGGGAACTGACTAGTTGGTATTATGCCTATCGTCAGTTATCAGTTCCCAGGTGACATGAGTACAGCTTAGTCCGCTGACTTGACACTGTCACTTCGCCTCGAGTGTGTTCCCACTGTACTTTGATCACTACCCTACCACGGCTCAAAGGAGTCGTGCAAACAGGTAGTGGTTGGGTGCAGTCCCGAAGCACTTGGAGGCAGTGACGGTTAGACAGGATTCGTCTCTCCCGGTATTGGGGGTTGACATCGCGCTGTGTCTAGGAGAACCATTACACGAGTAGTCCCTGGCTAGGGCAAACGAGATATACTGGTAGGCTTCTAGTGTTATCTCAGGGTGTTTTGGGCTTCGCTCCGACACGACTTGTACCGCTATTGTGGGACTGACGTTTACCGCCCCCTAGGCCCGCCATGCGATGTATCAGACGAACAGACCGGACTGTACAGAGAATGTCACATTCAGGCTCAGTAGGAGTTCAGATGGGTTTCGCCTCGTCAGTCTTCTTATCGGCATTACCTGGGGACCGTTACGCACAGCTAGTGCCGCTTGCGGTCTGTGGTTAAAGCCACTGCCAGCGTAGTGTCGAGTCTTTAGAGTCCCACACAGAAAGCTTTTCGCCTTTAGGAAAAAGAGTAGAGGTCGCATGGTTTTGCGACAGGTCGCATGGTTTTGCGACAGGGTTCGGTCACATCCGTGCACTTGTGCACGTACAGTGTCCGGACAGTTTCGACTAGCGGGCTTTGGTTTAAGCCAGATCCTAGTGTACCTTTTGGGATTGGATTTATCCAGTTTGCATTCGTGTTCCTCGGAACACGGATGCGGGTGTGTGTATGCACAGTTGACGGGGAGACAGAGGCAGAGGATTCTCATTAGGGTTGTTGACCGTTGACAGTTGACTATTGACTTTTTGCTCAACCCTAATGAGAATATGATATGTGATTAACAATTATATTAATTAAGTATTATGGTGACATGGTTGTTGAGGGATTGACTTTGTTGACTTGTTGACTTTTGTTGACTTGTTGACTTTGTTGGATGTTTACTATGCTTGACTAGTTGACCATCATGATAACCATAGCTATCATTTCATGGCAAAGACTTTTGCTTGCTTGCTCTTTTGTGCAAAATGAGTGCATGAAATGATATGGCTATGGTTGCTTAAACCATCACATAACACTTGATTGATATGATTTGTTATCATTGTTTTGGATTATGAGAGGGTGAAAGGAAAAAGAGAGGCTCATTCTCACTTGACCATTCTCTCTCTTGTTCTTGAGCTCTCATACTCTTGCTCTCACCCTCTTCCTCTTGCTCCCTCTCTTGACTCTATGGTTCACTTGTCTCATGAGTTGAGAATCAAGAACCATAGATAAAATCCCATACAAACTCTTCTCTACTCACTCTAGTTCACAAGGTTTAGCAAACCGAGTGAACTAGTTTCTTCAAAGTTCGAAGAAGGAGCCAAAGGTTGGAGCTTTCAGGTGGATCTATCTTCGGCGTAAGGAGATGACGGGAAGAAGCCGATCCGGGCCACCATCGAAGATTGAAGACGAAGGAGTTCAAGACAAGCAAGGTATAAACCCCCTAACCGAGTAGTTAACGACTCCTAGTTAGGTTGTTAGTTAGATGTTTAACAAAGATCCGGGTTTTAATTCCATGTTAGCACCTCTATAAAAATCGTTTTTTATCAAATTCCGCATGCCCGAAAGTACCGGGAGAGGTAGCATGGACTTACAATGTCAAACCAGATTGAATCTTTAGGTTCTTATCAAATCTTCAGTAATTGTTTGTGGTTCTGGAATCACTTCCAGTTCTACCATACTCCCACTACTGTTTTCTGAAAAAAACCATTTTTAATTAAAACTGTGGCGAGTTAAGAACAATATCACTATTGATCTTCCAGATGGTAGAATATCAACCCTCGTCATAGCCCGGGTCAACCCACAAACAGCCATTACAGAAACGTGCCTTGAGTTGTCGAGTGTCTGGTTTTAAGCATAAGCCGGACAACTCCCCGTATCTTAACAATGTCAAGATATGAACTGTTCTATATCCATTATAGAAACAGAGGCACCGGTTTAATTGAACCAGATTCAAATCATGCAGCTGTCACCAGTGCATGTCTACTAAATGGAAAGAGGCCGATTAGCGTTACTCAACTTAGGAGTGCTTCCAATTATGAGTAACCTGAAAGAGAAGCAAGTTCTCTTAACCATTACTATCAACTGAATACCATATACAAGTATCTACATCTTCGATCTCTTTGAAGAATCCCGATACTTGCAATATCTGGTTTTCTACTTTATTAGTCTACCTATAACTCCTTAAAACTTAGACCCTGTGTATCTACGAAACACATGTCTAAGAACTAGAGAAGTCATAAGTAAACCGAATATAGTACGAGAACCAACCCCTCTGTCCTAATGGACACTGGAATCATATAATACTCTGTATAAGTCCCTTGAGTCTAGTGACTCATTCACTGTGTGTCGTAGGTTAAAAACTGTACTTATGGTTAAGAAGAATTACACCGCTGTTCAATGCTCCTTACCTAACCATCCACTGATATAGGTAAATGTCATAGACATAATTTCAAAAAGGTATATCTCACTCTATAAAAATAGACGTACAGATATATCAATTTGAAATTGGTGCACAACAATGGATATTCAAAACCAAATATTTGCCGACCGGCAAACAGCCCAGGTGACTTCCTCAAATATCACCAATTACAACGAATCCCAATATAATGAGTATGATCACCTAATTCCCAATAACTTACTCCCACCCATCATCTGTAAAACCATATAGATGTGAGAATCATACCTGGTAAATACATACCCTGGAGTAAGTGTCTAATCGGGAAATCAGTTTCCTTTTAACAGTACACAGTGAACCTGAAACATTGAAATGTTTCGCTGAGGTATGCTGGTATTCCTAGTAATGCCTCTTCCATTATCCGATTCGCAACTATACCGTATAATTCTTTGCCACCTCTCCAAATCCCTTTATATGTCTTTAGTCATTACCTTCTGTACACCCCTTTAGGCCAAATGGTTTTCTTCCTTTCCTACCGTTCGGCACCAGCCTATGGTTTGGAAGAAGACTATCCAATAAGCATAATGGGTGTACTGTCCTAATCCTAGGAACACTCGCAACGCGAGAGAAGGTGAAGATAAAAGACACCTGAATGTACTTTATTCCTATTTCTCCTGAACCAGGATCCATCCCCGAACTGGAACAAGTTCCTTTCGAGTTCGTATATAACCATACGATGGATTATCCAATAAACTGGGATCTTCATAGTGATACGGAGTGTCCTGGAGAAATACAAAGGTGATTTAGGATTGGCGAAGAAATACTTGGTTTGGTCGTGAATAGCAGTCGCAATTTACTTTGCCCTCTTACTAATCCCTTGCTTTGTCTTAACTTAATATCTTCTGTACACCGTTTAGGCTAACTGGTTTTCTTCATTCCTTACCGGTCGGCACCAGCCTAAGGTTTGGAAGAAGACTATCCAATTTGCGTAATAGTTGTACTACTCCTAAGCCAAGGAGTACTCGCAATCTGAAAGAGAAGATAAAAGGAAAAGCCAACTGGATAGTCCTATTCGTTTTCTCCTGAACCAGAAACCATCCTCGAATTCCTTCGAGTTCGTATATAACCATACGATGGTTTTGTCCAATGGAAGTGGACGTTCGTAGTAATACGGGTTGTCCTGGAGAAAAGGGTAAAAGTAGGAGTGGCAATGAGGTTTGCAACTCTGACAGTCCAAAAGCCAGTGTTAAGAAGGTTCGGTCAACTTGGTCACTGAGTCATAGTCTAGGGTCGGGTCAATGGTCGCTGCCAAAGAGAGAGAGAAAAGAAACACTCAGCGTGCACTCTAACCTAGATCAGAATGGTTACCAATTTATCTAATCTGGAAACCTCCCACTGTAACGTCAAATTCTTCCCCAAACCTAAAAGAAGAATTAGCCGGGATCACCCGAGGAGTAAACCAACTCATCTGTGGGAATCGGGATCCAACTCTCATCGCATGATAACGTGACGGAATCCGCTCACGTTATCACACTCCAGAAGGTATGCGCATATCTGGCAAGTTTCAGTTCTTTTGAAACTCCCGATGTGGATTTTTGCCCCATGCTCTTATGACCTTGGCGTGAGGTCAAAATATCATAAGTCACATGTCAAGTTCTGCCCGTCATTTTCCAGGTTAATTTGAACCCACCCGTACATACCCTTGACGTAGGCTAAAATAGTAGTACGACTGTCCCAAACCAACGCATCTATCTATGCAACAGATAAATACCCGGCAGCTACCAAACACTATGCCTTGGCGTGAGGTCAAAATACATAGCTTGAATACTATCGAATATTTAAATGACGGAGGGCTACGAATGGTTTCTGGCGAAAACCTTTAACGTAATGAACTTGATATCGTTGAAGGAACGGATAGCTTTTTAGAAAAATATAGTAACGAAAACCTTTGCTAAAGAGGTCACTCTCGGTGAAGGGATCTTAGCTCTTTCCCCGTAGAATGAGGTGCAGGATATTCCAACTGAATACCACGATGCAAAGCAAAAGTAATCGGCTATAGTGAAGTTATTGTCCTGACGTAAACTTTTGTCCAAGGGGTCACTCCCGGTGAAGGGATCTCGGCCCTTGCCTCGTCGACTGAAGAGCAGGATATTCCAACTGAATACCACGATGCAAAGCAAAAGTGAACGTCCTTGCAATAACAGCTTTTTGAAAAATGTTCCAACAACTTCAGAAAAGGATTGTTTATCTTGCATTGATCCAAATTAACGCGGTCCCATCAATTGATCACACCACAAAAGAACGAAAATAATGATGTACGTATATGCCATCCGCATTCGCCACTGGGTCCCGTCATCACCCGTTAGGTTACTTAACTAACGACAGAGCGGGGACTGGACTAGCGCGGATGCAAAACATATACAACATCTACTAGTATATATATAATATATAATTTTCGCTCAAGGCGTGATAAAAAGCAACATCACAGAAATGTACAGCAACACAGATCAATACAGATATCTGGGATCCCCGGGTTTCACAGAGCCGCTGCTGAAACCCGACGTTCCCCTGGTCGTGTGGATAGCCTGTGCAATGAAAACCTAGACCCCTACGGGCGCGGCAAGTTACCCGCCAAAACCTGAAGCGAGGCAGCCCCCTTCAGCAACGTGAATGGACCACCCAGCACTTCACGGAATCCGGTAACTTGGGCACCCCTCCTGGGTCATCCTATACTCCCTACGAGTGCGGCGAATAGCCCGCCAATTCTAGAGTAAAGCCCCCTCCGTCTCAACGCCATGAGATGTGGGCTTGTTGCCCTCTAGAACCCGGCTATTCGTGCACCCCTCCTTGGGGTAATCCTAGTACAGAAAGTAAAATATACATACAACGGGTACATCGACCGCAACCTGGTCGTGCCCCCAAAATAATAATACAAACAGGCAGTGACGGCAGTCCACATGTCGGACGCTCGCCCCCTAATATTAAAAGTACATATAAAACAAAACTGTACTAACATTGCAGCCAGGCTATCCCCCACGACCGATCCGCAACAACACAGCACAACACAGAACATCAACGTGAATGTCACGTTCGCAAATCCGTCTAAAAGGGCTATAGCAGATAGACTGGATTTACCGATCGAGTGACATTCACGGTCGCAGATATAATGTAAATACTGTGAACTAGCATGTTTAAAATATCCGATCGAACAAATTTTATCAAGTGGGCCCCCAAGCAATACTGTAGCACTTACAGAAAATCTGGGCCCAAAGAAAATATCCCAAAACCCCTATTTCCTAACCAGAAGCCTACTGGAAAATTTTGGTGCAGTGATTCCTCTTACCCACCGCGGAACCGCGGCCAAACCAGGGGTTTGGCCGCGTTTCCGCGGTCTAAGTAGGGAATCACTGAACCATATTTTTCCAGAATTCTTAGAATTTCTTGCATGTCTTTCTGCAATGACCTGAAAAATTTTTGGAGCAGGAAAAATTTCAACAGAGAACACATGCACTAGAAATACGATTTTTGCGATTTTTGTTCGATCGGGTTTTAAACATACTAGAGCAAGCTAGTCATGGTTCATGGCGTGGCTCTGATACCAATGTAAACCCGCGGTGGCACCCCGGCCGTCGATCCGACGCCGGAAACGCGGAAACAAAAACTTTGCAAAACTTGCAACCGGCACCACCGCGCACTTTTCACCCGGATCGGGCCATTAACCTAGCTAAGTAGCAAACAAGAAAAGAGTAGAGAAGTTATACCAAGCGATCCGTGTCCTTCGGTCTTCGTCTCCACTCCGATCTCCCGCGGAATCTCCGTCCATCATCGTCTCGTCGGAAAGGGCACCACGTAGCCGGAATCTTTTACGGGCTCCCACCTCTTGACCGAGGCAACTCGGGCGCGAAGTTGGCTAGCCGACGCGTCCAAGGTTTGCTGTAGACTAATATAGAAACTTGTCTCTTTGGGGTTTATGTAAGTTGCCTTGATGGAGGGATGTGAGGAGGAGAATGAATGAATGAGAGAAGCTTGGAATTTTAGCAAGCAAAGAAGCATGAAATGAGATGAAACAATCCCTCACTAAAATGAGCACTCTCTTTTTCCCCTCACAATAGTGGCCGGCCTATCAAGCATGAGAATGGTGGTGGGAATTATTCCAAGCAAATCAAGTGGAGAAAAGAAAAAGAATAAACTAAAAGGATAATTGTCACACCCATTTCCAATCTCATTCTTATCACATAAATGCAAAAGAATGATGCAAAGAGAATCTCATGATGATGGTCAAATCATAATCCACACATATGCAAGAAAGCCCTCCACAAAATGTTATTTGCAAATGTGCAAATAACACCCTCCATCGGAAATTCCGGCCGTGAAGGAATAAAAGAAAACTGGCCGGAACGAAATGCAAACTGGCAACTACAGAAAAATGATCCCGTAATAATATTACAGGAAAACCCCACTACTGCAAATACATGCCCGCATTTGTATTCCCACTGAACACAAATGCAAAGAGATAAAACTACACTATCTAATACTAGGATCCGGCTTAATCCAAAGCCGGCTAGTAAAAACCGTCCGATCACGATCCGTGCAATACCGCACGTATCTGATCGAACCCTGCCATATCTCCATACGGCCTCTACAGCGTTTCGCCCGAAACCTGAGTAACTGTATGTGTGGTGGACTCTAAAGACTCGTCAATACCATGGCTGTGGATTTAACCACTAGCACGTCAGAGGTATAAGCCATACGTGACGGGCCACCGGCTATTGACCAAAAGGGACGTCGATGAGCGAACTCATCCTGACACCCTACTGAGCCTGTCAGTGACAATATTTGTACAGTCCGGTCCGTTCGTCTATGAGCATCGCATGGCGGGCCTAGGGGGTTGGTAAAAGTCAGACCCCCAAAAGCGGTACAAGTCGTGTCGGAGTGTAGCCCAGAACACCCTGAGATACTACTGGAATACCTACCAGCAAATCTCCTGCCTTGGCCAAGGACTTTTCATGTTCTGGCTCTCCTCGACATAGCGCGACCTCACCCCCAATACCGGGAGAGACGAAACCCTGCAGATCCGCTCACTGCCTCCATGTGGCTCGGGACTGTACCCAACTAAAACCTGTTTGCACGACTCCTTTAAGCCGTGGTAGGGTAGTAATCAAAGCACAGTGGGAACTCACACGAGACAAATGACGATCTCAGGTCGATGAACTAACCTGTACACATGTCACTAGGGAACTGCTATCTGACGTCTGGTATAATCCCAACTAGCAGGTTCCCGGCGAGTCCTGTCCGGTGTACTCATAAACCAATGAGCACCTGTATACATTTTAGGTGAACCAACTAACACCAGTGGTTTGTGAGACCGGCCACCGCCCCTCGTCGGGGTCTCGACTGTTTACACTAGTCTACTCTGGAGTATCGATGCCCAGTCTCGAAACTCCCATGACTAGGGACCTTTTAAGGATGTGCTTATAGACTCCAGCTCTCACTTATATGATCGCCCTCATATTGTTGGTAGTCAAGCAAGAATCCTAGGGGCTCTATCAACGTGTAACAGCGACTCATATGGTCACCTAAAGCAGTACACGATGATAAAGATAAACCAGATAGCATACTATCATCTTGAGTAAGATTGTCCTACTGGGACAGGTCCTCCCTCAATCATTGCAATCACGTGCCTGTGATCCAATAATTGACTCTGAGGGCACTATCTCCAACATATACAAGGTTAATCTACCTATTTGATGAAGTTAAACTTTTTGACTGCCACATCAAAACAGATGTTCCAACTCCGTGATGCGCGCATTGATCCTGATGGACTTAAGCATAGTTTTGAAAGTCTCAACTTTTCCATTTACACCAAGAATCTTCTCAAGATCCATTTTCTCCCAATGGATTTTACCCCTTCAGGTGCAACATGCAAAGTCATACATTGTTGGTGTACATGGATTCCATCTTTGATCGCACAGCTTACAGCCCTTTCATAGAGTCGCCACTCGTGATGGCCTGCCTGAACCTACTTGGGCCATCATCTACCATGATGCAATCATCGCTCCCACTATCACCGAGAAGACCGTAGTATCTCTCGAGTGGATGAGGAACCCTACCAGATTCGCGGAGAGGCTGAGATTCGTTGGAGACTATTGAATCTTTTGGTTTCACTAAATCATCAGCTGTTAGTTTGTCAAGATGGAACAACTTCCAGTTCTACCATATGACCACTAATTTCTTCACAAGAAATTCCTTTTATAAAAATGTGGCATGCTGAGAAACAAAACACCTTTTGCACCTCAGAGTGGTAGAAGATATCCCCTCAAAAATGTTTGGGATATCCTAACAAACTTACAGAACTGACCTTGCCACGAGTTTGTCCGGATTCTGCCTTACAACATAGGCCGGACAATCCCATATCCTAACTCGTTTAAGACATGGTCTCATCCCATTCCATATCTCATATGTAATGGTAGGCCCTGATTGGATGGAACCTCATTCAATAGGTATGCAGCTTCTCAAGTGCATAACACCAAAAGGAAACAGATAACTCAGCAATATTCTTCATAGAGCACGCCATATCTCATAGGGTGCGATACCTCTGCCCCGATACACCGTTGTTCTGTGGTGTATACGAAGGAGTAAGCTGAGAGAAAATCACATTATCCTTTTAGAAACTCCAGAAACTCCATGCCCAAGTATTCGCCTCCTTGATCTCGTCGTAGGAATTTAATACTTTTACCCGTCTGGTTCTCAACTTCAAGTTTATATTCCTTGAATTTCTCAAAAGTTTCAGACTTGTGTTTCATCAGGAACATATGTTCGAATCTTGAGAGATGATCAGTGAATATAATGAAGTACAAAGAACCAAGCTTGGCATTTGTAGACATAGGATCGTATACATCATCATGTATGCGTCCCATGAGTTCAGTAACTCTATCTCTGTTTCCAGTAAACGGAGTATTGGTCATTTTACCTTTGAGACAAGACTAGTAAGTATCATAAGATGAAAATTCGAACAGATTCTCATATTCATCCTTACGTAACTTATCTGGTTGTGTCGCATTGATATGACCTAGTCTACAATGGCACAAGAAGGATTTGTTCATTTCTGAACTACTCCTCTTGTGTGTGTTCTACATACTTTGAACTGTGGTTTGATTTAGAATGTATATGCTATTATATAACGTGCCTGATCCAATCAACTCTTGATTCAGGAAAATGTTCACAACATTATCCTCTAATACAGAATTACATCCTTCTTTAACTTAAAAAAGAAAATGATGTAATGTTGTATATCAGGTTCGGTATGTAATAACATTCATTCAGAATTAATGTATTAATAAAAGGTGATATCTGCCAACTGGTTTGGCTGCAACACTTGCACTATTCTTTACACATAGAGATATATCACCCATTCTTAGTTCTCTACATATCTGTAGCCCATGTAACATATTACATATGTGAGATCCTGATCCGGTTTCACATACCCAGGACGTAGAAGATACTGAGAAACAGTTCTTGGTAATGAACACACTCGAAGAATATGCATCAACATGCTTATTCCTTAGTTGGTGGCATGGGAATCTGGATATTCCCCTATTTCTGCTCGGACTTATAACATTTATAAGATAGAGCGGAACCAATGTTTCCATAGCACAGTATAATAAGCAGGTTCAGTTTATGCATCCATATTATTATCTTGACTAAGGCGTGACATGGTCGCTATCAGGAAAGAGAGAGAGAGAGAGAGAAGAAAACACTCTGCATGCGCTCTTTGCAAGATTAGATTGGTTATTATTTTATCTAATCAGGATAGCTCCTACTGTTTTTATCAAATCTTCCTTCAAACCCTAAAAGGTAAGACTAGCCGGGATTAATTACACCCTACAAGTTCACCAATCATTCGGCCAGGCTAGTGTCGATACTTTTAGGGAGGTTCCCCGTGCTTTCGCACAGACCTAATTAAAATATACCTCGTTTTCCCAGGGGCGTAACCCCGTTAACACCTTTCTATACACCTACTTGATCGGCTAATTGTAATGTGTAAAACTCTCTCAGGAGTAACAATTACTCATAGTAGGTATCGGGATCCAACAATCTCATAGAAGGTATGCAATCTCATTGCAAATTTTAACACTTGAAATTCCCGATAATGATTTTTACCTATAGTACTTATGACCTTAACTATGGTCAACATATCATAAGTGCTAGTCAATTTCTACCCGTCATTTCATGATTAATTCGACCCACTCACATGACCCTCAACTATGGTCGACATAATCACATGAATGTCCTAACTAATCGCATCATATGCAATGTAGGAAGACATCACTTTGCTACCGTACACTACGCCTTGACTATGGTCAACATACGCAGCACGAATACTAAGTACTCTACTTTCTAAAATGACGAAGGGTCTGTAGATGGTTTTTATGAAAACCTTTAACGCTTTGAACTTGATATCGTCGTAGAATCGAGTGATTTTGAAAAAGGAGTGTTTTTGAGGCTTTTACTAGTTTCGCTAAAGAGGTCACTCCCGGTGAAGGGATCTCGGCTCTTTCCTTATCGAATAAGGTGCAGGATATTTCATAAATACCACTATGCAAAGCAAAAAACTATAGAAGCAATCAAAAGACAAACCGAGTGGGTTGTAGCATCTTCCAGTTTCGCTAAAGAGATCACTCCCGGTGAAAGGATCTTGGCTCGTTCCTTATCGAATAAGGTGCTGGATATTCTACAAAGAATACCGCTATGCAAAGAAAGAAATAGAGCTACAAGTTTTTATTTTTAAAAACAAGTTTCTACAACATCTTAAGGTTTCTTTTATTTCATTAATCTCATTAATGAATTCCCATAAATTTTTTGATTCCCAAGCATCACAGAAGAAACGAAAGCAGCAATATTTATTATATATCATATATATAATGTAGGCATTCGTCTCAAAACATATCAAGTGATCACATCACAGAATATCAGCAGCAGCAGAATCACATATGAAATATTGGATATACTAGGAATTCCGTATTTTAGATTAAGCCAGTGTAAAACACGGATTCCACATTTGCGATGAATAGCCAAACACACATCCCTAGACCCCTACAAGAGCAGCAAGCAACCCTACTAATTCTAGAGTTAGGAGACCCGGTCTCGACTCCTCATGATGGTCTCCCACTAGACTCTAGAACCTGGTTACTTGTGCTCTCCTCCTTGGGTCTATCCTAATGCGGAAAAGTAAATAATATACATCAAAGGTGACATCATCCTCAACCCGGAAGTTCCCCAATAAAAGACTATTGCATACAAGCTTTTACATGAATGAAAATGAAAAACTCTCATCTCACATAAAATCCCCCGGCTATTCAAAACATGACGATCCAATATAACATATCACAGCAACACATAATATCGCATGTCATCAACGTAAGAAAATATGCGTATCCCAATTGTCGTTGACATATAACAACGAAACCGGCGATACACCACATATTACAGTTACAGTCGCAGAAAAGAAAGTGAAAAACTACAACAGTTGGAATCCGCAACCACCTTAGACATCATAAACCTAATGTATCCCATACTTTGGATTTCATGCCCAACAAAATGAATTCCTTAGACATCACATGCCTAACAATTATAAACCCCGCATTTTAGTCTCGATATTAAAAACACTTTCGAATAATCTGTCGGGTAATTCAAAAAGATTCCCGATAGCCTGATCGAATGCTCGTCGGAAACTTTAGCAGACGGCTGCACCACCGATGCCGTCGACGAAGTGAACTAAGGTGGAACACCCCTGCAGCAAGCACTCGAACGGTTGCTTTTGGCGACGGAGTTCTCCTACAGTCACTTGGTCTGGGCTATGGGGCGCGGATATCTAGTAAGGTTACCCGGCGAGTATCCGCGTACACTACGTAATTGCGACGGACTTTTGATCACATCAAAATCCCGTGGCAACCATTCAAATGAGACTAAATTGCTAGATTTATAAAATTCAAACTATTTATCTCATAACTAATTATGTGGATTCCAAATATTATATCACAATCACAGATAGCAAGATGAAGTTAAACTTTTCGATCGAGTAAACAAACACCCAAAATTTCCCAACAAGCTCAACACTTAAGCGGAGTTCAAAAAGTACCCAGAAACTGCCACAGCTCCTATGAACCAACCGTAGAAAGGCCGACCCGTGCCTCACTCATGTCGCCACGGAACTACGGCAATCCCTAGGGTATGACCGCGGTTCCGCGATCCAAAAAGACGAGTTTGGGTATCGTTCTTCTATAGGGTCCACAGAAACGCTTGCATGATTTTCTGAAGATTTTAAACTCGGAAAAAATCCAACAATTGCAAAATTTCCAGCGGGGAAAAATTGGGTTATTGATATCAGTTCAAACATTTTAATATCGTCTAAATAACCCGAATACATGTTAGAATTACGATTACGAAACACTCCGAGTTGCCTTTGCAGAAAGTTAACATCACATGAAAATTTAGCAAAAACAAACAACACCTGAAACACCAAAACCCAGAGACTGGAACACCATGAAAATTTGAACCCTGAACTCCCAAAATGGCCAGAGCTCACCGGTTTTTAGGACATTGTGGCCGGCCACTTTGAGGTGGTTTTGGTTCAAATTTTCACAGTGTTCATTTTATATCTCATACAACATTCTGCAGTTGTTTAAAAAAAAAATTGACACCTTTAAAAAATCGATAGAAACTAGATTTTATATCAAGTGTTTCGGAGTTGTTTCGGTTTCGTAATTCTAACAAACATCATTTAAATCTCTAGCTTGGCTCTGATACCACTGTTGGGTTCCCTAGGGCGGCAGCAAGTTTTCGGGAGGCATCGTCCATGTCGTTTTCAAATTTTTGCCGTTCTAAAGAACCCTAACATAGAATCTTTAACTAAAGAATTAAATAATAAGCATGCAAGCAACTTTGCAAGTATAGTGAATGAGGAATACAACCTTTGTAGACCAGTCCTTCACTTCTAAAGCTCCATATAGTAGTCCCTTCGCTGCGAGTAGTGATCTCCCGAACTCTAGTATGGGATCCCTTGGAGAAATGAACAAGCTTGCATGAAGTCTTCGAAACCAAAGATGATCTACGTCGAGGAGACTCAAGCTCATGCTACCTCTTCACTAATATGTGAATTAGTGAAGCAAACACCCTTAACTAAATGGCTAATAGTAGAGAATGATGAAGTAGGAAATAGGCTCTCTTTAGTTTTCTTTTTCTCACAATATTTTCTCACCTTAGAAAAAGCTAGCAATCTTTTTCTCATTGAAGAAGAAGATGAAGAATGAAGAAGAGACAATGAACTCATGAGATGAGAATAGAAATCGTGGGTGAGTTAGTGTCATATACTAACTCATGTAGAGAATAAACCATGGGTTAACAATAAAGGTTGGGTTTTTAAATATCTTCAAGTAAAACAAAATGAGTGGACTTGGTCAAGGGTTCCATAAGCTTTTACAAGCTTTAACCATGTGACTAATTAACACTGATTTGTGAATTACCAAGATAAATAAAACCTTAAGATTATCATAACCATGGTGTAAGTCTCATACACCCATGTTGCATGTTGCATCAAGCATGACTCAAAATAATGTACATTAATATATATCACATATATACTAAGTGTACACAAGTGATAAAAGAAATTTTAAGTGAGCTAATATTAGTTAATGTAAGATAATATATCAAATATATAATTATACATTAAATTAATAAATCAACACTTTATTTAATAATCCGGCTATATCATATACAACCGACTAATATCAAATGTAACAATCTATCGAATCAACAGTCCGATATCACATATCGCGAGAATAGAATGCGGTATCACATACACGCATTAATCTCGGTCCCGCACATATCACATATGTGCTGCTACTTCGTTTTGCACGAACCAGGAAACCTCTGTGTAGGGCTCTAAAGACTCATCAATACGCCGGTAGTAGGTGATGATCATATTAAACACCCACAAGCCATAAGCGGTCTGCTAAACCTAACGGCCACCCGGGTATTGAGCGATCAGAAGATCAACAAGCAAGCATGCTCGTACTCCTGCGAATCCAATCAGTAACACTATCGTACGGTCCGGTCTCTTCGTCATATATGTCACATATCATAACCTGGAGGTGGTATATCGTCAGACCACAATAGCCTGATAAGTCATGCCGATGTAAGGTCCATAACGGTTCGAAAAACTACTGATAAAGCTTACCACTAAATCTCAGCAACCCTGGCCAGGGATTTCCTATTATGGCCAATCGAGCATAGCGCAACATTAACCCCCAATACCGGGAAAGACGAATCCCCTCCTATCGCTTATTGCCACCATGTGACTCAGGACTGTACCTAAAAACCACCTGTTTGCACGACTCAGTCGAGCCGTGGTAGGGTGGAAATCAAAGCACGGTGGGAGACACACAAGACTCTATGACGATTTCGGGTCGACAGACTAACATGTACCAGTGTCACCAAAGAACTTCCATCTGACGATAGGTATAATACCATCTAGGAGTTCTCGGCGAGTCCGTTCAGTATACCCTGTCTCCACTGAGCACCCGTATACCATCTCTGATGTCAAACACCAATGGATATGGGATCATCCATCGCCTATCATATGGGTCAAGAAGCGTATACGCTAGTCTACTCTGGAGCATCGATGCCCTGTCTCGATACACCCTCGACTAGGAACAATTATAGGGTGTACTTGTGGACTACCCTTGGCCCCACTAGTATGATCTCCATCATAGTCCTGGTAGTCAAGTACACATCCTAAGGGCTTTGTCAACATGTGAGAGCAAGACAGCACCACTTATACAAGTCAACATGTTAAGACAAAGAGTAACCAGATAGCATACTATCATGTCGAGCAAGAAAGTCCTCTCTATATATGTCAAAGCATCCACTATAATATACATCACTTGTACAATAATGGCTTCTGGGGCATACATATAACTAACAACTCCTAAGATAGACCCAAGGTAGGGCGCAAAAACTACCGGATTCTTGAAGTGTCGAGTAGCCTACTCACTTTGTTGATGGAGCTTGCTTCACTTCGGGAATTTGGCGGGTAGTTTGCCGCACTCGTAGGGGTCTTGGGTAGGGTTTGGCTATTCATCACGACCGTGGAATCCGTCTTTCGTTACAGGCCCAAACGCGGAATTCCTAGTATATCCAATGTGTTCATCTGTGATGTGGAATGCCCATCATTGCGTCTGAGGAATGGATATTATTATATAATAGACGTTGCCAATGTTTTGCATCCTCGCTAGTCCATCTCCTGCTCTGTCGTTTGTTAAGTAACCTAACGGGTGATGATGGGTCCCCGTGGCGAATGCGGATGGCATAAGCGTACGTTGTATTTTCATTGTTTTCTGCAATGGTAGGTTAATTGATGGGAAAGCATTAAATTAATGCAAAGCAAACAAACTAATGTTGAATCATTGGAACAAATTTTAAAACCACTCGGTTATTTTAAAACAGGAGACTTTTAAATGCGGAGCTCAAACCACTCCTTTTAAAAGCTATCAGGTTCCTTCGATTATATCTAGTTCACTACGTTCACGGTTTCGCCAAAACCAGTCGTTGCCCTCCGTCATTTCATATGAATATTCAATAGTATTCAAGCTATGTTTGTTGACCTTCTTCAAGGCATAGTGATTGGTAGCTGCTGGGTGTTCATATGTAGCATAGATAGATGCGTTGGTTTAGGACAGTCGTATTACCTTGTTGACCTTCGTCATTGGTATGCACGGGTAGGTTCAAATTAACCTGGACAATGATGGGTAGAACTTGACATGTGACTTTTGATTTGTTGACCTTCCTCAAGGTCATAAGAGCATGGGGCAAAAATCCACATCGGGAGTCTCTAATGAAACTGAAATTTGCTAGTGCTGTATACCATTGGGAGTTTGATAATGTTGGTAGGATTCTTCAGCATTATCACACAATGATATTTGGATCCCGATCCTACTGTGAGTATCCGCTACTCCTCAGGAGAATATTCACTTAACGATCAATGCTATAAACCAAGTAGGTGTCTAGAACAGTGTTAGCGGGGCTACGCTTCCAGGAAAAAGAGGTTATTTAATTAAGGAACTGTAAGTGTACGGCGGCGCCACGGCCGTCAATACGACGCCGGAGTGCGGAAGCGAAAAACTTTGCAAACTAGCAAACCGGCACCACCGCGCACAAAAACCCTGATCGGGCCATTAAACTTGTCCTAGTTAACTATAAGATGGGGAAGAGAGATATACCGAGCGATCCGTGTCCTTCGGTCTTCTCGTCGTCGTCCCGATCTCGCACGGAATGTCCGGTCTCCACCTCCTCTCCGGAAGAGCACCACGTCGCCGGCTTCTTTTACGGGCTCCCACCTCTTGACCGAGGCAACTCGGGCACGAAGTTGGCGAGTCGGCGTGCCCAAGGTTTGCTGTAGAATATAGTGTAGAAGCTATGTCTCATTTGGGGTATTGGAAGTTGCCTTTGGTGGAGGAAATGAACCAAGCCTTTTGGAGATAGAGTCAAGGGAATTTTGCAAAGCCAAAAGAGAACCAAATCCCCTTGCTAAAATTTTGGACAGCCCCCATGAGGGAGTGGCCGGCCACTTTTCATCAAGGGAGAGGAGGAGTGAGCCAAGTGAGGGATGATTATGCAAGTTAAACTAGTCCTAGCTAACTACAAGATGGGGAAGAGAGATATACCGAGTTATCCGTGTCCTTCGGTCTTCTCGTCGTCGTCCCGATCTGCCGCGGAATGTCCGGTCTCCACCTCCTCGCCGGAAGAGCACCACGTCGCCGGCTTCTTTTACGGGCTCCCACCTCCTGACCGAGGCAACTCGGGCACGAAGTTGGCGAGTCGACGTGCCCAAGGTTTACTGTAGAATATAGTGTAGAAGCTATGTCTCATTTGGTGTATTGGAAGTTGCCTTTGGTGGAGGAAATGAACCAAGCCTTTTGGAGATGGAGTCAAGGGAATTTTGCAAAGCCAAAAGAGAACCAAATCCCCTTGCTTAAATTTTGAACAGCCCCCATGAGGGAGTGGCCGGCCACTTTTCATCAAGGGAGAGGAGGAGTGAGCCAAGTGAGGGATGATTATGCAAGGGAATAATGATAATCATGAAGTCAAAAGATCACAACCATCATCCAACACTCCAACCCATCATCATGACCCTCCATCATCACACACAAAAGTGAAGCCATGATGAAGTCAAGAAGTCAATGGAGGATAAACCATCATGAACAACAATATGCAAAAACAACCCTCCAAAATGCTTATTTGCACAAATGCAAATAAGCCCTCCTCCACCAATCTTCGGCCAATGAAAGATACAAAGAAATATGGCCGAAACGGAAAGCAAACTGGCAACTCCAGAAAACTGGACCCGTAATAAATTACAGGAAAACCCCGATACTGTGTATACACACCCGCATCTGTATTCCGATAGAATACAAATGCAATGAGACAAAATCTACACTGTACTATACTAGGATCCGGCTTAAAACAAAGCCCGCTAGTATTTTTCGTCCAATCCTGATCCGTGCAATACCGCACGTATCTGATCGAACCCTGCCATATCTCCATATGGCCTCTACAGTGTTTCACCCGAAACTTGAGCAACTGTCTGTGGGGGACTCTAAAGACTCGTCAACAACTTGGTTGTGGATTTAACCACTAGCACGTCAGAGGTATAAGCCAATACGTAACGGGCTACCAGGTATTGACCAAAAGGGACGTCGATGAGCGAACTCATCCTGACACCCTACTGAGCCTGTCAGTGATAATATATGTACAGTCCGGTCCGTTTGTCTATGAGCATCGCATGGCGGGCCTAGGGGGTTGGTAAAAGTCAGACCCCCAAAAGCGGTACAAGTCGTGTCGGAGTGTAGTCCAGAACACCCTGAGATACTATTGGAATACCTACCAGTAAATCTCCTTCCTCGGCCGAGTGCTTTGTGTAATGGCTCTCCTAGACACAGCGCGACCTCACCCCCAATACCGGGAGAGACAAACCCCTGAAGATCCGCTCACTGCCTCTATGTGGCTCGGGACTGTACCCAACTAAAACCTGTTTGCACGTCTCCTTTGAGCGTGGTAGGGTAGTAATCAAAGTACAGTGGGAACTCACATCAGACAAATGACGATCCCCAGGTCGATGAACTAACCTGTACACATGTCACCAGGGAACTGCTATCTGACGTCAGGTATAAGACCAACTAGCATATTCCCGGCGAGTCTTGTCCGGTGTACTCATAACCCAATGAGCACCTGTATAAATCTTAGGTGAACCAACTGACATCAGTGGCTTGTGAGACCGGCCACTGCCCCTCGTCGGGGTCTCGACTGTATACACTAGTCTACTCTGGAGTATCGATGCCCTGTCTCGAAACTTCCACGACTAGGGACCTTTTAAGGATGTGCTTATAGACCCCAGCTCCCACGTATATGATCGCCCTCATACTGCTGGTAGTCAAGCAAGAATCCTAGGGGCTCTATCAATGTGCAATAGCGACTCGTAAGGTCACCTAAAATAGTACACGATGATAAAGATAAACCAGATAGCATACAATCATCTCGAGTAAGACTGTCCTACCGGGATAGGTCCTCCCTGAATCATTGCAATCACGTGCCTGTGATCCAATAATTGACTCTGAGGGCACTATCTCCAACAGGAACTTCGCGAAAGCATCGTAAAACCTCCCTCGAAGTTCCGACACTAGCCTGGCCGAACGGTTAAGCAAGAATTGTACGGTGAGATCAATCCTAACTAATTCTACTTTTTTGGTTTAAGGAAGGATTCGAGAGACAGAGGGAGCCATCTTGTTTAGATAAATTAAAAACCAATCTAAACTTGTAAGAGCATCATGCTAAGTATTTTCTTCTCTGTCTCTCTTAATTGCAGTGACCCAGTAACCAAGACTAGGTTACATCTAGATAATAAAATGACTGAATCTGACTATAATGATTGGCAAAAGTCTGTTCATATGTCCATTACCTATGACAAGCTGGGACACCTCTTTACTACTCAAACCCCCGCCGTATCAGGTCCAGTTTCCACCGTCACGGATATTGATATCCGTAAGACAAAGGAAAAAGATAGTGAGAATGCCAAGTGGCTCATGTTGGCCTCAGTAGATGGTGTAAACCAGAGGCAGCACGAGAAGATGGACTTAACTTCCATCTTCCTCCATAACAAAGATTTATATGGAGAGCAATCTCGTATCGCAAGATATGAGACCTCAAAGGAATTGCTTCAAGCGAGGTTGGCTGTCAGGTTATCTATAGTGGATAACGTCTTTACGATGACTAGCTGTATTAAAAAGCTCACGGACCTGGAGACTACGTTGTAGAACGAGTCATATGTTTACTTGATTCTACAGTCCCTACCTCCTACTCACGCCTAGGGGAAGAAAGTTATACTTCCAGTTGAGCGCACCCTGAAGGAAACAAGGGAGACACCCGCTCTGCTTATTGGGGAATCTTCCTCTTCTGGATCTAAGGAAGATGCCAAATGTGAGAAGAAGACCTCCACAAAGATGATATGCGGTGTCAGTAAGTAGAATGACATGGAAGGGCAAAAGTTTCCGGGCTAACAGTAAGGGAGGAGGGATGTTCCTATTGTTACGGGAAAGGACATTGGCAGAAGGATTGCAGGGTTTTGATAGCCATTATCCAGGATCCGAAACATGTTGTGGCTTCGACTTCGGGTGTGTTTGTAATCGAAAACTGCATGTCAATTAACACTACTTCCTGGGTACTAGATACCGGATCAGGATCTCATATCTGTAATTCACTACAGGCTTTGAGAAGCCGTAAAGTTATCAGGGTAGGAGATATGACTCTCAGGGTTGCTAACGGAATGAGCGTGGACGCTGAATCCGTAGGGGAATATCACCAAGGATTGACAAGTGGGCAGATATTGCTTCTACGTAACTGTTTGTATATACCTAGTCTAGCTTGTAATATCATATCTGTATCCATACTTTCTAAGGAAGGATATAATTTTACATTTGCAAGCGATGTGGTCCACATCCACCTAAATAAAGCTCTGATTGGGTCAGCTACATTAGATAACGGTATATACGTATTAAATCAAGCTCTGGTTTTCAGTGTCCAGAACACACTTAAAAGAAACTCTACGGAATTAAATCAGGATTTCTTATGGCATTGTAGACTGGGTCACATCAATGAAACACGGTTGACGAAGCTACATAGAGAGGGATATTTGGATCCATTCGAATATCAGTCTTATGAAACTTGTCAGACTTGTCTCATGGGAAAGATGACAAAGACTCTGTTCACTGGACACGGACTAAGAGCGAGCGAGCTCTTGGAACTCATACACAGTGATGTGTGTGGTCCAATGTTTACACATTCATGAAGTGTTTATTCCTATTTCATTACTTTTACGGATGATTTCTCTAGGTATGGACATGTCTTCTTGATGATGCAGAAATCCGAGGCTTTTGAAAAATTCCGGGAATACAAGAATGAAGTGGAAAAACAAACAGGTAAAAGTATCAAGTCACTGAGATCTGATCGAGGTGGTGAATACTTAAGTTCCGAGTTCCTGGACTACTTAAAAGAGAATGGAATTCTCTCTCAGCTTACTCCTCCATACACACTACAACACAACGGTGTATCGGAAAGGCGGAATCGAACCCTATTGGATATGGTTTGTTCCATGATGAGTAATGCTGAGTTACCACGATCCTTCTGGGGTTATGCACTAGAATCAGCTGCATATCTTTTGAACAAGGTTCCTACTAAGTCAGTGCCTACCACACCATATCAGATATGTAGTGGGAAGAAACCCTGCATTAAGTACCTTAGGACATGGGGATGTCCAGCTTTTGTAAAAAAGAAGCATGCGGACAAGCTCGAGGCACGCTCAGTACAGTGTAAGTTTGTGGGATACCCTAAGAACGCCAGAGGGTATCTTTTCTATTATGCAGAGGAACAAAAGGTTTCTGTTTCTCAACATCCCCACTTCTTGGAAGCTGAATTTTTAGAAAATCAGAAAAGTGTGAGCCCAATAAAACTGAATGAAATTCCAGAACCACAAGCTATTACTAAAAGCTTGGTAGAACCAGAGATTTCAGAAGAACCAGACATCCCCGCGCCACTCCGCAGAAGTAGTAGGCAGTCCCATCCGCCCGAGAGATACTACGGTTTTCTCATAGACGAGGATCGAGAGGATTGCATCATTGACAATGATGAGCCTACTAGCTTCCAGCAAGCCATTCAGAGCGGCGACTCGGTAAAATTGCTGGATGCAATGCGGACTGAAATGGAGTCCATGTACACCAACAAAGTTTGGACTTTGGACATTGCTCCAGAAGGGGTCTGCAAATGGATCTTAAGAAAGAAGATTGGTGTAGATGGACAGGTTGAAACCTATAAGGCTAGACTTGTTGCAAAAGGTTTTCGTCAAAGAACTGGTTTGGACTATGATGAAACCTTTTCTCCAGTGGCTATGCTCAAATCCATTCGGATCCTTCATGCCATTGCTGCCTTCCACGATTATGAGATCTGGCAGATGGACGTAAAGACGGCTTTTCTAAATGGAAATTTGGAAGAGTGCGTCTATATTGATCAGCCAGAAGGTTTCATTCAGAGTGAGAGCAGCGGGAAAGTGTGCAAGTTGCTTAATTCCATTTATGGACTAAAGCAAGCATCGCGGAGTTGGAACATCTGTTTTGATGACACTGTCAAAGAATTCGACTTTATCAAAAATCCAGATGAACCATGCATTTATAGTAAGATTGTAGGGAGAACTGTGGTATTCCTCGTCTTGTACGTGGATGACATTCTCTTGATAGGAAATGATATTCCTATGCTACAATCAGTCAAATGATTCTTGTCACAGAGGTTCTCCATGAAGGACCTGGTGATGCCTCCTACATTCTGGGGATCCAGATCTCTCGTGATAGATCTAAACGGATAGTGGGACTTTCATAGTCAAGATACATCGACACCATACTGAAAAGATTTAGTATGGAAGATTCAAAGAGCGGTAATCTATCGGCTTGTCACGGAATCACCCTCTCCAAAGAGATGTCTCCAAAGACTGATTTGGAAAGGGCTCGCATGTCAACTTTACCCTACGCATCTGCGGTAGACCCTATAATGTATGCGATGTTGTGTACCAGACCAGATGTAGTATACGCTTTGAGCGTTGTAAGCCGGTATCAGTCAAACCCAGGGGAGAAGCACTGGATAGCAGTAAAGAACATTCTCAAGTACCTGAGAAGGACTAAGGAGATGTTCTTGGTGTATGGCGGAAAAGACCTTCAGATCGAGGGCTTTGATGACTCCAACTTCCAGAGTAACAAGGATGACTCCAAGTCCATGTCGGGTTATGTCTTTATCCTCAATGGAAGGGCGGTCTGTTGGAAGAGCTCCAAGCAGGACACCGTTGCTGACTCGATGATGGAAGCGGAGTACATAGCTGCTTGCGATGCCGCAAAAGAAGCTGTCTGGATGAAGAAGTTCCTCACAGAATTTCAGGTGGTTCCAACCATTGTTGATCCAATACCTATGTATTATGACAACAACGACATTATTGCTTTAGCGAAGGAACCCAGGACCCATCAGAAGTCCAGACGCATTTTGAGGCGTTAGCACCTGATCAGGGAGATCGTTGATTGCCGGGAGATCGAGGTGAGGAGAGTGGATACGAGAATAACACTGCAAATCCACTCATGAAGGCCATCCCTCAGACACGGTTCGAGAAGCTAATCGAGATGATTGGTCTGCGATATGCCAATACATGTCCCTAGTGCAAGTGGGAGATTGTTAGTGTATATGACCTAGAGGCCATTATTGTATCATACTGGTTTGTATATTACTTAATGGAAGCTTGGGATATTCACAGCTGTATTGACAGTCTTGCTCAAAATGGTAGTATGCTACTTGGTTTATGTGAAACCCGATTCGAGGAGTGGTAGGCACCGTCTACGGGTACATGGTGGACCCGGTGAGGTATCCCGGGGCAAGAAGACTCGTATATGTTAGACGGTGAGCCTGGCAGGGAAGCACTACCTACCGGTGATTGTATTTGGACTCGGCGGTTATCCGGAGGATACCGACCGGAGTAGAGAGATGGACATGAGGGTCGACCAGGGTGTGCGGCGCCTGAGACATATGAGGATTTACGTGTCGATGCTGGACACGGGTTTCTTGATGTTTTCGAGTGTCAAGGATGGACACTCCGGTTCTATGATTTTGATGTGTCGCGAGGGACACACGTTGATTTATATCCTCATATTTTCATGCATATGTTTTTATGATATTTACATGCATGATATTGTTGTGTTATTGGTTAACACGTTGACGAGGTCCACATGCATACATACGTTGATCATATGGTTGGACGAGATCCACATGCATACATATATTGATTATATGATTGGATGATATCTGCATACTTATAGACTTGAGTTTATTGTTGGCACATATACGACCCGGTCACCCTAGATATCATAGTATTACCTTTATGATATAGTTGACCTAGGATTCGTTGTTTATTCGATTTCTACTTGTAGATGTTTTTCTACTCACGAGTTGGCAACTCACCCCCGTTGTGCCACAGTTCTTGCAGGTTGACCGCATGGATCTGTAGCGGCATCACTGGCACACAGCAACTTTCGGGTGTTTTGCTTTGGTAGGTGGGACATTTGTATCGTGCCCCCTCTTGTATCTATATTTCATATTGTATCTAGTCAACTCCATCAAATCAAATTAGTATTTGTATAAGGAAAGAGACTTAGCAAGACTTGTAGTTGCGAGATTTGAGCGATGGGTTGTATGTTCGCATTTGGGGTTGATATCTCGCTTTATTCTTTATCTTTTGTGGTGATCTTCGCCGTTGAGCGTCGTATACTTATATATTACTGTCTTGCGTGGTTGTGATCCTCCGGCTAGCAAAGAGCTAGCTCCCTCTTGGGGATGCCTTTATTATTATCTTGTATTATGGTTTTGGATCAAAAAAATACAAAGGAGGTGCTGCCCAAATTTTTAAAAGACGAAACATGTTTTCAATCTAGTAAATTTCACTTGCATTGTTCATGCTCCTTTTCCATGCTTTTAAGAAAACTCGATTTCATTATACCTTTATTTCAAAACTTCGCCTCTTATATTTTCTTAAAAAGGTATAGATTTCTGGGTTTCAGCTTACTTGAATTCCGTTACGCCTTTAGACGTTGCGTGATTCAAATGCTGGTCACGAGCTAATATTTCGGGTCATTCGTCCTTTACTAAATCTGTTTCTTGTTCCGAAACGGCTGCATACTCATCACGACTCCTTCTGGAAGATATATCCATGTACAATGCCTCTACATGCGTATCATATCTCTGATGTCAGCGTAGTGGAACGTCATCTCATCAAGATCTCGTACGAACCTCTTACTCTACTTTCTCTAATGTCGACTACTTCGGACTCGTCTCTTCGTGGCTGCATGGACTGCGCTCCAATGGCTATATTCATATCTGGAGTCTCCCAAGCAATGTATCCCATCACATGATATCCTAATGAAGTCGAACCATTCGATCGATTCGTCAAAACCACAAAATCCCCCAAGAGCTCAACATCTTGAGTACAGTTTAATAACATCGAGTACATGCCACAACACCTATGGACCAACCGTAGAAGGGCAAACCGAAGCCTCATTAATGGCAACGCGGAACTGCCGCAAACCCTAAGGTTTAAAGGCGTTCTCATGGTCATTATGTCGAGTTAGGGTTTCATTCTTCTAGAGGGTCCGTAGAATTACTTGCATGTTTCTCCGAATACTTTAAACTTGGAAAATGGTTTCCTGACATTCGATCGTTTTTTTCGACTCCAAACGTACCTGTGTGAAGTCTGCTCAAGCTGGAATCAATCAATCTATCTGATGACCTCGCATCGGGGTGTGTAAACGATCCACATGTCCTAGTCATTCATCCTTGATGACTAGTAGTCTTCTATCATATTTCTAAGTATATGGTTGTGCTGCAGTAGCTCCAACATCTGAGACGATATCTCGTCATTTGCAGCAACAACTGGTCCATTCATCTGCACGCTGAACAGCGCCTCAATCCTCAAGAATAGGCGATACATCAATGGTCATCACATTCTGGCTGGCCTCTAGCAGTGGCCCAATCCTCTGGGGCTGATCTGCACGTTTGAGAAATCTCGTAAAAGCGATCCATCAAACGCTCATGGCGTGAAAACACAATAAAACGACGCCTCTATGCAATCGTATGTCTCTGGAATTACGCCCTGGTCAGTCCTCGTCAATGACGAGCTCGTGCTGACCGCAACTCTAGCCGCAGCTCTCTCTGCCCATGTAATCATGGCAGCAAAAACCATAAACCGATAACGATGAGGATAGATCAAGAATGAATATAATACTGTGCAAGGGAATGTACATCCTAAGGCTTCTTAAGTGGAGTAGCGTATCGTAAGTATGCCGCGGAACATTCACACAGTACGTCACTCTCCTTAAGTCACCTACCACATCAACCAAAGTCAACCTACGCGACGAAAGTTCGGGTCTAATACCCCCTCGACTAAGTTTAAGTTTCGTAAGTTCAAGCCTAGATTCCGTATAAATACAAACGCCCTAGACTCCGCATAGTCAAACATAGAATCGAACCAAGGTTAACCTAGTGCTCTAATACCAACTTTGTCACGACCCGAAATGGCACGTGACTGGCACTTGAATCATATAAAGTCTATAGGACCCCATCTAATTCAAGTAAGCCAAAAATCCCAAAAATCTAAACCATTTTAAAGAAAGTGTTTTGATAAAATAAGCCGAATATGCGTTTTTAAAACATCAAGTCTTTTCTGAAAATTTGGGCAGAGTTTCCATTATAAATACTAGCCCCAAAAGGGTACAACATGCATAATATGAATAAAGGCGTCCCCAAGCGGGAGCTAGATCTTCGTCAATTGACGGTCACAACCACGCAAGCAATATAATATACAACACCGAAGGGCGAGGATTGAAACTCAAAAAGGAAACTGAAATCATCATGAAAACCATAATAATACAAGCGCGACTCTACGGTCGAAATAATAAACAATAGGCCTTCTAAGTCTATAAATAATATACAAGGCTGGTTGTTTGAGTTTACTAGATACAACTGAATATAAAATGAAGTAGAATGGTGGTCACGATGAGAGTGAACCCACCTACCAAGGCAATCACCCGAAAAGGAGCAGTGTGCCAGGAAAGCCGCAACGAACCTGTACGGCAAAACCTGCAAGAAACTGTGGCACAACGGGGGTGAGTTGCCAACTCGTGAGTAGAAAACATCACAGAGCAGAAATCGTATGTATGACGCAATCCTAGGTCAATACGATTATAATATAACCTCAAAATGATACAGCCTGAAGCATAATATAATGGCCTGGGTAAACATCTATACATAAGTGTAACACCAAGTGCTCGTGTCAGTACCTCAGGTAGCAACATATTATAAATATGTGGTATGAAAGCATGAAAACAGAATGCACATAAATGAGGAAACTGTTTTCATAATATAGTGAGATTTCTGTATATATATTTAAATAGAGGTATCATCAAATCAGCATAAATCAGTGTCTAGCATCGACACAAAACATATATCCAAATATCCAATATCTCGGGCTCCGGCTATCCGGACTGATCCGTATCATGAAACCTCAAATCTCAAATCTAGGGCTCCGGCTATCCGGACTTGCCCCATGGCTCCGGCTATCCGGACCGGCCCAACTCCGATCGCTATCCTCCGGATATCCGTCGAGTCACAACACAATCACCGATCATTAATACTCCCCTGTCACAGGCACAATGCCATCATCTGCGACCTTCTCGTCCTGGGGTACCGCACTGGGTCCACCATGCACCCACAGACGGTTCCTCATCCTCCTCGAATCGGGTGTATGATATCGCTCAAGAGCCAAGAAAACTCATGGTGGACATATCTCAAATCATAACATGAGAAAACCGCAACTTTCATTTTAAAATGATAATCAGTTAATAAAATCCTTGCGGTTTCTCCAAATCCAGAAATCTCATGGAAATCCGAAATCCCAACTTCAAGTATAAATAAACAATGAATTCTAAAATAATGGGCTCCGGCAATCCGAACTGGCCCTAATAATAAAGAACGTATAAATATGCATGACAATCACAGTAATAAATGCAATGTCTAAGCTATCAGCTAACAAGTGATATCAATGAATTAATATTCTCTACGGTGTATGTAGCATGGCAATTACCGATGATGATGTGTATGAGCCAGCAAGCAGGTGTGCGTGGAACATACGCATCATAGGTAATGGTGTGGTGTCCTGACAGCATGATTTCAATAATAGCATATGAAAACACAATATAAGCATGTAATGCGATGCGAACAACAAGAATATGCGGGAGTTGAATAATAAACACAACAATAAATAATCTACATTAATAGATATGGGTCATACAGTTTTGCCGTTTGAAATAACACGAATCGTGGTGTTTAGAAAATAGGGCTATGGTGTTTTTAAGAAAAGGTACGTCCTTTGAAATATCCGTAGAATCCCTTGGCCTGTCTTTAAAAATACCCACGATTCGTTAGTTTTGAAAAAGGTATGACCCGAGTCTAGTCTAACATCTACAAGTAAACTACTGGACAAAACTAACAGACTAATCGAAAGGGTAAGGAAAACCACCTAAGTCTGAGTCGATACATATGTATATAATAGTCGGTGATCCTGCCTCAATAGTATCACATACGATACACTAAATATAATATGACATCCTCGAGTCAAGAGTGCTGATCTATTATCAATATAGCTCATACGGTAAATCCACCGTACGACATCCTAAATCTGGGTACGGGTCAATATCATATTTGTCTCATTAATCAACTGGTATCCTTATCATCACATATAGTGTACTGGGGGTACTGATCTAAGTCTAGTACAATACTGATACCATCTACATATATGTGTGTGTGTGTATGAAAACACCACGCCTAAAGACCCGCTAAACATCATGCCGTATCTCAAATACGAACCATGTCACATCACCGATCTAATGGCCTCAAGCTCAATCTCATCGACTCATCTCCAAGTATCATATAATATCCTCATAATCCATGTATATGTATATATATATATATACATAGTCCCATACTTGTGTGTGTGTGTGTGTTTACATATCCCCATATACGCACAAGTATAAAAGTATGCAAGTGTGTATGTGTGTGTGTTTGCAAATCACTACTCTAGGGTTCACGACTAATAAACTAACTAAACACTATCTTACAAGTACACTATACTAATCCAAAGACATTTCATATCACATCCGTATATATATATAATATAATTATAATGCATTCGCGTTCTATTTTACGAAACTGCGGGGGTGCTATACGCCATCCACCCGACTTCCCCCGTAGATATATATCTACTCACTTGATCCTCACTTGCCGGAGTCGATGTCGCCACGCCCATCCTTGTTGCTCCGAGCCCACTCGAGGGTTCCTACATGTATATTACAAATAGCAAAAGCTTATTAAAATCAAGTCGGAAAATGAATACGGCAAACGTTTCGTTTATAGGTTAAAACCTATAGCTTCGCGTGCAAAACCCGACCAATAACACTAGTCGTTGACGTTCAAACGCCACACGACGGAAACACAATTTCAAATACCAAATCCAAATTCATTAAAAGCCGCAAAACGAATTTAGAAACTTCAAAAACATGCTCCAGATTTTACCCTAGGTGAAATTAGCCAACTTTGCATATGTAAAGGGTCTAATTCATAGCAAATGGAGCCATGGACCAAACACGATGCCACATCTCCCTGCTCTGGCCGCAAATTGCGGCCAGAAGGAATATAATTGCGGCCTAAAGTTGGGGCTGGGGTCCCAGGTTTCAGTGGTAGCTCCTAGGGTGCCTGCTTGTATCACTGTGTTTGCTAAATAATTTTCCAGGTCCCGGAGTGTTAGTAGATTTCAATTTCCCTACACAATTTCTACAAAATACGATATCGGGGATTTCTAAGTTTGCTAATTAGGGTTCTAGTCTCTGGTTTAGGTCTTTAATCAATCACCACAGTGGTTGTAGTCCCTAATTACACCTCAATTGCACCTTTGGAATCAATAATTTCTCAAACCCTAACTTGAAATTTTCAAAGTTCACTAAACGACACTAAATCGGTTCTAAACTAATATAGGTGCTAAAGTGAATGAAAGACTACACAAATGGTGAATGGATTACCTCATTTGGCAACTCAAAAATTTTCTTGAGTTGCCCCAAGCCTTCAAAATCCGATTTTTCTTGGTCCAAAGTGTAGCTAGTGGGCTAGTGCATGTTTTTAATGAAGTGGAGATAAACAATTGATGTTGTTTTGGGTGTGTTTTGTGGGGATTAAGGTGGTGGAGGAGAGGGGCTGCCATGGGGTTGAGGAGAGGAAAGGATGAAGAATAATGATGAGGGAAACAATGAGCTATGGACTAGGTTAACCCCTCACCCTCTCTCTCTCATGCCCATACTTTTATATTTTAGTATTTTATTTTTCTTTTCTATTCTTTTCTTTTGCTTTCCTTCTTCTTTAAAAAACACTAACCATGCATGAATAAAAAGGAAAATATCATGGTAGAAAATGTAGAAAATGTGCAAAAATGACATGGTGCATGTCATGTGCACAAACTAGCTTAATACACGATTAGCGGGATTTAATCGCGATTAGCATTAAAATGGGATATAATTAATCATAAAAATTTATGTTTTGCCTAAATCATATAAAACACCCTCTTTTTAGTAATTTCTATAATTTTCCAAATTTTTCCCCAATTTATCGGTATTTAATTATACCGCATTATCAAATATTCATAATAATTATTATTTAATCGTAAAAAAATCATCAAAATTAATATTTTATTTTTCTAAAATGTTACAAATACCAACCGGTGTTATTGAGTGACAGGATCGTTCGGGGAACGATGCCTGATGAAACACCGAAGATTTGTGTCGATATTGGACACGGAAAACTGAACCTTGGTTGAAAAATAATTGATGAAATTTCAGTTTTGTTCTATACATTGAGTAGTACATATTCATACTTCCACCTGTTATTACGCATCATATTCAATGTTATTAATATTAATAATTTCCACCTGTTGTTATGCATCACATCCATTGTTGTTGATATTAGTTCTAGTTCGGCATACTTACATTATCAGCCGATATATGTTAGTTTTATTCACTGAGTTGGCAACTTACCCCCGTTGTGTCATAGTTCCTTGCAGGGGTCGTGTGAACTTGTAACATTTCAGAAAAATAAAATATTATTTTTGGGAATTTTTATAATTAAATAATAAATATAACGAATATTTTAATATTTCGGTATAATTAAATACCGATAAATGGGGAAAATTTGGAAAATTATAGAAATTACTAAAGAGATGGTGCTTTATGTAATTCATGCAAATTATGAAAATTTATGATTTATTTGAAACTATTTTAGTGCTAATCGTGATTAAAAATCGCTAATCGGGCTTTAAGCGTGTTTTGTGCACATGGCATGCACATATCATTTTCACACATGTTACATTTTTCCTACATGATTCTTGTATGTATGGTTATTTGATTTGGGTTTCCTATTGCAAAGAGATGAGAAAAGAAAACAAAAGAAAAGAAAAAGAAAATGGAAAACAATAGAATAATGGGTATGGGCATGAGAGAGAGAGGGTGAGGGGTCAACCATAGTCTTGGCTCATTCCCTCTTCATCATTTTTCATCATCTTCTTTCCCTCTCCCTCTCACATGGCAGCACCTCCTCCCTCTCCCTCTTCAACCCTTACTTCATCATCAAAAATTCACCAAAAATCCATCCCCACTTCACAAAAAATATGCACAAGCTCTCAAGCTACACTTTGGACCAAGAAATTTTACATTTTGATGCTCTAGGTGATTCTTGGGTCCCAAATGAGGTAAGTCTTTCACTTTAAGTGTATTATTTCATTTTCCTTAGCCTCTAATCTAGTTTGAATTCAATTTCGTGTAGTTTTGTGCACTTTGGAAATCCCTAGAAAGGGTTAGAGTTTTATTTGAGTTGTGTTAGTGTAATTAAGTTATTAGTGACCTTAAACCCCCCTTAGTGATGGTAATTGGACCCAAACCAGAGACTAGAACCCCGGAATACGAACTTAGAAAACCCGATATCGGAGAAGTATGGATTATGTGTAGGGAATTGGAGATCTGCTAACACCCGGAGCCTCTGAAATTTTTTTAGCATATACAGTGATACATGCAGGCACCCAGGAAGCTAACCCCAAGACCCGAGCCCCATCCACCATGATATGGCCACAAATAAATCCTTCCTGGCCGCAATTTACTGCCGGGGTGTTGTTGTTGTCCCTCATTCTTGCTCCATGGCTCCTTTAGCAGTAAACTAGACCCCTCATGTATGCAAAATTGACTAATTTCAATTAGTGTAAAATCTGGGATCATTTTCATGAGTTGAGGATTTGTTTTACGACTTCGTGTTAACTTGATTTTTGGTATTTGATATTGTGTTTCCGTCATGTGGCGTTTGAACGTCAACGACTAAGGTTATTGGTCGTGTTTGCATGCGAGGCTATAGGTTTTTACCTATGAGCGTAGCGTGTGCCGTTTTGGCTTTTCGATTGGATCTTAATACGCAATTTTGATTGTGTATTGTTGTAGGTACCTCCGCGTAAATAATGGACGATGAAGAAGACGATGGAGACGTCGGCATCGGCACACATGAAGCGGTGAGTAGATATATATCTATGGGGGAAGTCGGGTGGATGGCGTATAGCACCCCCGCAGTTTCGTAATAGAATGCGAATGCGTTATACTTATACTATACTTATATATATACGGTTGTGATATGAGATGACTTTGGTTTAGTACAGTGTACTTGTAGTTGTATTTAGATAGTTTTGGTCGCGAACCCTAGGGTAGTGATTTGCATACACGCACACACACAGATACCTGTATTTTATTACCTGTGCGTATATGAGGATATGTATATATATATATATACACACATGGGTATGGGACTATGTATATATATACACGTGTACATATACATGGATTATGAGGATAGTACATAGGATTTGAGATGAGTCGATGAGATTGGGCTTGAGGCCGTGAGATCGGTGATATGACGTGGATCGTATTATCAGATACGACACGATGTTTTAGCGGGTCCTTTCGACGTGTTGTTTTCATACACACGCATGCATATACGTAGATGGTATCAGTTTTTTACTAGACGTAGATCAGTATCCCGGATCATGATATTTGATAAAGAGGATACCAGACGAATAATGAGATAATGTAACATTGACCCGTACCCAGATTTAGGAAGCCGTACGACGGATTTACCTTACGAGCTATATTGATGATAGATCCGCACTCTTGACTAGAGAATATCATATTATAGATATTGTATCGTACGGGATAGTATTGAGGCAGGATCACCGTTTGTTATATATATATATATATATATACTCAGATGTTACTCGGTTTCCTTACCTTTCGATCACCCTTTTAGTTTAGTCATGCAGTTTACTTATAAATGATAGATTAGACTCGAGTCATACCTGTTTCAAAAATAACGAATCGTGAGTATTTTAAAGACAGGCCAAGGGATTTTACGGATATTTCAAAGGACGTATCTTTTCTTAAAAATACCGTAGCCCTTATTTTCAAAACACCATGATTTGTGTTATTTCAAATGGCAAAACTGTATGACTCATATTTATATAAATACAGATTAGTTATTATTGTGTTTATTATTTAGCTCCCACATATTCTTGTTTTTCTCATCGCATCGCATGCTTATATTGTGTTTTCATATGCCATTATTGAGATCATGCTGTCAGGACACCCGCACCATTACCGATGATGCGTATGTTCCACAAACACTTACTTGCCGGCTCACACACATCATCATCGGTAATTTCCATGTCACGTGCAATTGAGAGAATATTACTCATTGACATAGCTTGATAACTGATAGTTCGACATGGTATTAGCGTACTCGTCTTTATATGCTAGTTTAGACATTGCAGTTTATTACTTGCTACTTCATGCATATTATTATTCACTGTTATGCAGTATTATGGAGTTTTATGCCGATATTCGCTGTTTACTTGCTATTGATGATTGTATTTCGGATTTTCATGAGATTTCCTGGATTTGGGGGAAAACCGCAAGAATATATATAAACTTCTTTCTCTCTCTCTTTTTAAAATGAAAAGTGTGATTTTCTCGTGATGTATGAGTCGTCCACCATGATGTTTTCTCGGTTATGAGATGGATTTCGAGACCCGATTCGAGGAGTCGTATGAACCGTCTCGGGTACATGGTGGACCCGGTATGGTACCCCAGGGCGAGAGTGATTTCATGGAAGATGATGAGCCCGGCAGGGGCAGCCTGCCTACCGGTGATTGTTGGCACGTCGGATATCCGGAGGATACCGTTCGTGGTCGTGTGATTTATGATACGGGCCGATTCGGACTGACGGAGCCCGAGATATTGAGACATTGATATTTAAGATTTGAACTGAGATTTGAGATTTGATGATACAGGCCAGTCCGGGTAGACGGAGCCTGAGATATTGAGATATTGGCGTTTATGTTTTGTGTCGATACTTGACACGGATTTCTCTGTTGATTTCATTGATGATACTCGAGTTATATACATACAGAAATCTCTTAAAATAAAAGAAAAACAGTTGTCTCACTCATTTTATTACATTACATTCATACCTCATACATATGATACATCGTTACCTGAGGCACTGTCACAATAACATGGGATTACACTTACGTATAGATGTTTACCCTTGCCACCTTTTCATGCTTCAGACTTATCATTTTGAGGTTATATATATTATTGATCGTATTGACCTAAGATTGTGTCATACATACGATTTCTGCTCGGTGATGTTTTCTTCTCACGAGTTGGCAACTCAACCCCATTGTGCCACAGTTTCTTGCAGGTTTTGCCGTACAGGTTTCATTACGGCTTTTCTGGCATACTGCTCCCATTCTGGATGATTGCTTTTGTTGGTGGGCTCACTTGCATCGTGACTACCATTGTACTTATTTTATTCAGTTGTATCTAGAAACCCCATCAACCAGACTTGTATATTTATTTCAGACTAGAGACCACATTGTATATTCTTTCGACCTTAGAGTCGTGCGTTGTATTATTATGGATTTCATGCTGTTTTTAGTTTCCTTTTTAGTTTTGATCCTCGCCCTTTGGCATTGTATATTGTATTGCTTGCGTGATTGTGCCCGTCGATTGACGAAGAGCTAGCTCCCGCTTGTGGATGCCTTTGATCATTGATGTATATATTTATCATGTTGTACCCCATTCGGGGCCAGTATTTACAAAGGAAACTCTGCCGAAATTTTCAGAAAAGACTTGTAATTTTAAAATGCATATTCGGTTTAATTTAATAAAACATTTCTTCAAAATGGTTTTAGATTTCTAGGCTTTAGGCATACTTGAATTAGATATGGTCCTATAGACTTCATATGATTCAAGTGCCAGTCACGGGCTATTTTGGGTCGTGACAAAGTTGGTATCAGAGCGCTAGGTTAACCTTGGTTCGAGTCTAGGTTTGACTATGCGGAGCCTAGGGCGTTCGTTTATATACAGAATCTAGGCTTGACCTTACGGATGTTAGGCTTAGTCGAGGGGGTATTAGACCCGAACTTTCGTCGCATAGGTTGACCTTGGTTGATGGAGTAGGTGACATAAGGAGAGTGATGTACCATGCGTATGTTCCGCGGAATACTTACGTTACGCTACTCCGCTTAAGAAACCTTAGGATGTACATTTCCTTGCACAGTATTATATTCATTCGTGATCTATCCTCATTGATATTGTTATATGGTTTTGCTGCCACGATTATACGGGCAGAGGGAGCTACGGCTAGAGTTGCGGTCAGCACAAGCTCGTCACGGACGAGGACTGACTAGAGCGTGATTCCAGGGACATACGATTGAATAGAGAGGCGTCGTTTTATTGTGTTTTCGCTCCATGAGCGTTGATGGGTCGCTTTTATGAGATTACTCGGACGTGGAGATCAGCATTAGAGGATTGAGCCACTGATAGAGGCCAGCCAGAACTTGATGACCATTGATGTATCGCTTATTCATGATGATTGAGGCACTGTTCAGCGTGCAGACGAATGAGCCAGTAGTTGCTGCGAACGACGAGGTATCGCCCCAGATGTTGGAGCTATTGCAGTACGAGTTATACTTAGAGATATGATAGAAGGTCGCTAGTCATCCGAGGATGAATGACTAGGACAAGTGGTTCGTTCGCTTACCCTGATGCGAGGTCATCAGATTGATTGATTCCAGCTTGAGGAGACTTCACACAGATACGTTGGGAGTCGATAGAGACAATCTAATGTCAGAAACCCATTTTCCAAGTTTAAAGTATTTGAAGAAAACATGCAAGTAATTCTACGGGCCCTCTAGAAGAATGAAACCCTAACTCGACATAATGACCATGTGAAAGCCTTTGAACCTTCGGGTTTGTGGCAGTTCCGCGGTGCCATTAATGAAGCTTGGGTTTGCCCTTCTACGGTTGGTCCATAGGTGCTGTGGCATGTACTCGATATTATTAAACTGTACTCAAGATGTTGATCTCTTGGGGGATTATGAGGTTTTGACGAGTCGATCGGATGGTTCGACATCTTTCGGATATCATATGATGGGATGCATTGCTTGGGAGACTTCAGATATGAGTATAGCCGTTGGAGCGGTGTCCATGCAGCCACGAAGTGATGAGTCCGAAGCAGTCCGCAATAGAGAAAAGTCGAGTAAGAGGTTCGTACGAGATCTTGATGAGATGACGTTCCACTCCGCCGACATCAGAGATGTGACACACATACAGAGGCGTTATTTATGGATGTATCTTCCAGAAGGAGTCGTGATGAGTATGCAGCCATTCCGGAACAAGAAACAAATATAGTAATGGGTGATAACTTCCGGGCAGTTCGGCAGAAATGAGATTTTTGGGAGAGACCTCGACAGTACCTTTCTGGAATATTTTACGAGAAGACTTGGACCCCGGAGTGGTCATTTTGTTAGTTATATGTATGCCCTAGAGGCCATTACTATACATAGGATGTATATTGTAGTGGATGCTTGGACATATATAGGGATGACTTTCTTGCTCGATATGATAGTATGCTATCTGGTTACTCTTTACCTTAACGTGTACACTGATTGTCTCTCTGTTACATGTTGGTAAAGCCCTTAGGATATGTACTTGACTGCCTGAACTATGATGCGGATCATACTAGTGGGGACATGGTAGTCCATAAGTACATCCTTCAAAGTCCCTAGTCGTGGGTGTATCGAGACGGGGCATCGATATACCAGAGTAAACTAGCGTGTACCTTATCGACCCATATAGATGGGCGATGGATGATCCCATATCCATTGATGTTTGACATCAGAGATGATATACGGGTGCTCAGTAGAGACTGGGTACACTGGACGGACTCGCCGAGATCTCCCAGATTGTATTATACCTTACGTTAGATGGCAGTTCTATGGTGACACTGGTACAGGTTAGTCTGTAGACCCGAGATCGTCATAGAGTCTTCTGTGATTCCCACTGTACTTTGATTTCCATCATAACACGTCCAAGAGGGCGTGCAAAAAGGTGGCTTTTGGGTACAGTCCCGAGTCACATGGAGGCAATGAGCGATAGGAGGGGTTTCGTCTCTCCCGGTATAGGGAGTTGATGTTGCGCAGTGCTCGATTGGCTATAACAGGAAGTCCTTGGCCAAGGCTGCTTTAGGGATTTACTGGTAAGTGTTACCAGTAGTTTCTCGACCCGTTATGAGCCTCATATTGACACGACTTATCGAGTTATTAGGGTCTGACGTTTACCACCCTAGACGAGATATGCGACATATCATACGAACAAACCGGACTGTACGGTAGTGTTACTGGTTGGATTCACAGGAGTGTGAGCGGGCTTGCTCGTTGATCTTCTGATCGCTCAATACCCGGGTGGCCGTTACGTTTAGCAGACCGCTTATGGCTTGTGGGTGTTTGATATGATCATCACCTGCTGCCGGCGTATTGACGAGTCTTTAGAGTCCTACACAGGGGTTTCCTGGCTCAAGCGAAACGAAATAGGAGCGCATATGAGATATGTGAGGGACCGAGAATAATACCAGTATGTGATACTGTATTCTATTCTCGCGATTTGTGACATTGATCGGTTGTATGCGATATAGCCGGGTTATCGGATCAAGTGTTGATTCGATAAGTTGTTACTATTGATATTGGTCGGTTATATGCGATATGACCGGATCGTTAAATCAAGTGTTGATTTAATGATTTAATGTATAATTATATATTTGATATATTACTTTACATTAACTAGTATTGGTTCATTTAAGATTGATTTTCTCACTTGAATGTGCACATTGTTGATATGTGATATATGCAAGTGTACATGTTTGTATCATGCTTGATGATACAAATAAGTTGTGTGTATGAGACTTGAACCATATCAAGGTTAGATTAGGGTTTACTATTTTCCTGAACAAATAACAAAAGAGTGTGACTTTGGTCAAAGTTATCAAGCTTCATGAAGCTTGATGAACATTGACAAAATCAACTCTTTTGTCATTTGTTCAGCATATTAGCTAACCCAACCCTTAACCTTATGCTATGGTTAATTCTCTACATGAGTTAAGCATGATGGCTTAACACAACCATGGTGCCATTTTTATTGGACAAGTTTCATTTTTGGAGAATGATTCATATGATTCTTTCTTCTTCTTCATCTTCATCAAGCTTGAAAAAGCTTGCTAGCTCCAATGGCACCATGAGAAAAAGAGTGAGAAATCCAATTCTAAAGTGAACCCACTTTCTATTTCTTCATCCTCTACTACTTGCCATGTAGTATAGGGTGTTCTCTTCACAAAGTTTTTGACCAAGTGAACGAATAGCTTGAGTTAGAGTCTCCCCGACGTAGATCATCTTCGGCCTCGAAGTCAATGACCTAGCCCGATCATTTCTCCGACGAAACCATCGCTAGAGTCCGGGATCCGATGATCGCAGCGGAGGGACGTCAACACGGAGCTTTGTAAATGGAGAACCGGATCTACAAAGGTTGTATTTCCATTCACTTAGTAGCAAACTCGTTTGCTTGCATAGTTTTCACCTTAACTTCTAGTTAACGATCTATATTAGGGTTTCTCGGCACCGGAAAATTTTTGTTTGGCATGGTTGATGCCTTGTGGAACATCTTGAGTGTGCTTAGGAACCCTACACATTTTACGCACACTCAGCAGGCCAGAGTTCGGCACCGTCGACGAGACATGTTATGAGTGATCATGACAGTTGGCCAGCGATTCTTAGAGGATGTGCTTGAGCGGGACTACTCCACTATACTTGATTTCGGTATTTTGGGCGATCTATTCGCATGATTGAGTTTTGATGACCGAGTTTCATGATATTTGTTTTCATGCACCATTGTTGCACCTACTGGGTATTTATATTTTGTGCATAGTTATTTCACTTGAGATATGCTTTATACACCGTTGTGTTGATTTATGATTTGTGCACAGTTATTGCACTTGATATTGTTTTTATGCCTTGGCTGCACATGCTTATGATTTCATGGATTTCATACAGTTGGGTTGATTTTGTGCATATGGTACGCACCCGATTTGATTTTCGCACTCGGTATAGTTCATATATGCTTGCAGTGCAGTGATACGTATTTTGTGCACTGCAGTTGCACAGGACTTCGATTTGATGTTATTTGAGGTATTGATTTTGACTTCATGCCTAGGTCATGCATATGATTTGACTTATGCTTACGGCATAGTTTTCATGCACTTTTAGTGTTTTGATTAGATTTTTTGCACGCTGATGCACATGGTTGTGAGATTTGATACCACGGTATACCTGATTTGGATTTGAGATGTGTTGTCTACCGTCGATTTCGATTGTGATACTCAAGATTTGTTTTGTGCACCTTATGCACCTGATTGGATTCTTGCGCATATTTGACGCGCCTGGATTGGATTTTGCGCATGTTGGGCGCTTGATATTGGATTTTGTGATTTCGTGCATGATGGATTCATCTGATTTGGATTTTCGTGCATGTTGGGCGCATGATATGAGATGCGATTTAGGTGCACACCAGATGCACTAAATCGAGCTTTTGTGCATATTAGATGCACCTGATATTGCTGTCAGGCACACCCGTTGCCCTTGACAGATGTTTCGTGCACTCCAGATGCACTTAGATATTGTTTCTGTGCACATGTATGGCACATTCATGGATTTTGATTTCCGTGCGTACCAAACGCACGTAGCATACATATGCACATTTCGGGATTGATTTTTGGAGCAGTACGTTTTTATGATATTAATTATTTGTTTCGTACTGAGCAGGACTAGTCAGAGGACAGTACCTGGATATATTTTGCATTCATTTCTTTTCGATGTTTTAATGATATCTACATAGATAGTTTGATGTATATCATGTCGGTTTTCGTATTGGATTTGACATTGGTGTCACCACCATGACTCCGATGATTACAGGATGCTTGACGGAGTTTTATTTTTAATTGATATACTCGTTTTTCATGCGCATGCATTGCGCTACGATGTGTTTTATGTATTGATGATTTCGGAGCCCTGACGACTTAGACTTTTACTGAAATGTTTTAGTATTGAGGGGTTTAAATTTAAATTCAGGGACCGAATTTCATTAAGTGGGGAAGACTGCAACATTTCAGAAAAATAAAATATTATTTTTGGGAATTTTTATAATTAAATAATAAATATAACGAATATTTTAATATTTCGGTATAATTAAATACCGATAAATGGGGAAAATTTTGGAAAATTATAGAAATTACTAAAAAGAGGGTCCTTTATGTGATTCATGCAAATTATGAAAGTTTATGATTTATTTGACACTATTTTAGTGCTAATCGCGATTAAAAATCGCTAATCGGGCTTTAAGCGTGTTTTGTGCACATGGCATGCACATATCATTTTCACACTTGTTACATTTTTCCTACATGATTCTTGTGTGTATGATTATTTGTTTTGGGTTTCCTATTGCAAACAGAAGAGAAAAGAAAACAAATGAAAAGAAAAAGAAAATGGAAAACATTAGAATAATGGGTATGGGCATGAAAGAGAGAGGGTGAGGGGTCAACCATAGTCTTGGCTCATTCCCTCTTCATCATTTTTCATCATCTTATTTCCCTCACCCTCTCACATGGAAGCACCTCCTCCCTCCCCCTCTTCAACCCTCACTTCATCATCAAAAATTCACCAAAAGTCCATCCCCACTTCACAAAAAATGTGCATAAGCGCTCAAGCTACACTTTGGACAAAGAAATTTTGCATTTTGATTCTCTGGGGATTCTTGTGTCCCAAATGAGGTAAGTCTTTCACTTTAAGTGTAGTATTTCATTTGCCTTAGCCTCTAATCTAGTTTGAATTTAATTTTGTGTAGTTTTGTGCACTTTGGAAATCCCTAGAGAGGGTTAGGGTTTTATTTGAGTTGTGTTAGTGTAATTAAGTTATTAGTGATAGTAATTGGACCCAAACCAGAGAATAGAAACCCGGAATACGAACTTAGAATACCCGATATCGGAGAAGTATGGATTCTGTGTAGGTAATTGGAGATCTGCTAACACCCGGAGCCTCTGAAAATTTTTTAGCATACACAGTGATACATGCAGGCACCCAGGAAGCTAACCCCAAGACCCGAGCCCCATCCATCATGATATGGCAGCAAATAAATCCTTCCCGACCGCAATTTGCGGCCACGGTGTTGTTGTTGTCCCTAATTCTTGCTCCATGGCTCCTTTAGCAGTAAACTAGACCCCTCATGTATGCAAAATTGACTAATTTCAATTAGGGTAAAATCTGGGATCATTTTCATGAGTTGAGGCTTTGTTTTATGGCCTTGATTTTTGGTATTTGATATTGTGTTTCCGTCGTGTGGCGTTTGAACGTCAACGACTAAGGTTATTGGTCGTCTTTGCATACGAGGCTATACGTTTTTACCTACGAGCGTAGCGTGTGCCATTTTGGCTTTCCGATTGGATCTTAATACGTAATTGTGATTGTGTATTGTTGTAGGTACCTCCGCATGAACATCAGATGATGAAGAATAAGATGGAGACATCGGCATCGGCACACAAGAAGCAGTGAGTAGATATATATCTACGGGGGAAGTCAGGTGGATGGCGTATAGCACCCCCGCAGTTTCGTAATAGAACGCGAATGCGTTATACTTATACTATACTTATACATATACGGTTGTGATATGAGATGACTTTGGTTTAGTATAGTGTACTTGTAGTTGTATTTAGATAGTTTTGGTCGCGTACCCTAGGGTAGTGATTTGCATACACGCACACACACACATACCTGTATTTTATTACTTGTGCGTATATGGGAATATGTATATAAATATATATATATATATATATAAATATACACACACATGTGTATGGGACTGTGTATATATATACGTGTACATATACATGGATTATGAGGATAGTACTTGGAATTTGAGATGAGTCGATGAGATTGGGCTTGAAGCCGTGAGATCGGTGATGTGACGTGGATCGTATTATGAGATACGACACGATGTTTTAGCGGGTCCTTTTGACGTGGTGTATTCATACACACGCATGCATATACATAGATGGTATCAGTTTTGTACTAGTCGTAGATTTGTACCCCGGATCATGATTTTGATAAAGAGAATACCAGACGAATAATGAGATAATGTGGCGTTGACCCATACCCAGATTTGGGAAGCCGTACGACGGATTTACCATACGAGCTATATTGATGATAGATCCGCACTCTTGACTAGAGGATGTCATATTATCGATATTGTATCGTAGGGGATACTATTGAGGTGGGAGCACCGACAGTTATATATATATATATATATATGTATATGTATATATGTATCGACTCAGATGTTAGGAGGTTTCCTTACTTTTCGATCAGCCTTTTAGTTTAGTCCTGCAGTTTACTTATAAATGATAGATTAGACTCGAGTCATACCTGTTTCAAAACTAACGAATCGTGAGTATTTTAAAGACAGGCCAAGGGATTTTACGGATATTTCAAAGGACGTATCTTTTCTTAAAAACACCGTAGCCCTTATTTTAAAAACACCAAGGTTCATGTTATTTCAAATGGCAAAACTGTATGACCCATATTTATATAAATGAAGATTAGTTATCATTGTATTTATTATTCAGCTCCCGCATATTCTTGCTATTCACATCGCATCGCATGCTTATATTGTGTTTTCATATGCTATTATTGAGATCATGCTGTCAGGACACCCGCACCATTACCGACGATGCATATGTTCCACATACACTTACTTGCCGGCTCACACACATCATCATTGGTAATTTCCATGTCACGTACACTTTAGAGAATATTACTCATTGACATAGCTTGCCAACTGATAGTTCGACATGGTATTAGCGTACTCGTCTTTATATGCTAGTTTAGACATTGCAGTTTATTACTTGCTACTTCATGCATATTATTATTCACTGTTAAGCAATATTATGGAAATTTATGCCGATATTCGCTGTTTACTTTCTATTGATGATTGTATTTCGGATTTTCATGAGATTTCCTGGATTTGGGGGAAAACCGCAAGAATATATATAAAATTCTCTCTCTCTGTTTTTAAAATGAAAAGTGTGGTTTTCTCGTGATGTATGAGTCGTCCACCATGATGTTTTCTCGGTTATGAGATGGATTTAGAGACCCGATTCGAGGAGTCGTATGAACCGTCTCGGGTACATGGTGGACCCGGTAGGGTACCATAGGGCGAGAGTGATTTCATGGACGATGATGAGCCCGGCAGGGGAAGACTGCCTACTGGTGATTGTTAGCGCGTCGGATATCCGGAGGATACCGTTCGTGGTCGAATGATTTATGATACGGATCGATCCAGACTGACGGAGCCCGAGGTATTGAGATATTGAGATTTTAGATTTGAGACACTGAGATTTGAGATTTGATGATACAGGCCAGTCCGGGTAGCCAGAGCTTGAGATATTGAGATATTGGGGTTTATGTTTTGTGTCGATGCTTCACACGGATTTCTCTGTTGATTTCATTGATGATACTCGAGTTATATACATACAGAAATCTCTTAAAATAAAAGAAAACAGTTGTCTCACTTATTTCATTACATTACATTCATACCCTATACATATGATACATCGTTACCTGAGGCACTGACAAGAGCACATGGGATTACTCTTACGTATAGATGTTTGCCCTTGCCACCTTTTCATGCTTCAGACTTATCATTTTGAGGTTATATATATTATTGATCGTATTGGCCTAGGATTGTGTCATACATACGATTTCTGCTCGGTGATGTTTTCTACTCACGAGTTGGCAACTCAACCCCGTTGTGCCACAGTTTCTTGCAGGTTTTGTCGTACAGGTTTCATTACGGCTTTTCTGGCACACTACTCCCATTCTGGGTGATTGCTTTGGTCGGTGGGTTCACTTGCATCGTGACCACCATTGTACTTATTTTATTCGGTTGTATCTAGAAACTCCATCAACCAGACTTGTATATTTATTTCAGACTAGAGCCCACATTGTATATTCTTTCGACCTTAGAGTCGCGCGTTGTATTATTATGGATTTCATGCTGTTTTGAGTTTCCTTCTGAGTTTTGATCCTCGCCCTTCGGTGTTGTATATTGTATTGCTTGCGTGGTTGTGCCCGTCGATTGACGAAGAGCTAGCTCCCGCTTGGGGATGTCTTTTATCATTGATGTATATATTTATCAAGTTGTACCACGTTCGGGGCCAGTATTTAATAATGAAACTCTGCCGAAATTTTCAGAAAAGACTCGTGATTTTAAAATGCATATTCGGCTAATTTTAATAAAACATTTCTTCAAAATGGTTTTAGATTTCTGGGCTTTTGGCTTACTTGAATTAGATGTGGTCCTATAGACTTCATATGATTCAAGTGCCAGTCGCGAGCTATTTCGGGTCGTGACAGGACGCGTAGCAGCAGTGCGGATCCACTTATCAGCTTTCATCGCTCTTTTTGCTAGGTGGGTTACCTGCACAGTAACCTCCTATTTTGGTTTTGTATTTTGGATCAGTATTACTCCATCAGACCCTATATAGTTGACTTATAACGAGATGTGGTTGCATATATCTTATTTTGACTGTTGAGAACGTTTAGTTATGTTAAATTATATTTCTTTTACTTAAGTTCGAGATTATTCATTTTGAGTGTCGTATTATTTTTGTATATTGATTTCCGCTGTTTGGCATCGTTTGCTCCCAACAAGGGATGCAACCTATTCACACACCCTATAACTGCTTATTTAATAATTAAAAAGGAAGTATTGTTGAAATTTCAAAACCAGTTGTTTAAATTTCTTTTATTTAAAAATCATTCGGCATGCTACTTCATTCTTTTACTTAAAACTAAATTTTTTCTAATTTCCGCAAAAAGGGTTTTTGATCTTGGTTTTGGCTTACTCAGATTGTGTCGACATCTTTAGATATCATACAATCTAAGTGCCGGTCACATCCAAGTTTGGGTCGTGACAAACTTGGTATCAGAGCTTAAGATTAACCTTATGGAACCGAGTAGTGAATTGAGGATAGTAGGATTTAATTTCTTTAGGTAGGTTAACCCTTGGTTGATGGAGTAGGTGATTTAGGATGAGTAGAGTACCGTACATATGTTATGCGGCATATTTACGCTACGATACTCAGCCTAAGTGACCTTAGGATATATTTATTCGTACTTCCTTTCTTGATTCCATGTATCCTGTGATTCAATTGTAATGTCCTTATCAATCATGTTTCTTACTCTAGCCACTAAGTCATCAATGACTATGAGGACTCAGGGGGCCACTTTTAGAGATAAGATTGGAGCGGGCTCGTCTGAGACGATGACAGACTAAGGAAGTGCGCCTATCCTTCATGAACAGATTGATCCACCCTCTATTAATTGTATAGCTAGGATGGACGCGAGTGTTCAGGAGATGCGCTAAATGATCGGATCCTTGATAGAGATTAGTCGAGCACGGAGATCGGCCATTACTCCACGTACGGTTCTTCATAGACCAAGGAGAATTCGTACTAATACATCAGCTCCTAGACATGTTCGTAGAGGCCGTAGCGGATTATTTATGGACCAGTTATGTCACTTATACCCATATGATCAACAGCCCTCACAAAGATGTTTCGGGTGTGGATATTTGTATCACTTTATCCGGAATTATCCCGTGATACGAGAGGGTGAGGTATTGGTCTCACATGTGACTTCACCATCTTCACCAACTCCTTCGAGCACATTACCTCCTACACCTATTGTTGTTCCACACCAGATCAACGCACATAAAGGCCGTGGTCGTGACGGTCGTAATTCGAGAGGACGAGGAGGTCGAGGTAGATTTATTCCAGGTCGCAATTTTGGGCGAGGTTGGACCAAGGGCCAGATGTTCAGTTCGTACCCCGATGATCAGAGGCCCCCATCTACATGTTTTAGTTGCGGACTTCCAGGGCATTTCGCGAGAGATTGTAGGCTACAGTGAGGAACTGTTTTTCCACAGACTGCATTACCCCCTCCACCTTCTACTTCGATGGCCTTACTTCCTCCCCCAGTTGGCACTATGTGCCAGGCTGTTGCACCGCGAGGTCGGGGCTTAGCTGGACGCTTTCAGATAGGCCAAGGAGACCGAGGGATAGGACGACAGGATGCGGGTAGGGGCAAGGCACGAGTTTTTGCACTAACTCCACGGGATGCCCAGGCATCCAACGCAATTGTGACAGGTACTCTTGCAGTATGTTCCTTAGATGCACATATTTTATTTGATCCCGGTTCTACGCATTCTTATATGTCTGCACACTTTGCACTTTCTCTGGGGAGAGAGTCGTCGTTGTTAGATTTACCGCTAGTTGTGATTACTCCTATAGGAGATTCTTTTTGTAGCTCGATCCGTAATCAGGTCGTGTTCAGTACATATCGGTGATAGGGATTCAGTAGTGGATTTGTTTCTCCTAGATATGTTAGATTTTGATATACATCTTGATACGGATTGGTTGGCCACTTGTCATGTTTATGTAGATTGTCGGGGGAAAGCGGTCAGATACTGTTTTCTATGCGAACCGATTTTTGTTGTGCAGGGAGATTGTAGTATAACTCCTGCCTACATGATTTCTTCTCTTTGTACGGGACGGCTCTTGAAGAAGAGTTGTCATGGGTTCTTAGCATTTGTTGGAGACGTATGAGCCGCTGGAGTCCTGTTGGACCAGGTTCCGATCGCACGAGAATTTTCGGAGGTGTTTCCTGCTGAATTACCAGGATTACCGCCTGATCGCGATAACGAATTTTGCATTTACTTGATTCCGGGTGCGGGGCCTATTTCTATACCAATTTATCGGATGGCCCCGACGGAGTTGAAGGAACTCAAAGGTCAGTTGCAAGAGTTGTTGGATAGAGGACTTGTTCGTCCAAGTGTATCACCGTGGGGAGCTCCAGTATTGTTCGTTAAAAAGAAGGACAGCAGTATGAGACTGTGCATCGACTACAGACAGCTGAATCGAGTTACTGTGCGAAATAGGTATCCACTACCTTGTATTGATGACTTATTCTATCAGTTGCAGGGAGCTCGCTATTTCTCGAAGATTGAATTACAGTCAGGGTATCATCAGTTGAGAGTTCGGAAGGATGACATTCCGAAGACTGCTTTTCGCACACGATATGGGCATTATGAGTTCTGGTGATGTCGTTCGGGCTCACCAATGCCCCAGCAGCTTTCATGTATATGATGAACCGTATTTTCAGGCCATTTCTTGATCAATTCATCATTGTATTCATGGATAACATTCTTGTATACTCCCGTAGATGAGAAGAGCACGAGCAGTACTAGCGTATCATATTGCAAACCTTGGGGGTGCCTCAGCTGTTCGCTAAATTTTACAAGTGTTCTTTATGGCTGGATAGTGTGGATTTCTTGGGTCATGTAGTTACGAGAGACGGGATATGTGTGAACCCAAAGAAGATCGAAGCAGTACAACACTGGCCCAGACCTGTGTCAGTTACAGAGGTACGCAGTTTCATTGGGCTGGCTGGTTATTACCGATGTTTTGTGCAGGACTTTACTCGGATCGCTGCACCGCTGACCGGGTTGACCAGGAAGGAGGTTCCATTTCTTTAGACTGAGGCGTGTGAGCAAAGTTTTCAGCAGTTGAAGACTCGCTTGACGACTGCACCAGTAATATCTTTACCTTCTGGGTCAGGTGGTTTTGTTGTTTATTGTGACGCTTCTTGAGTGGGGCCAGGCCGTATATTAATGCAGCATGGCAGGGTTATCACATATGCTTCTCAGCAGTTGAAGAAGCATGAGCAGGATTATCCCACTCATGAATTAGAAATTCCTGTGGTGATTTTTGTATTCAAGATCTGGAGACATTACCTATACGGGAGTCATGCCAAATATTCACAAACTACAGAAGCTTAAGTTACATCTTTCAGCAGTGAGATCTTAATCTGAGGCAGCGTAGATGGATGGAACTCGTGAGGGATTATGATTACGAGATTCTTTATCATCCGGGCAAAGTGAATGTTGTGGAGAGGCTTTGAGTCAGAAGCCCGAAGGTAGCTTATCTTATTTGAGCAGGTGCAGAGACAGTTATCCGCAGAATGGCAGATTCTATGTAATAGCAGTGTACAGTTCGAGTTCATATCGACAGGAGGACAGTTAGCTCATATTCACACCCGTCCTCAGTAATTGGATCGCATCCGAGAAACATAGCCACAAATGCTCGCTTGTTGGAGATCATAGATCGGGTTAAATAGGATAGAGATTCTGAGTTCGTGATAGATGACCGTGGAGTATTACGTTTTGGGACTCGTCTTTATGTGCCGGATTCGGAGAGATTGAGACCCGAGATCTTAGAGGAAGCCGATCGATCAGCATGTAGTATTCATCCTGGTTCCACCAAGATGTATCATGAATTGAAAGAGATCTATTGGTGGGAAAGAATAATGAGAGATGTCGCGAAGTTTGTTTCGAGATGCTTGACTTGTCAGAAAGTCAAGGCCGAGCACCAGAGGCCGGCAGGAGAGTTGCAGCCCTTGCCTATTCCGTAGTGGAAATGTGAGCAGATCTCCATAGATTTCATTGTGGGTCTACCCAGGACTAGAAGAGGGTATGGTTCCATCCAGGTGATTGTAGACTGATTGACGAAGACAGCTCACTTTCTTCCGGTAAAGACAACGTTTGGATATGTGCAGTATGCTCAGATCTATATTGATGAGATTGTGCGATTGCATGGAGTTCTGACGTGCATAGTGTCCGATAAGGTACACAATTTACCAGCCGACTATAGCAGAAACTTCAAGAGGCTATAGGTACCCGACTGAGTTTTAGTACAGCTTTTCACCCGCAGACAGATGGTCAGTCAGAGCGGACCATACAGACTCTAGAGGATATGCTTCGAGCCTGCAGTCTTGATTTCGGTGGCAGTTGGGATCGTCACTTGCCTTTGATAGAATTCTCTTACAACAACAGTTTTCAGGAGACGATCCAGATGGCACCCTACGAAGCTTTATATGGAAGAAAATGTCGATCACCCGTTTCCTAGAAAGAACTCAGCGAGAGTAGCATTTTGGGACCGCAGATAATACAGGAGACTACAGAAAAGATCCAGTTGATACGGGACAGAATGAGAGCGGCCCGGTGCATACAAAAATCATATGCCGATCGACGCCGTAGTAGACTCGATTTTGAGGTGGGAGACCATGTGTTCCTTTGGGTATCTCCGATGAAGGGTGTGATGCGTTTCGGGAAAAAGGGGAAGCTCAGCCCCAGATATGTCGGACCCTATGAGATTCTGGAGAGAGTGGGTGCAGTAGCTTATCGTTTAGCCCTTCCACCGAGTTTTCCCGATGTGCATCCAGTGTTTCATGTGTCTATGCTTCGTAACTATCTTCACGATCTCTCTCACGCGATCCAGCATCAGACCTTATAGCTCGAGCAGGATTTATCCTACACAGTGCAGCTAGTAGCTATACTAGACCGATAAGCAAAGAAACTGAGATCAAGGGTACTTCCGTCTGTAAAGCTTCTTTGGCGAGGAACGAATCGTGAGGAGATCACTTGGGAGGCTGAGGATGTGATGCTGTAGAAATTCCCCATCTTTTTGAAGGTACGTGTAGTTAAGTTTTAAATTCGAGGACCGAATTTTCTTAAGGGGGGAATATTGTAACATTTTGAAATATTCCAGATAATGAATTAAATTATTTAGTTAAATAGATAATGTTATTTAAATTTTTATTGTAGTAAAGAGGGCTTTTTAAGTTAAAGTAGAATTAAATTAGTAAAGAAAATAGTGTTTATATAATAACATATGTAATGTGGGGTTTTTATGGAAAAGGTTAGTTTCCTTATGCAAATTAGAGTTGTTTGAGGGTTTTTATGCAAAAGGGGTAGGACTTGGTTAAGGTTAACTTAAACCCTTGGTGTATCATAACACCATGAAGACGCCTCCTTCTTGCATATACACCTCATGCACACACCTCACCCTTGCATGAAAACCCCACCATTTTTGTGCACACACCTCACCCTTGCATGAAACCACCACAATCCTTTTGATGACACCTCCTCCTATAACCCCCATTCACTCTCCTTATCTTGTTCAGTTCATATATCATTGAAAATGAGAATTAAACTGAAAGGAAAGAAGAAAACATCCTGGAACAACAATGAAATAGAAAAAAAGAAAAGAAAAGAGAAGAGAAGGAGAGAAGTAGGTGCTAAGGATTCTTACCATCACCCTCAAGTTAGGAGCTAAGAGCTTGTGCATCTTGGAGGGAGTTTTCCAGTCATCTTACTGTAGGTATAATCCTTAAACTCTGTAGGATTTTAGTTATGTACATGTTTAAAAGTAGAAAGCGGATATCGGAAATGTCGTATTTTGGGTGAATATAGGCTCTGTGTAAATCTGTTATAGTTTAGATAATAATTAACATAACGAAACAGAGCCTTCATCTTATAGACTGGACCTAGAATAAACCCTAGGAAGACGAACCCTGTTGCTCGGATTTTGGCCGGCGACAAGTGCCAAATATCCTATCTCACCGGTTTTTTAGGGTAGTTGGGTGCTGGGATTTTCAGGATAGGTCTTTGTATATGTATTAAGATGTTTGGTATTATTTGTTTAAGTTATTTTAACAGTATACGGAATCTGGAAGCTAATATCTGAAATAGAGGTTAAGATTCTAAAACACGACACGTATGTTCGTAACGCGTTTCTGTTTTCTGTTACGAACAGCGATTGGTTAAAATCCAGTTAGTATAGGTCTTAGATAGTTTACAATAGTCGTACGTAGTGTAGTTAATACGTAAAACTTGTACTTTCATGTTTTCGCCGTATCGGAGTTTAGCCGTTTCTTATACAAATTAATATCGATGTTAGATTTGAGTACGGAAACTTCGGAGGCCGCACGGAAAGGAAAGTGATTGGTGATATCTGAGTAGACTCGACGTATTCCGGTGAGTAGACTAAATATCTACCGGGGGATTTTGTATGGATGGCGTGATACGCCCGTGGTTTAAGTTTAAATTGCAATTGTTCCTTCATTTATAAAGTTTGATCGTATGCATTCATATATATAAATATCATCATGTTAATAATTGTTAGAACACTGCACAAATTATCAACGAGTCATGCTGCACATGCACATATCTACATGTTACATTACACCTCGTCGATATTAACATATCACATATACACTTAGTACTTATTATACTAAATATGATTCCAATCATACCTTAAACATCAAGAATGGTAGTTATTTTCATAAATGTCATCATGTTTTATCTTCAAGTATTTGTAGTTCTGATATAAGATGCATTGGATTACTACTGATTTATGATTTTGAGTTTTATACACTATCGAAAAGATTCAATGAGTTTTCATGTTGATGTGAGATGTCCACTACGAAATGTTGTTTTTTTTTATTTGGTTTTATTCCGAATCGGGTGTGGTAGCTATACGGTTGCGGGATTTCTTACGTATATCCAGGATGAGTGGGGTAGCTATACAGCTGGATTCATGGTGGACCCGGTCGAGGCCGAGGGGCAGGAGAGCCGCACTTTAGGCGGAGAGCCTAACGAGGATACTCAATACTGGAGACCGTTATGAACACGGCGGATATCTAGGTGATACCGACCGGTGTTATTGAGTGACAGGATCGTTCAAGGAACGATGCCTGATGAAACACCAAAGATTTGTGTCGATGTTGGACACAGAAAACTGAACCTTGTTTGGAAAATAATTGATGAGATTTCAGTTTTGTTTTATACATTGAGTAGTACATATTCATGCTTCCACCTGTTTTTATGCATCATATTCAATGTTATTAATATTAATTCTTTCCACCTGTTGTTATGCATCACATCCATTTTTGTTGATATTAGTTCTAGTTCGGCATACTTACATTATCAGCCGATATATATTAGTTTTATTCACCGAGTTGGCCACTCACCCCCATTGTTCCATAGTTCTTTGCACGGGTCGTATGGACACGTAGCAGTAGTGCGGATCCACTTATCAGCTTTCATCGCTCTTTTTGCTAGGTGGGTTACCTGCGCAGTAACCTCCTATTTTGGTTTTGTATTTTGGATCTAGTATTACTCCATCAGACCCTATATAGTTGACTTAAAACGAGATGTGGTTGTATATATCTTATTTTGACTGTTGAGATCGTTTAGTTATGCTAAATTATATTTCTTTTACTTATGTTCGAGATTCTTCATTTTGAGTGTCGTATTATTTTTGTGTATTGATTTCCGCTGTTTGACATCGTTTGCTCCCAACAAGGGATGCAACCTATTCACACACCCTATAACTAGTTATTTAATAATTAAAAAGGAAGTACTGTCGAAGTTTCAAAACCAGTTGTTTAAACTTCTCGTATTTAAAAATCATTCGGCATGCTACTTCATTCTTTACTTAAAAATAAATAATTTCTAATTTCCGCAAAAAGGGTTTTTGATCTTGGTTTTTGGCTTACTCAGATTGTGTCGACATCTTTAGATATCATACAATCTAAGTGCCGGTCACATCCAACTTTGGGTCGTGACAGTGTGCATGATTGGCATATCATTTGCTTAGGCAATTGAGTCAATCATGAGATGTCAAGTACCACACCAGATGTTGTTTTTGCACTAGCTGCAATAAGTTTATATTAATCCAATCCTGGAGAAAAATTCGAAAGCAGTTTATGAACATAAGTGGATGTTCTAGGGATATAATAACGGCAGCCTCCTTCGGGAGACGGTTATCATTCCAGGCTTCCAAGGTGACCTAGATAACAGAGTGATTGTCAGAGTTATAGTTTTCCCTCTCACGAGGGGCAGTAGTTTGGAAAGGTGGTCCAAGCAGATACTGAGGATGACATGGTGCGGATACTGATTAAATTCAGTTGACGATACAGTCTAAGAAGTTTACTGGATTTGGTGTTCATTTGTGAACTGGGTCCCATAAGATATCCAGACATATTCTAAGATAGGTATTGCTCATTTCGGGAGATGGTTTTCTCCGCGAACATGAGAAAATAGAGATATAGAAAGAAACATCAGAGCGGATCCACTCACTGAGGCAATTTCTCGAACGCGGTAGTTTCACAAACAAGCTTTGTGAAACTGATTAGTAGAGAAGTTGGGTGTTCGGTATGACACGGGCTGTGAGTATACGATATCGCAATAATTAGCCTTAAATGCAAGTAGGAGATTGTTGGATATAGTGCCCTCAAAGTCAATTATTGAATCGCAGGCACGTGATTGCAATGATTAAGGGAGGACCTATACCGGTAGAACAGTCTTAATCGAGATGATAGTATGCTATCTGGTTTGTCTTTATCATCGTGTACATGCTTTAGGTGACATTACAGATCACTATTACATGTTGAATGAGCCCATAGGATTCTTTCTTGACTACCAGCAGTATGATGGCGATCATATACGTTAGAGTTGGGTAGTCTATAAGCACATCCTTAAAGTGTCCCTAGTCGTGGGAGTTTCGAGACTGGGCATCGATACTCCGAGAGTAGACTAGTGTATACGGATCGAGACCCCGACGAGGGGCGATGTCGGTCCCACAAGCCATTGGTGTTAGTTGGTTCACCTAAGACGAATACGGGTGCTCATTAGCTTATGAGTACACCGGACGGACTCGCCGGGAAATGCTAGTTGGTATTATACCTATCGTCGGATAGCAGTTCTCTGGTGGCATGTGTACAGGTTAGTCTATCGACCTGAGATCATCATTTGACTTGTGTGAGTTCCCACTGTGCTTTGATTACTACCCTACCATGGCTCAAAGGAGTCGTGCAAACAGGTTTTAGTTGGGTACAGTCCCGAGCCACATGGAGGCAGTGAGCGGATCGGCAGGGGATTCGTCTCTCCCGGTATTGGGGGTGATATCGCGTTGTGTCTGGAGAGCCATTACACAAAGTTCCTGGCCAAGGCAAGTGAGATTTACTGGTAGGTATTCCAGTAGTTTCTCAGGGTGTTCTGGGGTACACCCGGACATGACTTATACCGCTATTGGAGGTATGACGTTTACCATGCCCCTAGACCCAATATGCGATATTCATAGACGAACGGACCAGACTGTACAGATATTGTCACTGTCAGGCTCAGTAGGGTTTTAGGACGAGTTTGCTCGTCGGCCTCCTTTTCGCTCAATACCTGGGTAGCAGTTACGTACAGCTAGTGCCACTGACGTGCTTGTGGTTAAACCTACTGCCAGCGTATTGACGAGTCTTTAGAGTCCCACACAGAGGGTTTCCCTAGTTCGGGCGAAACGTTGTAGAGGACGTATGGTTTTATGGCAGGGTTCGATCATATACATGCACTTGTGCACGGATCATGATCGGACGGATCATACTAGTGGGCTTTGGTTTTAAGCCGGATCCTAGTATTAGATTGTTGGATCATTTTCGTGTAGTAGTATTCATATTCAGTTGGAATACGGATGCGGGTATGTATATACGGATGAGGGGTATTCTTGTAATCCGTTACGAGTTTAATTTAGAAGTTGCCATTCTCTTTTCGATTAAACATTTGTTTTAATGTTTAATTATGTGGAAATTGTGAGTGCAAGTTTTGACCTAGAGCATTAAATGTGGCATGTGCATTTTTGGTGATTCATGGTGTGTTTTCTTGTGCCATGTCCATTTCTTTATTGGTTTATTGTGTGGGATATTTGTAGAGAGAGAGAGGGCAGCCACATGAGGGCTTGAGATTGGTCTTGAGTTGTATTTAGACCTCTCACAATATATCTCACACAATAAGCAAGCTCATTTTCTTGACTAGCTTTTTCTTGAGCTCACAACTTCCATCAATGGCTTCTTCTTCAACCTCCACTCTATCCCTCCCATGAGTTGAGAATCCTAGAGTGTTTTGAGACAAAGTCATCACACACTATCTTTACTTCATATTGGGCATCTAGGATAGCAAATTAGTTGCTCGAGTTACTTCGGTTTTTGAAGCGGGAGCCCGTATAAAGAATCATCGACGTGGATCCTCTTCGACGAGCGAGACCGGAGAGCGAACTAGTTCGGGGAAGCCGCGAGGAGCTTGGGAAGGGGTTGAAGACTGAAGGACACGGATCGATCGGTATAACCTCTCCAAACTCCTCTTTGCATGTTTGCTAGTATAAGGTTTTTGGTTCAATCTTGTGCGGGTTTTGTTTGTGCCAAAGTTTTGAAAGTTTTTGTTCCGCATTCGGCCACGGATTGATGGCCGGGGCGCCGACAAAACCCAACAGAGACCATCTCGAGGAGTCGAGACCTGGTCTCCTAACTCTAGAATTGGTAGGGTCGCTTGACGCTCTCGTAGGGGTCTAGGGATGTGGGTTTGGCTATTCATCGTGACCGTGGAATCCGTGTTTTTTACTGGCTTAATATAAAACACGGACCTCCTAGTATATCCAATATTTCATATGTTTTCTTTTGCTGCAATGTTTTGTGATGTGATCACTTTAAATGCCTGAGACGAATGCTTTATTATTATATATATGATATATAATAAACGTTGCTTATGCTTTGCATCCGCGCTAGTCCAGCCCCGCTCTGCCGTTAGTTATCTAACCTAACGGTGCATGACGGGACCCCGTGGCGAATGCGGATGGCATAAGCGTACGTTGTATTTTCGTTAATTATGTAATGCTTAGGAAGCATAATTGATGGGAGTTCATTAATGAGATTAATGAAAAAGAATGAAACCTAAACTTGTTGTAGAATCAAATTTTCAAAAAGGGTAGCTCTAAATTTTACTTTGCATAGAGGTATTCCTTGATGAATATCCAGCACCTCATTCGATGAGGAAAGAGCCGAGATCCCTTCACCGGGAGTGACCTCTTTAGCAAAAGTCTAGCAGATGCTACAACCCATTCGGTGTTGTCTTTTGATTGCTTCTCTAGTTCTTGCTTTGTATAGTGGTATTCATGAATATCCAGCACCTCATTCGATGAGGAAAGAGCCGAGATCCCTTCACCGGGAGTGACCTCTTTAGCAAAACTAGCAAAAGCCTCAAAACACTCCTTTTCAAAATCACTCGATTCTACATCGATATCAAGTTCATTACGCAAAAGATTTTCTTAAAAACCTGTAGTAGCTCTCCGTCATTTCAGATAAGTACTATTTAGTATCCGTGCTACGTTTTTTGGCCTGCGTCAAGGCGTAGTGTGCGGTAGCTAATTAGTGCTTATCTACTGCATATGATGTGATTGGATTAGGCTATTCGTACGACTTTGTTGGCCTGCGTCAAGGGTCGTGCGGATGGGTTTAATTCAATCATGAAATATACGGGTTGAACTTGACTAGCGGACTGTGCTTTGTTGGCCTGCGTCAAGGTCATAGGACGCTAGGGGAAAAATATTATCGGGAATTTCAAGAGTTGAAATTTGCAATGAGATTGCATACCTTCTATGAGATAGTTGGATCCCGATACACGCTGTGAGTAAAAGTTACCCCTGGGAGATTTTTACACATCACAATTAGCCGATCAGGTAGGTGTCTAGAAAAGTGTTAACGGGGTTACACCTCTGGGAAAACGAGGTTTATTTTAATTAGGTCCGTGCGAAAGCACGGGGAACCTCCCTCAAAGTACCGACACTGGCCTGGTCGAAAAATTGGCGAACTTGTAGGGTGTAATTAATCCCGGCTAATCTTACCTTTTAGGGTTTGAAGGAAGATTTGATAAAAATAGTGGGAGCCATCCTGATTAGATAAAATAATAACCAATCTAATATTGCAAGAGCATACGCTAAGTGTTTTCTTCTCTCTTTCTCCTGGTAGCGACCATGCCACGCCTTAATCAAGATAATAATAAGGATGTATTAACCGAACTCGCTTTTTATACTGAGCTGGGGAACATTGGTTCCGCTCTTTCTTATAATTGTTATAAGACTGAGCAGGAAATAGGGGTATATCCGAATTCCCACACGACCTAAACGAGGATTATGCATGTTGATGCATCTTCTTCGGGTGTGTTCGTTACCGAGAAATGTTTTCTCAGTACAATCGTTACGATCCGAAAAGTACGGAACATGACCGACACTTAAATTACGAAACGTCTAGAGGCGAACGCAATCTAAATAAGCCAAAACCCAGAAATCAAAACCAAAGAAACAATAGAGTGAAGGAAAAACCAATTGAAAGCAAGTAGTTTTAAACAACATAGGCCGAAATATGTATTTTTAAAATCTCAAGTATTTTCTGAAAATTTCGGCAGATTCTCCTTTGTAAATACTGGCCCCAAATGAGATACAACATGAATAGTATACGAAATAAATAAAAATGCATCCCCAAGAGGGAGCTAGCTCTTCGTCAATCGACGGTCACAACCACGCAAGCAATATAATATACAATGCCAAAGGGCGAGGATCAAAACTCAAAAGAAACTCAAAACATCAAGAAAACCCAAAATAATACAATGCGCGACTCTAAAGTCGAAAGAATAACAAATATGGTCTTCTAACTCTCTCAAATATACAATCTGGTTGACAGAGTTTCTAGATACAACTGAAATAATAAATAAACAATGGTGGTCCTGATGCAAAGAACCCACCTGCCAAAGCAATCACCCGGAAGGAACAGTGTGCCAGCAAAGCCGCAAAAAACCTGTACGGCAAAACCTGCAAGGAACTGTGGCACAACGGGGGTGAGTTGCCAACTCGTGAGTAGAAAACATCTACGAGTAGAAATCGCATGCATAACGCTATCCTAGGTTATATCAGGTAATATCCTCAATAAAATCCTGGTCCAGCTATGCATAGTGTAATACTACATGCTCGTGTCAGTGCCTCAGATAGCAACATATCAGATATATGATGTGTGAATGCATTACGAATGGAAACAGAGTACATCATGAGTGAGACAACTGTTTTCTTTAATAAATGAGATTTCTATATGTATGTCAATCACGTATCATCAATGAATGCAACAGAGAAATCAGTGTCAAGTATCGACACAAAACATAGTCTCGGTATCAAATCTCAATATCTCAAATCTCAATATCTCAGGTATCCGTGTCATCTGCGGAATCGGCCCGTGGGCTCTGGCAGAACGGATCAGCCCATATCATCAATCTCACGGCCATGAACGGTATCCTCCGGATATCCGCCACGCCAGGTAAAATCACCGGTAGGTAGTCTGCCCCCTGCCGAGCTCATCGTCTACTACTCAAACTTTTTTCCCCGGGGTACCATACCGGGTCCACCATGTACCCGCAGATGGTTCATCCAACTCCTCGAATCGGGTCACAAAAACTATCTCAGAACCGAGAAAACAACATGGTGGACACTCATACATCACGAGAAAACCGCAATTTGCATTTTAAAATGATGATGGTAAGCTTTTATTAAATTCTTGCGGTTTTCCCCCAAATCCAGAAATCTCATGTAAATCCGAAATCATCAAAATCATGATACCAATAAACAGTGAATACCGGCATAAATCTCCATCATACTGCATAACCAATGAATATATGAATGCGCTTAATATCATGCAATGAATGCAATATTTAAACTAGCATATGGAAGCTATAACATATTACGACTATCAGTTATCAAGCTATGTCAATGAAAAGGTATTTTCTAAAGTGTACGTGACATGGCAATTACCGATGATGATGTGTGTGAGCCGGCAAGTAAGTGTATGTGGAACATACGCATCATCGGTAATGGTGCTGGTGTCCTGACAGCATGATCTCAATAATGGCATATGGAAGTATAATATAAACATGCAAATGCGATGCGAACGGTAATAATATGCGGAAGCTGAATGATAAACACAATGATAACTAATCTGCATTTATATAAATATGAGTCAAAGAATGGTGCCATTTGAAATAACACGAATCGTGGTGTTTTGAAAAATAAGGGCTACGGTGTTTTTAAGAAAAGATACGTCATTTGAAATATCCGTAGAATCCTTTGTCCCGTCTTTAAAATACACAGGATTCGTTAGTTTTTGAAATAGGTATGAGTCGAATCTAATCTAATATTTACAAGTACGCTACAGGGCCAAACTAAACAGACTGATCGAAAGGTAAGGAAATCGCCTAACATTTGAGTTGATACATATATATACGTATAATAGTCGGTGATCTCGCCACAATAGTATCCCATACGATACAATATCTATAATATGACATTCTCGAGTCAAGAGTGTGGATCTATCATCAATATATAGCTCGTACGTTAAATCTGTCGTACGGCATCCCAAATTTGGGTACGGGTCAAAAGTCACATCTATCACATTAATCATCTGGTATCCTCATTATCAAATATCATGATCGGTTTACTGATCTACGTCTAGTACAATACTGATACCATCTATGAAATGCATGCGTGTGTATGAAAACACCACGCCTAAAGAACCCGCTAAAATATCATGTCGTATCCCAAATACGGACCATATCACATCACCGATCTCATGGCCTCAAGCCCAATCTCATCGACTCATCTCCAAATATCATACAATATCCTCAACATTCATGCATGTGTATATGAATGTATATATATGCATAGTCCCATACCCATGCGTATATACATATATACACATTCCCATATACGCATAAGAAAATGATGTATGCAGGTGTATATGTGCGCGTGTATGCAAATCCTTACTCTAGGGTCGCTATTTAGAAACTAACCAAAACCTTCCTCCGTTCCTCGCTAACACTAATCCATAAGCTCCTAAGGCTTTTCTTACTAGGTGTACATATCTCACATTAACATATAAAAGTATATCGTTACCACATCACATCATTTCTCATAACTTGCGGGGGTGCTATACGCCATCCACCTGACTTCTCCCCGTAGATATAAATCTACTCACCTCGATCTCCGCATGCCGATGCCGATGTCGCCTCGCGCTTGCTTGTCATCTCGAAGTCCACATGGAGGTACCTACATGTCACAACATATCATATCACATAAAAACCAAATCCGAAATCGAAACGGCATACGAAAACTAAATCGACACGCGTATCACGTATAGGTCAAAACCAATCGCCTACGCATGCAAGAATAGCCAAACCAACCCTCGATGTCGATGTACAAATATCAACCCATCGAGAAAAACCCAAACGCACCCATTTGCACATTCACAAACACTAATTATAATATGAAATAGGTTAGAATTCACAAAAACCCCAAACTCACTTTAAAAACTATTTTTCCGAAAACCTAACAAGCAAAATTTACCGTTTTAGTACAACACTTGATGTTTTAACAATTCTAATGGACATAATAGTTATTAAACATCTTAAATAAGCCATAAAAACCATTTCCACAATTTAATCTCATTAATTTTCATTAACCCCAAAATTCTAGTTCGCAATTTACCAATTTTGACAATTTTCAAAGAAAAATTCACAATTCACAACTAAGCTTGGTTTTGCATAACTAAACCACTCATTATAATGTTAAAGATGTGATGAAAACCTAACCATATTTTAAAATCTCGCATTTTGAATTAAAAGTAAAAACCTAGTAAGAACTAGAAATTGAAAATTGGCGCAAACATCGCGGATTTACGATATAGCGATCACATCATCGCACAATCATCCAAACTAACCCACTAGATATCCACAAAACTCAATTTAACCCACTTGTGATGCTTCAAACCCTAATTATAAATTCAACCCCTTTCTTGAATTTCCTAAAAAAAAACAAATTCAACCAATTTCACACTTTAAACTTCCATTTTAGCATATTTAAACAACAATTTAAACATTATATTAGTATTATACCTCTCAAGTTCAAACCCTAGCTTGCTCTATCCTCCAAAGACACCTCCTTTCTCTATGCTATAAACCAATTTGGGTGTGAGAAGAGGTAGAATAGGGATTAGTTTTGAATTAGTGAAGGATTGGTGGATTTTTAATGGATTTTGAGATGGATTTTGAAGCAAGATGAGATGGGGAAATGGGGGGAAATTGGAGCTGCTGCAGCTATAGATTTCAGCCAGGAGAGGGGAATGGGGAGAGGTGAGGGGTTGGTATGAAAAAATCCAAGTCAAAGCCCTCCCATAGTACCATAATACCCCCACCTACTTTAATATATATAAAAACCTTTATTCTAACTCATTTCTTCAAATGTGTTGAAGACAAAAATGGAGGGGGGGAAATGGTGTTGGATATAGTGCCCTCACAGTCAATTATTGGATCACAGGCACGTGGTTGCAATGATTGAGGGAGGACCTCTACCGGTAGGATAGTCTTACTCAAAATGATAGTATGCTATCTGGTTTATCTTTATCATCGTGTACTGCTTTAGGTGACCTTACAGGTCGCTATTACATATTAATAGAGCCCTTAGGATTCTTGCTTGACTGCCAGCAGTATGATGGCGATCATATACGTGGGAGCTGAGGACTACAAGTACATCCTTAAGTGGTCCCTAGTCGTGGGAGTTTCGAGACTGGGCATCGATACTCCATTAGTAGACTAGTGTATACAGTCGAGACCCCGACGAGGGACGGTGGCTGGTATCACAAGCCATTGGTGTCAGTTGGTTCACCTAAGATGTATACATGTGCTCATTGGGTTATGAGTACACCGGACAGAACTCGCCAGGAACATGCTAGTTGGAATTATACCTAACGTCAGATAGCAGTTCCCTGGTGACATGTGTACAGGTTAGTTCATCGACCTGAGATCGTCATTTGTCTCGTTTGAGTTCCCACTGTGCTTTGATTACTACCCTACCACGGCTCAAAGGAGTCGTGGAAACAGGTTTTAGTTGGGTACAGTCCCGAGCCACATGGAGGCAGTGAGCGGATCGGCAGGGGTTTCGTCTCTCCCGGTATTTTGGGTGAGATCGCGCTGTGTCTAGGAGAGTCATTACACGAAGTCCTTGGCCAAGGTAAGAGATTTACTAGTAGGTACTCCAGTAGTATCTCAAGGTGTTCTGGGATACACTCCGACATGACTTGTACCGCTTTTGGGGGTCTGACTTTTACCAACCCCCTAGGCCCGCCATGCGATGCTCATAGACGAACGGACCGGACTGTACGAATATTTTCACTGACAGGCTCAGTAGGGTGTCAGGATGAGTTCGCTCATCGACCTCCCTTTTGGTCAATTCCTGGTAACCCGTTACGTACAGCTAGTACCTCTGACGAGCTAGTGGTTAAATCCACAGCCAAAGTATTGATGAGTCTTTAGAGTCCCCCACAGACAGTTTTTCATGTTTCGGGCGAAACGTTGTAGAGGCCGTATGATATATGGCAGGGTCCGATCATATAGTGCAGTAGTGCACGGATCATGATCGGACGGATCATACTAGTGGGCTTTGGTTTAAGCCGGATCCTAGTATTAGATTTGTTGGATTACTTTAGTCTCATCGCATTAGCATTCAGTCGGAATGCGGATGCATGTATGTATATACAGGTGAGGAGTATCCTTGTGATCCGTTACGAGTTTACTTTAGATGTCGTCATATCTTTTTGTTGTAAACATATGGGTTAATGTTTGCAGGTGGAAAATGTGAGTGGAAGTCATCATGAAGAGGCACAATCAATTAGGTGACTCATGGTCTCTTTTTTAGCACTAATATCACTTAATTGATTGATTTGTGTGTTGAATTGATGGATGGAGAGAGAAAGGGCAGCCATATCCTTTTGGGTAAGCTCTTGTATTTCTTATTCTTGCTCTCATTTATCAATTCAACACAAGAAAAGAAAAGAAAAGAGAGCCTCTTCTTCTTCTTCTTCCTCTAGCTTACATCTTCCATTAATGGCATCATCTCTAACCTCCATCCATGCAATGGATGCAAGAGACACGGTGATCACAAACATTCTCTACATCACCATGGACACGTCGGCTAGCACACTTCGTGCCCGAGTTGCTTCGGATGAAGCGGGAGCCCATAAAAAGAATCGATGATGTGGTTCCCTTTCCGACGAGGAGATCGAGACCAGAGATGCCGCAAGGAGCTTGGGATGGTGGCCAAAGACCGAAGGACACGGATCGATCGGTATAGCTTTCCAACCCTCTCTCTAGTTGCTAGTTGTAGGTTAATGGTTCGATCCGGGTTTTAAGCATACGATAGCACCGGTTTCTAGTTTTGAAAAAGTTTCGTTTCCGCATTTTGGCCTCGGAAAGACGGCCGAGGCGCTACCGTAGACTTACATGGTATCAGAGCCACGCCATTAAAATTAACTAGCTTGCTCTAACGTGTTTAGAATTTCGATCGAACGAAATTTCCAAAAACTGCATTTCCAAATTCTGAGTTTCTGTCGAATTTTTTTTATCGTCAAAAAATTATTTGGAGTGTTGCAAAAATTCAGGCAGGCGTTTTTATGAAATCTGAGAAAATTTGGTATGCTGTTGTCACTGTAGCGCGGCGGAACCGCGGCCGTACCCTCGTTTTGGCCGTTGTTCCGCAGCAGGACTATAGCAACAGTGCGCCATTTTTTCTACAGAGGTTCCTGACTTGGAAATGGGGTTTCTGGTAATTTTTGTTTGGGCCCAGATTTTTTTGAGAACTGGGTATTGTGCTTGGGGCCCACTTCGGGAATTTTGTCGATCGAAAATTTTAAACATGTTAGTTCACAGTATTTACATTATATCTGCGACCATGAATGTCATTTGATCGGTAAATCCTGTCTAATTGCTATAACCCTTTTAGACAGATTTGCGAACGTGACATTCACGTTGATGTTCTGGGTTGTGCTGTGATGTTGCGGATTTGTCGTGGTGGATAGCCTGGATGCCATGTTTGTACAATTTGGTTATATTTGTACATTTGATATTGCGGGGCGAGGGTCCGACATGTGGACTGCCGTCACTGCTTGTTTGTATATTATTCTTTTGGGGCACGACCGGGCTGAGGTCGATGTACCCATTGTATATATTTTACTTTCTGTACTAGGATTACCCCGCGGTGGGTTGCACGGATAGCCGGGTTCTAGAGGGCAACGGGCCCGCATCTCATGGCTTTAAGACGGAGGGGGCTTTACTCTAGAATTGACGGGCTATTCGCCGCACTCATAGGGGGTACAGGTTGACCCAAGAAGGGGTGCTCAAGTTACCAGATTCCGTGAAGTGCTGGGTGGTCCATTCACGTTGTTGAAGGGGGCTGCCTCGCTTCAGGTTTTGGCGGGTAACTTGCCATGCCCGTAGGGGTCTAGGATTTCATTGCACAGGCTATCCACACGACCAGTGGAACGTCGGGTTTTAGTAGCGGCTCTATGAAACCCGGGGATCCCAGATTATCTGTATTATTCTGTGATGCTTATTACTTTTCTGTGATGTTGCATTTTATTACGCCATGAGCGAATATTATATATTGATATATATAATAGTAGATGCTGTATATGTTTTACACCCGCGCTAGTACAGTCCACGCTCTGTCGTTAGTTAAGTAACCTAACGGGTGATGACGGGACCCAGTGGCGAATGCGGATAGCATATACATACATCGTATTTTCGTTCTTTTGTGGTGTGATTAATTGATGGGACTGCATTGATTCGGATCAATGCAAGCTAAACAAACCCATTCTGATGTTGTTGGAACATTTTTAAAAAAGCTGTTATTGAAAGGACGTTTTCTTTTGTTTTGCACAGTGGTATTCGATTATGAATATCCAGCACCTCAGTTGACGAGGAAAGGGCCGAGATCCCTTCACCGGGAGTGACCCCTTGGACAGAAGTTTGCGTCAGGGTAATAACTTCACTATAGTCGATTACTTTTTGCTTTGCATCGTGGTATTCAGTTAGAATATCTTGCACCTCATTCTATGGGGAAAGAGCCGAGATCCCTTCACCGGGAGTGACCTCCTTAGCAAAGGTTTTCGCCACTATATTTATAAAAAGTTATCCGGTTCCTTCAACGATATCAAGTTCATTATGTTAAAGGTTTTTCGCCAAAAACCTGCTGTAGCCCTCCGTCATTTCAGATTAGTATTGCTTAGTATTCGTGCTACGTATGTCGTGCATTGCCGAGGCGTAGTGTTCGGTAGCACTGTAATGCTTTTCTGTCGCATGGATATGTGGATTGGTTAGGACAGTCGTACGGTTATGTTGGCATTTTCAAGGACTCGTATGGGTGGGTTTAACGCAATCAAGATAATGACGGGTTGAACTTGACTAGGATTCTTTGATATGTTGGAATTGTCAAGGTCACTTGGGTCCTAGGGGTAAAAACACACATAGGGAGTTTCTAAAGAAACTGAAACTTGCCAGATATGCACATACCTTCTGGAGTGTGATAACGTGAGTGGATTCCATCACGTTATCATGCGATGATAGTTGGATCCCGATTCCCACTGATGAGTTGGTTTACTCCTCGGGTAATCCCGACTAATTCTTCTTTCAGGTTTGGAGGAGAATTTGAGGTACAGTGGGAGGTATCCTGATCAGATAAATTGATAACCATTCTGATCTATGTTAGAGTGCACGCTGAGGGTTTCTTTTCTCTCTCTCTTTGGCAGCGACCATGGCCTGACCCTAGACTATGACTTAGTGACCAAGTTAACCGAACCTTCTTAAAACACTGGCTTTTGGATTGTCTCAGTTGCATACCTCATTGTCACTCCTACTTTTACCCTTTTCTCCACAACACCCCGTATTACTATGAACATCCACTTCCATTGGATAAGTGGATAAAACCATCGTATGGTTATATACGAACTCGAAGGAATTTATTCGAAGATGGTTTCCGGTTCTGGAGAAAACGAATAGGACTATTCAGTTGCCTTTTCCTTTTTCCTTCTCTCAAGTTGCGAGTGTTCCTTGGATTAGGACGGTACACCTGTTATGCTAATTGGATAGTCTTCATCCAAACCATAGGCAGGTGCCGAACAGTAGGGCAAGAAGAAAACCATTTAGCCTAAAAGGTGTACAAAAGGTATTAAATAAAGACATATAAAGGGATTAGAAAGAGGGCAAAGTAAATTGCAACTGCTATTCACGACCAAACCAAGTATTTCATCGCCACTCCTGCTTCACCTTTGTATTTCTCCAGAACACCCCGTATCACTACGAAGATCCACAGTTTATTGGATACTCCATCGTATGGTTATATACGAACTCGAAGGAACTTGTTCCAGTTCGGAGATGGATTCTGGTTCAGGAGAAATAGGAATAAGATTTATTCAGTTGTCTTTTATCTTCACCTTCTCTCAGGTTACGAGTACTCCTAGGATTAGGAGAGTACACCCATTATGCTTATTGGATAGTCTTCATCCAAACCATAGGCTGGTGCCGTACGGTAGGGAAGGAAGAAAACCATTTAGCCTAAAGGGGTGTACAGAAGGTAATGACTAAAGACATATAAAGGGATTTGGAGAGATGGCAAAGAAATATACGGTTACAGTTGTGAATCTGATAATGGAAGAGGATTTACTAGGAATACCCGGATACCCCTTCGAAACATTCACATGTTTCAGTTTCACTGTGCATTGTTAATAGAAAACTGATTTCCCAATTAGACACTTGCTCCAGGGTATGTATTTACCAGGTTTGATTCTCACATCTGTATGGTTTTACAGATGATGAGTGGGAGTAGGTTATTGGGAATTGGGTGATCATCCTCATTATATCAGGATTCGTTGTAATTGGTGATATTTGAGGAAATTATCTGGGTTGTTTGCCGGACGACAAATATTTGGTTTTGAATATCCGTTGTTATGCACCAATTTCAAATTGATATATCTGTACGTTTATTTTTATAAAGTGAGATATAACTTTTTGAAATTATGTCTATGAAATTTACCTATATGAGTGGATGGTTAGGTAAGGAGCATTAAACAGCGGTGTAATTCTTCATAACCATAGTACAGTTTTCAACCTACGACACACAGAGAATGAGTTATTAGACTCAGGGGACTTATACAGAGTGTTGTATGTTGTCCAGTGTCCATGAGGACAGAGGGGTTGGTACTCGTACTATATTCTGTTTACTTGTGACTTCTCTAGTTCTTATACATGTGTTTCATAGAAATACAAGATCCAAGTTTTGAGAAGTTATGGGTATACGAATAAAGTAGAGAACCAAGTATTGCAAGTATCAGGATTCTTCAAGGTGATCGAAGATATAGATACTTGTGTATGGTATTCAGTTGATAGTAATGATTATGAGAACTTGCTTCTCTTTCAGGTTACTCATATTTGGATGTATTCCTAAGTTGAGTAATGCTATTCGGCCTCTCTCCATTTTGTTGACATGCACTGGAGACAGCTGCATGATTTGAATCTGGTTCTAATTAAATCAGTGCCTCTCTTTCTATATTGGATATAGAATAGTTTATATTTTAACAATGTTAAGGTACGGGGAGTTGTCCGGCTTATGCTTAAAACCAGACTCTGGATAACTCAAGGCACGTTTCTGTAATGGCTGTTTGTGGGTTGACCCGGGTTATGACGAGGGTTGACTTTCTACCATCTGGAAGATCAATAGTGATATTGTTCTTGACTCGCCACAGTTTTAGTAAAATGGATTTTTTTCAGAAAACAGTAGTGGGAGTATGGTAGAACTGGAAGTGATTCAAGAACCGCAAACGATTCCTGAAAATTTGATAAGAACCTAAAGATTCAATCAGGTTTGACATTCCATTGGCCACTCTACAGATATGGTGGGTAACCTCAAGCACCCGAGAGGTACTTCGGTAGCCTCAAGGACGGTGACAGGGAGGTTCTTGTTTACCCAGACTTGCCATTGCTGTTGTTCCAGACTGTGAGACCCAGCAGGAGGATGAGTATAGCGTCGTTCTGAACTGGCTTTAGAAGTGTATGTGTATATGACTCTAGCAGAGGGTTGTCGTAGTCAGTGGGAGCAGCGGAAGCATAGTGGACAAGTAACTTATGTCTATTTATTGACTAAAGCAGATATAGCGGAGATAGATCATCTATTTCTGATGTGACAGTCATAGGTTTGACTTCATCAGAATAGGGGATGGATCTGTTAAGAAGGTAGTAGGGTGTAATGTCCTGGTATTTGGATGATATACACAGAGTAGGAAGTGAAATTCCTATACTACGATCGGTTATACTTTGGTTGACATACAGTGGTTTCTCCACATAGGATATGGATATTATATCACATATTCTGGTTACTAGATCTATGGTTTTAGATCTAGATTTGGGTAGTTTCCCAATCTGGGTACTTAGACAGCATTCTAAAGGTGTTTTAGAATGGACGACTCCTAGCACGGTAGTGTACCTGCAGGTGATGGAGTCACCCTCTCTAAAGGTGTCTTAAAGACTAAAGGGGAGAGGGATGTGCATGATTGGCAGATCACTTACTTAGGCAATTGAGTCAATCATGAGATGTCAAGTACCACACCAGACGTTGTTTTTGCACTAGATGCATAAAGTTGATAATAATCCTATCCTGGAGAAACGTTCGGATGCAGTTTTAGAACATAAGTGGATATTCTAGGAATATGATAACAACAGACTCTTTTAGGAGAAAGTTATCATTCCAGGCTTCCAAGGTGACCTAGATGACAGAGTGACTGTCAGAGTTATAGTTTTCCCTCTAAAGAGGGGCAGTATTTTGGACAGGTGGTCTAAGCAGATACTGAGGGAGGTGTAGCGCAGGATACTGATTAAATTCAGTTGACGATACAGTCTAAGAAGTTTTGGATTTGGAGTTCATTTATGAACTAGGTCCGACCAGATATCCAGACATTCTAAGACAGGTATTGCTCATTTCGGGAGATGGCTTTCTCCGCAAACTTGAGATAAAGAGAGACATAGAAAGAAACATCAGGGCGGATCCACTCACCGAGGCTATTCCTCTAACGCAATAGTTTGGCAAACGGGCTTTGTGAGACAGATTAGTAGAGGAGTTGGGTGTTCGGTATCACACGGGCTGTGAGTATGCGACATCGCAATAATTAGCCTTGAGTGCAAGTGGGAGATTGTTGGATATAGTGCCCTCACAGTCAATTATTGGATCACAGGCACGTGGTTGCAATGATTGAGGGAGGACCTATACTGGTAGGACTGTCTTACTCAAAATGATAGTATGCTATCTGGTTTATCTTTATCATCGTGTACTGCTTTAGGTGAGCTTACAGGTCGCTATTACACGTTGATAGAGCCCTTAGGATTCTTGCTTGACTGCCAGCAATATGATGGCAATCATATACGTGGGAGCTGGGGTCTATTAGCACATCCTTAAGTGGTCCCCAGTCGTGGGAGTTTCGAGACTGGGCATCGATACTCCATTAGTAGACTAGTGTATACAGTCGAAACCCCGACGAGGGACGGTGGCTGGTCTCATAAGCCATTGATGTCAGTTGGTTCACCTAAGATGTATTGTTCATACCATAATATTGCATTTTCTATTCCCCATTCTTATGCATTTTACAATGATAAACAGGTGCTTTTGATGCATGTCTGCTACATATTACAGGTTACAGGTTCTTGAAGCGAAAACAGTGAAAAAGACAAAAGATGATACAAAAAGTGGACTTTGACCAACAAATAGAAGACTCTTGATCAAGCCTACATCAAACATAAAATTCACAGAGTACAAGGCAATGCAAGGTCCAAGATTACAAAGCGAACGGTTAAAAGCCCACCGCAATTATTCACTGGAGATCTGGAAGAAACATAGAAGCTATTTTAACAAAGAACCAAATACTAAGGAAGCCCAAAGTTCCAAGGCCCAATACTTTCTTTTAAAGAGACATAAAATTTTACCAAAGCTTGAAGTCTACTTTGACTAGGTCTTCCTAAGGATATTTTGGTAAATGTAGACATGCAAATCAATTGTAACCTAGGGTTTCCTATTCTCTATAAATAGGAACTCTAATCATTTTAATTTCTCATGCCTCCCTTCATTAATAAATTTTAGAATTCTTTTGGAGAGCATCGGTGTTTCTTTTCAATTCATGAATTCAGATCTGACAAACCTGCGTTGATGATTGGAGAGATGCATCAGTAAGTAGGTTATTTTCCTTGCAGTAGTTGTAGTTTTTCATATCTGCTCTAGGTAAATTATTTTCTCGCCTTAGTTTAATTTAGTTTAGCTTTTATTAACTGCAATCGATGTTTTCTCTCTTTAATAAAATCATGTCTTTTTTCATCCCCTCAATGAGCGAGTAGTTTTCTCGCTTGTTAGGGTTAGGAATAGGGAAGGATTTGAGAGATGAAGATCTCTCATCTCTTTTCGTTGCCAAACTCTTATGAAAATTAGAACTCCATGCATACCTTCTTATTCCGCTCCCTACGGCACTCTACCCTCGAGGTAGCGGTGATACCGTAGTATAAAGGCCCGGATTTTAAGGTTTTCCATGGAGGTTAGGGTAAAGATTAAGAAAGGAAGGACAAGGATCTAGAGGGAGAATCAATCTTCCCAATCATCCTAATCCCCTTTGTTAAGATTTACCATAACACTAATATGATATCTTTAATTAAAGGCAATGGAAAGAGATGTAGATCTTTGTTTACCAAATTTTCCCTAAACCTAATCCTAGCAAGTTTCTAATCCTAGTATCATACAACTTCAATTTTTAGATTTAATAATCAATCCGAACACCTTTCGGAATTAACTCGTTAGCGCGATTAGGAAATTCACAAAATCCCTGTGGACCGACCCGTACTCACCGGCTAGCTGCAAAGCGACGCCGTTCTTGATTGCGGTTTACAAATATTTTTGATCTATCTTTTAGAAAGCGCAAGCACGCTGAAAATCAACCAATCAAATGGCGCCGTTGCCGGGGATGGCGTGTTATTTCCTTTTTGCAATTTCGGGTTAATCAAAATTAAAAAAATCATAAAAATCTGAAAAATCACAAAAATATAAAAATATATATAATCTGTTATTTTTGGAAGGGATACTTTGTCGTTTGAATTTTGCAGGATATACAAATTCGGATCTGGACATTTCCAGAAAGCAAAACAGAAAATAAAACATCGGAACAGAAGCGATTTTAAATAACTGAACATTGAAATTTTTCTGGAGAACCAAATCCATCATCATGCCGCATTTCCACGGCCAAAACCCACCTCAGGCCGCGGAAACGCGGCCGTCTTGTCGAGTTGTCGCGCGAAAAAAATTCTGGGGACCCGAGCCCGCTTCTTCACCGCGGAACCGCCGCGGTAGGCCCACTTTGACCGCGGAAACGCGCCCATCTAGAGTCCTCTCTGCACGAAATTTGCACTGTAAGTTTTCTGTCGCTCTCTTTTGCAAAAATTTCAATATATTTTCTGAAATATGCCTGCAGGATTTTGTGCACTTTAAAAATATATTCCCTTCCAAATAACGATCTTGTGCAGGATTTTTGGGCCCCGCTTGAACTAAATTGATTGCAAGAAATATCTTTTTGTTGCACATCTTTTCTCGAAAATCTTTTTGCAACATTTTTTTTCAAATAAAAATTCTTTGTGATATTCTTAAAATAATAATTGATTCCAAGTGATCTTTTCTGATTTGCATATCCTTAATCTTTTTGCTAAAATATCTTTCCAAATAAAGAGAAAGAGAAAAAAGGAAAGTTTTAATTAGAAAACTTGCAAACTTTGAAATTCACACAAAAAAGATTTGATTGCAAGTGATTTACTGTTTTGCATATCTTTAATCGGACTTTAAGGGGCTTTTGACCAAATCAGATTGGGTGGGGATTTCATCACCCTTCCCAGGACCCCAGAAAACACCTAAAGCATGTGCATTGACCACAATTAATTAAAAAATATTAGACTCAGACCTAAGGACATCGAGCTCAATAGGAAAAGGACTAGTATAGGCATCGACCGTTTATCCTAACTGACATTGCGGTGTCTAGGCTAGTGGTTATTAATTAGGCCCACTGTAGTGGTGGTTCCTTCCCACTTACCTGGCCGTACTTTCCCATGAAGAGACGGTTTGAGGTCCTATTTCTAGCCCTTTGGAACAGTTAGGAGCTGTCTAGCTGACCTAGGTGACCCTAGATTTCGGACTGATCGTGCATTTCTGGTTATTTGCATTTATGTCTTAGCCCTTTATCGAAAATTTTTGCAAAACAAATAAAAAAGAATAATAAGAGGAAAAAAAAAATACTTGCAACTTTTGTCGTCGGAAATCCTTGCACCAACAAACTTTCTTTCTTTCTCCCTTTCTTCTAACATGGGTACCCCACATAAAAAATCATTAGCCGAACTTTGGTATCCCGAACCTAATTTTGCGTCGTTCGGCAATTTGTTCTGTCAATTTAAAGACGATCCTTCCTTGCCTAAAATATCGTTGAAAGATCAAATAGAATCGTTTAGGAGAAACAATTCGACTTTTCAACCCACTTTGTGTCAACCAAGTCAACCTTTACCACCTCCATATGTTGATACCACTTTTTCAAGTTCTTCTGTCACTCCTAAGCCGATGTCCATTGCTGAGCATATTGCTCAATCTCGCCGCCGATCTTTCACCCCTCTCCACTCATCTAGTTCTAGGGATCCGCATGATTATTCACCTTTTTATGCACATGTTGACCCTACCCCAGTCCAAGAACCTTGGTATCCCGAACCTAATTTTGCGTCATATGTCAATGTGTTCGGTCAATTTAAAGACGATCCTTCCATGCCTAAAAAATCTTTGAAAGATCACATAGAGGAGTCTAGGAGAAATAGTTTGACTTTTCAACCCACTTTGTGTCAACCAAGTCAACCTTCACCACCTACATATGTTGACACCACTTCTTTAAGTTCTTCTGTCACTCCTAGGCCGATGTCCATTGCTGAGCATATTGCTCAATCTCGTAGCCGATCTTTCACCCCTCTCCACACATCTAGTTCTAGGGATCAACAAGACTATTCACCTTTTTATCCACATGTTGACCCTACCCCAGTCCAATCACCCACTTCCTACCAGTCCTACCCGACCTTTCCACCTTCATTAGACACTGCTTCTATACAGCCATTAGGGAGTTTCACATATCCAAACAATTTCGAATCTTTTACCGAAACCCCCTTACCATCCAAGTCTAGTTTGGAAGAGGCGTTGGAGGCGTATATCGCAGCAACAAACAAAATGGTTAGGAATGTGGAAGCGTCCGTGGCCACCCTTTTGCAACCTAGTGAACCGGTAGCTAGTTTCCAACTAGCTCCAAATTTTTCAACGTATGAGTGGGCGGTTGGACTGAGTGAGAATGAGAGAGGATTTTCAAATCAAACCTACCCTTACCCAATTGAAGCCCACAACTCCAGTTTTCCATCGAATGTCCTAAATGATTCACAAGTTCAAAATAAAAACGAGTTGTGTGATTTTGTAGTGTTTGATTTGCCAGATTGTGAAGAACCCGTTTCGAGTGAAACCAGACTTAATCCTTTCGATCTTTACACCTCCACTCTAGAACCTAAATCGATAAATATCCATGCTTTTGATGAGGTGTCTAAAGAAATTGATTTTCACTTGATTGAGGATATAGACGCCGGGAATATTTCGGATGATGAACCTGTCGATTTAATTGAAATTTTATGTTCAAATCATCATCCCGAGTTATTAAATGTTTCTCCCGAATCTCATATGCGTCTTGATTTTGATGATAATGGCATGGATGAGTTGAATATTGTGGAGAATTATGAGGATAATTTTGAGGAGAGTAGTGAGAATCATATTGAGGTTGAACCATTTTTCTTTGATGTGTCGAATTTTCCAATACACCCTCCTAAATCCTTAACTGATACCCTTCCTCACTCACTTCCTTCCGTCCTTCCTATCGTTTCGACTGTGCAAGAGACCGTTACGCTTTCATCTCCAATACCTAGTTCTACGTACCCATGTTTGCTCACGACTCTTGAGGGATTTAATCTCATTTTTTCGCGGGTTGATAGATTAGCACAATCGCTTTTTACACATCGGTCATTACAAATTGTGCTAATCTATAAGCTCCATCCACACCCTCAAATTTGTATTCCCACCTTCTTTGGTTCTTCTAATCTTCCTTTAATGATATCGAGTGTTGATGAATCACAATCCGACATTTTGAGTTCGATAATTTTCAATTGGACCTTCGAGGAAAGTTTCGAAGATATTTTCGCCGACGAACTCGCATTCTTAAATGATATGGATTTTGTGATTAATCAACCTCCACTCGAAGAAGTAGAACCCCTACCATTTCTTCTTCCCCTCCGCCATTCTCCTCCACCGAGACCATATTATCCCTTTCTCTCCACACGGTCTCGTGTGCTTCTCATTTCTTTTCTTTCCACTCCATTCTTTCACCAACTCTACCATTACCACGATAGAATTTTTGAATGGTTGGTGCTAACCTTTGGCTTGTGTAAGGCCAAGCTTAAGTTTAGGGGGAACCTTTGTATATATGTATATATGTTTTTGTTTTCTTTTTCTCTAAAAAATAAAAAAAAATTCAAAACATTAAAAAAATATATATATATAATAAACAGGGGAGTGCCGGTATTTTGACCCTCTTGGTTTAGCATGACAGTGAGGACACTGTCAAGTTCAAGTTTGGGGTATGCTCGGTACGTCTTTTTCCTTCGCATTCATTTGTACATATTTTTGCATTTACATGCTTATTTGAAAACCCATAAAAATTTGAAAAATTTCAAAAAATATAAAAATTATTGTATTCAATTTTGGCTAATTGACTTGAGTTTGATAGATAGGTCAACTGGCTAGGAACAACTAGATCTTAGACTTAGTGAATTAAAAACCCTAAAAATAACATTCCTTAAAGTTTAACAGTAGAAAGTATATGCCTTGTAGTTTATTTAGAAATAGGCAAATTTTGGGTTTACTTCTTGGGCTAAGTCGAAACAAGAGAAAAGTATTGATGTTCTTATTAGAGTATAAGTTTAAAAAATAGTTCTTAGCTTAAGTCTAGATTCTGAAAACATGTACCCTACAAAATGCACAAACACGCACCTTGAAACTTGGATTAGTAGAAGAGACCTTGAAATACTCTTGTCTAACGTCCTTAGCACAATGAAAAAGAAAAAAAAGTGGATAAAGAAAAAAATGGACACTGGTTTTTGTGATTACTTAAGGCTGTAAAAATAGAAAAATATTTAGCGAGGGTGCTTCATCACCTAGTGCCTTAGACCAACTGGTTTGGGAGCCACTGCTAAAAGCCTTGGGTGTTGCAAAACTAGGAAGTACGCCTTAAAAGTGCCAACGCATCTTGTAATCGGTTGTTGGTACCTCAAGAAGTATTAACAGTCGCATGAAGGATGTGAAAGCGAAATTTCATAAGTGCTTTGGATAATGGACGGGAGTACGATTGCTTGATTTGAATTTCCAAGTGTAGGGGTGATATTTACACACACGTGGGGATATGTGATTGGAGTTTAGATGAGAGAAAGGAATGAAGAATAGAACTTGTATCTTTAGTAGAGTTGATAAAAATTCCTAAGTGGAGATGGAACCCTAGAAGGAAAACTTAGGAAATGCCGAAAGCTAAGTAGATCTGCAAGATATATATAATCTTAAGTTAGATGATGAGGAAGTGTGAAGAATATGGGTGGATAATTTGCGAGTCAAAAGATAATAGAATTTCTTGTTAGAAAACCTAATTGGAGAACAAAAGTTAATGGGCCGAATTGATAGGATTTTTTGGGTAGAATCCGCTGAAAACCCTCAGGAGACAACACTCCTCCTACTAGGGACACCTAGAGGTTTAACGGCTTGTTGCACGAGCTCAGTGCAATCGCGTTTCCCTGCGAAAGTGCGGCTAGGTTAGATTTTTATCGAGAATAAAAAAATAAGTTTGCTCGAGGACGAGCAAAAGATAAGTTTGGGGGTATTTGTTCATACCATAATATTGCATTTTCTATTCCCCATTCTTATGCATTTTACAATGATAAACAGGTGCTTTTGATGCATGTCTGCTACATATTACAGGTTACAGGTTCTTGAAGCGAAAACAGTGAAAAAGACAAAAGGTGATACAAAAAGTGGACTTTGACCAACAAATAGAAGACTCTTGATCAAGCCTACATCAAACATAAAATTCACAGAGTACAAGGCAATGCAAGGTCCAAGATTACAAAGCGAACGGTTAAAAGCCCACCGCAATTATTCACTGGAGATCTGGAAGAAACATAGAAGCTATTTTAACAAAGAACCAAATACTAAGGAAGCCCAAAGATCCAAGGCCCAATACTTTCTTTTAAAGAGACATAAAATTTTACCAAAGCTTGAAGTCTACTTTGACTAGGTCTTCCTAAGGATATTTTGGTAAATGTAGACATGCAAATCAATTGTAACCTAGGGTTTCCTATTCTCTATAAATATGAACTCTACTCATTGTAATTTCTCATGCCTCCCTTCATTAATAAATTTTAGAATTCTTTTGGAGAGCATCGGTGTTTCTTTTCAATTCATGAATTCAGATCTGACAAACCTGCGTTGATGATTGGAGAGATGCATCAGTAAGTAGGTTATTTTCCTTGCAGTAGTTGTAGTTTTTCATATCTGCTCTAGGTAAATTATTTTCTCGCCTTAGTTTAATTTAGTTTAGCTTTTTTGAACTTGCAATCGATGTTTTCTCTCTTTAATAAAATCATGTCTTTTTCATCCCCTCAATGAGCGAGTAGTTTTCTCGCTTGTTAGGGTTAGGAATAGGGAAGGATTTGAGAGATGAAGATCTCTCATCTCTTTTCGTTGCCAAACTCTTATGAAAATTAGAACTCCATGCATACCTTCTTATTCCGCTCCCTACGGCACTCTACCCTCGAGGTAGCGGTGATACCGTAGTATAAAGGCCCGGATTTTAAGGTTTTCCATGGAGGTTAGGGTAAAGATTAAGAAAGGAAGGACAAGGATCTAGAGGGAGAATCAATCTTCCCAATCATCCTAATCCCCTTTGTTAAGATTTACCATAACACTAATATAATATTTTTAATTAAAGGCAATGGAAAGAGATGTAGATCTTTGTTTACCAAATTTTCCCTAAACCTAATCCTAGCAAGTTTCTAATCCTAGTATCATACAACTTCAATTTTTAGATTTAATAATCAATCCGAACACCCTTCGGAATTAACTCGTTAGCGCGATTAGGAAATTCACAAAATCCCTGTGGACCGACCCGTACTCACCGGCTAGCTGCAAAGCGACGCCGTTCTTGATTGCGGTTTACAAATATTTTTGATCTATCTTTTAGAAAGCGCAAGCACGCTGAAAATCAACCAATCATGTATACAGGTGCTCATTGGGTTATGAGTACACCGGACAGGACTCGCCGGGAACATGCTAGTTGGTATTAAACATGACGTCAGATAGCAGTTCCCTGGTGACATGTGTACAGGTTAGTTCATCGACCTGAGATCGTCATTTGTCTCATGTAAGTTCACTTCAATTGCTCAGTCCAAGTCTGCTGCAATTTCCCACTATGCTTTGATTACTACCCTACCACAGCTCAAAGGAGTTGTGCAAACAGGTTGTAGTTGGGTACAGTCCCGTGCCACATGGAGGCAGTGAGCAGATCGGCAAGGGTTTCGTTTCTCCCGGTATTGGGGGTGAGATCGCGCTGTGTCTACGAGAGCCATTACACGAAGTCCTTGGCCAAGGCAGGAGATTTACTGGTAGGTACTCCAGTAGTATCTCAGGGTGTTCTGGGCTACACTCCGACACGACTTGTACCGCTTTTGGGGGTCTGACTTTTACCAACCCCCTAAGCCCGCCATGCAATGCTCATAGAAGAACGGACCGGACTGTACGGATATTGTCACTGACAGGCTCAGTAGGGTGTCAGGATGAGTTCGCTCATCGACCTCCCTTTTGGTCAATACCTAGTAGCCCATTACTTACAGCTAGTACCTCTGACGAGCAAGTGGTTAAATCCACAGCCAAAGTATTAACGTGTCTTTAGAGTCCCCCACAGACAGTTTCTCAAGTTTCGGGCGAAACATTGTACAGGCCGTATGATATATGGTAGGGTCCGATCATATAGTGCAGTAGTGCACGGATCATGATCGGACGGATCATAATAGTGGGCTTTGGTTTAAGCCGGATCCTAGTATTAGATTTGTTGGATTACTTTAGTCTCATCGCATTCGCATTCAGTCGGAATACGGATGCAGGTATGTACATACAGGTGAGGGGTATCCTTGTGATCCGTCACGAGTTTACTTTAGATGTTGCCATATCTTTTTGTTGTAAACATTTGGGTTAATGTTTGCAAGTGGAAAATGTGTGGAAGTCATCATGAAGAGGCAAAATCAATTAGGTGACTCATGGTCTGTTTTTTAGCACAAATGTCACTTAATTGATTGATTTGTGTGTTAAATTGATGGATGGAGAGAGAAAGGGCAGCCATATCCTTTTGGGTTAGCTCTTGTATTTCTTATTCTTGCTCTCATTTATCAATTCAACACAAGAAAAGAAAAGAAAAGAGAGCATCTTCTTCTTCTTCTTCCTCTAGCTTACATCTTCCATTAATGGCATCATCTCTAACCTCCATCCATGCAATGGATGCAAGAGACACAGTGATCACAAACATTCTCTACATCACCTTGGACACGTCGGCTAGCACACTTCGTGCCTGAGTTGCTTCGGATGAAGCGGGAGCCCGTAAAAGAATCAATGATGTGGTGCCCTTTCCGACGAGGAGATCGAGACTGGAGATGCCGCGATGAGCTTGGGATGGTGGCCAAAGACTGAAGGACACGGATCGATCGGTATAGCTTTTCAACCCTCTCTCTAGTTGTTAGTTGTAGGTTAATGGTTCGATCCGGGTTTTAACCATACGATAGCGCCGTTTTCTAGTTTTGAAAAAGTTTCGTTTCCGCATTTTGGCCTCGGAAAGACTGCCGGGGCGCTACCGTAGAGTTACAAATGGGCTGCTGCCAAGGGGTGGGGCCGACCATATGAGTGGGTGAGGATGTATGTGTGAGGTTGTAAAGAAAGTTTCATGCAAAGAGACCCCCTCAAGTTACCAAATTGCAAGTTTTAGTTCAGTTTATTTAAATTTTAATTTCCTTCGATTATAATCAACTAGAACTTGAAATAAAATACTAAAAATTTATATTACTAACTAGATTTTAGTTCTCATGGTTCTATAGTTTATAATTAGTCCATTCAAATTTGTATTTATCGCTAATTTAATGTATTTTTAACAGCTTAAAATAATATTAAAATAATTAATTTCGGAAAAAAATTCAGAAAATTAGAAATTTTACCAGTGGCTCAATAAACACCAAATACTAGCAATTACATAGCTAGAATATGTATATTTAATTATATATTAAAAGATATTTATATTTTGACTTTTTATGGAAAACCCCCTTATTTTACCGATTTTCTGAAATTTCACTGAAACGATTTTCAAAACGTTACATTCGTACTCATAATTCTAACATTGTTTCGGGTACTTTAGACGACGTTAAAATGTTCGAACGGATATCAATAACCAAATTTTTCCCTCGCTAGAAATTTTCCAAGTGTTGGATTTTTCCGTGTTTAAAATCCTCAGAAAATTATGCTAGCGATTCTGTAAACTCTCTAGAAGAACGATATCCAAACTCGACTTTTTGGATCACGGAACCGCGGTCATACCCTAGGGTTTGCGGCAATTCCGCGGCGACATGAGTGAGGCATGGGTCGGCCCTTCTACGGATGGTTCATAGGTGCTGTGGCATGTTCTGGGTATTTTTTAAACTCCGTTCAAGTGTTGAGCTCTTTAGGAAATTTTGGGTGTTTGTTGATTCGATCGAAAAGTTTAACTGTAGCGTCTTGAAAAGTCGTTCTGGTGTTTTCCTGAAAATCGGTGAAAATTCGGTATTTTTCCAAAAACCGTCTTTTTGTTATTTTGCAGTTTAGGACTAATTATACCTAAAATGGATAGGTAATTGCTTGTTTTTAGTAGCTAATGAGTTACTTATTAAATTTTGGTAATTTAAAAATTTTTCCCTATTTTTCAATTTTTTAATATTATTTTAATCCGGTAAGAAAATACATTAAATTAGCGATTAATACAAATTTTTCCGGGCTAATTTTAATCTTTAAAATTATGTTAATTAAAATCTAGTTGTAACATGAATTTTTAGTATTTTACTTTGATTTTTAACAAATTTTTATGATAGGAAACGAATTTATTGAATTTTAAGCTAAAACTTGCAAATATGAACTTGTAGGGGGTCTTTTTTGAATAGAACCTTTTTGTATTCACTCCCACTCACCCTCACTCCCCAAGGCCGGCCCCACCACTGCTGCAGCAGTCCCCATCCCTCTCTTTTTGACTTTTAAATCATGTTAATGAATTGTTTGGAGTAGGATTTAAATATAGTAATTTGCATGTGGGTTTTTAGTGAGATGTGAGAGCTTTGACCTTGGAAAATTCCACATAACTCTCCCCCACTCCTCCCCTTACCTCTCCTGGCCGAGACCTGCACCCTCCCCCATTTCCATTACTTTCCTTCTCTTTCTCTCTCATTTTCTTCAAAAATTTGCAACAAAATTCAATAAAAATCAACAAATCCTTCACTTTTTCAACACAAAACCTTATTCCCTCTCTTCTCAAACCCAAATTGGTTCAAATCTTGGAGAAAGATGGTATCTTGGGAGGTTTTAGCAACTTAGGGATTGATCTTTTGAGGTATAATTTCTAAATCAAATGGTTAAATTGTAGTTTAAAGTGTGCTAATTGAACTTTGAAAATTGTTTTAGAGTTAATTTTAGTGTTAATTGCATACTAGTTTTTTTTTAAAGTGAATGGTTTGAATTGAATTAGGGTTTAGAAACCATTATGTAGTTGATTAAATCTAATTGTTATCTTGTTGTTTTGCTAACCTAATTTAGAAGGTTAACTTGCTAATTGAGTTATAAATTAGTGTTACTTTAAAGTTTTCATATATAGTTTGGATTAAGATTTGCTAGGTTATATAATTCAAGTAATGGTTATTTATGGAAAATAGGTTTTGAATCTTTGCTAATGTGTTGTAATTATAGTGTTTGTAGATTGCTTGTTGTGTGGTTGGATATTGTGTTGGATTGTGATAACCGTATCGCTAATTTTCGATATTTGCACCAAAATTGCTAGTTTTGTGCTTACTAGGTTTTTATTAAAATTAATTGGTGAATTATTTGTGATATCTTGGGGATGTTTTTAGAATCTCCTATGACGTTTAGGTTGCGTGAGTGCGGAGTTTTGAGTAGTCGGGTTTTAGTTTTGCCGGGCGACCAAATCGGCGTTTTTTTGGCAGTTTTTGCAAATTTCGCTTGTGTTCCGCGGACCCTGTGCACGTTGTACCTAGCTAGTGAACTTTAGTAGTTTCGTTTGGGTTTCGCGTCGTTCTTGATATGTAACCTTATGTTTGGTATTGATGTAAATTCCAGGTTCGGTCGCGGAGACGTCAGACGCGGCGCGAAAGGGGAAAGCGGTGATTGGACACAGCTAGCCAGGGATTCCGGTGAGTAGATGTAACATCTACGGGGGACTATCGTTGGATGGCGCAAGCCGCCCGATAGTTTTAGTAACTTACAAGACCCTTAGTGATGTTAGTAATTAGGGGTGAAATACTTATTTGACTATTTGCTGCATCCATGCATTATATTGACATACCTATACGAAACCATTTTATAGGACACCTGCACCATTGCCAGGGTTTTTATATGCAGCACGAGCACTATTCATGCTTACACACACACCCTGGTAATTGCCATGCCACCACACTAGATAACCTTTAAATTGAAACCTTTTACTAATTGATACTTCAACTTGTGCTATTGCCTTTAATTCCTTAAAATGAAACCGTAGGATTGCTATTCATGTGCATGTACTTCATCATATTAATTGTTCATGTCTAATCTATTAATCACACATCGCAACTTGATTATTGATACTATATGCATTCATTATCATTGATATATGCACTTATGAGGATTTCTTGAGATTTTATGATATTGCTGGATTTCGGGAGAAAGCCGCAAAATTTCTAAACTTATTATATTTTTAAAATATGTAAATTGCGGTTTTCTAGTGATGTAAGTGTCGTCCATCATGAGTTTGCTGTGGTTTTGGAAATCCGTGTCGAGGAGTGGAGGAACCGGCACGGGTACATGGTGGGCCCGGTAAGGTACCCCGGGGCAAGAGGAATGTGGTGTTGACGTTGAGCCTGGCAGGGGACGGATTACCTACCGGTGACTGTTTGGGACGGCGGATATCCAGAGGATACCGACCGTGGCCGCTAGATGATGAGATATTGATATTTGAGATGGGTCAGCCGGACGGCTGAGGCCAGAGATACATTGATATGAGATTTGAGACAGTTTTGAGGTGTTGTTGCTGGACACCGGTTCTCGTCGATTCTTTGATATTATGCTGGCATTCTAAAAGAGTTTCAAAAACAAAAAGAGATGAAATGTTTCTTATATATACCTATTGAGACCTCAGATATTCATGTTGCATACATATTCGTACACTGATGTTGTATACACACCTGCTAGTGCATCCAGTCATACCTGTATTATAGATGCTAGGATGTTTGTGTGCATGCATACGATAGCCTTTGTAGGTGTTATTTATTACTCACGAGTTGGCAACTCACCCCCGTTGTGCCACAGTCTTTTGCAGGTCCGCTCCGTCAATTCAGTTGCGGCGGGCGCACTTGTTCTTTTGCCTCTTTTGCCTAAGCTCGAGATTTTGCTCATAGGTGGGTTATGTTATTATTTTTGTACCACCTTGTATATTCCTTGTATCTAGTGTACTCCATCTACTGTTTCTACCAGTATTATTGTATATTGACCTATAGATGAGACTGTGAGGTTTGTGGACTTTTATGCTGTATTTTGGGGTCGAGCTCACTTGAGTCGACATGCTGTTTTCTTATGCTTCATTATGATTATTATGCTTGTTGTCATTTTATATTGCGTGGGATTTGTGACCGCCTTGTGGCGAAGAGCTAGCTCCCGCTTGGGGATGCCCTATTTTGTTGGATTCATATATATTTTTGTTGTAACCATTTTGGGGGCCAGTATTTACAAAGGAGACTCTGCCGAAATTTTCGGAAAAATTGGTATTGTTTTTAAAAAGGGTTTTACATGACTTATTTGATAAACTCGCTTTCAACTGATTGGGTTTTCTTCACTCTTTTGCTTAATTGGTTTTGTTTTCTGGGCTTTGGCTTACTTACTTTACGGATGTCTTTAGACGTTTCGTAAACTTAAGTGCCAGTCACGTTCCGTACCCTGCGGGTCGTGACAAAGTTGGTATCAGAACGATAGGTTTTACCTTTTTGAGTGTAGGATGACCCTTGGTAGATGGAGTAAGTGACTTAAGCAGGGTAACGTAGCATGCGTATGTCCGCGGCATACTTGCGATACGGTACTCCGCCTAAGTGACTTTAGGGTATACTTGCTTGAAAATTCCTTCTTCAATTCCGTGTATCCTATGATCCTATTGCACTATTCTTACTGTCCTGTTTCCTGTACCAGTCACTATGCCGCCGAAGGCTACGAGGGCACAGAGGGCTGCCGCCAGAGACGAGATTCGAGCTGGCTCGTCCGAGACTAGGACTGAGCAGGGTGGTATGCCTACGCCGCAAGGACAGACCGATCCACCTTCCCCAGGCCGTATGGATAGGCTCGAGACTGGTATGGAGGAGTTGCGACAGATGATGGGAGGCATGCAGGAGCTACGTCAGATGGTAGGATCCCTAGTTGCAGCCAGTCGTACACCGAGGCCGGATGACGTACCTACTACATCACAGACGACCATGATACCTTCTCCTACTACTACCACCGTGGCCATTCCGGTTTCACTACAGGATTTCATGAGGCTAAGACCTCCAGTATTCACCAGCACCGAGGCAGCGGAGGACCCACAGACGTTCCTTGACAGTTTAGCCAGGATCTGCCGTTCGCTGAGATGTTCGGATGATCGATGGGTAGAGCTTGCGAGTTTCCGACTAGAGGGTCTCGCGCAGACATGGTGGGAGTCAGTCTTGAGAGGTCGAGCTGCGGGTCTACCGCCTATGACTTCGGTCGAGTTTACAGCGGTTTTTCTAGCCCGTTTCCTTCCAGAGAGCGTTCGTGACGCCAGAGCTCGTAGCTTCGAGGCCTTAGTCAAGACACCTGGGATGACGGTGTCTGAGTATGACATCCAGTTTACACAGTTATCCCGATATGCTCAGTATTTGGTGGATACCGAGGAGAAGATGGTGAAGAGGTTCGTACAGGGACTTGATGCCCTGCTATATCTTGCCATTGGCGCCCAGCACTACGACACTTATTCAGCTGCTAGGGATACGGCATTGCGGATGGAGGCACGCATATCACAGACTTCGGCCGTTTCTGGGCCGAAGAGGATTCGCACCGAGGTACCGTCTCAGAGGCAGCGCGCCAGATTCTTTCCGAGAGATAGGCCTGGAAGAGGATTTGGGCGGGGACAGTTATATGGTTCTTATCCCCAGGGGCAGCAGCCGTCGCCAGGGTGTTTTGGGTGCGGGAGTTTGCACCATCTTGTCAGAGACTGTCCGTTGAGACGACAGGGAGCAGCGACAGTTCCGCATGTGACCCTACCACCATCACCACCCCCTCCTCAGAGAGCCCTACTTCCTACCACCGGCGATGCTCCACGCCAGTTAGGTGCACCCAGAGGCCGTGGACGCGGCGGTCCCGTTCAGAGAGGACGAGGAGGTAGAGGCCGAGGTCAAGGCCAGCCCGCTATCGGTGGAGGACAGTCCCGAGTATTTGCTTTGACACCGCAGGATGCGCAGGCATCCAATGCCGTTGTGACAGGTACCTTGCCAGTTTGTTCTTTCGACGCACGGGTATTATTCGACCCAGGTTCCACACATTCGTACGTATCTACACACTTTGCACCGATGTTGGGCCGTGAGTCGTCGTCGTTAGATCAGCCGCTTGTTGTTGTTACTCCGGTAGGCGAGTCGTTTGTCGCTCGTTTTGTTTTTCGTTTGTGTTCCGTTCGTATCGGGGAGAGGGATTCATCGGTTGATTTGATTCTCCTCGATATGTTGGACTTTGATGTGCTTCTGGGCATAGATTGGCTAGCCACTTGTTATGCTTCGGTGGACTTTCGTGAGAAGGCAGTCAGATTTAGCTTTCCGGGAGAGCCAGTCCTTGTTATTCAGGGAGACCGCAGTGTCACCCTTCCCAGCTTAATTTTGTCTCTTCGCGCTGGTCAGCTCTTGCGGAAGGGATGTCAGGGATTCTTAGCGTGTATTTGTGATACTCGAGCTGCAGAGGTTCCGTTGGACCGGGTTCCGGTAGTTTGTGAGTTCCCTGATGTTTTCCCTGATGAGATACCTGGGCTACCGCCTGAGCGTGAGGTTGAGTTCTGCATTGATTTGATTCCCGGCTCGGGGCCTATTTCTATACCGCCTTATCGGATGGCCCCGACAGAGCTTCGAGATCTGAAGGATCAGTTGCAGGATTTGTTAGATAAGGGGCTTATTCGACCTAGTGTTTCTCCGTGGGGTGCTCCGGTCCTGTTTGTCAAGAAGAAGGATGGAAGTTTGCGCTTATGTATCGACTACCGCCAGCTGAACAAAGTTACCGTTCGGAACAGATATCCGTTGCCGCGCATTGATGATTTGTTCGACAGCTTCAGGGTGCGGGGTATTTTTCGAGGATCAACTTGCGATCAGGATACCATCAGCTGCGAGTTCGACAGGAGGATATACCGAGGACAGCTTTCCGCACGCGCTACGGCCACTACGAGTTTTTGGTGATGTCGTTCAGACTCACCAACGCCCCAGCAGCATTTATGGATTTGATGAACCGTACATTCAGGCCGTATCTTGACTTGTTCATCATCGTGTTCATCGACGATATCTTGGTGTACTCCCGGAGCAGAGAGGAGCACGAGCAGCACTTGCGGATTATGTTACAGACTTTGAGGGAGCACCAGCTGTTCGCAAAGTTCTCCAAGTGTGCTTTCTGGCTGGACAACGTCGGATTCTTGGGTCACGTGGTTACGAGAGACGGCATTTGTGTGGACCCGAAGAAGATTGAGGCTGTTCAGCAGTGGCCCCGACCTACATCGGTTACTGAGATCCGTAGTTTTCTAGGCCTAGCGGGCTACTACAGGCGTTTTGTTCAGGACTTCTCCTGTATAGCTGCACCGTTGACCGGTTTGACCCGGAAGGGAGTTCCTTTCGTCTGGACAGAGGGGTGCGAGCGCAGTTTTCAGCAGCTACGGACTTGTTTGACTACGGCGTCGGTATTATCTTTGCCTTCGGGATCAGGCGGATTTGTTGTCTACTGTGATGCTTCGCGAGTGGGATTAGGATGCGTATTGATGCAGCATGGCCGGGTGATCGCTTATGCTTCTCGGCAGTTGAAGAAGCATGAACAGAACTACCCCACTCATGATTTGGAGATGGCTGCAGTGGTCTTTGCACTGAAGATTTGGCGACATTACCTGTATGGCGAGTCGTGTCAGATATTCACCGATCACAAGAGCTTAAAGTACATATTTCAGCAGCGAGACCTGAACCTCAGACAACGTCGTTGGATGGAGTTGGTGAAAGACTACGACTGCGAGATCTTATATCACCCAGGCAAGGCGAATGTGGTGGCAGATGCGTTGAGTAGGAGGCCCGGGGGTAGTCTATCCTTTTTGCGCGCAGTGCAGAGGCAGTCGTCAGCAGATTGGCAGATGTTATGCGACAGCCGAGTTGAGTTCGAGTTCACTCAAACAGGGGTACAGCTCGCGTATGTTCGTGCACGCCCACAGTTGCTTGACCGTATATATGAGGCACAGCGCAGTAACGACCGTTGCTCAGAGATCATGGCACAGATGGGACAGGGCAGATTTTCCGAGTTCGTGGTTAACGATCAGGGGATTTTACGATATGGATCTAGACTGTGCGTACCAGATGCTGATGGATTGCGGCGCGGCATTCTTGAGGAGGCACACCGATAGTGTATAGTGTCCACCCCGGTTCCACCAAGATGTACCATGATATGAGAGAGACCTACTGGTGGGACGGGATGAAGAGGGACATTGCGGAGTTCGTTTCGAGATGCCTGACTTGTCAGCAAGTCAAGGCCGAGCACCAGAGGCCCGCAGGAGAGCTACAGTCGTTATCCATTCCAGAGTGGAAATGGGAGCAGATTTCGATGGATTTCGTTGTGGGTCTACCCAGGACCAGTCGAGGGTACGACTCCATCTGGGTGATCGTGGATAGATTGACGAAAGCGGCTCACTTCCTACCGGTGAAGACCACTTTCAGCTTCGCTCAGTATGCTCAGCTCTATATTGACGAGATCGTGCGACTACATGGCATACCGACTTGTATCGTGTCAGATCGAGGCACTCAGTTCACCAGCCGACTTTGGCAGAGACTTCAGGAGGCTTTGGGCACTCGTTTGAGCTTCAGCACAGCATTTCATCCGCAGACCGACGGACAGTCAGAGCGGACCATTCAGACTCTCGAGGACATGCTCAGAGCGTGCGTTTTAGACTTTGGTGGTAGCTGGGATCGTCATTTACCTCTAGTGGAGTTCTCCTACAACAACAGCTTCCAGGATACTATTCAGATGGCACCTTTCGAGGCATTGTATGGGAGGAGATGCAGATCGCCCGTCTGTTGGACAGAGCTCAGCGAGAGCAATATTTTGGGGCCGCATCTTGTTGAGGAGACGACAGCGAAGATACAGTTGATTCGAGACCGGATGTGGGCAGCTCAGAGCAGACAGAAATCCTATGCAGACAGGCGCCGTCGCAGATTAGAGTTCACAGTTGGTGACCATGTTTTTCTGAAAGTCTCTCCGATGAAGGGCGTGATGCGTTTTGGGCGAAAGGGGAAGCTTAGCCCAAGATTCGTAGGACCCTTCGAGATCCTCGAGCGGGTTGGCGCTGTTGCATATCGTTTGGCTCTTCCTCCCAGCTTTCCCGATGTTCACCCCGTCTTCCATGTTTCGATGCTCCGCAAGTACCTTCACGACCCTTCGCATGCGATTCAGCACCCGACAGTCCAGCTAGAGCGCGACCTTTCTTTTGCAGAGCAGCCGGTGGCCATCCTGGATCGGCAGGTGAAGAAGTTGAGGTCGAAGAATATACCAACCGTCAAGGTCCTTTGGCGTAGCCCGAGCAGCGAGGAGGTTACCGGGGAGACCGAGGGCGAGATGAGGAAGAAATTTCCCCATCTCTTTGAAGGTACGCGTAGCTATATTTTTAAATTCGGGGACCGAATTTCTTTAAGGGGGGAAGATTGTAGCGTCTTGAAAAGTCGTTCTGGTGTTTTCCTAAAAATCGGTGAAAATTCGGTATTTTTCCGAAAACCGTCTTTTTGTTATTTTGCAGTTTAGGACTAATTATACCTAAAATGGATAGGTAATTGCTTGTTTTTAGTAGCTAATGAGTTACTTATTAAATTTTGGTCATTTAAAAATTTTTCCCTATTTTTCAATTTTTTAATATTATTTTAAGCCGGTAAGAAAATACCTTAAATTAGCGATAAATACAAATTTTTCCGGGCTAATTTTAATCTTTAAAATTATGTTAATTAAAATCTAGTTGTAACATGAATTTTTAGTATTTTACTTTGATTTTTAACAAATTTTTATGATAGAAAACGAATTTATTGAATTTTAAGCTAAAACTTGCAAATATGAACTTGTAGGGGGTCTTTTTTTCCATAGAATCTTTTTGTATTCACTCCCACTCACCCCCACTCCCCAAGGCCGGCCCCACCACTGCTGCAGCAGCCCCCATCCCTCTCTTTTTGACTTTTAAATCATGTTAATGAATTGTTTGGAGTAGAATTTAAATATAGTAATTTGCATGTGGGTTTTTAGTGAGATGTGAGAGCTTTGACCTTGGAAAATTCCATATAACTCTCCCCCACTCCTCCCCTTACCTCTCCTAGCCGAGACCTGCACCCTCCCCCATTTTCATTATTTTCCTTCTCTTTCTTTCTCATTTTCTTCAAAATTTTGCAACAAAATTCAATAAAAATCAACAAATCCTTCACTTTTTCAACACAAAACCTTATTCCCTCTCTTCTCAAACCCAAATTGGTTCAAATCTTGGAGAAAGATGGTATCTTGGGAGGTTTTAGCAACTTAGAGATTGATCTTTTGAGGTATAATTTCTAAATCAAATGGTTAAATTGTAGTTTAAAGTGTGCTAATTGAACTTTGAAAATTGTTTTAGAGTTAATTTTAGTGTTAATTGCATACTAGTTTTTTTTTTAAAGTGAATGGTTTGAATTGAATTAGGGTTTAGAAACCATTATGTAGTTGATTAAATCTAATTGTTATCTAGTTGTTTTGCTAACCTAATTTAGAAGGTTAACTTGCTAATTGAGTTATAAATTAGTGTTACTTTAAAGTTTTCATATATAGTTTGGATTAAGATTTGCTAGGTTATATAATTCAAGTAATGGTTGTTTATGGAAAATAGGTTTTGAATCTTTGCTAATGTGTTGTAATTATAGTGTTTGTAGATTGCTTGTTGTGTGGTTGGATATTGTGTTGGATTGTGATAACCGTATCGCTAATTTTCGATATTTGCACCAAAATTGCTAGTTTTGTGCTTACTAGGTTTTTATTAAAATTAATTGGTGAATTATTTGTGATACCTTGGGGATGTTTTTAGCATCTCCTATGACGTTTAGGTTGCATGAGTGCGGAGTTTTGAGTAGTCGGGTTTTAGTTTTGCCGGGCGACCAAATCGGCGTTTTTTTGGCAGTTTTTGCGAATTTCGCGTGTGTTCCGCGGACCCTATGCACATTGTACCTAGCTAGTGAACTTTAGTAGTTTCGTTTGGGTTTCGCATCGTTCTTGATATGTAACCTTATGTTTGGTATTGATGTAAATTCCAGGTTCGGTCGCGGAGACGTCAGACGCGGCGCGAAAGGGGAAAGCGGTGATTGGACACAGCTAGCCAGGGATTCCGGTGAGTAGATGTAACATCTACGGGGGACTATCGTTGGATGGCGCAAGCAGCCCGATAGTTTTAGTAACTTACAAGACCCTTAGTGATGTTAGTAATTAGGGGTGAAATACTTATTTGACTATTTTCTGCATCCATGCATTATATTGACATACCTATACGAAACCATTTTATAGGACACCTGCACCATTGCCAGGGTTTTTATATGCAGCACGAGCACTATTCATGCTTACACACACACCCTGGTAATTGCCATGCCACCACACGAGATAACCTTTAAATTGAAACCTTTTACTAATTGATACTTAAACTTGTGCTATTGCCTTTAATTCCTTAAAATGAAACCGTAGGATTGCTATTCATGTGCATGTACTTCATCATATTAATTGTTCATGCCTAATCTATTAATCACACATCGCAACTTGATTATTGATACCATATGCATTCATTATCATTGATATATGCACTTATGAGGATTTCTTGAGATTTTATGATATTGCTGGATTTCGGGGGAAAGCCGCAAAATTTCTAAACTTATTATATTTTTAAAATATGTAAATTGCGGTTTTCTAGTGATGTAAGTGTCGTCCACCATGAGTTTGCTGTGGTTTTGGAAATCCGTGTCGAGGAGTGGAGGAACCGGCACGGGTACATGGTGGGTCCGGTAAGGTACCCCGGGGCAAGAGGAATGTGGTGTTGACGTCGAGCCTGGCAGGGGACGGATTACCTACCGGTGACTGTTTGGGACGGCGGATATCCAGAGGATACCGACCGTGGCCGCTAGATGATGAGATATTGATATTTGAGATGGGTCAGCCGGACGGCTGAGGCCAGAGATACATTGATATGAGATTTGAGACAGTTTTGAGGTGTCGTTGCTGGACACCGGTTCTCGTCGATTCTTTGATATTATGCTGGCATTCTAAAAGAGTTTCAAAAACAAAAAGAAATGAAATGTTTCTTATATATACCTATTGAGACCTCAGATATTCATGTTGCATACATATTCGTACACTGATGTTGTATACACACCTGCTAGTGCATCCAGTCATACCTGTATTATAGATGCTAGGATGTTTGTGTGCATGCATACGATAGCCTTTGTAGGTGTTATTTATTACTCACGAGTTGGCAACTCACCCCCGTTGTGCCATAGTCTTTTGCAGGTCCGCTCCGTCAGTTCAGTAGCGACGGGCGCACTTGTTCTTTTGCCTCTTTTGCCTGGGCTCGAGATTTTGCTCATAGGTGGGTTATGTTATTATTTTTGTACCTCCTTGTATATTCCTTGTATCTAGTGTACTCCATCTACTGTTTCTACCAGTATTATTGTATATTGACCTAGAGATGAGACTGTGAGGTTTGTGGACTTTTATGCTGTATTTTGGGGTCGAGCTCACTTGAGTCGACATGCTGTTTTCTTATGCTTCATTTTGATTATTATGCTTGTTGTCATTTTTTATTGCGTGGGATTTGTGACCGCCTTGTGGCGAAGAGCTAGCTCCCGCTTGGGGATGCCCTATTTTGTTGGATTCATATATATTTTTGTTGTACCCATTTTGGGGGCCAGTATTTACAAAGGAGACTCTGCCGAAATTTTCGGAAAAATTGGAATTGTTTTTAAAAAGGGTTTTACATGACTTATTTGATAAACTCGCTTTCAACTGATTGGGTTTTCTTCACTCTTTTGCTTAATTGGTTTTGTTTTCTGGGCTTTGGCTTACTTACTTTACGGATGTCTTTAGACGTTTCGTAAACTTAAGTGCCAGTCACGTTCCGTACCCTGCGGGTCGTGACATTAACATCGTCTAGCAATCTGTGATTGCGATACAATATTTGGAATCCAGATAATTAGTTATGTGATAACTAGTTTGAATTTTATAAATCTAGAAACTTAGTCTTATTTGATCGGTTGCTACGGAATTTTGTTGTGGATCAAAACTCCGTCGCAATTACGTAGCGTACGTGGATACTCGCCTGGTAATCTTACTAGATAGCCACGCCTCATAACCCTGATCAAGTGACTGTAGGAGAACCCCATTACCAAAAGCATCCGTTCGGGTGCTCGCGGCCACGGTGTTCCGCCTAAGACCACTACGTCGACGGCATCGGGGGTGCGGCCGTCTACTAAAGTTTCCGACGAGCATTCGATCAGGTTATCGGGAATCTTGTTGAATTACCCGACCGGTTATTGGAAAGTGTTTTCAATATCGAGACTAAAATGCGGGGTTTATAATTGTTAGGCATGTGATGTCTAAGGAATTCATTTGGTTAGGCATGAAATCCAAAGTATGTGATACATTGGGTTTATGATGTCTAAGGTGGTTGCAGATTCCAATTGTTCGGGTTTTTCACTTTCTTTTATGCGACCGTAAGTGTAATATATGGAGTATCACCGGTTTCGTTGCTATATATCAACGACAATTGGGATACGTATATTTACTTACGTTGATTACATGTGATGTTATATGTTGCTGTAATATGTTATATTGGATCGTCGTGTTTTGAATAGCCGGGGGTTTTTTATGTGAGATGAGAGTTTTTCATTTTCATTCATGTAAAAACTTGTATGTAATATTCTTTTATTGGGGCACTTCTTGGTTGAGGATGATGTCACCATTGATGTATATTATTTACTTTTCCGCATTAGGATAGACCCAAGTAGGAGAGCACAAGTAACCGAGTTCTTGGGTCTAGTGGGAGACCACCTCGAAGAGTCGAGACTGGGTCTCCTAACTCTAGAATTGGGAGGGTTGCTTGCTGCTCTCGTAGGGATCTAGGGATGTGGGTTTGGTTATTCATCGCAACCGTGGAATCCGTGTTTTTTACTGGCTTAATTTAAAAGACTTTATTCCTAGTATATCCAATATTTCATATATGTTCTTCTGCTGCTGATATTCTGTGATGTGATCACTTGATATTCTGAGACGAATGCTTATATTATATATATGATATAGAATAAATAATGTTGCTTTCGTTTCTTCTATGATGCTTAGGAAGCATAATTGATGGGACTTCATTAATGAGATTAATGAAATAAAAGAAACCCAAAATATTGTAGAATCTTGTTTTAAAAACTGATAGCTCTAGTTTTTGCTTTCCATAGCGGTATTCCTTATAGAATATCCAACACCTTATTTGATAAGGAAAGAGCCGAGATCCCTTCACCGGGAGTGACCACTTTACCGAAACTAGCAGATGCTACAACCGACTCGGTTTTGTTTTTGATTGTCTTTTTAGTTCATGCTTTGCATAGTGGTATTTGTGAAATATCCAGCACCTCATTCGATGAGGAAAGAGCCGAGATCCCTTCACCGGGAGTGACCTCTTTAGCAAAACTAACAAAAGCCTCGAAAACACTCCTTTTCAAATCACTCGATTCTACAACGATATCAAGTTCATTACGCAAAAGGTTTTCTTAAAAACCTGACGTAGCCCTCCGTCATTTCAGATAAGGATTATTTAGTATTCGTGCTGCACTTGTTGACCTTATCCAAAGCGTAGTGTAAGGTAGCTAATTAGTGCTTATCTGCAAGCATATGATGCGATTGAGTTAAGGTAGTCGTACGGTTTTGTTGACCTTATCCAAGGGTCGTACGGGTGCGTTTAATTCAATCACGAAATGACGGGTTGAACATGGCTAGCACTTATGATTTGTTGACCATAGCCAATGTCGTAAGTTGCTAGGGGCAAAGTATTATCGGGAATTTCAAGTGTTGAAATTTGCAAAGAGATTGCATACCTTTTATGAGATAGTTGGATACCGATACCCACTGCCAGTAAGAGTTACTACTGAGAGATTTTTGCACATTACAATTAGCCGATCAAGTAGGTGTCTAGAAAGGTGTTAACGGGGTTACGCCTCTGGGAAAGCGAGGTTTATTTTAATTAGGTCCGTGCGAAAGCACGGGGAACCTCCCTCAAAGTACCAACACTGGCCTGGCCGAAAGATTGGCGAACTTGTAGGGTGTAATTAATCCTGGCTAGTCTTACCTTTTAGGGTTTGAAGGAAGATCTGATAAAAACTGTGGGAGCCATCCTGATTAGATAAAATCATAACCAATCTGATCTTGCGAAGCATACGCTGAGTGTTTTCTTCTCTCTCTCCTGGTAGCGACCATATCATGCCCTAATCAAGATAATAATATGGATGTTTTAACCGAACCCACTTATTATACTAAGCTGGGGAATATTGGTTCCGCTCTATCTTATAACTGTTATAAGTCCGAACAGCGAATAGAGGAATATCCGGATTCCTATGCCACCCATTCGAGGAATGTGTATGTTGATGCATCTTCTTTGGGTGTATTTGTTACCGAGAACTGATTCTCAGTATCCTCTATGTCCTAGGTATGAGATACCGAATCAGGATCCCATATATTTAATTTGTTATATGGGCTACAGAAAGGTAGAGAACTGGGATTGGGTGATATATCTCTAAGTGTTAGAGAATGGTGCAATTGTTACAGCCAAATCAGTTGGCAAATATCACCTTGTATTATAAAATGGTAAATACATTGATTCTGAACAAATGTTATTACATACCGAACCTGATATACAACAATACATCAGTTTCTTTATTCAATTAAAGGAGGATATAATTTTGTAATGAAGAATAATGTTGTGAACATTTTCCTTAATCGAAGAGTTGATTGGATTAGGCACGTTATGTAATGGTATTTACGTTCTAAATCAAACCACAGTTCAAAGTATATAGAATACACACAAGAGGAGTAGTTCAGAAATGAACGAATCCTTCTTGTGGTATTGTAGACTAGGTCATATCAATGCGACACGACTAGGTAAGTTACATAAGGATGAATGTTTGAATCTGTTCGAATTTTCATCTTATGATACTTGCCAGTCATGTCTCAAAGGTTAAATGACCAACACTCCGTTTACTGGAAACAGAGAAAGAGTTAGTGAACTCTTGGGACGGATACATGATGATGTATACGGTCCTATGTCTACAAATGCCAAGGTTGGTTCTTTATACTTCATTATATTCACTGATCATCTCTCAAGATTCGAACATATGTTCTTGTTAAAACACAAGTCTGAAACTTTTGAGAAATTCAAGGAATATAAGCTTGAAGTTGGGAACCAAACGGGTATAAGTATTAAGTCCTTCGATGTGATTGGAGAAGGGAATACTTGCACATGGAGTTCCTGGAGTTTATAAAAGGAGAATTGGATTCTCTCTTAGCTTACTCCTTCGAATACACCACTACACAACGGTGTATCCGGGCGGAGGTATCGCACCCTATGAGATATGGCACGCTCTATGTTGAGTACTACTGAGTTACCTGTTTCCTTTTGGGTGTTATGCACTTGATAAGATGCATACCTATTGAATGGGGTTCCATCCAAATCAGTGCCTACCATTCCATATGAGATATGGTATGGGAAGAGACCATGTCTTAAACGAGTTAAGATATGGGGCTGTCTGGCCTATGTTGAGAAGAAAAATCCGGACAAACTCGAGGAAAGGTCAATTCTGTATAAGTTTGTTGGATATCCCGAACATTAGCGAGGGTATATCTTCTACCACACTGAGGAGCAAAAGGTGTTTTGTTTCTCAGCATGCCACCTTTTTAGAAAAGGAATTTCTTGTGAAGAAATTTGTGGACATGAGGTAGAACTAGAAGGAGTTCCAGCCAGAAAAACTAACAGCTAATGATTTGTAAGTCTATGTCACGCACCCCACGATCTTGCGGGGAGGCGGAATATATGAAAAACAATTATCAAAGCTTCGTAACACGGACTTGAGCACACGGATCGAGTCTAAACCATTACTAGCAAACTACGAAAGGTTTAACTACTCGGATTCGAAGTTATACCTCACGTTACTTGTCCTTCGGGTCTTCATCTCTATCCTCCGCACCTCCTAGGCTCTATGGAACGTCGGCACCTCAACGGCCTCCTCGAGTCAAAGACGATCCACCCGAGATCTACTACTCCAAGCTTGACCTCTAACTTGAGGTCACTAGGTTACTCAAAGTGCTAATCAAAGCAACCTAGGGGATATAGAGTAGAATTAGGGATTAATAAGTCTTCCTAATCCTTGATCTCAACACATGAGAGGTAGGGTTAGGGTTTGAAGAGAGAGAGCTTGAGGAGAGAGAAGCTGAGAATGAGTATCATTTTGGAATAATGACTCATATGTGAATATATGAAGCATTAAATATTATTAAATGAATAAAAAATAGTAATATATCATCATGCTTCATTAACTCACCTAGTGATTCATCTCATGAGTCATTTAAACCATAAATGCATCATTAACTCCATGGATGAATCACACCATGACTCATTAAAACAATTAATGCAAATGCCACCTTAGCCTCCAACTCATCATACTTCTAGAAGCTTCTCGACAATTTACGAGAACGCCCCTCCTATCCGTGAAAACACGGAAATACTTTAGACTGTATAAATCCGATAATCCAATACTAGAATCTGGCTTAAACTAAAGCCCGCTAGTAAAAACTGCCCGAACATCGTACGTGCGTAAAAACACGTATGCGTCCGAACCCTGTCGTAAAACCATACGACCTCTATATCGTTTCGCCCGAAGCAGGGAAACTCTCTGTGTGGGACTCTAAAGACTCGACACTACGCTGGCAGTGGGTTTAACCACAGACCGCAAGCGGCACTAGCTGTACGTAACGGTCCCCAGGTAGATGTCGATAAGAAGGACGATGGGGAACCCATCGAACTCCTAATGAGCCTGATTTGACAATCTCCGTACAGTCCGGTCTGTTCGTCTAGGATTATCGCATATCGGGCCTAAGGGGCAGTAAACGTCAGACCCCTAATAACGGTATAAGTCATGTCGGAGTGAAGCCCATTACACCTTGAGAAACTACTGGAAGCCACCAGTAAATCTCGCTTGCCCTGGCCAGGGACTTTACGTAATGGCTCTCCATACACAGCGCGATATCAACCCCCAATCCCGGGAAAGACGAATTATGTCTAACCGCCACTGCCTCCAAGTGCTTCGGGACTGCACCCAACTACTACCTGTTTGCACGACTCCTTTGAGCCGTGGTAGGGTAGTAATCTAAGTACTGTGGGAACACACCCGAGGCGAAGTAGTAGTATCAAGTCGACGGACTAAGCTGTACTTATGTTACCTAGGAACTGCTATCTAACGATGGGTATAAATCCAACCTACAGTTCCCGACGAGTCCTGTCCGGTGTACCCGTAACCTAACGAGCACCTGCATACTATCTCCAGTACGACGTACTGATAGCTGTGGGACAGACCATCTCCCTATGCTGGGATGAGAAGCGTATACACCAGTCTACTCCGGAGTATCGATGCCCTATCTCGATAATCCTACGACCAGTGACCTGTATAGGATGTTGCTTATAGACTACCCAGCCCCTACTAGTGTGACTGCCATCACAACACTGGTAATCAAGCAAAGATCCTAAGGGCTCTACTAATATGTATAAGCGATACGTTAAAAGAAACATATGCACATATTAAAGTAGACATAAATCAAGTAGCATACTACCATTTTTAGCAAGACTGTCAATACAACTGTGAATATCCCAAGCTTCCATTAAGTAATATACAAACTAGTATGATACAGTAATGGCCTCTAGGGAATAAACACTAACAATCTCCCACTTGCACTAGGGCCATATACTGGCATATCGCAGACCTATCATCTCGAATAGCCTCTCGAACTGCGTCTGAGGAATGGCCTCTGTGAATGGATCATCAGTGTTATTTTCTGTATCTACTCTCTTTACCTCGATCTCCCGACGATCTACGATCTCCCTGATCAGGTGATACCGCCTTAAGATATGTCTGGACTTCTGATGGGACCTGGGTTCCTTCGATAAAGCTATAGCGCCGTTGTTGTCGCAATACAGAGGTATTGGACCAACACTGGTATGAACCACCTGAAGTTCTGTGAGGAACTTCTTCATCCAGATAGCTTCTTTTGCGGCATCGCAAGCAGCTATGTACTCCTCTTCCATCGTTGAGTCAGCAACAGTGTCCTACTTAGAAGTCTTCCAACAGACTGCCCCTCCATTGAGGGTAAAGACATAACCCGACATGGACTTGGAGTCATCCTTGTCACTCTGGAAGCTGGAGTCGGCAAAGGCCTCGATCTGGAGGTCTTTTCCGCCATACACCAAAAACATCTCCTTAGTCCTCCTCAGGTACTTGAGAATGTTCTTTACTGCTATCCGGTGCTTCTCTCCTGGGTTTGCCTGATACCGGCATACAATGCTCAATGCGTATGCAACATCTGGTCTGGTACATAACATCGCATACATTATAGAGCCTACCGCAGAAGCGTAGGGTATAATCGACATGCGGTCCCTTTCCAAATCAGTCTTGGAAGGCATCTCTTTGGAGAGGGTGATTCCGTGACAAGCCGGTAGGTTACCGCGCTTAGAATCTTCCATACTAAATCTTTTCAATATGGTATCTATGTACCTGGACTACGAAAGTCCCAACATCGTCTTTGATCTATCACGATAAATCTGGATCTCCAGAATGTAGGTGGCATCACCCAGGTCCTTCATGGAGAACTTCTGTGACAAGAATCTTTTGACTGACTGTAGCATAGGAATATCATTTCCTATTAGGAGAATGTCATCTACGTACAAGACGAGGAATACAACAACTCTCCCTACAATCTTACTGTATATGCATGGTTCATCTGGATTTTTGATAAAGTCGAATTCTTTGACAGTATCATCAAAACAGATGTTCCAACTCCGCGATGCCTACTTTAGTCCATAAATGGACTTAAGCAACTTGCACACTATACCGCTGCTCCCACTCTGAATGAATCCCTCTGGCTGATCCATATAGACGCACTCTTCCAAATTACCATTTAGAAAGGCAGTCTTTACGTCCATCTGCTAGATCTCATAGTCGTGGAAGGCAGCAATGGCAAGAAGGACCCGAATGGATTTGAGTATAGCCACTGGAGAAAAGGTTTCGTCATAGTCCAAACCAGGTCTTTGACGGAAACCCTTTGCAACAAGTCTAGCCTTATAGGTTTCAACCTGTCCATCTACACCAATCTTCTTTCTGAAGATCCATTTGCATCCTACGGGTTTTACCCCATGTGGAGCAATGTCCAAAGTCCATACTTTGTTAGTGTACATGGACACCATTTCGGTCCGCATTGCATCCAGCCATTTTACTGAGTCGCCGCTCTGAATGGCTTGCTGGAAGCTAGTAGGGTCATCATTATCAATGATGCAATATTCTCGATCCCCGTCTACGAGAAAACCGTAGTATCTCTCGGGCGGATGAGACTGCCTACTACTTCTGCGGATAGGCGCCGGTATGTCCCTTTCTTCTGAAACTTCTGGTTCTACCATACTTTTAGCAACAACTTGTGGTTCTGGAATTTCTTCAAGTTCTATTGCGCTCCCACTCTTCTGATTTTCTAAAAATTCAGCTTCCAAGAAGTGGGCATGACGAGAAACAAAAACCTTTTGTTCCTCTGCGTAATAGAAATAATACCCCTTGGAGTTCTTTGGATATCCCACAAACTTACACTGTACTGAGCGTGCCTCGAGCTTGTCCGGATGCTATTTTTTTACAAAAGCTGGACATCCACATGTCTTCAGGTACTGAAGATAGAGTTTCTTCCCACTCCACATCTGATATGGTGTCGTAAGCACAGTCTTGGTTGGAACCTTGTTCAAAAGATATGCAGCTGATTCTAGTGCATAACCCCAGAAAGATCGCGGTAACTCAGCCTTACTCATCATGGAACGAACCATATCCAATAGGGTTCGATTCCTTATTTCCGATACACCATTGTGTTGTGGTGTGTATGGAGGAGTAAGCTGAGAGAGAATTCCATTCTCTTTTAAGTAACCCAGGAACTCGGCACTTAAGTATTCACCACCTCGATCAGATCTCAGTGTCTTGATACTTTTGCCTGTTTGGTTTTCCACTTCATTCTTGTATTCCCGGAATTTCTCAAAAGCCTTGAATTTATGCTTCATCAAGAAGATATGTCCATACCTAGAGAAATCATCCGTAAAAGTAATGAAGTAGGAATAACCACCTCGCGCATATGTAGACATTGGACCGCACACGTCACTGTGTACGAGTCCCAAGTACTCGCTCGCTCTTACTCCGTGTCCAGTAAATGGAGTCTTTGTCATTTTTCCCATGAGACAAGATTCACAAGTAGCATAAGATTGATATTCGAATGGATTCAAATATCCTTCTCTATGTAACTTAGTTAATCGTGTTTCATTGATGTGACCTAGTCTACAATGCCATAAGAAAGCCTGATTTATTTCTGGAGACTTTCTTTTAAGTGTATTATGGATATTGAAAACCTGAGCTTGACTCAATACGTATATACCGTTATCTAATGTACCGGACCCAATCAGAACTTGATTTAGGTGGATGTGAACTACATCGCTTACGAATGTAAAATCATATCCCTCTCTCGAAAGTGAGGACACTGATATGTTATTACAAGTCAAACTAGGTACATACAAACAATTACGTAGAATCAATATCTGCCCACTTGTCAAACTTAGGCGATATTCTCCCATGGATTCAGCATCCACGCTCATTCCGTTTGCAACTCTGAGAGACAAATCACCTACCCTGATAACTCTACGGTTTCTCAAAGCATGTAATGAATTACAGATATGAGATCCTGCTCCGGTATCTAGTACCCTGAAAGTAGAGTTAATTGACAAACAATTTTCAATTACAAACACACTTGAGGCCGAAGCCACAACATGCTTCGTATCCTGGCTACTGGCTTCCAAATCCCTGCAATCCTTCTGCCAATGCCCGTTCCCATAACAATAGGAACATCCCTCCTTACCTACACCAAGTCCCGAAACTTGTGCTCTTACCTTTCCACCTATTTTACTGACACTGTATATCGGCTTTGTGGAGGTCTTCTTCTTTTCACCCTTTGCTTTCGCTCTGGATGCAGAAGAAGAAAGTCCCTCATTAAGCAGAGCTTGTGTCTCCTGGGTTTCTTTCAGGGTGTAAGTAGAGGGTAGGGACTGTGGAAATAAGTCAGCATATGACCTGTTTCCCAACGTAGTCTCCAGGTCCTTGAGCTCATCAATATAGCTAGTCATCGTAAGGACACCGTCCCCTACAGATGACCCGATAGCCAACCTCGCTTGAAATAATTCGTTCGAGGTCTTATATCTTGCGATACGAGTTTGCTCTCCATATAAATCTTTGTTATGGAGAAAGATGGAAACTAAGTCCATATTCTCGTGCTGCTTCTGGTATACACCATCAACTGAATCCAACACGAGGCACTAGGCACTTGGCTTTCGCACTATCCTTTTCCCTTGTCTGACGGATATCCATATCCGCGACGGTGGAAACTGGACCTGGGACGGTGGGATCTTGAGTAGTAATAGGGTGGTCCAGCTTGTCATAGGCAATGGACATCTGGACAGACCTTTGCCAGTCATATAAGTCAGATTCAGTCAACTTGTTATCTAGATGTAACCTAGTCATGGTCACAAGGTCGCTGCAATGAGAGAGAGAAGAAAACACTTTAGCATGATGCTCTTGCAAATTTAGATTGGTTTTTAGTTTATCTAAACTGGATGGCTCCCGCTATTTCTCGAATCCTTCCTCAAACCATAAAAGAAGAATTACCCAGGACTGATCTCACCGTGCAATACTTTCTTAACCGTTCAGCCAGGACGGTGTCGGTACTTCGAGGGAGGTTTTTCAACGCTTTCGCGAAGTTCCTTAATTAAATAACCTCTTTTCTCAGGGGGCGTAGCCCCGCTGACACCTTTCTCGACACCTACTTAGTTTATAGCATTGATCGTTAAGTGACGAATCTCCTGATAAGTAGCATATACTCACAGTAGGATCGGGATCCAAATATCATCGTGTGATAATGTTGAAGGAATCTTACCAACATTCATCAAACTCCAAATGGTATGCAACACTAGCAAGTTTCAGTTTCTTTAGAAACTCCCGATGTGGATTTTCCCCCCATGTTCTTATGACCTTGACGAAGGCCAACAAATCAAAAGTCACATGTCAAGTTCGGCCCATCATTATCTTGTTAATTTGAACCCACCCGTACATACCCTTGACGAAGGCCGACAAGGTAATACGACTGTCCCAAACCAACACATCTATCTATGCAACAAATGAATACCCCAGCAGCTACCAAACACTATGCCTTGACGAAGACCAACAAACATAGCTTGAATACTACTGACCATCCATAAGAAATGACGGAGGGCTACGACTGGTTTTGGCGAAACCGTGAACGTAGTGAACTTGATATAATCGAAGGAACCTGATAGCCTTTTAAAAAGGAGTGGTTAAAGCTCCGCAATTAAAAAATTCTGCTCTTTTAAAATAACCGAGTGGTTTCTTTTAAATTTGTTCCAACGATTCAACTTTGGTTTGTTTTCTTTGCATTAAAATAATGTGTCCCATCATTTATCATATCATTGCAGAAAACAACGAAAATATCACGTCCTCTTATACCATCCGCATTCACCACTGGGCCCCGTCATTCACCCGTTAGGTTACATAACTAACGACAGAGCGGGGGCTGGGCTAGCGTGGGTGCAAAACATAAGTGACGTCTAATAGCTATCATATATAGATATTGTACATTCGTCAGACGCAATAATAGGCATTCCAGATCACAGATGAACATTATTGGATATACAAGCAATCCGTGTTTCCTTTGAGCCTGCAACGAAAGACAGATTACACAATTGTGATGAATAGCCATTACCCCACCCTAAACCCCTACGGGTACGGCAAACTACCTGCCATGTACCCGAAGTGAAGCGGTCTCCCTCAACAACGTGAGTAGGCCACTAAACACTTCAAAGTACCCGGTAGTTTGTGCACCTCACCTTGGGTCTATCCTAGGAGCAAAAAACAATAAATGAAATAACACAACGGTGGCTACAACCTCAGCCCGGATGTGCCCTGCAAAAGAATATCACATCATATTACAATTTACATGGAATGAATGAATATAAAAACTCATCTCAAACCCCGGCTAATCATCACAACGATCCAATCAAGTTCATATACACAAACCATTACAGAAATGTGCAACCCCCTGCTAACCGACATAGTAGCAATTAAGGGAGGTTTATGAACACATTAAACATTACAGATAAAACCCGATTAGCAAATAACTTAGAATATCGATCGACAACCTTTTTCGGTGTCTACCCCAAATGCAAGCCAGCATTAAAGTAACCTGGGCAGAAACAAAATATACAGGAAAACAAAACACCAAAAACTAAGAATTACTGTGCAAATCCAAGTCAACTCGGAGTTGACTCGGCGGCGGATCCGCGGCGGATAGCACTCATCTGCCGTGGTTCCGCGGCCTTATCACCGAGTTATCTCCTCGTATTTTCCCAGTATTCTTACAATCCCCTACTGTGAATTTTCATACCTATCAAATAATTTTTTCCACAGGTTTAAAATTGACAGAAACTTGAGGGGTCCGGGGTTATGTTTTCGCGTTTTTCCGACGATCGAAGTTCTAATTAGTTGCTAACAAGGCAGTAAAGGTTTAGTAGTCTCTGATACCACTGTAAGTCCATGTCACGCACCCCACGAGCTTGCGGGGAGGCGGAATATATGAAAAACAATTATCAAAGTTTCGTAACACGGACTTGAGCACACGGATCGTGTCTAAACCATTACTAGCAAACTACGAAAGGTTTAACTACTCGGATTCGAAGTTATACCTCACGTTACTTGTCCTTCGGGTCTTCATCTCTGTCCTCCGCACCTCGTAGGCTCTATGGAACGTCGGCACCTCAACGGCCTCCTCGAGTCAAAGACGATCCACCCAAGAGCTACTACTCCAAGCTTGACCTCTCACTTGAGGTAACTAGGTTACTCAAAGTGCTAATCAAAGCAACCTAGGGGATATAGAGTAGGATTAGGGATTAATAAGTCTTGCTAACCCTTGATCTCAACACATGAGAGGTTAGGGTTAGGGTTTGAAGAGAGAGATCTTGAGGAGAGAGAAGGTGAGAATGAGTATCATTTTGGAATAATGATTCATATATGAATATATGAAGCATTAGATATTATTAAATGAATAACAAATAATAATATATCATCATGCTTCATTAACTCACCTAGTGATTCATCTCATGAGTCATTTAAACCATAAATGCATCATTAACTCCATGGATGAATCACACCATGACTCATTAAACCAATTAATGCAAATGCCACCTTAGCCTCCAACTCATCATACTTCTAGAAGCTTCTCGACAATTTACGAGAACGCCTCTCCTATCCGTGAAAACACGGAAATATTTTAGACTGTATAAATCCAATAATCCAATACTAGAATCTGGCTTAAACTAAAACCCGCTAGTAAAAACTGCCCAAACATCGTACGTGCGTAAAAATACGTATGCGTCCGAACCCAGTCGTAAAACCATACGACCTCTATATCGTTTCACCCGAAGCAGTGAAACTTTCTGTGTGGGACTCTAAAGACTCGACACTACGCTGGCAGTAGGTTTAACCACAAACTGCAAACGACACTAGCTGTACGTAACGGTCCACAGGTAGATGTCGATAAGAAGGATGATGAGGAACCCATCCGAAGTCCTACTGAGCCTGATGTGACAATCTCCGTACAGTCCGGTCTGTTCGTCTAGGACTATCGCATATCGGGCCTTGGGGGCGGTAAACGTCAGACCCCTAATTGCGGTATAAGTCGTGTTGGAGTGAAGCCCATTACACCTTGAGTAACGACTGGAAGCCACTAGTAAATCTCGCTTGCCCTGGCCAGGGACTTTCCGTAATGGCTCTCCATACACAGCGCGATATCAACCCCCAACACCGGGAGAGACGAATCCTGTCTAACCGCCACTGCATCCAAGTGCTTCGGGACAGCACCCAACTACCACCTGTTTGCAAGACTCGTTTGAGCCGTGGTAGGGTAGTAATCTAAGTACAGTGGGAACACACCCGAGGCAAAGTAGCAATATCAAGTCGACGGACTAAGCTGTATTCATGTCACCTGGGAACTGCTATATGACGATGGGTATAAATCCAACCTGTAGTTCCTGGCGAATCCTGTCCGGTGTACCCGTAACCTATTGAGCACCTGCATACTATCTCCAGTACGACGTACTGATGGCTGTGGGACAGACCATCTCCCTATGCTGGGATGAGAAGCGTATACACCAGTCTACTCCGGAGTATCGATGCCCTAACTCGATAATCCTACGACCAGAGACCTGTATAGGATGTTGCTTATAAACTACCCAGCCCCCACTAGTGTGACTGCCATCACAACGCTGGTAATCAAGCAAAGATCATAAGGGCTCTACTAATATGTATAAGCGATACGTTAAAAGAAACATATGCACATATTAAAGTAGACATAAACCAAGTAGCATACTACAATTTTTAGCAAAACTGTTAATACAACTGTGAATATCCCAAGCTTCCATTAAGTAATATACAAACTAGTATGATACAGTAATGGCCTCTAGGGCATAAACACTAACATGATTTGGTGAATCCAAAGGATTCAATAGTCTCCAACGAACCTCAGCCTCTCCACGAATCTGGTAGGGCTCCTCATCCACCTGAGAGATACTATGGTTTTCTCGGTGATAGTGGGAGCGAGGATTGCATCATGGTAGATGATGACCCAACTAGATTCAGGTTGGCCATCACGAGTGGGGACTCTGTGAAATGGCTGGATGCTATGCGATCAAAAATGGAATCCATATACACCAACAAAGTATGACTTTGAATGTTGCACCTAAATGGGTAAAACCCATCGGGAGCAAGTGGATCTTGAGAAGATTCTTGGTGTAGATGGAAAAGTTGAGACTTTCAAACCTATGCTTAAGTCCATCACGATTAAAGAACGTATCGCGGAGTTGGAACATCTGTTTTGATGTGGCAGTCAAAGAGTTTGACTTCATCAAAAAGATAGATGAACCTTGTATATACAAGAAGGCTGTCGAGAGTAAGGTTGTCTTCCATGAATTGTACGTAGATGATATACTCTTGATAGGAAATGGTTTCCTATGCTACACTCGGTCAAGCTCCTCTTATCACGAGGATTCTCCATGGAAGATCAGGATGATACCTACTACATCTTGTGGACTATGATCTACGGTGATATATCTAAGTGGATGTTGGGAGTGTCCCAAATCCAGGTACATTAACACCATACTAAATTGGTTTAGTATGGAGGATTCTAAGCGTGGTGGTTCGCCTAGTTACTGTTAGTTGTATGTATGCCCTAGAGGGCAGTATTGTACATATGATGTATATTATGTTGGATGCTTGGACATATATAGAGAGGAATTTCTTGCTCGATATGATAGTATGCTATCTGGTTGCTCTTTATCTTAACATGTATACTTGTCTCTTGATACTGTCTTATGGTTATATGTTGGTAAATCCTTTAGGATGTGTACTTGACTACTAGGACTATGATGCAGATCATACTAGTGAGGCCATGGTAGTTCATAAGTACATTCTTTAATGTCCCTAGTCGTGGGTATATCAAGACGGGGAATCGATATACCAGAGTAGACTAGTGTATATGCTTCTCGACCCATGAGATGGGTGATGGATGATCCCATATCCATTGGTGTTTGACATCAGAGATGGTATCCGGGTGCTCAGTGGAGACTGGGTATACTGGACGGACTCGCCGAGAACTCCCAAATGGTATTATACCTCATGTCAGATGGCAGTTCTCTGATGACACTTGTACAGGTTAGTCTATAGACCCGAGATCGTCATAAAGTCTTGTGTGATTACCACTGTGCTTTGATTTCCACCTTACCACGTCCAAGAGGGCGAGCAAAACGGTGGTTTTTGGGTACAGTCCCGAGTCACATGGAGGCAATGAGCGATAGGAGAGGTTTCGCCTCTCCCGGTATTGGGAGTTAATGTTGCGCTGTGCTCGATTGGCCATAACAGGGAATTCCCTAGCCAGGGCTGTTTTAGAGATTTACAGGTAAATGGTACCATTAGTTTCTTGAACCGTTATGAGCCTCACATCGGCATGACTTATCGGTTATTGGGGTCTGACGTTTACCACCCATAGACTTGATATGCGACATATCAGACGAGGAGACCGGACTGTACGTCAAGTGTTACCGTTAGACTTTTGCAGGAGTTGGAGCCTACTTGCTTGCTGATCTTCTGATCGCTCAATACCCGGGTAGCCGTTACGTCCAGCTAGTACCGCTGACGTCTTGTGGGTGCTTGATGTGATCATCACCTACTGCCGGCGTATTGACGATTCTTCAGAGTCCTACATAGAGGTTTTACTGGCTCAAGCAAAACGAAATAGGGGCATATATGTGATATGTGCGGGACCGAGAATAATGCGTGTATGTTATACTGTATTCTATTCTCGTGATTTTTGTATCGATCGGTTATATGAGATATAGCCGGGTTATCGAATCAAGTATTGATTCGATAAGTCGATACATTAGATATTTGTCGGTTGTATGTGATATAGCCGGATTATTAAATCAAGTGTTGATTTGATAATTTAATGTATAATTGTATATTTGATATACTAATTTACATTAACTAACATTTGCTCACTTAAGCATTTATTTTCTCAGAAGTGTACACTTAATATATATGTGATATATATTAAATTGTTTTTTGTTTTGTATCATGGTTGTTGATACAACTTACATGGGTGTATGAGACTTATGATTAGTCAAAAATATTGTATATTTTAACCGGCAATTTCCTCATCATTTGCATTCATATAGAAGTGTTCGGCATTCATATTCTACATATTAGCAAAACTATCGCAAAATATCAGATTACATGTATTAGACTCTAAAACCAACACTATACAGGAAATTGACTGCATTTCATGGCATCGCATCATCCCTACATTTGCGCAACACTTGTTTTGAGATCTGTGCAGGAAAATCCAGAAGAAAAGCCAAAAATGTACATGGTACCGATCAAACATTACGCCAACTCAATGATTTCAGATCTGGTATCAATCCAAAAAGGAAAACAAAAATCAACATATCAAAGAAAGTCCCAAATATCAACCCAAGACTACCACAAAGAGCCCAAGCCATCAAGCCACCACTTGGCCGCGGAACCGCGGTGCAAGCCAGCTTAGGCCGCGGTTCCGCGGCCATATTGCCACGTCACCTTCGCAATTTTGGTGCACAATGCTTCAATCAGGGCCCACATTCATTTCTGATACAACAATTTCCAGAAGACTCCATAGACTGTAGGGTTCCTAGGCACTCTAATGAAGTCTCACAAGGCATCAAACATGCCAATTTCTAATTTTACGGTGCCAAGAAACCCTAGACTACGGATCGTTAACTAGAAATCAAGGCGAAGCGATGCAAATAAACGGAAATATAGCTAAAGGGAAGAGGGCTAGAACCTTTGTAGATCCGTTCCACCACTTCCTAAGCTCCGCGACGATGTCCCTCCGCTGTCCAAGTCGGATCCCGAACTCTAGCATCGGCTTCATCGAAGAATGGGCGGGCTTGATCGTCGGTTCGATGCCGAAGATGATCTACGTCGAGGCATCGCAAAAACAAGCTCCAACTTCACCAAGCCTTTAAAACTTGTGAAGGAAACACCCTATACAACTTGGCAAGAGGTAGAGGATGAAGAAATAGGAAGTGGGTAAACTTTAGAATTGGATTTCTCACTTGTTTTCATGACTTGCCATTGGAGTAGAAAGCATTTCTTTCTTGCTCATGAAGAAGAAGAAGAAAGAAAATGAATATCATAAGATATTTTAAAAAGGAAAATAAATGAATACTTATCATTTCATCAACCATGGTTTAGTGTAGAGATTTAACTAAGGTTAGATGAGTGGTTAGGGTTAGGCATGAGACAAGAATGGTGACTAAGTCAATGCTTCATGAAACTTCAACTAAAAACAAACATAGCCACCATTCAAATATCTTTATCATTTCCTTTTGCAAAAACAAACAAAAAGAATAAATAAATAGATAAATTAATAAGTAAATGAAATGATACCCTAACCACTAACTAACCATGGTTCAATACTTTACACAAAACCAAGCAAGAATGTATCATCAAACATGATACAATCATGTGCACAAAATATATCACATATATAATGTGCACAAACCAAGTGAGTAAATCCATTTAAAGTGAACCAATACTAGTTAATGCAAAGTAATATATCAAATATATAATTATACAATAAATCATTAAATCAACACTTGATTCAATGATCCGGTCATGTCGCATATAACCGGCCAGTATCCAACGTATCGGCTTATCGAATCAATTCTTGATTCGATAACTAGGTTATATCGCATACAACCATTCGACACATACATCGCGAGAATGGAATACGGTATCACATACACACATTATTCTCGGTCCCGCACATATCTCATATGCGCTCCTATTTCGTTTCGCTTGAGCCAGGAAACCTCTGTGTAGGACTCTAAAGACTCGTCAATACGCCGGCAGCAGATGATGATCATATCAAACACCCACAAGCCGCAAGCGGTCTGCTAAACGTAACGGCCACACGGGTATTGAGCGATCAGAAGATCGACGAGCAAGCCCGCTCACACTCCTGTGAATCCAACCAGTAACACTTACCGTACAGTCCGGTCATTTCGTCTGATATGTCGCATATCTCGCCTAGGGGTGGTAAACGTCAGACCCCAGTAGCTTGATAAGTCATGCCGACGTGAGGTCCATAACATTCGTGAAACTACTGATAACTCTTACCAGAATATCACAGCAACCCTGTCTAGGGATTTCCTGTTATGGCTAGTCGAGCATAGCACAACATCAACCTCCAATACCGGGAGAGACGAATCCCCTCCTATCGCTCATTGCCTCCATGTGAATCGGGACTGTACCCAAAAACCACCTGTTTGCACAACTCAGTAGAGCCGTGGTTGGGTGGAAATCAAAGCACAGTGGGAGACACACAAGACTCTATGACGATCTCGGGTCAACAGACTAAGCTGTACCAGTGTCACCAGAGAACTGCCATCTGACGTGAGGTATAATACCATCTGGGAGTTCTCGGCGAGTCCGTTCAGTGTACCCAGTCTCCACTGAGCACCCGCATACCATCTCTGATGTCAAACACCAATGGATATGGGATCATCCATCGCCCATCGCATGGGTCGAGAAGATATACGCTAGTCTACTATGGAATATCGATGCCCCGTCTCGATATTCCCACGACTAGGAACAATTCAAGGATGTACTCACGGACTATCCAGGCCCCCACTAGTATGATCTGCATCACAGTCCTGGAAGTCGAGTACACATCCTAAGGGCTTTATCAACATGTAACAGAGAGACGGAAAGTATACACGTTAAGATAAAGAGCAACCAGATAGCGTACTATCATGTCGAGCAAGAAAGTCCTATCTATATATGTCCCATCATCCATTACAATATACATCCAATGTACAGTAATGGCCTCTAGGGCATACATATAACTAACAATCTCCCACTTGCACTAGGGCCATCTGTAGCAGTGGTTGCAGTATCACATACTCAACCATCCCCTAAAAGTCTCTCTTTGGGAAAAGGCCTTCGTGAGTGGATCCGCCGTGTTGTCCACTGAGTCTACTCTCCTAACTTTGATCAACCTGGAGATCAACTATCTCCATGATCAGGTGATGCTTCCTCAGAATATGTTTGGGTCACTGATGGGACCAGGGTTCCAGGGCCTAAGCCACACTTCCATTGTCATACAATGGCAGGAACCTAGTTCATCTTATGAACCAATATACACCCAAACTGCCTCTTTGGAAGTATCTTCAATAGCGATGTTACCATCCTTTATCGTCTAGTTTGCTATGGTATCTAGCTTGGAACTCTTCCAACATACCGTCCCTCTACTAAGGGTAAAGCCAATGCCCGTGATTGACATTCAGTCGTCTTTATCACCCTGGAACTCTTCCAGTGATTCTCCCCAGGATCGATTGATACCATCTCACTACATCTAGTGAGAATCCTAGCATCCAACTACATCTATCTCATAGATGAAAACTCAGGATTTAGGAGGTATCACTTTGATCCTATTTGGAGAATCCTAGTGATAATAGGAGATTGACCGATCGTAGTATAGGAAACTCTTTTCCTATCAAGAGTATGTTGTCTACGTACAATACGAAGATGACCACCTTACTCTCTACTACCCTTTTGTATATACAAGGTTCGTCTACCATTTTGATGAAATCAAACACTTTGACTATCACACCAAAACAGACGTTCCAACTCCGCGATGCCTGCTTCATTATGTAAAGCAGCTTGCACACGTTTCCGCTGCTCCCACTATTTACGAAGCCCTCTGGCTGTGTTCTTATAGACGTTCTTTTCTAAATCATTATTTAGAAAAGTAGTCATGGCACCCAACCACCAGATATCGCAGTCATGGTATGTAGCCGTGGTAAGTAGGATCTGGATGGACTTAAGCATATTCCATGGAAAAGGTTTCATCATTATCCGTGCCTGGTTGATGACGAAAACCTTTAACAAGTCTAGTTTTGAAAGTCTCAACTTTTCCATCTACACCAAGTAATCTTCTCAAGATGTACTTGCTCCTGATGGGGATTTAACCCTTCAGATATAGCAGCTAAAAGTCCATACTTTGCTGGTGTACGTGGATTCCATCTCAGATCGCTAAGCATCCAGCCATTCTTACAGAGTCCATACTCTTGATGGCCTGCTCGAAACTAGTTGGGTCATCATCTCATGATGCATTCCTCGCTCCCACTGTCATCGAGAAACCGAGGTATCTCTCAGGCGGATGAGGAACCCTACTAGATCGGCGGAGAGGCTGAGGTTCGTCGGGAACTATAGAATCCTTTGGTTCTGTCAAATCATCAACTGCAGTTTTGTATAGCTGGAACCTTTCCAGTTCAACAGAACTGATCCTGCCTCGATCTTGTCCGGATTTTGCTTTAAACATAGGCCGGACAACCCCAAATCTTAACTCGCTTAAGAAATGGGTTCTTCCCATACCATATCTCATATGGAGTGGTAGGCACTGATTTGATTCACACCTAATTCAATAGGTATGCAGCTTCTCAAGTGCATAACACCCAAAAGGAAACAGGTAACTCAGTAATACTCATCATAGAGCACACGATATCTAATATTGTGTGATTGCTCCGCCCCGATACACCGTTGTGCTGTGGTGTATTCAGAGGAGTAACACTGAGAGAAAATCTCATTTTCCTTTAGAAAAGTCCAGGAATTCTATGCACAAGTATTCTCCTCCCTGATCTTATCATAGGACATAATACTTATACCCGTATTTTGGTTCTCTACTTCTAACTTATATTCTGTGAATATCTCAAAAGGTTCGGACTCATGTTTCAACAGGAATATATGACTGAATCTTGAGAGATTATCAGAGAACGTAATGAAGTATAAAGAACCAGTCTTGGCATGTGTAGACAGGAGACCTTACATACATCATAATGTATCAGTCACAATAGTTTACTAACTCTTTCTCTGTTTCCAATAAACAGAGCTATGGTCATCTTATCTTTGTGACAAGACTAGCAAGTTTCACAAGATGTAAATTCAAACTGATTTAAATATGCATCTAAAATGTAACTTCAGCCAGTCGGGTCGCATTGATATGACCTAGTATACAATGCCTCAAGAATGATTCGTTCATTTCTGAACTCTTCCTCTTGTGTGTGTTCTGTATACGAGGAACTGTAGTTTGATTTAGAACGTCAATGCTTTTGGACAACGTGCCTGAACCGATCAACTTTTGATATAGGAAATGTTCAAAACATTATCCAACAATACAAAATTATATCCTTCTTTACTAATAAAGAGACTGATATGATTTTGTATATCAGGTTCGGTATCTAATAGCATTTGTTCAGAATCAATGTACTGGTAATACAGGGTGACAGTGACCAACAGACTTGGCTGCAACACTTACCCCGGTTTCTGTCTCATGAAACTTATCACCCGTTCTCAGTTTTTCTACCCTTTTGTATCCCTATGTAACAGCTTACATATCTGGGACCTGATCCGGCATCATATACCCAAGATACAGAGGATACTGAGAAACAGTTCTGTTTAACGAACACACCCGAAGAAGATGCATCACATGCACTTTCTTCGTTTGGGCGGTATAGGAATTCTGGTATTCCCTTATTTCCTGCTCTGTCTTATAACAATTATAAGTTGGAGCGGGACCAACGTTCCCCAGCTCAGTAAAACAAGCGGGTTCGGTCAATACATCCATATTATTATCTTAATTAAGACGTGATATGGCCGCTACCTGGAGAGAGAGAGAAGAAAACACTCAGCGTGCGCTCTTGCAAGATCAGATTGGTTATATATTTTATCTAATCCGGATGGCTCCCACTGTTTTTATCAAATCTTCCTTCAACCCTTAAAAGGAAAGACTAGCCGGGATTAATTACACTCTACAAGTTCGCCAATCTTTCAGCCAGGCCAGTGTCGGTACTTTGAGGGAGGTTCCCAGTGCTTTCGCACGGACCTAATTACTGTAAACCTCGTTTTCCCAGAGGCGTAACCCCGTTGACACCTTTCTAGACACCTACTTGATCGGCTAATTGCAAAGTGCAAAACTCTCCCAGGATTAACAATTACTCGCAGTGGGTATCGGGATCCAACTATCATATAGAAGGTATGCAATCTCATTGCAAGTTTCAACACTTGGAACTCCCGATAATGGTTTTTACCCCTAGCACCTATGACCTTAACTATGGTCAACAAATCATAAGTACTAGTCAAGTTCTACCCGTCATTTCGTGATTAATTAGACCCACCCATATGACCCTTAACTAAGGTCAACAAAGTCACGCGACTGTCCTAACTAATCGCATCATATGCGGTGTAGGAAGACATCACTTAGCTACCGTACACTGTGCCTTAACTAAAGTCAACAAACACAGCACGAATACTAAGTACTCTATTTCCTAAAATGACGGAGGGTTGCGAATGGTTTTTGTGAAAACCTTTAACGCTTTGAACTTGATCTCGTTGCGGAATCAAATGGTTTTTAAATGGAATGTTTTTGAGGCTTTTCTAGTTTTGCAAAAGGGGTCACTCCCGGTGAAGGGATCGTCGGCCCTTTCCTCGTCGAATGAGGTGCGGGATATATCACATATATCACTGTGCAAAGCAGAAACTATAGAAGCTATCAAAAGACAAACCGAGTGTGTAGCATCTGCCAGTTATTGCTAAAGGAGTCACTCCCGGTGAAGGGATCTCGGTCCTTTCCTTATCGAATAAGGTGCAGGATGTTCTACAAGGAACATCGCGATGCAAAGCAAGAACTGTAGCTACCTGTTTATTTTGAAATTCAATTCCACAACATCAATTAGGTTTATTTTCTTTCATTATTCTCATTAATGAATATCCCATCATTTAAGTCCACCTAACCATCACAGATAAATATAACGTACGCTTATGCCATCCGCATTCGCCTCGATGTCCCATCTGCACCGTTAGGTTAGGTAACTAACGCCAGAGCGAGGCAGGGCTAGCGCGGGTGTAAAACATAAGCAACGTCTATATAATATATCATATATACTATAATATCTGTCACAGAACATCATATGATCACATCACAGATAAATCACAGCAGAAGAAACATATGAAATGTTGGATATACTAGGACGTCCGTGTTTTTAATACGAGCCAGTATAAAACACGGATTCCACGGTCGTGATGAATAGCCAATCCCACACCCCTAGACCCCTACGAGAGCGGCAAGCAACCCTACCAATTCTAGGGTTAGGAGACCCGGACTCGACTCCTCGAGTTGGTCTCCCACTGGACCCCAGAACCCGGTTACTTGTGCTCCCCTCCTTGGGTCTATCCTAATGCGGAAAAGTAAATAATATACAAACGGTGACATCTCCCGCAACCTGGAAGTGCCCCAATAAAACAATATTACATACAAGTTTTTACATGAATGAAAATGGAAAAACACTCATCTCACATAAAAACCCCCGGCTATTCAAACACGACGATCCAATATAACATATCCAGCAACACATAACATCACATGTCATCAACGTAAGTAAATATGCGCATCCCAATTGTCGTTGACATATAGCAACGAAACCGGCGATATCACATATTACACTTACGGTCACAGAAAAGAAAGTGTAAAACTACAACAGTTGGAATTCGCAACCACCTCAGACATCGCATGCCTGACCAAATGAATTCTTTAGACATCGCATGCCTAACAATCATAAACCCCGCATTTTAGTCTCATTATCGAAAACACTTTTCAATACCAAGTCAGGCAATTCAACAGGATTCCCGACATTTTGATCGAATGCTCGTCGCAAACTTTAGTAGGCGGCCGCACCCCCGACGCCGTCGACAAAGTGCACCAAGGTGGAACACCGCTGCCGCGAGCACCTGAACGGATGCTTTCGGCGACGGGGTTCTCCTACAGTCACTTGGTCGGGGCTATGGAGTGAGGCTGTCTATTAAGTTTACCCGGCGAGTATCCGCGTACGCTACGTGATTGCGACGGACTTTTGATCACATCAAAATTCTGTGGCAACCGATCAAGTGATACTAAACTGCTATGTTTATAATATTCATTCCGTTATCTCATAACTATTTGTGAATTCCAATTATTGTATCACATTCCGGATAAACAGAAAATGCTAAACTTTTCGATCGAACAATCGAACACCCAAGTTTTCCCAATACAGCTCAACACATGAAATAAGTCTAACAACATTCAGTTCGTGCCTCAGTACCAACGGTCCAGCCGTAGAAGGGTCAAGCCAACGTCTCACATGTGGCACGCCGTACTGCCCCAAACCCGAAGGTTCAAAGGGCAGTTCAAGACGGTCACATAATCGAGTTAAGGTTTGTTGTCTTCTAGAGGGTCCATCGCGTTACTTGCACTACTTAGAACGTCGTTAAACTACGGAAAAATCCAACAATTGGAAATTTCCCGGAAGGGGAAAAAAGTGGATATTTATATCCGGTCGAACTTTTTAACATATTCTAAGATTATCGGGAAAAGCACACAGACAGAATTCGACAATCCGATCGATACACCGAGTCCCCAATACAACCCAGAAAATGCAACTCTGGAAAAAATTATTAAAACTCCCCAAGAAAACCAGCACAGACAACTAAGAATTACTGTGCAAAGTTGGATGCACAAAACGACAAAATGGCCGCGGATCCGCCGCATGAGCATGCTCATGCCGCGGTTCCGCGGCGCCTTTATGGAATCAGGTCCTTGAATTTTACAGTAACCCTTATATCGTCCTGCTGATTTTTCTGAATATTTTTAATCTACAAAAAACCACATTTTACAGAATTGTCCAGAGAGCATTTTTCAAGTCGGGTTTTTGGGTCGATCGGACTTCTAACTCTGTCGGGACTTCGCCTAAGGCTCTAGCTAGGCTCTGATACCACTGTAGGGTTTCTAGGCACTCTAATGAAGTCTTAGAAGGCATCAAACATGCCAATTTCTAATTTTACACTGCCGAGAAACCCTAGACTACGGATCGTTAACTAGAAATCAAGGCGAAGCGATGCAAATAAACGGAAATATAGCTAAAGGGAAGAGGGCTACAACCTTTGTAGATCCGTTCCACCACTTCCTAAGCTCCGCGACGATGTCCCTCCGCTGTCCAAGTCGGATCCCGAACTCTAGCATCGGCTTCATCGAAGAATGGGTGGGCTTGATCGTCGGTTCGATGCCGAAGATGATCTACGTCGAGGCATCGCAAGAACAAGCTCCAACTTCACCAAGCCTTTAAAACTTGTGAAGGAAACACCCTATACAACTTGGCAAGAGGTAGAGGATGAAGAAATAGGAAGTGGGTAAACTTTAGAATTGGATTTCTCACTTGTTTTCATGACTTGCCAATGGAGTAGAAAGCATTTCTTTCTTACTCATGAAGAAGAAGAAGAAAGAAAATGAATATCATAAGATATTTTAAAATGGAAAATAAATGAATACTTATCATTTCTTCAACCATGGTTTAGTGTAGAGATTTAACTAAGGTTAGATGAGTGGTTAGGGTTAGGCATGAGACAAGAAGTGTGACTAAGTCAATGCTTCATGAAACTTCAACTAAAAACAAACATAGCCACCATTCAAATATCGTTATCATTTCCTTTTGCAAAAACAAACAAAAAGAATAAATAAATAGATAAATTAATAAGTAAATGAAATGATACCCTAACCACTAACTAACCATGGTTCAATACTTTACACAAAACCAAGCAAGAATGTATCATCAAACATGATACAATCATGTGCACAAAATATATCACATATATAATGTGCACAAACCAAGTGAGTAAATCCATTTAAAGTGAACCAATACTAGTTAATGCAAAGTAATATATCAAATATATAATTATACAATAGATCATTAAATCAACACTTGATTCAACGATCCGGTCATGTCGCATATAACCGGCCAGTATCCAACGTATCGACTTATCGAATCAATTCTTGATTCAATAACTAGGTTATATCGCATACAACCATTCGACACATACATCGCGAGAATGGAATACGGTATCACATACACGCATTATTCTCGGTCCCGCACATATCTCATATGCGCTCCTATTTCGTTTCGCTTGAGCCAGGAAACCTCTGTGTAGGACTCTAAAGACTCGTCAATACGCCGGCAGCAGATGATGATCATATCAAACACCCACAAGCCGCAAGCGGTCTGCTAAACGTAACGGCCACCCGGGTATTGAGCGATCAGAAGATCGACGAGCAAGCCCGCTCACACTCCTGTGAATCCAACCAGTAACACTTACCGTACAGTCCGGTCATTTCGTCTGATATGTCGCATATCTCGCCTAGGGGTGGTAAACGTCAGACCCCAGTAGCTTGATAAGTCATGCCGACGTGAGGTCCATAACAATCGTGAAACTACTGATAACTCTTACCAGTATATCACAGCAACTCTGGCCAGGGATTTCCTGTTATGGCCAGTCGAGCATAGCACAACATCAACCCCCAATACCGGGAGAGACGAATCCCCTCCTATCGATCATTGCCTCCATGTGAATCGGGACTGTACCCAAAAACCACCTGTTTGCACAACTCAGTAGAGCCGTGGTTGGGTGGAAATCAAAGCACAGTGGGAGACACACAAGACTCTATGACGATCTCGGGACAACAGACTAAGCTGTACCAGTGTCAGCAAAGAACTGCCATCTGACGTGAGGTATAATACCATCTGGGAGTTCTCGGCGAGTCTGTTCAGTGTACCCAGTCTCCACTGAGCACCCGCATACCATCTCTGATGTCAAACACCAATGGATATGGGATCATCCATCGCCCATCGCATGGGTCGAGAAGATATACGCTAGTCTACTCTGGAATATCGATGCCCCATCTCGATATTCCCATGACTAGGAACAATTCAAGGATGTACTCACGGACTATCCAGGCCCCCACTAGTATGATCTGCATCACAGTCCTGGAAGTCGAGTACACATCCTAAGGGCTTTATCAACATGTAACAGAGAGACGGAAAGTATACACGTTAAGATAAAGAGCAATCAGATAGTGTACTATCATGTCGAGCAAGAAAGTCCTATCTATATATGTCCCAGCATCCATTACAATATACATCCAATGTACAGTAATGGCCTCTAGGGCATACATATAACTAACATAGACTTCTGCCAGATCAGCAAGCATTGGGATTAACACTAAACTAAGCCTTGTATTCTAGAAACTTCTCCTAAACCCTAGCTTAAACCCTAAGCTAAGCCTAATAAACTACTTCTAGAAGTCTTTCAACAAACTTTTGGAGGGAACTCAAGAAGGCTTAGGGTTTGGATGCTCTATAAATAAGACCCTAGGCTCACTTGTAAATATTATTCAATCTCATCCCCAATCTAGTATCAAACTTGAGCCATTCTATCTCTTACCTCATCTTCTTCTTCCACAAGTCTAGTGAGAGGATTTGTGTGAAACCCTAACCCTAATTCCAATCAAAATCCAAGATCCCGAGTACCCATTCAAGCAAGAAGCCTTGCAACCTTTTAGGAGCCGAGCCGGTCTTCAACAGAGCAAGTGGTCCAAGCTGATCCGCGACTCACGGAGCCGAACGAAGCCAAGTCGACAATTTAATTCTTCCTCTTGTAGTTCTTTAGCGACTGTAATCAAATTGTTGATATAAATAAAATGTGATATTCTTTTATCTTGTTTTCTTTAAATTCTTGCATCATGAGTCAATCTAAATTTCTAGTTATAATTCTTGTTGTGATGTTTGAGTAATACTCCGCTCGTCGAGGAGTCGAGACGATCAATAGAATGATGTTGTAATGTATCTGAAAACGATTCTTGATTCCTACGAGTTTTGTAAACCCTAGAAAGTTCAAGAATCGACAACCCATTTCGTTGCGATGCTTTCTTGATTGATATCGCTCGAATAGGAAGTTACGATCGTTTCTTGAAATTGCTAGAGGCTAGAATGTGAATGATATCGACGAAAGAACAAGGGTTAAATGATGAAACCCTAGTTTCACGAGAAAGCCCTAACTCTCGTCGATCATCATCGATATAGTATCAATCCTTCGAAGGACAAGAACACATTATCTTTAGATTACATCACGTCTATAGATCCGATCGATTCCTACGAGCCTCATTTAGATTCTTGACATTTTGGTTGGAAATATTATCGAAACCCAATTCTTGATTGTTTATCAGTTTTTTGATTCTTGATTAAACATCGTGACACCTGAATCAATTGATAAATTCTTGAATCATGTTTTCTTTTCTTTTCGATTAACTTTTCGATTCAAACAAATCAAATATAAAAATGAATCGCACAATCCCTGTGGACGATCCGCACTCGCTTACGATCTACAACTGACACCGTAATTTATTGCGGTCAAATATAATTCTTTGATTGTGAATTTTATTCAATTTTCTAATTACCGACACAAAGAAACTATTATCGATCAAATGAAACCGTTATCGGGAATCATTTGATGTGATTTACACAGTCTCGAATTTTTCTTATAACAATCAAATGGCGCCGTTGCCGGGGACTATTTGAATCGATACTTTTACTTTTTACATTTACACAATCGGAAATTTCATTCAATCAAATTGCGCCGTTGCCGGGGATCGCGCGCTAATTCGTTTTATATCAAAGTTTAAATAGAAAGATTTATTTCATTGAGATTTTTGAGATCAAAATTCGTGCAAACCCTAAACAATTTGTTGTGTTTCATTGCAAGGAGATCTGGAGCTTGCTGGAAATTTGGAAAATTTTTTAGAAAATTCCAGAGAGCTGGAGTTATCAACAGGAAGCTTCTGAAGAATTTTGGTGCAGTGTTCCTACACACAGACCGCGGAAGCGCGGCATATAGAAGGCATCTGCGGCGGAACCGCGGCTCCTTAGAAGGTTCTCTGTACAATTTTTCTTCAGGTGAATTCTTACCTTCTCCTCTATCCTCTTTTTAGCTCCAACTAATACTTTGCTGCAGGATTCTTTGCAAATAATCGCAGCTCGCAAATTGCAAAACTAAATTTGTGCGTGATTTTGTTTCTTGGTTGTTTGCATTATAAATACGGATATTAAGGGGCACGGCCAAATCCAAATTAGGTGGGGATTTCATTACCCTTCCTAGGCCCCGAAAACCACAAAACTTGCATCCGCATTGATCCACATTAACTAAAAGAAATCTAGAGATGACTCTAAGGACTGTCGCGCTCAATTAGGACAGAAGAAGGCCGTGGGTAATTCATTGCTTATCCACGTTTTCTTGTGGTGCCTAAGGCGAGTGTGTCTAAGGCTAGTGGTTTTTAATTAGGCCCACTACTTACGTAGTGGAGTACCTTTCCACTTACCTGGCACTCATCCGGCCACAGGGGGACAAAGAGGCGGTGGAGGATTCTATCCTGCGACTTGTCTTTTGGCAGTAAGGAGCGGTCTAGAGCCGGACCTAGGTGACCACTAGAAATTAGGGTTTGTGTGCTGCATTTGTTGTGTCGCATCATTTTTTCAAAAATCCGTCCCTTTTTCAAAAGCAAACACCCCATTCATTCATTTACCCCTAATTATAAGCCAACGCTGCCACTTGTACTAACCCTTTTTAGAACAAGATAGGATGGACACGGGATTCTAGTGCCCGTTTAGTCCGCGTACCCGTTATCGACTCCGAAGTCGATATTTCTCCATTTACCTTTCCTTTACCTACTACCACACCCATACCGATGGATCCACCTCCATCAAACTTCTTTAACCCTAATCTGCCGCCGTCCGTTGGTGCGCAGAATCCACCCCTCATCTCTCTCCAGGAGAGGTGCTACCCTATTCGAGATCCTCTTTCGACCTGCTTATCCACACCACCAGCCAATGGGGATAACTTTGAGATTAAACCCCAATATATCAATCTTTTACCCAAATTCCACGGACTCGAGACTGAGGACGCTTACGTTTTCATTACCAAATTTGAAAACGTGTGCGCAATGATGGGTACGTCACAACTTTCAGTGGATGCTATGCGTCTAAGACTTCTTCCATTTACCTTGTGCGATATAGCCGAGAAGTGGCTATATAACACTACCGCACACTCTATTACGAATTGGGAAGAATTCGTCGCTGCATTCCTTAAGAAATTTTACCCAATACAAAAGACAACTCGAATCCGTAGCGAACTGAATCAATTTGCCCAGCTCCCTGCTGAACCATTCTCTAAATGCTTTGAACGTTTCAAGGATCTATTGGTTCAATGTCCTCATCACGGCATCCCGAGATGGGAGCTTTTCCGAATCATATATGAGGGCAGTAACCCTAACACTAAATAGAGTCTTGAAAACATGTGTCAAGGCACCTTCATGACCAAGGATGATGGGGAAGCTTGGCGATATTTAGAAGAGTTCGCTGAAAAGTCTTTACAGTGGGAAAGTCCATCATTTAGGAGTGGCAACAACCAATCGGATGTTTCCATAGGAGTTAGAGCTGATATTTCAGCTATACACAAGAAACTCGAGACTATGGAAAACAAATTTTTAGCCGCCTCCCTTAATCAAATGTCACTTTCCAAAACTGTATGTGGCTGCTGTTCTGATCCGTCTCACTTGACGGAAGAATGTCCGTTTCAAGGTCGTGAGCATACCAATGCCGCATTTCAAAGACCTAGGAATGATCCTTTTTCTTCCACATATAATCAGGGTTGGAGGAATCACCCTAATTTTGCTTGGAACCAATCACAATCTCAAAACACGGTTCCAAACCAAAACAATTTCCAAAGGGTCCCTCCACCACAACAGCAACCACAACTTCAATTAAGTCAGCACCCCTTTCAAGCACATAATTTTCAAAATCCAGTCAACACACCTGCACGGTCTAGTCCTTTACAGTTGACCGGAACTGATGAATCCTTTTCTTTTGCACAATACATGAATTTGGTCTTAACAAATATCATGCAAGTTTCGGCTGAAATGAAGTCCTCTATCGATAAAATTGAGAAAAACTCTACGTCCCAAAACGAGAGTATTAAATCGATGGAAGAAGAAATTGCACGATTAAAAGCCGAAATTAGTGCATGAGAAAAAGGGAAACTTCCAGCTCAACCCTTACCCAATCCTGGTTATTCACATCATGTGAATGCAATCACCACGTTGAGATCTGGAAGAGTGCTTGACAATCATGTTGGGGAAGAAGTTGATGATATTGACAATCCTATCAACACCCCGGCTGAGACCTTTCCTCACACACACACTTCTAGTTCTGACCCCGGTTCTTCTACCCTACCACCTTCTTCCGAGCCTATTCTTCGTTTCCCAAAAGGCTCGCCACTACAGCCCACCTCTTTTACCCCTCCACGGACGATTCCCACTTCTATTCTGGGTTCGGTTCCATACACACTTTCTTCTCCTATGATGGACCCAGCGCTTATTGCTAAAGCACCTTATCCTAATCAGTTAAGGGCTAACACAACAAGTCCACATATGGAGAAGATCACTGAGATATTTAAACAGGTTAACATCAATATCCCTCTTCTAGATGCTATCCAACAAGTCCCCGCATATACGAAAGTTCTTAAAGAGTTGTGCACAAGAAAGAGGAAGAAACAAATGCCCAAGAACATATTCATGGCAAAAACAGTAGACACGGCTTTCCCCCAGCAATTACCGAGGAAACGTAAGGATCCTGGATATCCCACTATTTCCATCTCTATCGGGGAGAAGCACATCAACCGTGCTCTATTAGACCATGGGGCAAGTGTTAACCTGCTTCCTTTCTCAGTTTATGAGCAGTTAGGGATCGGAGAGTTGAAACCATCTCCTTGCACTCTGTAGATGGCTGACCGATCAATCACCAGACCTAGGGGTGAACTAGAGGATGTGTTAATAAAAATCGGGGAATTTATATTTCCTGTAGACTTTATTGTAATTGATACACAGCCTGTAGCGAATTCACGGAATCAAATTCCGGTGATTTTAGGTCGCCCCTTTTTGGCCACTTCCAATGCTATCATCAATTGTCGAAACGGTTCTATGACCCTATCCTTCGGGAAGAGGACAGTTGAGATGAACATTTACAAGTTAGGAAGTGTACCCTCCGAACCTACTGCTCAGGTCTGTTCTGTCGACTTAATGGATGTCGACAGCAGCGAATTTGATACCCCTCATAATACTGATCTTGACTCTTTTCATACGTTATTGTCTGACCCAAATATGTATCATACGCATACGGACTCTTCCACCGAGATGTCCGGGTCAACAATTAACACTGATTATGAACTACTTTTAGAGTCTGAAGATCACCCCGCACTTTGTGATGACATTATTCTTCAGGGTATAGATGAAACTTTTGAGGAGATCTTCGCTGATGAACTCGCATTTCTAAAAAGCACGGGTGTTGAGATGAATCATGTCCAAATCAATGAAATTGAACCTCCACCCCTTCATATGGACTGTAAAAAGAATGCGAGTAATCCATCACACTCACTGCATCGTCTCTCCAAAATGAGACGCACACACATTCTATTCCACCCCTTACCCTTTCCACACTTCTTCTTCCACCAACCAGAGCACTGCATTGATAAATTTTTTGAATGGTTGGTGTTAACCTTCGGTCTTTGCAAAGCTTGGCATCGACCAATGATTTTCGACCCCACTTGTGATTTTCAAAGCTTAACATTGCATAACTCAAGTTTGGGGGGTACATTTTTTCTGGCTCTTGAAAAGAATTTTTTTTTTTTTTTACAAAATGATGAGCCAAAAATAAGTTTGGGGGAGGATCTTCACTTAAATATTTTGCCCCCACTAATAAATTCCTCCCAAGCTTACAGGTTTTTCGAGATTTAGCAGATGGCAACAGTGAGTACACTGTTGAAAACAAGTTTGGGGGAGGTTTGTGCTTATTTTCGCATCATTTGCATATCACTTTGCATAAGCACAAAACATTTTTCAAAACTTATAAAAATTTAAAAATTTTCAAAAAGATAAAAATATTTTTGTACATAAATAAATAATGAAAGTTTAGATAGTGAAAAATTACATCCATGAGATTAGAAAAATTTAAGAAAACCAAGAAAATTAGAAGTTTTCTTATACGAACTAGTAATAAGTAGTTATGAGCCGTTGTCCCAAGGGTTAGTAAGATGAAGAACGTCACTAATCTGAGGATAAAACTAAGTCTGAAAAATAGTTTCTATTCTGGAAGCCAAACATTTTGAACGTTGCTACCTTGCTATTCACACTTACACACGTCTTGAAGCTTAGGATAGTAGAGGATACCTTGAAATGCTCTTGTCTTAAAGCCAAAAGTATGAAGGAAATAAAAAATGTAAATGAAAAAAAAATATAAAGTGGTGAGAAAAATGGACACTGGTTTTGTTATCACCGAGGGCAATAAAAAATGTATAGCAAGGGTGCCTCTTCACCTAGTGCCCTAAGGCCAACTGGTCTGGGAGTCACTGCTATGCCTGAGGTAGTGCAAGACGAGGAAAATACACCAAGTAAGCAAGCACATGAGTAATCGGTCGGTTAGTACCTCAAGAAGTATTAACGGTCGCATGAAAGTGTGTGAGCAATCTCATCTAAATATTCATTAATTAAAAAGTACTGAGGCTGATGGGCTAGAGTATGATAGCTTGAATTGAATTCTCCGGGTGTAGGGATGTCCTTTACACACACGCAGGGTTATATGATCGATGTTTGGAAAACAGATAGAGATGAAGAATAAGACGATGTTTTATTGAGGGAGGACGTGATTTCTAACATTTTTTCATGACCATTAAGATAGAGCTCATGACAACCGAAAAGCTAGCTTAGTTGGAAACCCTAATTTTCAAAGCTTTTCTTTTACAATTCTTTTCTTTAAATGTAATATTCATGATTTTTCTTTTATTATTGGATTTTGTGGGTGTAATCCGCTGAAAACCCTCAGGAGACAACACTCCTCCTACTAGGGACACCTAGATGTTTAAAGGCTTGTTGCACGTGCTCAGTGCAATCATGTTGCCTACGAAAGTGTGCTAGTTAGTTTTTCTCTTTCTTTATTTTCTCCTTCTCTTTTTAATAAAACAGTTCGCTCTAGACGATCGAAATTAAGTTTGGGGGAATTTGATTAGTCGAAAATATTGTATATTTTAACCGGCAATTTCCTCATCATTTGCATTCATATAGAAGTGTTCGGCATTCATATTCTACATATTAGCAAAACTGTCGCAAAATATCAGATTACATGTATTAGACTCTAAAACCAACACTATACAGGAAATTGACTGCATTTCATGGCATCGCATCATCCCTACATTTGCGCAACACATGTTTTGAGATATGTGCAGGAAAATCCAGAAGAAAGGCCAAAAATGTACATGGCACCGATCAAACATTACGCCAACTCAATGATTTCAGATCTGGTATCAATCCAAAAGGGAAAACAAAAAGAGCCAAATATCAACCCAAGACTACCACAAAGAGCCCAAGCCATCAAGCCACCACTTGGCCGCGGAACCGCGGCGCAAGCCGGCTTAGGCCGCGGTTCCGCGGCCATATTGTCACGCCACCTTCGCAATTTTGGTGCACAATGCTTCAATCAGGGCCCACATTCCTTTCTGATACAACAATTTCCAGAAGACTCCATAGACTTCTGCCAGATCAGCAAGCATTGGGATTAACACTAAACTAAGCCTTGTATTCTAGAAACTTCTCCTAAACCCTAGCTTAAACCCTAAGCTAAGCCTAACAAACTACTTCTAGAAGTCTTTCAACAAACTTTTGGAGGGAACTCAAGAAGGCTTAGTGTTTGGATGCTCTAGAAATAAGACCCTAGGCTCACTTGTAAATATTATTCAATCTCATCCCCAATCTAGTATCAAACTAGAGCCATTCTATCTCTTACCTCATCTTCTTCTTCCACAAGTCTAGTGAGAGGATTTGTGTGAAACCCTAACCCTAATTCCAATCAAAAGCCAAGATCCCGAGTACCCATTCAAGCAAGAAGCCTTGCAACCTTTTAGGAGCCGAGCCGGCCTTCAACAGAGCAAGTGGTCCAAGCTGATCCGCGACTCACGGAGCCGAGCGAAGCCAAGTCGACAATTTAATTCTTCCTCTTGTAGTTCTTGAGCGACTGTAATCAAATTGTTGATATAAATAAAAGGTGATATTCTTTTATCTTGTTTTCTTTAAATTCTTGCATCATGAGTCAATCTAAATTTCTATTTATAATTCTTGTTGTGATGTTTGAGTAATACTCCGCTTGTCGAGGAGTCGAGACGATCAATAGAATGATGTTGTAATGTCTCTGAAAACGATTCTTGATTCCTACGAGTTTTGTAAACCCTAGCAAGTTCAAGAATCGACAACCCATTTCGTTGCGATGCTTTCTTGATTGATATCGCTAGAAATTGGGAAGTTACGATCGTTTCTTGAAATTGCTAGAGGCTAGAATGTGAATGATATCGACGAAAGAACAAGGGTTAAATGATGAAACCCTAGTTTCACGAGAAAGCCCTAACTCTCGCCGATCATCATCGATCTAGTATCAATCCTTCGAAGGACAAGAACACATTATCTTTAGATTACACCACGTCTATAGATCCGATCGATTCCTACGAGCCTCATTTAGATTCTTGACATTTTGGTTGGAAATATTATCGAAACCCAATTCTTGATTGTTTATCAGTTTCTTGATTCTTGATTAAACATCGTGACACCTGAATCAATTGATAAATTCTTGAATCATGTTTTCTTTTCTTTTCGATTAACTTTTCGATTCAAACAAATCAAATATAAAAACGAATCGCACAATCCCTGTGGACGATCCGCACTCGCTTACGATGTTCAACTGACACCGTAATTGATTGCGGTCAAATATAATTCTTTGATTGTGAATTTTATTCAATTTTCTAATTACCGACACAAAGAAACTATTATCGATCAAATGAAACCGTTATCGGGAATCATTTGATGTTATTTACACAATCTCGAATTTTTCTTATAACAATCAAATGGCACCGTTCGCGGGGACTATTTGAATCGATACTTTTACTATTTACATTTACACAATCGGAAATTTGTTTCAATCAACTTACACCATGCTAATTGTGATAATGGGTTTTAATATTTATAGTAATTCTAAAATTAGTGGAATATTAGCTTGATGCATGAAGCCAGTGAAAGCTTGTGGATGCATTGACTAAGTCCATTAGTTTTGTTTTACTTAAGATATTTAGTAACCTAACCATTATAATTAGCCATGGTTATGTCTTTACATGAGTTAGTATATGATACACACTCACCCATGGTTCATTCTCTTACCTCACAAGTTCATTCTCATTTGCTTGAGCTCATCTTCGTCTTCCTTGCGACAAGCTTGCTAGGTTTTCAAAAGAGAGAAAAATAATTCTAAGGTGAGCCCACTTCCTATTTCCTCATCCTCTACTAGATTAGCACTTTAGTATAGGGTGTTTGCTTCACTAATCCTTTTGTTAGTGAAGTAGTAGCGTGAGTTTGTATCCCTCGACGTAGATCATATTCGGCCTCGAAGACTTCAAGCAAGATCGCCCTTTTCACTTCGAGAAGCCATGCTAGAGTCCGAGAGTGCCTTGATCGCAGCGAAGGGACTACAACAAGGAGTTATTGAATTTGAAGGACCGATCTACAAAGGTTGTATTTCTATTTCATTTAGTGGTAAAAGGCTTACAATTTTTTTGTTACCCTAGCTTTTCTAGTTTGATTCCTAGGATTAATTCGTTAGCACCCTCTAAAATTATAAATATAGCATGTGTGATGCTACCAAACCCTAGTAGAGGTGCTAAGGAATCCCTTCATGGTATCAGAGCCTAACTAGAAACCTAGACGATGTTACGATAATCTGAAACCGAAAAACTCCGCAAAAATACGGTTTTAGAAACCCATGAAAATGCACTCTTGAAAATTTTTAGAAGGTGGTCTAAAAATTATTTAAACAACTGCAGAGTGACATTTAAGGTATTATAAGAACATTGGGGAAATACGGGGTGGGGGCTCGGATTTTGGCCGAGCCCTGGGCAAGGAATTCTGGCGACGCCAACCCATTATGCTCCCCTCCTCCTCGTATTGCACCAGTGCTCTATTTCTCTTGATCTGGGGTTTCTGGTATTGTTTGGTAGTCCAGAATTGCATGTGGTGTTAGTTTCGTAAAGGACTCTTCGCGGAGTATTTCATATTCGTATTTTTTAGCATTGTATTGGTAACCTTGACGACGTTAAACAGGTCGAACGAATATCAAACACCCGTATTTTACCAGGTTGAACGTACTCAATATATAATGCAGGTATTCTTATGGACCCTCTAGAAGAATGAAACCCTAACTCGAGATGTGACCACAGAACTGTGACTAAACCTTTGGGTTTACCGTAGTTAGTGGCGCCAAAAATGAGGCTTGGGTTTGCCCTTCTACGGCTGGTCCATAAAATACTGTGGCATAGATTTGTAGGGTTCCTATCAACGGCAGCAAGGTTTTGGGAGGCATCGTCCATGCCATTTTTAAAATTTTGCCGTTAAAGGGAACTCTAAACTAGAATCATTAGCTAGAATAGAATACGGAAACACTTGTAAAGTATTTACAACTAAGTGAAAACGAAATACAACCTTTGTAGATCGGTCCTTCACTTCATAAGCTCCTTGTTGTAGTCCCTTCGCTCTGATCATGGTCCTCCCGGACTCTTGCATGGCTTCACGAGGCGAAAGGAGCGACCTTGCTTGAAGTCTTCGCGGCCGAAGATGATCTACGTCGAGGAGATGCCAACTCAAGCTTCTACTTCACTAACTAGAAAATTAGTGAAGCAAACACCATAAACTAAAGTGCTAGTCTAATAGAGGATGGAGAAATAGGAAATGAGTTCACTTTAGAATCTATTTTCTCACAATAT